>CM062291.1:288237889-289565389 GCA_031216915.1 Pictodentalium vernedei | reverse complement strand
AATTTGAATTTAAGGAATATCAGAGGTAGGAATTTAAAATAAACAAAATTCTCTTATTTATATAGCACCTTAATAGGGTACAAACTAAATTAATGCATCTTATGGGCTCTAGAGTAAAACGAGTAACTTTATTTTTAAATCAGTGGATAGGGATTTAAAAATTGTCAGTAAAAATCTCTGGTGACCTTAAAGGGACACATCTAGTATTGCCAACAAAGCTACAATTGCCCCCCCCCCCCTCCCCATCCCCGCTTATCGAAAGTCCCCTGATGTATACAAAGCGTGTTTTGGCATTGTTTATGACACAGCTGATAGCATGCTATTGCATTGACGAATTTGGATAAGTCAGTGCACATGTCGAGTTTCATTATTGTTTCTAATATTGAACTGTGGCAATAAACAATGCTAAGGGGTCATCCAACTTAACTTTTTTGAAAATTTCCACAATGCCCTAAATACAAATTGAAGCGGTGGGTAACAAATTATATACCAAAATAATGACAAAAGTACACAAATCCTGAATTTATCCACTTTTTCCAAAACAAATTATTTTTTGCTTTGGATGAGAAAAAACTTGAAAGCCACATAAGTAACCGACAGGAATAAGAAGGAATAGATCGGTAATTCAAATGTCTGAGTTGTAAATAAGACTCCACACTCCATACTCGGAGAAAGCATATTTATCATTTCGTTACCAACGTGGTGAGAACGCTCAGAGGAAAATGGATTACCATACACTATAGACTGTGTTAGAGCTGTAGGTTAACCGAAACCGAACCGAGGTTTTTAGGGTTTTTTTTAAAAACCGAAACCGTCGACATCCCGTAATCTAAGGTTTTTCGTTTTTTATTAAATACTCTCTTGCTGCAGAAATTCACAGATAGCCCAAGAACATTAGGTTTCACTAGGGAAAAAAATCGGAGAAAGCTGATTTTTTCAGGGAATGTCGAGTACATGTCACTGAACGATTAGACAAAAGTCCCCTAAAATCCCAGTTGAGCTTTTTTTCTACAGCCTTTTTTCGAAAACGCGTTTGAAAAAAATCAAAAAAAATCGCACGAACTTTGTAACCTCGAATTGATCCAACTGTATTTTTTGTTTACGCGTATTTCGAGCTACATAATGTCTAATATACATTTACCTAGAGGAAAATGTGCATTCTGTGACAATTTCTGCGAAAAATTATTGAAAATTCACAAAAAAGTTTCGGATTTACGCAAAAAAATGACGATTTTCCTAACGGATTTGCCCAAAGGGTCGTAGTACAGAACGGGATGTTAGTTGGACAGACGATAAAAAATCCACCACCATTTGAAGACTTTTATCATTGCTTACAAAATAGACATTATGGAAGACCCCCTCTGCTTCTGGCCGAGTTCCCCTTTTGGCATAAAATTCGTCAGCATGAGAACTCAACTATTTTCGGGCTTGGGACCGAACAGACACGTCTGTGTCTGGCAGCATTAGATCAATAAATAATATTTACAGAATGTACAAAAATCACTAAATAATATTTACAGAATGTACAAATCAATCAACATGGATTAAGTTACATTGACTATTATCAACGCTATATACAGAAATGGCATGACCTATATACATATTATTCATCGAACTCAGAAATTTCCGACAGGACAGCGTTTCTGTGGTTGTTACAAGAATCCGAACTGCAATTACACAAACCTGAGCAAGAGAGTCCTGCCTTCTTACACCCACACCTTTTTGTACAAGCACTCTTGCAACCACAACTGATCAGATTCAGTAGGTTATCGGGGGCACATGGCTTTGTGGCTGCAGTCGGTACAAGAAGTCCATTGTCTAGCGACCACCCCCAATCCGTCGGAGGACGCGAAGTGCCCAGCCATTGTTGGACCTGGAGATAACATCTGTAGACATGTTGTTGTGCAGCATCGCTGCTTGGTGGGAGTGAGGCTAGGTAGATGGGTTTATTCAGTTTAGATTTTGCTACATAACGCTTGTAAGTGACATATCTATATTGGTCGAGAGAGGAAACAGTTTTACTCCCGTATAAGATCAGGAGAAGTTGTTCCCCGGCAGCGGCTACTGCACTTGGTGTACTGTCATCCGCCAAAATTGTGTTGACATACTGTTGTGAGTCGCTAGTAACATCGGAGACAATTGTACTGAATACTTTCTTCTTACCAACTCGAAAGAGTGCAGAAGTAGTGTCACAACCACTTATAGAATGTGCTACAAGGAGGTTGCTTCTATGGTCACCCATTTTGGTTGCTATTTCACTAACTGAAACTAGTAAGTTTGGGGTAATGGAATACATCATGTGAATATTACATCCCGGTTGAACTCGAGAGTTAAGAATGACTAACAAGTCTGTGTCTGTTCCCACAACGACAACATTGTTGTCATCTTGAGCGATGTCAAGTGCAGTTTCGGCTATCAGTACATCAGCCTCGGCCTGCTTGGACTGAATATTGATAGCAGATAGCTCCTGCATTAGAAGATCGATCAGTTGGGTTTTGTTCTTGGCATTTGCAAGGAAATCGGATTGGGGTGTGGTGGCTGGTAACTCGGGTGAGATATTGATATCAATGGAATACCTGTCTTTAGATCTACGGGCTTGTTCCATGCCCTTTGTCGACATTGTACAAGCATAACCATCAAAAACAACCACGACGTTCGCCCCAAAATGTCTCACTAGATGATTGGAATATGATGTACATATGTCCTTATATGACGACTGTTTAGGCCATACAACTGCCCTCAATAAAAATCCACCATCTACAACAAACAGAGAATGTTCTGGGATTTTAGTTTGCTCGGAACCGTATGTTTTGAGGATCTTACCGAGCGTGCTTTTCTGTGTCTTCCTCATTCCAGCAGAATCAAACAATGCTGGTGGTTTCGGGGCGAGTTCATATTTGAGATACTCTTCCATCTCTGCTTGTGACTGAATAACACATGTGATGCGGTTGAACAGAATTGTGGGGTCAATCACTACCTTACTTCCACGGACTTTGATGCTATTTGCCATCGATGCGAAAGACTTCACAGTGTCAACACGTCGTAGTTTGATGCTGTTGAACGTTTTGCTTACAACATTCGATACGCAACATTCACCAATTTTGCGAACTTGGTCACAGTTCACAGTTTCGTCGGCCACAAGCCCGGTCGCTATAGAGACTAATTGTAGTGGATCTCTATTCTGAAAGGGGGAATGCACTCTGAGCCAGTTCAATAATTTGGTGATATCATTGGCATCAGTCAATTGTGAACTTTGACGGAGATCCCGATGTTGTTCGCCATGACCAGTGTGAACATGAGCAAAATTTTCGAGAGCATTACATATCGGAAGGCAAAGAGGTAGTCCATGTACCCATTTCGCAACAGTGCTATCGGTTATTCCCCTGCCATGTGTGAGACCACCAGGGAGCTTGAACATTCTCATTAAACACTGCTCTATGGTCTGATCAGAATATATCCCGTCCCAGAATTTATCTGAGCGCCTTATGGTAAAGTACCCTTTCTCAGTGAACAACTTCAAATCATCCTGTTGCATTATTTCTGTTAGCTCATTCATCTGCTGCAAATAGAGATGAGAACTTTTTGCGTATGCAAAATGACCACCTGCGTGAAATACTGGAATCATATTGCGAACACAATATGTGTGGAGTTCCCAGTCGCCTGTGCGCTCTGCTCTCAAGAACAACTGGAGAAGACCTATTTGCTCGTAGTATTGTACCCAAAGCTTTCCTGTGCGTCCTACGGAGAGTACACATCAAGGGCGTGCACACATTACATGCCAATGCATCTTGAGTGTAGGCGAACACCACATTATGTGATTTAATCGAACATGGAAATTGAAACAATGATGCTATAATACGGTATATGAATGAGAAAAGTCGATGCCGTTTGAATTTGAGTTTAGGGGGTATGGTTAATATTTCACACGTTTCACCAGTTCATTATGGAATAAATGACTATTGTTATATATCATTATAAAGCCACTGCTTTTCTGCAATTTTTGATATATAATTTAACTCCCAAAGTAGTCGTAGATTTGATTTAATGGACGTTGTGTACCGTTGTGTGTATGAAAACAATAATTTTTTTTTCGTAATTTTTGTACATTTTCGTGAATATTTCACCATTGAGTGTGAGGATTGGTACAAAGTTGGCATTTTCTGTTGGGGATATGTATTCTCAATATAATTCAGCACGATATTTATGATTCTCACCCTACTAAGGCGAATAAGAATGAGAAATATGGAGCTGGGTCGAATTTTTTTTTAAATTTTTTTTTTCATCAAAAAAACGCTATAACTAAAAAAGCTCAACTCGGATTCGCGGGGACTTTTCACACTTTATCCGCAATGTGTGTCCCGGAAACATATAAAAAAATCAGCTTTCTCCGATTTTTTTCCTTACTTTCTCATTTTTATGTCTAATGTGCCTGGACTAAAAATGTAGCCTTCCCAGAGTAGCGAGAGTACCCAGACACTGCCGATGGCAGTGTCTGGGTACTCTCACTACCCTGGGAAGGCTACATTCTGTGAATTTCCGACATTTCAGTTTAGTTGTGTTTGCAGCTTTCCTCAAGTTGCGTGTAGGTGTCAGACCTCGAAAAATGGCCAAGCACAATAAAAGTTCTGTATATTTAGGTAATTATTATATTGGCCTTCCTGATTCTTCATGTATTATAGCTTATTTCGGGTATTCATTGAGTTTCACTCAATTTCACTACCATTCAGTTATGACTCCGGACATAAGAATGAGTTTTATTGAATTTTATTTGGCCTCATGAACAAAACGAAAACCGAACCGAACCGAGGTTTTACTCCACCTGAAAAACCAAAACTGAAACCGAACAAGAAATTTGAAAACCTACAGCTCTAGACTGTGTTCAGATGACATGTTTGTTATGATCACGTGGTTTTCGGGAAACGTTGAGAAACGATTTTTTGATTTCCAAAGATCTGAAATCTTCAAACATTTTCACTGCTGTTTTCGAATCTGAGAGGCGATGTAATGTACAACACGCGATGCATTCATAGAAATATATTCAACTGACAATGTGATAATTATGAGAAACAGACCTTAGTAGCGCTGTTGAGTTCAGAAACTGTAAAATGTGACGCGATTATCAGCAAGGGATTAACACGCCACCGATTCGAACTCCTATTATTTGTTTGGTGTCGATGATCAAAACATAAAAAGTGGAAAATTATATTTAAAAACAAAAATATATTCACATCAAAATACATTGCAGTCCCCACGATTGTATATTTACGAAAAAATTATTTTATTGTCGCCGAACTATATTAGTGATGTAAAGGAGTCTTGATGAAGCCTGCAAGGAAAAAAGAAGACCAATGTCAAGGAGAATGTCCAGAAAGGTTTTTTCCTGTTCACCAAATTTTGAGAAATGTACCAGCGTAAATTTAAATGTCTTCCTCGCATAACCGCACTGTGTGTAAGATGGATCAACGTCGAGTTTGATCGATATTGGCACCAAAAGGTTGCGAAAATCTACTTGTGTTGACAATATGTGAACAGAAATAGAAAGACGCCGCCTGGCGGACAAAAATCACACGAACACAACGTCTTATAAGTATTGAGATGAATAAATTTAATGACCAACATAATTCCGATATTGTTCAGGCCGGTAACCCCCTGCCTATAAATTTAGTATTGGTAAGCAGATAAGTTGTTAATGTTCTTAAATCTCACGAGAAAGCAACAGTCAAGCCTCCAAAAACAGCACCTACACAAGGGCGATAGTTTCAAAACAAATGAAGTATATCAAACCTTGTACACAAATGAATTAAAAGCCATGTTTTCAAACTTGACGAAGACGCTCGATGTACGTATTCTGCACGCACTGCAGGTCATTTTTGTTGTTTTGGTCACATTTGAGCATTCAAATGGCACTTCTGCCAGCTGTTATTGCTCATGCAACCCCAGAAATGGAAACAGATAATACCAAATGAGGAAGTTTGGCAGTTTCCCCTTTTTGGTGTATCAATCTCTTCTTCTTTTACCAATATGGCACAGATCTCATGCAAAATGGCACTGAATTGTGGGTGTGGGGGTGGGGTCGGGGTGGGGGGGGTAGGGTTATGGTCACAGCAGACTCACAAACGCCACATTGGACATATTTCATTTTACATTGCTGCACTCTCTCGTGACTCCATACTTGTTCTTGTGAGGTAAACAAACACAAGAAAAATGGCAGCCCTTTTAAAATTTATACATCCTAAATTACAATTAGTCTTGCGGTCCGTTCCTTGCAAGAATGAGAAAAAGATTTCTCCGAGTCTGTAATGGGATTGCAGAATTTAATTATTCAGTAAATTTAAGGTATTTTTGTATAAGATCTGGTCTGTTATTTATACCATAGCAGACATTCAGCTTGTAATTTGTTAAGTAATGATGTTAGGAAAAATATCTGGTAACGTTAAGGCGGATTTTTTTCTCACTCGGCCTTCTGCAATGATATTTATTGTCGTCTGAACTTAGGAATAACACTCAATGATAACCTTCATAGAAAGATTAAATGGGTTCTAAAAATGGAGGAGCCTCTTTTAATTTTCCACAAGAAATTAGGCCTATGTGAGGAACGAGAACAATACACGGGTCTTTATAAACCTCCACGCCTCCCCATGGCAATCTCGGATGTAGGACTGAGATGTCGTGAAGTCGTACACAAAATGTACCTTCTCTGAAAAACCTAAACAACTGGTCCACTGAGTTCCAATGTGTTCTGTGTGCCTACTGGCACACAGAACACATTGAAACTCAGAAGACAAACTGGGTACATGATCAGACAACAGGGGCGTGGTTCTGAGAGGTGGGTGGTCGTGTTTTTGACGTTTTGCTCTTGGAAAAATGACCGTTAAGTCAGCAAAACACCAATAGTGTCCCTCACCACACGCCCTAAAAAATAAAATTAAATAAATAAATAAATAAATAAATAAATAAATAAATAAATAAATACATAAATAAATAAAAATTTTTTAAAAACTCACACTTTTGGAAAGAGCTGGAAGGAGTTGGTCGCATCATTCCTTTTTTATGCGTTTTATGGTGAATTAAATAATGTCCGCGCATGATACGCTTTTAATATTCGGAACATGGGGAGCATTTTGCAGCACCCCTGCACCCTGATCGGGTATCCAGGGATACACTGTTCGTCAGAATACAATACACCCTGGCACAATATGGAGTTTAAAGGAAGGAGAATTGAATTCGACGCGACAGAAATGCGACGGGTGTATTAAAACGCGTATTACGAATTAAACTCGAATATAATTTGAAGTAAATTCCACTCGACGGTACTGCGACGTCTGCAACAGGCCGTGGGCGTTTCACAGAAAATAGTTGCATAATCCTGGTGTTACAGGCCCTAAATGTTACACCTAGTTTATCGCTGTTTGATTTCCGCCAGAATCACATAATAACCGAATTACACATATACGCATAATGTATGTAGAATAAAATATCGTCGCCTGAGTGCTAGAATGTTCTATGTCCCCTATTTATTCGCTCAGGCGACGATACGCCAGTCAATTTTATTGATCTATTTTGTCTGTAATCTTTCACAAACAATAGTGTAAACGTCCCTATATTTTAGATCCTAAATTTCACATAATATTTTCCCAGATGCTACCACAGAGCTCCATTTGATACTGATTCTTCATTTTTTCCACCGGGGTGAACGGTGGTCGCTCCGTCGATCGATACTTAGCTTACCTCACCGACGAAATTCAAGGCTGCGATTCCCCTGGGGTGGGGGATGGTGGGGACTTGCCCCACACTTTCGTGGAAAATATCAACCTAAAACATACTTGCTTTAAACCCTCAAATTGGTTCACGTGCCCTCACCCCGATACTTTTTGGGTCATTTCACTGAAGTTATGCCTTCAGTTTCTGGGTACTTGAGTCTTTAAAAGATGGACGCGGCAACCGTTACTTATTGTCACGTCTCCTTTTAAAAGAAATACTCAGGGTGCTCCAGTTGGCATGAAAAGTTAATGTTAGCGTTGCAACGATAAAATCCAGCTAGGTGTACTGATTACAAATACGCGTCGGACGTGTATTTCGACTAAAACATACTTTGGACTTGTATTTTTATTGAAAAATGCACGTACAACGTGCATTTTTCATCGTGATGAGATTGAAATACATGTCCGGAGTATATTTTTATCGATTAACTTGGCTTTAAATCTCATCGCGATGAAAAAATGCTTGTTGGACCAGGGGAATTTTTTTGCCTGACCCCCCCCCCCCCCCCCCCCCCCCTTGGTTGGACGCCTATTTGCACGCCGGACATACAAATTCAGGTGCATCGCTATTTTTTCCAGGTGCACCTACATTCAAAAACAGCGTTGCAACGATAAATTCCAGGCGCATTGATACAAAATGCACGTCGAACGTGTATTTTAATCTCATCGCGATGAAAATAGACTTTTAACCCAAATGGTACACCATAATATGCATAGACATTCACACTTGACTCAACACGAGGTGAAATAAAGTAAAGAAAAAACTGTCTTTGAAATGAGATGGGGGAGGGGCAACATGTTTTGCATCCACCAAAATCTTCATTCAACAAACGATAGCTGCATCGTCGAGGAGGGTGTGTCGGCATGACTCGCCACATTAATATTTGAAATGCTTAATCGGCATTGTTGTTTCGTCAAACATGATCAAATTGGATAATCGTTTTATACTCATACACGCTACAGGGTAATATCAGTCGCTGTATTATGAAGTTATGGTTGACGTCACTAACAGATGATCAAACAAAATAGTTACAGGTTTTTTTATCAGATGATCAATGATGGAAGTGACATTAACATGCTTAGTGGTGTCATTCTATTGATCGGGCCATTGTGTGCAATTTACAAACAAGAATTAGGCCTTGGCTGCGGACTCGTTAGGATCTGGTGACTTTCACTTTCCAGGGATACGTTTGACTTTGGCGCGTTAACCGGGACAATTGTTGTTTGTTATCCGTCGCAGCCCATGCAGGATGCGTTGCGCTTCTCCAAAAACGAAGGGAGAAAAAAATAAATGGTTTGTTTCGGGTTATACATGTATGCAGTAAAAATATAGGGTCGGTCGGACTTAGTCATTTCTTATTATTTTTTTCTTCAAATAAATGGTTTGTTTCAGGTTACATGCAGTAAGAATATTTATTACATGTCTGTTCTATGAAATCTCCATCTACAGCAACACTAAACCATACGGAAAATGAAAATCCCTTCCGCACACATGTGTGGAACGGAAATCGTTGACAGACTATTTTTATAAAGAGGCGAAATTTCACTGGGAGTTTCTAAAAATCGTGCACCCCATTTACAACTTGAATCGCTAGCGATAGCTAAAAATTATCTCCTGCGTTCTAATGTGTTCTATGTGCCTACCTGCACATAGAACATATTGGAACTCAGGGGACGAAATAGTAACAAGGGTTCCCGGCGCAAATTTGGTTGGCGATAAAATTTGTTCTTTTTGTTGATAGTTGGCAGATGAATTGCTGAGTGTTCTTCTAATAACTGTTTTTATAGATGTGAAGGCATGTAATAAATACAGAACGACCCACGTATATGAATGGGTTAATCGATATGGTACTGCGGCCTCTCGTTCTATCCTTCCGCGCTGCACTCGTGCCATATCGATTAACCCATTCACACACGCGTGTCGTTCTGTGTATAAGATTGGTCAGGATTTTTTATTCTTTTTTTTTTATTTTTAGATGTGATCATAATTATATTTTTCAATAAATTCGCTTAACCTTTTATCCAACGTAACTATCAAAACCAGAGAGCATCACTTACAAAAATCGTCATTCAAATTTTAATACTTTTTCTTTTCTTTTCTATAAAAACATTACTTGTGACTACTCTTCTGAACGAGTTCACTGAGCTCGTTCAAACGAGGGGCCGTAAGCTACTTTTAAAGTGTCTTCTGGTATTTGGTTTAGGTCAATGCGGGGTTGAAATGTACAGTCTATTTCACTGTGCACATGCACTGGAAGTCCAGTCCATACGAATCTTCAGATAGCATTTTAGAATGGAAACAACATTTTTGCTGAGTGAACATAAAACTACTAGGTTCGGGCATGAAAATTCAAATCTGTTGTGAAACCGGAAGCATTTTATTTTTCTTCTGAACCTTAAGACAGTCCAGCTTGTAGATTTCCACATTTTTTTCCAAGTAAATGCTGTCGTGGCAAATATCTTCAAAACTGATATTTTAAAATATGTGGGTCGTTATCAAGCGATTTGACCCTTGGTGAGCTTCCTAAAAAGTAAACAAACACACGAAAAATGGCATCCCTTGTGAAAAAGACACACCCACAAGAAGAATTAGTCTTATTGTCCATTCCTTTTTTGCAAGGTTTGTGGTATGTATGTGGTTTTCCCCTCTTTTGGGGGTGGCGTGATCTCATTGGGGATTTCACGTGACGTCATATTCACGTGACCAGGTTAAGTTTCGTTGGGTTTTTGCGGTTGACCGCGTGAGCGGCCATGTTGTGATGCCATTACCATAGAGAGACATGATGTCAGTGCGTATGCGCAGTGTGTGTTGTTAGGGTGACACATTTCTCTGTCGCCCATCGTGGATGCCGCCTACTTAGTTCTGTCCTGGCACGTGGTTGCTATGTGACCCAAAATAGGGCGGGGGGGGGGGGGGTGTTCGGAGATTGTGTTCGATTCAGTTTTAGCTTAACTTGATAAAGTCAAGATAAGGTATTGCCATCACGCGTGCAGACGTCTGTCAGTCTGTTCACATTTTCTTTAGCAGAGGCCACACCCTGTAGTTCTTGTCAGATCATCATGAAATTTCATACGTAGGTTCGAAGTCATGACTAGATGAGGACGGCTCCTTTTGGTCGCGATCGGTCGACTATGACGGCTATGCGAGCCAGAAACCTGAAAATATTTTTTTCCAAGTAAATGCTGTCGTGGCAAATATCTTCAAAACTGATATTTTAAAATATGTGGGTCGTTATCAAGCGATTTGACCCTTGGTGAGCTTCCTAAAAAGTAAACAAACACACGAAAAATGGCACCCCTTGTGAAAAAGACACACCCACAAGAAGAATTAGTCTTATTGTCCTTTCCTTTTTTGCAAGGTTTGTGGTATGTATGTGGTTTTCCCCTCTTCTGGGCGTGGCGTGATCTCATTGGGGATTTCACGTGACGTCATATTCACGTGACCAGGTTAAGTTTCGTTGGGTTTTTGCGGTTGACATCGTGAGCGGCCATGTTGTGATGCCATTACCATAGAGAGACATGATGTCAGCGCGTATGCGCAGTGTGTGTTGTTAGGGTGACACATTTCTCCGTCGCCCATCGTGTATACTGGATGCCGCCTACTTTGTTCTGTCCTGGCACGTGGTTGCTATGTGACCCAAAATAGGACGGAGCGGGGGTGTTCGGAGATTGTGTTCGATTCAGTTTTAGCTTAACTTGACAAAGTCAAGATAAGGTATTGCCATCACGCGTGCAGGCGTCTGTCAGTCTGTTCACATTTTC
Source organism: Pictodentalium vernedei (assembly GCA_031216915.1). Lineage (NCBI taxonomy): Eukaryota > Metazoa > Mollusca > Scaphopoda > Dentaliida > Dentaliidae > Pictodentalium > Pictodentalium vernedei. The sequence continues at coordinate 289,553,867 of CM062291.1, read as the reverse complement.
TTTAGCACAGGCTACACCCTGTAGTTCTTGTCAGATCATCATGAAAGTTCATACGTAGGTTCGAAGTCATGACTAGATGAGAACGGCTCCTTTTGGTCGCAATCGGTCGACTATGACGGCTATGCGAGCCAGAAACCTGAAAATATTTTGTATAGTCTACGGGTCGTATTTATGCAGGGATTCTATTGTAACTTCGTGGGAAGACGCCGTATCACGTCTAGATGAGAATGTCCTATTTTGGTTGGGTTCAGTCAACTGTTACGGCCGCAGGGGCCTGTACCTAGATTCCTTCAGCCCAGTCCACAGCTTGCAGTTATGAATGGATTCCATTGTAAATTTGTAGGGTGACTCAGTGTTATGTCCAGATGAGAATGTCCTATCTTGGCCGTGATTAGTCGACCGTGATGGTCGCACAGGCACGTGACCTAGATTTGTTTAGCACAGTCTACAGTTCATATTTATGAAGCGATTTCATTGTAACTTGGAGGGATAACTGGATATGATGTTTTGATGAGACTGTCCTAGTTTGGTCATGATCGGTCAGCCGTTACCGCCGACTGGTCATGTGGACTTGATTCCTTCATCACTGTCTACAGTTTGTTTCTATGAAGGGATTTCATTGTAATTTGGCAGGATAACTTGGTATGACATCTAGATGAGACTATCCTATTTTTGTCATGATTGGTCGAACCGTGACCGCCGAACCGTCACTTGGCCTAGATTCCTTTAGTAAAATCTACAAGTTATATTTTCGAAGGGATTTCATTGTAACTTGGTAGGATGACTCGTTTTGGAATTGTTTTACTGTTATTTGGTAACTTTGGTTGCAATACATTAACTGCAAGGGCCACATAAACCCAGGCCTCAGTTGAATAGTACAGTCTGCACCTCAAATTATTCTTATTGAAAACATAGCATATAGGGAACAGAAATTAACATATTCTCAATTATCACAATTCTTGTCTTATTTCATAATCCTTTCATAAACATTGCAATTATCCTTTTCATCAAACACAACACACAGTCAAGTTAATCTACAGTGTCATTGAGACCTTTATCTCTGCAGGATTTGAGTCGTCAGAACAATGCCTGTTCAGACTCTGCTCGGTTGATGCTTGGACTTACTTTTAGGAACCCGTGTATCAGATAATGATGTGACAGTGTGCGGGTTTTAGATGGATGGAGTGATCGGGTCAGTCAGTCAGTCAGTCAGTCCAGTCCAGTCCAGTCCAGTCCAGTCCAGTCAGTCAGTCAGTCAGTCAGTCAGTCATCTGATTAGATGATCTGGATAAACAACACATGACTCATGCTGTTAGAGAGAAAAACATGACTACCGGCTTAGAGTTAGAAATAATCAGTGCATACCAGGAAAGCTAATATAGTAACAATAAGCTAAAAGTGTTCCCACGAATAGGTTCGTCTACTCTAACCCGGAACAAACGAAAAGGCACGGGTAGGCAAAAACAATAACTTAGCATATAGATAGAAACAGAGGATTCCGAATCAATCCGCACTATAGGAAAATAGATGTTGGGTCAATTTGGGTAGTATTGTGGAACATCCGAATTAGCGAAAGTGCTTTTATACAATGGAATACACCCCACACCCTCTCTCAAAACAGACCATCACACTATTTAGGGCCTTATGGCGCGACGTGCTAGCCTAATAAAGATGATTCTCCAGGAACAAAATGAAGTCGTTTTTTTGTGATTTGGGGTAGATATTGGGTTCATTTGGGCAATTAGACATATTCCAGCCCAGTGGAACACAACGTTTGGTGACCTCTCGGTCCTATAGCACTACATGCTACTCTTATTAACCAAATACGTGAAGGGGGTGGCGGGGGGGGGGGGGGGGGGTCCAAGTCTGTTTCACCTATTTTAGACCGGTTTGCTTATTTTAGGTAAGTGGCGGGTTCATTTGACTATTTGGATATACGCCTGTTAAATCCTTAAATCGAACACAACCTCAGACCACACTCCGTCCTTTTGGGAGTTTTTTTTCGAAAACCACATTACATAGTGATGGCGTTGTACTTGAAGGATGCAGAGCATAACTATTCAGTAATCTAAGGTATTTTATGATAAAAAGTTTGGTCTCTCACCCATGCCATAGCAAACCCTCAGGCAATGCATTCTACAACAATGCAGCAGTTCCGTGGTAAGTTTCAGCATCCAGATATACCCTGTTTCATACCAAACATTTTGATATATAATTTAAGTTATTTCTTGCTGGCATTTTGGACCTTAGAGACAATTTCCTAAAATTTCCTAAAATTTGACCCGAGTTTTGTTGGACCACCCCTTCAAGTCCCTAACAATACAATAGAATTCCCTCAAAAGAGCATTGAGGCCACAGCTTCACTCTCGTGGGCTTGAAATTTCAAAACATTTTCTTGGGGAAGCTTTCCGGAACCCGCCAACGAGAGGCGACAGTCTTTTAGTACTCTCTCTCCAGCTTTTGCATCGAGGGTCCATAAACTCACCCTGGGAAATCATGGTCACTCCCCTGATCTCTATTTCCCAATGCAAAGTAAAACATTTCTGTTAGGAAAGTTTTTTTTAAATCACTCAGAGGCGAACAGGTGCGGCCAAGTTTGGTTCCTACCCCAATTTGCCTTGGTTATCTATCACCACTGAGCAGCACAGTTAACAGTTTTAACAGTTGAGCAATCAACTTTTGGGCGATCCCTGTCAACAAATCGTGAAACGTTAGCACTCCAAATGTGTGGCATTTTATTCTCTCTGCGTTTATAATTAGTAGTAGTACAAGGCACGAAAGCAGATTGGCGTGTGCTTTTCATCCCTACTCTCAAGTTGGTTGTTCCCTCTCTTCACCACAAATCTTCAACCTTTCCTTACCCTAGCCAACACACTCATTCAAAATGTTTCTTCCGCACGAGACCCTTTGAAATCAGTGTCTCTGCAGCCTCAGCCTTCTCTCTACCTGCCTTCCACCATCGCCATGCCTTCGGAGAATATCAGTTTTGTAGTCATCAGTTTGATTAACGTAATTAATGGTTTCTAAACACTTAATCGAGTCCTCGATGCCTTTATTTTGGGGGATTCGGTAGTAGCTGGAGATGTGGGCATCGGGCCCCATTGGATGTAGAGAAAGGTAAATGGAAAGTGACGTCATATGTATGTGACCTATTTACGTCATATTTGGTTGTCATGGTAGCCCGCATGAGCAGCCAGCTTGTGACGTCATTCAAATAATGATGAGCATCGTGTGTTGTTAGGGTGATACTTGTTTCCGTCGTCAATTTTGTATGAATGGGGCCGCTATCTTGGTATCTGTCTATCGAGTGTAATGGTATTCACGCCTCTTCCTATTGTATAGTCGAGAACTCCCCCTTACAATTAAAGCGCACTTTGTATGCAATACGGACTGAATCTTATCAAAACATACATATAAATACTTTTTTTCGTACAGTTTTGCTGATAACATTCAGATATGGCCAGTTTGGGTAGAAATTAATATACACCTGGAACTTAATTAAGCACCCCTGTTTTTTTCCGCAGTGGTGTTAATAGAAACTGTCATTACTTTCATGCTATCTTTCAGATGGCCAAAAGTGATTGTTTGCGGAATGAATGGTCTGTTGACAAATGAAAGACATCATAATGATGAAAATATACAGTATTTTAATGGCGCTAATTACACATGTCTGTCACTAATGTTTTTGGTGGAAAAATGTTCTCTTGACAACTATGGTGCTGGAACGGTCCATGATGGAACAATACCAGTAATTACTGTCAAAAAATGTAACTTTTGATCTCCTGAACACAATAGCAGTGTCTGACGTCAGTAGCGAGTGTATCCACCACTTGCCCGGATGACAGCCTGAACCCTCCTAATGCTACCAGTAAGCCTTCCGATACGGTCCAGAGACAACTGCTGCCACTCCTCATGCAATGCAGCTTTCAAATCGGCCAAATTCTGTTCAGGCGGATCCCTTGCTTGCGCACGACATCCAAAAAAGTCTCAGATGGATGTGTTCTAAGGTATTCAAATCGAGGCTCATCGCAGGCCAAGGTAGTGTTGTAATAGCCTTGTACTGAAGGAATGCTCCTACAGCATGGGAACGATGTGGCCTTGCATTGTCGTCCACAAATGCAGGGCGCGTAGCCAACGGGTAGGTGTCTAAATGAGGCACGACAACCCGATTGAAAATGTCTCGGATGTACTGATGAGCATTGAGATTCCCATGCACAGTCACCATACAATCATAAGTCAAGTTTGCAATCATAAGAGAGGCATCCCCAGATCATTACTGATCCTCCACCATAAGGAACAGTAGGTCTGATGTTCCTGGGCACGTAGGCAGTATTTCTGTGCCTCAGCACTCTCATGCGACTATCTGTGGCGTGAAATGTAGCGAAGTGCCTATAGATCTATGAACGTTGGCTAGGAGTAGTTGTTGTGTAACTGATAGAATCGTGAAGTTCCGCCAGCCCGTGGCGTTTTGGCTTTTTCTTACAGACGAGCCTTGGACGCACTTTCCAGACAATGTTCAGCTTTCCGTAATTCTCGAATCTTGTCGTGCATCAAAATGATTTAACCCTTTACCCATCGTAACGGCCAAAACCGGTCAGCGCTATTCTCAAAAATCGCCAATTAATTTTCATTATTTTTTTCATTTTTTGTCTCCAAAACATAGGTCATGACCCCTCGTTGGAACGAGCTCGTCGAGCTCGTTCCAACGAGGGGTCATAACCTATGTTTTTGAGACAAAAAATGAAAAAAATTAGTTATTCAAGAATTATTTTTGCAAGTATCGTCTGCTTTTCAGGTTAGGTAAAGGGTTAACGTGGCAAACTGTTCAAACTATTATCTATAATTTTAATATATAAATTCTCGACTCACCGTCATTACCTCCTGGTAATAGTATTATACAATTTATAATACAACAACAGTCAGAGCATCAAAGTTCATTCCTTAATATTATGTAGCGCCATCCATCTTAAGTACTTCAACACGGTAACGTGCGCGTGATGAGCCAGGAGACAACATGGCTCGATCACCCAGAAACACGGTGCTTAGATTCACCAATTTTATGATGCAACACCTAATCACGTGACTACAAGTCAGCGGAAAATTGAGGGAAACTCCCTTGACGTTGCAGTCGCCATTGTTGGAGTCTTGTATTGCCATGCAGACTGCCGGTCAGCCTGCATGCAGTCCAGGGAATCTTTAAATGCAAATAGTATTCTGCCTGGTACCTGTTAACCGGCAGAATGTACCGGTGGAATGCACAATTTGCAACACAGCGTTACTTGATATCTGGTGATGTTCCACCAGGTGCATATTACGATTTGGTAACAGTTCGACCAATACCATCCCCGAAACTACTGCAGAATGTTACTTTACTATCTATCAACAAATCCTACAATATTACTGTTTGTTGACAATATTGGCCTGCAAAGTTATGCCTAATATTGTCAACAGAACATCTGGCGTCCACTCCTGTGTGGAAGTACTTCTATACTCTGATCGCCAGTTATTACAATTCCATGTAATTTAGTTTTAATTCTCTACGAAATTGAGAGTCCACTTTCCCAGTAGAAATTGTTTATGAAATCTATTATACTACAATGATTCTCGCCATATAGTTCTGTTAGTACGAATGTATTTATACATCGAAGAGCTGTAGCTCTTGTAGCGAGCTTGATTAACCACTGTGGGCTAACTTCGCAACAGAAGCAGGAACCTACTCTCTCTGACCAATGTACTCTCTTGCATGTCCTGAGATTCTAATGTTGTCGTGCCATACACCACTCCAAATGTCGCCTTTGGTGCTGATCAGACTTAGCTGGACGCTCGATGACCCTTCTGGACCCCATACCCAGTGTTTTGAAACGGTTTCGGGCAGTTCTGTTTCCCAAACGTCTGTTGGGGAGCCAAACTCTTTTCAAAACCCCACTTGAAGCAAAGGGTTCACGCTTAAAGAGGCGTGCCAGACTCTGATTTTCCGAGGTGAGGTCTTTTGGGGTTGTCCAGGCCTTGATCGGTCCTTAACATCGTTGGTGTGTTGATATCTTCGGACAAGTCTGCTGATGACAGAATATAGCCAAGTTGCCTTCCAATAGTTTGGAATGACAGGCTGTTGCATGCATGCCAACTATTTGCCATCTTAGTGCCCCTGGCAGTCTCCTCCTTGCCATGTCAACATTTATTGATAAAGAAGTGACGAAATTTCTTGTTTTATACCCAGATATTGCATGTGGATGATAGTGTTTTTGTGACATTCGTGGGAAGCATTCTTCACGTGGACGAGGGGATGTGTTTGGAGTTCGCTATCTATTAGAAACATCATATTTCACTAGATAAAATGTACTGCAAGACTCATTTAAACATAATAATCAATAACAGCAAATTCACTGTCATGAAACATTTCAGTGGGTGCTTAATTAAGTTGCAGGTGTATACATATAGATGGGCCATTGTTGAGGTCAGTGGTATTGTATTTTTGTAACGACAACGATTAAAGCGAGTGAGAAGTCTGCTGGTTCAACGATCAAAATTAGAACTCGCAAGCTGGATCGTCTCTTGCAGTTTAAACGTATAGCTGACGAAAATATTTTATGTGAATAAAATCTTGCCTTTTTAAATGATGAAATTAACAACAAGATCACGAAAGATTGCTTGTTTTTTGGAAATATTATGTGACAATCCAAGATTCCTCTTCAATATGGCAAAATGGTGTTTGAAAATGATGAAAGATGGGCATACCCATTTCCACCTTGACAAATTCATTGGACTACACGTGTTTTCAGTCGCCCTGTGTGTCAACCCGTGTATTTAGTAAGTTATCGCAGTTCATTTTGTGTCCTAATCGCCCGATCGTTGGGTTCGATAACAAACCAGAAGTGTGTTTACTGTTTGAAGTCGCAACCAGCATTTAACCCTTTACCCAACGTAACAGCCAAAACCGGTCAGCCTTATTCGCAAAAATCGCCAATTAATTTTCATTATTTTTTCATTTTTGTCTCAAAAACATAGGTTATGACCCATCATTGGAACGAGCTCGTTCCAATGAGGGTTCATAACTTATGTTTTTGAGACAAAAAATGAAAAAAATAGTTATTCAAGAATTTTTTGCAAGTGTCGTCTGCTTTTCATGTTAGGTAAATGGTTAATGTGATTTAGTTTGTTCTTCCTCATTCACTCTGTTATCTGAATATAGGTTTAATTTTCATTTATCAGAGGTGTGAACTTTGCTGTGCAATGCAATAAAAGGCAGCATTATTTGTATTACATCCTGCCATAAATTATGCACAAAATGTTACAGCAAAAATAGATCCGCTCAACAGGAAGGAGAGAGTCAGTCCCACGTTCTTCACTGAACATTATGAATATTTTCACATTAGCATTTTCACCTGTGTCATTTGAGGACAATTTGTCGATGGGGTGTTTCTGTAAGAATGAAACTTGTAATGTTGAAACATATTTATGTGCATATCATATTTATTGCTCACTATACTCCCATTCTATAATTCATTAAAGTTTACAGTCAGTTTACAGAAAAGAATCTCTCAAGCAGAAGAGCTGTTGTGAACTGTTAGATCCCCTCGTTTCATTAACCATGCAGATGCTCGTACACTTTTGCTACATATTGGCGATCTACATCAGCCTTGCATTTGATTCAAAGCAAGTCTTGGTTGCCTATATGGGCAGCCAAGGCTTACCTTGAACCAGCAGCCAGCGTCCAGACCTACAGTGAAGTTATCCAGACAATCGCTAATGGCTGCTGGGAATGATGACAAGATCAGAGGCAGGCGGAGCAGAGCTGGAGACGACCAAAGCAACAACAAAACTCTATTTCTGTTCCAAGTTGAACGCTTTTCCACCCTAATGAAGTACTCCCTAAGAGCAATGGAACACACTCCTAGCACTGCAATGTAGCATCTATAATGGGATATAGTATAAGGCATCAATTGGATCAGAGGGTCGGAGAAGCTAAAAAAGACAACAAATGGCTACATGCCGTGTATTAAGCTACACAAAATAAATTAAATGATTCCAGGCATTTTTTTTCAAATCAGTGAGGGAGGGAGGGTTTTATTTTTAATTTTTCTTTTTCTTTTCCAAAAATAAGCAAACATGGAGAGAATTTCGGTTGTCTTTTTCCACACAGAAATATAGAAAGTGCATATTTAATAATTTATACAAATAATTTCATTTTTAATTTGAAAAATAAAACATTCCTCTAAAACCAAACTGTGTAGGCCTACTGCAATTCAATGGCTTCGTATTCTTTCAATGCTCTTCATATTATCTTCAAAGTAAAAGCATTTAATCTATGGGGATTTGACTCGTTACAATTTATGGGAGAGTGCCTATAGGCGCTCTACCATAAATTGTAACAAGGAAAACATACTGGAGACTCAACTACATAAATGTGCATGAATCAAAAAATGTAAAAGGTTTCGAGTCTCCCCGAGTTTGTACTAATATTGGAAGACACTGAAAGACAATAAAATGTCCAATGAGAGGGTTCAAATTCAATGAGGGATTGCTTGAGGATCCAAACATATTTTTACCCTTATATTCTACTCACTATAGCCTAGCCCAGTCTGAAGTGGTTCCACTCAATTCTGAATTAAATGGCTGGAAAATATACACTGTGATGCCCCCGGCCTGTGACTGGTTCAAGTGGATCCGACCCGAAAGGAAAACTACATCCTGAAATGAGATTATGTACATTTGAAGAGAGAAGATATAATTATTTTTTAAAAATGTGAGCTTTCTAAAAAATTATAATAATGTTCCATGTCTTTCAGGGGGCTATTACTACACTGTGAAACGAAATAAATCTCTCAATACAGTCTTCGCAATTGTTCAAATTTTGCCCCCTACCAAATGAGGATTGAATTAATGAAACGGTCAGTTTTCCTTTCTGTGTGGAATGTTGGAAGAGCTTCAACGAGTGTGTACGAAACAGCTCACTCGCTGAATCTGAAAAAACAAATTATTTCCTCTGTTAAATATAAACTACCTAGCTACTTGTACGTTTTAATGTCGGAAAGAAAAAACATAATGTACTCCACTGTAAACATAAGAAATGGTCGCGACTAGGGCTGAAACGGTGGGCTCATTTTCGTAACCGACTAACCAAGAGCTATAACCGAATAATATCCGGTTATCCGTGGCAATTATTTCACCGAATATGGGATCAAAACTATAGGAACTGCAAAGCAGGATTCTCAAACTATTCCGTAGTGTATACAAACGAACGTTGTCGAGTACTCGACAACGTTCGTTTGTATACACACTACGGAACAGTTTCTGCGATTACTCATTACGCACGGAAACTGCCGATCATTAACGAAGTCTTGAACGCCAAAGTCGATTATTTCTCAATATCTACAACACGGCTTCGATGTGTAATCTATCACAAAGGTGGGGCAACATGTGGATCAACGATTGACTAAACTTGACTTCATCTCCATGTTGTGTCACGATTAGCCATGGTGCATAAATATGTAACGTTAACCACCAACAAACAAACAATCACAAAGGTGAAGCGGCAGATTTACTACGTTTTAAACGTGGAATGACGATCACAATCGATATTTCGGATAACCGGTTGACGGTTTTTCTAATCTGTTAGGTAGCAAACTAGTTTCAAACCGATTATCCGGTTAACCATGTCAGTACTAATCGCGACGGCATAAACGCCGGCATTTTCTCAGACTTCATAGCCGTTAATCCTCTCTGTAGCTGTGGTGGTATTTTTAAAGATACTCACCTTCATTTCTTATCATGCCCTTTTCATGTACACAAGTGCAAACAAAACCTATATAACCTCTTCTCGGACATTCTGCCCATTTCGTCGTTTGAGCGCTAGAATGTCCTATGCCCCTATTGGACATAGGGCACTGTAGCACCCAGGCGACGATTTACTCTTGTTTGGCGACCTCACATTGCCGGCAGAGGTGAATGTTGAAGTATTCCATGCCACTGAAAAGATTATCGAGGAGACACACAGATTCGAAGTGACACAATATTACCCCCCCCCCCCCCCCCTCTCTCTCTCTTGACTTCCTATGCAAGATATTCGTGTCTCGTGTGAGAAGGCTATGTGAGATAGATATCTATCCCACATAACCCAAGTGATCGTGTCTTGTGTTTCGTTGGTGTTAAAAGTATTGTGGTTTGTTGTACTTTATGTTAATAATAACAGTATATTGTATACAGTTTGTTCAATTTCTTAACTTAATTCCTATCACTACAGCGTCCACAGATCAATTGATGCACGCACCCAACTGACGCCATCGGAATGTGTCAATGTTCATTTCGCTACAAATCTTTAACCCCTGTCTTACCAGCGTTGGAATTTAATTTCGCGGTATAACTTTTGTGTGCTCTTTCCGATAAGCAAATCATTTTTTTCATAAATGGATAACAAAATTGTTCGATATTGCTGCACGTGGCCCTGTATTACTTTTGATGATGTCATTGTGTTTTTTTTGGGGGGGGGGGATAATTATCCCTGATGAGGGTGGGTGTTAGATCGGACAGTTTTCCTAATACACGGAAGAATCGCTATTTGGCTTGTTATGAAGGTGAAGCTTCCAGTTGTAGACCACAAATTACCTGCAACTCACATAACTGCGAAAAAAACTGGGAACAATGTAATCATCATCATTTTTATCAACATCATCGTAGTCACCATCATAGTCATCACGTCATCATCAACATCATCAACTTTTCAACCACTAGCATCACAATAGCCTTTTTCCCAAAATCTCGATAAGCTCATTTTTTTCCTCTTTGTTTTTTTTTCTTTGTTTTTGTTTTTCTTATTGTAGTCTCATACAGTATCAGTACTTTATTGTTATGCACCACAAAGTGTTTGAATATGTTACGAAGAGGAGGCTTTATACACTCACCCCTGATGCCCCACGTGGGGGGGGGGGGGAGGGAGGATCGCGCTGTGTACTAAGGCGTACTGCACTTCGATGGCACACTTGTCTCCAACTAATGCTAACTCTGCTTGCGCGGAGTTAGTACGTTAGGGGGCTTGGCTGTTGCTCGCTGCAGCTCGGTGGTTCTCTCAGAGTATTCAGGTTTCCTCAAGCCGTAAAACTGTCCAACACGAGGTGTCCCTTGCTGGCGAAAGTGTCGTTCGCCGCCCCCCCCCCCCCCCCCCCACACACACACAAAAGTGATTAGCATTTCAGCTTCAGTCCCATTTTGCATCGTTAACCCTTTACCCAACGTAACGGCCAAAACCGGCCAGCCTTATTCACAAAAATCGCCAATTAATTTTCATTATTTTTTTCATTTTTTGTCTCAAAAACATAGGTTATGACCCCTCTTTGGAACGAGCTCACCGAGCTCGTTCCAAAGAGGGGTCATAACCTATGTTTTTGAGACAAAAAATGAAAAAAATTAGTTATTCAAAAATTTTGTTTGCAAGTGTCGTCTGCTTTTCATGTTGGGTAAAGAGTTAAAGGAAAATAAAGAAAATGTTTCAACTAAACTACCAAACTGAACTTATCCTTTATAACTCTACATACGCAGCGGAATCTATCCAAACAACACTGACACTCGAAACTAGTCGTCTCATAGAGGAACAAAACGCGTATAAATGTACTGAAAGTGGGTATGAAGGGGACGAAATCGAGGAGAAATTTGACTCTGGATAGCAAATTCCCTATGGCGGAGTGGAAGCGACACTCTATGTTTTCCTACTATCTCGTTTAAACGAGATAGCTAAATTGTTTAAATGAGATAGCTAAGTCGTTTAAACGAGATAGCTAAGTTGTTTAAACGAGATAGCTAAGTTGTTTAAACGAGATAGCTAAGTCGTTTAAACGAGATAGCTAAGTTGTTTAATCGAGATAGCTAAGTTGTTTAAACGAGATAGCTAAGTCGTTTAAACGAGATAGCTAAGTTGTTTAAACGAGATAGCTATTGACCAATCAAATTCATTTTGGCACGGGGACAACTTGTGAACTGACGAACGACAGCAGTGTTGAGGCAACTACAAGCAGAAAAGTGCATCCGTCCGTGGAAGATGAGTTTAATGTACACTTGGGGCAAATGGTAAACCTGAATTCTGATCTGTAGAGTTAAAGCATTAAATCGGAATTTTAACATATAGAGTCAAAGAAGTTTGCTTTGCCTCTCGGATTTGATTAAACGAAGGTGTTATCGTGGATCTGAGTCACATTAACAAAGAGTCGCAGACAAATTCTGAATTTCTCAGCGGTTAACTTGACATATTATAACTTGCGTTCCGCTTATTTGAGTCAAACCAAATCTGGTATGTCTGTTTGTTGGCGTGCACACAGTGGCGTCTTAAGAAAGCCCACCATGATTCAGTTCTTTATTTAACACACTACTGCTGTAAATGAACGATCTTCTTGCAAACGCATCCCCTTGATCATATCTCATTGCTTCTTGTATTTGCTTGATGCGACAGTTTTCGGTCCCAAAGTCTGCTCGCATTCTTATGGGACAACCACCAACAGATCGAATAGTGTCCAAGAAATAACTGGCAATTACTTTGGGATCACTGTTCGTTTTGTACACCTTGAGCCATACCACATTTCTCGACAAGCCGTCTATGGCTCCATTGATACATAACCCAAACGGCTTGAGCTTGTCGTAGGAATCTACGTGCCATAAAAAATTAGGCCCTCTGCTAATGTATATTCTTCGTTTGATGGTGCCACTTTTTCTGCAGCGCACACCTTCCGGGTCTAGTATATGCAGCAGCAATCTAACGGTCTCTTGTGTGAAGGCAAAGCCAGCTTGCAAACATCTCTGATGCATCAGTTTATAACCATGCAATTGTCCAGATCCGTCTAATTCGCCAGAAATAACAAACTCACGTCCAATATATCTGAAAAATTCTTCCGTCGATAAAGCTTTCGCTTTTTAAGAACGCGCTGTATTGTCCTTTTCGACACGCTGATTCCGTTTACTATCTACAAACAACCTTGAATTTCTGTTTGAAACAATCCCAGAGAGAAATACAATTCGACAATGCTCGCAAGGTTCGACATTCTGAACAGAAAGATAAGTAGTTTGAACACAACCACGGTCATGTCAGAAATGAATTTGATTGGCCAGCTGCTATCTTGTTCAAACAACTTAGCTATCTTGTTTAAACACTTAGCTATCTCGTTTAAACAACTTAGCTATCTCGTTTAAAGAACTTAGCTATCTCGTTTAAACAACTTAGCTATCTCGTTTAAACAACTTAGCTATCTTGTTTAAACAAGATAGTAGGAAAACATAGAGTGTCGCTTCCACGCCGCCGTAATTGCCAGCTCGTAAAATACTGCCTCTGAAACAAATACAGCCTCAGAACCAGAGTCACACTCTATTCTAACCCATTCGAATATTTAGCAACATGTGCCACCAAAGAATCCAATTTTTTATCCCCCTCAACCGAACTAGACGATGCAAACAGGTGTTATCGTAACAGGCATGTACAGTTACATCAGATAGCATAATAATGACGCCGCAACTTATCCGCTCACGTCATAAAATCCATACCCGGTGTCATCTAAGAGAGCTTTCGAGTGGGCAGGGCAAGCCCTCGGGCCACCAGTTTAATTATTTGGGAATTTGACGTTGTTGTGTGCTATTTGTTTACACACCTTTGCGCGCAGACGATCATTGATGTAATTTGATGTGCCCTTACTAACAATGATATACAGGTATTCATTCTGTGCAGGTATAAATATTCCAGTTAATCAATTCCCCTTGAAACGATCGGGATATTTATAATTTGTAGAATTGGCCGGCTTAATCATATCACTACGGCTGTGGTGAGTCTTCATTTCTGATTGTAATGCCATCAAAATGTTGATCAAATCAAGACTTGATTGTGCAACATTTTCAGCTTTCATTTAAAGAAAATGAATCTTTATGAATTGTTTCAGATTCAGTTTTTTACACGCCTATTCTATGCAATCCCCATTTACAGGAACTTTAAACCAAGCGGAAAATGAAAATCTGTTCCGCACATATGTGCGGACCAGAAATTCTTGACGGACTGTTTTTAAATAGAAGCGGAATTTCAATGGAATTTTCTACAAATCTTGCAACGCAATTACAATTGAATCGCTAGCAATAGTTGGAAATCGTCCCCTGAGTTCTCTGTGCCGCTGGTCACATAGAACACATTGGAACTCAGGGGACGAAATAGCAACATGGGTTCCCCTCACAAATTTGGTTGGCGATAAAATGTGTTGTTTTTGTTGTTAGTTGTCAAGTGAATTACTGAGTGTCCTTCTTATAATTGTTTTTATACACGTGCTGACGTGTAATAAACACAGAACGACACACACGTGTGAATGGGTTAATCGATATGGCACTTGTGCCATCGCGGAAGGATAAAACTCGAGGCCTGCGTCCTCTCGTTCTATCCTTCCTCGCTGACACTCGTGCCATATCGATTAACCCATTCACATGGGTGTGTCGTTCTGTGTATGTCAGGAATTTATCAGTCAGAAGGGGTGAAATATGCATCTCCAACTATAATGGATAAACATTTCCCCATATCTGTGAAAAGAATTTAGATCATTAGCGTCGTGTCTCATTTATTACCACTGAAGGTTTTTAACTTATTTACAGAACATTATTGCTTGATTTTCAGCAATTTTTATATCTTGTGCACCGGTGGATCAATATATAATTGAAAATGCGTCTGGTCTTTTTGTTTCTGATGGAATTCATCCTTTGAGACATGACATGTATCGATTTTGTTCTGGCATTATGCATGTGTGTTCATTCTTCATTAGGCAAGAAATAGATTGAAAATTTACCTGCGGTAAATCTTTTTCTGGGATGAGCTTTCAAGCAATTTTCCATGTTCTCGATGAATGTGTTCCTGATGCAAGAATGTTTACACTTAGAAGGCTGAAGTCGCGTCTACTCTCCTCGTGAGATTGGAGAAAAAAATAAAATTTTGGGGAATAGCCATGGTTGGAGATGGACGTTATGTCTGATGAAGTTTTAATGTCACTGCGTCCAAACATCGCCCATCAAATTTGTATGTCCAAGTGCTGAGCGTCAAAATATCATATCTAACGCTCTGCGAAGTTTCAAACTTCAATTCGATTCGATTCGAAATCGTCGCGTTGATTCGATTGAATTCCAGTCGCACTGATTCGGAAATTATCAAATTGTCGAGATGTTCTACATATCCCATCAAATGTCTCTTCTTGAATTCTTCTCCAATCATCAGGTCTCCCGTACAGTAGACCTGGTGATAGAAGGCGTATTCCATTCCAGGAGGTTCCGTTTTCGAAACTAATTTGATTCCATTCTGGAATATTATGTTTTTTTTAATTCACTTGTCTAAATAGATGAGTTGCCCTTGAACATGATTCCTTAGTGAAAACTGGCAGTATATTACACGCTTGTAAGAAAATGCAATATTCGAGATTCGATTCGATTCGAAACCCTCTTTCTGATTCAATTCGGGATTTGATTCGTCCCTAAATTTTAGATTTGTAGGGCCCAAATCATACCGCCATTCGCAGTATTAACACCTAGGACTCTGGTAGTGCAACAGAATTTTCTCCAATCACTCTGTTTTTGTCTTGTTTAACTATGAATTTAACCAATTATATCTTGTTTGACAGAACTCACCGAGCTCTGTCAAACAAGGTATATTTGGTTAAATATCAAATTGCATTATGGGAAATATTTGCTGCTGAAACCTTTGCCATTTCGACTTCAGAGTGCAGAGGGTTAAGACAGAATACAGAGAGTGTGGAGTACGGGGGACTTGTATCAACGACCCGAGGTGGAGTTTATCTTGTAATTCGCGCGCGTGAATTTATTGATGTCAAATCGTTCTTTATATTATTGATGTCAAAAACTCCTCCAAGGTTCGCTGATTCATGTTTCACTTACACGACCCGAGTTGTGTTCTGTATAAATTTATACCACGATTAAACTTGAATTAAGTGAATGAACTTCAATGAAGACGATATTTGTATCACCTTCGACGGCCGGATAACTCTTGTTTGGCACTGTTTTGTTGCAAAGCATTTCATCCACGCCATAACGTCACTCAAACGCGTAACGTCCAATCATGTGCGTTTTTACATGACGTTATCGGGCGTAATCGAGATTCCACGCGTGGTGTGTCCACCACTTTTTCCAATGTCTGTATTCTATCACGTAACGTTGAATACGTACAACAATCGTGGTATAACGGACGGGTTTGAGAGATTATTTATCTGCTTGGTTATTCATTTATTGGGGTTTGTTGACACTTTGGACAGCCAGGATCACCTCGCGTCGGACAGTTTTACGGGCAGAAGAAGCCGGAGTACCCGGAGAGAACCACAGAACAACGGCGAGCAGCTGCCAGACTCCCCAACGTTCTAACACCACTCAAGCTGGGTTAGTATTGGTTGAAGACAAGTGCACCATCGACATGTAGTACGCCTTAGTACACAGCGTCGTGGGAAATCGGGATGAAGTGCCTTGCCCATGGACACAACGCAGTTGTCCCTGGTTCGGGCCTAACCGTGGACGTTTCGGTTTTTTGAAGTCCAATTCAGTAACGACCGGGTCAGCGCGCGCTCTCATCTTCTTGTGAAGAGTTACGTTTTCTCTGATACTCAATGTATCGGTGGGCCTTTTTACATTCTTTACTGTACGCGAGTAATATCTCTGAAACGATTTTTATTTTTTTTAAATCGATCGCATGTTAATACACCTGAGTAGGATGCCGAGCAGTCATGTGTGCAACACAAATCTATTCTGAATCTTTTATGTTTATCCTGTATTTTGTGTATTATAAATTTATGATATATCCACGAATAGATTTTTCTAAACATCCAGGACAAAGAAACACTCAAACCTGTTCACATCTCCTGCGTGATGTTGGGTTCTTCAGGTTTAAATTGATTTCTTATTAATTATTGCATAACCATAGAAATTCATAGCACGTACATCCGTATGAAACTTCGATGGGGGAATTCATTTTGTTTTACATAATAAAGAAGAAAATACGTTCTTTATTGATGTCAAAAATTTAATAGAACTTAATTTAAATCTTCCTTGATGGCGCAAAACAAACGTGGACTGTGAAAAGTTGAATAAAATAAATTTATTATGAATAAATTGTGAATTGATATTGAAATCCACCTCTTCATGAAAATCGACATTCGATAACGTTGTCTTCCTTGAAATTATTAGACGCGCGAGGAAGGTCAATTAAGAAGCCAGTAATTATTGTCGAGAAAACCCATATGCCATCAGTAGAAAATAAAGCGAAATTCTCTTGTTACTTTTAACCCTTTACCTAACATGAAAAGCAGACGACACTTGCAAAAAAAATTCTTGAATAACTAATTTTTTTCATTTTTTGTCTCAAAAACATAGGTTATGACCCCTCGTTGGAACGAGCTCGTCGAGCTCGTTCCAACGAGGGGTCATAACCTATGTTTTTGAGACAAAAAATGAAAATATTTTGAAAATTAATTGGCGATTTTTGAGAATAGCGCTGGCCGGTTTTGGCCGTTACGTTGGGTAAAGGGTTAATAAGCGAAAACAACAGGCAGCTCTGGGAGCTATCTGTTGTTTTCGTTTATCACAAGTTCCAGAAGAAAACTTGGCTTTATATGGCAAGCTAATTAGAAACAACTGAGTTGCAGCATGTCCACTTTGGATTTTTGTCTGGCGAATGCGTTTTTACAGTAATTTGGAAGTTTCATTCTTTCCCCACAAAACTTAGCACATCTTACCTCCTAGACTATTGTATTAATTGTCTCTATTATATGTCATGGTGCGCACACTGTTGATATAATTAACGGTAAATGGTTACAGAACACCAAAAGATGGTGAAAATGAGTCTAAACCGAGAATAATAGTCAAACTCAAACTGATTGGGAAAAATTGTAAAAAGCCAGCTTCTGTATTTTTATACTACTTTGCAGGAAAATGCCTGAAGTTTGTGAAATGATGCGCAAATGCTTCATGCCTACTGCTCTCCGGGGAAACTTCGGACTCCTGGTCATCTCAGGTCCAAACCTGGGCCTTCTCTTTTTAATTAGGTGGTCAAAAGTCTGATAATAGCTGCATTGACATTTAAGAAGGTAATTGCAGTCCTTGGCAAACAGAGAATGGCAATTTATTAGTACTCCCATACTTTCTGGAACACCAGACCTGGTGTAACGTGTTGTAGTATATTTATACTTCTTTCTCATATCAATTATATCAATTACAATGTATTATGATATTCTTTAGACCCTGGCACTTCTTAAGAGCACGATGGGGAGGGGAATAATAACTAATAATTCATCAGTAAAGGAGTGATGAAAACCCAAAATCGTCGACTTTGAAATTGAGATCGATTATGGGTGTTTCAGACGATTAGTCGATTTCTCGATTAATCATTACAGTCCTAAAAAGAATGGCAGTTTAATTTTCTGCATTTTGTGCGTCAAAAACATAGCTCATTACCACTCGTTGGAACGAGCTCAACGAGCTCGTTCCAATGAGGGATTATAAGCTATGTTTGTTTTTGAGGAAAAAATGAAAAAAAAATAATGAAAACTGGGTGGTGTTTTTTGTGAATAACACTGGCGGGGTTTGGTCGTTACGTTGGGTAAAGGGTTAAACAATTGCTTACATCTTCACTTATATGCTCTAAACAATGTAGAGATCTCTTTGAAAACTCAGATATTACACGAAAACCTTCCAATTAGTTTTTTTCTCTCTATGTCGTAATGGCCTCACCCTGGATAGTCCGTCAACGTTTCGTTCCACCTATTTTCAGCACTTCTTTCTTGGATGTGATCATGCTTTCATCATCTCTTTTCTAAAATTGTTACAACCATCTCTTTATCCTCTACTCTGTCATGGATTTTGAATGATGGTAAGCTTCTTTACACCCATCAATGTCAGCTGGATATCGAAACAAAAGGATCGTGGAATCAAGATGAAAGATAATCTTGTAATCCCCACGTTCAAATGCAATGGGTTGTTTGATAATTGATAACAACAAATAACATAATATTAATATTTTTTGGTTGTGATTGTGACAAACACACATGAAATGCGATACATGCGTTTCGGGAGTTGCTTAACCCATTGAACACTGATGGTATCTGCCATGCCAGTTGAAATGTAGCAATTAGAAGAGTCCATATTCATTATATGGAGGTCAGCCAATCAATATTTTCAATGTGCAGTCATGGGACTGCACATTGAAACTATTGATTCGTCTTCTCCAACCTTAACTTAACAGGAAACCTGCTTAACCCTTTGAACCCTGGTTGTATCTTCCATGTCAGTTCAATGGCAGCAATTGGAAGAGTCCATATTTATTATATGGGAATAGACCAATTAATATTTTCAACATGTAGCCGTGGGGCTGCACGTTGAAAATATTCTGGAACCGGAATAGCAGTCACTGGAGTTCAAAGGGTTAAGGAAAGTATGACGTACCGCTTCCCTGGGCTGGTAAAAGATCCTTCCCTGTTCAAAAGGTTAACAATATAAAAAAATATCTAATTTTGCATTTTCTATACCGCACGCAAGGTGCCTGTAATGTGAACTCGCTGTGTTACAAACACAAATACTATTATTATAATGAGACCAGCGTGCAAACTGTAATATAAAGTGGTGAATGTAAGTTTGACGCAACAAGGTTTTGCCCCAAATTAAATTTAGTGATTATATATTCCATCTCTGACAATGCACTTATTTCAGATGGTTATTGTCTTTGTTCTGTAACAAATGAAAAATTAGAACAAACACATTGTGTCCAAATTGCAAAATGTGAAGAAAGATCGTTATTTGTTACTTGTTCTCTAACGGCAAAAGTGGTGCTACGGGTGCCATATCCAAAAACTTTATGCATATCTAGACATCCTACTTGAATGTATGAACACACTTTTAACGTTTCAAATTAAAACTCCTGGGAGCATCATGGGGCGAATCAAAAATCTGAAATCTTCATGTACATCTAGTCTCCCTACCGGAACGTATGAACAACTTGTTAACATTTCGAATTAAAAACCCATGAAGTTTTCTCCGAAAACTGATTCTCTAACGGCAAAAATGGCTCTACGGACACCACTTGGGCCGAATTAAAATTCCAAAACATTTATTCGTCTAGACATCCTACCTGAACGTAAGACCATACGTTCGATATTTTGAATTAAAACCATTAGAGCCTTTCGCCAGAAGCCAATTCTCTAACGACAAAAGTGGCACTACGGATGCCACCAGGGGCTAAATTAAAAAAATTAAACCTTTATGCACACCTAGACACACTACCAGAACATATGAACACACTTTCAACGTTTCGAATTAAAACCCCAAGGAGCCTTCCACCGGAAAATGATTTTCGAACAATAAAAGTGGTTCCACTGGAACCACTTGGGGCCAAATCAGAATTCAGAAACCTTTATGGACATCTACAGACGCTACCGGAATACCTAAGCGCATGTTAAAGGTTTCGAATTAAATACCCAAGGAGCCTTTTCATGAAAATCGATTTTCTAACAATAACAATAAAAGTGCTTCCACTGGTACCACTTTGGGCCAAATCAAAATTCCGAAACCTGTATACACATCTACTGGTGCTACCTGACCATCTCAGCGTAGTTTAAATGTTTCGAATTACATACTATTGGTGATATGAAGTTGGGACGTACGAACCATACGGATGGGACGGGACGAACAGACGAAGATCACCACAATATCTTCGCTTTTCTTAAAAAATGCGGGGATAATAAATAAACTGCACTTATCCCCTACGTTATGTGGTTTTGCGAGTAAAACTTGATTCAATATTTATATTAATTCCTTTTTACTTTGAAGGGTTTAACGGTTCTGAAATAGCATCCACGTGTGTTTTTAACCCTTTGAACCCTCGCGGTCGCTTTTCTGGCCAGGAACATGATACGTCATAACGTTATTATATGGGATGGCTGTTCAGTAAATGTGTGGGTAGACACATCAATATTATGTGATATACTAGTATAGCAGAAGTTTGAATGATGTTATACAATCTAGAAAATAGATACGGTATTTAGCACGACAGTTCCGGCTTATGAGCGACATTTATGCCAAAGCGAATAAAGCCAGATAAGACAACTATAAATCAATTAAGTGAAAGGAAATTATTGTGGCTTCCTTGTCGGAAACCGGGATGTTTGCCATAAGCTCAGGGAAATTCTCCACAGAGAAGCCACTATGCATTGATCACCCATGCGTGTTTGAGATCAGTGTATGCGGGGTAAAAGGCGCCTTTATGTCTATGTTTATGGTGGCAGTTTAATGGTAGCATTTTGTGGCAGAACTAGTAGAAGCTTCGACTGTTTTTCTGGTGTAATCAGAACCCTATCCCTGGTTTGCCCGGAATATAATTTTCGACATGACCCTCATATACATGTACAAATGTTGTTATTGAGAACTGCTAAAAATAATTTATTCTACTCAACAAATACCTGAAAAAAGGCTGAAATTGACTTTGAAATAGGATTGATTCTGTTCAATTTTTAGGGGGTGACCCGCCGGAGCCCCTTTAATGAGGGGGATACCCCCGCCTCGTGATCACCACTCGCTTGCGCCTGCAGCGCTCGGTTCATGCCTTTGGCACTCCAAAATTTGCATTGCTGTCCACCCCAGTTTATGATGACTGGCGACTCCCTGGGCTCGGCAATACATCTGGTGGCCTCGGAAATTCCAACTTTGGGAAATTTCACTTAAATTTCCGTTCGTACTCAATATTATTGATGATTTGAAAGTCTTAAATTTAGACTTCTTTTCAATAATTATTCGGTCTGTTAACTTTAACTGTGCGAAATTCTTCTCACAACTGCGACAATTCCATTGCAAGCAAGTCTGAAAGTTCCGTTCTTTACTAGTCGAGTCACTTAACTTTTCACTTTTCGAATTTGGGACTGCATTTAGGAAAGTAACCCACACTTCCGCGCACCCTAACACAAAAGCACCCTCACACACTTCCATACTCGCTGCACATGTTCACCTTGAGACTGTTACTACCTTCCTGATCCGGGGGTTATCTTGTCGTGTAGTGATGAGCCACCGTATGGAAAACAAATCAAGTAATCAGAACTTGAGCTATAATTCGAGACTTCAGCCATCGGATTTCTTGGTATGCAATGGTCTAGTGTTTAGGTCTTGCATTACTGCCTGCCGGGCGAGGTTGCCTAGGGCTCGATTCCCGGTGGGGGAGGGAGGGAGGGGGAGGGGAGGGTCAGAACCCAACATTTTAAATTCCTCAAAAACATGATTATGTCCTTCAAAATACACACACGAAGATAAAACACCCACACATACTTCTATGTACACGCTCGTCCATACATTGTCACTATATGTTCCTGTTCCTTGTCATCTCGTCATGCAGTGAGGAATACATTGGCGAGTGAGGAAGTTTTCGATTTTCGCTACCGGTTAACCGCTCACTCAAGACAAAATTTTTGAAAACTTTTGTTAGTGAATTCAGACAATGGGAAACGTATGACAGCTAACCTTCATTTATTATTTTGTAATTACAAGATACTAACTTGTAATTACGAGATACTAACTGGTAATTACGAGATACCAAATTGTAATTGTCTCGTACTAACTCGTAATTACAAGTTACTATCCTGTAATTATAAGTTACTATCTAGTAATTTCATTGTTGCTAACTTGTAATTACAGTTCAATAATTTGTAATTACAATTTGGATAACTTGTTATTACAATTTAATAACTAGCAATTATGAATAAGACAACTTATAATTTCAAATTAATAACTTGTAATTAAAATTTAGTATCTTGTCATGCAGTTATCTGCAGTAAGCTTGTTTGTTTAGTACGTTGGCACAGGATGGACTGTGTGTGTCCCAGTTAGTCCAATGTTACCCTCGGTAATTTCAAGTTATTATCTTGTAATTACGATTTAGTATTTTGTCTTGCGATTATGTGGGGCATACTTTGTTGTCTGGTATGGTAGTATAGGACGGGTTGTGTGTGTCTCTATTAGTCTAAAGTTGGTCCTTGGCACTACCTACTCATGTTTTGCTTTTACTACCCCGAGGTAACGGCGAGGTTTTGATACGTAATGCTAGTTCATGCGGTGCTGTTTGTTCTACTTGGTTATCTAGTATGTTAGCACAGTATGGACTTTCTGTACCCCTTTTACTCCTTTAACTTTACAGACATATGTAGGTTGTGTAAAGCTATGCATTCCACTGCCCCGTTGGTCTTATGCTATTCACCTACACTTTGACTTTCTGGAGTGCACCCCAATAACGGAGGGGCCCTCCATAGCTCCTGCACTGTAGCCTTTACGATTCCCAGATCTCAGAATACAGCAGTTTTTATGGTTCATGTGGACCATTCTGGATTGACTGATGCAGATATTTAGGCAATCAGGGGCCAATCTCAGAGGAACATTTGGGGTCTCTTCGCACTACTTGGGATCGAACTCCGAAGATAGTAGTTTGGGGTATATTGGGAACCAGGTTTCTGGAGACTGATGTAAATGGTTTGTGGATCTATTCGGGACCCTCAGGGGTTGAAGACAGTAGTGGCTTGGGGACTTTCGAGGAGGAGTCCATGGGCTTATGATAGTGGTTGATTGTGTAGTAGTTCTTGTAGTTGTTGTTGTAGTGGTGTGGTGTGTTTAGTCATTATTATTTATTTATTGGTTTTCATACGCCCGTTTAAAAAACGGTCGTATTTTGTTATCAGTCTGTCTGTCTGTCCGTCTGTCCATAAACAATTTGGTTTCCGTGCATTTAAAGTCGAACGCCTTGACGGATCGACATCAAACTTTCAGAAGTTGTTTTTAGCATTAAAATACAGGTCAAGTTCGATATTGGTGTTTCTCAGTCCATCTGCTGCAGAGATATGGTCCTTTGAAAATACAATTTTTCTAAAAAAATTGGTTTCCGTTCATTTAAAGCTGAACGCCTTGACGGATCGACATCAACATTCAGAAGTTGTTTTTAGCATTAAAATACAGGTCAAGTTCGGTATTGGTGTTTCTCGGTCCATCTGCTGCAGAGATATGGCCATTTGAATACACAATTTTTCTAAAAAAATTGGTTTCCGTTCATTTAAAGCTGAACACCTTGACGGATTGACACCAAATTTTTCAGATGTTGTTTTTAGTAATGAAATACAGGTCAAGTTCGATATTGGTGTTTCTCAGTCCATCCACGGTAGAGTTATGGCTCTTTGAAAACACAATCTTTCGAAAAAATTGGTTTCCCTTCATTTAAAGTCGAATGCCTTGACGGATCGACATCAAACTTTCAGATGTTGTTTGGCGCAATAAAATATAGGTCAAGTTCGATATTGGTGTTTCTCAGTCCATCCGCTGCAGTGTTGTGGCCCTTTGAAAACACAATTTTTGAAAAAAAATTGGTTACCGTTCATTTAAAGCCGAACGCCTTGACGGATTGACACCAAATTTTTGAGATGTTGATTTTATACACCCGTTTGAAAAACGGGATGTATTATGTGAATGGTCTCTCCACCCGTCTGTCTGTCTGTCCGTCCATGGACACATTTCGTTTCCGGACGATAACTTTAGTTGTAATGGTTTGAGCTGATTTAAATTTGGAATGTGGATTTAGTATGACAAAATACAGGATGGGTTCGATTTCCGTTTCTAGCGGCCCATTTGCAGTAGAGTTATGGCCCTTTATTTATGAGAATTTAGCCCAACTTTTCGTTTCCGGACAATAACTTTAGTTTGCCTTGACCGATTTATTTCGAATTTTCAGATTTTTGTTTTTGACCACAACATACAGCTCAAGTTCACTTTTGACCACAATCGCATATACCTTTCCAGAGTTATTCCCCTTGAATGGTTGCAAATTTGTGAATTTTGTGGTTTCCGGATGATAACTTGAGTTTGCCTTGACCGATTTTTTTCAGATTCTCAGATTTTGTTTTTGACCACAAAGCACAGCTCAAGTTCACCTTGGCCATAATCGCATGTACCGTTCCATAGTTATTCCCCTTGAATGATTGCAAATTTGTCAATTATGTGGTTTCCGGATGATAACTTTAGTTTGCCTTGACTAATTTGTTTCAAATTCTCAGATTTTGTTTATGACCACAAAGCACACCTCAAGTTCACTTTCAGCTAAAATCGCATGTAGCTTTCCAGAGTTATTTCTCTTGAATTTGTGCATTTTGTGTTTTCCGGATTATAACTTTAGTATGGCCTAACTGGTTTTTTATTATACGCCTGTTGAAAAACCGTCGAATTATGGAATCAGTCTGTCCATTTGTCCATCCATTTGTCCATCTATCGGTCTGTCCGTTCGTCAACATTTGGTTTCCAGATGATAGCTTTAGTATTTTTTTCCGATTGACTCCTAAACTTGGTATGTGGTTTAATCAAAACAAAAGACAGGCCAAGTTCGAATATGGGGTCAGTTCGAACTTCGAAGTTGCCCTGAATTATGGCCCTTGTTGGACATAGAATGCATCAAATATTTGGTTTCCGGATGATAACTTTTATTATTTGTTTTCCGATTGGTTCCAAACTTGGTATGTTGTTTAATCACAACAAAATACAGGTCAAGTTCGAACATGGGGTTGGTCCAAACAATTTTCACCCTCACCCCCATCCTTACCCCAACCCTTCAAAAACCCTTCAAAAATACAAAAGGGGCGTATATTGTCCCGCTACGCGGTGCTCTTGTTAAGGTCTCATTTTTGCACAAAGACTAATTATGACCACGTGTTTAGTCATTGATTTAGTTGTTATGGCAGTTGGTGTAGTAGCTGTGGTGGTTGGTGTTGAGGTTGAGGTTGTTGGTGTCCTTGCATTTGGGTGACTGGCGGTGTGGTGAATGGTATTATTGTGTTTAGTGTTGTAGTTGTTGGCGTCATGACTCTTTCGATATTTTCAAAAAATTTAAACAAAACCATATCATGTGACCCCTCGTTGGAACGAGCTTGACGAGCTCGTTCCAACGAGGGGTCACATGATATGGTTTTGTTTAAATTTTTTGAAAAATAATATTTTTTCAACTGCTGAATTTGCATATTACGCGGGCGGATGCGGCCGATTCGTTGGGTAAAGGGTTAATGGTTGGTGCAATAGTTGCAGTGCATTGTGTATCCCTGAAACACGAAAACTACTACACCACCAACTATTACGCCATCCACTACTCTACCAATCAATTCTACAGTAACTACAGTAACTACTTCGCCCAAAACAACTTCTACTACATCAAATTTTACTACACCGACCACTATAACTAACTACTACACCAACAACTGATATAACACCTTCCACAACATCTACTACATCAAAAGCAGGACAACGACACCCACCATCAACACCACAATACCAACAAGTTAGTATCTTATCATCACAATTTAGTACCCTGTAATTACTATTTAGTATCTTGTAATTACCACCAAACGTAAGCACCAACCGCCACAACTACTCCACTAACCACCACACCTACAGAACCACTTAACATCAACCACTACAATCCTTATCACTATAACAACTAAACTAACCACTATAGATATTGCACCAACAATTATAACATCAACAACCAACTACAATGACCAAACCAATTACAACACCAACTACTGCAAATACATCACCGATCACCACAACACCAATTATTACATCAACAACTGCGATAATGACCAGCACGACGCCGACCACTTCAACTACAATAATATCCACTATATCAAACCTTACCACTTCTAAAAACTGACCACAATTATAACACCAACTACTTTCATACAACAACTAGTGCCACAATTACACAAACCACTAGAGCTACTTGATTCAAGCCAGCCCCTGTTACAGCCGACAACCACTGCTACAATACCGACAATTTCAAGCACCACACCAACTATTACACCTACTTAGCTCATTACAATACCTACCACTACAAGTACTACACCAGACGGAAGAGCTATCCCACCAATAACCACATTTACAGTACTAAACACAGCAACACCAACCTCTGCCGCTGCGACACCAACAACCCCAACAGTAACCACTACAACTACTTCACCAGCCACTACAAGTACTTCACCAGCCACTACAAGTACACTAAACTAACGACTAAACAAACATTATTACTACAACAACAACTCCACGAAAGTCCCCGAGTCATTATTTATTTTCATTAGCCCCCAGTATTAGCCAAATGCCAAGCGCACTTTCCCAAAACCACGTACGTCCTTCCCAGAACCCTGGTCCAAAATAATCCCCAAACCACTGTCTTCTAACATCACTCCCCAATAGTTCGATTAGTTGCCAACCCGTGTTCCATTGAGATTCGGTCCCCAGTAATCCACAAATAGCCACACTAGTTCCGACTAATCCTTTTGAGCCATAAAGACGACTATAATCTGGGATCTAGGGGATATATATGCTATAATGTTGGAGCTATTAGGGTTCTTCCATAGTACTGAAGTGCACTCTACGACAAGATAGCACAAAACAACATGGCCGTACATGAGATGGCTTTAGACAATAAAGAGGCATGCCCGAAGCTGAAAGGCCTAAAAGGGTACAGACAATCCATACTATGCTACCAAACTAGACAACAAAGCATCATCGACAACATCGCACACCCTAGTCTTACAAACTATCTATATTAACCGTAGGCTAGACTAGCACCAAGGGCTAACATTATATGCACACTGTCCATCCTATACTACCCTATTTGATAACCATGCGTAACCCACATAACCTCATGACACGATGCCGAATTGTAATTGCAGTTTAAAAATAGTAATTACAGTTTATTAAATTGCAATTGAAAGTTATTAAATTGTAATTATTAGCTACTATTAAATTGTAATTGCAAATTAGCCAAATTGTAATTACAAGTTAACCCTTTGAACCATAGCGGCCGTTTTTCCGGCCAGGAACATGATTCGTCATAACGTCATTGAATAGGATGGCTGTTCAGTAAATGTGTGGAGAAGATACAAGCAGTATTTTCAACGAGCACGTTGAAGATATTGATTGGTCTACCCCCCAAAATGAATATGGACTCTTCTAATTGCTGCCATTGAACTGGCATGGAAGATACCACTAGATTTCAAAGGGTTACTAACTTGTAATTACAAGCTATTAAATTGTAAGTGTAAGTTTTAAATTGAAATTACCGGTTAGCTCACCTGAAATTCACAAGATAGTAACTTGTAATTACAAGTTAATATTTTTTATTACAATTTATCTTGTAATTACAAGTCAGTATCTTGTTATTGAAATCGGTATCTTGTTATTACAAGATAATAAGTGAAGGTCTGTGGCGGCTCTTCCCTGCCGTAGAATAAATGTGTGGAATGAAACTTTTGCAAATCTCGCATAAAATAATAATAATATTGATTTGCATAAGTTACACTCTGTTTTTGTCTGTTTGGGTTTTTTTGTGTGTATGTCTAAATCCTCAAATACAAAGTACTCAGTTGCGGCACCAGAAAATATTTCATGGGAAGGGGGCAGGTAGAGGACAGGTACCTCGTGCAGGTGGACAATTCAGCAGGTGCCTTTTTAGGACCATAGCATCATAGTATTGCATTCAGATACCATGAGCATTTTGCGCGAGTTGCTCGGGCACGAGCATCCGTAGGAGGTTTGTTTGAGTGGTTCTTCGAGGGTTGTGAGGGTGGTCCCCTCCCACTATAATAAAAGATTTGAATTGTACCTTTAACTGAAACCTTCTGGTGGCGCTGGGTAAATCTCTAGTTTTCTAGACGTCTAAAACGAAGAACAATGGTTATCGTGCTGCTTTTCGACGTCCAAAATATAGAACTAAAAAGAGAGAGGGTGTGTATTTCTGCGAGGAAGGGTAGGTGTGCGGGGTGAGGGCGAAGGTGAGAAGGATGAGTGAGGGTATGTGTGTAGCTGTGTGTGCTGCTGTGGGTTGGGTCAAATGGGATTCAAAGTCTTCGTTTGGGAGGAAATGCCCCTACCGCCCCCCCCCCCCTCTCTGAGTACCGGATGGCTAATCGGTCAATATATCATATCGTTATATGGCTAACTGGTCCCCACATCCCCCAACTGTTTCAACAATGCAGTATAACTACAAGAACTACTTTTCACTAGAATACTAGCTTTCGACACAGATATTTAACACTAATTCATAGACAAGGACGTCGCTGAAGGATGGTGGTAGGGATGCGAGATGCTTTTTCTCAGTCGGAACATTTCCGTCTGCATTGGAGTCTCATATGTCGATTCGCTTTCCCTGGTAAGCACGAACTTTCTTACAAGACTAGTTTTAATACTTGCCTTATGTCACTCACGCAGTCGGTCGTACAAATGGAGGTCTAGAGAGCCCGTTTAGGGTCCTTGGGGCCCTGCATGGAGAGTTTGGAACACGGTGCGTGTTAAGTAATAAGAAGTCGCTCACTACTAATACGTGCATATTTTATTTATTCACAGATAAATTTCCAAGAAGTCTTGAGTTTGAGTCCCGATTGACTATTTATTATTGCACTGCATCATGAAGGCATGCCTGTTCATACAAAATACATATAGAATATACCCATAGTAGCTTGGTGTACCAAATGTTCACCACGAGTGGTGAACATTTGGTGCACCAAGCAACTTTGGATTTATTTTATTTATACCATGATCGTCAGATTATTAAGAGTCGCTATTATTTTTTCTCGATTTTACTGAGCAAAAGATGTACATACGAGAGAATCTGTTTTTGTTTACACGAGCATCAGTGGGCGGTACTTCCTCGGTGTGCGGTACTTCCGCTGTCAATTTTATCCCCCGAAACGAAATGAAAAAAAAGAAACTGAGCCTTTTTCGTTTTAATAACATAATAACATACTATTTCGAGTTATGCATGCTTTTTTAACATGAGACAATGCATGTTTGTTAATTTTTGGCATCCTATGGGGTAAACTCATTTAAAAACATAATAAATAGTTGCCACTTCATTTTACTCTTCGCGAGGTAACGTGCGATAAATTTAGACAAGTTTGCATTCAGGTCGACGTCACCAAAGGTCAACGGATATGTAGTTCTACTGCATGTGGGTGTAATTTTTTACTATTGAAATCCCATTGCTGGCGTGTTCATCACGGTGGGTGTGTAAAGCTAAAATTTATGTCATAGGTTTTTCATATATAGTAGAATAGATAATCATGGTATAAAAGGCACCTTTTGATGGCTCTGCATATTTATACATTGGTTACCCATTCTACTATTTATGAATAGTCTATGAAGTAAGTTTTAGCTTTATACATCAGCTGTGTGAAGCAGTAATGGGATTTCAGTAGTTAAGATTTACACCTACAGTGGAACTACATACTTGACCTTTGGTGAAGTCGACCTAAATCCGAACTTGTCCAAATTTATCGTACGTCGCCTCTCGAAAACTGAAATGAAAGTGGCAATTATTTATTACGTTTTTAAATAAGTTTGCTCCCATAAAACACCAAAAATTAAAAAACATGAATTGTCTCATATTAATAAAGCATCCATAACTCGAAATAGTATATATATGTTATTATGTTATTAAAATGAAATAGGCCTTGTTTCTTTTTCTATTTCGTTTGACAGCGGAAATATCGCCCACCGATTCCTATGTAAACAAAAACAAATCCGCACGTATGTACGGCTGCTGCTCAGAAAAATCGAGTAAAAATAATAACTACTCTTAATAATCTATCTGACGATCATGGTATAAATAAAATATACCCAAAGTAGCTTGATGTACCAAATGTTCACCACTCGTTGTGAAGTGGTGTTGACCGCGCGCGCCAAAGGCTCGCAGTTAACAACACTAAATTACTCGTGGTGAACATTTGGTACACCAAGCTAGGATGGGTACATTCTATATATCTATGCCAGAGTACCATTGATGAAAGAAAGAAAGAAGTGGGCAATGGTTTAACAGTTATCGTACAACTTATTTTCACCGGAGCCTTGCTCAGAGGGTTTAATAAGAAAATGAATTTGAAAAAATTCTCTAAACCTACGGTGGAAGTGACATACAAGTGGGACTAAGAAGGCGTCCACTCTTTCGCCAGAAATTCTATCATCCGTAGAAATTCCAACATAAACTAGCAAAGCAGAACGCTACATCCTGATATACACGACACTCGGTGAATGGATACTTTGCGTTGTTAGTGTGTGTCGGCAGATTCACTGCCTCGACGTGCAGTAGAAAAGTTCTTCTTCACAACTGCGTTAAATCTTCAGTGGGCGAAAGAATGTTTTTGTGTGTGATAGCCGCTTAGGGATGGTGCGTACCACTTTGATAGCTGAGATTTCGCTAATAAGGGTTAAATGTCTGGGTGTGGTAGACTATGAAAGGCTATCAAGCAAGCGCTATTTGAAGGACTTTCTTATCCTTTTTTGGCCGGAGGCTTGGTTGGTGTGTTAGTTGGAGAAAAAAGGGGTGCTGGAGGACTGCCCCGGTTAATGGTTTATTCTCCTCAGCGTTATTTGCTGTCTGTTGTCTCTTCCACGTTTTATCAGCCGATGCCCGCTCGGCCATCTTCAGCTCTCAATCTTCATCGTTTGTTCTTTACCTTCTCTTGAAGCTGCCTTGACCAAGTCGACTGTAAGGTCGCCTTCTTAACATGCCTTTGTCCAGAAAAAGTTGAATATCTTGTTGGGTGTAGAGAACATATCATTGTTGTCGCCCATGTAATCCGTTGACACTCCAGCCTCCGACTTGACTGACCTTCTTTGTTGAAAAGGACATGATGAAAATGTGTGTTGTGTCTGGAGTGCATGACGTGGTTTGGTTGTTCTGATGTGTCTATCCTCCTTTCTTTCTTCCTACTCTCCCTTCATATTTCCCAAACTCTCTCGCTTGATTGGCGTCTCGTTTTCTTTAGACAGGGCTCTTCAATCTTTTCTAGGTCCCTGAAGGTTGCTGCTTTAGAACCATCTTTGGATTCCCGTGTTCGTTTATGTGCTGGATCTGTGCGAGAGGAGGTCCATCCACAAAAAGGCACTACCCCTCCCCGAATGAGTTGTGGTGGTGTTATTTTCAAGTCCACTGTTATATGGACGCACCCATCGCTAAACTGGAAGTTCTCGTTAATTGCTTCGGAATCCTTCACAACTTATCAAGCCATGTCCGAAGGGTGAAGCATTATCGCAGTAATTTGTGATATCCACAGTATAACTTTCATGCTACCACTCCAATTCTGATCGCAATTCAGGGCTGTTATGGCCGAATCGATCGCTCAGACGGTCACCCAACCAAGGATTAACCGAGTTCGATGTTCCTTAACTTGGGTGATCTGACTAGAATCGGTTACCGCAACGCCACCGCGCCCCCATCTTTATCCATAAGTATTTAGTTCACTGCCATGTTTAGCAGTCTTATAATGTTATCAAAGATTCGGTTAAATCAATTCTCCGTTTAGAAACATTTCTTGATTTGATTTAAAGAAATGGATGTTTAGTCCTTTTAAATTCAATCGCCTGAATTATGTCAGTTGGTCGGAAAAGCGAACCGTTGGTTCGCTTTTCGACCAATTGAAATATACTCTTCAAAGAGAGTAGGGGATATTTGATAAAGGTGAGATAAATGAAGAAATATATTTATCTTTTCATTAAAAAGACAGTTGGGGCATTGCACTGTGACATCTGGTGAATGATTTCAGCGATAGGTGCGTGTCTGACAAGCACAGATCTACGCACTGAGCTGTAGAAGACATGGACGGTCAGTCAGAGGATTTACCACATTCAGTCCAATACCTAAATACCCTTGTAAATCCTCATTGATCCGCGAGACAAGGGCGGATCCGACGTAGCATACTCCTCACCAAACGTCCTATATCAGCTTGTCTGGTGTTATTCCATTCTACATACAGTGCAGCGGCGAGTTCCAGGACATTGGTAGGAGGCTGTTGGCGTTGTCGTAGACGCTTGCCAAGCATATCCCAGACGTGCGCGATTGGTGAAAGTTATGTTCTTAGTGCTGGCCAAGGCAGTGTAGTGATGTTCTGCTCCTGGAGTAACTCTGCAGCGACACGGGCCCTGTGTGCTCTTGCATTGTGATCTTGGAAAATGAAACGATGGCCGTGCCTTCGCGTAAATGGCACTACATGAGCTGCTAACATGTTGTTATGGTAGTACTACCCCGTGACACGCCCTTGGATGGCATGTAATGCTGTTCTGCTTGTCATGGTTATGCCTCCCCACACCATAACTGACCCACCACCAAAACGATCGTGCTGCCAAACGGTTACGTCGTGGTATCGTTCGTTCCGCCGCCGCCGCCACACTCTGTTTCGCCTGTCGTGGACATCGAAAGTGAACCTCGATTCATTGGAAATGACGTTGCTCCGCTGACGATTGTCCCAGCGATGTCGTGCTCCACGCCAATTAATCAAACGTGAAATTATTCGAGGTCGTCGAGCGTACAAATTTCAGTTGTGTAGGCGATTTTTGGATTGTCGGTCCTCTGACTCGTTGTTGGCCAAGTTCTGAGTGTCTTTGATGGCGGTGCCGTAATGCCGTGGTTCGGATGAAACTATCCTGGTTAGCAGCTGTCGCCCTTGGACGACCTGACCGACGTCTGTCATCAGAATTGCCCGTCTGACGGTAGCGTGACCACAACCTGCTGATCATTGATTGAGTAACGTTGACAATTTGAGCCACTGCGTTTTGTCCGTTGCCTGCTTCCAACATGCCAACAGCACTTAAACGTTCGTCACATATCAGTCTTCGCACACCTCAAAAGTTACGATTCGACCAGAAACTATTGGTGAACAAGAAAAGAACGGTGAGACCTCCGAAAAAGCCCGCCCTGTACAAAATGAAATTTTCAAAACGTACCCCAAACACATTAACGCGTTAACGCTGCGCTCGTGCCAAAAACCTGCATGAAGTTTTCGTGGGCCGGTGACATTCATGCTCCACACTAAACACGGTAACATATTGACGTGTCCAATCACGCGTATCAAGTACCATTTTCCGAAAATATCAACTTCAGTTTGGATATCTCCTACTTTTTTAATTATATATTCCAACCTATAGAATCTAAAATATTGGCGGTGGGCTATTTTTGTCTAGACTGTTTGCAGGCTAAACCTCGTTGAATTCATTGCATAATTTGACCGGTGGTTTGAGATCTTAGATCACAATATGAAGTTCGGTGTAAATCAGCTCCAATGCCAATTTCACCAAACGTGACTGGTGCGAATTGGTCTCAATGCTGTCCTTAGTCTTCCTCGATTACTGTGTGTATGAAAACTACAACTAATATATTATTAGAACGTTCCTTTTCGTGTTCTATCGGTCGATAGTACCTGAGTTTGTGTGATTGCTGAAATAAAACCTGAAGCAGCGAAGCTGCTGAAGGTTTTATTTCAGAAATCACACAAACTCAGGTACTATCGACCGATAGAACATGAAAAGAAACGTTCTAATTATTTTATTATGCCGAACAAAAAATAACGTTCATTGTTAAGCGTTAACTGTAGCATGCCATCAATCTTGTAACAACAATGTAGTCGAATCCAAAAACATGACGTCATTTCGAACGAATGACGTCTCTTTGAAAATGACTTGTCACACAAGTGCCGTCGCTTTAGGAGTTTCTATATCAACAAATGCCAATGTTTACAACTGCATCATGCTGTTCATGTTATAATTCATTGTTAATGCTTGTGTGAAAAGTGATTTAAATTAATGGAATATAAATTCATGTTTCTCGGACGACAAGAGTTGACAGAATTAAGCGGAGTGAAACAATGTATTTTGAACTTGAGGCGGAGACTCAGTAAGGTCGAGGAGTACTAAACTTGTGGAAAATATAATTGATTGAAGTCATAACTGAGACTCATATTCAGGATTCACTGAAGTGGTGAACAACACGTGCGTGAGTTTTTTTAATATTTCTGATTCTTTTGAATTCATTTTTTGCAGTTAAAATTGAAAACACACCCAATGAAGATGATATATTTGTTGGTAAGTTTGTGTCTCCCGGTGTTGAAAAAGTTAAACGGACACGGAGCCAGCGTTTGGTGTTGAGAAATTCCAATCGACGCTGATCAATGGAAGTGGCGCTTACATTTTCTTCGTTCTCTTGTCTCCAGGGAAAAACGTTCCGATAGTACCCGTGTTTTGCGCCAAAACTCCAGTACTATGACTTTTAGAAGGTGTCAAGTTAACCAATCACGGCTGATGTTACAAACGTGAGGCTTAATAATATAAAGATAGTATGTATTTATTCAAATTCAGGTATGTTGATGGTTGGACAGGGGAGCTGGACTATCACTGTGTTTGATTTTCTCTAACCAAATTGAGATAAGTGTAGAATTTTTTTTTTCCTGATTATGCCACTTCATTATCTTTTATAAAATAGGACTTCTCAACAAAGACATTACTTCCTTGCGTGCTATTTTTTACTTGCTGTATTCGATTTCATTTTTTTAAATAAGCCGATTGCACTTAACTTTGAATTCGTCATGAATAATCTCTTGAAAACCAATCCCAATTTAATACCCTTCATCAGTTTTTCTCTGAAACCGAACAACAAAGTAGCGTGTAACAGGTGTTTTTGAAACTATAAGCTATTATGAAATAATAGAAATCTGAATAACTCATGTAAAATATTGATTTTGTCATTGTCTGTAATTCACATTGTGAAGATGAAATTAATATTTCTATCGCTTTCTTATTCAAGCTATGCGCTATTTGTTTTATATGCATGTCTTTCTTTATGGGACCTCCGTGAATTACTTATGTAGACTGGAATGTTTACTTATTTAACCAAATTAACCTCCACCACCACTACATGAACGGGATATAGTGAAGTGCTCTGTCCTTCCGTGGGTCTGTCTGTCTGGCCGTCCTTCCGTCTTATCAGCCATCCGGAAGTGCGATAGCTTGAACAATAGTTACTGGATTTTATGTTTTGTGTGCTGCTTAAAATTAACGGTGTCTTGGAAAAAGTTCGACAACCACCAGCGTTTGATTAAATTGTTTTATTTATTTATTGGTGTTTAAGGTCACATACTTATGAACAATGGCTAATCGCACTGTTACGGGTTAAGGAAGCCGGAGTACCCGGAGAGAACCACCGAGCATCGACGAGCAACTGTCAGCTCCTCAACATTCTAACTCTGTTCGAGCTACGCTCATGCAGGGTAACAGCGACTGAAAACATCGATGTGCAGTACACCTTAGTACACGGCGTCATCGTGCCCCATGTAGGCAACCGGGATAAAGTGCCTTGCCCAAGGATACAACGTGGGACGTCCCGGAGGGGATCAAATTCGTGACCCCTAGCATATAAGTCCAACAGTCTACCAATGAGTCACCGCGCTCCCTTGATTAAATTTAAGAGTGTTATCCTTTGTTCAATTTTTTCCTGAATTTACATTGTTTATGCAACATTCTGAACAAGAGACCGCAGATTTCAATAACATTTGATAGGTAATAGATTGCTTTATATAACATTGCGTTGAACAAATTTAACCTTTTACCAAACGTAACGTTCAATACCGGCCAGCGCTATTCACAAAAATCGCCAACTAATTTTCATTCTTTTGTTCATTCTTTGTCTCAAAAACCTAGGTTATGGCCCCTCGTTGGAACGAGCTCGTCGAGCTCGTTCCAATAAGGGGCATAACCTATGTTTTTGAGACAAAAATGAAAACATTTAGTTAATCAAGATTTTGTTTGCATGTGTCGTCTGCTTTTCGTGTTAAGTAAAGGGGTTAAAAACCACGGTGATTTCTAAAGAGTTAAGAAAGTTATTTTCTCGTTGTTGAATTATGCTTGAAATTTTATTGTTTATTCAAAAAACCGGATTTCGATGATATTGGGTTTTGTATTAATAGAGTCTTGTAAAAGTTAAAAACAATCACAAGGAATTGATATAGTTTGTGTCCTTTTGGGGTCTGTTTAATATCGTTAGGCTGAAACTTGTGACATTTTAGTTTTCTGAAAAGCACTTAAAGATTTTAGAACATTTTCTCATGTGTTACTCGACAATCGTTAATCGTGTATTTAAATTAGTTATTCACCATGTAGGCACAACAGATTAAGTTATTAACGATTTCATTCTAGTCTTCATCGGAGCTTATTATAAGAATCAGATAATAGTCATTTCAAGTTTCTTCCAGTTTGTCATATTTCTTTTTGTTGTATGTTTCAAAAGCTGTAATAACCATGAATGTGTATAAATCAAGTTATGAATGTAAAACAAAGCATTTTGGAAATACTAACTTTTATTGTACGTTAAACGATAAATTATCGAAGAAATTGTGGAAAGATAGAAATCGTATCCCCCACTGTGAAGATATAGAAATTTTCAATTTCACGGTATCAATCAAAATGGCGGCTTTCAAAGCAACGCTTCAAGGTGAATGCCAGTCAAATTATCGCCGGAAGTGATCAGTGTGTTCTAAAAACGTATAATGAAAAGTAAATCTAGTGTTTTTGAGTGAATACCGATCATTTCCAGCAGTAATTCAACTAGTATTCACCTTGAATTGATGCATGAAACCCACGTGTCCAAACATGGCCTGAAAGTCCGTAATATAAGTTTTGGGTTTGGCACGTCCTTTCCTCTTAAAACAGTGGATATCCTCTATGTAAAGCGAGTTTCGCTCTTAAGGGCCTATATAAGTAATGAAATTTTGTTTATTTTGAAATTCTCACCTCTCATATTCCTTAAATTCAGATTAAATATACACAAATTATACATCAAAATGAAGGTCGGGGTGTATAGAACACGAAACACATATGTAATCAACTCATAGAGTCGACTGTAGGCACCACTGTTTCCTGGAAGTCTGCTACCGTATTCGCACCAGAACTGATAATAAAATAATATTTCATCAGAACAACTTGTGGCCAAATGTGCTTCATCTATCCAAGAACAAAGCTAGGCATTCAAAACGCTTTCGGATACAGTGATAGGGCTGTTTTGGGGAAAAGGACAACACTGTCTGCATTTTTTATTGACGATGGTCTCCATGCTCGACAGACATGCGCAAATCACTCGATACCACGAATTTCCATCGAAAAACAAAATCGTAATTCTAAGAAATTTCAACAGGTATCATGATACCTTGCGTTGAATATGGCAACTGTGCAATCTCTATCTAATAACAGTATACTGTATGAAGGCGATCTTTTTCATTATTTGATTTTACACGGCGTTGTTTTTACATGCTTTTTCCGTCTGATAACGTCGACCGGAAATCGAAAGTATATTCATTCGTAAACAAAAGCAAAGGCTTTGGAATTTACCCCCATGCAGCTCTGTCGCAGTGTTTTGAAGAATTTTGATCCCCTAGCTTTGTTCTTGGATATGTAAAGCACATTTGGCCACGAGTTGTTTTCGTGAAATAATATGAAATTTAGGCAAACCTAAAAGCGAGCGAAAGTGATGCATTATGTCCAAAGGAGATTGAAAAACTGCGCCTGAAGCAGACCACAGTGGCTCTTCCCAATATTTGTAAACAGCAGACGACGTGTTCTGTCGAGATAACTATTTTTATTTGCGTCTTGATTGGAAGATATTATTTTCCTGTGCTCTGACTGAAAGATAATTTTATCATTGCTTTGATTGAAAGATATATTTATGGCGTCGTTGTTTTCCAGAATTTATCCGAGAAGTTACGGAAATTGCTGCGTTCATTTTTATTTTTTCACAAATAGCATGTAGCATTTTTTGTTACTATTACCAACTGTTAGTAGCCACATAAATATACTGCCAAATATACTGTAGTATCGTTCTTCGATAAATAAATTATTTCTTCAGTTGCGAATGTCAATTTCCGCCATGCGCAAACATGTCAGCGTCCTTGTGTACCACTTCCGTTGAACAATTTTGAAGTTGATGCCTTGGAGACTTGCTTGGCTTTGAGTTCATACAAACGGTACATACGTGTTGCCTAATAGCTTGCGATGCAAGTGATCCTTCGGATCGCTTGCACGCGAACCTGCGGGTCGTTTTCGCTCGCTATTATTAAATTATCAGTTCTGGTACGAATACGGCAGCAGACTTCCAGGAACCGGTGGTGCCTACAGTCGACTCTATGAGTTGATTACAAAGGTGTTTCGTTCTCTATACATCCAAATCTCCGTTTTGATGTATATTTTGTGTATATTTAATTTGAAATGAAGGAATATCAGAGGTGAGAATTTTCAAAATAAACAAAATTTCATTACTTATATAGGCCCTTAATATATCCTTCTTGAGACGACCCGACTGGAGTCCAGAATTATGTGAATAAATTGTGTTTTGAATGTAACAAAAGACTCAGTCATAGCTTAGAGTTCAATCGCGATAGAAAAATTAACGAACTGATTAAATTAATGAATAGATTAATTTATTCATTAAGATGGTCCACTTGTTGAATACAAATGTCAACATGTTATCACTATCAATGTTTATTGTTCTGCTTTGATAATGTTACTTGAAATTGGGATCGCGGTGGCTCAGTTGGTAGAGGTGGAGGCTGCAAGACAAGAGGTTCTCGGTTCGAATCCCACCTACAGCAACAGCTCTGTGTCCTTGGGCAGGATACTTCATCCCCATTGCCCACGTGGGGGCACGATGGCGTTGTGTTCTAAGGCTTACTGCACGTTGATGGCGCACCTGTCTTCAACCAATGCTAACCCTACTTGTGTGGAGATAGTATGATGGGAAGCTGACAATGTGACATTAAACACCGATAAATAAAAATAAACAAATAAATAAATAAATAAGTTACTTGAAACTGTACATATAATAGCCTGTTAAGTTCAGTAAATAATTTAATTCCAATAACAGGTCGCAATCACATTCCACATAGAGTGTTTTATTACGCGAATTACACCAACACTCTCTAGTACAGCGAGGTCCAGTGAATACATTTCTTAAAGACGTTTCGTCTCAGCTGTTTCTGAAGTGAGGTCCTTCTGTACGAAATATGTTCGTCACCAACGTTCGCCGGTCATATTTATATTATACTGGTATTGTTTATATGATCACATTTGACCCTTTGAACTCGTGTGGTATCTTCCATGCCAGTTCAATGGCAGTAATTAGAAGAGTCCATATTCATTATTTGGGATAGACCAATCAACATTTTCAACGTGCAGCATCGGGGCTGCACGTTGAAAATATTAATTGGTCTACCCCACATATTTGCTGAACAGCCATCCTATGTAATGACGCTGTGATATATCATATTCCTGGCCGGAAAAACGGCCATTCGGGTTCAAGCGGTTAAAAGCGAACGTCAGATTTCAATAAATATTCATATGCTGCTTTATAATTCTTGGATTAGATAAAATCATGATATTTGTTGAAAATTGAGTGAGTATAATATTGCCATTTGTGATTTCCATTATATACTGACTCAAAAAAGAAGGTATAATAAACTTTGAGGAGAATTTTTTTAGTGTTATCGACTTTAATCCCAAACAAATTATTTTAAATTCATATTTTGAGTCTAGTTGTATGAATTTGCACAATTTCGTGTTCTTACTGTTGCCAGCGTCACGTCAGGACGTCGCAATTCAGACATTGGGTGAAATGAAAGTACACACAGGTTGTCAATAGCGTGTATGTCCACCGTTTGCCTCTTCGATGGCAAGATATCGACGGCGCATGGACCTGATAAGTCTCTGGATGTTACCCTGTGGTATTGCGTTCTTCTCCTGCCTTAGAACATTACGTAAATCGCCTAACGTCTGAAGATCATGAAGCCATACCCG
Source organism: Pictodentalium vernedei (assembly GCA_031216915.1). Taxonomy (NCBI): domain Eukaryota; kingdom Metazoa; phylum Mollusca; class Scaphopoda; order Dentaliida; family Dentaliidae; genus Pictodentalium; species Pictodentalium vernedei. The sequence goes on along the minus strand of CM062291.1, from coordinate 289,513,208 downwards.
ACGGTCCGATTGATCCCAAAGATGCTCGATTGGCGACAAATCTGGCAAATTGGGGACCAGGGAAGAAGGTCAATGCTCTGCTCCTCAAGAAAGTTACGACAGGTACGCTCCACGTGGCATAGGGCATTGTCTTGCTGGAATAACTGAAATCCGACGTTAGCGTTGAACAACGGGATAACAACAGCGTTAGGAATTTCGTCCCTATATCGCTGTCCATTCAGATTACCATCGATGAAGATCAACTATGTTCGATGGTGCAAGGAAATGCCCAAATCATTACACTACCCCCACCAAAACGGTCGCATTCCCACAAGCAAGCATCAGAAAACCGTTCTCCTCGGCGGTGATACACTCTTTCCCTACCATCAGCGCGCCGTAGACAAAATCGTGATTCATCACAAAATAGAACTGTGCTCCAGCGCTGCTGAGTCCAGCGAACTTGCTGACGTGCCCATTCCATTCTGACGGTATGATGACGTTGGGTAAGGATTGGTCCGTGGTATGGATGCCTACTTTGGATACCGTGTTCAGCGAGTCTGATACGGAAAGTCTGTGCACTGATTCTATTGTTAGTTCTACCAGGAGTAATTGCTGCTGTCCTCGTCACCGGAAGGAAGCGATCTCGCAAGTGAGATGTCCCGATGTGTCGGTCTTGTGCAGGGGTCGTAACTCTTGGTCGACCTGAACGTGGTCGGTCGGCAGCAGATCCAGTGATTTCGTACCTTCCAGTGAGACGGTAAAATGGCCACGGTGACTCCGAACTCAGCAGCTAGCTCATCTGGCGGTACCTCAGTCTAATGCATACCAATGGCACGCAACCACTGATTTTCGGTTAACCTTGGCATTTTTTAAAATGTCTGAAGACAAAAACTAGCGTGTTTTCTCAATAACCCAGGCTCTCTAGCAACAGGTAATACAACGAAAATCGCCGGTCACCCATTCAATTTGACATTCTCGGGTAGCACGTGCTATTTTGAAATCCGTAGCAAAATTTTATACGGTTGGGTGGACAACAACAGCATGTCATTAAACTCTTTGCACGACTTCTTGTCCACAAACATGCAACATTAGAACTATTAGTTTTCATCCTTTATGCTATTTTTGCACATTTGTTTCTGTTATACTTTCTTTTTCAACTCAGTATACTTTAATTTTTTATGTTCAAGTAAGACTGAAAGCTTCACCCTCTGATTGGACGAGACCTGGCTTCATTTTTTTTTCTTCTATGTTATCGTCTGAGACACCAAGTGAAATATTTGATTGGACGAGAACTCGCTTATTTGTTTTTCTTATGTTATCGCCTGAGACACCAAGTGAAATGTTTGGAAAAAATGATAATAATGGGAGGAGATTCAAAGTGCATATACTGTCTATAAAATCGTATTTGTCGAGGCCAGTGATCATTCCATGAATGTATACCCACAACCCGCTTGTAAAAAGGTTGAAGTTATTCCATCTCAGTTCAGTTCATGAACTTGTTCATGATTTGAACTAAGATTGAGTAACTTTGACCGTTATCTGAGTCATTGAATTTTGTTGTCGAGTGACGTCGTGGGGTATACGAGTGGTTTATTTCTTAACCCTTTACCCAATGTAACGGCCAAAACCGGCCAGCGCTATTCTCAAAAATCGCCAATTAATTTTCATTATTTTTTTCATTTTTGTCTCAAAAACATAGGTTATGACCCCTCATTGGAACGAGCTCGTTGAACTCGTTCCAATGAGGGGTCATAACCTATGTTTTTGAGACAAAAAATGAAAAAAATTAGTTATTCGAGAATTTTTTTTGCATGTGTCGTCTGCTTTTCATGTTAGGTAAAGGGTTAATTTCTTATCTTATCGTTGAAGTTGTCCTGTTCATTCAAGTTGCCCTGTTCATTTCACGATGTGGGTTTTTGGCTGTGGGTAGAGGGTCATATTGGAAAGTATTTGTTACTATGATGAATTGAGTTTTTGGTGTTTTGGGCTATGGGTAGGTTCTTATTGGAACATATAAGTTATTGTAATGAATTGACGTAACATGGTCTGAGGTTTGCCGTTCGAGGCGATGGTTGACACCTCGCCCGTGTTCTAATCTCGATAAATAAAGGATAACACATAGTTTGGATCAATAAACTCTGCACGAATGTAAGCAAATACGTGTACTATCGAATGCAGCCGCTATTATGGGCGAAAGCTTGATATATATTCCTATTTTCGTGTTTTGAGTTCCCAATAAAACTTATTGGGGAATTTTACAACAGAATTGAATGGGAGGAATCTGAACGTGGAGTGGTAGCCACTACGTTCAGATCTCTGAACTAGGACTCGAATAATCACGGTCAGGACAAATCATGTGTACACTCCCAATCGGTAAACTTCACAACGCGCAGGGGCAAGACCTCCACTGAGGACTAGCTTTGGGGACCCGGAGCTATTTTTACCGCGCCTGAATCAAACTCAAAGCAGCTGTCTCCCTTCTTAAGCTCGACAGACCACTGCTGTTAGTTTTCGAGCAATGTTTATTTAAATTTAGATATGCGATATTTTCAGCTTATCTGAAAACAAAACCTGAAATACGGTGAAGTAAACATGGAAACGTGTACAATAGAGACACAGACGAAATCATCAGGAGTTAGGTGTTTTTCTTGTTTACAAACTCGTATTGCAACGTATTCAAATTAAACAACCCGGGTGCAAAAAAAGAAAGAAAACCTTCAACAAAATTGTTTGTACTTGTAGGGGTAAAAGCGGCGGGTAAGGTCTTGTTGAATGGTGCTCCGATGTGTAGATGCGTGTGCTGGTGTTTATTTACAAATATCTCGTGATCACCGGTGTAATGATACTCGAGTTGTATTATTTCGTTTTCTCTCATTTATTATTGTTTCCAGTCGTATTTTTAGCTCACCTGAGCGAAGCTCAGTGGGAGCTTTACTGATCACATCCGTCCGTCGTCGTCCGGCGTTAACTTTACATTATCGACTTCTCCTTCAAAACCACCAGCCCAATTTTATTTAAATGTTGGATAAATATTTATTACCAAATGTCAATTCAGATTTGTTCAAATAAAGTTGCCCCTCCTCCTGGGTGGTGCCATGCCCCCAAGGGGCGCCAAAATCTTTGAAATATTCTTCTCATGAACCAGCATTAGCATAGACTTGATATATGGTATGCAGCATCCTTTTAAGGTGTAGACTCAGATTTGTTCAAGAGAAGTTTGATGGGCTATATTTGGCGTCGTCATTGGAGGGGCAAAATTTTGACCCCGCCCGTAATTTCTATTTTCCGAACCGAGAGGCTGATTTGAACCAAATTTTATGTGAGGGCTTATTGGGTCATAAGTACCTAAATTATGCCGAACTTTTTTCTGTAGCCTCGTGGGAACCGCAGGAGCTAAAAATAGAAAAAAAATTAAAACGCCCATATCTCCAAAACTGCACGGCACAGAGAATTTTTATTTGGTGTGAAGCTTACTTAGGAACAACAGAAAGGATTGGTAAGAAAAATGCCATCGGTTTTATCATAGGGTACAGTTTCTGAACTTTGAAAAATTGCTGAGTTAGCACTTTTTAACACTGCAGGTAATGGGGGAAACATTAAAAAATCTTCTTCTCCAGATCCAGCAAGCAGAATATTTTGATATTTGGTATGCAACATTGTAGGGTGGATCTGATTCAAGTTTGCTCAAATCGTCCCCCTGGGTTTATATTTGGGCTCAGTATAGGATCCCGAATTCGAACTTAGTGCATTTCAGGCAAATTTCTTTAAAAAAACTTCTTCTCCAGATCAAACAGGCAGAATATTTTGATATTTGGTATGCAGAATTGTAGGGTGGATCTGATTCAAGTTTGTTCAAATCGGCCCCCTGGATTTATATTTGGGCTCACTATAGAAGCTCGAATTCGAACTTAGTGCATTTCAGGCAAATTTCTTTAAAAATCTTCTTCTCCAGATCCAGCGGGCAGAATCTTTTGATATTTGGTATACAACATTGTGGGGTAGATCTGATTCACGTTTATGCAAATCGGCCCCCTGGATTCATATTTGGGCTCACTATAGAAGCATAAATTCGAACTTAGTGCATTTCAGGCAAATTTCTTAAAACATCTTCTTCTCCAGATCCAGCAGGCAGAATCTTTTGATGTTTGGTATGTAACATTGTGGGGTGGATCTGATTCAAGTTTGTTCAAATCGGGCTCAGTACAGAAGCTCAAATTTGAATTTAGTGCATTTCAGGCAAATTTCTTTGAAAATCTTCTTCTCGAGATCCAGCAGGTAGAATCTTTTGATATTGGGTATGCAGCATGCTTGGGGGGGGGGGGGGGGTCAGATTGGGCTCACTGTGGTAGCCCGAATTATAACTTAGTTCAAAATGAGGAACTTTCTTTAAAAATCTTCTTCAGATCCAGCAGTCGGAATGTTTTGATATTTGGTATGCAGCATCCTTAGGAGGGGTGAGATTCAAGTATGTTCAAGCCATGTCCCTAGATCCATATTTGGGCTCACAGTGGGAGCCCGAGTGATAACTTAGTTCAAAATGTGGAATTTTCTTTAAAAATCTTCTTCTTCAGATCCAGCAGTCGGAATGTTTTGATATTTGGTGTGCAGCATCCTTAGGGGGTGAGGTTCAAGTGTGTTAAAGCCAAGTCCCTGGGTTCATATATGGGGTCCCTGTGGGAGCCCGAATTATAACTTAGTTCAATATGAGGAATATTCTTTAAAAATCTGTCTTTTTCGATCCACTGGTCAGAATCTTTGGATATTTGGTATAAGCTTTTCTTAGGAGGAGCAGATGCAACTTGTTGAAATCAATTCTCTGGGTTGATATTTAGGCTACCATATCAGGTGAGCGCCTCGGGCCCCCTGGGGCCTCTTGTTAGAACATCTTTCTCTGATAATTTAATGAGGTTCATTTACACTATAGTCAGTGTAAATGCAAGAACCAATACCAAGTGCTGCATAATCTGCATGAATCTTGCACAATTTGCAATAGTGGTCTATCGAGTTACAGGGGGAGGCAACTGCTTGGGTATGCGCCTGGGTCCGACACGACTGTGTCGCCTTTTTCCTCATTAAGTAATTAATTCTATATAGAGGCCGCCAGTGGATGCTGGGATGGGTAGTTGCACTGTATTACAGTTTATGTGTAAACACGATCAGCTGTTACTCTTTTCCAATATCCATTATCTGTGAATCAGTTGCCACCGGTAGTATTTGCAATGTTTTGCTCTGACTTGAAGCAAAACTCGTAATGACATGAACCAGTTATTGATGTTAATACGCCACATGGTGATCTGTTGAATGATGTCTGTTTTCACAAATACCTTGTATTCTACTGGGTCACATAAACTTTCGCCGTGACACATTAAATAAGTCATTTCAATGATTGTTTTCTTGTGTCCTCTAATTTAACATTCTTTTGGTTAAACGCGCATCACTCCACAATCAACACCAGGGACGTCAGAATCAAGGGGCACGGGACGCGTGTGCCCCCTCCAACTCTTTCCAGAAATAGTTGAGAGAGAGAGAGAGCGAGATAGACGGGCAGATGAATGAATGGACGTACAGACAGAGGAGGGGTGCGCGAGTACCAAACACAGGTTTTGGCATTTGTATTTCTACCGTGCCACTAAGGCACCTAGTCCACCCGTGATATTTGTCAGTGAGTGGGTGCCTTTGCATGGCCGCCGTGCTTCCCCGGTTCGATTTGTTTTCTTCGTCCCTGATCCACACTGATTCAAAGCGGGAATATCGATCAGATAGCTGAAATGAAAGTATCAATGACACTGTAGCTCAACTTGTCAAGACAAAGACATGTACATGTATAGTATGTGACACAGCAATGACAAACATCTAAGTAATGACTTGATAACAAAGGTACATATAAAGTATTGTAACGGTCTGTACATAAATACTGACCGTTGCCTGTAACAAATGTATAGGTAAAGTATTGTAAAGGTGGGGGACAGTCAGATGCTAAACTAGAAAAAAATCTTTGAGTCCCAGAGTGGGTCTGACTGAACCCCAAAATATTTGTTCTCATAGCACAGTGATAACAAAGGCACCCCAAAACACACTCATTCCTATCCCAAGGTGAAAACAAAGGTACCCAAGAAGTTTCGTGAAGATCAGTTCACAAATATGAACTGTGTAGAAGTTGTGGCAAAAAACTGATTGGACCTAATTTTGGTACAAAATGGCCACTGGCAGCCATCTTGAATTTTGGACCGCACCCAGAAACACTCGTTCTTGTCCCAAGGTGATAACAAAGGTACCCAAGAAGTTTTGTGAAGATCGGTTCATAAATACAGCCTCCAACCCGAGCCGTATTGACATGTGCACTTACAGTGTATAAGTAGCACTGAATAAATCAAAGTTCATCTAATTTGCATAATTTCTGTACGAAAAAAAACCTGTACTATATGTGATGTATTCCATGTTACTAAACATTCATACAAAAATTTATTCAAATCAGAACATTCATACAGAAGTTCTGAACAAAAGACTGATTACACTAATTTTGGTACAAAATGGCTGATGGTGGCCATCTTGAATTTTGGCCCAGACCCAAAAACACTTGTTCTCATCCCACGGTGATAACAAAGGTACCCAAGAAGTTTTGTAAAGATCGGTTCATAAATATGGCCTCTAGCCTGAGCCGTTTTGAAGTTGTGTACAAAAAACTGATTAGACCTAATTTCGGTACAAAATGGCCACTGGCAGCCATCTTGAATTTTGGACCGCACACAGAAACACTCGTTCTTGTCCCAAGGTGATAACAAAGGTACCCAAGACGTTTCGTGAAGATCGGTTCATAAATACAGACTCTAGCCCGAGCCGTATTGACATGTGTACTTACTGTGTGTAAGTAGCACTGAAAAAATCAAAGTTCATCTAATATGCACAATTTCTGCACGAGAAAAAAACCCGTATTATATGTGATGTATCCCATGGTACTAAACATTCACACAACAAATTATTCAAATCAGCGCTTTCATATGGAAGTTCTGTGCAAAAATCTGATTGCACCAAATTTTGTACAAAATGGCTGCCATCGGCCATCTTGAATTTCGGACCGGACCCAAAAACACTCGTTCTCGTCCCATGGTGATAACAAAGGTACCCAAGGAGTTTCGTAAAGATCGGTTCATAAATACGGCCTCTAGCCCGAGCCGTATTGGCATTTGCACTTACAGTGCTGAAAGTAACACCAAAGTTAGTCTAATTTGCATAATTTACGCACGAGAAAAAACCCCATATGATATCTGATGTATCCCATGGTACTAAACATTCATACAAAAAATTATTCAAATCAGAGCTTTCATATGGAAGTTCTGTACAGAAAAACAGATTTCTGCATCGTCGGTACAAAATGGTGGCTGGCAGCCATCTTGAATTTTGGACCGCACCCAAAAACACTCGTTCTCGTCCCACGGTCATAACAAAGGTACCCAAGAAGTTTCGTTAAGATTGGTTCATAAATACGGCCTCTAGCCCGAGCCGTATCCAATTGTTGACGGACAGACGGACGACAGGCCATGGCATAAGCTCAAATTTGGCTTCGCCAAAGTTGAGCTAAAAATGGTGTTCTGTCACGAATTTCTCCAGAAATGGGTGCGAACAGTGAAACAGGGGCAAATGCGTTTATTGGACGTTTTTTAAAAATGGCAACGGCGTGCCTTTTTGCATCCAAAAGCTGATCCGGTGACGTGTTGTAACAACTGCCTTTGCAGAATAGATTATGCTAAATTCGCATTGTTAAAAACAATACTGTCATTCATTTTTAAAGCCAGTTTGGATTCCATTATTCACTGTTGTATTAACCCTTTACCTAACATGACAAGCAGACGACACTTGCAAAGAAATTCTTCAACAACTAATTTTTTTCAATTTTTGTCTCAAAAACGTAGGTTATGACCCATCATTGGATTGGAATGAGCTCTCGTCGCTGCTCGGTTGTTCTCTCCGGGTACTCCGGTTTCCTTCACCCGTAAAACTTTCACGTTCACGATTAGCCACTGTGCATAAGTATGTGACCTTAAACACCAATAATTAAATAAATACTGCTTCCAGGTTCACTTCCATCAGCCCATTTTGTTCTGGGTGAACCTAATGATAATGGTTTTTCATCAGGTCATAAATACATGCTGTGTCTAGAATTCTTTGTTCGAGAACAAACATCAAATTTTATGGCTAAATAACAGGAAGACAGCTTTTTTCTTGCTCTGCAATTTTCTTTGTATGCTCACCCATTCTGTGTACAATCGGTATTGTTTTATTTTTTGTGTTTCATCTACTCTGCACCAATATGTCACAAAACTAAAAAAAAAATATTTATTTGCTCAATATTCATTCGTTTGATGCAAATTAAAAATCTAAATGATTAGTTTTCTGCAACTTCTACACTCTAAAATCAGTTGGGGTTAAACATCAACCCAAATCAACTGGGTCGAGTGAATATGAACCCAACTGGGATCCAAGGTGTTCAATGGAAATTCCCCAAGTAAATTTTGTCTTTATATGCATAGTGCTGGGATATGGGGAACCATGTGTTAAATGCTTGACACTCTGTACCCTCAATGAACTTGAGTATAAAAATGTCAAATCTTAACCATCATTTTTATATTTATATATTTTATATCATCAGTGTTACATCTGGCCTTTCATGAGGGGGCGAAGTTTCACTCACGTCAGCAGCAGCCTAGTGAATCCACAGAATCCTTTATATGCAGTCTGTACGAGTTATCTGAAACCTGTGATTTCAAAGCCACAAAATCCGAAGAAATTCGTGACCGAATTGTCATTGGTATCCTTGATAAAGAACTTTCTGAAAAGTTACAATTAAAACCTGATTTAGATTTGGATATGGCTGTTTCCATGCCTCGGCAGTGTGAACTGATTAAAGGACAAGTTAGAGATCAAACTACAAGGAGGTGGATGAAATAAAATATAAAGCGAGATCTTCAACTCAACGACATAGACAATACTCACAAAGTGGCAATCAGAATTACGTGGCCAGACATCCAAGAAGAAACTCGCCACCGCCTGCGTCACATCAACAGAAACGGCAAGCTTGTTCAAGATGCAATCGCAGTCACGGTCCTGATATAAAATGTCCTACTATTGGCCAATGATGTCGTGATTGTAACAAAATAGGCCACTTTGAGGTCTGTTGCAGATCAAAGTCTGAATTGAAATGTGTTAGGGAAGTCGTCTATGAGAACGATCAGGCATCAAGCAAAACTGGAGATTATTATTACGTATTTCTTGGGTTCAGTTGATTGCGATGAGGGGTGAAGAAAATCCCTGGACAGTGAATCTGCGAATTTGTAATTGTCATTCATTTCAAAATTGATACTGGTGCAGATGCCTCCTTCATATCTGAAACAGCATATGAAAAGCTGAAATTATGTCCCCCCACTCAATCCCACTTCTTCCATACTAAGTAGTCCAGGTGGTCCACTTAATTATAAAGGTCAATTTATAGCCAAAACTTATTGGAATAACAGAAAATTCAAGTTCCGGGTGTTTGTGCTTATTGGGGAAAACCAAAATAATCTTTTTGGCAGAGGGGCAGCTTCGCCATTGGGACTAGTGAGAAAAATTGAAGAGGTGGTCAAAAGCAATGTGTTTGGCAACACTGGTTTACTGAAGTGTGATCCATTCAAAATAGAGTTAAACCCTGACTCTTACCCTTATAGTGTAACAGTTGCCCGTAGAGTTCCATTTCCAATAATGCTGGAAGTTGAAGCAGAGCTAAACGATATGATAGAAAATGATATAATAATAAAAGTAACAGAACCAACAGATTGGTGTGTCCCTATGGTACCTGCCTTGAAGACAAATGGGAAAGTCAGAATATGTGTAGATTTCAAAAAACTAAACACCGCTGTTAAACGGGAAAGATTGATTTTACCAAATTTGGAAGATATTGCTCCTAAATTGGTAGAAATGAAAGTTTTCAGTAAATTGGATGCCTCGAGTGGGTTTTACCAGATCCTGTTACACCAGGATAGCGTGAAACTTACCACATTCATCACATCCTTGGGCAGGTTTGCATTTAAACCTGTACTTTTCGGGATCTCATGTGCGCCAGAAATCTTTCAAAGGAAAATATCTGAATTTTTGGCTGTTGTACCTGGGGTGGAAGCAATTATGGATGACATTCTAATATTTGGTAGAACAGTGGAGGAGCATGATAGTAGACTGAACAGTGTTATAAATAAGATTGAACGGACAGGCCTTAAACTTAACAAGGGAAGGTGTATTTTTAGAAAATCTGAACTAAAATACTTTGGTCATATAATCAGTGAAAAGGGTATCGTCCCAAATCCAAACAATGTAAGAGCATTAAAGGAGCTACAGCCCCCAGGGAATGTTTCAGAACTTCAAAGAATTTTAGGAAAGATAAACTACTTAGGTCGATATGTTTCCCTCTTTGTCAACAGTGTTAACCCTTTACCCAACGCAGACGATGTCAAAATTTATTATTTCAAATATAATTTTTTTAATTTTTTCAAAACATTTCAACAAAACCATGTCATGTGACCCCTCTTTGGAACGAGCTCGCTGAGCTCGTTCCAAAGAAGGGTCACATGATATGGTTTTGTTGAAATTTTTCGAAAAATAATATTTTTTCAGCTGCTGAATTTGCATATTATGCGGGCGGATGCGGGCGATTCGTTGGGTAAAGGGTTAAGTCCTTTGACAGATTTGTTTAAAAGGAAATGTTATGGACATGGGGCCAAGAGCAAAATAATTAACAGCAGCGCCAGTTTTGACTTACTATGACAGTGCAAAACCCATGGTTGTCAGTGCAGATGCAAGTAGCACCGGCTTGGGTGCAGCTTTATTCATGAACAATGGTTCAAAACTGTTGCCCATTGCATATGCTTCAAGATATCCTAATGACACAGACAAAATGAGCACAAATTGAAAAAGAATGTTAGGCGGGGGTTTGGGCAAGCGAAAATTTTTCCAGATATCTTATTGGGTTACCATTTTTCGCCATTTTAATAGACCATAAATCACTGAGCCCCTCAATCAACAAACAGGATCTAGACAGAACCCCTATTAGATTTCAAAGAGTTTTAATGAGGTTAAGGAAATTCAATCCCATAGCTGAGCATATTGCTGGCAAAGACATGATAGTGGCAGATGCTTTATCACGTTCACCATTACCAACAACAGAATCTGACAATAAAGTAATACAAGAAGTGAATATGCATGTTGCTTCGGTTACAAACAAACGACAAATAACAGATTCTAAACTGCACCAAATCAATGAGAATACAGGGAAAGACTCCGAAATACAAATAGTTATTAATCTTTGTAAAAATGGTTGGCCGGAAACTGGACAGTCAGCTCCCAAAAGTGTGAGAAACTTTTTTTTCAGCCCGTAATCAGCTGTCAACATTGGATGGACTTCTGCTGTTTCGTCAGCGAACAGTTATTCCTTCTCCAATGAGGAAAGACGTTCTACAAAGTATTCACAGTGAATATCAGGGAGGGGGGAAGGGTCGAGATTGGACAGCTACAAGTGTATGGTGGAGAACTATTTCTAAAGACATTGAAAAGGTGGTCCTGGACTGTAACGTTTCTCAAACACACAAATCATCTTAGAGGAAAGAGCCATTGAAAACTTCAAAATTACTGGCTGGACCATGGGTCAAAATTGCAGTAGATCTCTGTAAAATCGGAAACAAAAACTATTTAGTAGTCACAGGCTATTATTCTAAATGCATCGGAATGTCTTATTTACCACAGACAACAAGCACACAAGTAATTGGAAAAATTAAAAATTTGTTTTCACACTGGGGCGATCCTGAAGAATTGGTCACAGACGATGGCACTCAGTTTACCTCGAAAGAACTTCAACAGTTCATGAACACTCATTATATAATACATCGACTCAAAAGTCCTTACTTTCGGCAAGCTAATGGGGAAGCTGAGGCAGGTGTCAAAATTGCGAAAAGTATACTTCGACAGGATGGTTTTTTTTTGCACTTCGAGCATATCGCTCAACTCCAACAAATGCTACAAGTTTCTCTCCAACCGAACTGATGTTAGGACGAAACATTAGAACAAATGTTCCTTGTCTTCCACAACATCTGAGGCCTAAACGGCCAGAATGGAAAACTGTGAAAGAGAGAGATGATGTAAGTGTATCTTCATGATGTCTACACCCTCTCAATAGCGATGTCATTCGGATAATTTCTGTCACATTTATGAACTTTTCACCAACGAGTGTTTTTGTCACCAACGAGTTTTTTGTCACCAACGAGTTATAACTCCTCAAATACTTGATGGAATGACACCATACTTGGTGCGCAAGTGTATCTTTATGATGTCTACACTCTCTCAATAGTGCATGCCATTCGGATAATTTCAGTCACATTTATGGACTTGTCACCAACGAGTTTTTTTGCCACCAACGAGTTTTTTATCACTAATGAGTTATAACTCCTAAAATACTTGATGGAATGACACCATACTTGGTATGCAAGTGTATCTTCATGGTGTCTACACCCTCTCTCAGTAGTGCATGTCATTCGGATAATTTCTGTCACATTTATGGACTTTTCACCAACGAGATTTTTTTGTCAGCAACGAGTTTTAAAACATCATTGGCGTTGCACGTATCATCGCAGCTTCGGCACTGTGACAGTGCGCTCTAGTTCTACAACAGAAGGAATCAATAGAAGGAATTTTGTACATCCTTTTTCAGATCTTGAACCAGGACAGTATGTTAGAGTCAAAGCTGACAAAGACAAACTTTGGTCGAAAAAGGTGTAGTCACATCCTCTAATTTCAAATCAAGATCGTATACTGTTACAACTCATGAAGGGGTTCTAAGGCACAACCGTAGACACTTATTACCCACCGCTGTGACTAATGGCTCCCAAACATCAGATCCATTCAGTGATGAGGACACAGACTCATCTGATGATGAACCTTCTTCAACTGATCAAAATAAACATTCAAAATCCCCAGCCTTAACAACCAAAAGTGGTCGAGTTGTGAAAAGACAAGCAAACCTGAATGACTACAACTTGGACTGAGAGTCTTCCACCCATAAACATTTCACGGACAATTCTTACTCGTTTTGAAAATTATTAAGTTGGCTGAGTAAAGTTTCTTTCATTCAACGTATGTAAAATTTAAATTTAATTCGTGAATTTTAATCATTTAAGAGTATGCAGCATGGCTTCCTTAAAGGTGTGGAAAATCTCTGATTCCTTTGAGGGGGAGATGTTGTGATATTCGCTGTATGTAGCTTGGCTCACATAGCAGCAGTGCTCGAGTTTGGCACTTGTGAAAATCAGCTGATGTGAATGCACCGGGTCACGTGGAGGAAGCAAGAGGGAGCCGGAGTGTTGAGATTTGTTTACATGTAGAACCCTGATCAAGAAGAAGGCATACAATAAATAGATTATGAGCAAATGTGTATCCAGTTTCCTTAACACATGACATGATGTCTCCTTTCTTTGGAATTTTAAGGTCTCTTCAATCATATGGTACCTCCTGCTCCTCGAAGATGTTATTGAACAACTAGTGTAGTCTTGGAAATATAGTGTCCTGACTCTCTCTTGCCAGTTCTGAACTGATGGAGTCTATTCCTGGGCTCTTTCCAACATTGCCTTCATCACCTTGTTTTCATTGTATGCGCCTAGTGCTATGCGTTTTGTAACACACTGTGCATTTTCACATAACGTCCATATTAGCACAACTAGTATGTACCGTGCGTTGTGTTGTACGCACATTGTTCACTAACACAACCATATATCGGTATGATCAACAAACAATCTCCTACACATAAAGTACCATAGCGTGCACTAGGTCAAAGAACTGTATAGACTGATACTTGCTTCGATGAATGGGGCGATGTGATTACGCCTACTAATACTTGGCCGAGGACGGAGATCGAGACAGGGTCAGAGATAACTAGCAATCCTGTAGTAGTGATAGAATTCAGCAGTAATGGTACAGGGTTGCTGGGACGGTAGAAGACTAAAGTATTGTGTGAATACAGTGGAGTCTGATTATACGACAGTTTATGATTACTATATATTTACAAGTTATCAGTAGTAGTCTTGGGGCTGTGAAAGACACGAGGTTGTCTAGGTGCTGTATAGGAGCTTGGATCTTCACTTATGGATTCTCTTTTATGAAACATCTGTTGTTATGGAATCCTTTTTCCATCGTATGTGCCTTTGTGCTGCATGTTGTATCACTCTTTCAAACAATCGTACATAAGTACATATCAACACATCCACCATGTGCCATGTGCTGCGAGTAATGTGTACACATTGTTACATGTTGAGCACTAGCACACACAGAGATCCATGGAAGACGGAATAGATGGACCAGGGAAGTCATAACATAGATAGAACAAGTCAAGGAATGAGCTGGGTGGGTGTAGAGAAACAGAGAATATATTCAGCTCAGCCATCAAAGACACCCATAGCCTTTAGCACTATGTTCTACTCGTGCCCGAATGCTGGAAGAAATCGAGTCAGGAAAAAGTTTGTTTAGGTGATTTTGGGTAGTTTTGTGATTTTTGGTAGTTTTGCGATTTTAAGTCGTGGTTGGATTGTTTGTGGTTGTTATATATGGACCCATTTGATCGAACATACCACCCTACAGACACCCCCCCCCCCCCCCCCCACACACACACACCCTCCCCGTAGTATTAGGACCATCCAGACCCAGAGCAACTAAGTACAACCATAGAAATCAAGATGGCAGTCTCCAGTAAAGAAAATGGATGACGGAAACACTTGCCAAATTAATTCCATGCACTGTGCATGCGCACTGACATCACGTATCACCATGGCAATAACGTTACGGTATGGCCACTCATGTAGGCTACCATGACAACTCACGCGACTATGATGTCAGTTCCTAGATCAATAAAAGATTGGCCGAAAACCACATACCATCACATACATATTCATATGCATTTTTTTTCTGTAAACTGTTTTCTCAACTGAATTACCAGAAAAATGTCTCAGTTCATGAAGCCACCCAATTTCCATGTCCGTGACAGGAAAAAGGAAGAAAGAAAAGAAGAAGGGAAAGAAAGGAAGGAAAGAGAAAAGGCTGCAAGGAGAGGGAGCAAGGTTAGTCAAGATAGTAGTTATCAGAACAAAGCCTCAGGTTCGGGGAGGGGCATGCTAAAAAGGTATCTACAAGCACTGATTCTAGTGATTCTAGAAAAACACACAGCACACACTGAAACAGCTAACGCTGAGAGTCCATCGAAGGTGCTAGTCACCCCCACAGACAGCGAGTCGGCTAAGGCATCAGACAAATGCTATAAACCCAAGACTTATATCGAGGCTGCAAGTAAAAGCGAAGATCCAGCTGATCCTCTTAATGCTAAGAGATTCATCCCAGATAAATTTATTAATCAGCTCACCAAACCCCAGAGATAACTATCACTGGGAAACAGAATAATAGGATCGGGGTGCCTCCTTTGATCAGGAACTCAGCAATGGGAGTCCAAGCACGGAAAAAAAACCCTCAAAAGAGAAAGCAGAAAGGTTTTGTCCCCGAATCCGAATTGAAGGAGACAGCGGATGCTGATGGTAAATCCACTATGACCCCTAGGTGGGTCAAAAAATACAGGAGTCTCCAGCACCCATGGGCCCCCAACCAACAACAACGTCAGCTCACCCAGCGGGTATGACGTTTGCTGCGGTGATCAAAAAACCAACCACGGCCATTCAGGTTAGCCAAAACCGCCAAAAGAAGCAACCAGCCCCACCCAGGAAAAAATAGAACCTTTTATCGTAGTTGTGACCAGGGTTCACCCTAACTCGGCCAAACAAGCCATCAATCAAAGTATCCCAGTGTGCAGCTGGGACAGGTTCCCATCCAGGGCCACAGGAAACAAGCACGTGGAGACTGAAAGTGACTTGTCCCAGCCGTGAAGTAAAACTTAAACTCATAGCGCAGGGTGTCACGACCAACGGCAGAAAATACGAAACTGAAGAGTACAGGTCTACCCCCCCCCCCCCCGGTCCAGTGCCATAAATGCCAAAAGTTCGGACATATCTCAACCAAATGCAAAAGAGAATTGAACTGCATGAAATATGGTGGAAACCGCATCACAAAATCATACAGGTGAGAATCTCCCCCAAATTGAAGGAAGGGGGGGGGGGGGAGCAACTACAGAGGGTGTCCTCGTTTTGAAAAAGTCAAAGCCTACAACAAACTTAAACACCTAAGCGTACGAGATCCTGACAACGCCTCATCCCACACAATCTGTGCCCTCATCGCGGGAACCCTCTGCGCTGTCCTGAACAAACATCTGAGCGCCGACATGAGTGACAGTTGCAAAGACGTCAGTAGATCGGCGTCTAGGCTCTTCAGAACCCAAATATCTGCACTTCAATTAAAGCCATCATCAACTAATCAGTCACTAGTCCAATAAAGATTATAACAACATTCTGACTAATTGACACATATCATGGATAAGCTTCAATTAGCAGTGTGGAACGCCGGGTGCGTTCAGAAAAAATAGACTGCAAATGAGCCAATACTTCAAAGAGTCCCGACTTAGTTTCTATCTGCGAGTCGTGGCTCTCAAAGGATAAAAACTTCTTAACAAGCGGGTTCAGCATTGTTAAAAGAGACCGCACCCTCAGAAGAAGAAGTGGTGTGGCTCTCCTAATAAAGCAGAACATTAAACATAAAACTATCAAAACAGGTCACCTCGACCCCGAAGTGGTGGCAGTCAAAATCACTGCCGACGACAAGAAAATCGCGATAGTCTGTTATTACAACGATCCCATCAAGATAGTTAATGAGACAGTATTTGAATTCTTCACAAGAATATTCAACCACTGTATCTTCCTGGGGACTTCGGTGCTAAACATCAATACCTCGACTGCCAATCCAGTAGCCCCAACGGGGACGCTCTATTCAATATCATCAAAACAGTAGGAGTCATGAATGATAACTCCGCGACGTATATCAGTAGTAACCCGCAATTCCGATTCGATATCCTAGATCTAATAGTAACTAGCGACTCTCTCATAAACCACATCGACGCCCATTGGATTGGCGATGGTGACTTTGGCAGTGATCACCTCTCGGTTCATGCCTCAGTCAAATTAGGTAGTGCTCCCCTCAGGTATCCCTCCGCCCCCACCATCCGCAGGAATTTCAAAAAAATAAATTGGGATCTTTACCGCGAAATTGTTGACGTGAAACTCCCCAGCAGCACCCCCTCAAACGTCGCTGAACTTGAAGTCCAATGTGCTGGCCTAGAGTAAATAATTAACTGGACCTTAGATGAAATATGTCCTAAAGAAGAGGTGCGCTCCTGAAGAAGAACAGTCTCAGGAGACGCCCTCTCACTAATAAAAACTAAAAGAAAAGCCCCCTGTGCATTAAAATGAGAAACCGACCCAGACAAAAATGCGGACCTTAAAAAAACTTATAACCGCCTTCACGGCGAAATTAAAAAGGCCCTCCAAGCATTTTGTCGACCTCCTCGGGAAAACCCACCCGGGCAACGAAGACATAGTCAAAGTCGCGATAGATAACTTCATCAGTGAGCACCCAGAGATCTACCGTGAGCCAAAATTCGACACCGACCCCGAAATGGGCTACGAAGATGACCTCGTCGTCCATATCTCAAAAGATGAAGTCATCAACATCATAAAAATTCAAGAATTCTTCCTCACCCGGGGAAGACGAAATAAGCTACAAAATCCTAAAACAAAGTCCAAACTCGCTTATAAACAGACTCACAACCCTCTATAATGCATGGCTTTCCCATGGCTACTTTCCAAAATGCTGAAAATCAGCCATTGGAGTCATGATACCCAAAACGGAAAAAAAAACTCTCCAATCCGGCCAACTACCGCCCAATCAGCCTTCTCAGTTTCATTGGCAAGGTACTCGGAAGGGCGCTTACCAATCGGCTGAGGGAGCACCTTGAAGATACTGACTTCTTTAACGACTGGCAATGGGCCTACATGTTCCGCAAAGAAAGGCATGGAACACGTTTATCGCCTTGTGAAACAAACGAAAACTGCCATCAATAATCAACAAGTAGGCTCAGCCATCCTACTTGTTGTTGAAAAAAGCGTTCGATTCCATTTGGCACAACGGAATGCGCTATAAACTACCCAAATTAAAACTACCAATGAACCTGTTAAGACTACTCTCCTCTTTTCTTAACAACCGACAAATAAAAATCAAAGTCAACAACGAAATGTCCGAGAGTGTCCCCCTCGAAGCAGGCACTCCCAGGGATCCGTTCTCACACCTCCTCTATATCATTTATGTGCAGGACCTTACAATAACCGACAAGCGTGTTCAAATATCACAATTCGCGGACGACAAAGGGCTATGGGATTCCAACAACGCATCCAACCAAGTCTATAAATCCTTTTTACGCTCATTGGATGGCCTCGAGCTCTGGTGTGTGCGAAGTCGAGAATTAAGCTAAACGTATACAAAACCCGAAGAATCACGTTCGCCCGTGAAAGAAAGAATCAGGACTTTCACCTCAAACTACTGGATAAGATCCTCCCAAAATGCACCGAGGCAAAATTCCTGGGTATAACCATTGACCAATACATGACCTTCAATGAACACACCAACATTATCGCCTCAAAAGCAACGAAACGCAGCAATCTACTGAACATGGTTCGTGACACCTCCTGGGGAGCCAATGAGACAGTACTACTTAAACTGTACAAAGCATTCGTGCGTCCCGTACTTGAGTATGGGGATTTAGTTCTCAGTGAAATAAATAAATCTAACATGGGCAAACTCCAAAGAATCCAGAACCACGCACTTGGGGCTGCCCTCCGCGCCCCCTGGAGTACCCCAACCAAATTACTCCACGAGCGGGTCGGAATTCCGACCATAGAAGACCGCCTAACTACTCTAGCCGCCAAAAATAGCGATCGCCTCAAGGACGGCAAACTAAATTAGAACTAAACTACATCTGTGCAAGTCGACAAAAAGCAAAAAAGAAATGATATAAATTAACTAAACTAACCGAATACAACTATCCTAAGCCGGTCGGGTCGGGCCAGGCCGGTAGGACCTGAACCCAAGTGAGTTCAGGGCCGCCTGGCCTGACCGCTCCTGGTCCGCTCCCGTTCAGGATGGCCCTGGGGAAGCAGCAAGCACCCTCGGGTGTGGCGTATAATGATCATAGGCTGCTCTCCTCTCATCTACTAACTTATGAACAATGAAAGACACCTTCCCCTTAAAACCGGCATTATATAAAATACATATCTCAGGCAACGCGGATGTGCGGAGGCAGTAAATACCATCGGGTGTGGCATATAATTCATAGGCTGCTCTCCTCCCACCAGCAATGGCGCTCTGTGAGCCCGACGGTGACCCAGTTCAAGCAATGATAAGGCATAAGCCGTGACTAAGGAGCATACCTAGACTGCCTTCCCCACACGCCCACTGCTGGGCCAACAAACCTCTTTTTCCTTTTTTCAATTTTTTTTTTTAATTTCTTTTCTCCAAAAGCCGTTACGGAATTAGTATAACCGCTATGGATACCTAGTAACCGCTATGATTCTGATCATCCTTCACTCCATCCCCAGAAGTGGTCACGCGCCTCCAGGGAGGCCAGTGTAGGTCCTGCATCCCTCTTCTTGCCCTCTTTTAACGCCACTAGTGCGCATTCAGGTCCCGGCCAAATAGGCTAATATACAGGCCTGCCCCGAAACAGAGAAGTTCGGGTCTCAATTTGGGTGTTCCCTGCTGTAGATCGTATACGTATCTCGGTTTACTACGATGGAAGAAGCCTGCGTGCAGAAGCCAGCTCAACCACCCCCACCCCCACCCCCCCCCCCCCCACCCCCGACAATTGGTAGAGGCAGAGTGTACTTGCCAATAAAGGCTGCAGATCAAATCTTCAACTAGTGGCAGACTATCCTTGCCCGAAAACACAAGCAGATCACCCTCTGTGTGGGGTAGCACCTTGTAGAGAGGACCCCTCTAACACTGGTCCTCACCCGAGGGTTGAAATCAACTCAACTTTAAACACCTAGATGACCAGCATATCCTCATCCGTCAGCATATTTTCGTCTACTGCTTCCTGTTCTGGTCGGCATAGGCGAAAAACTTCTAAGAAGGGCCGAAAGGGCTTGCCATAAACCGTCCCTGTGCGCCTGAGGCGCGCGAAACCATTCCATCGACATACACCACTATTAGCATGTATCCGGTTCTATTTCAATGATATCTGATTCTGGGTCCAATAGTTTAGTTGTGTTGTCTATTTGCTCCAACCAACCTTGCGAATATAAGGTTCCGGTCCACGATTTTCCAGGCATTTTCTCGAATGCAAATATTCTGTAACTTAGTTATCTAGCCCATAACATGTATTACATTTCCCAGATCCACAAAAAAACTTATAACACTATCTGACTAAGTAGAAATAAACAATCTGAATGTGGGTGTGGAAAAAAAATATTGTCAAAGGCAAGACTTCAAAAAAAAAAAAAAAAAAAAATGCCGAAACCAGTCATTTTCAGCTACCAAGCAGCCTCAAAGGCAGAATTTCCCCACTACCCGTACCTACCTCCCCTGGAACATAGCATCTGCTGTTTGTAAAATGCAAAACAAAATATATATGTTTACGTTTCATTTTTTAGTTACAAGTCTGGTAACAAACCCGTGTAAAAATGACATTTTAAAAAATAGTCAATTTTTCGAAGCCATTGTTTCCCATAATTTATATGGTAGTTTACCCCTATGCATCAGACTCCACCTTTGAGACCAAAAGTTCAAATTCTCTTGTGCAACAAATAGTCTAATGTAATCATATATTTGATGCTAAAAATATATCTCAAATTTACATGGCATTAATTTCAACATATGCCCTGTTTTTAGAATTTTACTCCTGTGCAATAGTGCGAAACTGTAGAGCTTTGAGAGATCCGGAGCTCGGTCAAACAAAAAGGTGAGATTTTGTGGATCAAAACTCTTCACCGAACTAGGGATATTCATTCCTCATACGCCCTGCTTTGGTGAGACTGATACTGCTGTACGTGTATGGGCATTCGCTGAAACGCCAAAATGTCTGGCGCTAGATCAAAGTTATGCAGTTTTTGGATACAATGGATAAAATGCCCATCACAATTTATTTTCCATTCACAATATTATTTATTTATTTATTTATTTATTTATTTATTTATTTATTTATTTATTTATTTATTTATTGGGTTGAAGGTCACATACTTATGCACAATTAGGTAATCATGACCGTGACAGTTTTACGGGTGGAGGAAGCCGGAGTACCCGGAGAGAACAACCCAGCAACGACGAACAGCTGCCAGCTCCCCAACATCGTAACTCCGCACTGCAGTACAGGCGGGGTTAGATTGGTTGAAGACATGCGCACCGTCGACGTGCAGTATCCCTTAGTACACGGTGTCATCGTGCCCCCATGTGGACAATAGGGGTTAAGTGCCTTGCCAAGGACACAGCGCGGGAGTCCGAATCGATCGCTAAGACGGTCACCCATCCGAGGATTAACCCGGCTCGATGTTGCTTGACTTCAGTGATCCAACGAGAACTGGTGACCGCAACGCCACCGCCCCCCCCCCCCATCCTTTCCATTCACAATATACACACAGACAGTACAGATGACGTATGAGTCTGTTGCCTGAGCTGGGGTAATACTTTTTGTCGGTAAAAAGGACGATATCCGGTAAAAAGGACGGTAAGTGTATAAAAACTATGTTTTAAAGTACTAAATATACCTCTGAATGTGTGAAAAGTGATTATTTAAGGACGCTTACGCAATAGTAAATATATAGAAGGAAGATTAAGAATTGTTTGTTTTACTGTAGACTATTTTCAAGACTAAATAGATCATTTCGCCATCGACACTGATCGACACGCCATTTTGTGCAAGGAAAACAACGAATTCGCTGAGGTGCACGACGGGGTGAATATTATCATACTTGCTCGACGTAGGTGTAGCTAATTTTAGATGTTTCTGTTCACTACGAGGGGATTTAACAGAAAGTTTTTTGGGAGAGAAACCATTTTTGATTTAGATGGTAGATAGTAGATACGCAGCCCTTCACTTCCCGTGCGTCGCATGGGGAGTCAAAATATTAAAACTTCCGACTGTGAATATTTTCCATAATGCAACTAGAAATTTAGCCAATTCAGTCTCGTTTGACAGAGCTACAGGAACTGTCAAATAAGACTGAATTAGTTAAATTTAGTGAAATAAACCGATTAGAAGATATCCCAAGCTGAAAAAAAAGATCATACGATATTTTCCAGCAACTCAACCTTCCACATGTTTATTAGGGAAAGGGTTGGGGGCTGGGTGGATTCATCAAAACCAGCAATTCAAATGCTGATTTACACTGTTATTTAACTTTATATGGGCCCTTTTATGATGTGGTCGCTGTGGGGCCTCCCAAATCTCCGGTTCAGATTAACACTGAATGACACTGACCACTAATCAATGGCATTCTCTAAATACAATATCAACGGTGGCCCCAGTGGCAGAGCGAGGATCCCCAATCGAAGGCCTGGGCGAGTGTTAAAAACAATAAGTGACAGTTTGCATTTGGGAGCCCCACCCCACCCCGCCCCGCCACAGGGAAGAAGGTTAAGTTGCTAGACTCTGGGGGAGATCGATCCTGGTGCCTCCTGAAGAAAGGTAGGGTTAAAAACAGTATGTAACACACTGCATCATTTTTTTTTTTGGGGGGGAGGGGACAAACCCCACAATGACCTTCCAAATATCATGATTGCCCGCCGCCCTTCCAAAAATGGCTACCCCCTCCCCCATTATAGAATCCTGGCTACGCCCCGCCCCGAGAAGATAAAAAAAATCTTTATATTTTCGAAATGTGGGGTGGGGGGGGGGGGACTAGATCGATATAACGCTTGAACTAGGGAATTGTGCATATTCCCTCCCACGATTATGAGCCCTTCCCAGGATATTTTTTTTCTTCAAATTCTGAATCTCTCAGATCGATTCTGGTACCTCCTGGGGAAACGTGGGGGTTAAAAACAGTTAATTATGGTTTGCATTTGGGGGCCCTCAGCCACCCCCCCCCCCCCTCCGGGCCCACCACTTGGATCCTACACATAGGGATTGGTGGAGTGAGAACAAGGCGCTCTAGTCTTAATAGGCGCCTGTGAGTATCATTGGGATAAGACATACATGAATCTACAACTAGTATCCACTGCGGATGTGTGGTTGGTTTTAATATTTATTATCAACTCGGCATGTGTTTGGCGAAACGCTAACTGAAAATAAGTTATGAACCCCGTTTAAAAATATAGCTTGAAAACAACTTTTTCCGGTAAAAAGGACGGGAAGTGTATAAAACTATGTTTTAAAGTACTAAATGTACAGCTGAATGTGTGAAAAGTGACAGTTTAATGAAGCGTACGCAATAATAAATATATATAACGAAGATTAAGTATTGTTTGTTTTATTGTAGACTATTTTCAAATTATAAATGGTTTCTCTCCCCAAACCTTTCTGTTAAATCCCATCGTAGTGAACAGAAACATCTAAATGTTATGCACACGAATTAGTTACACCTCCATCGAGTAAGTATGATAATATTCACCCCGTCGTGCACCTCAACGGATTCGTTGTTTTCCTTGCAGAAGGTGGCGTGTCGATCAGTGTCGACGACGAAATTATCTATTTTGTCTTGAAAATAGTCTACAATAAAACAAACAATACTTAATCCTCCTTCTGTATATTTATTATTGCGTAAGCTTCCTTAAATAATCACTTTTCACAGATACCGTCCTTTTTACCGGCAAAAAGCAAAAAGTATTACCCCTGGGCTGTGTCTTAAGGCAGTGGAGGAGAGCACTTGTTACACCGTGAGTATCAGTACTATCACCACATCTGAGACAGGAAAATCCAGCAAATACTAAGAAATGGTTCAAAATATATGGATTGTACAAAACACACTAAATGCTGTTGTAATATACGGAGAAGCTTTCCGCGGTTGATTTCCAATCCCTGTTTGGGAAGGAACTTGTGAACGAGGCAGACACATTTTTCCCATTTTCACATGTCCATTATTTCACCCATGTCGTTTGGTAAAACAAATTTTTCGTTCGTCGTCGAAAAACGAAAAAAAGTCCAATGGAAAAAACTTTAGCGATGTTCATTATGAAAATGTAGCTTTTTGAGAGGCGACAGTCATGAGAGCTTGAAAACCTGCGAATCTTACATGTTTTATCTGAGATTAGCATGTCTGTAAAGGTTAACACGATTTTATATAGTTTTTTAACGCTAGACTAATCACCGCAATGATTCGAATGAACACGGTTTTGATGCAGAAGAGGGACCGGGGGGGGGGGGGGCGTAGGTTCTGTACTTTACGTAAAGAATAGCAGCACATAACTTCCATTTGTATTTTTGTCTTTTCTCATTATATTGTAACATCCACAAATTTAGTGGTGAAAGATTGGGGATTACTTTTGCCTAGTTCAGCAATCCGAATGTAGTGGCTACCCCTCTATGTTCAGATTCTTCCCATTCAATCCTATAGAAAAAGTTCCCATCAAGTTTTTATGGGAACTCAAAACTCGAAATTTGGGATATATATCAAGCTTTCGCCCTTATTACCGACTGCAATCGATAGTACACGTATTTCCTTACGTTTGGGCAGAGTTTATTAATCCAAACTAGGTTTTATCCTTTAATTGTCGTCATTTGTGTACTCGTGAGGCGGCAACGGAGATTTCAAAATCGGCCATGGTTTTGTTTAAATATAAAACAGTAAAAACAATAACCCGGTAATGGCGCCGAAACGAATAGACCTTTTCATCGATGCAGAATAGGAAATTCGATCGCAATTGTGCAGAATGGGTTTGATAATCTGCTCTGTGCGAATGCGACCGAGTTTGATGACCTCCTCTGCGCGAATGAGATCGAGATTCCGATTCTGCACCGATGAAAAGGTCTATTCGTTTCGGCGCCATTACCGAGTTATTGTTTTTACTGTTTTATATTTCAACAAAAACATGGCCGATTTTGAAATCTCCGTTGGCGCCTCACGAGTACACAAATGACGACAATTAAAGGATAAAACCAAGTTTGGATTAATAAACTCTGCCCAAACGTAAGGAAATACGTGTACTATCGATTGCAGCCGGTAATAAGGGCAAAAGCTTGATATATATCCCAAATTTTGAGTTTTGAGTTCCCATAAAAACTTGATGGGAACTTTTTCTATAGGATTGAATGGGAAGAATCTGAACGTAGAGGGGTAGCCACTACGTTCGGATCGCTGAACTAACTTTTGCCCAACCGGGTGCGCCTTTATACCGCAGGTCCCCGATTTTATCGCAGGCTACCGCAGGTCCCTCAAAATTACCGCAGGTCCCTTGTTTTGTGGGGTATTATCTTTGTTTTAACTAATAGTTCGAGGCAACTGTCGTCTCGTTGATATTTGGGGGTATTTTACACCAAAAATCAATAATAACGGAGCATATTTTTCCATTTACGCTATATAAACAACACAAACTTATCACACTCTTCGTGTCAAAACAAAGTGTGCAGACCTATAAAACTATAACTAATATAAAACTGTCTTCTTTTGTACATAACATTCCGATATGCAATTCATCAGGCTTTCAGAGCTTTCCATGTGTCAGGAAAATTACCCATGATGGCATCCCACCCCATGTGGCCCCCGCCACTCTCGGGAACATGATTCAAAATATTTCAGCGTTGCAACTTTTTAACAGTACTATATCGTATTTCTTGGTTGTGGCTTTTTGGTAAGTTATTGCATTTATTGGGCATAAAAGGCAGGCTGTCGAGCATGACCACAGGTCCCAAAATCTACCATAAACTACCACAAGTCCCTTCTTTCGCAAAACAAGATGGCTGTTTCTTCCACAAGTCGAGGGACCTGTGGTATATTAAAACTTTATCACAAGCTAGTGCAGGTCCATATGAATTATTTCCCTGCCCCCCTCCCCCCCCCCAAAAAAAAACTCTGGCAATGTACCAGAGTTTTATGGGGGGGGAGGGGGTGGTGGAGAGTGCTACCTCATTCCCCTCATCTTCACTATCTCCGTCATTTACTGCAGGTTAATACTGATAAATGTTTTTTTCTCAGGGATTCAGGGATGAGACCGGTCTGCGCCGTGGGGGTATCCTTACCACAGGTCACTAAATCCTTCGCATATTTATTTTTAATATACCGCAGGTCCCTCGTTTTGCTGTTACTCCCACAAATCGAGGGACCTGCGGTATATTAAAAACGTTACTATCACAAGCTACCACGGGTCCTTTTTTAAGTATTTCCCTGCGGCATGTTAGAACTATCATGATCTAACATAAGTCCCCTGGTCATCCCACTCCAAGCCTCACTATTAGGGTGAAAAATTCATGAAACAAGGAACCTGCGGCAGAACAAAACTATCAGAAGCTATTGGAATTGGGATGCATTACCATGTAAAAAAATTATAATGAAACTGTTTTTTAGTTGATGATCAAAACTGGTTATCTTAACATATTTTTAATATACCGCAGGTCGCTTGTTTTGCTGTTACCTTCACAAAACAATGGACCTGCGGTAAAATAAAAGCTACCGCAGGTCCCTTTTAGTTTTTCCCCTCATCTTCACTCTCTCCGTCATTTACTGCAGGTTAATACTGATAAATATTTTGTTTCTCGGGGACTCTGGGATGAGACCGGTCTGCGCCGTAGGGGTATCCTTACCACAGGTCACTAAATCATTCGCATAATTATTTTTAATATACCGCAGGTCCCTTGTTTTGCTGTTACTCCCACAAATCGAGGGACCTGCGGTATATTAATATATAGCTTCATTATTTTTTTCATGGTAATACTTCTGAC
This sequence comes from Pictodentalium vernedei, assembly GCA_031216915.1. Taxonomy (NCBI): domain Eukaryota; kingdom Metazoa; phylum Mollusca; class Scaphopoda; order Dentaliida; family Dentaliidae; genus Pictodentalium; species Pictodentalium vernedei. Next base: position 289,486,369 of record CM062291.1, on the reverse strand, counting down.
ACCAAAGAATACCGGGTCGCAAGAGATTTTTAAGACCTTTCATTCATCAATCATGGTAATACAATAGTTTCTGACAGTTTTATTGTACCGCAGGTCCCTTGTTTTGTGAATGGTCGACCGCATTGCCTAGCATTTTGAGGGGTGGCAGTAGGGATCAGGGAAATAATTGAAAGGGGAATTGTGGTAGCATGTGATAGTTTTAATATACCGCAGGTCCCTCGATTTGTGGAAGTAACAGCAAAACGAGGGACCTGCGGTATATTAGAAATAAATATGCGAAGGATTTAGTGACTGCGGTACAGGATACCACTACAGAGTAGACCAGTCTCACCCCAGAGTCCCCGCGAAACAAAACATTTATCAGTATTAACCTGCAGTAAATGACGGAGAGAGTGAAGATGAGGGGAAAAACTAAAAGGGACCTGCGGTAGCTTGTGATAGTTTTATTATACCGCAGGTCCATTGTTTTGTGAAGGTCACAGCAAAACAAGCGACCTGTGGTATTATTAAAAATATATTATAATAACCAGTTTTGGTCATCACTAAAAAAATAGTTTAATTTTTTATTTTTTTTTGTCTTTGTAATACATCCCAATTCCATGCAATAGCTTCTGATAGTTTTTGTTCTACAGCACTGGCAGGTTCCTTGTTTCGAGAATGGTGTGATACATTGCTAGAATTTTTTAATTTTTTTTTTTTTTGGGGTGGTGGGGGGGGGGGGGGGGCAGGGAAATAATTCATATGGCCCTCTGGTAGCTTGTGATAGTTTTAATATACCGCAGGTCCCTCGACTTGTGGAAGAAACAGCCATCTTGTTTAGCGAAAGAAATCTATTTGAAGGGACTTGCTGTAGTTTACGATCGATTTTGGGACCTGTGGTCAGGCTCGACAGCAGGCCTTTTATGCCCAATAAATGCAATGAATTACCAAAAGCCATGCCCCGAGAAATACGATATAGTAATGTCACAAAGTTGGGCTAACCTGCATCGCTGGAATATTTTGAATCATGTTTCCGATTGTGTGCGTGTGTGTTGTTTAGACACGAAGAGCGTGATAGCGTGAATAGAAAAATACGCTCTGTTATTATTCATTGTGGGTGTAAAGTACCCCCAAATATCATCGAGACCACATTTGCCTCAAAATGTTAGTTAAAACAAAGATAATACCCCGCAAAACAAGGGACCTGCGGTAATTTTGCGGGGCTGCGGTTGTTTAGACGAGAAGAGTGTGATAAGTTTATGTTGTTTATATAGCGTAAATAGAAAAATACGCTCCGTTATTATTGATTTTTGGTGTAAAATACCCCCAAATATCAACGAGACGACAGTTGCCTCGAACTGTTAGTTAAAACAAAGATAATACCCAGAAAAACAAGGGACCTGCGGTAATTTTGAGGGACCTGCGGTAGCCTGCGGTAAACTCGGGGACCTGCGGTATAAAGGCGCACCGGCCCAACCTTAAGTTTTTTTTTCGAGGGGGGGGGGGGGGGGGTCTAAACTTGAACCGAAAGTCAGCACTGTATTACTTTATTCTTTCACCCCAGTACTAGTAAATGCATGATATGAGACCTTCGAATCACTCCAAAGGGTGAGTGGACTTCCAACCAGAAAATTGACTTTCAGCAGTCCTGGAAATGAGTAGTCCAATAATATTAGCCTTCGCCTGTGCTCCGAATTTATTATTTTTTGATTTTTAATATGTCGCACCATCGAAGTCTAATCTGATCTTTCGTTTTTCCAGCAGCAAAGTTCAGCGAGAGACTCTCGCTGAAAGGTTGGACCTCGATTAAAGATCAAATTTCCCCACCTGGTTCCTACTTCCGATTGACAGTTGTGTAAAACTGTAAAAACACATTTTTCTTCATTCTGGTGTCATTTTCTTGCAAATAAATCGATATTTTGAATTATTCAGGCGTCATTTGCACTGCAATTTTTTCAACTCGAAACAAACTGTTGAACCGGTAGACGGGTTGGTAGGAAAACGAGGAGTGAAAAACGGAATACCGATAATGTAGTGCACACCAAGTCAAACGATGCAGCAGTCGTTGCAGTACCGCTGAGGTCCGTTCCCGGAAATGGGATACGATTTTTAACAATTTTCCAACCGCTGTAACATTACCGCTTGAAAAAATGTTTTTATTAAATTATTGGTACGGTATTTAATACGTAATTCGACAGTAAGTATAGGAAATTTATATATCTAATATGAATGTGAAGGCATATTATTCTTGTCGAATGTGGGAACATGTATGGAGAATGAGTATTCATCATATTAGTGTTATGTCACCTAATTTTGTACTTTGCTGCTGGAAAAACGAAAGATCAGATTAGACTTCGACAGTGCAACATATTAAAAATCAAAAAATAATAAATTCGGAGCACAGGCGAAGGCTAATATTATTGGACTAGGAAATGAGGGATTATAGATTATTCGACGAAAGACAAATTTTAGGTCGATTCGACAAGATTTTGGATGATTCAACAAAACTTCTGAACAAATTCGACGAAACTTTAGACAATTCGACGGAACTTTGGATGATTCGACAAAACTTTGGACAGTTTGACGATAAAAAAGGTACAAGTTTGACAAAAACTTTTTATTTCCCCCAGCGGATTAAAAGAAATTATTTTTACAACATACCCCACCCAATATAACGTTGAGTAGAGTATGTTGTAAGATAGCATCTTTTATCTCGGAACTTATTGTGTGTGGCAAGATTGTGTGTGCGTGAATAGCTGAGAATTTCTCTCGTAAATTAATTATAATATAAAACTTATTTTATGTTAACAATAGCGCACAGAATAAAGACCATAATGGAGAAGAAACGTAAATGAACAAATGTTTGAACAACTTCCCCAACAGAATTATGGCTGCAATTTTCATTTAACTCTTTACCTTACAAAACCGCTAACAATTTCAGTGGAAATGGCTGAGCAAGCCGGTTTTAATGATAAACATTTTAGCATGGATTCATTGATCCATGTATCCCCCTTAGCTTGGTCAATTGTGTCTTTAATATCATTTTTAAAAATATATTCATCGAATTGACCCTTTTAAAAAAAATTTCGTCTAAATTGTCTTCCAGCGAATTGTCTTCTCGTCGAATAGTCTATTTCGTCGAGTTTGTCTTTCGTCGAATAGTCCAGATCCCGAAATGAGACGAGTGCAAGTGCAATTGTTCCCTTCAGCACCCATGTTTTCTATTTTATGCAAGCTTCCCGCTAAGAAATGCACTTGTTGAAAAATATTGAGGAGCACTTAATATACTGTGAGGGCATATAAATATGTGTTGTTTTGAGAAAGCAGCAACCTGTGGCAAGTTACTGTCATAATTAAGCAATTCCTTATACATTTAAGGTTTCTGGTGTTTGGTAACAGTATTCCCTTGAAAATTCATATACATTGTATTAAAATTTTACAGGTGCAACTTATTCCTGTCTCTGATTTCACGGGAGCTTAAAACTGGGCAGCACACATCAATTTTGTTCATTTCCAGCACTGTTTCAAGTCTGATTTCTGCATGTACTCCACAGATCACTGACACTAGCCTAAATTAATTTTTCAGTTCAGTTGAACAACAGAACTGCATGAGTGATGGAAATAGCTGGTTTTAATGCTTTCCTATAATTCTTAATTGATTACTTTCTCGTCCCTATGTTCAAGGTTCATATTGAACCTTGAGGTAGCATGGGAAACTGAAGGAGTGGCATTATAGGGTTGGGAGCCCTGGGCACTTTTTCAGATACTATATTTTTGCCTTCCTTCACAAATGTTTGAATATGTGAAGGTTTATTAATCAACATGTGGATATCATTTAACCCACTTACCTTACTTAAATAGGAGACAGCACATATTTGTGAACAAATTTCTGAAGTAGTTCAGCGATCTGAACATAGTGGCTACCCACCCCCCTATGTTCAAATTCCTCCCATTCAAATCTGTTGTAAAATTTGCCAATAAGTTTTATTGGGAACTCAAAACACGAAATATATATATTTATCAAGCTTTTGCCCTACTTACCGGCTGAATTCGATAGTACACATATTTCTTGACAATTTTACAGAGTCTATTGATCCAAACTGTGTTTTTTCCTTTACTTATCAAGATTTGAACGTAGGTGAATTGTCAACCACCACTTCGATATCGTCCATGTTACTGTATGCCTGTATTGGCTATAAATTAATAACCTGGAGTTGCGCCTAAACAAATATCGATGTGGAAATGGAAATACGATCGCATTCACACACAGGAGGTCACGTTTATGATCATTGCATAGGGGCATTTATTAGAAGTTACTGTTTCCACATCGATTTTTGTCTCGGCAGTAACTCAGGGTTGCACAAAAAACGTGGACGACATCGAAGTGGTTGTTGGCACTTCATCCATGTTCAAATCTCGATAAGTAAAGGATAAAACACAGTTCGGATCAATAGCCCCTGCACAAATGTAAAGAAATATGTGTACCATCGAATGCAGCCAGTAAGTAGGGCGAAAGCTTAGCATATTTTCTTTTTTCATGTTTTGAATGGGAGGAATCTGAACATAGGGGGGTAGCCAATACCCTCAGATCGCTGAACTAATTTCTGAAGTGGACCTAAGTAAGAATTTTATTTCACGTGTTTGCCACAACTCTATCCAAACAAAATTTATGCCCAACAGAAAAAATCTTGAGGTCTAAGTTACTTACCTTCCTCATTATGATTTTTTAACTCAAACTACAGTGGCGGCTGTACAATAAATTAATAATACTGAAAAATCATTTTAATACTTTTTCCAGAACAGAACAACTATGGTGAAACTATTTCCTGCAATTTCAGTTGCTTTTTCCAGTGAGGAGAAGGGGCAACCCTTTTCGCCCAACAATTTTCAAATATATTTGAAAATAGTAAACAATTTGACAATGTTCACATTATTGTCCTTGTTGATGTGAATCAGCTTAAGTTATACTTTTATCACAATGTTTTTTACAACACTAATCATAAAGACAAGAGGTATTTAACATGAAAGCTAGTCTACTGAACTTAAATGTGACTGGAGGGCAATTTATGGCTTCAAGTCAAGCATTTACAACACAAAAGGGAGTCATTATTTATTTTTGTTTATTCCAGACAAGAAGGTGGGGGAATTGAAAGATTTTCACCTACATGTTTGTACAATATTTTCATGCTTCTTGCCAGGAATAAATAATTAAATATTAAAAATAAAATGCCCAACTCCATGGATGAATTTCTAAACACAAAAATGTGAGTGTTTGTTAGTGGTGGGGTGGAAGAGTGCACATATAATTCTCCCCAAAAGTGAGGGCCCACAGAGGAGTAGTGTTGAAATGATTAGTCAGCTAGTCGTCACTTGCTGATATAGCCCATCATCGACTCTGGATTTCAGCATCGATTTGTCAGAACATGTGGTATTTTCTATAAAAACATTAAAAAGTAACAAAATTACAATGCAAGGTCTACTGAGGAGGAGTTAAAATGATTATCCGTTGATCTGTTCAGAGAGTGAAATCAACAACACTAATAATGCAGGCCTTTAAATTCATTTATTCTGGGACACACCATTTTGCCCTACTAGTAGAAATAACATGTACAGTCTTATCCTGTTATGTTTTATTGCCTTGCCTTTCTTTGTGTTTCTATGGTCATATTATGATGCAAGTTATTCTCAAATGTAGAAGAAGCACAGAGAATTTATATTGGGCACACCTGTAAACAGTGTGAAATTAGGGTAAACTAAAGGCCTGAATAATGAGATAACTTGCACAGACTTTGAGATCAAAGTAGACATGACAGTTAACTGGTAGAGTGCTGGAAGCCCATATTTGGGCTTTATTCTGAAGTGTCGGTACCACAACTTAAAGGCTTCATATTCAGTGGATGTTCTCCATATCACCTTTGAAGAGAAATTATTTAGTCTGTGAGGATTTGTCTTGTTACAATTTATGGGAGAGTGCCTATTGGCACTCTCCCATAAATTGTAACAAGGCAAAGATATGTGAACAAATTTTGATAACCAAAAATAATTCAGCACTCTATCAGTTAACTGTGTTGCATCGGCTCCTTTGAACTTGCTGACAGTGGTTTCACTGCATGTGCCTTAATATTGTTGATGACATAGTTATTTGAACTTGTCAGAGTTTCTACATCGACGGTTGACTGTACCTTGAATTGAATCATTAATCTCCTATGCAAGTGTCTACTGAAATGGATGTTTTGTTAACAACCTACGACCAAAATATAATCCAAATATAGCTCATCATGCCTATATATGTCACCCATGAACTGGCATCAGTAAAGTGTGCAAATGGAGAAAAATATTCAACTGCAGAGGTATTACTGTGTGAATCTTGGCGGCAGAAAGTGGGGGTGCCGACTAGTCGACTTCGACTTGACTTTTGGTTGTTGAGTAATCAACTACAGGGGGGTAGAAATGGGGGGGGGGGGGGTATTTATCCCCTCAAAATCTCCCCCAGATGTCTCATTCCATATCCCCCAGAACTGATGACATGTTTTGGCTTGCATCCCTGAGTTGTTTTGCCTCTTCTCCCTGGCTAGTATTTAAGTAGGCCTACTTTTATTTTTCAATCAATCTTTTTTGAATAAGTAAGTCATTGATAACTGAGACAATATTTTTCACTGTAAAGGTGTAAATATGAAATGATTGGTTGGATTATTACTGCAAAGCACTGTTGCAATATTTCCAATGTTCACAAGGTTTTGCTATTCTAAAAATACAAGCTAGCTGCATCTGTCATGCTGGACAAACAAGAAGATTTTTATAAAGTACCTGGTACATGTAATGTATGCACAGCAGGCCTGGCATTCTAGAAAATCAAGGAGTGCAAAACAGTTGCCATCCTCAGATTGCTTGGGAGTGCAATTGCACCTGAAATTTTCAAGACAAAAACTTGAATGCTATTTTGGTTATATTCACTTCAAGGTATTAATATTGTGACTGAAAAATTGTACTGCATTCAGCAACATAGTGGAAAAATTGGAAAACAATCTTCTCATCATTCAAAATGTTGCATTCAGTTCTTGTGTGACTTATTTCTACACTCAAAATGTATCGAAATGCCACACAGAATGGGTCATGAATTATTGCGAATCAGTGCAACATTGACAAATCATCCCCTGAGTTCCAATGTGTTCTTTGTGCCAGTAGGCTCAGAGAACACATTGGAACTCAGGGGACGAAATAATAATAGATTTTAAAGGCAGTCCCAAACAGGTCTGGCATTTCAGAAAATCAAGGGGTGCAAAAAATTGCCCTCCTCAATTTTTTCTAGGCATGCTGTAGGCGTGCAGAACTCCTGCACTCATAAAGAATGCCAGGCCTGGCACAGTTAAGTGGTTGATACTCTTATGTTTTTGTCCCAAAATCTTTTTTGTTGATAAACAAAGCAATATTTTCCATTGTAATTTCTAAAGTTGTGAATATCCAAAAACACTGATGTAAATATAGTTGCAACACCCTGATTAATTAAGTCATTTCTGAAAAAATCAATATTTTTTTTTATTAAATTTATATTAAAAAAATGTAGTGTAATATATTATTCAGTCATCAAAGCTCCTTACTGCATAATAACCCCAAGCTTTTTTGGAGAAGAAGAAAGTGCAAGGTATTGAGAAGAAGACAGAAAAGGCAACCACCAACTCACCCACAGCTGAATCCATTGCAGATTTCCCTCACGTACAAGTCTTGAAATGGTTAGCTATTTCTGGAAGTTGACTAATCCCCGGCAGTAATCGACTCAGAGTCGACTAGTGGGGACTTTCCTATCAGTAAATAAAATTATAATGAGAACCATGAATTGTTTCTCAATAATCATGGTTATAAATTTGCAGATCTCTAAGCTACTTGACTTAACGAATTGGGAGTCACATTATTAGTTTGAGATTCAAATCAGTTGTGTTCATAAATTGCCAAGAACACTATCTCTATGGAAATAAAATAATGATTTGCCATTTGCCGATGTGTGCAGGGTGATCGAAGTAGAAACTAATTTCAAACGGAAGTTCTCAAGTTCAAAGTTCGCAAACAGTGTCTGGTGCATCAGATAAGAGGTGTGAAATTTGTTCTGACTTCGAACATGCCCGCTTGGAAGTAAAGTGGCAAAGTTTATTCTATGGTATCTAATGCCTGATGGTGACATTGCATGTACCGGTCCTTACGGCTTTAAGTTTATGGTCATGCATGTATTTTGAAAGGGCATCAGAGGATGCTTGCTGAAATGTACATGGTCTTTGAACAATCAGGATGAAATGTACTGCTACTGATCGTTTTGTTGCCATGCAATGTTGAATAGAACTCGGTTGGACTTCCAATTATTGGCAACATCAAAGTTTGTGAACAACATGGTGGGCTTGATTGATGCGTGTTATTAAAGTGCTTCTATGAGGTTTTCCCCAATGTAATCCCAAGATATTCAATTATATCAAGGTTTTTATTATGTTATACTAATTTTACAACATTATATGCTGACAACCACTGTCTTAATAAAAATCCTGATTAGTCAACTGGCGGATTTGAGAGCTGACTTTCCCAAAATCGAGTCAAGGTCGATTGGTTAGGTAACCGTTTCAAGACTATCAAGTACAAGTCATCAATTAGAAACGATCGATTACGGTTAAATGTTATACATGTACATGTATAAGGGGCATTAAGGGCACTTTTGAATATAGAATTTATTGATATTTTTTAATGTTAAACTCACAAATTTAGTTGTTTGTGCTCAGTTGACAAAACCAATAATTTTATTTATTTATTGATGTTTAAGGTCACATATTTATGCACAATGGCTAATCATGACCGTGACAGTTTTACGGGTGGAGGAAGCCGGAGTACCCGGAGAGAACCACCGAGCAACGACAAGCAGCTGCCAGCTCCTCAACATCGTAACTCCGCACTGCAGCACAGGCAGGGTTAGATTGGTTGAAGACATGCGTACCATCGACGTGCAGTACGCCTTAGTACACGGCGTCATCGTGCCCCCACATGGGCAATGGGGGTGAAGTGTCTTGCCCAAGGACACAACGCGGTTGCCGCAGGTGGGATTCGAACCGAGGACCTCTCGGCTTGCAGCCTGCACCTCTACCTACTGAGCCACCGCGCCCCCACCAATAATTTTTATATTAAAAAAATTAAATATTTCTTATGTTCTGTTATGTATATGCTGAATAAGAGATTTATGTGTTCAAAGTATATGGAGATGGCCTTGTATTTATTTCAGTTTGTCTGTTGTTGCGTTTGTATCCAATGTGTCTTTTAAATGATTATATGAAATAAAATAAAATATTGTTTAAACTACCTAAATTAAATATGATATTGATTGTTTTCCTCAAAATGAGTTTTTTTTTACTCTTTTTGAAACCAAATATTGGGGAGAAACAACTCTGAGGCAAAACAACTCCTGGGCCAAATAACCCACAGCTTAATGACAGGGATGAAATGACTGGGACAAACTGAATTTGTGGCAAAATGACCCAATACCTTTCTGATTTCTACTGATACACATGTAATGTAATGTATTTGTATCTACTTACAGAGTGCTGAGATTCCTGTACCGGAAGATGACAGACAGGCTATATCCAGTGAATGTAGGCTATGGATAGGAAATATAGATCAGAGGATAAATGAGTAAGTACAAGTATACATACATTGAGTTTCTTTTGGGAAAGATCAAATCCGATTTTCAGGAAGGCCTTTTAAGTCTGGCACAAAGAAATACTGTTTACCAAATTAATACATGTACCAAGAATGAAAAACATGCAATTAACCCAAAAGTCTCCAAACAGTCACAAACAGCCCCCTTTATATTGCTCTAAAAAAGTTGTCCCAGGTGTACAGGTAGCTAACAATAATGTAGAATCACTGTTAAATCATCTGCATATGAATACCAGCATATTGTCACAAAATGACTGATTGAAAGGAAGAAAAAATGAGGAATGAAAATCATACCATCTTCTATGTATCTGATTTTTTTAATATTTAACTGCTTCCTTATTTCAGTAAAAGAATACAACTTTCTTACTGATGATTGCTAATTACAAGCACAGAATTTCAATCATCCAACAAGCGTTAAAATTCTGCTGAAATCATGATAGACACCATGCTTCAGATGTGATTTTCTGGTGACTTGCTGTGCTAACATTGTGCACTATTATTTCAAAATAGCACAGAATGCATGAGAGGGCTTCTGGTTTTAACTGTTGAAAGTTCTGCGAGTTGTTTTTCAACCATTCAGGAATTTGATAGTCTGGTTTGAAACTTCCTTGGTTTATTAGATTGAATAGTGTCATTCTCACAATTTTACAGCCTCATTGAATGGTTGGCTAGGGTTTCAAGTCACTTCAATAGCTTAGTTAACACCATGGGGTGTCAAATTATCAATTTCAGTGTTGCAGAGAAGACTATGTATGGAAGTGAATTCTTCCATGCATGCTCTTCCCTACAACACTGAAATTGGAACCTTGTGATGTTACCTTTGCTATGACGTGAAAGCCTTGTCAACCAATGCATCGAAGTGCCTTAGTGGTCATATATCACAAGTTTCAAAATTGACTGTGGTTCAGATTTGCTTGAATAACTGAGATGGTTTTACATCAAATTAATGAAAAGATTCGCAACTGAATTGAATATCAAACATTTTCCAGGCCCTATACAGTACGCCCGCCGTGGACTGGTCACTTTCCATGGGTGGGCAATATTTCCGAGGATGCAATAATATTAGATTCCAAACACTAATTACAGGAATAATGACGATTTTTATTACCTGGTAAATGCATGCATGGAAATCACTGTCCACAAATGGAATACAACCAGTCCACAGTTACTGTACTGCAGTAATTATTACCAACCTCAAGTTAACACGATTATATTGAATATATTCATTGTGTCATGTGAGTGCATACTGCATTGTATAAAAAACACTCTAGGCCACACAAAGTTGATCTTCTGTTTCTCAGGCCATTATTTGTAAAATTGCATGGGGGCGAGCACTTTTTTATTTTATTTTTTATTTCAGTAATTACTTCTTTGCCATCAAAAGTTCATGTTCTTGGTTCAAGTTTTAGGCCTCATAATTTACAGAATAGCATGTGTGGTGGTGTATTTCATCCCTTGAGTGCAAGAAGGCTTTGCAATGCTAAAGCATTGCAAAGCCTTCTTGCACTCAAGGGACAAATTCATCAATTTTATTAACTTGTGTAAAATATCAGACATAAACCATTTAATTTTGATTTTTTTTAAAGTTTAAATTGGTTATAAAAAGAGGGCATGCGGCAGCCAAAAGGACCATGCAGGAGGGCCTGAGAAACAGATTTTTTATTTTTTAGGCCCTAAGCCGTGATACTTGGTGTTAACAATTTCTTTAAGTCAAATCCAAGCCTGCACAATGAGAGCACCTCCCATCTTCTTTTAGCAATTTCCCTGCGACTCATTGTAACACCGGAAGGTTCACTTGTCAAACATGTAACACTGATGAAGAATACTTTTCACCACTTTCCTTTGTGACACAAGGAACTTTTAAAGACACACATACATGTATGTCATGGTGTGTGTTGAGGAAAGCAGTGATTCTCATAAAGATTCTCGCAAATTGTTGGACATAGTGATGTAAAGTAGGATTCTCTTTTGGAGACTTGCAAAACTGAATGGAATTTAGAAAGTGGTTTTAACACTTTGATGGTGTTGACATATACATGTATATGGGGAGAGCAGTGGCTCTGTGGTTGCATAATTTGGCTTCAAACTGAAAGGTCTATAGTTTGCTTCCTGCCAAGAGTACATGTAACTATATGTACGTTGTGTCCTTGGGCAAGGCCCTTCATCCTGATTGCCCACATGGGGGCACGATGACACTGTGAACTAAGGAATACTGCACGTCGATGGTGCACTTGTGTGAAGTTAGTATGTTGGGGGCTCTGGTAGTTACTTGTCATTGCTCAGTGGTTCTCTCTGGGTACTTTGGCTTCCTCCACCCATAAAGCTGTCAGATATGAGGTGATGCTGGCTGATGAAAGTGTCATTAAACCCCAATAAAAAAATGAACGTGTTTTAGCATTGTGAACTGATAGAAAACATACACCTGATGATGTAAAATTCAAAAAATAATATCAGTGGAGTTTCATACATACATGTATGGTTCACGATGTATACATGCATTTTTATGTGCCGATATCAGTGGCCTATTGATCCAGAAACCTTGCTATTATATTATATGTAATAGCGTGCCACATGAATAGATTTTCTGAAGGACATGATTAAGAGCACCACTAACCTTTTAGAGGCATGGTGAGTTGCAGCTTCTGTCATGTGACTCAAATTTGTAGGCCTTATGAACAGTGCCCCTAACCTTTTAGAGGCATGGTGAGTAGCAGCCGCTGCCGTGTGACCCAAATTTGAAGGCCTGATTGTTGTTTCTAAGAAAGGGATGAATGCATGTATGATGGATTGTATGATGGATTGCTTCTGATCATTATTAAGGTGCGCATATACGAGTATACCTTCCTGAACTACAGCTCACTTTGTTTTTCCATCACTGTAGGAGGAAACACCATTCAATGATTGTTTTTTCTGATAGTTTAAGTCACTGTCCCTGTACTGTGTCTGAGAATTTATTAAACAATTATCTTATCCCATTAACATTTGTGTGTGAAGCTTTAGCCAATTTTGTCCTGCGCTCTTAAGGTACTGTGACTACAATAGTGGATAGAGAATTCTGAATAATATTAGATTTCAGACACTAATTACAGGAATGATGACAATTTTTATTACCTGGTAAATGCATGCATGGACATCACTGTCCACAAATGGATTATGACCAGTACACAGTTACTGTACTGCAGTAATTATTCGTCCCTCAAACACAGCCTGGTCTCTATTGTCAACAAGAAATTTGACAACATTGAATATGAGGTGCTCATTTTGTAGGTTTTCTTTCCTTCAGACTTGAATTGGAGATATTTTATTCATGAATTATCAACCCAGTGGTGTAAGTATGTTGTGACCCGATCGTGATCCAATCAGGAAAAATATCACTTCTGTGATCACCACAAGAGATGGGCATTATTGAATTTTTTAGTTCCGTATCGGTTTCGGTATTTTTAGGGCGAGGGGTACAACAGTATTAGTTTGGTATTCGGTATCTAACCAAAAGGGAATTCAGTTCACACCAGAAAAATATAGAATAAGTTGTTCTTGTATCATTCTTCCATAGCACCACAAATGCCACTGCCAATGAGCTCAACATTGGCCTTTACTCCAAGATGGACACTTTCTTGGGCGCTGCTCTGCTTGGGGGGGGGGGGGGGGGGGGGGGGAGCGTTCGCTCCTTTATCCTGGATGGATATGAGTTTTCTCACATGCCAGATCTCTCCTGCATCCATTTCTCGATGGATTTGTTTTGCTATTCGTGCAGCTTCCGCTCGTCTAGCTACTGGTGATTGTATTACCAATTGTTTTTTCTGCCATGAGGTGCGTGCATTGTCTTCCTTTCGGGGCTTTTACTAACTCCGTCATGTTGTCAGATGTTATACTGGCAGCCTACTGCAGAAATGCTACCTTCTCCATTTTTCTGCGAGAGTTGCAGGAGCCGACAGAGGACCTTTGTCCTACGGGCCCTCTTTCTTCGGCTCAGGCTGTTGTCTATCCCAGCCATTCAGCTTTTGACAGGGTCAGTTCCAGCTCCGTGCTGTTACTGCCCTTTCTGTCTGTGCATCGCACTTCACCATACGCCTCACCTTTCATTGTCTTTTACTAATGTTTGTGATGCTATGGTTTGATAGGCCTACGGATCTCTTCCTCTGTCCACGGTTCCAGAGCAGTTGAGTTATGTGTGGGTTGGTTATGTGATTCCCTCCATCCTATTGTCTATTCAGCCTGAAGGAAACATTTGTAAGGTAGGTTGATAAGAAATATAAATTTTATAGTAAATTTCCTTTCTTATTATACCTACCGCAATTGTTTACATGGAGGCCCTCCCGATTCGGGTAAGAATCCTTCCTCCCCACTGATCACATACCTCCTATGTTGGCGAACTCAGAAGAATGGTTTTCATTACTGCTTGAGCACTGGTTAACGGAAGTCGTGGAATTGTACTAAGAGAAGAGCATCCCTTACTGGGTGTGCGCAGATGGCACTTGACCCAGTTTTAGCTTATTTTTTCGTGGTGTTTTCACACCACTTTTCTTTCCCAAATCTCTTGGGAAAGATTAAAATAGAGAGTATTTTATCCGAGTTAGGTTCTTCCACTGTAGTGCAAGCCTCTAGTAAACAATTGCGGTAGGTATAATAAGAAAGGAAATTTACTATAAAATTTATATTTCTAGTCAATTCTTGGTTGCCTGTTGACTTAAAATCACTTCTAAGCAACTGGACATGTTCAGTACAGTCAAAACTAGAAGTCCTGTCACGAACTGTGCGCTTATCTAGGCTTAATTGCGCACAATTGCCATATCGAATGGCATCCAAAGCACAGCAGGTTCTCCTGGTTACTCATAGATAACACAGGCTTTGTCTCTGCCAATGGACCTCCGGGTTACACATTGCTTGTGCACAGGCCACATGTACAGAATGTGATAGCCTTACTATGGTCATAACGCGTAGATTAACATGCAGATCGACATACTACAGTTAAAACTAGAAGTCCTGTCACGAATAGTGCGCTTACCTAGGCTTAATTGCGCGTTGGAATTGCATGCAATTGCCATATCGAATGGCATCCACAGCACGACAGGTTCTCCTGGTTACTCATAGCAAACACAAGCAATGTTTCTGCCAATGGACCTCCGGGTTACCCGGAGGTCCATTGGCTGAAACATTGCTTGTGCACAGGCCATATTGTACAGAATTTGATAGCTTTACTTGGGCCATAACGCGTACATTAATGCACATATCAACGTGCTATTTGTGCGTATTTCATGACAGGACTTCTAGTTTTAACTGTATTTGTGCCAGGGTTTCCGCTAGGCGAAAAATGATGGGGCCGCCTGTGGGGGAAAAATCTCCCACCAGATGCCGAAGTCACGTGCATCCTAGAGGGGGGTTCTGGGAGGGTCCTCCCCCGGAAAAATTTTTGATTTCTATGTTCTCTGAGGTGGCTTCTGGCGACATCCTGACCATGAAATAGCCTAAAAAGATGGTCGTGAAATTTGTATTTTTTACCTGTAACAATTGACATCCGATGATTTTTTTTCAGGCCGGCAGATACTTTCTCAAATTACTGGAAGGTTACTATAGAAAGCGGCAGCATATGATCATGTTTTTCGACCAGGAAAGCGTTGGTCACTGGAAATAATGCCTTTTAAAATGCAAACACGCTGTGACTCCTTCTGAGCGACACCACAGCTGGAGTGTCAGCTGTTTGTGGGAATTAGGGAAGTTTTCAGTCAACATTTCGTGAACGTTTTTCACATGCGCGGATCGTACCATTTTGGACGTTCAGTCCGTTATTACATGTAGTTATTGGTTCACGGCAGTGTGTCCAATAGGTTTTGGACAATAAAAAATCGTTCTTGTTGCTCAACGAGTGCAGAACAACACAGGTGATTTTTTATTGTCCAAATGACAAATTGCGGTGAATGGCGGCCAAATTAATGGCATTTTACTGCTCTTAGATTTTGACGACAAAAGTATATCCCTGTACGTTTTACTTGCGTTTTTTAGAAATAAAGATAATTTATACATGTATGTACAATATCTTGTTATTATATCTATTTCTTCCGCTCTGAAGTCGATCGAGAGAGATGAGGGAGATAGGTGGGAGAGGGAGAGAGAGAGAGATGGGGTGGAGAGAGAGGGAAAAGGGGGAGAAAGTGTGGAGGGGGAGAAGAAAGGTTGGATATTTCTCTCAGTAAACAAGCTAATGCTCTGAGAAAATTGGCATCTGTACGTTAAGGGGGTGGGAGTCAGGGTGGGGGAGAGAGGAGCACTCGATGAAGTTAGTTCTGTAAGGAACAAATTTCAGCTATTTTAAGTGTGTATCTTACACTCCTAAACAATGGCTAAGTTTTGTTCTTCAAAGAACAGCAGTAGGCTATGTCAGTGTGGGGTTGAGCACGATGACCCATGGTTCATTGTGTAGCTTGTAGAACTCGATTTGAAATGTCTGACGGTAACGGTTGAGGGTTTAATACTGAGCCGGGGTTCCTTGCATTGTTAACTGAGTCTGAGGCTCTCGATAGGGTCCAGTGTGCCTCCCGGGTGGCATGTTAAACCATATCATTGCACGAACTTGGTCCAGCATGTAAGAATATCAATGTGCCGGTCATAGTAGTTACTGTCTGCGGTAAACGTATTCTGAATGTTCGAGGTGTAATAAGCCATACCATATCTCGTACTTGTAGAAGACGTTTACTGCAGACAGTGACTACCATGGCTCTACACACATGCGTGTGTGGCTTATAGTATACTTATTTATCCTCTTTACATCAGGGTATGACCGCAGACATTGAGAGTGACATCAAAGTTCAAACTTTAATGTCACTTTCAATGTATCCGGCCACATCCTTATATTATATATAACCAATTAAAGTCTTGGTGAGACTAAAGTTGAGAGCACGAAAGTGACTCGCCGTTGTTCAGTGGTTCTCTCCAATCCATATATAGTTCCGGCTTCCCATAACACTTTCACTAACTGTTCTAACATGATATATCCTCTGCTATTAGAGTGCTCTACAGGCCATGAAATTTCAAAAATTTACGGAACCCATTTTTCGTTCACGTGTTTTGGGCTTGCGTAACCCATTGTTTCGTTCACGTTGATTATTTTTGCGCAACCAATTGGTTACGCAAAAGGTTATGTGATTAAAACAAGATATGAGATGAAATATTCAGTGGTTGACATAAGTTGTACAGGTTTACGCTTATACCATTGTGGTAAAAAAATTAAGAAACAAAGTATTTAAAGGGATAGTATTCATTGTAATAAATTAGAGCAATAATGAATACTGACGTAGAAGCCATTCCACAATCAATGAATATTACATGTGACTTGAGCCTTCCTTTGCTGACATAGACAATACCAGTGACTGGTGTTGTCAATGTCAGCAAAGGAAGGCTCGAGTCAGTATAAGATTCTTTCGCTGATAAACATCAATGGATGGCAAGACCTCAGGACCGGGGCTGAGAAAATATTGACAGATCACCGTGCCATTCATAAAAAAATAAAACAAACACCAGTGCTTGCATGTTTACCAAAAATTGAAGTCTATTAGTGAAACAACCATAGGTGTTCCAGGCCCATGCCTTTTCGGCCCACATAAATGTTTAACATTAGATCAAGTTTTTCCTTGAATATTTTTTTGCATTTCCATATCAACGCCACTGGAAATACTATTTAAGTCCAAATTCTAAAATTAGTGTCTTCAATCTCAACCTCTACATCCCTTTGTTTGATCCATAAGATATGAAGAAAAAAAAACTGGGGCGAATTCGCACGCAACATAAATGAGGGGGAAAGCACGCTGAATCTACACCAATATCAAATTGAACACAACCATGGAAAAACCCACAATGGTTGATATGTTTCATGCTTTTGTGCTGTCAGTTACTATACTTACATAATGTCAGTGAAAATAAATGTTGAAATGTTGTGTTTAGAATCGCATGTGTAAAATACAGTACTATATACATGTAAGTTCAAGCAACAGGACAAACTACCATTTATACTTCATACTCATTCGTTGTATTTGTTATCTGGCGATCAGGGTGCCACGGCACACTGACACATCAATGAAGAACAAACAATTTGGACTATAAAATTTCGTTTACGTCATATTTTTTGCGTGAACGAAACATCGTTCGGGGGTTTTTGGATTTGCGTAACCATCCCGTGAACGAAACGATCGTTCGCGTGAAATTTCGTGGTCTGGCTCTAGACAGTAACAAAATACCAGTCGGCGATTTGACTGTACACGACATGTCTGTGCGTTTCCACTCCATCCCGACTTGCTTACTCATGTAATATCTTACCGGTGTTACCCATTAGTGACTGAACTATATCTCGGCCTCAAAATCCTACACCATTAGGCTCCTTCCGTACTCAATTTCATGTTAACTGCATTGAAAGTGCACTTTCAACGCAGTTGACATGAAATTGTGTACCGAAGGAGAAAGGTTTGGAGGTTTAGAGCTTCAATAATCGTCCTAGGCAACACATGTATGTCATACCCCACCCTCCCTTTCTATCCACCCCTTTCTTCTTCTCTCTCTCTTCCTCTCTGCACCTAATAACAATATTAGGTGCACAGAGAGAGACAGTCTCAGTGGTAGGTTCTCAATGAAATGAAGGCTCGGCCGACATAACTGTTTGAATGTGTTTGGAAGACGCACACATACACTGTGTCTTCCGAACACATTTGAACAGTTATGTTGGGTAAATAGTTGGAAGACATTACATCTAGGCTTAAATACACGTCACATTGTTACACTCTATTGATTATGTGAAAAATTGATCTGTAAAGAAGTTTCAGTTTCGGGCAAGTTTCTTGGGTCAAATATCCCAAAACTCGCTAGCAGGGTAGTAACAGAAGTATCAGACACCTTGTCCAGTTCCTGTTTTAGTTTTCGAATAACCGGTACCACAATGCTCGACACGAACTGTTCACTGTCCTGATTATTTGATGCCGGCCTCGAAACATGCGATCCAGGCCTGCGATTAGCAGCCTCATCTAAAAATGTTTGTCTCTGATCCCACGAAGGGTTCGGTGACTGGTCAGGTAGCGAATCTGAATCTTCCTGTTGTATATGGTGAAGTATTTTGTCAATTTCAGTCTGTGAGGCACTAACGAGGTGAGGAATCGCTGTGTAGTTCAAATCAGAACTTTGGAGTGTTTTGTTCAGTTTTCCCGAAACACCAAGTAAATCCGACAATAGAAGCCACACATAAACAAACTTCATGTCAATGAGATGCATTTTCAGTCCGAGTGCTTCGGGGTCTTGGGTGTCTACATAAATCAAATCCAGTGCATTCAAAATCTCTGTATAGCGTTGCTGCAAATGCACACAGCAATCCCTGTGTGACAGCCAACGGGTCGTTGATGGCTGGATCAGTCTCAGTGGCTTCTTATCTGCTGCTTCTTGTGCACTCATAAAAACGGCTAACCTTTTAGGGGACTTGTCAAATAACTTCCATATGGTAATAAGTGTTGCATCAACAAACTGGATGTCAGGAAATGCCTTCATTAGGTGTACAAATGTTAATGCGAGTTGCTGACACCGACAATTAACATAAGTGTTAAAAGATACTTGGTGACGTAACATGCGCTGTAGTCCACCTTTTTCGCCTGACATCTTGTTGGTTCCATCAAGGGAAACGAAATAAACTTTATTCAAGTCTACAGACTTCTTGCATGCAACATTCATGATGACATCCAGCAACGTTTCTGCATTTGCTCTCTTGGCCGGCACAAGTCCAAGCAAGTATTCTCTAACGCTACCGCCGCTATTAATCCACCTGCCGAGAAGAGCGAATTGCTGCACATCTGCAATATCCTTACTTTCGTCTGCTAACAAAGTCAAAAAATTAGCCGCCCCGCCTTCCATCACCTGCAAATCTTCCAGGTAATCATTGATGCATGAAAGCATTTCCTCGTTGCTTTGGTGTGAAAGGTATGAGACTGGGCCAGTGAATGAAAGGTTTACATCAAAACTTTCAATTAAATCTTTCAAGTCTGGTAAAGTCGTTGTATATGCCCAGTTTTTTTTTTATAGCTAACTCCAAGCATTTAAAAATCCCTTTCAATTTATCTCTGTTTGCTTGTATTGAAGCCCTGGATGCTACTTGAAGTTGCTGTGCAATTGATCCATGGGTACGAGCTGCATTAAAATTGGCTCTGGTGTTTTCACAACTTCGGTGGGTAGTTGATGTCTGGTGTTTCAAAAATCGTTGGTTTGGGTGATCCGACAGGTTTGTTCCCTTGTCTATCCACCATACACTTGCCCGTGGAACTTGTGCAGCCCAGTCTCTCCTCACAGTGCAAATTTTGCAAATCCATCCACTTTTCGCAGTACTGATTGTTGCCCAAGGGTATTTCAAAATCCACTGGGTCTCATTTGCGTTTGCCCTTGAGCTTAGATTTACATGATCTGCAGGCTGTGAAACACCTGGATTTGCATCATCTGCAGGCTGCGAAACACCTGGATTTGCATCATCTGCAGGCTGTGAAACATCTTGATTTGCATCATCTGCATGCTGTGAAACATCTGGATTTGCATGCGGTGAATTCTGAAGACACTGGTAGCGATTAACTGGGGTGCATTATTCATGGCAGAATTTTCTGATGGGTCATCAAAATCAGATTTCGTGGCAGTAGGAGTCTGGGGACGAACAACACTGTCGCAAGAGGCAGTCTGACTAGTCGACGCTTCGTCGGTCGAGAACCGAGTTTGTGTGAAGAAGCTACCTATCTTTTTGGAACCTGCAGCATCCTGGGGTTTCAGTTTCCTTTTATAGAAACCGGATTTGTGGCTCATTTTCTGTTACTCTCTATTGAAACACACGTTATGACTACGAGAGTGAAATTGGCACGAATGGCAAAACGACAGTAAGCTCAGACG
The DNA here is from genome assembly GCA_031216915.1 of Pictodentalium vernedei. Lineage (NCBI taxonomy): Eukaryota > Metazoa > Mollusca > Scaphopoda > Dentaliida > Dentaliidae > Pictodentalium > Pictodentalium vernedei. Next base: position 289,465,810 of record CM062291.1, on the reverse strand, counting down.
AGTCAGTGCACAGTTACATTAGCCACGCGACACTACTTTGATGTTCGCCGATTGCATGTGTTACATGCGTGTCTTATCTATGACCAGTAATTGCGTTCAATTGTAAATAAATATCAGGGTGATGTTTCCAATGATCGTGATCAACAAAGGATTAGTGATAACTCATAATTATGCGATTACTTACCCACATTCTAAAATTTGACTGTACAATTCTGCTTTTAGATTTACTGCCATGTCTTCTGGGGGAATTTATGGTGAGGGGAAAGGGGCCATTCAAGGGACCCAGGGTCACCCTAGCGGAAACCCTGTTTGTGCGCATTTCATGACTGGACTTCCAGTTTTAACTGCAGCATAGTGGGAGTTCAGGACAATTGTCCATGCCTTTAAGGAATAACAAAACTGAAAAGAAAATCAGTCACTTCTTTCATGAAAATGAACACTTCAGTTGCTATCAAGCCTCAACAATGTCTTAAAAATCGCAAATATATGAAAACTGGAAAATATTAATGATTTTGATTGTAAATGATTGGTTCAGTTTGGTTTTTCCATCAGTTCGTTTTTTTTAGTATATTGCCCGTCTCTGATATTGAACACCATATCGTAATTACAAAAGTGGACAGAGATTTTCCACCTGATTGTGGCTTGGTCACAATCTGGAAGAAATAAATTCTCTTTCCAATTTCCTCTCTATGACACTGTACAATATCACCTCCCAGAAAACGAAATGCAGGAGCATACTATCTGAGATGCTATAATTAGTTTGTTTTTTCTATTTTCTGTTTTGATTTCACAGCCTCCATGGGAACCCTAGGAAGTGTAGCAGTGCATGTTCACTGAGGTAAACAAGCTCTGTTTTACTGGTAAAAAAGGATCTGGTCACCAGTGCCTGGGATGGAAGTCCTCTTAAATTGGCAGCATGGGTATACACGAATGGTTGGACCAGGCTTTATCCTCATGTTGCAGTCACGATTACAGTTAAAACTAGAAGTCCTGTCATGAAATGTGCACAAATAGTATGTTGATCTATGCGTTAATCACCGCGTTATGACCATAGTAAGGCTATCAAATTCTTTACATAAGGCCTGTGCACAAGCAGTGTTTCAGCCATTGGACCTCCGGGTAACCCGAGGTCCATTGGCAGAAACATTGCCTGTGTTTGCTATGAGTAACCAGGAGAACCTGCCATGCTTTGAATGCCATTCTATGTGGCAGTTGCACGCAATTCCAACACGTAATTAAGCCTAGATAAGCACACAGTTCATGTCAGGACTTCTTGTTTTAACTGTATATATATAAATTGTATAACATGCTCACCAATCTTTGTAAAATATTTGTAAAATACATTGCCTGTGTTTGTTATGAGTAACCAGGAGAACGTGCCATGCTTTGGATGCCAATCGATATGGCAATTGCGCGCAATTCCTACACGCCGTCAAGCCAGAAAATAAAGAGACTGTCATCTGCAAAATGAGGTCCCCAGAGGGTGAATTTAGTGATACTACCCTGCCCAGCAGGGTAGCATCACTAAATTCACCCTCTGTGAACCTCAATCTGAATCAGGGTCTCATAACTAAACAGAAAGAGGTACCCAGAAGATAAATTGGCCCACTGTATGGTATAGCATCATCAAATTCACCCTCTGAGGACCTCATTCTGCAAATGTCAGACTGCTTATTTCCAGGCCTGTGCGTAATTAAGCCTAGATAAGCACGCAGTTCGTGACAGGACTTCTAGTTTTAACTGTAGTCACTGTGCAAAAGTATGCGACCTTGTACACAAATAAATAAATAAATTTAATTTCACAGTATTTTATTTATGAAAGCTCAACACGGTGGTGTACATGTACATGGGTCCCAACTGGATCACGATCTGACAGGGAAAGAGACTGATTTTGAGATCACAGTCTCCATTGCCCAATAGTTTTTCACATCTTGGGAATCTCTCCATAAAAGTTTTTCACATCTTGATAATTGCATTTCATCAGCAATGCCAATAATATGGCAAGGTTTTGTTAACGTTTTGCAAACATTACATTACTCCATTGTTTATTCCCTGAATCTCAGTACAAGAGACCTTAATATTTGTCCTGAACTCCTGATTCAATCGAATTGGTTTTAATTCTCACAGTAGAAATTCACACAAATCAATTTTCAGTTTCATATAATATAGAATTTGATAATACTGTTATACATGTATATGTACCTTTGTGAATACAGGCAGTACATGGTATCTTTTGTCCGGGTTCGTATTGCAGTTTGCGAACCAATATGCAAAAATGATTCGCTCGCTGCATTACAAAGTCTTTCTAAGATTTCTGCCAGTATGACTGTCAGACATGCTCTTTAATCGCTAAGATTGCTGTTACAGAACCACCAATGCATAGACAACTAATTGCGTTATCCCATTAAGAGGCGTTGCACTTTCTAGGTCACCATGTCCAGTCATTGACTCAGTCATTCAATGTCATTGTTTATTCATACCGTAACCCCTCTAGAAACTACATGTATTTGCACCGCACACATGTGCAGTTGTTGTATTTATGTTGGATTTTCCTGAGCGTGATCAGCACGTTCAGGAAAATCTAGCGTAAATACACATGTACAACAACTGCGCATGTGTACGACACAAACTGCGCTCTGAAACAAAAGAGCAACACAGATTGATACAAGGGAATAAGTAGCTCAAGGTAAACAAACTTACTGTCTCATTAGTGTGTCAGTGATGCGAAGCCATAAAAAAGAACCATGTTGAATTACATTATAATGCCATAGTCGGTCTTAAGCCCATGGATTTTTTTACAGAAAACTGTTAAGGAAGGGGAAATTTCTGAATTGTGAGGGCAGCATCAGCCATGAATTCAGGTGCCAGTGATGGAAGAAATGTGCACAGCATGGTATTTTGGACAAAAATCAATTGAAATGGGTTGGATAACAATAAACTGAAAATTAACTAACCTTGGTCTAACACCAATCACTTTATACCATTTGCTAATCAATATTCCTGGAGGGGGAGAAGACTGTGAATCAAAATTTTGAAAACAACATATACGTACAGTGGAGCCCACTTAATTGGATATCTCTTAACTGAATAACCCTGTTAAGTGAATATAATTTCCCAACACAAAACCATTTACCATACCTCCAGTACAAATTTGACCTATTAATTGAATATAGGTTATAGAGTAAACTCCTGTTAATTGAATAAAAAATCTTGCAACCTGTTGAGAAATTACCCTGACGCTCCCCAGTTTTCGTTTTGTTTATAAACCTATTTGGCCTCAGAACATCCAATACAGGCATTTAATCTATTATATCTTGTTTGACAGAGCTCATGGTGCTCTGTCAAACAAGATATATTAGAATAAATGCTTAGTTTATCTCTAGAATACAAGAAAGTGACACAATCCCCATTAATTGAATACTCCTGTAAATTGAATAATTTTTGTTCGCAAAGTGGTAATTCCATTAACAGGGTTCCACTGTACCCTGGTACATACTGTACAGTCGCTGTGGACTGGTCATAATCCATGCATGGGCAGTGATGTCCACGCATGCGTTTACCAGGTAATAAAAACCATCACCAGCAAAATTTTAATTAATGAAACACTGTGTTGTACCCGGTGCTTCATTAATTAAAATTTTTGATGATTATTCCTATAATTAGTGTTTGGAATCTAATATTAATGCGTCCATGGAAATACTGCCCACCCGTGGAAAGTGACCAGTCCACGACGGCTGTACTGTACATGTATATCTATTCCATAGTTAAAAATAAACCTCATATTTATGCATTTACTAGAGTTTAGCCGTAATTCTAATTTTGGTGAGTTTCTTGTCTTACAAGTACATGTAGAACACATATTCCAATATACAGTTAAAACTAGAAGTCCTGTCACGAATAGTGCGCTTATCTAGGCTTAATTGCGCGTTGCAATTGCGCGCAATTGCCATATTGAATGGCATCCAAAGCACGGCAGGTTCTCCTGGTTACTCATAGCAAATACATGCAATGTTTCTGCCAATGGACCTCCGGGTTACCCGGAGGTCCATTGGCTGAAACATTGCCTGTGCACAGGCCATATGTACAGAATATGATAGCTTATAACGCGCACATTAACGCGCATATCAACGTGCTATTTGTGCGCATTTCATGACAGGACTTCTAGTTTTAACTGTACAGCATGTTGGTGGTCTTATTAGTAGAGGGCATTTACTTACGCCTTCAACCTTGGCAGTGGTTTCTGGTGTGTCTTTGCTGTCAGTGTAGGCAAATACTAATCCAAATTTATCCAAGTTAGAAAACTGATATTAAATTTTGAAAAATTAAATCGACCCCTGCTGCCAAGTCAAAAGGTTACCTTATTATGTGGGATTAAACAATAAGTAGAATTCTTAAGGCCTATAAAAACACTTTCAGAACCTGTGACATGAATCAAAAGAACATTAATTGCGTGAATCGATTCTGATTCTCACATGAATTTTAAGCTCTTTGCAGTTGCCTAACGTAATGGTCAAAACCAGCAAGCACAATCACAAAAATCACCATTCAAATTTTATTATTTTTTTAATTTTTAGCTTAACTTGACATAGTCAAGATAAGCTATTGCCATCACGCGTGCGGAAGTCTGTAAGTCTGTGAGTCATTTTCCTTTAGCACAGGCTACACCCCGCAGTTCTTGTCTGATCATCACAAAATTTCATATGCAGGTTTGGGGTCATGTCTAGATGAGAACGTCCCCCTTTAGTTGCGATCGGGCAACTGGTATGGCTGCCCGAGCCCAAAACCCGAAAACCATTAGCACAGTCTACAGGTCGCATTTATGAAGGGATTTCATTGTAACTTGGTAGGATGCCTCTGTATAATGCCTAGATGAGAACGTCCCCTTTTGGGCATGATCTATCAACCGTGATGGCTGCCCAAGCCTGAAACCCAAAAACTTTTAGCACAGTCTGCAGGTCATGTTTAATGTGAAGGAATTTCATTGTAACTTGTAGGATGACTCCTTATGATGTCTAGATGAGAATTTCCCCATTTGGGCGTGATCTGCCTACCGTGACGACTGCCCGAGCTCAAAACCCGAAAATCTTTAGCACAGTCTATAGGTCATATTTATTGGGGAATTTTATTGTAACTTGGTGGGTTGACTTCATATAATGTCTAGATGAGAAAGTCCCCTTTTGGACGTGATTGGGCAACTGTGACGGCTACAGGGGCCTGAAGCCCAAAAACCTTTAACACAGACTAGAGGTCATATTTATGAAGGGATGTCATTGTAACTTGGTAGGATGACTCCAAATAATGTCTAGATGAGAACGTCCCATTTTGATCGCGATCATTCAGCCTTGATGGGTGCCCAAGCCCAAAAACCTTTAGCATAGGCAAAAGGTCATATTTATGGAAGGATTTCGTTGTAACCTGTTAGGTTGACTCCATATAATGCCTAGATGATGACATCCCCTTTTGGTCGTGATTGGTCAGCTATGATGGCTACAAGTGCCCGAAAACCTTGAGTACAGTCTACAGGTCATATTTATGAAGGTTTTCATTGTAACTTCGTAGGATCACTCCAGAGGATGCCCAGATGAGAATGTCCCCTTTTGGTTACGATCATTCAACCATGATAGCTGCCCAAGCCCGCATCCCAAAAACCTTTAGCACAGTCTACAGGTCATATTTATGAAGGGATTTCATTGTAACTTGATAGGTTGACTTCATATAATGTCTAGATGAGAACGTCCCCTTTGGACGCAATTGGGAAACCCGAAGCCCGAAAACCTTTAGCATAGCCTACAGGCCATATTTATGAAGGGATTTCAATGTAACTTGATAGGATGACTCGTTTTGGAATAATTTCACTGTAACTTGGTAACTTTCATTGATATACGTTAACTGTGAGGGCCACATGCATTAACTGTGAGGTCATATTAACCCACCCCTCAGCTCTTTAGTACAGGGTATACCTCATATTATTTTTATCAAAAACATAGCATTCAGGGAACAGAAATGAACATATTCCCAATTATCACAATTCTTGTCTTATTTCATAATCATTTCATAAACATTGAACATTATCCTTTTCATCAAACACAACACACAAGTTAAGCTACAGTGTCATTGACACTTTCATTTGTCTCGGAAACATAGTTTATTACCCTTCATTGGAAGTGAGCTTGTTTATCTCATTCCTTGTCATAAGCTATGGCCTACATGTATATTTTTAAGTTAGAAAATGAAATTGTTCAGTTATTCAAGAATTGTTTTGTTTGTTTTGCAGATGTCTGCTACTCTTGTAGGGTGAAGCATTAACAAATGTCTTTGTTTATTTTCAGGTTCACAATGTTGAAATTAGTTCAAAAATATGGATTGTTACAGAAGTTTGACTTCCTTTATACCAAAATGGGTATAGACAAGGGAAAGCCTAGAGGATTTTGTTTTGTTACATATGAGAATGCTCAGGTGAGAAATATTTCATTTCATCACCCATTTTCTTGAAAGAAAGCAAAGATTGAACATGAAGATTAGCTAAAACTCATACATGTCTTTCTTGTTCTTTTGCTCAGAATATTGAGTAATTGCTTTGGTGAAAGTTCTTACATGGGTGGTTTTTTTGCAAACTATTTTCCAGAAACCCAAGCCAGCAAATACATGTAATATTTTTTAGGGTGCCTATCATGATGAGAGGTACGAAAAGTTTTGTGCCTGTGCCTGCCATCCTGAGTTGAAACAGTCAACTGATTAATCGATTAATCAATGATCAACATCTTGATCGATCAAAAAAGTAATTGATCGATTAACCGTAACTTTTGAACTACTGTATTTTCTGGGTTAACAAAGGAACAAACTTGCTCCAAAACAGGCAAACATGATCACACTGACTCACATCAATTATATGAGACAGAGTAAAGCATGCAAGTTATGTGCTGACATACTTGTTCACTTGCATGATCATTATACTGTATCAGTAGCTGGAACTGGTCATTCTTCAGTTAATCTTTACCCAATGCGGGTAGCAGACGACACTTGCAAAATAGATTCTTGAGTTACTAAAAAAAATTTATTTTTGTCTCAAAAACATAGCTTATGATCTCTCATTGGAACGAGCTCGTTCCATTGAGGGATCATAAGCTATGTTTTTGAGACAAAAATTGAAAACATAAAATCTGAATGGAGATTTTTGTATGCAGAGCTGGCCAATTTTGTCCTTTACGTTGGGTAAAGGATTAATGCTATAAATCATCATGGTATGGCAATTATTCAGCTACCTATAAGGGCAAGTGATTAATCTGTTAACCAAGGTTTATCCATGTGATTAATCGATCAAGAAAACCCTTTAACCGTTGAAGCTCTACTGCCATCCTGTACTTGATTCGTGTACTTGACACAAGAATTACAATCCAAACAAGCTACATGTATTAATTAAAAATAGAATGTATTTTCATCTTTGGAATTCACTTTAAAAAAATATCCACAATTTAGTATAAGTATTTCCATAAGTTCCTTAAATCCTACACCCTACAGTATGTAACATTTAACCTACAAAGCCTGTGCATTTTTACAGCCTTTTTACACTGTACATGTATTATAAATTATAAGTTATGGGGCTTTCAGGGGGTGGATACGGTGTGATGTAAGGCGAAGTCCGATCAATATTAAGCGAGACCGAAGGCCGAGCCTAATATTGATCTCGCTGAGCCTTACATCACACCATATCCACCCCCTGAAAGCCCCATAACGTATTTATTATGCCAGAAGTTTGAAAGAGGCACAACCATAAGTGTAATTTATGTCCGATATCGATCAACCTTCAAGTTCAGTCATTCAAATCAAAACAAAACAGATGATAAAATTTACAGTCCAGGGAGAGTAACTCAAAAATATTTGCATGAACTGAGAAGGGCAGATTATTCGGGTAAGGATTCTCGCTTGAGTTCGTCTCAAGACATTGCCAGTTGGCTTCTATACCTGTCGTTTTAGTGGTTTATTTATTGTATTTATTTACATTTGTTTATTAAAATTTCTCAAAGACTGGAAGAAACGTATTGTAGTTGTACGTTGCTCAACAGACAAACACACAAAATTATTTGTTGTTCGTTGAACACGCGAAATTAGGAAAAACATCGAAGCGAGCATTGGATGTCAAAAACAAAATGTCGGAACTGACCGTATATTATAAGCTACAGGACGTTCAGGTGGCAGATATGGTATCATATGAGGTGAGGTGAAAACAATATTGGACGAGGCGGTACGCCGAGTCCAATATTGTTTTTGCCGAGCCTCATATGACACCATATCCGCCACCTGAACGTCCTGTAACGTATTTATTATGCCAGCGAAAACAAAATAACAATCAAATTTGAATGCTGGCACATTTTCAAAACTGGTGCAAAACGCTATGTAAGTTGTAACAAACGTGCACAGTTGTCACCCTGTTTGTGTATAATTTCCTTGACAACACAGACAACAGTGATAGACGCTTTTCTTCGTACTGTCACTTTGTCTTGAGTGTGCAGAAAATGTCCAAAACATCCAATTTTATAGAATTCGAACAAAATAAATGTATCTCACATTTTTTCCCATTGACTTTCATTCATTTTCCTACAATTTCATCATTGTGCAATCTTATAATTATTCAATGAAATTAAATCCATTTTCGAAGCTACGTTATCCATTTTCCACAACAGAGACTACAGAATGAGCTCAACGAGAAAAAATGAAATTAATCTATTCCCGGGATAAGACAATTTTTTTCTCAGTTTATTTATTCACACTATATATATTTCTCAACTTTCTAACAACACATTTATGGGTTATATATTTTTTCTAAAGCTTTTAAAATATCGAGGCGAACACCGTACCCAAACTGTTGTGTGTTAGCCTCAATAAGCTTAGACCCTATGTCAAGTTAGGGCTAGGCCGACTTATCCGTTATCGGTAGATCGAATACACTTGTATTTCTCACTTCATATAATTAAATTTACATTTAGAAAATAAATTTCACAATAAATTTATTATAAAACGAGAGAAAATGAGACATATAGACACGGAGGGACGTTTGATTGTACTGCAATTTCTTCAATATGGATATAAAAGCACCGCGAGGCGAGGAATTTCCACGTCGAAACAAAATGGTGGTACTGACCTAATACAAGTTTCGTATTAGGTCAACTCGGGCTGCAGGTGACCCAATACGGCTCAGTACCATCCCACTATTCGGGGGCTGTGATTGGCGAATTTCATTAGCTGGCATAATAAAAGCTCTATATACGGTCAGCTCGGTGATACACAGTCTCATATACGGTCACTAGATATTGAAGCTGATTGGTCAATAACAATTACTGGCATAATAAATTTTCATCTAGTGTGTGATATGGCCGCTGATCAACAAATCCTGTGTAATGCCTATGGTTAGTCAGTGTAACTTACCTTACCAACTAATTCTGTACAATGCTCAGGGTAAGTCACTATTTTATTTCTGGTTATAAGTGGGATCATCTCTATTATGCGACTAACCCTGTACCTTGAACAGCCTCAGTGAGTGTACATTTTTCATGTAGTGCGTGATATTGCAGTTACCAATTTTTTATAACCAGAAAGTGTGAAGAACCCTGTTCAATGCACAGGCTTTGTCACACTTTCTGGTTATAAAAAAATGTTCATTATAAACTGATTACAGTTAAAACTAGAAGTCCTGTCATGAAATGCGCACAAATAGTACGTCGATCTGCACGTTAATCTACATGTTATGACCCTAGTAAGGCTATCAAATTCTTTACTTATGGCCTGTGCACAAGCAATGTTTCAGCCAATCGACCTCCGGGTAACTCAGAGGTCCATTGGCAGAAACATTGCCTGTGCTTGATATGAGTAACCAGGAGAATCCGCCGTTCTTTGGATGCCATTCGATATTGCAATTGCGCGCAATTCCCACGCGCAATCATGCCTAGATAAGTGCACAGTTCGTGACAGGACTTCTAGTTTTAATTGTAACTGACCCTGTGCACTGCACATCCTTAGTGTATTGTAAGTCTCATTTATAGCAACTCTTTACCGAAAGTAATGGCCAAAACCAGCCAGTAATATTCTCAAAAAGCAGTTAAACTCAGCTTGTGTCCCTCATGGGAATGAATTGTGGAAAGGTTTTTTTTAGTCTTCATTAAGTAGATCTTCTGTTTCTCAGGCTATTTTTTGTAAAATTGCATGTGGGGGGCAGGTTTTAGCTCAACTTTGGCGATGCCAAATTTGAGCTTTTGTCATGGCCCGTCGTCCGTCTGTCCGTACGTCAACAACTGGATATGGCTCGGGCTAGAGGCCGTATTTATGAACCGATCTTTACGAAACTTCTTGGGTACCTTTGTTATGACCGTGGGATGAGAACGAGTGTTTTTGGGTGCGGTCCAAAATTCAAGATGGCTGCCAGCTGCCATTTTGTACCGACGATGAAGAAATCTGTTTTTTGTACAGAACTTCCATATGAAAACTCTGATTTGAATAATTTTTAGCCCGACTGTTTACAGTAAGGGGTATAGTAATGACTTTTGTCCATACGTCCGTCAGTCCGTCTGTTAACATTTAGAGATTTTGGTTAAAAGTTTGTGGTTAAAGTTTTTTACTGAAGGTTCAAGTGGTTTTTTTTTTTTTTTTTTTTTTTCTTCTTCTTTTCCTGTTTAGTTGACATTTGGAGTTTTGGTTAAAGTTTGTGGGTAAAGTTTTTTATTCAACCTTCATGTACAGGCTATACCCGGTAGTTCTTGTCTGTTCGTCACAAAATTTCATATGCAGGTTTTAGGTCATGTCTTCATGAGAACATCCCCTTTTGGTCGTGATCGGTCAACCGGTATGGCTGCCCGAGCCCAAAACCCGAAAACCATTAGCACAGTCTACAGGTCATATTTATGAAGGGATTTCATTGCAACTTCATAGAATGCCCCTGTATAATGTCTAGATAAGAACGTCCCTGTTTGGGCATGATCTGTCAACCGTGATGGCTTCCCAAGCCCAAAACCCAAAAACTTTTAGCACAGTCTGCAGGTCATGTTTAATATGGATGCATTTCGTTGTAACTTGATACGATGACTCCGTATGATGTCTACATGAGAATTTCCCCATTTGGGCCTGATCTATCAACCGTCACAACTGCCCGAGCCCAAAACCCGAAAACCTTTAGCACAGTTAACAGGTCATATTTATGGAGGGATTTCATTGTAACTTGATAGGTTGACTTCATATAATGTCAACATGAGAAAGTCCCCTTTTGGACGTGATTGGGCAACTTTGACGGCTAAAGGTGCCCGAAACACGAAAACCTTCAGCACAGTCTACAGTCATACAGTACGTGGAGAGTGGATTGTAACTAGATCACCCACGGAGTGGAGTTATCACCCAAGCTATAACTTTCAAATTTTGTACATATCGACAAAAAACACAAGCAATATTTCAGCCAATGGACCTCCGGGTTTAACCCGGAGGTCCATTGGCTGAAACTTTGCTTGTGCTGGTTATGCTTTGCAACAAATTTGCAATTATTGCTTGGGTGGAATCTCCACTCTGTGGGTGATTTAGTGATAATACACTCTCCACGTACTGTATTTATGAAGGGATTTCATTGTAACTTCGTAGGATCAATCCACATGATGCCCAGATGAGAATGTCCCCTTTTGGTTGCGATCATTCAGCCATGATGGCTGCCTGAGCCCGAAGCCTGAAAACCTTTGGCACAGTCTACACGTCATATTTATGGAGGGATTTCATTGTAACTTGATAGGTTGACTTCATATAATGTCTACATGAGAACGTCCCCTTTTGGGCAACTGTGACGGCAACAGGGGCCAGAAGCCCGAATACCTTTAGCACAGTATACAGGTCATATTTATGGAGGGATTTCATTGTAACATGATAGGTTGACTTCATATAATGTCTAGATGAGAACGTCCCCTTTTGGGCAACTGTGACCGCAACAGAGGCCTGAAGCCTGAAAACCTTTAGAATATTCCACAGGCCATAATTATGAAGAGATTTCATTGTAGCTTGGTAGGGTGATTCCAAGTTTGTCGTTAAAAACCCAAACAAACACAACCACCACCACCACCTACCCCCCCCCCCCCCCCCCCCACCCCGAATTAGGCTTTTTAGCTCACCTGACTGAAAGTCAGGGTGAGCTTTTCTTATCACTCTTCGCCCGTCGTCTGTCGTCCGTCGTTCTGCATGAAGGTGGTGTTTGAGCCTCTTTCTCCTAAACCACTGGCCACATTTTAATTAAATTTCATGTAAGTAGTGGTTATATAGGGGCATTTTGATTTTTATCCAAAATAGCTTTCGGCTCATATTGAGCAGAGGTGTGGGGGAAAAATGGCCAAATTTTTTGAAAATCTTCTTCTTATGAACCACCAGTAGCAGAGACTGGATATGTGGTATACAGAGTCCTTTTGAGGTTTAGAATCAAGTTTGTTCAAGAGAAGTTTGTTGGGCATTATTTGCCTTCGTTATGGGAGGGGCAAAAATTTTGGCCACGCCTAAAATTTCTATTTTCAGAACCGTGAGGTCAATTTGAACCAAATTTGATATGAGATGATAATGGGTCATAAGTAGTTGATTGATGCAAAAAAAATTTTCTCATTGCCCCGTGGGAACCTCGGGAGCTAAAAATAGGAAAAACCTTAAAACTGCCATATCTCTAAAACTACACGGCACAGAGAATTCTTATTTTGTATAAAGCTTACTTTTATCCAGTAGAATAGAATGGTTGAAAAAAATCCCTATTGGTTTGACCACAAGGTACTTTTTTCAAGACTTTGAAAAAGTGCTGAGTCAGCACTTTTTAACACTGTAGGCAATGGGAAAAAGATTAAAAAATCTTCTTCTCCAGATACAGCAGGCAGAATCTTTTGATATTTGGTATGCAACATTGTAGGGTGGATCTGATTCAAGTTTGTTCAAGTCGGCCCCCTGGGTTCATATTTGGGCTCAGTATAGGAGCCCGATTTTGAACTTAGTGCTTTTCAGGCAAATTTCTTAAAAAATCTTCTTCTCCAGATCCAGCAGGCAGAATCTTTTGATATTTGGTATGTGACATTGTGGGGTGGATCTGATGGAAGTTTGTTCAAATTGGCTCCCTGGATTCATATTTGGGCTCACTATAGAAGCCCGAATTCGAACTTGGTGCATTTCAGGCAAATTTCTTAAAAAATCTTCTTCTCCAGATTGAGCAGGCAGAATCTTTTGATATTTGACATGCAACATTGTGGGGTGGATCTGATTCAAATTTGTTCAAATCGGCCCCCTGGGTTTATATTTGGGCTCACTATAGAAGCTCGAATTCGAACTTAGTGCATTTCAGGCAAATTTCTTAAAAAATCTTCTTCTCCAGTTCCAGCAGGCAGAATCTTTTGATATTTGGTATGCAACATTGTGGGGTGGATCTGATTCAAGTTTGTTCAAATCAGCTCCCTGGATTCATATTTGGGCTCACTATAGAAGCCCGAATTCGAACTTAGTGCATTTCAGGCAAGTTTCTTAAAAAATCTTCTTCTCCAGATCCAGCAGGCAGAATCCTTTGATATTTGGTATGCAACATTATGGGGTGGATCTGATTCAAGTTTGTTCAAATCGGCCCCCTGGGTTTATATTTGGGCTCCGTATAGAAGCTTGAATTCGAACTTAGTACATTTCAGGCAAATTTCTTAAAAAATCTCCAGATCCAGTAGGCAGAATCTTTTGATGTTTGGTATGCAACATTGTGGGGTGGATCTGATTCAAGCTTGTTCAAATCGGCTCCGTAGATTCATATTTGGGCGCACTATAGAAGCTTGAATTCGAACTTAGTGCATTTCAGGCAAATTTCTTTGAAAATCTTCTTCTCAAGATCCAGCAGGCAGAATCTTTTGATATTGGGTATGCACCATGCTTAGGGGGGTGAGATTCAAGTTTGTTCAAGCCAAGTCCCTGGGTTCATATTTGGGTTCACTGCGGAAGCCCAAATTATAACTTAGTTCAAAATGAGGAATTTTCTTTAAAACTCTTCTTCAGATCCAGCAGTTGGAATGTTTTGATATTTGATATGCAGCATCCTTAGGGGGGTGAGATTCAAGTTTGTTCAAGCCATTTCTCTAGGTCCATATTTGGACTCACTGTGGGAGCTTGAATTGTAACTTAGTTCAAAATGAGGAATTTTCTTTAAAAATCTTCTTCTTCAGATCCAGCAGTCAGAATGTTTTGATATTTGGTGTGCAGTATCCTTAGGGGGGTGAGATTCAAGTTTGTTAAAGCCAAGTCCCTGGGTTCATATATGGGCTCCCTGTGGGAGCCCGAATTATAACTTAGTTCAATATGAGGAATATTCTTTAAAAATCTTCTTTTTTTTTAGATCCACTGGTCAGAATCTTTGGATATTTGGTATAAGCTTTTCTTAGGAGGAGCAGATGCAACTTGTTGAAATCAATTCTCTGGGTTGATATTTAGGCTACCATGTCAGGTGAGCGCCCTCAGGCCCCTTGGGGCCTCTTGTTTTTTTCTTCTTTTCTCGAATATGCATTTTGAACTATTTACAGTCACTACATGTGGAACCTTTTTTTAAACTTACGTATGCACCCCCTCCCCCTCCCCCCCCCCCCCCCACCCCCGGCGGGGGCCAATTAGGCACTTTTTTTTTCCTTTTCGTCAAAAATGCTTGTTTACAGTTTTGGTTAAAAACCCAGACAAGCACCACTGCCCCCCTCCCCCCCCCCCCCTCCCCCCAATTAGGCATTTTATTTTTTATTTCCCCGAAAAAAATTTGGGGGAATCTAGCCGTGATGTCATCCGTCTGTCCATCTGGGCGTAGACGGAATTCGTGTCTGCTCCATAACTTCTTACAGCCTTCAGGGATATTAATGATACTTGGTATTATTATTGCCCACAACCAGAGGGTGTGTCGCAAATAAGGTTGGAATGGCTATCAAGGCTTTTTTCGAGGGAATCAGCCACCCTTTGGTGGCCATCCTCTAGTTTTTATTTCCTCCAATATGCATTTTGAACCATTTACAGTCTCTACATGCAGAACCGTTTTTTTCCTTTTGTCAAAAATGCTTTTTTTGTTAAAGTTTGTGGTTAAAAATCCAGACAGAAATTATCCCCTCCCCCCCCCCCCCCCCCCCTCAATTAGGCATTTTTTTTTTCTTTCCTCGAATATGCATTTTGAACTATTTACAGTCACTACATGCGGAACCTTTTTTTAAACTCACGTAAACACCTCCCCCCTATCCCCCGACTCCCCATCCCCTCCCCCACCCACTGGGGGGGCCAATTAGGCACTTTTTTTTCTTTCGTCAAAAATGCAGTTTTACAGTTTTGGTTAAAGTTTGTGGTTAAAAACCCAGACAAACACCACCCCCACCCCCATGGTGCCAGTTAGGTATTTTTTTTTCCTCTGCTCAAAATGCATTCTGAAGGATTTAGACTGACCACATGTGGGAAAAAAAATGGCCTCCCCTAACACACCCCCATTCTCCCCCACCCCTCACCCCCCACCCCCCACCCCACCTCCTCCTCACCCAGGGCCATTCATGCAATTTTTTTTCTTTGGTACAAAATGCATTTTTAGCCTGACAATAGTCAGGGCTATAGTCATGACTTTCGTCCGTCCATCTGTCTGCAAACAATTGGTTTCCAACTGATTACTCCAGTTTGGTTTATTTGTTTTCAACCAAAGTTAATATGTGTATTTTCCAGCTAATAATACAGGCCAGGTTGAAGCCAACAGTACAAACTATTTTTCTGAAATATCAGATTTTTTCATTTTTTATTTACTTCTAACCATGGCTTATTATTCCTTATTGGAACAAGCTCATCAAGTTTGTTCCATTAATAGGTCATGAGGTATGTTTTGAAGTAGAGAAATGAAAAAATAAAATTTGAATAGCAAATTTTGTATATCACGAGTGCAGATATGGCAGATTCGTTAGGTAAACTGTTAACAAAAAATGGCTCCAACTATTTTGCATCTAAGCATTGCCATTTCTGGAACAGTCGGGCTGCATGCGTGACATCACTCTAGTTTGTATGAATGTTTAGTACCATGGGATACATCACATATAATACAGGTTTTTTTCTCGTGCGTAAATTGTGCAAATTAGACTAATTTTGATGTTTTTTGGCGTTACTTTCAGCACTGTAAGTGCAAATGCCAATACGGCTCGGACTAGAGGCCGTATTTATGAACCGATCTTTACAAAACTTCTTGGGTACCTTTGGTATCACCGTGGGACGAGAACAAGTGTTTTTGTGTCCGGTCCGAAATTCAAGACGGCCGATGGCAGTCATTTTGTACAAAATTAGGTGCAGTCAGATTTTTGCACAGAACTTCCATATGAAAGCGCTGATTTGAATAATTTTGTGTGTGAATTACCATGGGATACATCACATATAATACGGGTTTTTTTCTCGTGCAGAAATTATGCAAATTAGATGAACTTTGATTTTTTCAGTGCGACTTACACACAGTAAGTACACATGTCAATACGGCTCGGGCTAGAGTCTGTATTTATGAACTGATCTTCCCGAAATGTCTTGGGTACCTTTGTTTGTTATCACCTTGGGACGAGAACGAGTGTTTCTGGGTGCGGTCTAAAATTCAAGATGTCTGCCAGTGGCCATTTTGTACCGAAATTAGGTCTAATCGTTTTTTTGTACACAACTTCTATACGGCTCAGACTAGAGGCCATATTTATGAACCAATCTTTACGAAACTTCTTGGGTACCTTTGTTATCACCGCGGGTTGAGAGCGAGTGTTTTTGGGCATGGTCCGAAATTCAAGATGGCCACCAGCAGCCATTTTGTACCAAAATTAGTGCAATCAGTCTTTTGTGCAGAACGTCTGTATGAAAGTTCTGATTTGAATAAATTTTTGTATGAATGTTTAGTAACATGGAATACATCACATATTGTAAGGGGTTTTTTTTCGTGCAGAAATTATGCAAATTAGATGAATTTTGATTTATTCAGTGCTACTTACACAATGTAAGCACACATGTCAATACGGCTCAGGGTAGAGGCTGTATTTATGAACCGATCTTCACAAAACTTCTTGGGTACCTTTGTTATCACCTTGGGATGAGAATGAGTGTTTCTGGATGCGGTCCAAAATTCAAGATGGCTGCCAGTGGCCATTTTGTACCGAAATTAGGTCCAATCAGTTTTTTGTCACAACTTCTATACAGCTTGTATTCATGAACTGATCTTCATAAAACTTTTTGGGTACCTTTATTTTCAACTTGGGTCAGGAACGAGTATGTTTTGGGGTGCCTTTGTTATCACTGTGCTATGAGAACAAATATTTTGGGGTTCAGTCAGACCCACTCTGGGACTCAAAGATTTCTTTTCTAGTTTAGCATCTGACTGTCACCCACCTTTACAATACTTTACCTATACATTTGTTACAGGCAACGGTCAGTATTTATGTACAGACTGTTACAATACTTTATATGTACCTTTGTTATCAGGTCATTACCTAGATGTTTGTCATTGCTGTGTCACATACTATACATGTACATGTCTTTGTCTTGACAAGTTGAGCTACAGTGTCATTGACACTTTCATTTATTTTATTTTTTATTTTTCTAATTATTTCTTTGTCATCAGAAGTTCATGTTCTTGGTTTACCTAGATGAAATTTTAAAAACGCATTTCATTTCGAATATAATGAGTGAAAATCAGTGCGATTTCGTCCTTGAATTTTCACAATCCGACTATTATTAGCGAAGTTACGCCAAAAATGGAAATAATAAAAAAATCTCATTTGTAACATGTTGATGAACCTTTCAAAAAGAGTCATTCAAATACACACATTTTTTATTCTGCAGTGGTAGACATATTCCGGGCAATGAAAAAGAACTTTACACAATTTGGTTGCGTTTCCAGGTATTCCATTCTTATATGCACCCCCCCCCTCCCGAAATACATAATTCACAGATCTGTGTGTTATTTATTTTGGAAGTTTGTGTGTGGGGGGCATATATAAGAGGGAGGTGTGACGTTATGGGTGATGTGATATTAATCAGGTCTCCAGGCATCTGTGGTTAGACTAGGCAGTGGGACCTGGGGATGGGATGCACAGCAACTCCGAATGACGACATCCTCTTTAATCCGATGATTTTTTACAACATTTCTCAATAAAAAAAATAAGCGTTTAACGGGTAATGTTGGATTTCAAGGTGTGCAGAGAAGGAGTCGGTCCATTGCAAACTCACCCCAGTGACGCGGCAAAGCATCCATGTTTTACAAGGCGATGTTCCCACTCAACTTGGCAGGGCAAAAATATAAAAAAAATACCCAGAAGACGGGTGCAGAATGTTAAACCCTTCCCCCCCCCACTCCCAAAATGTTCTTGGTAAAAAAAAATGCAGTGGAAGACCAGTTGGGTACAGATATCACCTGACTGGTTGGTTGGTTGGGGGTGGGGGGAAGTGGGGGGGGGGGGGGTCTAAGTACAAATTCAATGGAGGCAGAGAGCCAACTGTTATAGGCCTACCATCTTGCCATCAGAGGGTGCAGTTGCATAGGCCAACCCAACAAACATTTAATGTCTGTGTTTCTGTCTCCTAATATTCAGTGTTGCTGTAAGCCTACTATTTGTGGGCCTAGGCCTATTAAAAAAAATCCCGGTGAACTTGGGTGGGGTGGAAATCTTACGCAGCATCAAGTGGGATATGCAAGTGTGATATAGGTATTGCTCCTTGCCGTATAGGGCGGAATAACATTTCTTGACAGACCAAAATAATTTCCAGACTGATTTCAGATGTGGAACCAATTTTGATTTATTTATTTATTTATTGGTGCTTTACGCCACATCAGCAACTAAGGCTATATCATGGCGATGAAAGTATGAAATGTTAAAAATGATCATTATTTTCAATGCAGAAGTTAAAAAAAGAGATGATGACATATGAAAAACGTGGAGTACACCTGACAAGTGAACAATGAAATTAAAAAATGAGTGCAGTTCATCAAAACAATTGTGAAAATCAACCTGTGAAACAGATATAAATGATAGATGAGAATTTAAAATAATAAAACCAGACTATTTAAAATTTATTAAAAAGGTTGATTTCCTTTAGGAACGACAAAACTTTATGAGAGTTTGTCTTGTAAAACAGGTCTCTAAGAGATGCAACATTAAAATACTGTCGTCTAACAAGATTAAAATCTGTGCAGTGCAAAAGAATGTGCTCCACTGTCAACACCTGCTGACAGTCCAAATTTGATAAACAAACCGCGCATGTACCTACATGTCGGTTCCCGGATGTAAGATGGCACTATGCTGAAATCGTCTATTATGATGGAATAACACGTGGGGTGAGAAATCTGAGTCAATTCCTTTCCAACACAGTTTCGTCCAGCATGCGGTTCGACCCATTGTTCAGGTGAACAGAATATTATTTTACATTGAACCATGCAGGGCCTTTGAAACACTGTGGATGACCAAGACTGTAATTGTGGATATCCTGGAACCCATCAATGGTTCTCTCCCCAGAAAAATTTTGAAATGTGCTATCAAATGAAGCCTTCTGGTGGCTTTGGGGCTGAAAATTCACTTTATTTTTTGGTCACCAAAATCACCTTTTTTAAACAGCATGTTTCAAGTTTTCATGATTGTTACATGTACAATGAACCAGGTTTGCAGTGCCTTGAAACATTTGTGCGATGCACATAATTCACGCCGTCAATGTACTGTTTCGCATTGTTCAGGGCACTGCCTTTCAACCCTCTTAATTTCACTTCCTTCTGTATATAATCCCACATTTCGCTGCATATTGTACAATGTAAGTTTTCAATTTTCCCATTCTCATTGAGATCATATAAAAATAGTTTGGAACTTGACCACTTTTTAAAAGTATTTTCGTTCACAGACTCTTGCTTATTTGCCATTTTGAAAATTTGCGGTACACATGTTTTTTTATTTACTATAAAAGCCCGGTATATTCTGTTTATACAATCATGTTTTCACTGATAACCACTTTTATGTGGATCGCAAAACACGATTGTAGAAATAGTCTATACCTATTGACCAATCGGCGATGTGTATCGTGTGAAATTAGATCACTTGTTTATTTGTCATGACAACCCAGCCACTTCGAAAAACAATGAAACCCTGTCTCAGCTTGTCGACTCAATCTGACTGTGGTCGATGCACATTGCTTTTAACTGATAAATAATAATGAAACACCCGAACTTGGAGAATTTTTATTTCATTAAAATCATGTAAATGCAGACACTTTTTATTGAATGCAAATAACAACATGCATGATTTATTTCTGGGCACATCAAAGTGGGTAGGCCAAATTTGAAGAAGAACGGAAACACGGTTTTGCCAATTGCAGTTTGCACGAACGATGCACGAACGAAACGGTCGTTCGTGCAATTTCTGCACCCCTGAACTTGTAAAGAAAATTTTGTTTCTAACATTCGACCTACCATTTAACAATTTTATTAGCACTACGACAAATATTGAAATTATTTTGAATCTATTTATAGGAAAAGACAGCGCTCGTGTGGTGTTTTCCAATAAATAGTTACAACACAATGTGAAAAAATTCAATTTCTAACATTCGGCCTGTCACTCGAGTTAACTGTGCACATGTATATTAGCACTACGAAACAGCCCTGGGCCAATTTAATCCGTGGACCGACTTAGGGGTATACCTCAGTTGCCGACTTTATTTTGGGCCGACTTCTCCCATGGGCGACTTCATTTGGGGGTGACTTCCCACCATTTAACTCTTTATAGATTTATACCACAACAACAAAGCTTGAATTTTTTTTTTTGCGACAATTTATTGGAAAACATCCAGCGATGTTTTGAACAGATAGTTGCAAAAAATGAGAAAAAAAAACAATTTCTACTGGATAGCTGTCTTTTCCACCTAAGATCGCCGTATGTACATGTGCTGAGTCGACGTCCAGTAAGAGCAGTCTTCGACACCCTTATACTTTAAAGTCCCCCCCCCCCCCCCATAAATAACAGATGTACGCACCCCCTTTTGGGCAACTGTGACAGCAACAGAGGTCCAAAGCCCGAAAACCTTTAGAATATTCCACAGGCCATAATTATGAAGGGATTTCATTGTAGCTTGGTAGGATGACTCCAAGTTTGTGGTTAAAAACCCAGACAAATCCCCCCCCCCCCCCCCCCCCAATTAGGCTTTTTTTTTCTTCTTTTCTCCAATATGCATTTTGAACTATTTACAGTCACTACATGCAGAGCCTTTTTTACGTCTGTGAGTCTGTGAGTCATTTTCCTTTAGCACAGGCTACACCCAGCAGTTCTTGTCTGATCGTCACAAAATTTCATAGGCAGGTTTGGGGTCATGTCTAGATGAGAACGTCCCCTTTTGGTCGCGATTGGGCAACCCGTATGGCTGCCCGAGCCCAAAACCCGAAAACCATTAGCACAGTCTACAGGTCGTATTTATGAAGAGATTTCATTGTAACTTGGTAGGATGCCTCTGTATAATACCTAGATGAGAACGTCCCCTTTTGGGCATGATCCGTCAACCGTGATGGCTGTCCAAGCCCGAAACCCAAAAACTTATAGCACAGTCTGCAGGTCATGTTTAATATGGTGGGACTTCATTGTAACTTGGTAGGATGACTCCTTATGATGTCTAGATGAGAATTTCCCCATTTGGGCGTGATCTGCCAACCGTGACGACTGCCCGAGCCCAAAACCCGAAAACCTTTAGTACAGTCTACAGGTCATATTTATTGAGGAATTTTTATCGCAACTTGGTGGGTTGACTTCATATATTGTCTGGATGAGAAGGTCCCCTTTTGGACGTGATTGGACAACTGTGATGGCTACAGGGGCCCGAAGCCCAAAAACCTTTAGCACAGTCTAGAGGTCATATTTATGAAGGGATGTCATTGTAACTTGGTAGGATGACTCCAAATAATGTCTAGATGAGAACGTCCCATTTTGATCGCGATCCTTCAGCCTTGATGGGTGCCCGAGCCCAAAAACCTTTAGCATAGGCAAAAGGTCATATTTATGGAAGGATTTCATTGTAACCTGTTCAGGCTGACTCCATATAATGTCTAGATGATGGCATCCCCTTTTGGTCACGATTAGTCAACTGTGATGGCTACAGGTGCCCGAAGCCCAAAAACCTTGAGCACAGTCTACAGGTCATATTTATGAAGGGATTTCATTGTAATTTCGTAGGATCACTCCAGATGATGCCCAGATGAGATTGTCCCCTTTGGTTGCGATCATTCAACCAGGAGGGCTGCCTGAGCCGGAAGCCCAAACACCTTTAGCACAGTCTACAGGTCATATTTATGAAGAGATTTCATTTTAACTTGGTAGGTTGACTTCATATAATGTCTAGATGAGAACGTCCTCTTTTGGACATGATTGGGCAACTGTGACGGCTACAGGGGCCCGAAGCCCGAAAACCTTTAGAACATTCTACAGGTCATAATTATGAAGGGATTTCATTGTAGCTTGGTAGGATGACTCCAAATAATGTCTAGATGAGAACGTTCCCTTTTGGTCGTGATCATTCAGCCTTTATGGCTGCCCGAGCCCAAAGACCTTTAGCATAGTCTGTAGGTCATATTTATGGAAGGATTTCATTGTAACCTGTTAGGTTGACTCCATAGAATGCCTTGATGATGACATCCCCTATTGATCGTGATTGCCAACTGTGATGGCTACAGGTGCCCAAAGCCCAAAAATCTTGAGCACCGTCTACAGGTCATATTTATGAAGGGATTTCATTGTAACTTTGTAGGATCACTCCAGATGATGCCCAGATGAGAATGTCCCCTTTTGGTTGCGATCATTCAACCATTATGGCTGCCCGAGCCCGAAGCCCAAATACCTTTAGCACAGTCAACAGGTCATATTTATGAAAGGATTTCATTGTAACTTGGTAGGTTGACTTCATATAACGTCTAGATGAGAACGTCCCCTTTTGGACACGATTGATCAACTTTGATGGCTACAGGGGCCCGAAGCCTGAAAACCTTTACAACAGTCTGCTGGTCATAATTATGAAGGGATTTCATTGTAGCTTGGTAGGATGACTCCAAATAATGTGTAGATGAGAACGTTCCCTTTTGGTCGCGATCATTCAGCCTTGATGACTGCCCGAGCCCAAGACCCCAAAAACCTTTAGCATAGTCTATAGGTCATATTTATAGAAGGATTTCATTGTAACCTGTTAGTTTGACTCCATATAATGCCTAGATGATGACATCCCCCTTTTGGACGTGATTGGGCAACTGTGACGGCTACAGGGGCCCGAAGCCCGAAAATCTTTAGAACAGTCTACAGGTCATATTTATGAAGGGATTTCATTGTAACTTGGTAGGATGACTCCAAATAATGTCTAGATGAGAACAGCCCCTTTTGGTCGTGATCATTTAGCCTTCATGGCTGCCCGAGCCCAAAAACCTTTAGCATAGTCTATAGGTCGTATTTATGGAAGGATTTCATTGTAACTTGTTAGGTTGACTCCATATACTGCCTAGATGATGACCTCCCCTTTTGGTTGTGATTGGTTAACTGTGACAGCTACAGGGGCCCGAAGCCCAAAAACATTGAGCACAGTCTACAGGCCATATTTATGAAGGGATTTCATTGTAACTTCGTAGGATCACCCCAGATGATGCCCAGATGAGAATGTCCCTTTTTAGTTGCGATCATGCAACCATGATGGCTGCCCGAGCTCAAAGCCCGAAAACCTTTAGCACAGTCTACAGGTCATATTTATGAAGGGATTTCATTTTAACTTGGTAGGTTGACTTCATATAATGTCTAGATGAGAACGTCCTCTTTTGGACATGATTGGGCAACTGTGACGGCTACAGGGGCCCGAAGCCCGAAAACCTTTAGAACATTCTACAGGTCATAATTATGAAGGGATTTCATTGTAGCTTGGTAGGATGACTCCAAATAATGTCTAGATGAGAACGTCCCCTTTTGGTCGTGATCATTCAGCCTTTATGGCTGCCCGAGCCCAAAGACCTTTAGCATAGTCTGTAGGTCAAATTTATGGAAGGATTTCATTGTAACCTGTTAGGTTGACTCCATAGAATGCCTTGATGATGACATCCCCTATTGATCGTGATTGCCAACTGTGATGGCTACAGGTGCCCAAAGCCCAAAAATCTTGAGCACCGTCTACAGGTCATATTTATGAAGGGATTTCATTGTAACTTTGTAGGATCACTCCAGATGATGCCCAGATGAGAATGTCCCCTTTTGGTTGCGATCATTCAACCATTATGGCTGCCCGAGCCTGAAGCCCAAATACCTTTAGCACAGTCTACAGGTCATATTTATGAAAGGATTTCATTGTAACTTGGTAGGTTGACTTCATATAACGTCTAGATGAGAACGTCCCCTTTTGGACACGATTGATCAACTTTGATGGCTACAGGGGCCCGAAGCCTGAAAACCTTTACAACAGTCTGCTGGTCATAATTATGAAGGGATTTCATTGTAGCTTGGTAGGATGACTCCAAATAATGTGTAGATGAGAACGTTCCCTTTTGGTCGCGATCATTCAGCCTTGATGACTGCCCGAGCCCAAGACCCCAAAAACCTTTAGCATAGTCTATAGGTCATATTTATAGAAGGATTTCATTGTAACCTGTTAGTTTGACTCCATATAATGCCTAGATGATGACATCCCCCTTTTGGACGTGATTGGGCAACTGTGACGGCTACAGGGGCCCGAAGCCCGAAAATCTTTAGAACAGTCTACAGGTCATATTTATGAAGGGATTTCATTGTAACTTGGTAGGATGACTCCAAATAATGTCTAGATGAGAACATCCCCTTTTGGTCGTGATCATTCTGCCTTGATGTCTGCCCGAGCCCAAAAACCTTTAGCATAGTCTATAGGTCGTATTTATGGAAGGATTTTATTGTAACTTGTTAGGTTGACTCCATATACTGCCTAGATGATGACCTCCCCTTTTGGTTGTGATTGGTTAACTGTGACAGCTACAGGGGCCCGAAGCCCAAAAACATTGAGCACAGTCTACAGGTCATATTTATGAAGGGATTTCATTGTAACTTCGTAGGATCACCCCAGATGATGCCCAGATGAGAATGTCCCTTTTTAGTTGCGATCATGCAACCATGATGGCTGCCCGAGCTCAAAGCCCGAAAACCTTTAGCACAGTCTACAGGTCATATTTATGAAGGGATTTCATTTTAACTTGGTAGGTTGACTTCATATAATGTCTAGATGAGAACGTCCCCTTTTGGACACAATTGGGCAACTGTGATGGCTACAGGGGCCCGAAGCCCGAAAACCTTTAGCACAGTCTACAGATCATATTTATGAAGGGATTTCATTGTAACCTGGTAGGATGACTCCAAATAATGTCTAAATGAGAACATCCCCTTTTGGTCGCGATCATTCAGCCTTGATGACTGCCCGAGCCCAAGACCCCAAAACCTTTAGCATAGTCTATAGGTCATATTTATAGAAGGATTTCATTGTAACCTGTTAGTTTGACTCCATATAATGCCTAGATGATGACATCCCCTTTTGGTCGTGATTGGTCAACTGTGACGACTTCAGGGCCCGAGGCCCAAAAACCTTGAGCATAGTCTACTGGTCATATTTATGAAGGAATTTCATTGTAACTACATAGGATCACTCCAGATGATGCCCAGATGAGAATGTCCCCTTTTGGTTGCGATCATGCAACCATGATGGCTGCCCGAGCTCAAAGCCCGAAAACCTTTAGCACAGTCTACAGGTCATATTTATGAAGGGATTTCATTTAACTTGTTAGGTTGACTTCATATAATGTCTAGATGAGAACGTCCCCTTTTGGACACAATTGGGCAACTGTGACAGCTACAGGGGCCTGAAGCCCGAAAACCTTTAGCACAGTCTACAGATCATATTTATGAAGGGATTTCATTGTAACCTGGTAGGATGACTCCAAATAATGTCTAAATGAGAACGTTCCCTTTTGGGCGCGATCATTCAGCCTTGATGGCTGCCCAAACCCCAAACCAAAAAACCTTTAGCAGCAGTCTATACATTGTCTATACTTTGTATCATATAATGCCTAGATGATGACATCCCCTTTTGGTCGTGATTGGTCAACTGTGACGGCTTCAGGGGCCCAAAGCCCTAAAATCTTGAGCACAGTCTACAGATCATATTTATGAAGGGATTTCATTGTAACTTCGTAGGATCACTCCAGATGATGCCCAGACGAGATTGTCCCCTTTGGTTGTGATCATTCAACCATGATGGCTGCCCAAGCCCAAAGCCAAAAAACCTTTAGCACAGTCTACAGGTCATATTTATGAAGGGATTTCATTGTAACTTTGTAGGATCACTCCAGATTATGCCCAGATGACAATGCCCCCTTTTGGTCGCGATCATTCAACCATGATGGCTTCCGGAGCCCAAAACCCGAAAACTTTAGTACAGACTACAGGTTGTATTTTTGAAGGGAGTTCATTGTAACTTAGTAGAATGCTCAGTATAATGTTGAGATGAGGACGTCCCCTTTTAGTTGCAATCGGTCTACCGTCATGGCTACACAAGCCTGAAGCCCGAAAACCTTTAGCGCAGTCTACAGGACATATTTATGAAAGGATTTCAATGTAACTTGATAGGATGACTTGTTTGGAATAATTTCACTGTAACTTGGTAACTTTCGTTGACATACGTTAATTGTGAGGGCCACATACATTAACTGTGAGGTCATATTAACCCACCTCTCAGCTCTTTAGTACAGTGTACACCTCATATTATTTTTATTAAAAACATAGCATACAGGGAACAGAAATTATCACATTCCCAATTATCACAATTCTTGTCTTATTTCATAATCCTTTCATAAACATTGAATATCCTTTTCATCAAACACAACACACAGACAAGTTAAGCTACAGTGTCATTGACACTTTCATTTTTAAACTGCTCAATTTGTAAATTAAGCGTGAGGATGCAGCCGATTTGTAAGGTAAGAGGTTAAACTTACTTATTGGCCACATTCTCATGACTGAACATGTTACGATATGTAAGTTGCAAGTGTTGGGAAACTGGACCAAACAAACTACGAGAGAAACATTGTAAATCATTTCACAAAGTTTTTTGAACACCACAAAATTATGGCATTATTTGGAGAAATGTACAGACCTGCTGGTCAATATTTAAATACTAAAACCAATGGCCCAGACTTAGCTGGTGCAACCTCAATATTATTGAGGGCCAAACACAAATTTTGAATGCCCCCCCCCCAATCCCCAAACTTTGCATATAATACTGAAAATTAAAAGTCCTATCTAGCCCTGGTTTTAGTACTTGCGCATGAGCAGTACCCAGGAAGAGACCGGAATTGGCGCAAACATCATTCTTCTGTTTGGCCCAAGTCAGTAACAACTGAACTGACATCTGTGCTTTAAATTTTCATTTTTGAAGATGCCAGACACAAATCAATGATGGTTTTCATGAAATCAACAGTGTAACAGGTTGCTGGAAGTGAATAACAGTGGTTTCGGATGTTCAGGGCTGTAACTTTATAATTTTTATGTAAATTATTCATGTTCCCCAATTTCATGATATGCTTCTGAACGTCCTCATTATAATATGACTCCACTGTTGTTTTGTTACTATTACTTCCCTTCCCTCTCCTGAACCCTCCTGTTATACTCCCAAGCTCTTTTGGCTTTTTATTGAAGAATTTTTTATTAAATTCTTGGGAGTTTAACTTGTAAACAGAATAGGTATTCGGTTTATACCCTATGTTTACGTCCTGTCTATTTTGGTTCAGGACGTTTTTGTACTCTTGCATCTTCTACCAGATGCATTGTTTTTTCTTCAAATGAAGATCTAGCTTTGCATCAGATGGTTGTTGATCGGTTACTGACTCTGGGCCTTTGTTGTGCCTGTTGTTGGTTAGTTTCCGTTTTTTTCTTCTTGACATTGTTGTCTGTTCAATAACGTTTTGGATTCATATTAATTCAATGTTTAGTTTTAAACAATTATGGTTTTTCTATTAGGATACATAGTATATCTTATTTTGGTAGTTTTGCTTTTATTAGTTAGTGGTTGTCCTTGCTTAGGCTCTCTCGGGATGCCCTTGGGCTCATGAGGTTCCTTGGAGCACTTAGGCTTCATTCAAATTTTTTTTTTAATTTTTTAAAAATTTTATTCAAAAATGTTTTATTTTGTCTAAGTTATGTATCCTTGTGATGTTTATTTTTGGGAGTGCAGCAGACTTATGTTTTTGGCCTCATTATTATTGTTATTGTTGCCATTATAATAACTGATATTTTTTAGTGTAAGTTCAAAAAGCCTTGGAATATAGGCTTGCTGTTTGCCGATAGTCACGGCACTCCTTCAATACTTGTACTATGGGATGCGAATGTTGGAAACAGGTGTCGACCTGTGTGGTGAGCGGTGAAGTTCCGATGGAAGCCATCACCACTGGCTAATACTAGTCTTGCAGTCTCTTTTTCAGAGGAACAAGAACATGGTGATGGTACTTTAACACCTGGCTGTTACGTGCTGCTGTTGTTGCACTCTGATGAGCCCTGATCTGATGAGTAAAATAGAGCTCGCTGCCAAGGTGCTCATGATATAAATGCACAGGATTAAAGCCGGAGTAGCTTAATTCTCTGCATGCAGCTAGCTCGACCGGTGCAGTGGTTGGCCCTTTTAAGGGAGTCAAGACGCCGGGTAGGTCCGTTGCAGTTGAGTAGTATAATGTGGGTAGATAAGTACCTTATAATATAAAGCTCACCCAGCGACGATGGCAATAAGGAGAAGAAGCCTTTAAGTTTCTCTACGGGACGCTCGAAGAGATCTGGGGTCAAATCGCGAGTTGGAGAACCCTCTCTGTCCCATTGGCAGTCAGAGTCGACTGTGTCCGTTACGAGAAACTATAATGAGTCGGAACAAGCTTCTGATGTTCCTTCCACATTGCAGCCGGCGTCGGTTGCGATTATGACTTCCTCTACATGGAAGCGCACACAAAGGGGATTAGCCGACAAGTTTCTCAATGGGATACTCTGTGAGATCTGGAGCCAGATCATGAGTTGGAGAGCTTTCTCCGTCCCATTAGCAGTCGGTGTCAACTGTTTATCTGTTGTGAGAAAATTTTATGAGTCGGAGCAATGCTCCTTCCACACTTTAGCCGGGGTCGGCTGTTGTTACGGCTTCCTCTACTTCCATGAAAAAGCATGTTAAGGGGTAGAAGCCTACAAGTTTCTAAACAGAATGCTCGGCGACGTCTGGAGCCAGACCATGAGCGGGAGACCCCTCTCTCTTCCATCATCAGTCAGGGCTGACTGTTTTCGCTTCGAGAAACTTTTGTGAATTGAGACGCACGTTCACGCTTGCAGTTTGGGATGCTCCTTCCACACTGCAGCCGGTGCCGGTTGCAGCTATGGCTTCTTCCTCTGCTTCATCGATGAAGCATGTTAGGCCGCAGACTAGCTATCCGACTTCGCATGTTCATGCTGTTCCATGGAAATGTTCCCAGTCTTCACCACCGAAGTCAGATTAACCTGTAACTAGTTAAGTTATTCGAGGCTTTTTTATACGGGACATACATTAAAGATCTGGGGACAGATGTCTGTCCCGTGAGCAGCATATGGTGAAGAAGTAGATAATCGCTGCTCTGCAAGCTGCATTCACAGACGTGCTGCCACAGATTGTGCAACATATTGCAGCATCCCAGTAGTCGCAAGTTCTGCCGTCAACAGTCTCCGGTAGTGAGCTGTCGGACGGTGCTGGGTTGGTCCAGTAATCTGTACTTTCGGATGGTGTTTACCATATTTCAGATGGAACATTCAGATGGTGAGAGGGCTACGGAGGTTGATTCTCCAGCCCTCACGGAACGGCACATTAAGACTATGAATTTTTATTCATAAGCTCTTCGAATCATGTTCCATCTGAACAAAAGTCTGTGTTTGCTAGGCAAAAAACAACTTAAGGTACCGGGCAAAGGAAAGACGAAGATCTTCCTTCCCGGATCTTTTGGCTCAGGTGTTGAAGGCTTTTGGTCTGATTAACAACGCCTCCCTTGGCTTAGCTATAGCATAAGAAAGGCAATGATCTATTCATTACGAATAGAAGATAGATAGCTCATAGATAGGCTGAGACAGCTGTCTTGTTGGGAACAGAGCCGTTAAAAGGAGTAAGTACATCTTTCCCTTCTCAGTGTTGTATTCCTAGGCATCAGAGGCATTTAGTGCTATTGTGGATGCCATAGTAGCCTTATGTACAGTCAGAGCAGTCTTTTCTTGTACATTAGCGGCTGACGTCGTAAGTCTCCATTTAGTGAGCTGTCTAAGGCCGCAGGGTTACACACAGATATCTGTTTTTCACCGATATATGACTTTTAGGCCGGTCTTAGCTATGCTGAGACCACTAGCTTTTTAAAATAAACTGTTAGAAGGAAAGAATTACATTTTCCTTCTCTGTGTAACATTGCTAGGTGTCACAGGCAATTAGTCCTATTGTTGTCGCCTAAGTTTGGCTTATGGGAATTAAGCGCGGTCTGTGTTTATATATCATTAGCGGCTAATGTCATAGTGGCTTTTTATATTGGTACAGTGGTCTTTTTTCTTATACATTGCAGCTAATGTTGTAATTCTCCATTTAGTGAGCTTTCCAAGGCTGCAGGTGAAACAGATATTTGTATTCATGGAGATGAAGACTAATAACTGCTTTAGCTATCTGAGACTTAACTGTCTCTTTGGAATTTCGGTTGTTAGAGCTGTCCTTATTCCTTACATGTACCTTGAGCGACTAATGTTGTAAGTCTCCGTTTAGTGAGCTTTCAAGGTTGCAGTTTCACCCAGATATCTGCCTTCACACGATGAAGACTTATTAGCTACGCTATCTAATAGGAGACTTATGTCTCTTTGGAATTAGGGCTGTTGAAAGGAAAGAGTACATTGTTTCCTTCTCTGTGTTGTATTGTTAGGCATCTGGGACTTTTAGTCCTTTTGTTGATGCCTTATAAGAATCAAGTGCGGCCCTTTTTTCCATTAGCTTGAGCGACTAATGTTGTAAGTCTCTGTATCGTGAGCTGTCTAAAGTCGCAAAATTTACACTAAGATATCTGTCTTCACGGAGATGAAGTCTTCTAAGCTCCATTAGCTAGGCTGAGACCGTTGTCTTTTGGGAATAGAACCGCTAAAGGAAAAGAGTGCTCTTTTCCTTCTCGGTGTTGTTTTTTTAAGTGTCATAGACTTTAGTCTTATTGTTGACACCTTAGCCTAGCTAGAAGTTTGAGCGGTGTTTTTATCCCTGTCATTAGATGCTAGCATTGTAACTCTCCTTTATTGAGCTTCTAGGGCCGCAGTTATAAGCCATTTAATTGTCTTCTCGAATAGAAAGACCTTTAGCTGCTTCTGCCAGGCTGAGACCACTGTCCTATCGGACAAGGTACCGTTACATGAGAAGAGTTTGTTCTCTCCTTAGTGGTATAGTTTTTATGTTAGTTATCTGAGACTTTTAGCCCTATTGATAATGCCATATTAACCTAGTGTGATTAATGAGCATTCTTTTGAATGCCTATAGTTAACTCCTGCTATAATCAGTACAAGATGCAAGGAGTTCATCTAGGTTCAAGTTTTGCTGGTGAGGGAGTTCGATATGATTTATTCGTCTACCCCCCACCACCCACCCACCCCACCCCTCGTCATTATGCTAATAGGCGATTACAGGGCAGGACATAGTGCTCTTCCTGTAAGCCACGTATGCATTCAATTATATGCATGCCTTTCATTGCTCTTCGATTGGTGGGTGGGTTGTGGTCTAATGGCGACATCAGGGGCCCAGCCACTCTAGTGGGTTTGCTTCAAAAGTGATATATGAGCATATGATTCTTGAACAGTAACTGTTCTTGGATTCCAAATAATATCATGAAAACATTCGGTTGATATCACTAGCCTTTGTGTTCCTGTATGGCAGGCAAGTCGGTTATCTGGGCAACATTCTCCAAATGTGGCAATTAGTCTACTCTGAGAAGTTACGCTCAGAGCTGTCTGCTTTTCTTACGACGTATGAGTCTATTCCTCAGGTTTGTTTTAAGGTGGGATTCTGTTGATTGCGTGCATAATATGTATACATTATTAGGCAGACTTATTACAGAATAGATTCTCTTGAGTCTGGCTCTGCTTTACTATAGAGCTTATGAGAATTTTGGGGCTAGTTGGATCAGTTATGGAGTTTCCAACAGGCTGTCTATGCATACGTTCTCTATTTTTGACATCATTATTCGGAGTGGTAAATTCTTTCTCCAAACAGACATTAGTTTTAATGGACCTAGGGAACAAGGAATTATTGGGGAAGGTCCGTGACGGGCTTTTTAATCATATCCCATTCCATATTTGAAATCCAGTTTTCAACCGTAAAGTGGTACACGAGGCATATTCCTACACTCATATAATTGTACGGTTACAATTGGGTGGTTCATTATTGAAATTGGACACCTGAACATGGTCATCTGTGTGTTGGCTAAGAAACGTATAGTTCTTTTAGATAACTTTACTTGGAATTCAATTGGACAAGTTTAAGGTTGTACATATTTATATCACCAGTTTTCGACCTATCTACGTATTCTGGATGCGGCATACATTTTGAAGCTTGCAATTTTAATAACTGGGATCACCACGATATAGCCTTAGCTGTTGATGTGGTGTTAAGCACCAATAAACTAATAATAAATTATTAATAATTAATAGCCGGGTGCCTTTTAGATGAATATATATATATTATTTGGTACTGCTTTTTCACTGTTTCCAAACCGCTCCCCTCTTTGTTTTGAAGATTATTCCTTCAAAAAAATAGGGGGGGGGGGGGAGGGGGTGTTTTCTCCTTACCTGTTCTGGCCTTTTAATAAGTGTGTAACTATGAGTTAAGCAGTTATCGTCTGTAGATTATCCTGATATTATGGACAGCTTGTTACATTATATATGGCATGTGTTTGTGGGCATTAGTCTCTCACTCTCGGACACACTTTTCCTAATTTTAATTGTCTTATTCTGGACTAGCCTTAAAATTGGGGGCTTGTTACACCCATTTAGCATAATCATTTATGCTAAGTAATAGGGAATTACTTGGATATTGCTCCTTATTTGGGTGGTATGTCTTCTATATTGTGGTGTAGCAAGACATATAGGTAATTCCTTAAAATTTGAAACTCCTTTTCACTTTGGGAGTTCTAATGCAGGAGCTGTATTTTGGTCTGCTAATTCTTTAAGTCCTAGGCCCTCTGCCTTTTTATGATTCAGCTAAGTCTGGGCCATTGGTTTTAGTATTAAAATATGATAAATTTAAAATAATTTGCATATTTTTAATACTTTCCAATGACTCAAATGGGGATGGTCCTCCCATCAGTGGGCACTCATACCTCCCCGCTGAGTTATCACTTCAGTAGGCACAACTAGAAAGAATGATGTTGGCACCAATTCCAGTCTCTTCCTGGGTACTGCTCATACGCAAGTACTAAAAGTATAGAGGGCCAGATAGGACTTTTAATTTTCGGTATTGTATGCAAATTTTGGGGATTGGGGGGTTCAAAATTTGTGTTTGGTCCTTAATAATTATTGAGATTGCATCAGCTAAGCCTGGGCCATTGGTAAGTAGCAAAAATATACAAATTACTTTAAATTTATCATATTCCAGAATTTCCACATCCCCACAGCCGGTTATCAGTAGTCTAGTGGCATGGCATTGATTTCTTGTCAAGTCTTGGCTTCATTTTTAAAAGCCAAGACTGGACTGGAAACCACTGCCAGGTTAAGCTTCATAAAGCTGGAATACAATTTCTGAGGGCAATACATGAATGTTCGTCAAAGTTGGAAGTAGGCATTTAAGGGGTATTAAAGTGATATGAAATGTTCATGAAAGTAACAGAATTTATCATCAGTTCTTAAATTATACTTTTGTTCTTTTCTATTCAACAGGATGCATTAAAGGCTATAAAATCACTCAATGGAAAACTTGCTCTTGGCAAAACACTTCATGTTAAATGGGCCCATGAAGAGAGTGAGGTGAGAATGTGATTCTTATCATTATACCCCCACTTTTAGTTCACCTGAGCAAAACAAGTCCCTGGATTATTTTGCTCTCTATGGGAACCCAAATTTTAATTTGGTGCAATGTGAGGAAATTTATTTAAAAATCTTCTTCAGATCTACCAGCCAAATTCTTTTGATATTTTGTTTACTGTATCATTAGGGGGGTAAGCAGGAAGTGTGTTCAAAGCAAGTCCCTGGAGTCATATTTGAGCTCACTGTGGGAGCCCAAATTTTTAAGTTACTGAAATATGAGGAATATTTTTTTAAATCTTTTTAGTCTTCTTCTTCAGATCCATCATTCAGAATCTTTTGATATTTGGTATGTAGCATCCTTTGTGGGGTGAGATTCAAGCTTGTTTAAATCAAATCCCTGGGTTCATATTTGGTTTCCCTTTGGGAACTCAAACTTTAACTTGGTGCAATATGAGAAATATTCTTTAAAAATCTTTTTCTTCAGGTCTACTAGTCATAATGTTTCGATATTTGATATGCAGCAGCCTTGGGAGGTTCAGTCTCTAGGGTCGTATTTGGGCTCCCTACAGGAACCCAAATTTTAACTTGGTTTAATAGGAGGAATTTTCTCTAAAAATCCTCTTCTTCAGATCCCTCAGTCAGAATCTTTTGATAGTTTGTTTGCAGTATCCTTAGTGTGGTCAGATTCAAGTTTGTTCAACTCGAGTCTGTGGGTTCATATTTTGGCACCCTTTGGCAACCAAAATTTTAACTTGGTGCAATATGGGGAAATTCTTATAAAAATAATCTTTGGATCCACCAGTCAGAATCTTTTGATATTTGATATGCAGCAACCTTAGGAGGTTCAGATTCCAATTGGTTCAAAGCAAATCCCTTGTGTAATATTTGGACTCACTGTGGGATCCTAAATTTTAACTTTCTGCAGTATAAGGACTGTCCTTTAACAAATCTTCTACACATCCACGAGTCAGATTCTTTTGTTACATAGTATTGAAATCCTCAGTGTGTGGAGATTCAAGTTTGTTCAAATCAAATCCCCGGGTTTGTATTTGGGCTCGAACTTTAACTATGTGCAGTATGAGGAATATTCTTCAACGATCTTCTTCTTTAGACCCACCAGACACAATTTTTGGATATTTGGTATATAGCATTACTATGACTCCAAGATTGAAGTTTGTTCAAAGTGTTTATACATGACTGATTTTGGTGGGCACCAGAGGAGTAAGAAATTTAACAATTTAAAAAAATTGCTGTGGAAAACTGGTGCTTCTACGGCAATTGCCGTGAAACCTATTTGACTGTGTGAAAATCATCTGGGGGAAGGGCATAGTCTCAATTGCCATGTATATGTGGTATGCGGTGAAGTGAAAACTTTCAAGTAACTTTAACATGTAAAAGTAGTTCGAGATACATGTGTATATAATCACAATCAAGGTGCAGAATCTTTCACTCAATTAGATCATGCCAATATCATGAAACATGTGAATGCTGAGAAAAAATCTTGGAAGTTAGCAGGCGACTTGCTCAATATGTATAGTATGAGTGAAAATAAGCTGCAGCATAACCACAAACTACGTATCTCACCTCTTCTATGTTGTCTGTAAGAGCTTTCCAGAAACTGATGTCAGATTCTTGTGTTATCAACACAGAAGAAGCAGAACACATAGTTTCTAGTGGTTCTGCTGCAACTTGTACTGTAAATTATAAGATTAGCAATACATCATAGTACAACTTGTGTAACCTGGAAGTTGTGCAATTTCTGCCACATGGCTTTCTGAAGAAGCCATCCTCAGCAGTATTTTTGCTGTGGATATTTTTTGTTTCCTCGGCACTGCTGATTGCTGAGGGTGATTTACCGGGGCTGATGGAGATTTTCCTAATTTTTCGAGTTTGGACATTTTTGTTTGGATTGTAGTCTTTCAATATTGATTCACTCTTGCTAGAAACCATTTCGTTTCTAAAGAACCTCTAGATTTGATACTTGGACTTATGTCACACACACAGTCAATCATACAAATGAAGGTCTATGATACCCGACCCAAGCTTTTCGCAGCCTGTCAGGACTAATTTGTACATGTACAGTTAAAACTAGAAGTCCTGTCATGAAATGTGCACAAATAGTACGTTGATCTGCACGTTAATCTGCGCGTTATGACCATAGTAAGACTATCAAATTCTGTATATATGACTTGTGCATAAGCAATGTTTCAGCCAATGGACCTCCTGGTAACCCGGAGGTCCATTGGCAGAAACATTGCCTGTGTTTGCTATGAGTAACCAGGAGAACCTGCCATGCTTTGGATGCCATTTGATATGGCAATTGCGCGCAATTCCTACACACAATTAAGCCTAGATAAGCGCACAGTTTGTGACAGGACTTCTAGTTTTAACTGTATGAGGGGTCACAATGAGAGGTCACATGACATGGTTCTTTTGAAAAAAATTTAAAATAATTTTTTTTAAACTGCTCAATTTGTAAATTAAGCATGAGGATGCAGCCAATTTGTTATGTAAAGGGTTAAACTTACTTATTGGCCGCATTCTCTTGACTGAACATGTGACGACATGTATGTTGCAAGCGTCAGGGAAACTGGACCAAACAAACAACAAGAGAAACATTGTAAATCATGTCACAAAGGTTTTTGACCATCACAAAATTATGGCATTATTTGGAGCAATGTACATACCTGCTGGTCAGTTTTCCAGAATTTCCACATCCCAACAGCATTTTGCAACCTGTCATGGCTAATTTGGATGTATACCAATTTGTACATGTTTACAGAAAATAAATTTCCAAGTTCTGAACTATAATGTTAACTGATTAATATTTCAACTATGTCATCATGGCACCCCTTCAATGAAGGCATGCCTTGATGATGCATTTGGAATATTTTGTCAGTCGGTACTTCAGCCATCATAGTAATGACAAATCAAATTTACACTCAGTTACATTGTTCACACTGGCCCGAAAGGTTTTGATGCCAAGTGAAATTTTCGTTTGGTGCCAGATGGAATCTGTAAGGCCTGGAATAGGCGACAGATTTTTGACGCATTAAATCTAATTGTATTAAATCTGTCGCTGATGCGACACAGAGAAACTTTGAAATATATAGCCGCATCACCGTCACGTCGAATCTAATTGCTTTGCCAGTCGTGGGCGGGCGGCACATTTTAAGTTCCATTAGTCATTTTTTTTTTGCACACAAGGAGCGACATTTATTTATTTGTTTATTTATTTACTGGGGTTTCCTGACACTTTCAACAGCCAGTGTCGGACAGTTTTATGGGTGAGGCCGGAGAAACACCGATTGGGGCAAGTAACTGTCAGAACTTCCAACTTACTAACTGGGCACAAGTAGGGTTAGCAGTGGTTGAAGACATGTGTACTGTTCACTTGCTTCTTCCACTCAAGGGGATGTACCCTGTTTAATCCTCCCCCCCCCCCCCCCCCCCCCCCTGGAATGACTGAAATATTTTGGTTGCACGTGTTCTACTTGTACCGAGAAATGTTCACAAACATGTTATGACTGAAAAAACATATTTCCTACAAGCACATGCAGTGCCCTGATGGCTGGGAAATACCTAGGCCTTGGAAGCTTTTTCCTTCCCACCAAAATTTTAAGAAATCACAATCCAGCTTATTGTGACTCAGGACAATGGGGGAAATTGGGGGCTGCAAAGTTGTCACTCATGCTTTGATCAGCCGTCTAAAGACCGGTGGAATGGCTGAGCACTGAGGAGTACCTATCAACAAAAAACAACCAGGGGCAGGCTGGGCCAAGAAAAGTTACTGGGAAATGCACCAAGGGGGCCCAAGACCCTGAGAAAATTTTATTTTTCGAACTGAACAAACTCGACTTCCTTGCATCTGAATGATCAAAACAAGTCCAGAAAAAGAAAATTTTGATGGCATGTTGTTTCTTATCAACCTACCTCACAATTGTTTACAACAGACTTGCACTACAGTAGAAGTCCCTAACTCGGAAGTATACTCTCTATTTTGTTTTTTCCCAAGCGATTTGGGAAAGAAAAAGTGATGTAAAAGCACCAAGAAAAAGTAAGCTAAAACTGGGTCAAGCATGGCCTGTGCATACCCAGTAGGGGACACTGTGTACTGTACTAAATCCACGGCTTTCCAGTGCGCAGACGTATAACCAATTTGTCATTCTTTTTTCTTCCGCCATCTTATCAAGATGCATTTTGAATTTTGCTCTGAATCTCTGACACTTAGACTCGTTCTTCACAATGTTCCTGTGCTGAATTCTGAATATTAGCTGTTGCTTTACCATTGAATAATACATTGCTGTGTTTCTTTTCAACCTACTCACAATTGTTGACAATTGGCTGTAACGTAAGTGCAAGCCCTACTTCGGAATTAACTCAAGCTTTTAGAGAACTTTTCCAAACAAGCTGGAAAAGTAATAGAGTGCAAAAGCATGAAAAAGATCGAAAAAAGGGTCAAGCGAGGCCAGCGCTCGAAATTACAGGTACTCTCTCTGCACACCTCTTGCGTTTACCGAGCGTATGCGCAACAACCGAGACATCAATTCCTTTTATTTCCACCATTTGTACATGGTCGGAAATTTTTGTGACTCGTGCTATACTTAGCTGTTTTCTTTGTGAACAACTTATTGTATGTGCTATCTGCATTTGATTGTGTGCAAGTGGATTGTATCCTTTTTCAAGCTTTCAGAATTGTTGTTAATTAATGTTATTTTTGATCATTATTGCTTGTTTCTTCACACTTAGTCTTGTTTTTCCCCCTCGTGTGAATACCACCTTTGTTTTGTTTTCCGTCGGCGGGAAGCTTGATTCCATTTTTATCATTCATATTATGCCAAAGACTATTCCTTGTACCTCTTGCTTGCACATGTGTCACTTGCAACAATTGCACTCAGGCCCAATCATGTGGTATTTGTGGGGTTTGGTCCTCAAAATTCTGGGGTTCTGTTAACAAGGTGGTTCTGTCCAGAGCTAGAACCCCTCGTTCTCGGGGTAAGGGTAGCCGTGCCGTAGCAGACATTTCTGTTAGTGCACGTGGTGACTCTGTCACACAGGATTCTGATCTGTCTTTTTCTGTGGCGAGTTCCTCTGCAGCTGTTGACGGTGCTAGTTCAGTGATACCTGACGTGGAGACCGTGGTCTCTTTGTTTTCTGATGTCACTCTTGAGGCGTCTGTTTTCGTAGAGAGCTTCTCCGAGGTCAGCTCGGTGACCCTCTCCGATTTGCCTCCTACGCAGTCGACAGTTGCAGAGGAAGTTGTTACTACAGATCCTATTCTGTATGATGGTGGCTCTTCCATCTCCTCTGGGGATGGTATACAGTCTCAGGGGACCGAGGCTGCATCTGCTGGTGTGTCTGTGAGCCCTCAGCCTCCCCTGGCTTCGTGGCGAAGCTGTGCGGGTTTGCTGTCTGCCCCGCCTCATCTGGCTAGATTTACTCCTAGTCGGTTGAGCCATTCGGTCGCTTCGGCAGCGATTCCTCACCCCTCGAGCGAATCGTTTATTGTTCCTCCTTCCCCTGCTAGTGTGCCGACTAGCAGGATGGAGTTGGGACATTGGCATCCAGGGCCTGCTGTTCAGCAGAGGTCAGTGACAGCCCCGGTTAGCTGTCACTCTCGGAACCTTCCTCCAGTGATTCCTCACTGTGTTCCGAGCCTGGATGTCAATCGATGCTTGCCGTCGGTCTCAGAGGATGGGCAGTTGGGGCCGTCTGCCGCGCAGAGGCCAATGACAGTTTCCTGTCATATTTTTATACTGTACCAATGACCCAGACATAGCTGGTGCTAACTCTTAAAATATAGGGCCAAACACAAATTTTGCCCCCCAATCCCCAAAATTTGCATCTAAAACTAAAGAAAACATGTCCTGAAAGGCCCTCCACACTTCGCCCCTACTGCGCATGCGCAGTGTCAAGGACGTTCCGAAATTGGCGCCATTTATCATTCTAAGTTTGGCCCTTCATCAGTTAACATCTGACTGATCTTTGTGCTTTTAAATCTCAGTTTAAATGATGCCAGACACATAAATATTAGTGAAATGGTGATTCTAAGGACGATAGAAAAGGAGGAGAGGAAAAGAATGTGTGACAGAATATTATCAGGGCTGTAACTTAAAATTTTTTAATGAAATTATGTTAAGTTACCTATTTTCAAGGCAGCAGCCATTTTGTTGTCATTCTGATTATTTAGTTACACTGTTTTTTCAAGTGTTTTTCCTCTCTCCCTGTCCTTTAAGTTCCCCCTTGCTATTCTCCCATGCTTTTGGCATAGTTTATGTAATTATTATTACTAAAATTTCTTGGGAGTTTTAGCTGAATAACAGAATGAATTCTGTTCTTTCCCCATGTTTACGTCTTCACCTACGGGTGGTTAGGCGTTGTGTTCTGCATCTACCATCTGATGTTCTGCAGTTTCTTCCCTGGAAGTCTCTGTTTTGCATCAGATGGTGTATTTTTGGTAACTGATTTCGGGCCTGGGTGCCTGGAGTCTTATTTAGTGTTTTTACACTCATTGTTTACATTTACAACAGCCCTCTGTGTGAGGGGGGGGATTTCTAAATAATAATATCTTTATGTTATTTTAATCATAACTAGATACATTATTATTGTTCGTAAGTGTTGAATAAATTGTTTAAAATATTTTTAAAATTTTTTTCCACACTTAGGCTTGGGATCCATTGGGGCTCAACGTTACTTTTCAGAAACTTGGGCTATTCTGAAAAAATATTTTTTCAAAATATTTTGATTTCAATTATTTTTTCTATATTAATGGATCATATTATTATTATGTAT
Organism: Pictodentalium vernedei; assembly: GCA_031216915.1. Lineage (NCBI taxonomy): Eukaryota > Metazoa > Mollusca > Scaphopoda > Dentaliida > Dentaliidae > Pictodentalium > Pictodentalium vernedei. The sequence goes on along the minus strand of CM062291.1, from coordinate 289,424,993 downwards.
TTTGCCAGGGGTTAGTGCGAGTACCAGGACTTGTTTTCTTTTCACATTGAAAGGATATTGATCAATTGTTTTAAGAGGAAGTCTTCCTCTGACCTTATTATCATTCTATATGTGGTCAGTGTACTCGCATTAACTCCTGTTCTGTATCGTATAATTTCGATGACAATATGGGAAGCGTATGTCACGGTATGTTGTTGGGGATTTGGACACTCCGGTCCTTTCCCCGCAGGGTCACTCTACTTTATCAATTTCTATTTCAGACGATCAAGATTAGGGTGATGTATCTGTGATGTCTTCCAACAGTGTGCCTCCGTCGTCACAATTAATGAAGGGCTAGCGGAAAAGTGCTCATGTAATACGCCAATTGCCTAAGAGGACCCTAGTAGGTTCGACGGCCTTTGACGTCCGCTAGCTCGCCCGGTGTAGCGTCCATTCACCGAATGGTTCGGCAGCCGGGTTCGTCCGTTGCGGTCTAGAAGGAATTTTGGGGTGATGCGAGCACTATAAAATTAACTTAATCCACACCCAGTGACGGCGGATCGGAGGGAGAACGGAGGAAGCCTTTTAGTCCGGTTCATAGCTCGTTCCGGTCCATCCGGACGGCAAGCGAGAGAGGCCCCTCTCTCGTTCAACAACATCTGGCCCCAGATGTTGTGGTACAATTGTGTCGCTAGCGGAGCATACGTCCGTCGCTCGGGACGCTCCGTTGTATAGGCAGTCCGCTGAGACTGCTAAGGCTTCCTCTTCTCGTCAGCGCACACGACCGCACCTTGGCTGCGTGACCGCCGATATATTACCAGCTTCGCCGATCAAGGATTCTTCGGCGACCAGGTCACACCATCCGGCAGCCAGGGATTCGAGACCGATGGACTCCGGACGTTCGCATAGGAAGTATGCGGGAGCCATCTGATGCGGAGCTGCCCTCGGCGAAGCAGCGATAGACTGCGCCTCCGCAGGTCTCGACGCCGGACATTCTTGTGCACATAGCACAGCTTATCGCAGCATCCCAGCAGCCGACAGTAACGGTGTCGGATCGAGAATTATCCGACAGCGCTGGGTCGGTAGCCGGGGACTCGAGGCCTGCAGACTCCGGACGTTCGCATAGGAAGTGTGCGGGAATCAACGTACACGGAGCTTCCAGCGGCAATGCATCGTAAGTCCGCTACTGCACAGGCCTCGGGAACGGACGTGCTTTCCTTAATAGCACAGTTTATCGCAGCATCCCAGCATCAACTGAATCTGTCGCATATATTTTATCCGACGATGCTGGGTCGGGACGCTCCGCGGAAGCGGGTACGGACGTCCGAAAGTTTCATCCGGTCCGACGGGATACCGAAAGGGATTCGGAGGATTTCAAGCTTTCCCTTTCGGAACAACATATGCTGCGATGCCGGATAAGAAACCGATAGCGTCGGTGGACTTAGAAATTTTTGGTTCGGTTCAGGGACATCGTCCCTCAGTTCCGACATAGTCCAATAATGTCACACAAACTTTCGAATTATTGAACGACGCTATATATATTATTATTTTATGCTTGCTATCCAAGCATTTCTGGTTTCTTGTTCGAAGAATTATGGAGATGTCTTTCAAAAGTGTGCCTCTGTCGTCATAGTTAATGAAGAGTTAGCGGCAATAAGTGCTCATGGAATATGTCTATCGCTTACGGAGTGACATTCGCTAGCTCACCCGGTGTAGCGTACATTCATCGAATGGTTCGGCTGCCGGGTTCGTCCGTTGCGGTCTAGGAAGGAGATTTGGGTGATGCGAGCACTTTAATTACTTTAGTACTCACCCAGTGACGGCAGATTGAGGACAGATCGGAGGAAGCCAACAACATAGGGGACCGCATGTTGTGGTTCTGATATTTTACATTCGGAGCATATGTCCGTTGCTCGGGACGCTCCGTTATATTGACAGTCCGAGAGACTGTCTTTAATGCTTCCTCATCCTCACAGCAGGGCACACGACCGCACATTGGCTACGTGACCTCGAGTATCCGATCAGTTTCGGCATTCTGTGATTCCACAGCGAATAGGTCGCGCCATCCGGTAGCCAAGGGACACGAGGCCTATACACTCCGTTCGCTCGCATATTGGAAGTATGCACGGGGTAACGATCTCGGAGCTTCCTGCGGCAATGCATCGTAAGACCGCTGCTCCTCAGGCCTCAGTGACGGACGTGCTATCCGAGTTAGCACAGTTGTTTCGCAGCATCCCAGCAATTGACAGTTTCTCGGTCGAATCAGGAATTATCCGACGGCGCTGGGTCGGTGCGGTCCGCGGTTGCATCAAGCTACGGACGACCGAACGCTTTATAGGGTCCGACAGGATGGCGAAAGGGATTCGAAAGATTTCGAGTTTTCCCTTTAGTAGTATCGGAAGATGCCTTTCATATCTTCTGGCATTTCTTCCAGTGATTATTTTTCGGACTTCATTGCTGCGATCTTGGATAAGAGACTTATAGCGTCATTGGACTCGGATTTTTCGATCGGTACAGGGACTTTGTCCCTGACTTACCGACGCAGTCCAATATTGTCATTACAACATGTGTTTTATTTTTCGACGCTATATATTTATATATATACAAGCCTGCTACTAAGCATGATAGTTTAGTTTCTTGTCCGCGTGGCTCATTTCTGCCATTTTATCTTTTTTACATATAGTTTATTTTGGCAGAGCAGGGCATACCGAGAGTTCATACGCGTCTAGACGGTGTGATTAAAGACTGCATATATATTCTTTTTCGCCGTTTATGTCTTTTCCAATTTCAATGTTGGGAACGACATTATGTATAGTAGACTTAACTTAGACGCTTTATTATACGTAATCCGCCTTACTGAGGCGTTATCATTACGTCTTCAAGTAAAGATTTACGGGATATTATTCTCAATGTAATTTCTTTTGAGGGCAGTAGTTTGTTCACGTATAACTCCGCCCTTCAGTGGCTGATTGGAGTTGGTTAGACGTGATGCAGCCCTAGCTACATCCACGCGTGGATAGTAGGTTAAGAACTCTCTCAGAGTCGCTTCGTTCTCGGAGGAGCTTCTCTTCGACGGCAACTTTCCGGCAATCCATGAATTGCTTGATTTATACAGTCTCTTGTCTATCTAGTGTTACAAGAGATTCAGACTGGGGCAAACATTCGGTGGTTGACTCAGAGAGTGCCGCCGCAGTTGCCGGACCCGAGTGTGACTGTTATGACGGTTGCCAGTCAAACAGATTGGGATATATACTGATCCCTACGGATTCGAAGTGCCAGGGTCTTTGGGTTCCGCAGTCTTTTAGCTATCAGTTTAACTTCCGCGGAATAATGTTTTTTAGGCTTGCTTTATGTCATTGCATGAACATTATTCAGAAACGCATGCCCAAATTCCTGTCCTTTAATTCGACAGTAGTGGCGTATCTCCGGAACCAGGGAGGCACTCTTTCGTTTCCGTTATTCAATTTAATGGAAAGAATCCGTCTGTTGGTTGTAGTACACCAAGTTCAGTTTTGGTCCGTCATATTCTGGGTCGTCTGATTGTTTTATCGCACTCCCGTTCTCTTACGGGTCGCTTGTTGCTGTCAGAATGGACTCTCAACAAACAAGTATTCATTCAGATTTGCTATCTATGGGAGCGCCCAATGATGTTTTTTTTATGACACAGCCTGCTAATAAATTGCAGACGTATGTGTTGGCTTGTCCAGATCTCTGAGCTAATACTGTTAACGCTCTATTGATCTATAGGACGGAATGATAGGATACGCGTATCCTCCGGCGCTGTTGTTTTAGCAGGTATTGCTAAGATAAACAACCACAATACATTTCTGTTGATAGCATCTCTATCTTCACAGAGATCATGAGTAATTTACTCTCTTGTCTACTGTGGATCTTAACGTGAAATCTTCCTCTATGTGAGGATCTTTTTTCACTGGGTAAATCGTGTCATCTTTATCACAACCAGCAAGGTCGCAACCTTCATGTATTCCGTTGTGTGGTCCGTATTGCATTGTAAGCACTGTACTGGACGAGCTTTGGACGCGATTTCTTACTATAGGAGATCCTCTTCTTCGCTATTCTATGCGACTAAAGTGGAGGCTCTTCCGTCGTGGTGTAGGGATCATTATGTTCATATGGTTGATCCCTCCATACTACTCATTGCTATTTTTTAGTATACTTGTTTCACAAGATCTACTGCAGCCTGTTGTTATTTAGGTTATAGGTTTATGTTACCTCATACCTATGCACTCTACGATAGTTTACAATTGAGTCTTTTGTCTCTTTATCTAAGTCAGTTAGTAACTTTTTGATAAATAGACTTAGAATCTTTAGATTAAATTCCTATACGGATTTTAACTTCGGTTCTTATTTAGCTAAGTAATCATTTGAGCCTCTGGAAACAGTAGTTTTCAAATTCTGACCTTTTAGACAGTAATTCTGTTGGTTTCTCTTTTACTGTAGAGTCAGTGAGTTTCATGCACTATCGATGGATGATTTTCACTTTCATAGTTTCGGAATCAATACTTCCGTTACTATTTAGGTTGGATTGTTGCATAAGAGTTAGGCTCCTATTATCCGGAACCTATTATTTTAAGGTCCTTCCGTCTTCGTATGGGCATAGGCCTTTACTCTTTCCGGGTACAGTTTATGTATTTATAAACAGATATCTGTTTATTACAAGGGCGTAAGCTTCTTCTGTCTTTGATGTCTAGTAGAAGGACGTTACGCTCCATTTTATTGTTAATGGATTCTATTAACTAGCGTACTGCTTATGGTATATCATTGGCTTAGCAGTTGTGCTTAAGATTTCGGCTCATGAAGTAAGAGTTCTTCTACTTCTTGGGCTTACATTAATAGTGTTGCTATTATAGATTTTTGAAGGCTGCTCATTGCGCTCAGCCATCCATTCATGAATTTTATCTCAGAAATATCGAGTCCATTTCTGGAGGCCTCTATTGTTAGGTCTATTATCTACTGCTCAGAATGTCATTCACTTAACAGTTGCTACTATAGCTAGGTAGGCTGTCTGTTTTGGCAGTGTCTCCGTTCGGCTGCCCTCTTCGCTCTGGGCTATTTGACCCAGGGCAAGAAAAAGGGGGGGGGGGGGGGGAGGGTGTTCCCTTGGGTCACCTGTTTTTACTATGAAAACAAGGGGATACCTCCTCCGGAGTTAGTAATTCTGAGCTGTTATTGGGATGGTTGTTAGTGAGAAGTTTAAGTTTATAAAATTCATTCAAGTCTTAGTTTTTAAAGTATAGCTTTTGAATATTGCATATGTCAATGGACATGATTATGCAATTCTCACACACTTTTAGGAGTATAAGAGTCTCTATTCTCTAGACTTACTTTATTATTGGCTTACTTTAAAAATTATTAGTATAAGGATTATTGGATATTAATAGAGTACATGGATGTATGAAGCTCAATTTTTGGAAGGTGTTGTATCTTTCTAATTTATCATAAATAAGAAAGATACATATAAGGCCTATTACTTCTTTTCCCTACAGGGGATGACTCTATTTTATTTTATTGAGCGTATTCCATTTTGCTCTATGTCCTTGGCCCTCCAGCCTTTTTACTATTCAGCTATGTCTGGGTCATTGGTACAGTATAAAAATGTTAAAAAATTTATAGTAATTTATATATTTTTTATACTTACCAATGACCCAGACGGGGATGGCCCTCCCAGGAGTTGGGAACTCTTGCCTCCCCGCTGAGTACATAGCGCTTACCAGGCACTGGTTATTAGAATGATAAATGGCGCCAATTTCGGAACGTCCTTGACACTGCGCATGCGCAGTAGGGGCGAAGTGTGGAGGGCCTTTCAGGACATGTTTTCTTTAGTTTTAGATGCAAATTTTGGGGATTGGGGGGCAAAATTTGTGTTTGGCCCTATATTTTAAGAGTTAGCACCAGCTATGTCTGGGTCATTGGTAAGTATAAAAAATATATAAATTACTATAAATTTTTTAACTTTTGGGACAATCCTGCGGCATCTTCTCACCATGTCCCAGGTCCAGCTACCGATCGTCGTGTGCCGTCGGTCTCTTTAGAGAATTTGCAGGCAGGACCTTCTGTTCCGCAGAGGTCAGAGATGGCCCCTGGACATCACAATCGGGACTATCCTCCGGTGTCTTCTCACCGTCTCCCTATTCTGTCTGCCAATCGACGTTGGTCTCTTCTGAGGATTTGGGTTCTTCTACCAGAAGGGTCCATTGGGAGGACCCTCCGTCGGGCGATGCTGCTGCAACAGATTCTCAAGGTGACCTGCGTCAGGCCGTTTTGGCGCTCACCCGGTTGCTTTCTGGCAACCCTCAAGTTGGCCTCCCTGTGCCTCCTGAGGCACAACCTCCTTTGGTCGGCCATCGAGATGTCTCGACTGGCCCCTTGGATACTGCACAGTATTCACAGGAGGTTTCTGCTGGTCAGCCCGAGTTGGGCTACATCTCCTTTGCAACGGAGGATGACGAGTTTCTTGAAGGTGATGGGGCCCCTCTTGTCAGTCTTGGGGCAGGCTTTGGATTTCGTCTTTGGCTTATTGCTGGACGTTCCGACCAGCCATCTGTGACTGTCCGGCCGTGGTCCACTGTGGAGCGCCGTAACCCTGTTGAGCCTTCTAGCTCCGGGGCTTTGCGTCCTCTGCAATCGGCTCATGATGTTGAGTCCTTCCAGGGCTTAGATGCCAAAATGCATTCTAAGGCCCTCAAGGGTTCTTTCTTTTCTAGAGCTGATGCTTTTCTGCCTCCATCACGGTTTCGTGTTTACGATTCCGTCTGTCCACCAGTCTTCCAAGGGATGAGGATTCTTCTTCCATCAAGTTAACTAAGCCTAAGTTGGCAGTTCTCCCGATGTCGGTTGTTGAATCTATGGTGGGCCTGTCCTGAGAGATGCTGGGTATGTTATCTCTCACGGACCATGTCGTCTCTGCCCTGGCTGAATATTTTCCTCCAGGGGAGTTTGATGATGCTCAGGCGCCTTTTCGCATTTTGTCACAGGCTCTCATGAACTTGACACACGCTCACGCCTGTAACACTGCTACTTTGGAGCTGGCACGCCGGGATGCGGTGTTGGATTCTTCTCCATCCCTTCCGTCTGAGCAGCATGCTGTTCTGAGGTCTGCCTCTTTGGTTGGAACTCAGTTGTTCCATGGTTCCGTGGAAGCTGTCCGTGTCGAGGTTCTTCGTCATTCGAAGGACCAGCTTTTACTGTGACAGCTGGACCAACCTGCTGCTGCTGCGGGTGGTGGTCATTCCAGGCCCGGCAATGTCGGCTACGCCTTCGGCTCCTTCTGCTCAGAACAAGCGCCGACGCGACCAGGCTCGCTGGCAGCCTCAGACAGGAAAGTCTCAGGACTCTGTCACTTCCCGAGGTGGTGATTTCTCCTCGGTGAAGGTTCTCACCTCGTTTCGCCTCCAGTCGCAGTTTTACGACCATTGGACAGAGATAACGTCGGACACTTGGGTCCTCGACATTATACATTCTGGTCCGAGACTGTCCTTCCATCGGCACCCCAGTTTATCTCGGGTGCCCTCCCGACTCGGGTCCCTTCCGATTCTCTACGTCGGGACCTTCTGGTGCAGGAGATTGACAATCTCCTCTCCAAAGGGGCGATCGAGGTGGTCAGGAACACCCTTTCACCGGGGTTTTACTCGAGACTTTTCTTGGTGCCGAAGAAAAACGGCCAATTTCGTCCTGTCATCGATCAGAGTATCCTGAATGAGTACATAATAGCTCCTTGTTTCAGTATGGAGACTTTCCGGACGGTTCAACGTTCAGTTCATCAGGGCGACTTTGCTGCCAGTATCGACCTGAAGGATGCCTACTTCCATGTACCCATTCATCTGGCGTCACGGAAATACCTTCGGTTCTCGTTTCGAGATCGAGTCTATCAATTCAGGGCTCTCCCGTTCGGTTTGAACCTGGCTCCTTGGGCCTTCACCTGACTGATGTCACATGTGCTTGCTTTCCACCGTACTCATTCGGCTGTGACTTCGCCAGCCTACCTGGACGACATCCTCCAAATGGCACCACGATGCTGCTGTTCTGGAGTTAGATGTCCGACAGTTTCTTTGCCTGCTAGCGTCGCTGGGTTTCTGAGTCAATCGCGAGAAGTCAGATCTCCTTCCTTCTCAGCGATTCCGTCATTTCGAGATGGATTTCAACACTCTTCACAATGTAGTGTCGGCCCCCCATTCTTGGGCGATGATTCTTTCCGCCTTGACTCAGAACGTGCTTTAATCTTCCTCGGTCTCGGCCAGGACTTTCCTTTGGATGCTGGGCCTTTGCGGTTCGGTGACAGATCTCATTCTGCTCGGTTGCTTGTTTGTCCGACCTCTCCAGCACTTCCTGTTGGATCATTGGCGTCCGAATGTAGATCTGCTGGACCTGGAACTTCCTATTCCTCGGTCTCTGCTTTGTCACCTCCACCTTGGGCCGATGTTCCCTGGCTGACACAGGGTGTTCCGTTGGATCTTCCTTTGGCCGATCGTATCCTTACTGTGGATGCCAGCGATCGGGGCAGGGGTGCGACATTGGATCCTCTCGGTCTGCCCACTCACGGCGAGTTGGACAGCGAGCAGGTGGGCCTTCATATCAGCCAGAAGGAGCTCCTTGCTCTTCTGTTGAGTTTTCGGCTTTGGATCCCTCACCTGTTGGACCATATTGTCCTACTTCTTTCGGACAATTCGACAGTAGTGGCCTACATATGGAATCAAGGAGGCACACATTCGATTCCCATGTATCGGCTGTCTCGGGAACTTCTGTTGGCGTGGGATGTAAATACACTGGTGTCCATTCGACACATTCCTGGGCGTCTAAACATCCTAGCAGACTCCCTGTCCCGACTCGACAGTGTCCTTCCAACCGAATGGATGCTACATCGGTCGGTGTTTCAGGCGATTTGCGAGCAGTGGGGCCGTCCTCAGGTCGACCTTTTCGCTACTCGCTGGAATCAGGTAGAGACCTTTGTCTTCCCTTGTCCAGATCCTCTGGCATTTGCGGTAGACGCTCTGTCCCTGGACTGGATGGGTTGGATCGGCTATTCCTTCCCTCCTGCACCGATTCTTCCTCAAGTAGTAGCGAAGGTTCGTGCTTGCAGTTGCAGGATCATTCTGATCGCACCCCTGTCTCCACAGAGGGTGTGGATCAATCTGCTGCGGCCTCTGTTGGCCGATCGGCTGATTCTTCTACCTCTACGTCGCAATCTTCTTTCCCAGGGTCATCCCAGGAAGTATCACAACAACCTGGCGAGCCTGTCCCTTCACGCCTGTCTTTTATCAGGTCCTGTCTCCAACGTAGAGGTTTTTCGAGATGATCAGTGGAGTGCATTTCTGCATCACGGCAACATTCCACTGGCATGACTTATGCTGCATAGTGGAAGGTTTTCTGCGGCTGGTGTGCAGATCACAAGGTGGATTACCGTGATCCGTCAATCGCTCAAATTGCGGATTTTCTGGTATATCTTTTTGACTCCAAGGGCCTCCAGCCTATTACAATTAAGGGCTATCGGTCTATGCTGTCTGACGCTTTCTCTTATGTGGGAAAGCAGTGCATCGATCGTAATCTTTTTCTCTCCAAACTCATTCGGCACTTTTCTTTGAAGAGGCCTCCAGTTTTGCATCTTACACCCAAGTGGAACTTGGCATGGGTGTTGCACTGTTTGGAGGGGGCGCCATTCGAGCCTTTATCTGAGACCGATATGCATTTTGTCACCTATAAGACGGCTTTCCTTCTAGCGTTTGCTTCTGCTCAACGAGTCAGTGAGCTTCATGCGCTATCTGTTGATTCTGCTTTCTTCAGAAATGAGGCTAACAGTGTCACCTTTACTACTGATTGCTCTTTTCTGGCTAAGAATCAGCTTCCTGATTCGGTACCTCCTCCCATCTGCATTCGGGCTCTCCCCGCTGTCGATGGTCGGAGATCTCGTCTTTGTCCTGTTCGTGCGATCAAGACTTACATTACTCACACTCAGTTCATTAGGAGGGGTCTGAAGAGATTCTTTCTGTCTCTCATTCCTAAGAGGCAGTCTATCTCTTCCCATTCTATTTCCAGGTGGATCTGTCTTGCAATCAAGCTAACTTATTCTCGCTTGTCTGCAGATCTTGTTTCAAACCGGTTTAATGCTCATGAGATTCGTGCCATTTCTACATCCTGGGCGTTCTCCAATTCTGTTTTGCTCCGGGATGTTATGAATGCGGCTTACTGGAGGAATGCTTCTACCTTCTTCTCCTTTTATCTCCGCCACGTAGAGCAGCAATCTGAGGACCTTTATTCTTTAGGCCCTCTTTTTGCTGCTCAGGCTGTTGTACACCCTCATTAAAATTGTTGTTATCGAGGTTGTGCTTCGCTCAGACTTGTTCTTTTCAGGTGCCTTCTCTCTATCTTCATTACAGGTTTCACTATTGTTCTCTGCCCTCCTTGCTTTTCTTTCTGCTGCTCTTGTTGGTATTGGTTGTGTGATTCACCTCCTCCTATTGTTTATTCAGCCAATTGTAAACAATTGTGAGTAGGTTGAAAAGAAATTAAAATTTTTTAGTAAATTTGGTTTCTAAACATACCTACCACAATTGTTTACCGAAGGCCCACCCTCCTTGGGGATATCCTTGATATCGATGCCTCCCCGCTAAATCACAAACTTCTCGTTGGCGGAAATATGGAATTGACGTCACGGTTGTTGTGCATGCGCTCGATAAACACAAGAGGTGTGCAGAGAGAGTACCTGTAATTTTGAGCGCTGGTCTCTCTCTACCCTTTTTTTCGATCTTTTTCGTGTTTTTGCACTCTATTACTTTTCCAGCTTGTTTGGAAAAGTTCTCTAAAAGCTTGAGTTAGTTCCGAAGTATGGCTTGCACTTACGTTACAGCCAATTGTAAACAATTGTGGTAGGTATGTTAAGAAACAAAATTTACTAAAAAATTATAATTTTTTGTTCTGTATTCTCTCGTTATTCACCACCTTTTTGTTGTATTTATATTCTCCATGCCATTTTTCGTGCGCGACTTTCGTGTACCGAGCGGTTCGGTCTTCGTTTTATATTTATGTGCAATCTTTTTTTGGATATTGCATATTTTGAGGTCAGGTGTCAGTGGGGGTTGTTGTGGCAGCATTTCTCCCCTCCGTTGAGGGTCGAATTTCTGCCTGTTTGGGCCTTTTTGGCTGTTTGGGTTCTTTTGTGTTCCCGCAAGGCCTTTGTTTCCTGCCACCTTCCCCTGGTAGTTGGGGGGGTCTTCTGATTTTTATGTGTACCCATACTATGTATGGTACACATAATGCCGACATCCGGGGTGGCCATCCGTCATTCATCTGTCCGTATGTCCATCTGTCCGTCCGGCATCCATATCCATTTCTTTGGCATTCGATAACTTGAAAAATATTGCTTGGATTGTCAAGTTACTTTATATTTGTGTTCAGGTTACTGATGTGCCGAGCTGTATAGTTTTTGGTGTAAATCTGATCCTGAGATATTAACTCTTTATCCTTCAAATTGAGAATTCTTCCAGTCCCTTTGGCATGAGATAACTCAAAAAATATCAATCCAATTGTCATGTTACTTTATATATATCTTCAGGTTACTGATGTACCGAGCTGTATAGTTTTTGGTGTAAATCTGTTATTTTGATTCTGAGATATTAACCCTTTAACCTTCAATCAAATTGAAAATTTCTCCAATCCCTTTGGCATTCGATAACTTGAAAAATATTGCTTGGATTGTCAAGTTACTTTATATTTGTGTTCAGGTTACTGATTTTCTGAGCTGTATAGTTTTGGGTGTAAATCTGATGATTTGATCTCGAGATATTAACCCTTTATCCTTCAAATTGAATTCCTCCAATTCCTTTGGCATTCGATAACTTGAAAAATATTTTTTGGATTGTCAAGTTACTTTATATTTGTGTTCAGGTTACTGATGTGCCAAGCTGTATAGTTTTTGGTGTAAATCTGTTATTTTGATCCTGAGATATTAACCCTTTATCCTTCAAACTGAAAATTCCTCCAATCCCTTTGGCATTCGATAACTTGAAAAATATTGCTTGGATTGTCAAGTTACTTTATATTTGTGTTCAGGTTACTGATGTACAAAGCTGTATAGTTTTTGGTGTAAATCTGATATTTTGATCCTGAGATATTAACCCTTTATCCTTCAAATTCAAAATTCCTCCAATCCCTTTGGCATTCGATAACTTGAAAAATATTGCTTGGATTGTCAAGTTACTTTATATTTGTGTTCAGGTTACTGATGTGCCAAGCTGTATAGTTTTTGGTGTAAATCTGATAATTCGATCCTGAGATATTAACCCTTTATCCTTCAAATTGAAAATTCCTCCAATCCCTTTGGCATGAGATAACTCAAAAAATATCTATCCGATTGTCATGTTACTTTATATATATATTCAGGTTACTGATGTGCTGTGCTGTATTGTTTTTTATGTAAATCTGATAATTTGATCCGGAGATATTAACCCTTTATCCATCAAATTAGACACTCCTCCAATCCATTTCCATATGTATCCATACCATGTATGGTGTACATAATGTCGGCATCCGTGGTGGCCCTCCGTCATACAGCTTTCTACTAGTTGCACGTATGGGTACACATCTGACAATTTTATTGGCCTATTTTTATTTTCTTTGGGTTCACCATCCCATATACTGCTTTCTTGTCAGATATGCCCAGGACGGTTCCTTGTGGGCAATGCTTACTTCTGAAGCATGTGGAGGACATGCTCAACTTGTATTGGGTGTTCGTCTGATCGACCCTGTGGGTCTTGGTCATCCACTTTTTGGGCTTCCGTGAACCATATGGTGCATTCTCGTGGCTGTTCTTCCCATGCCAGCAGGAAAGGGGAATGTTGTCGTTTAGGACCTCCCAAAACAACCCTGTCTGGTGAGAGTTCTACCCCCTGCATGGGGGATTTGCAGTCTGTTCTTGCAGTGGATACTGCAGGAACTGTTGACGTTTCCAGTGAAGAGATGCCTGGTTCCGGGACTGTTGTCCCTCTCCAGTCGACATCTGAGGCTGTCACTAGGGTTGTGACTCCTCCTTTTGAGCCGAGCTTGGTTGCTCTCTCCATTTTTCCACTGGTATCAACAGCTACCGATGCATCTCCTGCTGCTGCTCCGTCGGTGACATCTTCGGTCTCTGTTTCAGCCGGTCTCGGGATATCTGCTCCTTTGGACGTGGGCTATTGGCCTCAGCCTTCCCTGACTTCAACTCAGCGAAGTTGGAAGGGGTTGCCGGCCAATTCCTCTGCTGTGGTCTTTCAGGTTTTGCCTTGGATTCAGATGCCCATGGTGGGGGTCACCATGGACTCTGTTGTGCTTCCGTCCACGCACTCTGGTCAGTCGGCCAGTTTTGTAGGACCAGCGCATATTGTGCAACCTGGACCTTCTGTCCCTCAGAGGTCTGCTGGAACTCTCCTGAGTTCCAGCACTGCAGATCCTTGGGGTATTTCATACCCCTATAAGTATCTGCCTTCAGATGCTTCGGCTGCATCCATCGTTCTGCATCGGGTGTTCTTGAGAATCGTGACCCTTCTCTGGTTAGGAGGATCAGGTGCGAAACCATTTTGCCTAGTCTTTCCCGAGTCGGACCGGCAGATTCAGGTCATGAGCTTAGGGAGGCCGGTAGTTTCAGGTCGGGAGGCCCTCTCCTTGCTCATGCAGTTCTTTCCAAGAGCCTTCCTGTTGCCTCCAGCGAGGCTACTAGTGGTTTCCAGCACCCCAGTGGGCCACCTCCCAGGATTGGAAGCACATCGCTTTCTGATCCACCTGATGTTCCTACATCATGTTCGGCATTGGCTGGTATGCCCGAGATGGGCTATGTGTCTTCCGACCCTGGAGATAGGTCAGACATGCCTGACATTGAGAGCCATCAGTGTTCTGACTTGGGAGCAGCTCTTGACTTTGTGTTTGAGTTCCTTCCGGAGCTTAAACCATCCGACCAGCCGGAGGTTTCAGCCAGGTTGCGATCATCGGTCGTGCACCTATAGCCTGTGGAGCAATCTGCTTCTTGGCATCTTCGAATGTACCAGTCGGTACAGATAGTCGCAACTTTTGCAGCATTGGACCCTAAGTTGAGTTCCAAGGCTATGAAGACTTCGTTCTTCACTAGGGCTGATACCTTTTTGTCCCTTGTGCGTTGTCATTCCTACAATTCTGCTAATCTGTCAGTCGGCCAGATGTTGACGGTCTTGGATCAGGACTCCTGCTCCCTCAGGCTTTTCAAGCCCAAGTCAGCCGTTATTCCTATGGCAACTTTGGAGTCCCTATTGGGTCTATCCAGAGAGATGCTGGGCATGCTTTCTCTCTCGGATCATGTTGACTCTGCCTTGGCTACTTACTTGCCTCCAGATAAGTTTGGTGACATACAGGCTCCTTTGAGCGAGCTTTCTAAGAGGCTTATGCACCTTAAGCATGCCTGTAACATGACTAATTTGGAATTAGTTTGCTGGGACGCAGTGCTGGACACTAGCCAATCCGCTTCTTTGGTACATGTAAGTCTGCGTCTATTCCATGATTCCGTGGCAAGGGTCCGGGATGGTGTCCCGAGTCATTCCAAAGATCATCTGCTGATTCGCCAGCTTGATCTGCCTTCTGTTAGAGGCAGGGGCCATTCCAAGCATAACAAGTGCCCTTCTGCTTTGTCTGCTGCAAAGTCACGGGCTGATCCTCCTGCCTCTACTTCTTCCTGTTACTCACGTGGTAAGGGTAAGCCCCGGTAGAACAGAAGGAAGTCTCAGGAACCTTCTACTAGTAGAGGAGGTGGTTTCTCCTCTTGCAGGCCTCGCCGGGGCTCAAAATGAAGGTCCTTGATTCGTTCCAGATTGGAGGAAGGATATCGGAGTTTGCACACCGTTGGGCCACAATCACATCTGATCCTTGGGTTTTAGATGTTGTTTGGTCCGGTCTGCGGATGTCACCCCACTCTATCACTGGTGCGGTTTCCAACTCAAGTTCCTTCAGACAGTTCACGTCAAGATAGACAATCTCCTGTCGAGGTCATCAAGAACATTCATTCAGTGGGATTTTATTCCCGCCTGTTCTTGATGCCCAAGAAGGTTTGCCAACTCCGATCGGTTATCGATCTGAGTATCCTGAACCAGTCTATCATTGCTCCCAAATTCAGCATGGGGACTTTCAGGTTGGTTCGCCGCTCCATTCACTAGAGAGATTTCGCTTCGAACATCGACCTGTGAGACACTTACTTTCACGTTCCGATTCATCGGACATCACGGAAGTATCTCGGGTTCACTTCTCTGGGGCGAGTTTACCAGTTCAAGGCCATGCCTTTCGGCCTCAACCTGGCTCCATGGGCCTTCACCCGGCTGATGTCACATGTGATAGCCTTCCATTGCACACAGTCCAGGATGACTACTTCGGCGTATCTGGATGATACCCTCCAGAGGCACTCCAATGCTGCTCAGCTGGAGTCCGATGTTTACACACTGTTGAACCTGCTTTCATCACTATGGTTCAGAGTCAACGAGGAGAAGTTGGACCTGGTCCCTTCTCAGTCATTTTGTCATCTGGTGATGGACTTCCGTACTCAGCTGAAAATGGTGGCGGTTCCCCGGGTGAGAGCAGTGAGTCTCTCTTCTTTTGCCCTGACTCTGACCCAGTCCACGTCAACGACAGCTCAAATTATTCTCTGGCTGCTCGGTTTCTGCGGTTCGGTGATGGATCTCATTCTCTAAGGTCTGCTGCATGTCAGACATCTCCAACGCTTTCTGTTTAGTCGTTGGAGGCCGAATGTTGATCTGGATCTGATGCTTCAGTTACCAGCATCTCTCAATTGTCACCTTCTTCCCTGGATGGATGGTCAGTGGATTATGCAGGGAGTTCCATTGGACTTGCCTACGTCTGAATGGCAGATGCCAGCGAACTCGGATGGGACACGATGTTGGATCCTCTAGGTCTTTCCCTTCATGGTGTTTGGGACCAGGATCAGGCAGCTCTTCACATCAACCAGAAGCAGCTTCTTGCTCTTCTTCTGAGTTCCCAGCAGTGGATTCCCCACCTTTCAAATGTCGGGCTCTTTTGTCCGTCAATTCGACAGTGGTAGCTTACATTCGGAATCAGGGTGTCACACAATCGGTTCCCATCTACGAATTGGCTCGGGATCATCTACTGCTTGTTCAGGACATCAACTCCGGTGTGGTGGGCCGTCACATTCCCAACAGGGGCAGGGTCATTTCCGCCTTGTGGATGCTTCACAATGCAGTGCTCCAGTCGCTTTTCGATCTCTGGGGTCATCCCCACATCGATCTGTTTGCGACCCGTTGGAACCATCAGGTGGACACTTTAGTGTCCCCATGTCCAAAGCCACTGGCTTTCGCTGTGGACACTCTGTCACTCGATTGGAACAGACTATCAGCTACTCCTTCCCGCCAATCCCAATTCGCCTCAGGTTCTAGCCAAGATACGAACCTGCAGTTGTTGATTCATTCTGATCACTCCCCTGTCGCCTCAGCGTGTGTGGATCAATCAGCTCTGTCCTTTGTTGGCAGTAGTTCTGGTACGTCTCCCTCTCCATTAGGACCTTGTCTGACAAGGTCACCCTAGAGGGTTTCACGTCGACCCGACATCATTGTGCCTTCAGGCATATCTTTTGTCCTGTCCTGTCTCTTCCAAAGAGGTTTTTTGAGATGAGAGGCTTTTGGAACCATTATCCCAGGTAGATATGCTTTTTTCACATAACAAGATGACTTTTGCCTCAGCCAGGAGAGTTAGTGAGCTTCACGCCCTCTCAGTGGATCCGAACTTTTTCAGGAGCTCCACCAACAGTGTTACTTTTACCACTGTTTGCTCCTTTCTGGCCAAGAATCAGATACCAGAAACTACTCTGCCTCCTATCTGTATCGGGGCTGTTCCTTCAGTTGATGTTAATCGCCCTTTGCTTTGTCCGATTCTCGCAATTTGCATTTACCTCAACCGGATGCAGTTTATTAGGAAAGGCAGGAAGTGATTCTTTCTGTCTCTTATTCCTGGTCGACAGAAGATTTCTCCTCAGTCCATTTCTAGGTGGATTTGTCTTGCTATTGGAGCGTCATACTCTTGTTTGGCGAGTGACGATTGTATTACCAATCGCATTTCTGCTCACGAGGTGCGTGCACTGTCGACCTCCTGGTCTTATGCTAACTCTGTCAAGTTGTCGGACGTTATGCAGGCAGCTTACTGGAGAAATGCATCTACTTTCTCCACCATCTACCTGCGTCAGTTGCAGGAGCAGCCTGAGGACCTTTTTTAGCTCACCGAGGGGAGCTTAACTTATCACTTGCCACCCGTCGTCGTCCGGCGTGAACTTTACATTATCGACTACTCCTCACAAACTACTGGATCAAATTGAACCAAATTTGGTGTGCATGTTCCCTATCATATGGCAATTTAAACTTGTACAAATAAACTTGCCGCACCTACAGGGGGCACCACAAGGGGCATAACTCTGATAGCACCCATGATTTCGAGAACGAGTGGTTTTGGGTGCGGTCCGAAATTCAAGATGGCCACCAGCAGCCATTTTAAAAAATCTTCTTCTTCAGATCCAGCAGTCGGAATGTTTTGATATGTGTTGTGTAGCATCCTTAGGTGGGTGAGATTCAAGTTTGTTAAAGCCAAGTCCCAGGGTTCCTATTTGGGCTCACTGTAGGAGCCCGGATGATAACTTAGTCAAAATGAGGAATTTTCTTTAAAAATCTTCTTCTTCAGATCCAGCAGATGAATGCTTTTGATATTTGGTATGCAGCATCCTTGGGGGAGGGGGGGGTGGGGGGGGGGGGGGGGTAAGATTCAAGTTTGTTTAAGCCATGTCCCAAGTTCCATAAAATTTGTCTCTCATGACTTCATTCCTTTGTAGTGTTGATGAACCATGTCTAACTGAATGTGACCCCAAAAACTTCTTTGAACCACTTTGGCCATTGAGCGATTAAGGCTCCTTGGGGCCTCTTGTTTCTTTAGGACCCCTTTCTTCTGCTCAGGCTGTTATCAGCCCTAGCCATTAGGCTATTCTTAGATGGGTATTTCCAGTGAATGACATGTGCTTTCCTCATTACCATATGATTTGCATTCGGTCAATCGGTAGCACCCATTTGTTTCCGCACTTTGTATTAGATTTGATGCATCTGAAATCCTTTCACTATTTCAAACAAGTATATCAGATCCATCACCCACAGAGATTCGTCTCAGTTGGACAAAGATTCATCAGTGATGCATCTTATTCGCATCTAATTGAAATATATGTATACTCTCATCACCGACTAATTTAATTCATTTTTAGCTCAACTTTGAACCGATCTTTACGAAACTTCTTGGGTACCTTTGTTATCACCGTGGGAAGAGAACAAGTGTTTTTGGGTCCGGTCTGAAATTCAAGACGGCCGCTGACAGCCATTTTGTACAAAATTAGGTGCATTCAGATTTTTGCACAGAACTTCCATATGAAAGCGCTGATTTGAATAATTTTTTGTGTGAATGTTTAGTACCATTGAAACATCACGTATAATACAGGGTTTTTTCTCCTGCATAAATTATGCCAGTTAGACTAACTTTGATCTATTTAGTGTTACTTTCAGCACCGTAACTGCAATGCCAATACGGCTCGGGCTAGAGGCCGTATTTATGAACCGATCTTTATGAAACTTCTTGAGTACCTTTGTTATCACCGTGGGACGAGAACGAGTGGTTTTGGGTGCGGTCTGAAATTCAAGATGGCCACCAGCAGCCATTTTGTACTTTAGTTAGTGCAAACAGTTTTTTGTACAGAACTTCTGTATGAAAGTTCTGATTTGAATAAATTTGTGTATGAATGTTTAGTAACATGGAATACATCACATATAATATGGGTTTTTTTCTTGTGCAGAAATTATGCAAATTAGATGAACTTTGATTTATTCACTGCTACTTATACACAGTAAGTGCACATGTCAATACGGCTCGGGCTAGAGACTGTATTTATGAACCGATCTTCACAAAACTTCTTGGGTACCTTTGTTATTACCTTGGGACGAGAACGAGTGTTTCTGGGTGCGGTCCAAAATTCAAGATGGCTGCCAGTGGCCATTTTGTACCGAAATTAGGTCCATTCAGTTTTTTGTACACAACTTCTATACAGCTCAGGCTAGAGGCTAGAGGCTGTATTTATGAACCGATCTTTACAAAACCTCTTGGGTACCTTTGTTATCACCGTGGAACGAGAACTAGTGTTTTTGGGTGCGGTCCGAAATTCAAGATGGCTGCCAGCGGCCATTTTGTACCAAAATTAATGCAATCAATTTTTTGTACAGAACTTTTGTATGAAAGTTCTGATTTGAATAAATTTTTGTACGAATGTTTAGTAACATGGAATATGTCACATATAATACAGGTTTTTTTCTCGAGCAGAAATTATGCAAATTAGATGAACTTTGATTTATTCAGTGCTACTTATACACAGTAAGTGCACGTGTCAATATGGCTCGGGCTAGAGGCTTATTTAAGAACCGATCTTCACAAAACTTCTTGGGTACCTTTGTTATCTCCCTGGGATGAGAACGAGTGTTTCTGGGTGCGGTCCAAAAATTCAAGATGGCTGCCAGTGGCCATTTTGTACCGAAATTAGGTCCAATTAGTTTTTTGTACACAACTTCTATATGGCTACGGCTAGAAGCCGTATTTATGAACCGATCTTTACGAAACTTCTTGGGTACCTTTGTTATCACCCTGGGACGAGAATGAGTGTTTTGGGGTGCAGTCCAAAATTCAAGATGGCCACCAGCAGCCATTTTGTACCCAAATTAGTGCAATCAGTTTTTTGTACAGAACTTCTGTATGAAAGTTCTGATTTGAATAAATTTTTGTAGGAATGTTTAGTAACATGGAATACAAATCACATATAATATGTTTTTTTTACTTGTGCAGAAATTATGCAAATTAGATGAACTTTGATTTGTTCTGCGCTACTGATACACAGTAAGTGCACATGTCAATACGGTTTGGGCTAGAGTCTGTATTTATGAACCGATCTTCACGAAACTTCTTGGGGTACCTTTGTTATCACCTTGTGCCAGGAACGATTGTTTTTGGGTGCCTTTGTTATCACTGTGCTATGAGCACAAATATTTTGGGGTTCAGTCAGACCCACTCTGGGACTCAAAGATTTCTTTTCTAGTTTAGCATCTAAGTGTCACCCCACCTTTACAATACTTTACCTATATATTTGTTATAGGCTACGGTCAGCATTTATGTACAGACCGTTACAATACTTTACATGTACCCTTGTTATCAGGTCATTATCTAGATGTTTGTCATTGCTGTGTCACATACTATACATGTACATGTCTTAAACAAGTTGAGCTACAGTGTCATTGACACTTTCATTTACTCTGGTATTAGATTCAACATGTCAAAAATCCATTGATTATTTCAGGCCTAAATCAGAACACATTAACCTTGTATCATCTTTTGAGTGCAACAAGTTACCATCTGCAATGTTTGTTGCACTTTAAGTATGATATTTTAATTTAGTATTACATGGCTCTTTCAAGTATTTTAATTGCCAAAAAACCCCACAAATGATAAAAATATTAGAAATGAAAAAGTAAAAGGCTATTTTCAATGTTTACAAAATAATTTCATGATTATTCATCAGATAGGTGCATCTAAGTATTTAATTCTACAAACTGCACCTCAGAAGAAATCAGCGACACTTGTCTTTTTCAAATTTCCCCAGATGCCATAGAATTAAGAAAGGATGCTGGTTTGTTTACATTGGCAATGCGGGGGTTTGAACCTATGCTGAGAGAGTTTCCTTCGACCCCAACCACTTAGTGAAACTATACTGAACCACGCACACCACTCGGCCACCGACAGACTTGGGGGGTATCATTGCCATCATTTTATATTAACAACTCAACAACTGCAGAAGATAATAAAATGTAGTTAAAAAATCATCACAAAAAATGCTTGGCAACAATTGGTTGAACCGATGTGCCAGGAACCATTGCTGTTTCATCCGATTGCCCGCAATCGACCGATTGGGGTGGCCAATTCCAATCATCGGTTGAATACTAGGTTATGTGGGGGTTGGTTATGTGATTTCTCCTCCTATTGTCTATTCAGCCTAGGCCTGTTGTAAACAATTGTGAGGTAGGTTGATAAGAAATTTAAATTTTATAGTAAATTTCCTTTCTTATTAGCCCGACTGTTTACAGTGAGAGCTATAATCATGACTTTTGTCCATCTGTCCATCCATCTGTCCATCTGTTAACTTTTAGAGTTTTGGTTAAAGTTTGTGGTTAAAGTTTTTTACAGAAGGTTCAAGTGGAAGTTTTTTTTTCCTGTTTAGTCATGACTTTTGTTTGTCTGTCTGTTAACATTTGGAATTTTGGTTAAAATTTGTGGTTAAAGTTTTTTAGTCAACATAAAACTTTTTTTGTTTTTTAGCCCGACTGTTTACAGTGAGTGCTATAGTCATGACTTTTGTCCATCCATCCATCCATCTGTCTGTCAGTCCATCTGTTAACATTTAGAGTTTTGGTTAAAGTTTATGGTTAAAGTTTTTTACTGAAGGTTCAAGTATTTTGGGTTTTTTTAACCCTGTTTAGTTAACATTTGGAGTTTTGGTTAAAGTTTGTGGTTAAAGTTTAAAGGCTACACCCCGTAGTTCTTGTCTGATCGTCAAGAAATTTCATACAGGTTTTGGATCACGTCTAGATGAGAACGCCCCCTTTTGGTCGTGATCAGTCAACCGGTATAGCTGCCCGAGCCCAAAACCTGAAAACCATTAGCACAGTCTACAGGTTGTATTTATGAAGGGATTTCATTGTAACTTGGTAGGATGCCTCTGTATAATGCCTAGATGAGAACGTCCCCTTTTGGGCAGGATCTGTCAACCGTGATGGCTGCCCAAGCCCGAAACCCAAAAACTTTTAGCACAGTCTGCAGGTCATGTTTAATATGGAGGGATTTCATTGTAACTTGCTACGATGACTCTGTATGATGTCTAGATGAGAATTTCATTTCCCCATTTGGGCATGATCTGTCAACTGTGATGACTGCCCGAGCCCAAAACCTGAAAACCTTTAGCACAGTCTACAGGTCATATTTATGAAGGGATTTCATTGTATCTTGATAGGTTGACTTCATATTTTGTCTAGATGAGAAAGTCCCCTTTTGGACGTGATTGGGCAGCTGTGGCGGCTACAGGGGCCCTAAGCCCAAAAACATATAGCATAGTCTACAGGTCATATTTATGAAGGGATTTCATTGTAACTTGGTAGGATGACTCCAAATAATGTATAGATGAGAACGTCCCATTTTGATCTCGATTATTCGGCCTTGATGGCTGCCCGAGCCCAAAAACCTTTAGCATAGTCAAAAGGTCATATTTATGAAGGGATTTCATTGTAACTTGTTAGGTTGACTCCATATAATGCCTAGGTGATGACATCCTCTTTTGGTCGTGATTGGTCAACTGTGACGGCTACAGGTGCCCGAAGTCCGAAAACTTTGAGCACAGTCTACAGGTCATATTTATGAAGGGATTTCATTGTACCTTCGCAGGATCACTCCAGATGATGCCCAGGTGAGAATGTGCCCTTTTGGTTGCCATCATTCAACCATGATGTCTGCCCGAGCCCAAATGCCAAAAACATTTAGCACAGTCTACAGGTCATATTTATGAAGGGATTTCATTGTAACTTGGTAGGTTGACTTCATATAATGTCTAGATGAGAACATCCCCGTTAGGACACCATTGGGCAACTGTGACGGCAAAGGGTCCGAAGCCCGAAAACCTTTAGAACAGTCTACAGGTCATAATAATGAAGGGATTTCATTGTAGCTTGGTAAGTTGTTATTTTGGGAAATATTTAACCCTTTTTTGTATGGCAATTTAACTTACAACACCAAGGTTAAAGTTTTTGGTTAAAGTTTTTTTTCTTATTTGGGACAATGTCTACTGTCTACTGAACATTTCTACAGTGACTTTCATTAATGTCGGCATGATTTTAACCCTTTTTAAACATGTTTTCAGACTTACTTTCTTTGTATTTGAAATTAGACTTTGCCACATACTTTCTTACTCTAATTCTTGCATGGTCAATACAACTTAATGATTCCATTTACATCAATGATTTCTTTTATAGGTTTTAGGAAATATTTAACCCTTTTTTGCCAAACAATTTGACTTAGTATTCCCAGCTTAAAGTTTCAGATTAAAGTTCTGCTTTTCAAGGTTCTATCTTTCATTCTCCAAACACTCTGTTACATCATTCCTGTTTTTTAATTTCGGGCAAGGTCTACTGATGCTGTACACAGTGGTTTCAAACAATATTGGCATTAATTGAACCTTTTTCACAATGCTTTTCGTACTTAATTTCTCTAAATTTCAAATTAGGCTTGTACCACATACTGTGTTACTTTTTATTCCCTCCAACAAGGGAGGGATATAGCACAGAGCTCGCTCTGTCCATCTATCTGTCAGTCCGTCTGTCTGTCAGTCTGTCCATCCATTCGCCAGTCTGTCTCTCTGTCCGAACTTTCTTTATGCCATAACTTAAACAAAAGTTAATGGATTTCAATTCTTTTCAGTACATGTCTCTGGGTCAAGTTTGATTAGCACAATTATCCAATGAAAATTGTTGAAGTTATTGCCCTGCCCAGACCCCGCCAATTAGGCATTTTTTTTTCTTTCCTCCAATATGCATTTTGAACTATTGACAGTCACTACATGCAAAACTTTTTTTTTAAACTCATGTACCATGGAAACTCTCTTGGCATGGGTTCGAACCCCCACCATGCCAATTTCATCATTATTATGTAGTAACTATTTATTAACTTCAGATAAACTGAAAGCAAATACTTTATTATTATCCATTTGGATTATATATAGAATATACCCCTTGTAGCTTGGTGAACCAAATGTTCACCACTCGTGGTGAACATTTGGTACACCAAGCCACTACGGGTATATTTTTTTTATACCATGATCGTCAGATTATTAGGAGTTTAAATGTTAAATATTCACACCTGCGAGTCTGTTTTTGTTTACATGAGCACTGCTGGACGGTACTTCCGCTGACATTTCTTTTCAACCTACTCACAGTTGTTTACAATTGGCTGTGACATAAGTGCAAGCCCTACTTCGGAACTAACTCAAGCTTTTAATAAACTTTTCCAAACAAGCTGGAAAAGTAATAGAGTGCAAAAACACGAAAAAGATCGAAAAAGGGTTTAGCGAGACCAGCGCTCGAAATTACAGGTACTCTCTCTGCACACCTCTTGTGTTTACCGAGCACATGCGCAACAATCGTGACGTCACTTCCTTTTATTTCCGCCATCTTCGTGTACAACTTATTTGTATGTGCTATCTTCATCTGATTGTGTGCAAGTGGATTGTATCCTTTTCAAGCTTTCAAAATTATTACTATTTAATGCTATTTTTGCGTGCTTTTTCACACGTAGTCTTGTTTTTCCCCCGCGTGTGGACACAACCATTGTTCTGTTTTCCGTCGACGGGAAGCTTGATTTCATTTATCATATTCATATTATGCCCAAGACTATTCCTTGTACCTCTTGCTTGCAGGTGAAACATGTGGACGACTCTCATTCCACATCTGTCACTTGCAACAATTGTACTCAGGCCCAATCATGTGGTATTTGTGGGGTTTGGTCCTCAAAATTCTGGGCTTCTGTAAACAAGGTGGTTCTGTCTAGAGCTAGAACCCATCATTCTCGGGGTAAGGGTAGCCATGCCTTATCAGACATTTCTGTGAGTGCACGTGGTGACTCTGCACACAGGATGTTGATCTGTCTTTTTTTGTGGCAAGTTCCTCTGCAACTGTTCACGGTGCTAGTGCGGTGATACCTGACGTGGAGACCGTGGTCTCTTTGTCTTCTGATGTCACTCTTGTGGCATCTGTTTTCGTAGAGAGCTTCTCCGAGGTCAGCTTGGTGACCCTCTCCGATTTGCCTCCTGCGCCGTCGACAGTTGCTGAGGAAATTGTTACTACAGATCCTGTTCTGTATGATGGTGGCTCTTCCATCTCCTCTGGGGATGGTATACAGTCTCGGGGGGCCGAGGCTGTATCTGCTGGTGTGTCTGTGAGCTCTCAGCCTCCCCTGGCTTCGCGGCGAAGCTGTGCGGGTTTGCTGTCTGCTCCGTCTCATTTGGCTAGGTTTGCTCCTAGTCGGTTGAGCTGTTCGGTCGCTTCGGCAGCGATTCCTCACCCCTCGAGCGAATCATTTATTGTTCCTCCTTCCCCTGCTAGTGTGCGGACTAGCAGGATGGGGTTGGGACATTGGCATCCAGGGCCTGCTGTTCAGCAGAGGTCAGTGACAGCCCTGGTTAGCTGTCACTCTCAGAACCTTCCTCCGGTGATTCCTCACTGTGTTCCGAGTCTGGATGTCGATCGATGCTTGCCGTCAGTCTCAGAGGGATGGGCAGTTGGGGCCTTCTGCCGCACAGAGGCCAATGGCTGGATCGTGTCATTCTTGGGACAATCCTCCGGTGTCTTCTCACCATGTCCCAGGTCCAGCTACCGATCGACGTACGCTGTCAGTCTCTTTAGAGGATTTGCAGGCAGGACCTTCTGTTCCGCAGAGGTCAGTGGTTGCCCCTGGGCGTCACAAACGGGACTATCCTCCGGTGTCTTCTCACCGTCTCCCTATTCTGTCTGCCGATTGACGTTCGACGTCGGTCTCTGACGATTTGGGTATGACCAGAAGGGTCCATTGGGAGGACACTCCGTCGGGCGATGCTGCTGCGACGGATTCTCAGGGTGACCTGCGTCAGACCGTTTTGGTGCTCACCCGGTTGCTTTCTGGCAGCCCTCAAGTTGGCCTCCCTGTGCCTCCTGAGGCACAACCTCCTTTGGTCGGTCGACGAGATGTCTCGCCTGGCCCCTTGGATACTGCACAGTATTCACAGGAGGTTTCTGCTGGTCAGCCCGAGTTGGGCTATGTCTCCTCTGCAACAGAGGATGACGATTTTCTTGAAGGTGATGGGCCCCCTCGTCAGTCTTGGGGCAGGCTTTGGATTTTGTCTTTGGTTTATTGCCGGACATTCAACCTTCAGACCAGCCATCTGTGACCGTCCGGCTGCGGTCCTCTGTGGAGCGCTGTAACCCTGTTGAGCCTTCTAGCTCTGGGGCTTTGCATCCTCTGCAATCGGCTCAGGTTGTTGAGTCCTTGCAGGGCTTAGACGCCAAAAACGTTCAAAGGCCCTCAAGGGTTCTTTCTTTTCTAGAGCTGATGCCTTTCTGCCTCCATCGCCGTTTCGTGTTTACGATTCCGTCTGTCCACCAGTCTTCCAAGGGATGACTACTGTGGATGAGGATTCTTCTTCCCTCGGGTTAACTAAGCTAAGTCGGCAGTTCTCCCGATGTCGGTAGTTGAATCTATGGTGGGCCTGTCCCGAGAGATGCTGGGTATGTTATCTCTCGCAGACCATGTTGTCACTGCCCTGGCTGAATATTTTCCACCAGGGGAGTTTGATGATGCTCAGGCGCCTTTTCGCATTCTGTCTCAGGCTCTCATGAACTTGACACACATTCACGCCTGTAACACGGCTAATTTGGAGCTGGCGTGCCGGGATGCGGTGTTGGATTCTTCTCCATCCCTTCCTTCTGAGCAGCATGCTGTTCTGAGGTCTGCCTCTTTGGTTGGACCTCAATTGTTCCATGGTTCCGTGGAAGCTGTCCGTGGCGAGGTTCTTCGTCATTCGAAGGACCAGCTTTTGCTGCAACAGCTGGACCAACCTGCTGCTGCGGGTGGTGGTCATTCCAGGCCCGCCAAGCATCCTGCTGCATCTGCCTCGTCGGCTACGCCTTAGGCTCCGTCTGCTCCTTCTGCTCAGAAGAAGCGCCGACGCGGCCAGGCTCGCTGGCAGCCCCAGGCAGGAAAGTCTCAGGACTCTGTCACTTCCCGAGGTGGTGGTTTCTCCTCTCGGGGGCCTCGTCAAGGCCACAAGTGAAGGTTCTCACCTCGATTCACCTCCAGTCGGGGGAAGGCTGTCGCTGTTTTACGACCGTTGGACAGAGATAATGTCGGACACTTGGGTCCTCGACGGCATACAATCTGGTCTGCGACTGTCCTTCCATCGGCACCCCAGTTTATCTCGGGTGCCCCTCCCGACTCGGGTCCCTTCCAATTCTCTGCGTCAGGACCTTCTGGTGCAGGAGATCGACAATCTCCTCTCCAAAGGGGCAATCGAGGTGGTCAGGAACACTTTTCCACTGGGGTTTTTCTCGAGACTTTTCTGATGTCACATGTGCTTGCTTTCCACCGTACTCAGTTGGCTGTGACATCCTCCAACGGCACCGCGATGCTGCTGTTCTGGAGTTAGATATCTGGCAGTTTCTTTGCCTACTAGCGTCGCTGGGTTTCAGAGTCAATCGCGAGAAGTCAGATCTCCTTCCTTCTCAGCAATTTCGTCATTTGGGGATGGATTTTGACATTCTTCACAATGTGGTGTCGGTCCCCAATGCTCGGGCGACGATTCTTTCCGACTCGACTCGGAACCTGCTTCAATCTTCCTCGGTCTCAGCCAGGACTTTCCTTCAGATGCTGGGCCTTTGCAGTTCGGTGACAGATCTCATTCCGCTTGGTCACTTGTTTGTCAGAACCTCGCAAACACTTCCTGTTGGATCATTGGCTTCCAAATGTGGATCCGCTGGACCTGGAACTTCCTATTCCTCGGTCCCTGCTTTGTCACCTCCACCCTTGGGCCGATGTTCCCTGGCTGACACTGGGTGTTCTGTTGGATCTTCCTTACTGCAGATGCCAGGCTGGGGTGCGACGTTGGATCCTCTCGGTCTGTCCACTCAAGGCGAGTGGGACAGCGAGCAGGTAGGCCTTCATATCAACCAGAAGGAGCTCCTTGCTCTTCTGTTGAGTTTTCGGCTTTGGATCCCTCACCTGTTGGACCATATTGTCCTACTTCTTTCGGACAATTCGACAGTCGTGGCCGGCATACGGAATCAAGGAGGCACACATTCGATTCCCATGTATCGGCTATCTCAGGATCTTCTGTTGGCGCGGGATGTAAACGCTTGGGTGTCCATTCAACACTTTCCCGGGCGTCTCAACGTCCTAACAGACTCCCTGTCCCAACGTGACAGTGTCCTTCCAACCGAATGGATGCTATATCGGTCGATGTTTCAGGCGATTTGCGAGCAGTGGGGCCATCCTCAGGTCGACCTTTTCACCACTCACTGGAATCATCAGGTAAAGACCTTTGTCTCCCCTTGTCCAGATCCTCTGGCATTTGTGGTAGACGCTCTGTCTCTGGACTGGACAGGTAGGATCGGCTATGCCTTCCCTCCTGCACCGATTCTTCCTCAAGTATTAGCAAAGATTCGTGCTTGCAGTTGCAGGATCATTCTGATCGCACCTCTGTCTCCACAGAGGGTGTGGATCAATCTGCTGCGGCCTCTGTTGGCAGATCGGCCGATTCGTCTACCTCTACGTCGCGATCTTCTTTCCCAGGGTCATCCCAGGAAGTATCACAACAACCTGGCGTGCCTGTCCCTTCACGCCTGTCTTTAATCAGGTCCTGTCTCCAACATAGAGGTTTTTCGAGACGAACAGTGGAGTGCATTTCTGCATCGCGGCAACATTCCAACATTCCATTGGCATGACTTATGCTGCAAAGTGGAAGGTTTTCTGCCGCTGGTGTGCTGATCACAATGTGGATTACCGTGATCTGTCAATCGCTCAAATTGCCGATTTTTCTGGTTTATCTTTTTGACTCCAAGGGCCTCCAGCCTATTATGATTAAGGGCTATCGTTCTATGCTGTCTGATACTTTCTCTTTTGTGGGAAAGTGGTGCATTGGTCGTAATCTTTTTCTCTCCAAACTCATTCGGCACTTTTCTTTGAAGAGGCCTCGGGTTTTGCATCTTACACCCAAGTGGAACTTGGCATGGGTGTTGCACTGTTTGGTGGGGGCGCCATTCGAGCCTTTATCTGAGACCAATATGCGTTTTCTCACCTATAAGACGGCTTTTCTTTTAGCGTTTGCTTCTGCTCGACGAGTCAGTGAGCTTCATGCGCTATCTGTTGATTCTGCATTCTTCAGAAATGAGGCTAACAGTGTCACCTTCACTACTGATTGCTCTTTTCTGGCTAAGAATCAACTTTCTGATTCGGTACCTCCTCCCATCTGCATTCGGGCTCTCCCCGCTGTCGATGGTCGGAGACCTCTTCTTTGTCCTGTTCGTGCGATCAAGACTTAAATTTATCGCACTCAGTTCATTAGGAGGGGTCGGAAGAGATTCTTTCTGTCTCTCATTCCTAAGAGGCAGTCTATCTCTTCCCATTCTATTTCCAGGTGGATCTGTCTTGCAATCAAGCTGGCTTATTCTCGCTTGTCAGCTTCGGATCTTGTTTCAAACCGGTTTAATGTTCATGAGATTCGTGCCATTTCTACATCCTGGGCGTTCTCCAATTCTGTTTCGCTCTGGGATGTTATGAATGCGGCTTACTAGAAGAATGCTTCTACCTTCTTCTCCTTTTATCTCCGCCACCTACAGCAGCAATCTGAGGACCTTTATTCTTTAGGCCCTCTCATTGCTGCTCAGGCTGTTGTGCACCCTCGTTAAAATTGTTTTTATCGAGGTTGTGTTTCACTCAGCTTTGTTCTTTTCAGGTGCCTTCTCTCTATCTTCATTACAGGTTTTTGCTATTGTTCTCTGCCCTCCTTGCTTTTCTTTCTGCTGCTCTTGTTGGTATTGGTTATGTGATTCACCTCCTCCTATTGTTTATTCAGCCAATTGTAAACAATTGTGAGAAGGTTGAAAAGAAATTAAAATTTTTTAGTGAATTTTGTTTCTTAACATACCTACCACAATTGTTTAGGTAGGCCCACCCTTCTTGGGGATATCTTCGATGCCTCCCCGCTAAATCACAAACTTCTTGTTGGCGGAAATATGGAATTGACGTCACGGTTGTTGCGCATGTGCTCGGTAAATGCAAGAGGTGTGCAGAGAGAGTACCTGTAATTTCGAGCGCTGGTCTCGCTCGACCCTTTTTTCGATCTTTTTCGTGCTTTTGCACTCTATTACTTTTCCAGCTTGTTTGGAAAAGTTTCTTAAAAGCTTGAGTTAGTTCCGAAGTAGGGCTTGCACTTACATTACAGCCAATTGTAAACAATTGTGGTAGGTATGTTAAGAAACAAAATTTACTAAAAAATTTTAATTTTTATCACCAAAACGAAATAGAAACGAAACTGCAAATTACGGAGCCTTTTTCATTTTAATAACATAATAACATACTATTTTGAGTTGTGGATGCTTTATTAACATGGGACAACGTGTGTTTGTTACTTTTTTGTACCTTATGAGGTAAACTTATGTAAAAACGTAATAAATAATTTTGGGTTTCATCTCATTCTTCACAAGACGACAAGTGATAAATTTAGACAAGTTTGCATTCAAGGTGAGGTCACCAAAGGTCAGCATGGATGTAGTTCCACTGTAGGTGTAAATTTTTACTATTGAAATCCCATTGCTGGCATGTTCACCACGGTTGGTGTGTAAAGTTAAAATTTATGTCGTGGGCTTTTTATATATAGTAGAATAGGTAATCATGGTATAAAAAAAGATTACGTAACAAAGAAATGTTTTGATAAGAATCAGATTAAATGGATAAACTTCACCCACAAGAAAGAGCCATGATTTATTGATGTTTCCTATAGATTACTTGACACGTGTGAATTCTGTCTTGCTTGTGTCGACAGTCAGCAATTTTATCAAAAGTGATGCACTGAAATAATAAACCAAATAGCATATGATACCTACTAAAAGTATATTTTTGGTGTCAAAAGATTATTACTGCAGTTAACACCCAGCAGCAACACTGCATGGTCATCTTCACAAAACCCCTGTTGATTAGCAATGAGCAGGCAATGTTGTTTGTTTGTTCCTGTGGGGAATCATAAGCTATATTTTGGAGAAAAGAAACTCTTAAGATCTGTTTTAAATTCACTGTTTAATACATTCAAACTAGGCCTTTAAATTAGTCTAATTTGAGACACTGCAGATGTTTCAAGGTTAACTGCTGTTCAGCTCTATTTGAAGACCGTTTTTTGCAATAAGGACAGTATGAAATGCCATTTTCTGTTTTCTCCTGGCTCTATTGGTGCCTCAGAATATATATTACCGGTTATCCTAGGGGTCTTATTCCAACTCGGATCACGTTTTAGTGCAACAGACAACAAATGCCCCAACATGCAGCCTCTGCGTATCTACAAGTAATTCCGATGTTAAATCATAAGAACCTTTGCAGTTGTTAGGCAAGTCTTGGCTACCTGTATAGCAAAGACTTGCGTAGAAACAACTGCAAAGCCACAGACTGTAGACTACCACAGTCAGTAGCAAAAATGTATACAAAATCTCCAGGCTTTTCCAGATTGAATCATTTTAACAAAAATGGAAAAGAGAGTATAAAAACAAACCACACTGTGTGTTATGCCTTCAGTTTGGGAACATTTTTGTTATTTGGGCACAATAGCTATCAGTATGAGTTTCGTGGAATTTAAAATCCTGTTCAACCAATAAAATGTTGGGCAAGTTACTTAATCCCACTTGCCCAAGTGGTAGCATGGTGTTGCAGTATGCAGCCTGTCAATGGTGCACATGCCTTCAACTGATGCTAGCCCTGCTTGTGTGGGGTTAGTAAGTTGGAGAGGCTGGCAGGTACTTGCTGCTGCTCTGTGGTTGTCTTTGGATACTCTGGCTTATTCATTTATTTATTGGTGTTTAATAAATAAATAACTAAATTGCTGATAACTGAGAATTTTTGTTTTTGCAGACTGAGAGGGATGCCAGGAGTCAAGTCATGAAATTCCCTGTGGAGAATAAGTCAACAGACAGGTAAATTTATAGAAACAACTGTTGAAATGTAAAACATACAGGTAGAAATATTATCCCTCAAGAAAGGGCATAAATTATCAGCTGCAACCTTTTTTCAGTCAGAGTCTGTCAAACTAAATATAATTAGCTGAACTTATTACCGAAGAGGAAATGTATTGGTCTTGACAACTGAGGGAATTTTCACAATAGTTGGAAGGGGAATAACTCCTAAAGAAATTGTTCCTCAAAATTTTAACTGATATTTCATATTCAAAAAACATTGTATGCCAAATATTACTTAACCCTTTACCCAACGAATCGCCCACATCCGCCTGCGTAATATGCAGATTCAGCAGCTGAAAAAATATTATTTTTCGAAAAATTTCAACAAAACCATATCATGTGACCCCTCGTTGGAACGAGCTCATCGAGCTTGTTCCAATGAGGGGTCACATGATATGGTTTTGTTGAAATTTTTCGAAAAAAATTAAAAAACGATATTTAAATTAATAAATTTTGATATCATCTGCGTTGGGTAAAGGGTTAATGTCCTCATGGCTTTAAAAAAGATATAGTGATAGTTGTTACAGAGCTTTGTCATTTGATAGCATATAATTAATTGAGTCATGAAAGTTTTGATTTTCTCTCTACTTGGAATCAAACAATTTTCAAGTTTCTTGTGATATCTCATCTGCAAGCCTGGAAATAAGCAATCTGTCATTTGCAGAATGAGGTCCCCAGAGGGCGTATTTGCTGATGCTATCCCATACAGTGGGCTAGAGCCCCTCAATTTATACCTCTTTCTGTTCAGGCCTGAGACCTTGATTCAGATTGAGGTTCAAAGAGGGTAAATTTAGTAACGTTACCCTGCTATCACCAAATTCACCCTCTGGGGACAACATTCTTCAGATGATAGTCTGCTTATTTCCAGGCTTGCTCATCTGGAACATACTTGTAACATGGAGTGTGGTAAGGTGTCACAGTCAGAGTACTATTTAGACCATTTATTATAATGGCAAACTCATATCTCAGTACTCATAATAAAACTATATTTTTATACTGTACCAATCACCCAGACATAGCTGGTGCTAACTCTTAAAATATAGGGCCAAACACAAATTTTGCCCCCCAATCCCCAAAATTTGCATCTAAAACCAAAGAAAACATGTCCTGAATGGCCCTCCACACTTCACCTCTACTGCGCATGCGCAGTGTCAAGGACGTTCCGAAATTGGCGCCATTAATCATTCTAAGTTTGGCCCTTCATGAGTTAACATCTGACTGATCTTTGTGCTTGTAAATCTCAGTTTTAATGATGCCAGACACATAAATATTAGTGAAATGGTGATTCTAAGGAGGATAGAGAAGGAGGAGAGGAAAAATGTGTGACAGAATATTATCAGGGCTGTAACTTAAAATTTTTTAATGAAATTATGTTAAGTTACCTATTTTCGAGGCAGCAGCCATTTTGTTGTCATTCTGATTATTTAGTTACACTGATTTTTCAGTGTTTTCCTCTCTCCCTTTCCTTTAAGTCCCCCCTTGCTATTCTCCCATGCTTTTGGCATAGTTTCTGTAATTATTATTACTAAATTTTCTTGGGAGTTTTAGCTGAATAACAGAATGAATTCTGTTCTTTTCCCCATGTTTACGTCTTCACCTACGGGTGGTTAGGCGTTGTGTTCTGCATCTACCATCTAATGTTCTGCAGTTTCTTCCCTGGAAGTCTCTGTTTTGCATCAGATAGTGTATTTTTGGTAACTGATTCCGGGCCTGGGTGCCTGGAGTCTTATTTTAGTGTTTTTACATTCATTGTTTACATTTACAACAGCCCTCTGTGTGAGGGGGGGATTTCTTGAAAATAATATCTTGATGTTATTTTAATCATAACTAGATACATTATTATTGTTCGTAAGTGTTGAATAAATTGTTTAAAATATTTTTAAAATTTTTGTCCACACTTAGGCTTGGGATCCATTGGGGCTCAACGTTACTTTTCAGAAACTTTGGCTGTTCTGAAAAAATATTTTTTCAAAATATTTTGATTTCAATTATTTTTTCTATATTAATGGATCATATTATTATTATGTATTTTGATTGCCAGGGGTTGGTGCGAGTACCAGGACTTGTTTTCTTTTCACATTGAAAGGATTTTGATCAATTGTAATAAGAGGAAGTCTTCCTCTGACTTTTATAATCATTCTATATGTGGTCAGTGTACTCGCATTAACTCCTGTTCTGTTTCGTATGATTTCGATGACAACATGGGAAGCGTATGTCACGGTATGTTAGTGGGGAATTGGACACTCCGGTCCTTTCCCCGCAGGGTCACTCTACTTTATCAATTTCTATTTCAGACGATCAAGATTAGGGTGATGTATCTGTGATGTCTTCCAACAGTGTGCCTCCGTCATCACAATTAATGAAGGGCTAGCGGAAAAGTGCTCATGTAAATACGCCAATTGCCTAAGAGGACCCTAGTAGGTTCGACGGCCTTTGACGTCCGCTAGCTCGCCCGGTGTAGCGTCCATTCATCGAATGGTTCGGCAGCCGGGTTCGTCCGTTGCGGTCGAGAAGGAGTTCTGGGGTGATGCGAGCACTATAAATCAACCAAATGCACACCCAGTGATGGCGGATTAGAGGGAGATCGGAGGAAGCCTTTTAGTCTGGTTCATAGCTCGTTCTGGTCCATCCGGACGGCGAGCGAGAGAGGCCCCTCTCTCGTACAACAACATCTGGCCCCAGATGTTGTGGTACAAAATGTTTCGCATTCGGAGCATACGTCCGTCGGTCGGGACGCTCCGACATATAGTCAGTCCGCAGTAGACTGTCAATAAGGCTTCCTCATTCTCATGATAGCGCACACGACCGCTCTTGGCTACGTGACCTCGGATATCCAGTCAGCTTCGCCAGTCAGAGAATCATCGGCGACCAGGTCACACCATCCGGTAGCCAGGGACACGAGGCCTCCAGACTCCGGACGTTCGCATAGGAAAGTGTGCGGGAGTCAACGTACATGGAGCTTCCGGCGGCAATGCATCGTAAGACCGCTACTGCACAGGCCTCGGGAACGGACGTGCTTTCCAAAATAGCACAGCTTATCGCAGCATCCCAGCATCAACTGAATCTGTCGCATATTTTTTTTCCGACGATGCTGGGTCGGGACGCTCCGCGGAAGCGGGTACGGACGTCCGAAAATTTCATCCGGTCCGACGGGATACCGAAAGGGATTTGGAGGATTTCGAGCTTTCCCTTTCGGAACAACATATGCTGTTGTGTATGTCATCTGACTTGATCTTCTACAGCTTCTTTCGTCGGACCAGAATGCTGTGATGCCGGATAAGAAACTGATAGCGTCGGTGGACTTAGAAATTTTTGGTTCGGTTCAGGGACATCGTCC
This sequence comes from Pictodentalium vernedei, assembly GCA_031216915.1. NCBI lineage: Eukaryota > Metazoa > Mollusca > Scaphopoda > Dentaliida > Dentaliidae > Pictodentalium > Pictodentalium vernedei. The sequence continues at coordinate 289,389,791 of CM062291.1, read as the reverse complement.
CTCAGTGCCGACATAGTCCAATAATGTCACACAAACTTTCGAATTATTGAACGACGCTATATATATTATTATTATATGCTTGCTATAACCAAGCATTTCTGGTTTCTTGTTCGCAAAGTTACGGAGATGTCTTTCAAAAGTGTGCCTCTGTCGTCATAGTTAATGAAGAGCTAGCGGCAATAAGTGCTCATGGAATATGTCTATCGCCTAAGAGATCCCTTGTAGGATCGACGGAGTGACATACGCTAGCTCACCCGGTGTAGCGTACATTCATCGAATGGTTCGGCTGCCGGGTTCGTCCGTTGCGGTCTAGGAAGGAGATTTGGGTGATGCGAGCACTATAATTACTTTAGTACTCACCCAGTGACGGCGGATTGAGGACAGATCAGAGGAAGCCTGTTAGTCCGGTTCCTGGCTTGTCCAGGTCCGTCCGGGCTGTGAGCGAGAGAGGTCCCTCTCTCGTCCAACAACATAGGGGACCGCATGTTGTGGTTCAGATATTTTACATTCGGAGCATATGTCTGTCGGTCGGGACGCTCCGTTATATTGACAGTCCGAGAGACTGTCGATAATGCTTCCTCATCCTCACAGCAGGGCACACGACCGCACATTGGCTACGTGACCTCGAGTATCCGATCAGTTTCGGCATTCAGTGATTCCACGGCGAATAGGTCACGCCATCCGGTAGCCAAGGGACACGAGGCCTATACACTCCGTTCGCTCGCATATTGGTAGTATGCACGGGGTAACGATCACGGAGCTTCCAGCAGCAATGCATTGTAGGACCGCTTCTCCTCAGGCCTCAGTGACGGACGTGCTATCCGAGTTAGCACAGTTGTTTCACAGCATCCCAGCAATCGACAGTTTCTTACTCGAATCAGGAATTATCTGACGGCGCTGGGTCGGTGCGGTCCACGGTTGCATCAGGTACGGACGACCGAACGCTTTATAGGGTTCGACAGGATGGCGAAAGGGATTCGAAAGATTTCAAGTTTTCCCTTTCGTAGCATCGGAAGCTGCCATTCATATCTTCTGGCATTATCTTCCAGTGATTGTTATTTCGGACTACATTGCTGCGATGTTGGATAAGAGACTTATAGCGTCATTGGACACGGAATTTTGGATCGGTTCAGGGACATTGTCCCTGACTTGCTGACACAGTCCAATAATGTCATTACAACATGTGTTTTATTTTTCGACGCTATATATGCATATAAGCCTGCTACCAAGCATGATAGTTTAGTTTCTTGTCCGCAATGCTCATTTCTGCCGTTTTATCATTTATACGAATAATTTATTTTGGCAGAGCAGGGCATACCGAGAGTTCATATGCGTTTAGACGGCGTGGTTAAAGACTGGAAATATTCTTTTTCGCCGTCTATGTCTTTTCCAACCACAATGTTGGAAACGACAGTGATGTCTAGTAGACTTAACCTAGACGCTTTATCATACGTAATCCACCTTACTGAGGCGTTATCATTACGTCTTCAAGAAAAGATTTGCATCGTGGATAGTAAGGTGAAGAACTCTCTCAGAGTCGCTTCGTTCTCGGAGAAGCCTCTCTTCGACGGCAACTTTTCAGCAATCCATGAATTGCTCGATTTACACGTTCTCTTGTCTATTTAGTGTTACAAGAGATTTAGACTGGGGCAAACATTCGGTGGTTGACTCAGAGAGTGCCACTGCAGTTGCCGGATCCGAGTGTTATAGTTATGACGGTTGCCAGTCAAACAGATTGGGATATAATATTGATCCCAACAGATTCGAAGTGCCAGGGTCTTTGGGTTCCGCAGTCTCTAAGCAAGCAATTATCTTCCGCGGAATAATGTTTTTTAGGCTTGCTTTATGTCATTGCATGAACATTATTCAGAAACGCATGTCCAAATCCTGTCCGTTAATTCGACAGTAGTGGCGTATCTCCGGAACCAGGGAGGCACTCATTCGTTTCCGTTATTCAATTTAATGGAAAGAATCCGTCTGTTGGTTATAGTACACCAAGTTCTGTTTCGGTCCGTCATATTCCGGGTCGTCTGATTGTTTTACCGGACTCCCGTTCACTTAGGGGTCGCTTGTTGCCGTCAGAATGGACTCTCAACAAACAAGTATTCAATCAGATTTGCTATCTATGGGAGCACCCAATGATAATTTATTTACGACACAGCTTGCTAATCAATTGCAGACGTATGTGTTGGCTTGTCCGGATCTCTGAGCTAATGTTGTTAACGCTCTATTGATCTAATAGGACGGAATGATAGGATACGCGTATCCTCCGGCGCTGTTGTTTCAGCAGGTATTGCTAAGATAAACAACCACAATACATTTCTGTTGATAGCATCTCTGTCTTCACAGAGACCGTGGGTAATTTATTCTGATGTCTACTGTGGGACTTAACGCGAAATCTTCCTCAATGAGAGGATCTTTTTTCGCTGGGTAAATCGTGTCATCTTTATCACAACCCGCAAGGTCGCAACCTTCACGTATTCCGTTGTGTGGTCCGTATTGCATTGTAAGCATTGTACTGGACGAGCTTTGGACGCGATTTCTTACTATAGGAGATCCTCTTCTTCGCTATTCTATGCGGCTAAAGTGGAGGCTCTTCCGTTGTTGGTGTAGGGATCACTATGTTCATATTGTTGATCCCTCCATACTACTCATTGCAACTTTTTAGTATACTTGTTTGACAAGATCTACTGCAGCCTCTTATTATTAAGGTTATAGGTTTATGTTACCTCATACCTATGCACTCTATGATAGTTTACAATTGAGTCTTATGTCTCTTTATCTAAGTCAGTTAGTAACTTTTTGATAAATAGACTTAGAATCTTTAGATTAAATTCCTATATGGAATTTAACTTCGGTTCTTATTTAGCTAAGTAATCATTTGAGCCTCTGGAAACAGTAGTTTTCAAATTCTGACCTTTTAGACAGTAATTCTGTTGGCTTCTCTTTTACTGAAGAGTCAGTGAGTTTCATGCACTATCGATGGATGATTTTCACTTTCGTAGTTTCGGAATCACTACTTCCTTTACTATTTAGGTTGGATTTTTGCATAAGAGTTAGGCTCCTAATATCCGGAACCTATTGTTATTAAGGTCCTTCCGTCTTCGTACGGGCATAGGCCTTTACTCTGTCCGGTTAGAGTTTATGTATTTATAAACAGATATCTGTTTATTACTACGGGCGTAAGCTTCTTCTGTCTTTGATGCCTAATAGAAGGACGTTACGCTCCATTCTATTGCTAATGGATTCAATTAACTATCGGTACTGCTTATGGCATATCATTGACTCAGCAGTTGTGCTTAAGATTTCGGCTCATGAAGTAAGAGTTCTTCTACATCTTGGGCTTACATTAATAGTGTCGCTATTATAGATTTTTGAAGGCTGCTCATTGCGCTCAGCCATCCACATTCATGAATTTTTATCTCAGAAATATCGAGTCAATTTCTGGAGGCCTCTATTGTTAGGTCTATTATCTACTGCTCAGAATGTCATTCACTTAACAGTTGCTACTATAGCTAGGTAGGCTGTCTGTTTCGGCAGTGACTCCGTTCTGCTGCCCTCTTCGCTCTGGGCTATTTGACCCAGGGCAAGAAAAAAGGGGGGGGGGGGGAGGGTGTTCCCTTGGGTCACCTGTTTTACTATGAAAACAAGGGGATACCTCCTCCGGAGTTAGTAATTCTGAGCTGTTATTGGGATGGTTGTTTAGTGAGAAGTTTATGTTTTAAAAATTCATTCAAGTTTTAGTTTTTAAAGTATAGCTTTTGAATATAGCACGTGTCAACGGACATGATTATGCTATCCTCAGACACTTTTAAGGAGTATAAGAGTCTCTATTCTCTAGACTTACTTTATTTATTGGCTTACTTTAAAAATTATTAGTATAAGGATTATATTGGATATTAATAGAGTACATGGATGTATGATGCTCAGTTTTGGAAGGTGTTGTATCTTTCTAATTTATCATAAATAAGAAAGATACATGTAAGGCCTATTACTTCTTTTTCCCTAGAGGGGATGACTCTATTTTATATTATTGAGCATATTCCATCTTGCTCTATGTCCTTGGCCCTCCAGCCTTTTTACTATTCAGCTATGTCTGGGTCATTGGTACAGTATAAAAATGTTAAAAAATTTATAGTAATTTCTATATTTTTTATACTTACCAATGACCCAGATGGGGATGGCCCTCCCAGGAGTTGGGAACTCTTGCCTCCCCGCTGAGTACATAGCGCTTACCAGGCACTGGTTATTAGAATGATTAATGGCGCCAGTTTCGGAACGTCCTTGACACTGCGCATGCGCAGTAGAGGTGAAGTGTGGAGGGCCATTCAGGACATGTTTTCTTTGGTTTTAGATGCAAATTTTGAGGATTGGGGGGCAAAATTTGTGTTTGGCCCTATATTTTAAGAGTTAGCACCAGCTATGTCTGGGTCATTGGTAAGTATAAAAAATATAGAAATTACTATAAATTTTTTAACTTTTATGCCCCACGATGAACAGTTGGGAGGCATATTGTTTTACACCTGTGCATCCGTCCATCTGACTACTGTCCATCTGTTCATCTGCATCTAGGGTACATTGTTTGTCTGGCTAACTCCTCTCAGGATTTTGATTTGCTTTAATATTTCACAAAATTACAGGTTGTTGAACTTGGTCAATTTTTTGTAGAATTTCGTCTGTATGGTACGTGGTTTGTGTGTGGTAGACTTTGCGGGGGCATCATATGTGTCTTACAGTAACAAATCACAGTTTGCTCTTTAACCTCCTGTGTCTATGTGCTGTGTGGGGGCATGCTTCAGTCAAGTTTGAAATAGCTGTTCATAACAGCTTCCATCAACCCCACTGATCTCTGTACAAAAGGATTGCTGGAACGTCCTCAAAAAACTGACCCAAACCCCCAATCCCTAAGATGGCATCAAGTAAATCAGTGTAACAACTCCTTCCATGTCATGATGTTTGATAATGTGAAAGCTGTTACCTAACATGAAAACTAATACCATTATATCAAGTTTCCAATCTCGGCACTTGTTTTTTTTTATCAATAATAACTAAAATATATTGTAAATATTCAATTTGCATTGCCACTAAAAGTGTGCACATAATATCATCATATTTATTTTCTGCATTAATCAAAGTTTATTCTTTAAAAAGCGATTTGAGATTGCAAGGTATCAGTATACTAAATACGTTCTAGAACTTTTTTGTTTTTGAGCATTGTTTATTTATAGCAACTTTCACCCCTCCCCCCACACCCCCCACGCCCCAGATGGCAATGGTAGAGACACTTCTCATTATGTGACCAAAGATCCTTTCAGCAATTTATTTGTATAGAGATTAGTGATCACTCCTCTAACTAACAGTTTGTCTAATCTGACCAGTGCTTTTTTTATGAAAACCGAGGTGCCGCCACCCGGAATTGGAAGCAGGCCGCTTTCTGATCCCCCTGGTGTTCCTATACCATGGGAGGCATTGGCTGGTATGCCCGACATGGGCTATGTGTCTTCTGACTCAGGAAATTGGTCCGACACACCTGACGTTGAGAGCCATCAGTCTTCTGACTTGGGGCCGGCTCTTGACTTTGTGTTTGAGTTCCTTCAAACCGTCAGACCAGCCGGAGGTTTCAGCCTGGCCGCGATCATCGGAAGCGCGCCTACAGCCTGTGGAGCAAACTTCTTCTGGGGGCCTTCGACCATACCAGTCGGTACAAGTAATCGAAGCTTTTGCAGCATTGGACCCTAAGTTGGGTTCCAGGGCTTCATTCTTCACTAGGCTGATCCCTTTTTGCCCCTGTGCATTATTGTTCCTACGATTCCACCAATCCATCGATCTACCGGACTTTGATGGTCTTGGATCAGGACTCTTTCGTCCTCGGGCTTTCCAAGCCCAAGTCAGCTGTTATTCCTATGGCTACTTTGAAGTCCATGTTGGGCTTATCCAGAGAGATTCTAGGCATGCTTTCTCTTTCGGATCACGTCGTATCTGCCATGGCTGCTAATCTGCCTCCAGATAAGTTTGACAGGCTCCTTTGTGTGTGACTTCTAAGACGCTCAGGCATCTTACTCACATGCATGCCTGTAACATGGCTAATTTGGAATTAGTTCGCCGGGACGCTGTGTTGGACACAAGCCTGCTCTTCGATCCGCTTCTTTGGTGAGTCCACGACTATTCCATGTTTTTGTGGTGATGGTCTGGGATGACATACTGCATCATTCTAAAGATCAGCTGCTGCTTCACCAGCTTGATCTGCCTTCTGTTGGAGGCCGGGGCCATTCCAAACCTAACAAACGCCCTTCTGCTTCCTTTCTGAAGCCAGGGGTTGATCCTCCTGCTTTCGCTTCTTCCTCTCACTCAAGTGGTAAGGGTAAGCATCGGCAGTCCAAAGGGAGGTCTTAGGATCCTTCATCTAGCAGAGGAGGTGGTTTCTTCTCTCACAGGCCTCGCCGGGGCTCGACATGAAGGTCCTCACCTTGATTCGTCCAAGGTTGGAGGAGGGGGTATCCGAGTTTGCAGACTGTTGGACCACGATCACATCGGATCCTTGGATGTTAGATGTTGTTCGGTCCAGTCTGCGGATATCCTTTCAGAGGCAATCCACTCTGTCGGGAGTGCCTCTTCCAACCCAAGTTCCTTTAGATGTTTCACGTCAGGAAATTTTGATCATGGAGATAGACAATCTCCATTCAAAGGGGGCAATCGAGGTCATCAGCATTCATTCAGTGAGATTTTATTCCCGCCTGTTCTTGGTGCCAAACAAGTATGCCTGACTCCGACTGGTTTTGATCCGAGTATCCTGAACCAGTCTTTCATTGCTCCCAAGTTCAGCATGGAGGAGACTTACAGGTCTGTTTGCCACTCCATTTACCAGGGAGATTTTGCTTCCAGCTTGGATCTGCGAGGCGCTTACTTTCATGTTCCTATTCATCAGACATCACGAAAGTATTTCAGGTTCGCTTTTCTGGGGTGAAATTACCAGTTTAAGGCCTTTTGGCCTCAACCTGACTCCATGGGCCTTCATCAGAATGATGTCGCATGTGATAGTCTTCCATCGCACTCAGTCCAGGGTGACTACTTTGACGTATCTGGATGATATCCTCCAGAGGCACTCCAATGCTGCTCTTCTGGAGTCAGATGTCGACACACTTGAGCCTGCTTATGTCGCTAGTTGGACCTGGTCCCTTCTCTGTCATTTTGTCATCTGGGGATGGACTTCCGGTCTCAGCTGAATATGGTGGCGGTTCCCCGGGCGTGGACTGTGATGCTCTCGGCTTTCACCCTGACTCTGACCAAGTCTGCGACAGCATGGAGTATTCTCCGGCTACTCGGTCTCTGCGGTTCGGTGACGGATCTCATTCCTCTAGGTCGGCTGCATGTCAGACCTCTCCAACACTTTCTGCTCAGTAGTTGGAAGCCAAATGTCAATCCTCTGGATCTCGTGCTTCAGTTACCAGCATCTCTTCATCGTTACCATCTTCTCTGGACGATGTTCAGTGGATTATGCAGGGAGTTCCATTGGACTTGCCCATGTCCGATCATGTTCTGACAGCTCATGCCAGCGATCTCGGATGGTGCACGACGTTGGATCCTCTGGTCTTTCCCTTCATGGTGTATGGGACCAGGATCAAGCAGCTCTCCTCATCAACCAGAAGGAGCTTCTTGCTCTTCTTCTGAGTTTCCGGCAGTGGATCCTCCACCTTTCGAATTGTCAGTTCCTTCTGTTGTCCGACAATTCGACAGTGGTCACTTACATTTCGGAACCAGGGCGGCATGCACTTGCTTCCCATGTACGAATTGGCTCGGGATCTTCTACTACTCGCTCAGGATGTCAATGCGTGGGTGGTGGTTCGTTACATTCCCGGTCGTCTGAATGTCCTAGCCGACTCCCTTTCCCGATGGGTCAGGGTCATTTCCACCGAGTGGATGCTTCACAGGGCAGTGTTACAGTCGCTTTGCAATCTCTGGGGTCATCCCCACATCGATCTTCTTGCGACCTGCTGGAACCCTCAAGTGGACACTTTCATGTTGCTGTGTCTAGATCCTCTGGCTTTCACCGTGGATGCTCTGTCACTCGATTGGAACGGTCTAGTCGGCTTCGCCTTCCCGCAGGTTCTGATTCTGCCTCAGGTTCTAGCTAAGATACGAATCTGCAGTTGTTGAATCATTCTGATCGCTCCCCTGTCATCTCAGCGGGTGTGGATCAATCAGCTCCGCTCTCTGTTGGCAGCAGTTCCGGCTCATCTCCCTTTACGACCTTTTTTGCCAAGGTCACCCGAGGAGGGTTCACATCGACCCAACTTCATTGTGCCTGCATGCATATCTTTTGTCAGGTCTTGTCTCCTCCGTAGAGGTTTTTTGAGACGAGCAATGGAGTGCATTTCTTCTTCAAGGCTGCACTCCACTGGTTTAGCCTATGCGGCTAAGTGGAAGGTCTTCTGTCGATGGTGTGCTGATTACTCTTTTGATCGTGCCGATCATTCGATAACACAGATTGCGGAGTTTCTGGTATATTTGTTTGATTCTGGGGGTCTCCAACCTGTTACCATCAAAGGGTACAGGTCCTTGCTTTTGGAGACTGTTTCGTTTGTGGGAAAGCATAGTATCGCAACTAATTCATATCTCTCCAAGGTTTTTCGACACTTTTCTTTGAAAAGGCATAGGATTTTGCAGCTTACCCCAAGATAGAATCTTTCATTTGTGCTGCTTTGCTTGGGGGGGGGGGAGGGGGGGGGGGGGGCGGCGTTCAAACCTTTATCCCAGGTGATTATGCGTTTTCTCTCATACAAGACGGCTTTTCTTTTGCCTCAGCCAGAAGTGTTAGTGAGCTTTACGCCCTCTCTGTTGATCTGACCTTTTTCAGGAGCTCCGCCAACAATGTTACTTTACCACTGATTGCTCCTTTCTGGCCAAGAATCAGATGCCAGAAACTACTCCACCTCCAATCTGTATCAGGGCTCTTCCTTCTGCTGAGGGTAATCGCCCTTTGCACTGTCAGGTTCGTGCAATTCGCATTTACCTCAACCGGATGCAGTTCATTAGGTAAGGCAGGAAAAGATATTTTTCTCTCTCTTATCCCTGATCGACAGAAGATCTCTCCTCAGTCCATTTCTAGATGGATTTGTCTTGCTATTCACGCAAAATACGCTCGTCTAGCGACTGACAATTGTATTACCAATGGCTTCTCTGCCCAAGAGGTGCATGCATTGTCTTCGTCCTGGGCTAATGCTAACTCTGGAAAGTTGTTGGATGTTATGCAGGCAGCCTACTGAAGAAATGCTTCTACTTTCTCCACCTATCTGCATCAGTTACAGGAGCAGCATGAGGACCTTTTTTCTTTAGGCCCCTTTTTTTCTGCTCAGGCTGTCATCAACCCTAGCCATTAGGGTTCTTGCAAGATCAGTTCCAGCCCTGTGCTTGGTACAGTCCTTTCTGACTGTGTGTCACACAGGGCCATATGCTTCATCTTCCATTGTCATATTTTTATACTACAACCAATGGCCCAGGCTCAGCTGGTGCAAACTCAATAATATCAAGGGCCAAACACAAATTTTGAACCCCCCAATCCCCCAAATTTGCATACTATATCGAAAATTAAAAGTCCTATCTGGCTGTCCATACTTTTAGTATTTGTGCATGCGCAGTACTCAGGAAGAGACCGGAATTGATGCAAACATCATTCTTTGTTTGGCCCAAAGTCAGTAAACAATGATCTGACATCTGTGCTTTAAATCTCTTTTTTTGAGGATGCCAGACACAAATCAATGAAAGAATTGGTGGATTCAAGGCTATAGATGGATGATGGAAGTGAACAGTGGTGGTTTGAGACATTCAGGGCTGTAACATTACAATAATTATAAAAATTATTTTATGTTTCCCATATTTTTATACGACAACCAATGGCCCAGACTGACTGGTGCAAACTCAATATTATCAAGGGCCAAACACAAATTTTGAACCCCCCAATCCCCAAAATTTGCATACAAAACTGAAAATTAAAAGTCCTATCTGGCCCATCATACTTTTACTCTCTGAGCATGTGCTGTGGTCAGGAAGAAACCAGAATTGGCACCAACATCATTTTTGTTTGGCTCTAAAGTCAGCAACAATGAACTGACATCTGTGTTTTTAAATCTAATTTTTTGAGGATGCCAGACACAAATCAATGGTAAAATTGGTGGATCCAAGGCTGGAAATGGATGATGGAAGTGAACAATGGTGGTTAGAAATGTTCAGGGCTGTAACTTTATAATAATTATAAAAATTATTTCATGTTTCCTAATTTCGGGACATACGCCTGACGAAATCATTCTTGCTAATGATTTATCCACTGTTTGTTAAGTTTTCCTTTCCTATCCCTCCTTGAAGACCTCCTTAAAACTCCTAAGCTTTTTGGTTGTTTTTTATCGAAATGTTTTATTAAATTTCTTGGGAGTTTAACGTGTATTACAGAATGTTTATTCTGTTTATCCCCATGGTTACGTCCTCACTCTAGGGGTGTTAGGTCGTTTGGGTCTTTCATCTTCTATCCAATGTATTGTTTTTTCTTCGTTTGAAGATCTTACTTTACATCTGGTAGGTATAAAATTTGTTACTGACTTTGGGCCTTTTTTCTGTGCCTGATGTCTTGTTTCTGTTTTTTAATTTCACGTTGTTTTCATCGGCAACGTTTTTAAATATATGTAGTATTTGGATATTATATTACTGTAGGATTGTTGTAAGATACATTGATTATATTCCGGTAGAGTAGCTCAAAAAATCTGGATTTTGTCCACACTTAGGTTCTATCGGGATGCCCTTGGGCTCTTCATGTTCCCTTTGGGAACTTATTCTTTTTCCCCAAAAAATTTCAAAAAAATTTTTTGAATTTAATTTTTCGATTTTGATTTTGATTGCAATTATTTATGTATCTTTATCATATATTTATTGTGGAGTTTGTAGAAGTACTATCGACTTATTTTGATTGAATCATGAAAGCTTACTGCTCTAAATGCAAGGTGAGGAAATCTTCCTCAGATTTACATGCTATGTTGCCTTGCCTGTAGTTGATGTTCTGCAGATTCTTGTCCTATATGTGTGAATTGAGATGACAGACGTTGGGAACACGTGTCACGGTACGTTGTTGGCGGTGAGATGCCTATGCCAGTGCTCTCACCGCAAGATAATTTGAGTTTTTCAGTTTCTTTTTCAGAGGAACAAGATCATGGTGATGGTATTGTGACACCCACCAAAGTGTGCTACCGTCATTGTGCTCTGATGAGCAAACAGAGCTAGCTGCAAAGGTGCTCATGAATATTAAGCAAGGGATAAGGCCTCTAGTTAGTGTTCTTAATCCCTTGCAAGCAGCTAGCTTGACCGGTGAAGCTGTTACTCCCTCCGTGGGAGCCGTGACACCGGGTATGTCCATTGTGGGCGAAGGAAGTGTAGATTTGGGTAGAACGAGCACCTTAAAAACAAAAGCTCTCCCAGCGATGACAGAAACAGGGAGGAAGTCAGCAAGTTTCTTGTTGGCAGGCTCGACGAGGTCTGACAAGGCCACGAGCCAGAGATGCCCATCTCTAAGCCAACAACTTATGGTGCCAGAGGTCTGCTCTAGCACTGTCACCAGTCTGCTACCCTCTTCGTTTTGAAGTGTAGTTACTTTCAAAACAAAGGGAAGGGGGGGGGGATAGTATTTCCAAATGGTCATCTGGCTTTATAGTGAAAAGCATGGGCATACCTCCTTCAGTGATAGTATCCTGGGGTCGGTGCTGTGGTAGTTTTAATGTGTAGCTTGATATGAAACAACATTCAATGTATTATATGCTTTTGATGTGTAGCTCGATGTGAAGCGTTATTGTATATGTCATGTGTCAAGACAAGCTTTTACTATACAATACTCGGACACTTTTAATGATTTATAAAGAGTCTCATTTCTGTGGACTTCTATATATTTTGGCTTCCTTTATCAAATTAGCATAATGGGTAATGCTAGGCCTTAAATAGAGTTACACTTATATTTTCATTGTTTTTCTGAAATAGGAGCAATGAATATCAAGTGCTAGGCCCGCCTGCCTGTTTACTATTCTCAGCTTGTCTGGGCCATTGGTATAGTGGAAAAATATGAAAAATTTATACCAATTTTAATATTTTTAATACTTACCAGTGGCCCAGACGGGGATGGCCCTTCCTGGAGTAGACACTCCTTCCTCCCCGCTGAGTTATATTACAATTCTTATTAACATTTAACAGGCACAACAATAAAGAATGACAAGATGGCGGTAACCTATTGTTGTCCTTGACAACAAATTGCACAAAAAGTATGGAGGACCATACTGGTCTTCTCTTTTTTAAGTTTTTTGGCAAATTTTTGGAGTTTGGGGGTTTCAAAATTTGTGTTTGGCCCTGGTAATAAATTGGGTTGCACCAGCTAGTCTGGGCCATTGGTAAGTATTAAAAATATTAAAATTGGTATAAATTTTTCATTTTTGGGACATGTGCCTGATATCATCATGATTTACCTACTGTTTGTTAAGTGTTCCTTCCCTATCCTTCCATGAACCCTCCTGTTAAACTTCTAAGCCTTTTGGCTGTTTTTATTAAAATTTTTTATTAAATTTATTGGGAGTTTAACGTGTGTTACAGAATGTTTATTCTGTCTATCCCCATGTTACGTTCTCACCCTTGAGGTGTTGAGTCGTTTTGGTCTTGCATCTTCTATCCGATGTATTGTTTTTTCTTCGTATGAAGATCTAGCTTTGCATCTGGTAGCATTTAAATCGGTTACTGACTTTGGGCCTTTAAGTGTGCCTGTTGTCTTGTTTCCATTTTTAACTCACCTGACTGAAAGTCAGGGTGAGCTTTTCTTATCACTCGTCGTCCGTCGTCTGTCGTCCGTCGTCCTGCGTGAAGGTGGTGTTTGAGCCTCTTTCTCCTAAACCACTGGCCACATTTTAATTAAATTTCATGTATATGGTGGTTATATAGGGGCATTTTGATTTTTATCCAAATTAGGTTTCGGCTCATATTGAGCAGAGGTGTGGGGAAAGAATGGCCAAATTTTTTGAAAATCTTCTTCTAATGAACCACCAGTAGCAGAGACTTGATATGTGGTATACAGAGTCCTTTTGAGGTTTAGAATCAAGTTTGTTCAAGAGAAGTTTGTCGGGGATTATTTGCCTTCGTTATGGGAGGGGCAAAAATTTTGGCCACGCCTAAAATTTCTATTTTCTGAACCGTGAGGTCGATTTGAACCAAATTTGATATGAGATGATAATGGGTCATAAGTAGTTGATTGATGCAAAAAAAAATTTTTCTCATTGCCCCGTGGGAACCTCGGGAGCTAAAAATAGGAAAAACTTTAAAACTGCCATATCTCCAAAACTACACGGCACAGAGAATTCTTGTTTTGTATAAAGCTTACTTTTATCCAGTAGAATAGAAGGGTTAAAAAAAATCCCTATCGGTTTGATCACAAGGTACTTTTTTCAGGACTTTGAAAAAGTGCTGAGTCAGCACTTTTTAACACTGTAGGCAATGGGAAAAACATTAAAAAATCTTCTTCTCCAGATCAACAGGCAGAATCTTTTGATATTTGGTATGCAACATTGTAGGGTGGATCTGATTCAAGTTTGTTCAAATCGGCCCCCTGGGTTCATATTTGAGCTCAGTATAGGAGCCTGATTTCGAACTTAGTGCATTTCAGGCAAATTTTTAAAAAAATCTTCTTCTCCAGATCCAGCAGGCAGAATCTTTTGATATTTGGTATGCAAAATTCGAACTTAGTGCATTTCGGGCAAATTTCTTCAAAAATCTTCTTCTCCAGATCCAGCAAGCAGAATCTTTTCATATTTGGTATGCAACATTGCGGGTTGGATCTGATTCAAGTTTGTTCAAATCGGCCCCCTGGATTCATATTTGGGGTCACTATAGAAGCTCGAATTCGAACTTAGTGCATTTCAGGCAAATTTCTTCAGAAATCTTCTTCTCCAGATCCAGCAGGCAGAATCTTTTCATATTTGGTAAGCAACATTGTAGGATGGATCTGATTCAAGTTTGTTCAAATCGGCCCCCTGGGTTTATATTTGGGCTCAGTATAGGAGCCCAAATTTGAACTTAGTGCATTTCAGGCAAATTTCTTAAAAAATCTTCTTCTCCAGATCCAGCAGGCAGAATCTTTTGATATTTGGTATGCAACATTGTGGGATGGATCTGATGCAAATTTGTTTAAATCGGCTCCCTAGATTCATATTTGGGCTCACTATAGAAGCTTGAATTCGAACTTCGTGCATTTCAGGTAAATTTCTTAAAAAAATTTTTTCTCCAGATCCAGCAGGCAGAATCTTTTTATATTTGGTATGCAACATTGTGGGGTGGATCTGATTCAAGTTTGTTCAAATCGGCTTCCTAGATTCATATTTGTGCTCACTATAGAAGCTCGAATTCGAACTTAGTGCATTTCAGGCAAATTTCTTAAAAAAATCTTCTTCTCCAGATCCAGCAGGCAGAATCTTTTCATATTTGGTAAGCAACATTGTGGGGTGGATCTGATTCAAGTTTGTTCAAATCGGCCCTCCTGGGTTTATATTTGGGCTCAGTATAGGAGCCCAAATTTGAACTTAGTGCATTTCAGGCAAATTTCTTAAAAAATCTTCTTCTCCAGATCCAGCAGGCAGAATCTTTTGATATTTGGTATGCAACATTGTGGGATGGATCTGATGCAAATTTGTTTAAATCGGCTCCCTAGATTCATATTTGGGCTCACTATAGAAGCTTGAATTCGAACTTCGTGCATTTCAGGTAAATTTATTAAAAAATTTTCTTCTCCAGATCCAGCAGGCAGAATCTTTTTATATTTGGTATGCAACATTGTGGGGGTGGATCTGATTCAAGTTTGTTCAAATCGGCTTCCTAGATTCATATTTGTGCTCACTATAGAAGCCTGAATTCGAACTTAGTGCATTTCAGGCAAATTTCTTTGAAAATCTTCTTCTCAAGATCCAGCAGGCAGAATCTTCTGATATTGGGGAGGGGGGAGATTCAAGTTTGTTCAAGCCAAGTCCCTGGGTTCATATTTGGGCTCACTGTGGTAGCCCAAATTACAACTTAGTTCAAAATGAGTAATTTTCTTTAAAAATCTTCTTCTCCAGATCCAGCAGTCGGAATGTTTTGATATTTGGTATGCAGCATCCTTAGGGGGTGAGATTTAAGTTTGTTCAAGCCATGTCCCTAGGTCCATATTTGGACTCACTGTGGGAGCACGAATGATAACTTAGTTCAAAATGAGGAATTTTCTTTAAAAATCTTCTTCAGATCCATCAGTCGGAATGTTTTGATATTTGGTATGCAGCATCCTTAGGAGGTGAGATTCAAGTTTGTTCAAGCCATGTCCCTAGGTCCATATTTGGACTCACTGTGGGAGCTTGAATTGTAACTTAGTTCAAAATGAGGAATTTTCTTTAAAAATCTTCTTCTTCAGATCCAGCAGTTGGAATGTTTTGATATTTGGTGTGCAGCATCCTTATGGGGGTGAGATTCAAGTTTGTTAAAGCCAAGTCCCTGGGTTCATATATGGGCTGAAGCCTGAATTATAACTTAGTTCAATATGAGGAATATTCTTTAAAAATCTTCTTTTTTTTTTAGATCCACTGGTCAGAATCTTTGGATATTTGGTATAAGCTTTTCTTAGGAGGAGCAGATGCAACTTGTTGAAATCAATTCTCTGGGTTGATATTTAGGCTACCATGTCAGGTGAGCGCCCTCAGGCCCCTTGGGGCCTCTTGTTATCTATTGACGTTGTTTACATTTGACAATGCCTTTAACATGTAGTAATTAGTTTTATAATACTTCAGAATTACTCTAGGATACATTGATTATGATTCCGGTAGTGTAGCTCAAAATAAATTGGCGTTTGTCCACACTTAAGCTCTATCGGGATGCCCTTGGGCGCATGATGTTCCCTTTGGGAACTTAGGCATTTTCAACAACAAAAATTTTTATAATTGTTTTGAAATTAATTTAATTGCTATTTTCATGTATCCTTATCATGTATTTTTGATGTTGAATTTGTAGGGGTGGTATTGTCTATTTTTGGATTGTAATTAATTATGAAAGCTTACTGCTCTAAATGCAAGGTGAGGAGGTCTTCCTCGGATTTACATGCTTGTTGTCTTGCCTGTAGTTGATGCACTTCTACAGATTCTTGTCCTACTTGTGTACATTGGGATGACAGATGTTGGAGACGGGTGTCGCGGTACGTCAGCGGCAGTGAGGTTCTGATGCCAGAGCTGTCACTGCAGGATAATTCGAGTTTTTCAGTTTCTTTTTCAGAGGAACAAGAACATGGTGATGGTATTGTGACACCCATCCATAATGTGCTATCATCGTCAAGCTCTGATGAGCAAACAGCTAGCTGCAAAGGTTCTTATGAATATTAAGCACGGGTTAAGGACTCCAGTTAGTGCTCTTAATCCTCTGCAAGCACCTAGCTCGGCCATTGAAGCGGTTACCCCATTAGTGGGGGGGGGGGGGGGGGGGGACACTGGGTAAGTCCATTGCAGTCGAGGGAAATGTAGAATTGGGTAGAGCGAGCACCTCAAAAACTAAAGCTCACCCAGTGACGACGGCAAACAGGAAGAAGCCTGCAGGTTTCTCTTCGGGAAGTTTGGCAAGGTCTGATAGCCCACGAGCGGTAGAGCCTTCTCTAACCCAGGAACATTTGGGGTCAAATGTTGTTTTGAGAAACCAGCCTGAGTCGGAGCTTATGTCCACACTCGCTGCTCGGGACGCTCCATCTAAACTGCAGCCAGGGTTGTCTACAGTTACAACTTCTTCCTCAGGTTCAGGTATAGCACACACGACTGCACACTAGCTACCTGACTTTGGATATCCAGGCAGCCACCCGAAGACGTACCCAGTCTTCGCTCGTGAAGTTGGCCCATCCAGTAGCTAGTGATCTGAGGCTTCATTCATTGGGACGTTCGGAGAAGAGATCTGTATCCGGATCTCTGTCCCAGAAGCAGCAAGTGGCGTAAAAACAGAAGACCGCTGCTCCTCAAGCCTCTGTAAAGGACTTGCTGTCGCAGATTGCGCAGCTCATCGCAGATTCCGAGCAAGTGCAAACGCAGCCTTCCATAGACTCCGGTGGTGAGCTGTGGGACGGTGCTGGGTCATCTGTACATTCAGACGCTGTTGACCGAAATTCTCAGCTGAATCAGTACATTCAGATGCTGTTGATCGAAATTCTCAGCTTAATACAGTCGCCGGAGGGGACTATAGGTTTGCACTCTGTCCATCTGTCAGTCTGTCAGTCACACTTTAGTTTTCCGGAGTTTTTTTGGAAACGCTTCAACAGAATGATTTCCTTTTTGATAAACTACTATAGAACGATGACTTACAGATCAAGTTTGAGTTTCATGCTGATTGCATTATTCTTGTGTGAGTTACAGCCCTTGGAAATATGGAAAAAGCACCAAAATATCAGTTTTCTGGACTTTATTTGGAAACGCTTTAACGGAATTATTTCATTTTTGGTAAGCTACTACAGAACGATGACTTATAGATCAAGTTTGAGTTTCATGCTGATTGCATTATTCTTGTGTGAGTTACAACCCTTGGAAATATGGAAAAGCACCAAAATATCAGTTTTCCGGAGTTTTTTTGGAAACGCTTCAACGGAATGATTTCATTTTTGATAAACTACTACAGAACGATGACTTACAGATCAAGTTTGAGTTTCGTGCTGATAGCATTATTCTTGTGTGAGTTATGGCCCTTGAAAATTGGAAAAGCGCCAAAATATCAGTTTTCCAGACTTTTTTTGGAAATGCTTCAACGGAATGATTTCATTTGTGGTAACCTACTATAGAACGATGACTTACAGATCAAGTTTGAGTTTCATGCTGATTGCCTTATTCTTGTGTGAGTTATGGCCCTTGGAAATATGGAAAAGTGCCAAAATATCAGTTTTCCGGACTTTTTCTGGAAATGCTTCAACGGAATGATTTCATTTTTGGTAACCTACTATAGAACGATGACTTACAGATCAAGTTTCATTTACACTCTGTAAGTCCATCCGTCAGTCTGTCAGTCAGTCTGTTGGTCATACTTTAGTTTTCCAGACTTTTTTTGGAAATGCTTCAACCGAATGATTTCATTTTTGGTAACCTACTATAGAACGATGACTTACAGATCAAGTTTCATTTACACTCTGCCCATCCATCTGTCAGTCTGCCAGTCAGTCTGTCGGTCATACTTTAGTTTTCCAGACTTTTTTGGAAATGCTTCAACCGAATGATTTCATTCTTGTTAACCTACTATAGAACGATGACATATAGATCAAGTTTGAGTTTTATGCTGATTGCATTATTCTTGTGTGTGTTATGGCCCTTGGAAATATGGAAAAGCGACAAAATGTCAGTTTTCCGGACTTTTTTTGGAAACGCTTCAACGGAATGATTTCATTTTTGGTAACCTACTATAGAACGATGACTTACAGATCAAGTTTGAGTTTCATGCTGATTGCCTTATTCTTGTGTGAGTTATGGCACTTGGAAATATGGAAAAGTACCAAAATATCAGTTTTCCAGACTTTTTTTGGAAACGCTTCAACGGAATGATTTCATTTTTGGTAACCTACTATAGAACGATGACTTACAGATCAAGTTTCATTTGCACTCTGTCCATCTGTCAGTCAGTCTGTTAGTCATACTTTAGTTTTCCGGACTTTTTTGGAAATGCTTCAACCGAATGATTTCATTCTTGGTAACCTACTATAGAACGATGACTTACAGATCAAGTTTGAGTTTCATGCTGATTGCATTATTCTTGTGTGAGTTATGGCCCTTGGAAATATGGAAAAGCACCAAAATATCAGTTTTCCGGACTTTTTTTGGAAACGCTTCAACGGAATTCATGCTGATCACATCTAGGCTATAACATTTGTATAATTATTAATGCTCATTAGTCCGGTAGGGGACATTGTATTGCTTCAGCGATACGTGCGCTCTTGTTCTTCATCTCTTATGGCTTGATAACAAGTGTGTAACTATGAGTGAAGGTGTTTTTGTGTAGATTATCACTGATCTTAGATACAGCTTGTTTATTATATATATATGGCATGTGTTCGTGGGGGTTAGTCTCTCACTCTCAAATACACCATCCTGATTTAAGTGGCTCAGTCCGGACTAGCCTTAAAATTGGGGGCTTGTTACACCCAATTAGCATAATCATTCATGCTAAGAATACGGAATTATTTGGATATGGCTCCTTATTGATGATTTGTCTTCTCTATTATTGTATAGAGAGACATACATGTAATTCCTTTAAAAATTTAATCTCCTTTTCACCTTGGAATGCAGGCTTAGGAGCTGTATTTGGTCTGCTAATTCTAAAGTCCTAGGCCCTCTACCTTTTTACGACTCGGCTAAGTCTGGGCCATTGGTTGTAGTATAAAAATATGATAAATTTAAAGTAATTTGTATATTTTTTATACTTACCAATGGCCCAGACAGGAATGGCCCTCCCATGAGTGGGCACTCATACCTCCCCGCTGAGTTATCAGTTTAGTGGGCGCATCTACAAAGAATGATGTTGGTGCCAATTCCGGTCTCTTCCTGCGTAAATACTAAAAGTATGGAGGGCCAGATAGGGCTTTTAATTTTCGGTATTCTATGCAAATTTTGGGGATTGGGGGTACAAAATTTCTGTTTGGCCCTTGATATTACTGAGTTTGCACCAGCTAAGTCTGGGCCATTGGAAAGTATAAAAAATATACAAATTATTTTAAATTTATCATTTTCTAATGGGTGTGATGCTATAGATTTATATGTCTTGGGAACTCTTCTTCTGTCCACGGTTCCAACGCAGTCGGGTTTTGTGGGTGGGGGGTTGGTTAAGTGATTCCCTTCTCCTCTTTTCTATTCAGCCAATTGTAAGGTAGGTTGATAAGAAATTTAAATTTTATAGTAAATGTCCTTTCTTATACCTACCACAATTGTTTACATGGAGGCCTCCCGTCTTCTTATTCGTGTAAGAATCCTTCCTTCCCACTGATCACATAACTCCAATGTTGGTGGATTCAAATAGAATGACACATTGGTTATAAGTCTGCGCACTGGTTCCGAATGCCATGGATAGTACTAGGAGAAGAGTGTCCCCTGGTGGGTGTTCACCTGTCGGACTCAACCCATTTTTGGCTTATTTTTTCTTGGTGCTTTTGCAGTACTTTTCTTTCCCAAATCACTTGGGAAAGAAGAAAATAGAGAGTATTTTTCCAAGTGAGGGTCTTCCACTGTAGTGCAAGCCTGTTGTAAACAATTGCAGTAGGTATAAAAAGAAAGGAAAATTTAAAGTTTCGTTGGCACTCGATGGTGTTCATTTGTTTACGTTTTGTGAAAGTTAGCTGGCAATGTTTTAAAAAGTTTTCTTGCCATTCCTTACTGATTTTTCATCGTAGCAATGCAATAATACCAGCGGTTGAAATTAATGGATATCCGGTTGAAATACAGTTATACCCAACGGTTAGCCGGTTACAAAAATGGGCCAACCGTTTCAGCACTAGAATAAATGCTCAGTTATTTATAAAATACAGGAGAGTGAACAATCCCTGCTAATTGAATACTCCTGTAAAGTGTAGAATTGTACTGCCACTGTTGAAGAGAATGGGGGTATACTGGATTACATGCATCCATCCATCTGCAGCAATATCTCAGCAGTGAGTGGATGGATTTCAAAGAAATTTGGTAGGAGGGATCATTTTGAGAAGCCCCATCTGCGCATGTTATAAAAAAGTTGCCTGCATATTTTTCACCAGATTTACGGTCCTTACTTTACTTATGCTTTGTCTGTCCAGCATTGCAGTGGGGGTATAATTGCCTTCAGCAATAGCTCTTGTTTTCACCTGCAAAATAACTGTTCAGTTATCAGGGTTCCACTGTACTGGAATGATACTGATCCAGTCAGGTATATCTGGTATACCGCCCAGCTCTACTTGTGATCATGTGATGAAGAGGCCATGAGTTCAATCCCTATGTGGCTATTCAATTAACGGAATTCCTCTGTACTTCCAGTTATGGTTCTCAGTTGTGAAAAAACTTTGTTATTTTTTTTATTTCTGCATAATAACTTTACATTCCTTTGGTGGATTGTTTCGAACTTTGACGATTTTTCTTATGTCCACAAATTTTTTTATTTTCAGTTTTCTTGTGCTCTCAGTTACATGGTTATGGTCCTTCATTGTGCAAAGAGTTTGTTTTGTAATATCCATTTCACTGATTTTACTTTCCTTTTAGTGAAACAATTTGAATTGGAAAGTTTTTCTTATGATTGCAAAAACTAAGTTTGAATTTCAGATCCCTAGTGCTATTAATTCCACGGTTATTGCCCTTGGTTGTACAAACACTTAGAAAGTCAATCAAGACTTCCCTTTTAATCATTGCATAGCCATAATTCATAACTATGTAATGTATATGGGGAATTTTCTGGGTGTCAACAGGAGCTAAATATGGTCCCCATTCCAGGAGTGGACTGGGTTGAAAAAAAGTCCCCCAAAATTATTTAAAAGGGTCCGATTTGGTCTGATGTGAGAAAATCTTAATTTTGGGGGCCCAAAAAATACCCAATTGTTGCATCTGATCTATATGTTGATGCCCTGAGTTGTGTGTCATAATGAGAGAATTTCAGGGTTATTGAATTCACAAGACCAACCATGGTTCAGCCCAGTGGAAATTTTTAATATTTTTATACTGTACCAATGACCCAGACATAGCTGGTGCTAATTCTCAAAAATCTAGGGCCAAACACAAATTTTGCCCTCCAATCCCCAAAATTTGCATCAAAAACCGAAAATAACATGTCCTAAATGGTCCTCCATACTTTTCCTCCACTGCACATGCACAGTGTCAAGTAGGTCTCAAAATTGGTGCCAATTATCATTCTTTGTTTGGCCCTTCATCAGTTCACATCTGACTGATATTTGTGCTTGTAAATCTCAGTTTAAATGATGCCAGACACATAAATATTAGAGAAATGGTGGATCTAAAGAGGAAATAGAAGGAGGAGAGGAAAAATTAGTGGCAGGAAATAATCAGGGCTGTAACTTAAAAATTTGTTATGAAATTATGTTATGTTCCCTAATTTCAAGGCATGGGCCTGTTGTTGTCATTCTTGCTATAAAGTTACACTGCTTGATCAGTGTTTCCTCTCTCCCTTTCCTTTAGTCCCCCCTTGCTATTCTCCCATGCTTTTGGCATATTTTCTGTAATATTATTACTAAAATTTCTTGGGAGTTTTGGCTTGGAAACAGAATGAATTCTGTTTTTTCCCCATGTTTACGACCTCACCCATTGGTGTTTAGGCGTTGTGTTCTGCATCTACTATCTGATGTTCTGCAGTTTCTTCCCTGGAAGTCTCTGTTTTGCATCAGATAGTGTTTTAATTGGTAACTGATTTTGGGCCATGTTTATCAGTGCCTGGAGTCATGTTTCCGGTTTTTATACACTTCTTGTTTATATTGTCAACGGTTTCTGTTGAGAATGATTTCTTGTCTTTGTATTAGTTTAATCATAACAAGATACATTATTATTATACGTAAGTGTTGCATTAATTTTTTTGAAATATTTTTTAAAATTTTGTCCACACTTAGGCTTTCTTGGGATCCATTGGGGCTCAACATTACTTTCAGAAACTTGGGCTTTTCTGAAAAAATATTTTTTCAAAATTTTTTTTTTGATTTCATTTATTTTTTCGAAATGTTAATGGATCATGTTATTATGTATCTTTGTTTTCAGGGGTTGGTGCGAATACTAGGACTGTTTGTGTTCTTTTCACAATGAAAGGATATTGTTCAAATTGTAATAAGAGGAAATCTTCCCTGACTTTCATAATCATTGTATTAATTGTAGTCAGTGTACTCGCACTAACTCCTGCTCAGTGTGTGTCAATTGGGATGACAAACATTGGAAACGTGTGTCACGGTATGTTGTTAGCGGGGATAGGTCCATGCCGGTCCTTTCTCCCCAGGGGCTCTCTAGTTTTTCAATCTCTTTTTCAGAGGAACAAGAACAGGGTGATGTTTCCGTGATGTCTTCCAAAAGTGTGCCTCCGTCGTGACAGTTAAATGAAGAGCTAGCGGCAAAAGTGCTCATGGAAATACGTCAACTGCCTAAGAGGTCCCTAGTAGGATCGACGGCATTGGCGTCCGCTAGCTCGCCCGGTGTAGCGACCATTCATCGAATGGCTCGGCAGCCGGGTTCGTCCGCTGCAGTCCAGGAAGGAGATTTGGGTGATTTGGGTGATGCGAGCACTATAATAACACAAAGTGCACACCCAGTGACGACGGATCAGAGGATGGAACGGAGGAAGCCTATTAGTCCAGTTCCTAGCTCGCCCAGGTCCATCCGGGCTGCAAGCGAGAGAGGTCCCTCTCTCGTACAACAACATCTGGGACCAGATGTTGTGGTACAAAACGTTTCGCATTCGGGGCATACGTCCGCTACTCAGGACGCTCCGTTATATAAACAGGGGTGAAAGGGATTCAGAGGATCTGGAGTTTTCCCTTTCGGAACAACATAAAGCTGCCATAGATTTTATCCGGCATTATCTTCCAGAGGTTGTTCCGTCGGACCAAAACGCTGCGACGCCGGATAAGAGATTGATAGCGTCACTGGACACAGAATTTTTTGATCGGTTTAGGGACATCGTCCCTGAGTTTCCGACACAGTCCAATAATGTCACAAGAACATTTGAACTATTGAATGACGCTATATATAAGCTTGCTACCAAAACGAGCAAGTATGGTTTCTTGTCCGCAAATGCTCTACATCTGCCTTTCATCAATTCAAGAAATAAATTTGAAACGGCAGGACAGGGCATACCGAGAGTTCCTCCGCGTCTAGACGACCAGGCTGAAGACCTAGAATTGTCTATACCGTCGTCTATGTCAGTTCAAACCACGACGTTGGAAACGACAATAATGTCTAATAGAGTTAACTTAGATGCTTTATCATACGCAGATCACCTTACTAAAGCATTATCATTACGTCTTGAAGGGAAAGAATTCCAGGATATACAATCCTCCTTAAGAGTTCTTTCGAGGGCCATAGCTTATTCCACGTATAACTCCGCCCTTTCAGTGGCAAACCTGGAGTTGGTTAGACATGACGCGGCCCTAGCTACATCCACGCGTGTGGATAGTAAGGTGAAAAACTCTCTCAGAGTCACTCTGGTCTCCGGAGAGCTTCTCTACGACGGCAAGCTTTCAGCAATCTATGATCCGATCAACTAAGAAAGCATTGGATTCTCTGCTATTCAAATCCGCTTCTAAAAAGTCGGATACAGCAGAAAAGAGTAAGACAGGCACTTCTGGGACAAGTACGCCCAAGGGAAGTTCCTATAGAGGTTCCTATGCATCCTCTAGGTCTTATTCTAGAGACCGTCAAGGCAGCGGCTCACGTAGGGGACGTTATACTGGCCGAGATAACCGGTCAGATGTCCCTAGGCTGACGGGGCGAGGTGTGGGTCGTGGAGGATGTAGTTTCTCCTTCCGCAAGCCTCGCAGGTCCAGGAGGTGATGGTATGAACCTCTATCGTGTTCCGGTAGGTGGAAGATTGTTGAGTTTTGTAAACAATTGGGCGTCAATTACGGACGACCCCTAGGTTCGAGGGGTAATTTCGGAAGGACTAAGAATATCCTTCAAACAAAAGCCTCCATTAACTCGAAGTCCAAAATGGACTCGGCTTCCGTCAGATCTGCAGAAAAGAGACGCTCTTCTATCAGAAGTACAGTCTCTTCTGGAGAAGAATGCGGTAGAGGTCGTAGAAGACCAGGAATCACCGGGTTTCTACAGCCATCTGTTTCTGGTTCCGAAACCAGACGGCTCATAGATCTGATCTGGATAAACAAGCTGATCGTCGCTCCGAAGTTCTATATGGAGACAATTCGATCAGTCAGAGCGAGTATTCGGGTGAATGACTATGCTACAAGCATAGATCTCAAGGATGCGTACTTTCACGTCATGGTACATCCGACATTCAGAAAGTATCTACACTTCGCAGTCCTAGGAGTTGTATATCTGTTCCGAGCGATGTGCTTTGGTTTGAACCTAGCGCCCTGGGCTTTCACCCGAATAATGAACTTAGTAATGATGCATTTCCAAGCTCATTCTTCTGCGGTAACGTCGGCCTACCTGGACGACATTCTTCAGAGGTACGGCAATGAGTTTACGCTTCATAACGATGTGCAGAATCTGCTTTTATTACTCCGACGTCTCGGTTTTATAATAAACGAGGAGAAATCGGATCTGGTGCCGTCCAAGTCATTCACCCACTTGGGAATGAGCTTCGAGATGCACAACCATCTCGTTCGTCTGCCGTTATCCGGAGCGAAATTAATCAGTTGTTACGCTCGCTATTGTCTTCACTCAGACAAAGTCACAGCGAGAGAATTCATGAGACTCATAGGTCTGTGCGGAGCCGCTGCGGATCTCATTCCTCCAAATTTTCTTGACTCAGAATTGGAGAGTAAAGATTCATTCGCTCGATATAGACGTTCTCTTGTCAAATCAAGTGAAACGAGAGATTCAGACTTGGGCAAACATTCAGTGGTTAACTCAGGGAGTTCCACTGCAGTTGCCGGATCCGAGTTTTACTATTATGACAGATGCCAGTCAAACAGGTTGGGGTGCAACATTGATCCCAACGGATTCGAAGTGCCAGGGTCTTTGGGATCCGCAGTTTCTAGGCAATCACATAAACATCAAAGAAATGATGTCAATTTGGCTTGCGCTATGTCATTGGATGAACATTATTCAGAAAGCACATGTCCAAATCCTGTCCAACAATACGACAGTAGTAGCGTATATTCGGAACCAGGGAGGCACTCATTCCATTCCGTTATTCAATTTAACGGAAAGTATCCTTCTGTTTGTACTAGAACACCAAGTTCTACTTTCGGTCCGTCATATTCCGGGTCGTCTGAATGTATTGGCAGACTCCCTTTCACGGAAGGGTCGCTTGTTGCCATCAGAATGGACTCTCAACAAACAGGCATTCAATCAGATTTGCTACTAATGGGAGCGGCGAATGATAGACTTATTTGCGACACAGCTCAGCAATCTGTTGCAGACGTATGTGTCACCATGTCCGGATCCTCGAGCATATGCAGTAGATGCTGTATCGATCTCGTGGGACGGAAAGATAGGATATGCGCAGATATTACTAACAAGCCTTTAATTGAAAATAGAATATGTTTTCATATTTGGAATTCACTAAAAAACATTGAGGGGTCTTTAGCTGAATTTGAATAGTACTGGCTGCTTTTGGACATTATGTTGGGTAAAAGGTTGATATAGATGAGATTTACACTAAGCCTGTACAGTGCACAGGGTTAGTTACTCCTTTAACCCTTTACCTAACATGAAAAGCAGACGCCACTTGCAAAAAATAATTCTTGAATAACTATTTTTTTTTCATTTTTTGTCTCAAAAACATAGGTTATGACCCCTCGTTGGAACTCAACCATTTCAATCTTTTATGATTGAGCTCAATCAAACAAGATTGAATTGGTTAACTGGTTGAGTGCTAGAAGTCACTATCAGGGCTCTACTGAAAAGTGCTGAAAGCCACTATAGTGGCTTTACACTGTTTGAACTAATTACTGGACAAATATTAATACAAAATTGTTTTTGCTACAATTTATTGGCAAGTGCCAACTAACACTCTCCAATAAATTGCAAGAAAACAATTATTTAGGAGCAACATCTTGCTAAATTTAGGCTCCTTTTGTAGTAGTGTGATATCTTTGAAAAAAAATACTCTCATTACAAATGACCATTGAAAAGTTATTTAGCAGTCTGCCAGTTGAATTCCAAGTTGCATCATGGAGAAAATATACAGGTTGAAATTTTGATATTTTAGCATCAATGGGCAGGGGGTTAATGACCCAAAGGACAACAGCTCATTCATGGAATTTCATTAATTAACCCTTCACTTAATATCTTTTAATAATTTTTCTCAAAATATTTTTTTAAATTTCATTTCATGCTTATAAAACATAGCTTATGACCTCTCTTGTGATGAGCTTAACCCTCTGCACACTGATGTCAAAATATCAAATTTTTAAGAAGCAAATTTTTCCCATAATGCATCTGGGAATTTAACCAATTGAGTCTTGTTTGACAGAGCTCAATGAGCTCTGTCAAACAAGACTGAATTGGTTAAATTCAGAGGAAGATTATGGAAAAAATTTATATTTTGACAACAGTGTGCAGAGGGTTAACAAGCTGGTCCCTGTAGGGATCATAAGCTATGTTTTTTAAGCAAAAATTGAAAAAAGAAATTATTGGAATGGTAGTTTGTGTACAGCACAGGGCAGATCTGGCTAGTATGTTGGATCAGGTGTTAATTATGAGGGATTGCTATTCTTGTGGAGACCCTGGAACACTTTCTATTAGAATATCCAAAGTACCAGTCTAACAGAATAAGATTCACCAGGAGTATGATGGGGAAGTGGGATGGGAGAATGAAAATGGTTGGTAGGCGATACAAAGCTGAGAGTTAGTATGCTTATCGGAGAGATTGGGAAGAATGGGGTACAGGATGTTATCAAGCAGTTTAATTTGTTTCAGAGTGTTGGGAGGAGAGGAGAGGCGTGGGAATATTCTAACCTCAGAACTGCCACAAATCAGCAGCCGGACAATGCTTTATTATTGTTATTATTCTAAAAGAACCATTTTGTTTTCAGTTCAGAAATGAAAATCAGAGCCATAGAAGAGAAGCTGAAAGAAATGGAATCTACCAAGAAGGATTTTAGTGTATCAGTGAAACCGACATTACCTCCTGGCAGTAACAAACTGAGTCACATTCACAGACAGACTGCCACTGAAAATATTAAACAACCCTATCGGAAACACAGAAGATAACAGTGAAAATGGAGAGATATCTCATTTACAGACCAACATTCTTTCATTATCACTCAGTGACCATCACAAAACACAATTTGAAATTGACAGTGCTGTTGTTGGAAACTGTTTTTACCAAACATAGTCAATGACTAGTCTCAGAATAAGCTTGACAGGCTTAGCAATTTTTTTGTAAGAAATGAAAGTGAACAAATTTTGCAATACTGTACATGGAGAGTGGATTACCTCTAAAACACCCATGGAGTGGTAGTTTCACAAATATTATAACTGTCGATTCATCTGATAATGCATAAGAACACCAAGCAAAGTGTCAGCTAATGGGCATCTGGGTTAAACCTGGAGGCCCATTTGCTGAAACTTTTCTTGGCATTCTTATTCTTTTTCATGGCCAAGGAGTTTTTGGAAACTTCCATCCATGGGTGTTTTAGTGGTAATCCACTCTCCACATGCTGCACTCCTGGTGAATTTGTGACTGAGAGAATAGTGGGCAAAAATTCTCACACACCATCACTCTTGTAAATTAATTTCTAGGAAAGTGAAAAGGTTATTTATTTACTTTCAACAGCCAGGGTCACCTCATGTCAGACAGTTTTACAGGTGGAAGAAGTTGAGTACTTGGAGAGAACCATTGAATAATGGCATGCAACTGTCAGACTCCTCAACGTACTAACTCTACACAAGCAGAGTTAGCCTTGGGTGAAGGCTGGTGAATTATCGACAAGCAGTACGCCTTAGTACACAGTGCCGATGAGCCCCCACTTGGGCAATCAGGGTTAAGTGCCTGGCCCAAGGACACAGTACAGTTTCCTCCGGTGGGGATCAAACTATGGACCTTTGGTTTGAAGTCCAATGCTGTAACCACTGAGTCACCACGCTCCCTGTGAAGACTTGTATTGCTGCTTTTATTCATGATGGATGTCACATGATAAATAATCAGGTTTTCAATGATGACATCAGCTTCCACTTATTTGCAGGAAGAATTACAATGCCATTCAATCAAGCACACCCATGACAAGTGATGCTCCCTTTTATTAGTTTAACACAGAGAAGTCTGAATTTGAGTCTACTCGCCTGTGATGTTATACAGTAAGTTCCCTGACACTGATGTTTTGGAAAATAGTAGAAAAAGTTGTTTAACCTGAACAATTATTTCCAGTCAAGTGCCGTCTGCCTGAGTAGGCAGACAACCCTTGACTAAATACAACTGTTACAGCACTGGTCTTCAAAATCTTGTGTTCTATAAATTCATTTCTATTTTCCAGGCTTGTGCAAGTTAACCGATAATAGTTATGTTCACTGTTGTCACCAGAGGTTCTTGCATGTAATATTGTAGTATGTTTGGTGGAACCTATTTCCTCAAGGAATTGTTTTTGGAGGCACAACTTTGATAAATGGGGTTCTTTTCATTATCTTAAAACAATTCAAAGAAAAAACAGTTTCCACTTGCATCAGCCATCAGTCCATGTTTTTTACACTGTATTTACTGGAACTTATTGTCCCCATCACGTAATGTCTGTTCATCCTTCCCCATTTCTTGTCATCACATTTAACCCTTTAACTAACATGAAAGGCAGATGACTCTTGCTAACAAAATTCTTGAATAAAGTTCTTTTTATTTTTTTTGCGTCAAAAACATAGCTTAAGATCCATCATTGGAACGAGCTCAATGAGCATGTTCCAATGAGGGGACAAGAGCTATGTTTTCGAGACAGAAAAATGAAAACATAATGAAAATTGAATGGTAATTTTTGTGAATGGTACTGGCTGGTTTTGGCCGTTACATTAGGTAAAGGGTTAAAAGAAAACTGTTCAAATTTTTTTTCTTAAATTTAATACTAGCTTTTAGGTGATGATATCATGAATGGGATTGCAAAGCAGTCATGTTCCAGAGTTATTACCCTTTGTGGACTTGGAACACATTCCAAAGAAAACTGTTCAAGGTGTTTCTACTAAATTTAATACATCACTTTTTGGTGATAATGTCATGAAGGGGATTGTGAACCAGCTGTGTCAAGTATTTCTTCAAGAGTTATTGCCCTTGTTGGACGTAGGTGTCAGTGGATTGGCCAGCCCATGACTTTGCACGTTGAACCAGGGACTGACCTGAGCATTTAAAAATAAGAGCCAAACTTAGAGTCTATTTTTGAAGTATAGAAGCCAGATTTACTTCTTAACCTGTAGGGTCCTACATTATTGTTGATTGTCAAAATTTATTCATTTGTTTTGCCTTGATACAATTTATGGGAGAGTGCCTATTGGCACTCTCCCATAAATTGTAACAAGGCAAATCCACACAGATGATAAAATTTCACTTTAAGATAATATGAAGTACATTTACAGAACACAAAGCCTTTAAGTTGCAGCACTTGTACACCAGCATAAAGCCAAAATATGTGTTTCAAGCACTCTGCCAGTTATTTATTTATTGGTGTTTAAGGTCACATACTTATGCGCAGTGGCTAATCGTGACCATGATAGTTTTACAGGTGGAGGAAAACAAAGTACCCGGAAAGAATCACCGAGCATCGATGAGCAACTGTCAGCTCCTCAACATTCTAACTCTGTTCAAGTTCACTCAAGCAGGGTTACAGCAGTTGAAGACAAGTGCACCATCGACGTGCAGTATGCCTTAGTACACAGCATCATTGTGCCCCCATGTAGGCAACCAGGATAAAGTGTCTTGCCCAAGGACACAACGTGGGTCATCCCGGATGGGGATCGAACTCGAGACCTCAAGCATAGAAGTCCAACAGTCTACCAATGAGCCACCATGCTCCCCACTAAACCAGTTAACTAGTTACGTGTATATCACTTCTCGATAACGATCCTTTTGTTGGAAGCTTTCAGCTGTGTGGGATAAACATTTTTGCATTTAATTACATTACTTTTGCCACAGTTAAAATTGTTTCTCAAATAATTGAAAGATATTTTTATTACACCACAATCACCATTCATTTTCACAATAGTTCTTAGTCAAGTATTAGCTGCCTAAGTGATCCGTGCAGGAAATGGGGTCCTATGGTTACAAGCCAGCTCAGAAGTCTACAATTAAGATTCAGGAGCCAAATCATAATTTTAGGAGTCAAATTCACACTGGCTACTTATTAGGCCGGTCCCTGCTTGAAACTGTTTTTAGAAGTGGTTTGTTACAGTGTCATTCTCTACCTGTAATAGATACATATATAGTGGAATCCTGTAAATTGAATAGCCACTTTGCTAGTGAAAATTATTCATTTAACAGTATTCAATTAACAGTTCACGTTCTTGTATTCTAGAGATAAACTTATTATTTGTTCTATTATATTTTGTCTCAAACAAGATATAATAGATTAAATGCCTGTATTTGATGTACTGAGGCCAAATAGGTCTATAAACAGAGGAAAACTGGGGAGAGTCAGGGTAATATCGCGAGAGGTCACAAGAATTTTTTATTCAATTAACAGGACTTTGTGTTGGGAAATTATATTCAATTATCAGGGTTATTCAGTTAAGGGATATCCAATGAAGTGGGCTCCACTGTTTTATCCTGACCAAGGGTGTTTTTCAAAGTAATAGTGGAGTTTAAATCAAGAACATTAACAATAATTCAAATGGCAGTCTTTTATGTATTTTTTGTCACAGTTAACATTATCAAATAAAGAAAGTGAGCATGCACTTCTTAACGTTACTCTCCCACATTTTTCAAAATGAAACCAACTATATTTTCCAGTATTCTATTTTATATTTGCGAGCATGAAATCCTGAAATGAATCATCAGACTTTTGAAAGACCTACTGGTAAATTGTCACGACTTTCAAATGGCCAATGATGCAGATCATTTCAACCATTTGTTATCATACATAGAAAATATCATCATACAATACTGGGAATTAGCATTATAAAAATTTTTAAGGTACATATTGGCCCCAGGTGAGCCAATGTTAACACTCCTTCATATTTTTATACTAATAACCAATGGCCCAGACTAGCTGATGCAAACTTGATATTATCAAGGGCCAAACACAAATTTTGATACAAAACCAAAAATTAAAAGTCCTATCTGGCCCGCCATACTTTTACCATCTGCACATGCGCAGTGGTCAGGAAGAGACCGGAATTGGCGCCAACATCATTCTTTTTTTGGCCCTAAATTCAGCAACAATGAACTGACATCTGTGCTTTTAAATCTTCTTTTTTAAGGCTGCCAGACACGAATCAATGATAACATTGGTGGAGCCAAGGCTGGAAATGGATGATGGAAGTGAACAACAGTGGTTTTAAGTGTTCCTTCCCAATCCCTCCTTGAAGTCCTCCTGTTAAATTCCTAAGCTTTTTGGCTGTTTTTATTGAAATTTTTTATTAAATTTCTTGGGAGTTTAACTTGTATTACAGAATGATTATGCTGTTTATCTCCATGGTTACGTCCTCACACTAGGGGTGTAAGGTCGTTTTGGTCTTGCATCTTCTATCCAATGTATCGTTTTTTCTTCGCATGAAGATCTAGCTTTGCATGTGGTAGCATTTAAATCGTTTACTGACTTTGGGCCTTTTTGTGTGCCTGATGTCTTGTTTCCGGTTTTTTCCTTTGACGCTGTTTACATTGGCAACGTCTTCAAATATATGTTGTATTTGGTAATATTTTACTGTAGGTTTATTGTAGGATACATTGATTATTATTCCGGTAGTGTAGCTAAAGAAATTTGGACTTTGTCCACACTTGGGCTCTATTGGGATGCCCTTGGGCTCATCATGTTCCCTTTTTCTAAAAATTTTGGATTTAATTTTTCGAATTTAGTTTTGATTGCAATTATTCATGTATCTTTATCATATATTTCATTGTGGAGTTTGTAGGAGTGCTATCGACTGTTTTTGATTGAATCATGAAAGCTTACTGCTCTAAATGCAAGGCGAGAAGGTCTTCCTCAGATTTTTATAATTGTTTTGAAATTAATTTGATTGCTATTTTCATGTATCCTTATCATGTATTTTTGATGTTGAATTTGTAGGGGTGCTATTGTCTATTTTTGGATTGTAATTAATTATGAAAGCTTACTGCTCTAAATGCAAGGTGAGGAGGTCTTCCTCGGATTAACATGCTTGTTACCTTGCCTGTAGTCGATGCTTTCCTACGGATTCTTGTCCTACTTGTGTACTTTGGTATGACAGTCGTTGGAGACAGGTGTCACAGTTCGTTGTTGGTGGTGAGGTTCCTATGCCAGAACTCTCACCGCAGGATAATTCAGGTTTTTCAGTTTCTATTTACAGAGGAATAAGAACATTGTGATGGTATTGTGACATCCATCCAAAGTGTGCTACCATCGTCGCACTCTGATGAGAAAAATAGAGCTAGGTGCAAGGTGCTCATGAATATAAGCAAGGGATAAGACCTCTAGTTAGTGTTCTTAGTCCCTTGCAAGCAGCTATCTCGACCGGTGAAGTGGTTACTCCATCCATGGGAGATGTGACACCTGGTATGCCCATTGCAGTCGATGGAAGTGTAGATTTGGGTAGAGCAAGCACCTCAAAAGCTCACTCAGCGACGACAGAAATAGAGAATGGCATACGGTAGCAATGATTTTTTATTCATCAATACTATAGTAACTTTGTTCCACCTGATCAGCAAGCAGTGACTAATAGAGAGAAACCGCTTTCGTCTCTGGATGCAGATTTGGTGTGAAGGAAAGAGGATGCTCTTTCCTTCCCAAAAAATTCTCGACAGGTGTCTGAGGCTTTCGGCCATGTTTATGACAACATATTCAACCTCTCTAGTGCTAAGAGGAAGGTGGTTTCTTATCGACATCTTCAGTAAATATACCGTTCATTGGAGGACTACATTCATTTAAAATGGTTGGAGAAGATTCCAGAGAGTTCCTCTGCATTTTGATGAGCAGACCAGGGGTGTAGATAATTCCCTACCTGCATCATTCAGTATACACTCGGAAGTGATGGAATGTGCTATTTCATCTAATAGAGAGAATCTGGACATTATGTCCTACGCAGATCACCTCACCAGAGCTATGGCGCAACGTCTTAATGGGAAAGAATTTGAGTACATTTGTTCCTCGCTTTGAGTT
Organism: Pictodentalium vernedei; assembly: GCA_031216915.1. NCBI lineage: Eukaryota > Metazoa > Mollusca > Scaphopoda > Dentaliida > Dentaliidae > Pictodentalium > Pictodentalium vernedei. The sequence goes on along the minus strand of CM062291.1, from coordinate 289,355,851 downwards.
CTTTCCAGGGCAGTCATGTATGCCACGTTCAACTCTGCCCTCACAGTGGCAAATGGGGAGTTGATCAGACGTGATGCTGCCCTTGCGTCATCATCACTTATAGATGACAAGGTGAAAAACTCGCTTCGAGTCACTCCGGTCTCTGGATATACTCTATTTGATGACAAGCTTTTGTTAGTCTATCAACAGGCTACAAGAAAGCTTCCAGTGCACTGCTACTGAAGTCTGCATCTTAACAAAATGCTTCACCAGACCGGGGTAAGCAAGGCCATTCCACATCAAAATCTACTAAGGGAACTCCACGCGAGGGTACAATAAACCCTCTTATACTTACTCCGGAGGTCATCAGTATAGTGACTTGGGAAATGGATGCAGGTCTGATCCAGACTATAGGTCAGATGCCCCTAAGCCAACGGGACGAGGCTCTTCTTGGGGAGGACGTAGTTTCTCCTCCCGAAGCCTCGTAAGTCTACAGGTGATGAATAAGACCTTGATTGCTTACCAGTCGACGGAAGGTTATCAAACTTGGCGAGTAACTGGTTTAAGGCACGGAAGATCAGTGGGAAAAAAATGTTGTTTCAGAAGGCCTACGTCTATGATTCCGAACAAAACTCCTACTCATAGGATGTCCGCGTTGGACGAATCTTCCGGCAGATCCTTTCAAAAGAGAGTCGCTCATAGTGGAGGTACAGGCTCTCTTATTGAAGGAACCATTAGAGCTCGCCGAGAATAGACTTTTGTAGCATTCCACTTAGCGGAAGGTTATCAACCTCACAAAAAAAGTGGATGAAAATTGTGGAAGATTAGTGGAAGAGATTGTAGTCTCAATCAGTCCGAGCAAAGCTCCAGTTACATGAAGTACGTGCAAAGCTCCACTAACAAGAAGTACGTGTTGGACAAATCTTCCAGCAAATTCTTCCAAGAGAGATACAGGCTCTCCTATTGAAGAAAAGCAATAGTGGGTGTTGAAATATTCTCGAGGTTTTTTCAAATCACCTGTTTCTCATCCTGAAGCCGGACAAATAGTGCATAGATAGGCTATGACATGCGTCTTATATGGAATATAGCCATTAGAGGGAATAGGTACATCTTTTCCCTCTCGTCTTTGTATTCCTTGGCGTCCAGACATTTAATGTCATTGTGGACGCCATAGTAGCCTTATGTACTGTCACAGCAGTCCTTTCTTAGCGGCTAGTGTTGTAAGTCTACATTTAGTGAGCTTTCAAAGGCTGCAAGTGACACAGATATGTAGACAAAGACTCATAACTGCGTAGCTACCTTACTGTCTCTTTGGGAATTACATCCGTTAGAATAGCGGCTCGTCATTTCCAACCTTGCATGACGATGGTTGTAAGTCTCCGTTAGTGAGCTTCAAGGTTGCTAGCTACACCGAGATATCTGTCTTCATGGCGAGGAAGACATCTAGCTACGTTAGCTAGGCTCTGACCACTGTCTTTTGGGAATAAAACCGATAAAGGTACAGTGCTTTTCAGTTTGTTTTCCTATGTGTCATAGACTTGAGTCTTAATATTTACACCATAGTAGCCTAGCTAAAATCGTGAGCGAGAATATTTTTATACTGTACCAATGACCCAGACTTAGCTGGTGCTAACTCTAACAAAACCAGGGCCAAACACAAATTTTGCCCCCCAATCCCCAAAATTTGCATCCAAAACAAAAAGAAATCATGTCCTAAAGGACCTCCATACTACGCCTCTACTGCGCATGCGCAGTAACGCAGTCGTCCCGAAATTGGCGCCAATTATCATTCTCTGTTTGGCCCTTCATCAGTCAACATCTCACTGATCTTTGTGCTTGTAAATCTCAGTTTAAAGGATGCCAGACACATAATTTTTGGAGAAAATGTGATTCTAAGGAGGATAGAAGGAGGAGAGGAAAAAGAAGTGTCAAAAAATAATCAGGGCTGTACTTAAAATTTTTTGATGAAATTATGTTAAGTTGCCTATTTTCGAGGCATGGGCCTCTTGTTGTCATTCTTGCTAATTGTTGCACTGCTTATTCAGTGGTTCCTCTCCCCTAGCCTTCTAAAGTTCCCCCTTGCAATTCTCCCATGCTTTTGGCATATTTTTGAGAAATTTCATTTCTAAAATTTCCTGGGAGAGTTGCTTGGTTACAGAATGTTTTCTGTTATTTTCCCCATAGTTACGTTTTCACCCATGGGTGTATAACGTTTGTGTTCTGCATCTTCCATCTGATGTTCTACAGATTCTCCCCTGGGAGTCTCTGTTTTGCATCAGATAGAGTGTAATTGATGACTGATTCCGGGCCAGTTTTTTCAGTGCCTGGAGTCATATTTTCTAGTGTGTTTACACTGTTTGTTTTCATTGGCAACAGCCTTTTTTGAGGGGGGCTGTTTGCCTTTGTTGTAGTTTATCTCATTATAAGATACATTTATATTATCCGAAAGTGTCTCATTAATTATTTTATATAAATTTAAAATTTTTGACCACACTTTGCCATCGGATCCATCGGGGCTCAACGTTACTTTTCAGCAACTTGGGCTTCGCTGAAAAAAGTATTTTTTCAAAATTATTTTGTTTTGCAATTGTTTTTTCATTTATTAATGGATCATGTTATTATGTATCTTTGTGTCAGGGGTTTTTGCGAGTAACTAGGACTTATTGTTGTTCTTTCACAATGAAGGGACGTTGTTCAAATTGTAATAGGAAGAAATCTTCCTCTGACTTTCATGATCATTGTATTAATTGTAGTCAGTGTTCTCGCATTAATCCCTGTCCTATATGTGAACATTGGGATGAGAAACATTGGAAACGTGTGTCATGATATGTTGTTTCTGGAGAAAGAGCGATGCCGGCTCTTTCTCCGCAAGGTCACTCTACTCTCTCAGTTTCTATTTCAGAGGAACCAGAACAGGGTGATGTTTCCATGTTATCTTCTTCAAGTGTGCGTCCATCGTCACAAATGAATTCAGAGCTAGCGGCAAAAGTGCTCATGGAGATTAGACAAATGTCGTCCGCTAGCTCGCCCGGTGTAGCGTCCATTCACCGAATGGTTCGGCAGCCGGGTTCGTCCGATGCGGTCCAAGAGGAAATTTTGGGTGATGCGAGCACTATAAACATAATAGATGCACACCCAGTGCTGGCGGATAGTAAGCGAGAACGGAGGAAGCCTTTTAGTCCGGTTCCTAGCTCGTCCAGGTCCAGCCAGGCCGCGAGCGAGAGAGGTCCCTCTCTCGTACAACAACATCTGGGACCAGATGTTGTGGTACAAAATGTGTCTTTAGCGGAGCATACGTCCGTCGCTCGGGACGCTCCGTTGTATAAGCAGTCCGCAGAGACTGTTAAGGCTTCCTCTTCTCGTCAGCGCACACGACCGCACCTTGGCTGCGTGACCGCCGATATATTACCAGCTTCGCCGATGAAGGATTCTTCGGCGACCAGGTCACACCATCCGGCAGCCAGGGATTCGAGACCGATGGACTCTGGACGTTCGCATAGGAAAAGTATGCGGGAGCCATCTGATGCGGAGCTGCCCTCGGCGAAGCAGCGAAAGACTGCGCCTCCGCAGGTCTCGACGCCGGACATTCTTGTGCAGATAGCACAGCTTATCGCAGCATCCCAGCAGCCGACAGAAACGGTCTCGGATCGAGAATTATCCGACGGCGCTGGGTCGGTTCGCTCCGCCGAAGCATCGGGGGCGGACGACCGGGAACATCATGAGGTCCGACCGGATGGTGAAAGGGATACGGATGACTTGAAGCTATCCCTTTCGGAACAACATAAAGCTGCCGTGGACTTCATCCGGCACTTTCTCCCTCAAGTTGTTCCGTCGGGCCAGACTGCTGCGCTTCCGGACAAGAGAATTATAGCGTCATTGGACTCTGAATTTTTTGAGCGGTTCAGGGACATCGCTCCCGAGTTTCCGTCGCAGTCCAATAATGTTGCTAGAACATTTGAATTATTGAACGACGCTACATTTAAACTTGCTTCCAGGACGGGGAAAGCAGGTTTCTTGTCCGCTAATACTCTCAACCTGCCTTTCATTAATGCAAGGAATAAATTCGATACGGCAGGACAGGGTATACCGAGAGTTCCTGTGCGTATGGACGACGAGGCGGAAGACTTAGAGCTATCATTACCGTCATCAGCTTCTATTCCAACCGCGGTGTTGGAAACAGCTATTGCGTCTAACATAGCCAATTTAGATGCCTTATCTTACGCAGATCACCTTACTAAGGCGTTATCACTGCGCCTTCAAGGGGAAGAGTTTCAGGATATACAATCCTCTTTAAGACTTCTTTCAAGGGCAGTAGCTTATTCCACGTGTAACTCCGCCCTTTCAGTGGCAAATCTGGAGTTGGTTAGACGTGACGCAGCCCTAGCTACATCCACACTAGTGGATTCTAAGGTGAAGAACTCTCTTAGAGTCGCTTCGGTCTCAGGAGAACTTCTCTTTGACGGCAAGCTTTCCGCTATTTATGATAAAATTAAAAAGAAAGCTAATGATTCTCTGTTGTTCAGATCGGCTCCTAAGAAGTCGGATACCGCAGACACGAATAAGACACGCACTTCTGGGTCTAATGCGCCCAAGAGAGGTTCCTATAGAGGTTCCGGTGCGTCCTCTTGGTCTTATTCGAGAGACCGTCAGGATAGCGACTCTCGTTCGGGACGTCCTTCAGGCCGGGACAATCGGTCGGACGCCCCGAGGTCGACGAGGCGAGGTGCGGGTCGTGGAAGACATGGTTTCTCCTACCGCAGACCTCGCAGGTCCAGGAGGTGATGGCTTAAACCTCTATCGCGTTCCGGTTGGCGGAAGGTTGTCGAGTTTTTCACAAGAGTGGGCGACGATTACGGATGACCCTTGGGTGAGAGGAGTGACTTCGGAAGGTCTGAAGATATCCTTCAAACGAAAGCCTCCATTAACTCGAAGTCCAAAGTGGACTCATCTTCCGTCAAATCCACAGAAAAGAGACGCTCTGTTATCAGAGGTGCAGTCTCTTTTAATGAAGAACGCGGTAGAGGTCGTAGAAAACCAGGAATCTCTGGGATTCTACAGCCATCTGTTTCTGGTTCCGAAACCAGACGGCTCGTTCCGTCCAGTCATAGATTTGAGCTGGATAAACAAGCTGATCGTCGCTCCGAAGTTTTATATGGAGACGATTCGATCGGTCAGAGCGAGTATTCGGGCGAACGATTATGCAACGAGCATAGATCTCAAAGATGCGTACTTTCACGTCATGGTACATCCGACATTCCGAAAGTATCTACGCTTCGCAGTCCTTGGAGTGGTGTATCAATTCCGGGCGATGTGCTTCGGATTGAATCTAGCACCCTGGGCTTTCACTCGGGTAATGAACTCGGTAATGATCTACTTCCGAGCTCATTCGTCTGCGGTAACGTCGGCCTACCTGGACGACATTCTTCAGAGGTACGGCAACGAGTTAATGCTTCAGAACGATGTTCAGAATCTTCTTCTATTGCTCCGACGTCTCGGTTTTATAGTAAACGAGGAGAAGTCGGATCTGGTGCCGTCCAAGTCATTCACTCATCTGGGAATGAGCTTCGAGACGCACAACAATCTCGTTCGTCTGCCGTTAACCAGAGCGAAATTAGTCAGTTGTTACGCTCGCTATTGTCTGCACGCAGACAAAGTCACGGCGAGAGAATTTATGAGACTGATAGGTCTGTGCGGAGCCGCCGCGGATCTCATTCCGATGGGGCGGCTACGCACACGTCCTCTTCAAATTTTCCTGACTCAGAATTGGAGTGTGAAAATTCATTCGCTCGATGTAGACGTTCTCTTGTCAGATCAAGTGAAACAAGAGATTCAGACTTGGGCAAACATTCAGTGGTTAACTCAAGGAGTTCCGCTGCAGTTGCCGGATCCGAGTTTTACCGTTATGACAGATGCCAGTCAAACAGGTTGGGGTGCATCATTCATCCCAACGGATTCGAGATGCCAGGGTCTTTGGGATCCGCAATTCCTGTGCAAGCACATAAACATCAAGGAAATGATGTCAATTTGGCTTGCGTTACGTCACTGGATGGACATTATTCATGATGCTCATGTCCAAATCCTATCCGACAATATGACAGTAGTGGCGTATATACGGAATCAGGGAGGCACTCATTCAGTTCCGTTGTTCAATCTAACGGAAAGAATCCTTCTGTTTGCGTTAGAATATCATGTTCTTCTTTCGGTCTGTCACATACCGGGTCGTCTGAATGTGCTAGCAGACTCCCTTTCACGAAAGGGTCGTTTGTTGCCGTCGGAGTGGACTCTCAACAAACAAGTATTCAATCAGATTTGCTACCAATGGGAACGGCCAATGATAGACTTATTTGTGACACATCTCAACAATCAGTTGCAGACGTATGTGTCTCCGTGTCCGGATCCAAGAGCATTTGCAGTAGACGCTCTGTCGATCCCTTGGACGGAATGATAGGATATGCGTATCCTCCAGCGCCGTTAATTCAACAAGTATTGCTAAAGATAAAACAATCTCAATGCAAGATTCTGTTGGTAGTATCTCTGTCGCCACAGAGACCGTGGATAAATCTACTCAGGTGTCTGTTGTGGGACCTACCGCGGAAGCTTCCTCCACGAGAGGATCTTCTTTCGCAGGGGAAATCGTGCCAACTCCATTACAACCCGCAAGGTCTCAACCTTCACATTTTTCCGTTGTGCGGTCCTTCTTGCATGGCAAGCACTTTACAGGACGAGCAGTGGACGCGATTTCTAACTGTAGGAGGACCTCCTCTTCGCTAAACTATGCGGCTAAGTGGAAGGTTTTTCGTCGTTGGTGTAGGGATCATTCTGTAGATATATTTGATCCCTCTATACCAGACATTGCAAACTTTCTAGTATACTTGTTTGACGAAATCAAACTGCAGCCTGTTACTATAAAGGGTTATAGATCTATGTTATCTGATACCTATGCACATCATGATAGTTTACAAATTGGATCTAATGTCTCTTTATCGAAGTTGGTTAGAAACTTCTCGATAAATAGACCCAGAACTCTTAGATTAATTCCTAAGTGGAATTTAGCTTGGGTTCTCCTTAAATTGAAGGAAAAGCCATTTGAACCTCTTGGGACAGTAGATTTCAAATTCTTATCTTATAAGACAGCTTTTCTCTTAGCTTTCTCTTCTGCCAGAAGAGTCAGTGAGCTTCATGCACTATCGGTGGATGATTCTCATTATCGTAGTGTTGGGAACACTATCACCTTCACTACTAATGTGGGTTTTTTAGCTAAGAATCAGGCTCCTAATAAATATCCGGAACCTATTGTTATTAAGGCTCTTCCGTCTTCAGACGGGCGTAGGCCTTTACTCTGTCCTGTTAGAGCACTACGTATCTATAAACAGAGATCTCAGTTTATCAGAAAGGGACGGAAACGTTTCTTTCTGTCTTTCTGTCTTTGATGCCTAATAGAAAGGACATTTCAGTCCATTCTATTGCTAGATGGATTCAGTTAACTATCCGTACTGCTTATGAAGATTTATCTTCTTCTCAGCAGTCTGTGCTTAAGATTTCTGCTCATGAAGTAAGAGCTCTTTCTACTTCCTGGGCTTATGCTAATAGTGTTGCTATTACAGATTTAATGAAGGCTGCTTATTGGTCTCAGCCATCCACATTTACGAATTTTTATCTCAGAAATATTGAGTCCATTTCTGGAGACCTGCATTGTTTAGGTCCGTTATCTGTTGCTCAGAATGTCGTCCACTAAACAGTTGCAACTATAGTTATGCAGGCTTTCTGTTCCGGCAGTGACTCCGTCCGGCTGCCCTCTTCGCTCTGGGCTATTTGACCCAGGGCAAGGGGAAGGGGGGGGGGGGGGGGGGGGGCGGGTGTTCCCTTAGGTCACCTGCTTTATAGTGAAAAGCAAGGGAATGCCTCCTCCAAGTCAGTATTTCTGAGTCGCTTCCGGGATGGTTTTAAAGTGTAATATTAATGTTTAAATTAAAGTGTAGCTCGGTGTGAAGCATTTGTTTATGTCAAGTGTCAAACGGGCTTTAATATACAATACTCGAACACTTTTAAATGACTATAAAGAGTCTCAATTCTCTGGACTACTTTATTTATTGGCTTGCTTTAAAAATAATTAGTATAAGGGTTATACTGGATGTTAATAGAGAACATGAATGTTATTGTGCTCAATTATTAAGGGTAGTGTATCTTTCTAATTTAATATTAAATAAGAAAGATACATGTAAAGCCTAATACTCCTTTTCTCCTTAAGGGGTTACCTCTTTACTATATAGTTGAGCTTATTGGATTTTCCTCTATGTCCTAGGCCCTCCAGCCTGTTTACTATTCAGCTAAGTCTGGGTCATTGGTACAGTATAAAAATGTTAAAAAATTTATAGTAATTTATATATTTTTTATACTTACCAATGACCCAGACAGGGATGGCCCTCCCTGGAGTTGGGAACTCTTGCCTCCCCGCTGAGTACATAGCGCTGACCAGGCACTGCCAGTAAGAATGATAATTGGCGCCAATTTCGGGACGACTGCGTCACTGCGCATGTGCAGTAGAGGCGTAGTATGGAGGTCCTTTAGGACATGATTTCTTTTTGTTTTGGATGCAAATTTTGGGGATTGGGGGGCAAAATTTGTGTTTGGCCCTGGTTTTGTTAGAGTTAGCACCAGCTAAGTCTGGGTCATTGGTAAGTATAAAAAATATATAAATTACTATAAATTTTTTAACTTTTCAGTATTTATGCAGTGACCTAACTGAATTTATTATCTTTTGTGACTGCTGTCCCTTTGGGAATTTAGGGCTGTTAAAATAGTGGCTCTTCATTCCCTACCTTGCACGACGATAGTTGTAAGTCTCCGTTAGTGAGCCTTCAAGGTCGCAACTTACACTGATATATCTGTCTTCACAGAAATGAAGACTTATAATCTAGTGTTGTAAGTCTCCTTAGTGAGCTTCTGAGGCCACAGTTATCAGCCTTTTATTGTCTTCATGTATAGGAAGACCTTTTGCTGCTTCAGCTAGGCTAAGTTTGTTGTCCTATAGGACATGATACCGTATGTTGGAGGAGGTTATTCTTTTCCTACCGGTATGGTTTGGAGTTAGTCATATGAGGTGATAACCTCTATTGATGACGCCATATTTACCTAGTGTGATTATGTCAATATAGTGTATTTGTTCATCACATCCCTCTTGTCTTTAGTAGCATTATGGAGTCGCTCAGACGGGAGGGAGCCCTGCAGTTCCTATACTATTTGAAGACTAACACAAGAGCGATTCAAGTAATGTGGGTGAGGGGGTTCAATTATAAATTTTCGTTGACCTCTCCCCTTGCCAATGTGTTAAGAGGTAGTTACAGGGCAAGACGTAGTTTTCTTTAAGTAAGCCTTGTATGCATTTAAGTATATACATGCCTTTCATGGCTTCTCGATTGGTGGCTGGGTCGTGTTCTAACGGTGACCTCATGGGCACATCCACTTTTTAGTTGGTTTGTTTCCTGTGGTTTGAGCATATGATTCATTATCAATAAATTGCTAGCCTTAGTGTACCTGAATGGCTGACATGTCGGTTATCTGGACGACATTCTCTAGTGTGGCAATTAGTCCACTCTGAAAAGTTTCCCTCAGAGCAGTCTGGCCTTTTCTTACGATGTATGAGTTTATTAATCAATTAACTGCATATTAACATTGTTTTATTCATTCAGTTTCCTGGTTACACTTATATCACTTGGTCATACCTTGGATACAGGCTGTATTCAGATGATTACATGCTTGTGTGCATAATATATGTATTTATTAGGCAGACGCTTTTTGGTACACATTATTTTAATTCTTGCTCTGCTTATAGAGCTCATGAGAATTTGGGGGCTATTTGGATCAGTTATGGAACTGCCAACAGTCCGTCTATGCATATGTTCTCCATTTTTGGCATCATTATTCGGAGTAGTATTTTCTTCTCCAAACAATCAATGGTCGTTACAGACCTAGGAAAAAATAGATTATTTTGGGGATGGTTGGTGACAAGTCTGTTAATCATAGGTCGTTCCATGATCAAAATCCAGGTTTCTTGAAGATAAAGTATACATTCTCGAACATTCGAACAGTTCACTAGAGTGTTATTATTGGAATCAATTGTACACATGAACAGGGTCGCCTGTAGGTTGCCTTAGAAGCATGTTTGCTCTTCAGATACTTTTTAATTGGTATTAAGTTGGACAAGTGTATGGTCGTACACTTTATATCACCGTTTTTCATCCTATCTACGTATTCCGACTCCGGTATACGTTAGAAGTGTGCTCTGTTATTTACCGAGATCACCACAATAGCCTTAGCTTCTGAAATGGCGTTAAGCACCAATAATTAATTATAAATTAATAATAGGGTGCTTGTTGGGTGAATATATTTCGATTATTTAGTATTGCTTTTCACTGACTCCAGAGCGCTCCCCTCTTTGTTTTGAAGAGTATTCCTTCACAAAAAAGTGGGGGGAGAATGATTTTTCTTAATCTCTCCACCTTGATAAGCGTGTAACTATGAGTGAAGCTGTTTTGTCTGTAGATTATTACTGATCCTTGATACAGCTTGTTTATTATTTATCTATGGCGTTTGTTTGTAAGGGTTAGTCTCTCACCCTCAAATACACCATCTTAATTTAAGGTACTCAGTCCGGTCTAGCCTTAAATCAGGGGCTCGTTACACCCATTTAGCATAATCTTTCATGCTAAGATTACAGAATTACTTGGATTTGGCTCCTTATTTATGGTATGTCTTCTCTATTATTGTATAGAGAGACATGCATGTAATTCCTTTTAAATTTAATTTCCTTTCAAATTTGAATGCAGGCTTTGGAGCTATATTTGGTCTCCTAATTCTTAAGTCCTAGGCCCTCCGCCTTTTTACGATTCAGCTAGTCTGGGCCATTGGTTATTAGTATAAAAATATGATAAATTTAAAGTAATTTGTATATTTTTTATACTTACCAATGGTCTAGATGGGGATGACCCTCCCATGATGAGTGGACACTCGTACCTCCCCACTGAATTATTATTAGTATGCTCATCTGCAAAGAATGATGTTGGCGCCAATTTCGGTCTCTTCTTGACCACTGCACATTCACAGATGGTAAAAGTATGGAGGGCCAGATAGGACTTTTAATTTTCGGTTTTGTATGCAAATTTTGAGGATTTGTTGGTTCAAAATTTGTGTTTGGCCCTTGATAATATCGAGTTTGCACCAGCTAGTCTGGGCCATTGGTAAGTATAAAAAATATATAAATTACTTTAAATTTATCATTTTCTGTGTGAAAAGTCAGCGGAATTTTTTCAGATTTGTTTGAGAAAAGATTAAACTGTAAAGTGTGTGTTTGTGTTTGATTTTAAGTCATTAAATGAAACCTTCTTCCTTCCGTATTGTAAGACTGGGATATACTGTTATCTCATTTGCTTTTTATATACTCCATAAATGTATGTGAAGAATGGCTTGGCAACAAAAAACAAAAACCCACAGAGTGGATTTTTAATCACGTCAATAAGTCAAATTCTGTAAAGATACACAAGAAGCATTTTCAGCCAATGAACAGAAGAAGTGAGAGGTCCATCAGCTGAAACCCACCATGTTCTTCTAAAGCTTTTCTCACAGGATTTGAGAGTTATTGTGTGTATGCTCAATAGCTGTGCAGTGGTAATTTAGTATCCATTACTGTAACTCATTAACCCTTTGAACCCTGGCGGTATCTTCCATGCCTGTTAAATGGCAGAAATTGGAAGAGTCCATATCCATTATTTGGGGGTAGAGCAATTAATATTTTCAACGTGTAGCCTTCAGGCTGCATGTTGAAAATATTAATTCTTCTACCACACACATTCACTTAGTAGCCATCCTACTTAATGAAAGTATGATGTATCATGTTGCTGGACCGGAAAAGCGGTCTCTCGTGTTGAAAGAGTTAACCAGGAAAAAGTATTTGTAAAAACTCTCTCGATCGATCGATCAACAACATCAGTTATGATTACCTCAAGTTGACAATGTTGGATGGGTTGCTATCCATCATTTGTACGTACGTCTGTCCATCTACAATGCCTTTCCTTTAGCACAGCCTACAGGTCGCATCTCTCACCCAATCAGTTTCAAATTTTATTTGTTGATCTGGGGTAATGTCTATATGGGAGCTATCAAATTTTTCTGAATTTCATTGAAAAACATGGCTGCCTGGTGGCCATCTTCGATTTGGCATATAAATTGTCAACAATTCCATTAGCACATCCTACAGGCCACATCTCTCACCCGATCTATTTTATATTCCATCTGTAGCTTTGGTGTGATGTCTAGATGGAAGCTATAGAATTTTTCTGAATTTCTTTGAACAATATAGCCAGCAGTGGCCATCTTGGATTTGGCATATAAATTGTTAGCAATTTCATTTTCACGCCCCACATGCCACATCTCTCACCTAATCAGTTTCAAATATCATACATGGCTTTGGGGTAATGTCTAGATGGGATCTATCAAATTTTTCTGAATTTCGCCAAAAAACATGGCTGCTGAAGGCCACCTTGGATTTGGCATATAAATTTCAGCAATCCCATTATTTTGAAAACTGTCATAGAAAGCTTCTCGAAAAATGTTTTGTGAAAATTTCTCTTTTCTTGTTAGTTCACCTGACTGAAAGTCTGGATGAGCTATAGTGGTTACTCACCATTAGTCGTCCATGAACATGGTGTTTGCACCTTCTCCTCCAAAACCACTGAACGGATTTCAGTTAAATTTGAGGTGATAGATTGTCCTGACATCGCATTTTGTTTTTGTTGAAATCATCATTTTGCTTAGCCCATAGGGTGCAGGGTTCCTACGGGCCTTGAAAATTCTTGTATTTGAAAATCAATTTTCAATGCCTGGAAAGTCATTGAATTTCCTTAAAACTCCAAAAATGGCCTGGAAAATCCTTGAAAACAATCTTTCAAAATATAAAAAAAAAACTTTTTTGCGATGGGCTTCATAAAATGTGGGGGCAAAAACGTCCAGGAATCACGTTGATAACCTTGAATTTAACTCTTATGAAGCCTTGAAAAACCTTGAATATGGCATGAAAATGGCCTTGAAAAGCCTGGAATCCACTTATTGTTTAGCTGCAGGAACTCTGTGAAGGGGGGAGGGAAAATGCTCCAAATTTTTTTTAGCTCACCGAAGGGAGCTTAACTTATCACTTGTCGTCTTCAGGCGGCGGCATCCATCGTCATCCGTCGTGAACTTTACAAATTTGGTGTGCATGTTCCTTATCATATGTCAATTCAAGCTTGTACAAATAAACTTTCCGCGTCCACAGGGGGCACCACAAGGGGCATTACTCTGATAGCACCCATAAAATTTTTTTTAAAAATTAAAAAAATCTTTATCTCCAGAACCATCATTTAGAATCATTTGATATTTGGTATATAACATCTCTATTGGGATCAGATTCAAGTTTGTTCAAATCGAGTCTCTGGGTTAATAATTGGGCTCCCTGTAGGCGCCCGAATTTTAACTTAGTGAAATATGAGGAAATTTCTTTAAAAATCTTCTTCTTCAGATACACCAGTCAGACTGCTTTCATATTTGGTATACAACATCTATAGGGGGGTCAGATTCAAGTTTGTACAAATCGGGTCCCTGAGTGAGTATTTCGGCTCTCTATTGAAGCCCAAAGTTTAACTTCGAGCAATTTGAGGAAATTTCTTTAAAAATCTTCTTCTTCAGATTCACCAGTCAGAATCCTTTTATATTTGGTATACAACATCTATAGGGGGGTCAGATTCAAGTTTGTACAAATCGGGTCCCTGAGTTAGTATTGGGGCTCTCTCTTGAAGCCCAAACTTTAACTTCGTACAATTTGAGGAAATTTCTTTAAAACCTACTTCTTCAGCTCCACCAGTCAGAATCCTTTCATGTTTGGTATACAACATCTATATTTGGTATACAACATCTGTAGGGGGGTCAGAATCAAGTTTGTTCAAATCGAGTCCTTGGGTTTATATTTGGGCTCCCTATGAGAGCCTGAATTTTAACTTAGTGAAATATGAGGAAATTTCTTTAAAAATCTTCTTCTTCAGATCCACCAGTCAGAATGCATTCATATTTTGTATACAACATCTTGAGGTGGGTCAGTTTCAAGTTTGTTCAAATTGCTTACCTGAGTAAATTTTTGGGCTCCTAATGGGAGCCTGAATATATTAGTGCAATATAGGGAATTTTTTTTGAATATTCTCTTCTTTAGTCAGAATGTTTTCATATTTGGTGTACAACATCTCTGGGAGGGTCCGATTCAAGTTTGTACAAATCTGGTCTATGGTTTGATATTTGGCTTTGTATGGGAGCCCGAATTTTAACTTAGTGCAATATGAGGAAATTTCTTTTAAAAGTCTTCTTCTTCAGATCCACCTAACAGAATCCTTTCATATTTGGTATACACCATCTCTAGGTGGGACAGATTCAAGTTCGCACAAATCGGGTCCCTGCATTAATATTTTGGCGCCCTATTTGAGACAAAGTTTAACTTAATGCAATGTGAGGACATTTCTTATCAACCTACCTCAATTGTTTACTACATGCTTGCACTACAGTGGAAGAACCTAACTCGGATAAAATACTCTCTGTCGTTGTCGGGGCCCCCTGACTCGACCACGTCTGGTGTGCGTTGTACCCCCTCCGTGGGGGATGTGTAGCTCCTCCCGCACCAGCGGGGGGTGGGGAACGCTGTCGTTTTGGAGCTTCCCGACTCAACCATCTGGTGAGAGATATTCACCTTCCGTGGGGAATGTGCAGTTTTTTTTATCGTGGTGGATACTGCGGGTGCTGTTGGATTTCTGGTGAAGAGATGCCTGGTTCCGGGACTATGTGCCCTCTCCATCTGAGGCTGTCACTAGGGTTGTGACTCCTCCTTTGGAGGCCGAGCTAGGTGGCTCTCCGCTTTTCCGCCAGTTCCAACAGCTCCCATCGTATCTGCTGTTACTGCTGTTCCGTCTACAATGTCATTGGGCATTGTTTTTAGCCGGCCTCGGCTTATCCCTAAAAAGGTCTGCAGGGATGTCTGTAGTGTGGTTGTGGGGTATCGGCCTCAGCCTTCCCCGACTTCAACTCGGCGAAGTCGGAAGTGGCTGCCGACTGAACCCCCTACTGTGTCCTCTCAGCCGTTGGGCACAGTAGTTTTTTACCTGCAGTGGTCTGCTGCGGTGTCTGGGAGTGTAGACTTCGGGGTATCAGCCTCAGCCTTCCCTGACTTCAACTCGGCGAAGTTGGAAGTGGATGCCGTCCGGACCCTCTACTGTGGTCTCTGCACCGTCGAGCACCACCGTTGTGTCATTGGATTCGGATATTCTTAGTGGGACACTATGAACTCCATGGCGTTTCCGTCCACTCATTCTGGCCACACGATCAGTTTTGGGGGACTAACGTCTTTTGTGCAGCCTGGACCTTCTTCCCCGCAGAGGTCCGCGGTGACTCTCATGAGTTCCCACTATGTTGATCCTCGGGGTGCCTTCAGACGTTTCGGCTGCCAGGTGTTTTGGAGGATCATGACCCTTCGCTGGTTAAGAGGGTCAGAGGTGAAGCCACTTTGCCGGTTCGTTCCTCTGTCGAACCGGCCAGTACGGGCAGTGAGCTTAGGAAGGCCCTTTCCTTACTCACTCAGGTTCTGTCAAAGAGTCTTCCCGTTGCTTCCAGCGAGGCAGCGAGTGGTTTCCAGCCCCCCCCCCCCATCCCCCCTCCCCCATGGCGCCGCCACCAGGGATTGGAAACAGGCCGCTTTCTGTTCCGACACCATGGGAGGCGTCGGCTGGTTTGCCCATGATGGGCTATGTGTCTTCCGACTCCGGGGAAGAGTCAGACATGCTTGATGTCGAGAGCCAGCAGTCTTCGGACTTGGGGCTAGCTCTTGATTTCGTGTTTGGGTTCCTTCCGGATCTCAAACCATCAAACCAGTCAACAGTGTCAGCCAGGCCACGATCATCGGTCATGCGCCAACAGCCTATGAAGCAACCCGATTCTGGGCGTCTTCGACTGTGCCAGTCGGTACAGTTGGTTGAAGCATTTTGGACTCTAAGCTAAGTTCCAAGGCTATGAAGACTCCGTTCTTCACCAGGGTTGACACCTTTTTGCCTCCGGTGCTTTATCGTTCCTACGATTCCGCCAATCCGTCAGTCTGCCAGACTTGGACGGTTTTGGATCAGTACTCCAATTCCCTCGGACTTTCCAAGTCCAAGTCTGCCGTCATTCCAATGACAACTCTGGAGTCCACATTGGGCTTATAGAGAGAGATGCTTGGTATGCTTTCTCTCTCAGATCACGTCGTCTCAGCTTTAGCTGCTTATCTGCCTCCAGATAAGTTTGACGAGGTACAGGCTCCTTTGCATGTGCTGTCCAAGGCGCTCATGCATCTTACTCACACGCATGTCTGTAACATGGCTATTCTGGAATTAGTTCGAAGGGACTCTGTGCTGGACATAGGCCGATCCCTTCCTG
Organism: Pictodentalium vernedei; assembly: GCA_031216915.1. NCBI lineage: Eukaryota > Metazoa > Mollusca > Scaphopoda > Dentaliida > Dentaliidae > Pictodentalium > Pictodentalium vernedei. Next base: position 289,339,396 of record CM062291.1, on the reverse strand, counting down.
AGGAGCAACATGCTACTATTCGATCTGCTTCTTTGGCAGGTCCGCAACTTTTCCATGGTTCTGTGTCAACGGTCCGGATGACGTCCTACGTCATTCCACAGATCAGCTGCTGTTTCTTCAGCTTGATCAGCCTTCTAGGGGAGGCAGGGGCCATTCCAATCCTAATAAGTACCCTTCTGCTTCCTCTGCGAAGCAAAAGGCTGATCCTTCTGCCATCGCTTCTACTTCTTACTGAAGGGGTAAGGGTGAGCGTCGGCAGACTAGAGGGAAGTCTCAGTATTCTTCATTCAGTAGAGGTGGTTTTTCTTCTTGCAGGCCTCATCGGGGCTCGAAATGAAGGTCCTCACCTCGACTCGTCCCAGGTTGGAGGAAGGATAGAGTTCGCAGACCGTTGGGCCACCATCACATCCGATCCTTGGGTGTTAGATGTTGTTCGGTCCGGGCTGCGAATATCCTTCCGAAGGCACCCCACTCTGTCCAGGGTGCCTCTTCCAACCACAGTTCCTTCAGACATTTTACGTCGGGAACTTTTGTCCACGGAGATAGACAATCTCCTGACAAAGGGGGCGATTGAGGTCGTCAAGAACATTCAGTCAGTGGGGTTCTATTCCCGCCGGTTCTTGGTGCCGAAGAAAGGTGGCCGACTCCGACTGGTTATCGATCTGAGTATCCTGAACCAGTCTATCATTGCTCCCAAGTTCAGCATGGAGACTTTCAGGTCGGTCCGCCGTTCAATTCACCAGGGAGATTTCGCTTCCAGCATCGACCTGCGCGACGCTTACTTTCACGTTCTGGTTCATCGGGCGTCACAGAAGTATCTCAGGTTCGCTTTTCTGGGGCGAGTTTACCAGTTCAAGACCATGACTTTCGGCCTCAACCTGGCTCCTTGGTCCTTCACCAGACTGATGTCGCATGTGATAGCTTTCCATCGCACACAGTCCGGGTGACTACTTCAGCATATCTGGACGACATCCTTCAGAGGCATTCCAATGCTGCCTTACTGGAGTCGGATGTCGCCACTCTGTTGAGCTTGCTCACGTCGCTAGGATTCAGAGTCAATGAGGAGAAGTTGGACCTGGTTCCTTCTCGGTCGTTTTATCATCTGGGGATGGCTTTCCACACCCAATTCAATTTGGTGGCAGTTCCCCAGGCCAAGGCTTTTGATCTGACTCTGTCCCAGTCCACATCTGCAACAGCTCGGAGTATTCTCCGGCTAATCGGTCTCTGCGGTTCGGTGATGGATCTCATTCCTCTAGGGGTCGGCTGCGTGTCAGACCTCTCCAACACTTTCTGCTCAGTCGTTGGAGGCTGAATGTAGATTCTCTGGATCTGGTGCTTCAGTTTCCAGAATCTCTTTATCCTCACCTTCTCCCCTGGACGGATGTCCAGTGGCTTTCACAGGGTATTCCGTTGGACTTACCCACGTCCGATCGCGTTCTGACGGCAGATGCCAGCGATCTCGGATGGGGTGCGACGTTGGATCCTCTAGGTCTTTCCCTTCACGGGATGTGGGACAAGGATCATGCAGCTCTACACATCAACCAGAAGGAGCTTCTTGCTCTTCTTCTGAGTTTCAGGCAAGTGGATCCCTCACCTGTTGAATCGCCAGGTCCTTCTGTTGTCCGACAATTCGACGGTGGTTGCTTACATTCAGAACCAGGGCGGCACGCACTCTGTTCCAATTTACGAATTGGCTCGGGATCTTCTACTGCTCGCTCAGGATGTCCATGCCGGGGTGGTTGTTCGTCACATTCCCGGTTGTCTGAACGTCCTAGCCGACTCCCTGTCCCGTCGGGGCAGGGTCATTTCCACCGGGTGGATGCTCCACATGGCGGGTTCCATCCATCTCTTGCGACTCGTTGGAACCATCCGGTGGACACTTTCGTGTCCCCATGTCCAGATGCTCTGGCTTTTGCCGTGGGCGCTCTGGCCCTCCTTTGGGATGGTCTTGTCGGCTACGCCTTCCTGCCGGTTCCGATTCAACCTCAGGTTCTCACCCAGATTTGAACCTGCAGTCGTTGCCTCGGTGGGTGTGGATCAATCTGCTCCGCTCTCTGTTTGCGGCAGTTCCGGCATGTCTCCCTCTACCTCGCGACTTTTTTTTGCCAAAGTCGCCCGAGGAGGTTTCACGTTGACCCGACTTCATTGTGCCTTCGCACATGTCTTTTATCGGGTCCTGTCTCCTCCGTAGTGGTTTTTCGAGACACGCAGTGGAGTTGCTTTTCTTCTTCAAGGAGGCACTCACTCCACTGGTTTAGCCTTTCGATGGTGTGTGATCACTCTGTTGCTTCTGTCACTCCTTCGATTACACCGCTTGCGGAGTTTCTGGTGTATGTTTGTTTCTGAGGTTCTCCAGCAATGGGTACAAGTCCATGCTTCGGAGACCTTTTTCATATGTGGTACCGCATTGTTTCGACACTCATCCTTGCCTCTCCAAGCTTGTTCAGCTCTTTTCCTTGAAAAGGCCTAGGACTTTGCAGTTTACTCCAAGATGGTCACTTTCTTGGGTGCTGCTCTGCTTGGGGGTGGGGGCGTTCGCGCCTTTATCCTGGATGAATATGCATTTTCTCACATGCCAGATCTCTCCTGCATCCATTTCTCGATGGATTTGTCTTGCTATTTGTGCAGCTTCTGCTCGTCTAGCTACTGGTGATTGCATTACCAATTGTTTTTTCTGCCACGAGGTGCGTGCATTGTCTTCCTCTTTTAATAACTCTGTCATGTTGTCGGATGACGGATGTTATACTGGCAGCCAACTGGAGAAATGCTACATTCTCCTTTTATCTGCGACATTTGCAGGAGCCGACAGAGGATCTTGGTCCTTGGGGCCCTCTTTCTTCGGCTCAGGCTGTTGTCTATCCCAGCCATTCAGCTTTCTGTCTGTGCGTCGCACTTCACCATACGCCTCATCTTTTATTGCCTTTTACTAATGTTTGTGATGCTATAGTTTGATAGGCCTAGGGATCTCTTCCTCTGTCCATGGTTCCAGTGCTATTGAGTTATGTGTGGGTTGGTTATGTGATTCCCTCCATCCTTTTGTCTATTCTGCCTGTAGTAAACAATTGAGGTAGGTTGATAAGAAATATAAATTTTATAGTAAATTTCCTTTCTTATTATACCTACCGCAATTGTTTACATGGAGGCCCTCCCGTCTTCTAATTCGGGTAAGAATCCTTCCTCCCCGCTGATAACATAACTCCTGTGTTGTCGGAATCAAAAGAATGACGAATTGACGCACTGCGCACTGTTTTACGGAAGTCGTGGATTTGTACTATGGAAGAGCGTCCCATACTGGGTGTGTGCCGATGGCGCTCGACCCAGTTTTGGCTTATTTTTCGTGGTGTTTTTACACCACTTTTCGTTCCCAAATCTCTTGGGAAAGATTAAAATAGAGATTATTTTATCCGAGTTAGGTTCTTCCACTGTAGTGCAAGCCTGTAGTAAACAATTGCGGTAGGTATAATAAGAAAGGAAATTTACTATAAAATTTATATTTCTTTAAAAACCTCCTTGTTCAGATCCACCAGTCAGAATTCTTTTATATTTGGTATATACATTTGTAACACCTCAAGAGGGATTAGATTCAAGTTTGTTCAATTTGAGTACCTGGCTTAATATTTGGGCTCTCTATAGGCAGGGTTGAGGGGAGCGGGGACAGGGGATCATGTTAGGTTCAAGTTTGTTCAGATCCATTTCCATAAACTTTGCCGTTGCATGGCTTCATTCCTTTGTAGTGTTGATGAACAATGTCTAACTGAATGTGACCCAAACATTTCTTTGAACCACTTTGGCTGGTGAGCGATTAAGGTCCCCTTGGGGCCTCATGTTTTAAATCTTCTCATGAACCAGTGGGTACAATGACTTGATATTTGGTATAGATCTTCCTTTTGTGGTGTAAAATCAAGTTTGTTCAAAGGAAGTTTGTGTAACATTATTTTTCTTTGGAATGGGAGGGGCAAGATTTTTGTCCCAGCCCCAAATTTTCTGAACCGATGGTCCATTTCAAACCAAATTCAATATGTGGTATTATTGAGTCATGAATACTTTATTCATGCAAAAAACAAAATTTCCTGTGTCTCCTTGGAAACCTAAAAATAGAAATATTTTCAAATGCCTATATTTACCTAACCACACTGAACTGAGAACTGTTATTGGGTGTAGAGCATCCTTTGGACCAGTAGAATGGAATGGTAAAAAAAAATTGCCATCGCTTGTGTCAGGGTGTTGTTTAGGGGAGAGCATCAAAAAAATGCTGAGTCAGCATATTTGCAAAATTTTTTTTTTTTTTTTTTTTTAAATTCTCCAGAATCACTGATCAGAATCTTTTGATATCTGGTATACAGCATCTGGGGTGGGGGGTGGGGGGAGGGGGGGGGGCAGATACAAGTTTGTTGAAACTAAGCCCTTTGGTTCATATTTGGGCTCTATACAGAAGCCCTAATTTTAACTTAGGGTAATAGGGGGATTTATCTTTAAAAATCTTTTTCTTCAGAATATTTTAATGTTTGGTATACATAATTGTTATGAAGGTCAGATTCAAGATTGTTCAAATCAAGTCCCTCAGTTAATATTTTGACTTTCTGTGGGGGCTTGAATTTTAACTTAGTGCAATATGGGGGATAATCTTTAAAAATCTTCTTCAGATCCATAGTGAGAATTTTTTGATATTTGTTATACAGCTTCCTCACGGAGGTTCATTCTAATTTTGTTCAAACCAAGTCCCTAGGTTGGGGGTGTGGTGGCTCAATAGGTACAGGTGCAGGCTGCAAGCTGCGATGTCCTCGATATGAATCCCAGCTGTGGCAACTGTGTTGTGTCCTTGTTCAAGACACTTTACCCCCATTGCCCATGTGGGAGCATGGTGTCGTTGTGTACTAAGGCGTACTGCACATCAATGGTGCACTCGTCTTCAACCAATGCATACCCTGATTGTGTGGAATTAGTATGTTGGGGAACTGACAGTTGCTCACCCTTGCTCGGTGGTTCTCTCCGTATACTCCGGCTTCCTCCACCCGTAAAACTGTTGTGGTCATGGTTAGCCATTGTGCAGAAATATCTGACCTTAAACACCAATAAATAAATTATAATAAATAATAAGTCCCTTGATTAATATTTGGGATCCCTATTGGAGCCCAAATTTTAACTTAGTTCAATACAAGGAATAATCTTTAAAACTCTTCTTCTCCAGAAATGCTAGTCAGAATCTTTTAATATATGGTACACAGAACCTTTGCAGGGGTTGGATTCAAATTGGTTCAACTCAAGTCCATTGGTTAATAATTGGGCTCAGTATGGGAACCCAAATTTTAACTTATTGCAATATGAGAAATAATCTTTAAAAATCTTCTTCAGATCCACCACTCAGAATCTTTGGATATTTGGTATACAGCATTCTTAAGGCAGTCAGATCTAAGTTTGTTCAAACCAAGTCCCTGCAGTAATATTTGAGATCCTTATTGGAGCTCGAATTATTACGTAATCCAATATCAGGAGTAACTCTTCTTTTCCAGAACCACTGATCAGAACCTTTTGATATATGGTATACAGATTCCTTATAGATGTGGGTATCAAATTTTTTCAAATCAATAAATGGGTTCTCTATGGGAGCTTGAATTTCAGCTAGTGATGAACTGATAATTGGCAATGGGAACCGGACGGTTATGGGGTATCAGCTGATTATGACAACTGGCAGTAAAAAACCAGCAGTTTCTGGTTATTCTGTATTTAACACTGACTATTAAAATCTCTTTGATATCTGGCTATGTTAATAAAGTTTCCCCATTAAAAACTTGTAGTGATAACAGAATATTTATGGATTTGCATAGCCAAGATGATACGGAATTTACCATCTGTAATAAGTACGAGATCGCCACTATTGCTAGTTGACCGAAGTCACCGGTCTTCAATAATGGTGCTGTACATCATTGCATTGGGTACATGTATAAATAAAATGAGTTCAGCCACTAGTCTATAGTACTTCATGATGCAAGCATCACAATTTTAAGAAATTAAAATTGGAGAAAAACTAAAAAACACTCTTTTTTCCGATGGTAAGTGATTGTTACGCAATATGTAAGTCGCATGACTGTCACAAACACGTTTTCAGTTTGTCAAGTTCATTTTTTAATTCAGTTACCTCCCTTGATGTTTCTCTCCAATGTCGATTGCAGAGAACATGTAAATACTGAAGAAACACATCAAGGGAGGTAACAAGTTGAACAATGAACATTAAAATTATATTTTCTGACGTCGCGTGTATATCTGTAAACAATGTGCCATACAACTTAACAACAGACATTAACATAAAAGTTTTTATTCAAATAAGATTGTATGTGTGTTCAGTATCTTCCTGATTGATACAGCCAAGTGCATTGTATTCTTACATAAAACCATATTAACACTATTTACCAGAATAACACACAATTGTCACAAGAGAACAATATTGTGTGATTGTATCATTTATAACCAGGGTTCCGCAAATTTATTTTTTGGCGGGACCCATTTTTGTCTATCGCAAATAATTTTTGCGGGACCTATTTATTTTTTGGCGGGATCCATTTCCAATATGTGTCTTAATCACAAGAATTATGATTATTTATCTTCAAATACATAGATCATTAGATTGTTCAACCACCACATCAAAGGCTATTGCAGTAATCATGTTTATAGAAATTAATTAGAGCCGATATGGTTAACCGATTAATTGACTAACCAGTGATCAACGTCTTGATCGATAAAAAAAGTAATTGATCAGTTAACTGTTACTTTTGAACTATGGTATTATATGGGTTAACAAAGGAACAAACTTGCTCCAAAACAGGCAATCATTGTCACACTGGTTCAATTATGACAGAGTAACACATGTCAGTTACATGCTGACATTGCATGATCATTATACTGTGTCATTAGCTGGAAATGGTCATTCTCAACCCTTCACCAAATTTGGGTAGCAGACGATACTTGCACAAGAAAGTCTTTAATTACTAAAGATTTTCAATGTTTGTCTCAAAAACATAGCTTATGACCCCTCATTGGAATGAGCTATGTTTTGAGACAAAAATTTAAAACACAATAAAATTTGAATGGACATTTTTGTATATGGTGCTGACTGGTTTTGGCCGTTACTTTGAATAAAGTTTTAATCGTATAAATCATCAATGGTATGGCAATTATTCAGCTACCTATTATGGCAAGTGATTAATTGGTTAGCCAAGGTTAATCTATGCAATTAATCGATCAAGAAAACCCTTTAATCGTTTCAGCTCTAAAATTAATCTAATTTTATTAAATTTTATCTGATGAAAAAATGCTTATATTTTTGCGGGGAACGGTAAATGGGTCTCCTTAACAAGCATTTGCGAGAACATCACAGGAATGAAACGACTGTTCTCGCAATTTGCAAATCCCTGACAACAATCTTCCTCCACCCCAACTCCCAAAAATGCAAATATTATTTTGGCTAATGTTGCCCAGCACTACATATGCATACTCTGAAAACTATGTGGTATTAAGCTTTCATAATTGGTGATTTATCAATGACATTCTGGAGTATAAGAGGCACTAATAGATTTTTTTCTGGGTCCTATTTCAACCATCAGAATTGGGATCGAAATTGGCATAATCGACAGAGAAATAATGGGTAATTGGTTCATAGCAAGTTTTGATAATCAGTTCATCTCTAATTTTAACTTATTGCAATATGGGAAATAATCTTTAAAATCTTCTTCTTCAGATCCACCAGTCAGAATCTTTTAATATTTGGTATACAGAACCTTTGCAGGGGTTGGATTCAAATTGGTTCAACTCAAGTCCATTGGTTAATAATTGGGCTCAGTATGGGAACCCAAATTTTAACTTATTGCAATATGAGAAATAATCTTTAAAAATCTTCTTCGGATCCACTGCTCAGAATCTTTGGGTATTTGGTATACAGCATTCTTAAGGCGGTCAGATCTAAGTTTGTTCAAACCAAGTCCCTGCAGTAATATTTGAGATCCTTATTGGAGCTCAAATTATTACGTAATCCAATATGAGGAGTAACTCTTCTTTTCCAGAACCACTGATCAGAACCTTTTGATATATGGTATACAGATTCCTTACAGATGTGGGTATCAAATTTCTTCAAATCAATAAATGGGTTCTCTATGGGAGCTTGAATTTCAGCTAGTGATGAACCGATAATCGGCAATGGGAACCGGACGGTTATGGGGCATCAGCTGATTATGACAACTGGCAGTAAAAAACCAGCAGTTTCTGGTTATTCTGTATTTAACACTGACTATTAAAATCTCTTTGATATCTGGCTATGTTAATAAAGTTTCCCCATTAAAAACGTGTAGTGATAACAGAATATTTATGGATTTGCATAGCCAAGATGATACGGAATTTACCATCTGTAATAAGTACGAGATCGCCACTATTGCTAGTTGACCGAAGTCACCGGTCTTCAATAATGGTGCTGTACATCGTTGCATTGGATACATGTATAAATAAAATGAGTTCAGCCACTAGTCTATAGTACTTCATGATGCAAGCATCACAATTATAAGAAATTAAAATTGGAGAAAAACTAAAAAACACTCTTTTTTCCGATGGTAGGTGATTGTTACGCAATATGTAAGTCGCATGACTGTCACAAACACGTTTTCAGTTTGTCAAGTTCATTTTTAGCTCACCTGAGCGAAGCTCAAGGGGAGCTTTACTAATCACTTTCTGTCCGGCGTCCGTCGTCCGGCGTCCGTCGTCCGTCGTCGTCCGTCCGGCGTTAACTTTACATTATCGACTTCTCCTCCTAAACCACTAGCCCAATTTTATTCAAATGTTGGCTAAATGTTTATTACCTAATGCCAATTCAGATTTGTTCAAATGAAGTTGCCCCTCCTCCTGGGTGGTGCCACGCCCCCAAGGGGCACCAAAATCTTTGTAAATCTTCTTCTCATGAACCAGCAGTAGCAGAGACTTGATATTTGGTGTGCAGCTTCCTTTTGAGGTGTAGACTCAGATTTGTTCAAGAGAAGTTTGTGGGGCTATACTTGGCGTTGTTATGAGAGGGGCAAAATTTTTTGCCCCGCCCAAAATTTCTATTTTCCAAACCGAGAGGCTGATTTGAACCAAATTTTATGTGAGGGCTTATTGGGTCATGAGTACTTGATTTATGCAAAAAAAAATTTTCCCGCAGCCCCGTGGGAACCGCAGGAGCTAAAAATAGAAAAAATTTAAAACGCCCATATCTCCAAAACTGCACGGCACTGAAAATTTTTATTTGGTGTGCAGCTTCCTTAGGACCAACAGAAAGGATTGGTAAAAAAAAATTGCCATCGGTTTTATCATAGTGTACAGTTTCGGGACTTTGAAAAAGTGCTGAGTCAGCACTTTTTAACACTGTAGGCAATGGGAAAAACATTAAAAAATCTTCTTCTCCAGATCCAGCAGGCAGAATCTTTTGATATTTAGTATGCAACATTGTAGGGTGGATCTGATTCAAGTTTGTTCAAATCGGCCCCCTGGGTTCATATTTGGGCTCAGTATAGGAGCCCGATTTCGAACTTAGTGCATTTCAGGCAAATTTCTTAAAAATCTTCTTCTCCAGATCCAGCAGGCAGAATCTTTTGATATTTGGTATGCAACATTGTGGGGTGGATCTGATTCAAGTTTGTTCAAATCGGCCCCCTGGGTTTATATTTGGGCTCAGTATAGGAGCCCAAATTTGAACTTACTGCATTTCAGGCAAATTTCTTTGAAAATCTTCTTCTCCAGATCCAGCAGGCAGAATCTTTTGATATTTGGTATGCAACATTGTAGGGTGGATCTGATTCAAGTTTGTTCAAATCGGCTCCCTAGATTCATATTTGGGCTCACTATAGGAGCTCGAATTCGAATTTAGTGCATTTCAGGCAAATTTCTTCAAAAATCTTCTTCTCCAGATCCAGCAGGCAGAATCTTTTGATATTTGGTATGCAACATTGTGGGGTGGATCTGATTCAAGTTTGTTCAAATCGGCTTCCTAGATTCATATTTGGGCTCACTATAGAAGCTCGAATTTGAACTTAGTGCATTTCATGCAAATTTCTTAAAAAATCTTCTTCTCCAGATCCAGCAGGCAGAATCTTTTCATATTTGGTAAGCAACATTGTGGGGTGGATCTGATTCAAGTTTGTTCAAATCGGCCCCCTGGGTTTATATTTGGGCTCAGTATAGGAGCCCAAATTTTAACTTAGTGCATTTCAAGCAAATTTATTAAAAAATCTTCTTCTACAGATCCAGCAGGCAGAATCTTTTGATATTTGGTATGCAACATTGTGGGGTGGATCTGATTCAAGTTTGTTCAAATCGGCTTCCTAGATTCATATTTGGGCTCACTATAGAAGCTCGAATTCGAACTTAGTGCATTTCAGGCAAATTTCTTAAAAAATTTTCTTCTCCAGATCCAGCAGGCAGAATCTTTTGATATTTGGTATGCAACATTGTGGGATGGATCTGATGCAAATTTGTTTAAATCGGCTCCCTAGATTCATATTTGAGCTTACTATAGAAGCTCGAATTCGAACTTAGTGCATTTCAGGCAAATTTCTTAAAAAATCATCTTCTCCAGATCCAGCAGGCAGAATCTTTTGATATTTGGTATGCAACATTGCGGGGTGGACCTGATTCAAGTTTGTTCAAATCGGCCCCCTGGATTCATATTTGGGCTCACTATAGAAGCTCGAATTCAAACTTAGTGCATTTCGGGCAAATTTATTAAAAAATCTTCTTCTCCAGATCCAGCAGGCAGAATCTTTTGATATTTGGTATGCAACATTGTGGGGTGGATCTGATTCAAGTTTGTTGAAATCGGCTTCCTAGATTCATATTTGGGCTCACTATAGAAGCTCGAATTCGAACTTAGTGCATTTCAGGCAAATTTCTTAAAAAATCTTCTTCTCCAGATCCAGCAGGCAGAATCTTTTGATATTTGGTATGCAACATTGCGGGGTGGATCTGATTCAAGTTTGTTCAAATCGGCCCCCTGGATTCATATTTGGGCTTAATATACAAGCCCGAATTCGCACTTAGTGCATTTAAGGCAAATTTCTTCAAAAATCTTCTTCTCCAGATCCAGCAGGCAGAATCTTTTCATATTTGGTAAGCAACATTGTGGGGTGGATCTGATTCAAGTTTGTTCAAATCGGCCCCCTGGGTTTATATTTGGGCTCAGTATAGGAGCCCAAATTTTAACTTAGTGCATTTCAAGCAAATTTATTAAAAAATCTTCTTCTACAGATCCAGCAGGCAGAATCTTTTGATATTTGGTATGCAACATTGTGGGGTGGATCTGATTCAAGTTTGTTCAAATCGGCTTCCTAGATTCATATTTGGGCTCACTATAGAAGCTCGAATTCGAACTTAGTGCATTTCAGGCAAATTTCTTAAAAAATTTTCTTCTCCAGATCCAGCAGGCAGAATCTTTTGATATTTGGTATGCAACATTGTGGGATGGATCTGATGCAAATTTGTTTAAATCGGCTCCCTAGATTCATATTTGAGCTTACTATAGAAGCTCGAATTCGAACTTAGTGCATTTCAGGCAAATTTCTTAAAAAATCATCTTCTCCAGATCCAGCAGGCAGAATCTTTTGATATTTGGTATGCAACATTGCGGGGTGGATCTGATTCAAGTTTGTTCAAATCGGCCCCCTGGATTCATATTTGGGCTCACTATAGAAGCTCGAATTCAAACTTAGTGCATTTCGGGCAAATTTCTTCAAAAATCTTCTTCTCCAGATCCAGTAGGCAGAATCTTTTGATATTTGGTATGCAACATTGCGGGGTGGATCTGATTCAAGTTTGTTCAAATCGGCCCCCTGGATTCATATTTGGGCTTAATATAGAAGCCCGAATTCGCACTTAGTGCATTTAAGGCAAATTTCTTCAAAAATCTTCTTCTCCAGATCCAGCAGGCAGAATCTTTTCATATTTGGTATGCAACATTGCGGGGTGGATCTGATTCAAGTTTGTTCAAATCGGCCCCCTGGATTCATATTTGGGCTTAATATAGAAGCCCGAATTCGCACTTAGTGCATTTCGGGCAAATTTATTAAAAAATCTTCTTCTCCAGATCCAGCAGGCAGAATCTTTTGATATTTGGTATGCAACATTGTGGGGTGGATCTGATTCAAGTTTGTTCAAATCGGCTTCCTAGTTTCATATTTGGGCTCACTATAGAAGCTCGAATTCGAACTTAGTGCATTTCAGGCAAATTTCTTAAAAAATCTTCTTCTCCAGATCCAGCTTCAGAATCTTTTCATATTTGGTAAGCAACATTGTGGGGTGGATCTGATTCAAGTTTGTTCAAATCGGCCCCCTGGGTTTATATTTGGGCTCCGTATAGGAGCCCAAATTTTAACTTAGTGCATTTCAGGCATATTTCTTAAAAAATCTTCTCCAGATCCAGCAGGCAGAATCTTTTGATATTTGGTATGCAACATTGTAGGGTGGATCTGATTGTGATTCATGAACATATTTATTTGTAAAGTCGATAGAATCTTAGACAAAATTTGCAGAAAAGATCTACTATAGAAGGGGTGGTATCCAGGGTGAACCGTTTACCCAAATCTAGCAGTACTAATGCATTATTCACACAAATCTTCGTTCAAATTTTATGACCCCTCATTGGAACACACGCATTCAGCTCATTCCAACAAAGGTCATATGCCATGTTTTCGAGACAAAGGAATAAAAATTTTACTTATTCATGAAATTTTTAGGCAACTGTTGTCTGTTATTCACATTGCTTCATGAAATTTCAGTACTTTTAGAAGTTACCTCTGTAATCAAGGGTTAATTCCCCTTAATTAAATGTCGCCTCTAAAAAACAACCACTTTGCATATCTTACCTTTTTACCAGCATAACTGCCAAAACTTGTCAGCATTCTTCGCAAAAATCGCTATTCAAATTTTAATTTTTGTCTCTTAAACATACATGTACTTATCGCTTGTAAATACCCCATTGGAATGAGCTTTTTGAGCTCATTCCAATGAGAGGTCGCACACCATGCTTTTTGAGTCAAATAAGCAATTTTTTTAGTTATTCCAGAATTTCGTACGTAAAACACAGCTTTATGACTTCACATTAAAATGAGCTCTCTAAGCTTGTTCCAATCAACATTCACGCACTATGTCTTTCACACAAAAAATAAAATTTTCCATTTATTCAGGAATTTTGTTTGCAAGAACACTCTTACCCCCCCCCCCCCCACCCCCCCCCCCCACACACACACACAAACACACACACACACACACACACACACACACAAACACAGACACACACATCTAAAAGTTCGTCAGCAAAAAAACAGTTACTTCAATTTTTAAATGCATTATAGGAACAACTTGCCTAATCAAATTTAAATACTTTTGCATCATTCTGTATCTAGAACAAACCATTTACCATATCTTTACGCAAAATTCTCCAGCATCATTCACAAAAAAACACCATTATTTATATATTCACATTTCTGTCTCAAAAATATACCTGATCTTCCCATACCCCTATTGGAATAAGCTGTTTGAGCTTGTTCCAATGATGATAAAAAAAAATAAAATTTGTGAAAATTTTTGTTTTCTTGCATGCAAATATATACATGTAGCACATGGAAGATATCCACAGTTGGGGAGAGATGTCCAAGGCTATCTCTTCACATTCCTTGTTTGTGCTTCATGCTAAACCAGTTTGTCTGCAGAGATAAATTTGCTTTATTAAAAATCATTGGAGATTGGCCACACACCAATGATTTTAAATAAAACTAATTTTAGGTAACAAATGTTGAACTTCAAACAAAATCTATCACTCAACCAGTTAATGTTGATGAGGCATGACATGGTGAAGGTGACCTAAAATACTTCTTAGAGTCACTTTGTCAGGTGAGCGATTAAGGCCACGTGGGGCCTCTTGTTTAATTCAGTTACCTCCCTTGATGTTTCTCTCCAATGTCGATTGCAGAGAACATGTAAATACTGAAGAAACACATCAAGGGAGGTGACAAGTTGAACAATGAACATTAAAATTATATTTTCTGACGTCGCGTGTATATCTGTAAACAATGTGCCATACAACTTAACAACAGACATTAACATAAAAGTTTTTATTCAAATAAGACACAAAGTATGTGTGTTCAGTATCTTCCTGATTGATACAGCCAAGTGCATTGTATTCTTACATAAAACCGTATTAACACTATTTACCAAAATAACACACAATTGTCACAAGAGAACAATATTGTGTGATTGTATCATTTATAACCAGGGTTCCGCAAATTTATTTTTTGGCGGGACCCATTTTTGGGTATCGCAAATAATTTTTGCGGGACCTATTTATTTTTTGGCGGGATCCATTTCTAATATGTGTCTTAATCACAAGAATTATGATTATTTATCTTCAAATACATAGATCATTAGATTGTTCAACCACCACATCAAAGGCTATTGCAGTAATCATGTTTATAGAAATTAATTAGAGCTGATATGGTTAACCGATTAATTGACTAACCAATGATCAACGTCTTGATCGATAAAAAAAGTAATTGATCAGTTAACTGTTACTTTTGAACTATGGTATTATATGGGTTAACAAAGGAACAAACTTGCTCCAAAACAGGCAATCATTGTCACACTGGTTCAATTATGACAGAGTAACACATGTCAGTTACATGCTGACAGTGCATGATCATTATACTGTGTCAGTAGCTGGAAATGGTCATTCTCAACCCTTCACCAAATTTGGGTAGCAGATGATACTTGCACAAGAAAGTCTTTAATTACTAAAGATTTTCAATGTTTGTCTCAAAAACATAGCTTATGACCCCTCATTGGAATGAGCTATGTTTTGAGACAAAAATTCAAAACATAATAAAATTTGAATGGACATTTTTGTATATGGTGCTGGCTGGTTTTGGCCGTTACTTTGAATAAAGTTTTAATCGTATAAATCATCAATGGTATGGCAATTATTCAGCTACCTATTATGGCAAGTGATTAATTGGTTAGCCAAGGTTAATCTATGCAATTAATCGATCAAGAAAACCCTTTAATCGTTTCAGCTCTAAAATTAATCTAATTTTATTAAATTTTATCTGATGAAAAAATGCTTATATTTTTGCTGGAACGGTAAATGGGTCTCCTTAACAAGCATTTGCGAGACCATCACAGGAATGAAACGACTGTTCTCGCAATTTGCAAAACCCTGACAACAATCTTCCTCCACCCCAACTCCCAAAAATGCAAATATTATTTTGGCTAATCTTCTTCTTCAGATCCACCAGTCAGAATCTTTTAATATTTGGTATATAGCATTCTTAAGAAGGTCAGATCTAAGTGTGTTCAAACCAAGAATTTTAACTTAATGCTATATGTCAAAACATCTTTAAAAATCTGCTTCTTGAGATACAATCAGAATCTTTTGATATTTGGTATACTGCCTCTTTAGGGGGGGTTGTTCATATAAAGTCCCTGGGTTGATATTTGTGTTCCCTGGGAGGGAGGCAGATTTTAACATTGTGCAAAATTGGTAGTTTTCCCAAAATCTTGCTCACCATTGCTCGATGGTTCTCTCGAAGTACTCTGGCTTCCTCCACCCATAAAACTGTCTGAAATGAGGTCACCCCAGCTGTTGAAAGTGTTGTTAAACCTCAATAAATAAATAAATATTGTTTGCTGTGAAAGTATGGTAGCTTTTTAGTGGGAATCATATTAACTTCTCACGATTGGAGTTATAAAAGTGAGGCATGATAATAATAATAACTGATGTTGCACTGAAAGTTGTATTTCAGTTTCATCAATTGAATCAGTGATGCATTGAAACAAATGAATGAAAGTTCAATCAGTATAGGATGTAACATATGGCCTGGTAAATGATCTACTTCAGAGAATTGCAAACCTTTGTAAGGGCTAAAAAAATTAAAAATTTGTTTCTCAGGCCTTCCCACATGGTCCTTTTCGCTGCCGCTTGCTCTCTTTTTATAACCAATCCAAACTTTAAAAAATCAAAATCAAAGCGGTTTATGTCTGATATTTTCCTCAAGTTAATAAAATTGTCCCTTGAGTGCACCAAGGGATGTAATACACCACCATTCATACTATTCTGTAGATTATGAGGCCTAAAACATAAAACAAACCAAGAACATGAACTTTTGATCGGAAAGAAATAATTACAAAAATAAATAATACAACAAGAGACCCCAGGGGTCTGAGGGCACTCACCTGACATGATAGCCTAAATATCAACCCAGGGAATTGATGGCAAAGAAATAATTCCAAAAATAAAATATAAAATAAAAAACCTCCCACACGCATGCAATTTTACAAAAAAATGGCCTGAGAAACAAGATCTACTTTGTGACGCTTAATAAAGAGAGAACCACACAAGCATTTGATTGGATTAACTCTTAACCACCCACTGAATATTTTCAAATATTTTTCATCAAATTTAGTCACGTCTACTATGAAGTAGCCATGACTAGATTTGTTGAAAAATTTATACATATTTCACTCTAGAAACCATTGGTCAAATGGTCTATTCAATTTACTTTGGGTGTGGAGGGGGGGGGGGGGAAGGGGGGGGAATTAATGTGCCCTAATAAAACTTATTTCAGTGGCAAGAGAAATCCTGTCCTGGACAGGTGGGGGATAAAGAGGTAATGTTTATCACTCTCATTTGGTTTGGCACAGATATACCTATTTCTGTTGCAAGAGAAATCCTGTCATGGGCGAGGGGTGTGGACAGGATTATTGGGTCCAAATTATACTTATTTCAATGGCAAGAGTCCATGTTGAGGGTCTCTTGCCACTGAAATAAGTGGGAATATCTGCCATTGGTATAAAAATGAAAGAAAATTGGTACACGAAAGTATATGCAAGTGCATGTGGGGGGGGGGGGGGGGGGGAGGCCGCAAGGGATAGTGTTGGTGTGCGTGCATGTGTTTTGGTTTTTCGGGTTTGGGTTTTTATGTGTACCTATACTATGTATGGTACACATAATGCCGGAATCCGGGGTGGCCATCCGTCATTCGTCCATCCTTTGTCTGTCCGTCTGTCTGTCCGAACATCTGTCCGCCCGGCGTCCGTATCCATTTCTTTGGCATTCGATAACTTGAAAAATATTGCTTGGATTGTCAAGTTACTTTATATTTGTGTTCAGGTTACTGATGTGCCAAGCTGTATAGTTTTTGGTGTAAATCTGATAATTTGATGCTGAGATTTTAACCCTTTATCCTTCAAATTGAAAATTCCTCCAATCCTTTTGGCATTCTCTAACTTGAAAAATATTGCTTGGATTGTCTAGTTACTTTATATTTGTGTTCAGGTTACTGATGTGCCGAGCTGTATAGTTTTTGGTGTAAATCTGATGATTTGATCCCGAGATATTAACCCTTTATCCTTCAAATTGAAAATTCCTCCAATCCCTTTGGCATTCGATAGCTTGAAAAATATTGCTTGGATTGTAAAGTTACTTTATATTTGTGTTCAGGTTACTGATGTGCCGAGCTGTATAGTTTTTGGTGTAAATCTGATAATTTGATCCTGAGATATTAACTCTTTATCCTTCAAATTGAAAATTTCTAAATCCCTTTGGCATGAGATACCTCAAAAAATATCAATCTGATAGTCATGTTACTTTATATATGCATTCAGGTTACTGATGTGATGTGCTGTATAGTTTTTTCTACTAGTTGCGCATATGAGTACACATCTGACAATTTCATCGGCCTATTTTTGTTTTTTTGTTTTTTAGGGGGGGTGTGGGGGGGTTATGAACTACTGTAAAAAAAGACCCACCTCTGATGAAAATGTGTCTCATAAGCCTCCATAGGCTGTATTTCATATAAATATTTTATAAATACTCAATGTATATTACGTATGAGTAATGTGCCACTTAAATAAAATATTCTACTACTACATTGATTAATTAAATGTAGTAGATTAAACTGCCACTTGCACAAGGTGCAAAATGACATTTGAGTGGCTCGACAAAGCACAGAGCTGTCATTCAAACCAACATCTGTTTTAAAACCTCTGCACATGACAAGCTTGAGAAAAAATAAGAGACAAAGCAACATTTTCAGTTACTTTTTATCAATTCGCCATATAAATATAATCAAAAGAAAATAATATTTTTTTTATTTTTCAATAATGACATGCCGATCGACAAGGCAGACCACCACACATCATAACCCTAGCTCAAACATGCCCCAAAATTTCGTATTATAATTTTTTGGTTTTGTCCCTCCACACATGTCTTGAAACCCCAAAAATTAAAATAGGTCTTTCAGACAGGAGATTTTAGTTCCTCTATCGGAGATTTTCTGGCGGCATCCCTGATTTTTGCGTGTAGCCAGCACATCAAAAATTTCAGTGTCTTGACAGTGTAAGATTCAGTCATCCATACCACTCCTAAATGGTGAAGTAAATAGTCCCCCCCCCACCCCCCATCCCCCCTCCCCATCCCCGAGATGAGGCAATTGGACCCCAGACTCCCATAAACCCACATGCACAAATAGGCCTATATCACTGATTGCTTGCTCATCTGCCCCCCCCCCCCCACTCCCCCATCTTGGCCAGTTTTCCTTGCTAGTGCATGCAGGCACTTCAATATGTGGATTTCGAAGGTCTTGGGCTACAACGTCCCAGGGCCACCACAAGCATTCCTTTTTCGTTAATGTAGTTTATTTATGTTAATTCCACTCTCAACATGTACATTTTAACATTCCACTCTGAACTTAACTTTTAAAATCATAAATCGGATTCCCTTCCTCCCCAACCCACAATTTATTCTAAATTCAGTACCGGTAACATGATTCTTCTCTGTCAATAGCTACAGTTAGGTAAAGGACCGTCAGGGAAATGCCCAGATATTGTGCTGGTCAAGTTATAATTTTTTCAACTCACATCCATGATTTCAGTACGGTATAATATTTATTTTTTCGTAATTCCTCGAGTTTTGAATCGATTTTGATGAACAACATTCGTAATCGCAATAGCTTTTAATAACTTTTTCAAATATTGAACTATTTTTTTAATATTTCTAGTAAAAGTAATTTTTCACTGACTGTGAAAAAAATTTGATCTAATTAAGAGCCAGTGACTGAGAGATCAACAGATAAACCGACGTCAACTGAACATCCCATTACACAGTTTGACATATTCATGCAAGATTAAAAACATGATTCAAACTCCATATTTTGATCGTTTTTTCTGCCATATTAATGCTTTTTATTACCAAAAAACATGTATGGAGCATATGTATTCAATTTATACTTAAGTGCAATACCTAACAATCACTAAAGAACAATGAACTGAAACTATTTTTGGTGGAA
The DNA here is from genome assembly GCA_031216915.1 of Pictodentalium vernedei. NCBI lineage: Eukaryota > Metazoa > Mollusca > Scaphopoda > Dentaliida > Dentaliidae > Pictodentalium > Pictodentalium vernedei. The sequence goes on along the minus strand of CM062291.1, from coordinate 289,320,050 downwards.
GAATAAACCAGATTACCGCACCTGCAAAAAATACAAGTTAATTATAGACAAATTGAAGTCACGTGGTGGGGTTTGAGACCCCACCTCGTAGTGTAATTAGTGGGGTCTCAATTTCTGTGTTCATATGGGCAGCGTACACGACATGTTGGCACGGAATGCAACTTGAGGCTTTGTCTCCTGGTATTCTTACACTCATCCAAACTCATGTGATGAACATTAACCCATTCAAACGTTTATGAAGTCTTGTCGATTATGCACACCAACTTGCACCCATGTCTGTTATCTGTTTAATTGATAATGTGTGCTGTGTGAGTGTTATTAACTCATAACCCACCAAGTATTCTAAAATATTTTTCATCACATCTGATCCTGGCTGCTTTGCCATGAAAACTTAGCTCAAGGAATCATTTAGTCAAAAAGTTGGTTCAGTTTATAGGGAGAATTCGGTTAAAACTGGCAAAAGTTATACATATTGTAGTGGAAAGAGATGTTCTGCCCTGGGTAGGAATATCTGCCAGTAGCATGAAAGGAGTTAATCCTTTATCCTTAATCCTTTATCTAACAAATCTGCTGTATTCACCCACATAATATACAAACTGAGCAACTGCACACAAATTATTTACAAAAAAATGGTCTGAGAAACAGAAGATCTACTTTGGGGAGCCAAATTGGTAAATTGGCACCCGACAGAGTGAACACTGGTGGTACTTTCATATGGGAGGACCAAAGGGGTGAAATGGGGTGAAAAATACCTTGTTTGTTTCCTGATACTTGGGCTGCATCCACATATCAAGTTGTTACATTTTTAGCTTAACTTGACAAAGTCAAGATAAGCTAGTGACATCATGCATGTGGAAGTCTGATAGTCTGTGAGTCTGTTCACATTTTCCTTTAGCTCGAGCTACATCCTGTAGTTATTGTCCTATCATCACAAAATTTTATATGCAGGTTTGAGGTTATGTCTAGATGAGAACGTCCCCTTTTGGTCACGATTGGTCAACCGTGATGGCTACCCAAGCCAAAAACCTTTAGCACAGTCTACAGGTCATATTTATGAAGGGATTTCACGGTAACTTGGTAGGATGACTCCGTATGATGTCCAGAGGAGAACTTCCCTGTTTGGTCAAGATCTGTCAACCGTTACGACTGCCCGAGCCCAAAAGCCAAAAACCTTTAGCACAGTGTACAGGTCGTATTTCTGGAGGGATTTCATTGTAACTTGGCAGGATGATCCCATATAAAGTCTAGATGAGAATGTCCCCTTTTGGTTGCAATTGGTCAACTGTGACTGCTACAGGGGCCCAAAGCCCATAAACCTTTAGCACAGTCTACAGGTCAAATTTATGAAGGAATTTCATTGTAACCTGGTAGGTTGACTTCAAATAATGTCTGGGTGAGAACGTCCCATTTTTGACTCGATTGGGCAACTGTGACAGCTACAGGGGCCTGAAGCCCGAAAACCTTTAGCACAGTCTACAGGTCATATTTATGAAGGGATTTCATTCTAACTTGGTAGAATGACTCCAAATAATGTCTAGATGAAAACGTCTCCGTTTGGTCGTGATCATTCAGCCTTGATGGCTGCCCAAGCCCAAAACCCCAAAACCTTTAGCATAGTCTATAGGTCGTATTTATGTAAGGAATTCATTGTAACTTGTTAGGTTGACTCCATATAATGCCTAGACGATGACATCCCTTTTTGGTCGTGATTGGTCAACCGTGATGGCTTTAGAGGCCCGAAGCCTGAAAATCTTGAGCACAGTCTACAGGTCATATGTATGAAGGGATTCCATTGTAACTTCGTAGGATTACTCCAGATGATGCCCAGATGACAAGATCCCCTTTTGGTCACAATCATTCAACCATGATGGTTTACCGAGCCCAAAACCTTTAGTACAAACTACAGGTCATATTTGTGAAGGGATTTCATTGTAACTTAGTTGAATGTCTCAGTATAATGTCGACATGAGGACGTCCCCTTTTATTAGCAATCAGTCAACCGTCATGGCTACACAGGCCTGAAGCCCAAAAACCTTTAGCACAGGCCATATTTATGAAGGGATTTCAATGTAACTTGATAGGATGACTCGTTTTGGAATAATTTCACCGTAACTTGGTAACTTTCGTTGACATACGTTAACTGTGAGGGCCACATACATTAACTGTGAGGTCATATTAACCAACCCCTCTGCCCTTTAATACAGTGTACACCTCATTTTATTTTTATTAAAAACATAGCATACAGGGAACAGAAATTAACATATTCCTAATTATCACAATTCTTGTCTTATTTCATAATCCTTTCAAAAACACTGAACATTATCCTTTTCATCAAACACAACACACAGACAAGTTAACCCTTTACCCAATGCAGACGATATCAAAATTTATTATTTTAAATACAATTTTTTCAAATTTTTCCACAAATCTCAACAAAACCATATCATGTGACCCCTCGTTGGAACGAGCTCGATGAGCTCGTTCCAACGAGGGGTCACATGATATGGTTTAGTTGAAAGCTTTTGAAAAATAATATTTTTTCAACTGCTGAATTTGCATATTACGCAGGCGGTGCAGGCAATTCGTTAGGTAAAGGGTTAAGCTACAGTGTCACTGACACTTTCATTTTGTTAAAAGCATAGCATATGACCCCTCATTGGAATGAGTTCACCGAGCTCGATCCAATGAAGGGTCGTAAGCTGTGTTTTTGAGACAAAAAATGAAAAAATAATGATAATTGAATGGTGATATTTGTGAATAGCGAGGGCCGGTTTGGACCCTTACATTGGGTAAAGGGTTAAACTTTAAAAACTAATACTATAATCTGCGATGGGTTTGTGAGCATATGTGTGAGAGAACGTTGGTGCATCCATCCTTCTGAGGTAGGTTGTGGAAAAACACTCCCAACATACCAAGGTGCCTACCACGGTTATTTCCCTGTTACTCAATATGTATACCCTGGTATACGATTCCAGAGCTGGTGATGTTAACCCTTTACCTAACACGAAAGGAACACTTGCAAACATAAATAAATTGAATAATTATTTTCATTTTCATCTCACCTGACTGGAAATCAGTGTGAGCTATTGCCATCACTTGCCATCCGCCGTCTGTTAACTTTTGCAAACTTGCCTTCTTCAAAACCACTGGGCCAAATTCAAACATATATTGCACAGACTATCTTTGGAGTATACCCTTTCTATTTTGTTCAGCTGCCATCTTCAGACTGTGATTAATGCACCAAAAGCCTAAAAATCTTCTTCTCATGATCCACCAGAGAGAATGCCTTCATATTTGGTATGGAACATCCTTTGGTGTTGAAGATTAAAGTTTGTTCAAGGGAAGTTTGTAGGTCAATATTTGGGCTCTTTGTGGGATCATACCCATTTTGGCTCCACCCAAAATTTGTATTTCAAGAATCGATATGCCGATTTAAACCAAATTTGGCATGTAGTATAAGTGGGTCCTAAGTACTTGATGGATAGCCAAAAAATAATTTTCACAGCCTGTAGGAACTCCAGGTGCTAAAAATAGAAAAAAATCAAATGCCCATATTTTCCAAACTGCATGGAACAGAGAACAGTTATTTGGTATGAGGCATCCTTGTGACTAGTAAAATGGAGTGGTAAAAAAAATTGGTTGTGTCAGGGCATTGAACAACTGCTGAGTTGACATATTTGCAAAAAGTTTTAAAAATTTCTTCTCCAGAACCACTGGTCAGAATCTTTTGATATTTGGTATACAGCATCCAGGGGATGGAGGGGTGGGGGAGGGTCAGATGTGTTCAAATTAAGTCCCTTGGTTCATATTTGGGCTCAATATTGGGATCCATAGTTTTAACTCAGTGCAATGTGAGAAAATTGAAAAATCTTCTTCTGATCAACCAGTCAGAATCTTTTCATTTGGTGTGTGACATCTCTAGGGGAGTCAGATTCAAGTTTATTCAAATTGAGTCCCTGGATTAATATTTGGGCTCTGTATGCCGGTCACTTATTGATACACTCATCTCTTTTGACAACTTGAGCCAGGTGAGTGTTTTAGGCTCACTTGAGCCTCTGGTTTTAATCTTGCGAGCATTTGCTATTCATTTTGAGAGCCTAGGTAAGGGTTTAGATGTGTTTCAAAGACTTGAGGTTGATTAGAAGTATGGGTGTCAAACACCGGTGTATATATAGAGAAACAACTTGCATTACAGTAATAAGCAACTGCTAGATGTTTTAACTTACATTTGACAAGGGCACTGGATGCAGGAACAAGGTGGCAGAAAGTGCACTCATGGAAAGGAGTCTATTTTCCAAGAACAGTAACTGAGAAATTCTCGGACTATTCGTTTCTAACATAATTTACGTGATTTAGTGCACACAGTTTCGATAATCACCAACAAAGAAGCTACATAATCAGCAGAGTGAGTTCTAAAGCTTTATATATATAATGTCAATACTACTGAGTGTCACCTTAAAATTTATATGTTGTAATGGTCTTGACTCATACCCAGAGTCAAGTGCCCCTTTTGATACCTCTGCCTCCTTGCCCTTTGAATGCTTCTGGTGCCCTTGATAGTGGACACCCAATCAGGGTTTAAGAGCAGGTCGCATCAGCTGAAGACACACTTTGCCAGTGCATTCCTACAAGAGCTAGCGAGGGAAAGTCTGAAGGGTGCAGTGACCTCAATGAGAATTTGTACGGATTTCAAGACATGACAAAAACAGAAGAAATAAAACACAGAAAGAAACCTTCAAGACAGTTACGATATTTCAGTTTGAAAATCAGTATCAACAACTTATTTCAGTATTCTTGATAATTTCTTAAAATTTTGGACAAATGGCACTCAGATAATGATACTGTAATTTCTTAATTACCATTGACTTACCAGACTGAGCAGGTTAATGGTATGAAGTATTTATTTAATTTCATGGGTTTTTTTTTTTTTGTCAAAGTGAAGGTTTATCTGTAATTTTCTAATAAAAAAGCTTGACTTCATGCAATAACAATTTCCATGGCTTCAGAAGTGACTATATATAGAATATACGCATAGTAGCTGGTGTACCAAATGTTCACCACAAGTGGTGAAGTGGTGTTAACCATGAGCCTTTGGTGAGCAGTTAACACCACTACCATGAGTGGTCAACATTTGGTACACCAAGCTACTTTGGGTATATTTTATTTATACCATGATCCGTCAGATTATTAAGAGTCGCTATTATTGTTTCGTGTTTTTACTGAGCGGCATATGTACACACATGTGAATCTGTTTTTGTTTACATGAGCACCAGTGGGCTGTACTTTTGCTGTCAATTTTATCGTCGAAACAAAATGGAAAAACAAATGCACAAATCACAGGGCCTTTTTCATTTTAATAACATACTATATCGAGTTATGGATGCTTTATTAACATGAGATAACGCATATTTGTTAATTTTTGGTATCTGATGAGGTAAGCTCATTTAAAAACGTAATAAATAAATGCTGCTTTCATTTCACTCTTTGCGAGGCGACGAGCGATAAATTTTGACAAGTTTGCATTCAGGTTGAGGTCACCCAAAGTCAACTTGGATGTAGTTTCACTGTAGGTGTAAATTTTAACTACTGAAATCCCATTGCTGGAGTGTTCACCACGGTTGGTGTGTAAAGCTAAAATTTATATCATAGACTTTTTATATATAGTAGAATAGGTAATCATGGTATAAAAAGTGTTTATCTGAGTCATCTAAGACTCTCTCTGTCAATCATTGGGACTAATCAGCTTTACATGATTGACACAATCACAGGTTTTAGTTTGTATCGTGAAAATCGGTAATTATCTCAGTCTTAATTTTCAGCTGATGATTTTAAGGCAAATAATAAAATAACTCTTTTGTTAGTTTTATCATCAACAGTTCTTATCACTGCCACTGTGGTTTTTTTCTACATACAAGAAAATTATTTTTTTGGTGCCAAATTTTTTATTATACCCCGACTTTTTTCAAAAAGTGGGGTATACTGGATTGTGCCTGTCCATGCATCTGTGCATCCATCTGTGCGTCCTTCCATTCATCTGTCCATCCACACTCAGATATCTGTTTGCATTTTATCTTCAACATTACTGCACAGATTTCAAAAAAATCTCCTATATATGTTCACTATCATGAGGACTGTGACCTTTGAATACACAAAAATAGGCTATTCATTTCACTCTTTGCGAGGCAACGAGCGATAGACAAGTTTGCATAGTAGTAGTTTTATCATCAACAGTTCTTATCACTGCCACTGTGGGGTTTTTTCTACATACAAGAAAATTATTTTTTTGGAGCCAAATTTATTATTATACAGTAAAACCTGTCTTGAGAAACCACTGTCTTGAGAGACCACCTGCCTTGAGAGACCACATCTGCCAGGCACTGATTCTTTTTACTCTATAATGGACCTGCTATGGGAGACGACCTGTCTTGATTGACCACCTATCTTGAGAGACCACTGTGACCTGGTACCAACTTGTATTTTTATGCCATAATGGACCTGTGTTGAGAGACCGCCCCTTTGAAGACTGAAACCATGACAAAAACTTTTTACCTATTCTGGAATTGGAAAATCCATTGTGGTTATACCAACATGATTAAAAGTATTAAAAGCTCCTAATTGGGTTTCAATTGCTATTCAGTTACATAACGCATTAAAGATTGAGGTGCTTTTATGGTGCACGGACAAAATCCCATGGGACAATATCCCATGTGGACAAAAACCCATGGGACAATAACCCATGCAGACAAAAACCCATACTAGGCGGACAATATCCCATGAATTGAAATTTTATAAAGAGGCGGACTTTAACCCATACTGGGCTGACAATAACCCATGAATTGTAATTTTACCCCATGAATTGAAATTTTAATAAAATTTATTCTTTTAATTTAAATTTTTTGAATATTTTCTAAAAAATTTCAACCAAATCACATCATGTGACGACCAGCCCGTTCCAATGACGTGGTTTTGACATTTTTTGGAAAATTTTGAGTGTTTCAACAGCTTACTTTGTGAATTACGCAGGCAGACACTTCTCCGGGACAATTAACAAAATTAACAACACTTTTCATGTTAATCTTTTTTTATTTTGCTTTCAGTTTCAAGAGAAAACACATCGTCATATAAATAAAAACAATAACAAAAGAGCATTTCGAAGTAGCACATATTACATTTAAATTCAGACATTGATAGAATTTATATATACATGTATTCAAATATATATTACGAGTGCTCATTTCAATATATTTCAAGGATTTTCTTATAACACTACGTTTTTTTTTTCTTCTCTTTTTGCACCAATAAACCTGAAATATATTGGAATGACTACTCGTAATGTTTATGTACATGTTTTAAACTGCCACAGTCCCTTAGAAATTTAATTGTGTTTACATTTAATTGATTCAGATTCTCAACATTGGTGTCTAAACAATAAAGAAAGCCACATTATCGGTCTCCATATTGTTATTGTCACTCTCCACAATTTTTATCTGAACCATAAATAAGCTTCACTCTTGGAACACAAAGGCTGATCCTATTTGGGCATAGTTAGTTACTTTGCCATTTATGTTAATCCATGATTTATGATATTGTGATGTGACGAGGTTTCCATCTAAACTGATTATCCTTTGCACTATACAAAGTTTATTGCTTTCCCAATCCTATTTTCAAAGGTTGTGTTTTGATACCAATTCACAAGTTTGGTGGCGTACTCATTTGTTGTCCAACACACTTGATATTTGAAATGTACTATACAAAATTCATCAGCTTGACTTATTTACACCTCATACATAACCCAACACATTCTAAAAATTCTTCCAATGTTTTAGTCTCATTTTGTCTATTGCGACACAAGTTTATTATACGCTCTCCAAAGATTTTGTGGTTTCGCTTAACTCTTTTTTGGGGTTGCTGCCCAATTCAATGCTGTAAGATTGTTGTGGTTGCCAGAGCATTGTCTTGTTGAAAGCCATCTATTAACTGGTAAAGTGCTAGAAGCCACTATCAGGGCTTTAATATGAAGAGCAGGTACCCCGTTTCAAAGGTGTTATATTCTGTGGATGTGCTTCACATTATCTTAGAAGTGAAATTAATCAGTCTTCATGCATTTGCCTTGTTACAATTACAAATTGTAACAAGGCAAAGACACGTGAACAAATTTTGATGACCAAAAATAACTTAGCACTCTACCAGTTAAAGTCCAGATACTGGGATGCTTATGTCCAATGAGTTCACTAAATGAGTTGTTCCACCCCTCGCGTATATTATTTGTTCTGTCACCTCCTTGTAAAGTTACCTCATGTACATTCCACACCTCAGGAGGGAACAGTGGTTTTTGGCGACGAAAGCGAATTGCTGGAAGAGGATTATTTAGGTCCTCAGAAGGAACCTGCACTGTACGGTATCTACCAGAAACATATGTGGCATCAAAGTAGGAAAGAAAGTCCTCCAAACCTTCTGGGGTATTTTGCCTTAAATGTTCCATCCCCAGAGGAACATCGTCTAATGGTAAGCCCATCTACCATAGCACAAAAGCGTTTCACTTCAATATTAGTTTTATATAAATTCACAAGGCCAAAGTCGTGAAGCTTTCTCCAAGTACTCTGTGTTAAGTGGTAATAGCAACCTTGGGTAATGACGTGATCACCAAAGACACGCTTGATGGCATGAATAGCAGAGATTTCAAAATCAGTAACAACAGTCTGGGGGTCAAGCTCAAAACCTAGGTTGTTACATCGTGACTGAACAGCTCCCAACATTTCTTCGTACAATGCTTGGGATTTTCCAGGGAGCAAAGCATATACACATGAAACAGCAGCATCCCCTAATGGCACTCTTATCACATACAATTGTTTATATAATTTGGGGGTCAAGGAAACGGTTCCATCCATGTGCCACTGATCAGATTGGCCCAAGAGTCGTAAGCCAATCTCTGAACCAAATATCAGTATCCTATTGCTGGTATCTGCACCACCATCGTAAATTAGGAAAGGTTTTGGATCTTCCTCTCCTGTTGTAATCCAGCGCCCATTTAACTCAATCACCTGTTGGGTTTTTGGTTCTGTTGGCCGAATGCCATGCTTTACACGCCTGATTTGACGCCGAATGGTGTCTGGTTTCCCCATTGTAGTATGTACATTGTCATTAGCAGACAATACTGCCTCTGCTAAAATCTGAGTTGTTTTTTTTAACTTTCTTGTTTCCTGCATCATTTTTAGCTCACCCGAGCAAAGCTCAAGGTGAGCTTTACTGATCGCTTTCTATCCGTCGTCCGCCTGTTGTCGTCCGTCGTAAACTTTACAAAACCAACTTCTCCGGAGAAACCACTGGCCCAATATTTTTCAAATGTTGGGTAAATGTTTATTACCTAATGTCAATTCAGATTTGTTCAAATGAAGTTGCCCCTCCTCCTGGGTGGGGGCCATGCCCCCAAGGGGCACCAAAGTCTTTGAAAATCTTCTTTTCATGAACCAGCAGTAGCAGAGACTTGATATTTGGTATGCAGCTTCCTTTTGAGGTGTAGAATCAAGTTTGTTCAAGAGAAGTTTGCCGGGCATTATTTGCCTTCGTTATGGGAGGGGCAAAAATTTTGGCTACGCCTAAAATTTCTATTTTCTGAACCGTGAGGTTGATTTGAACCAAATTTGATATGAGATGATAATGGGCCATAAGTGTTGATTGATGCAAAAAAAAATTTTCTCATTACCCCGTGGGAACATCGGGCGCTAAAAATACGAAAAACCTTAAAACTGCCATATCTCCAAAACTACATGGCACAGAGAATTCTTATTTAGCATAAAGCTTATTTTTATCCAGTAGAATAGAATGGTTAAAAAAAATCCCTATCAGTTTGATCACAAGGTACTTTTTTCAGGACTTTGAAAAAGTGCTGAGTCAGCACTTTTTAACACTGCAGGCAATGGGAAAAACATTAAAAAATCTTCTTCTCCAGATCCAGCAGGCAGAATCTTTTGATATTTGGTATGCAACATTGTAGGGTGGTTCTGATTCAAGTTTGTTCAAATCGGCCCCCTGGGTTCATATTTGGGCTCAGTATAGGAGCCCGATTTCGAACTTAGTGCATTTCAGGCAAATTTCTTCAAAAATCTTCTTCTCCAGATCCAGCAGGCAGAATCTTTTCATATTTGGTATGCAACATTGTGGGGTGGATCTGATTCAAGTTTGTTCAAATCGCCCCCCTGGATTCATATTTGGGCTCACTATAGAAGCCCGAATTCAAACTTAGTGCATTTCAGGCAAATTTCTTAAAAAATCTTCTTCTCCAGATCCAGCAGGCAGAATCTTTTGATATTTGGTATGCAACATTGTGGGGTGGATCTGATTCAAGTTTGTTCAAATCGCCTCCCTAGATTCATATTTGGGCTCACTATAGAAGCTCGAATTCGAACTTAGTGCATTTCAGGCAAATTTCTTCAAAAATCTTCTTCTCCAGATCCAGCAGGCAGAATCTTTTGATATTTGGTATGCAACATTGTGGGGTGAATCTGATTCAAGTTTGTCCAAATCGCCCCCTGGATTCATATTTGGGCTCACTATAGAAGCCTGAATTCAAACTTAGTGCATTTCAGACAAATTTCTTAAAAAATCTTCTTCTCCAGATCCAGCAGGCAGAATCTTTTGATATTTGGTATGCAACATTGTGGGGTGAATCTGATTCAAGTTTGTTCAAATCGCCCCCCTGGATTCATATTTGGGCTCACTATAGAAGCCCGAATTCAAACTTAGTGCATTTCAGGCAAATTTCTTTAAAAATCTTCTTCTCCAGATCCAGCAGGCAGAATCTTTTGATATTTGGTATGCAACATTGTGGGGTGGATCTGATTCAAGTTTGTTCAAATCGCCTCCCTAGATTCATATTTGGGCTCACTATAGAAGCTCGAATTCGAACTTGGTGCATTTCAGGCAAATTTCTTCAAAAATCTTCTTCTCCAGATCCAGCAGTCAGAATCTTTTCATATTTGGTAAGCAACATTGTGGGGTGGATCTGATTCAAGTTTGTTCAAATCGGCTCCCTGGATTTATATTTGGGCTCAGTATAGGAGCCCAAATTTGAACTTAGTGCATTTCAGGCAAATTTCTTAAAAAATCTTCTTCTCCAGATCCAGCAGGCAGAATCTTTTGATATTTGGTATGCAACATTGTGGGGTGGATCTGATGCAAATTTGTTCAAATCGGCTTCCTAGATTCATATTTGGGTTCACTATAGAAGCTCGAATTCGAACTTAGTGCATTTCAGGCAAATTTCTTAAAAAATCTTCTTCTCCAGATTCAGCAGGCAGAATCTTTTCATATTTGGTAAGCAACATTGTGGAGTGGATCTAATTCAAGTTTGTTCAAATCGGCCCCCCTGGGTGTATATTTGGGCTCAGTATAGGCAAATTTCTTAAAAAATCTTCTTCTCCAGATTCAGCAGGCAGAATCTTTTGATATTTGGTATGCAACATTGTGGGGTGAATCTGATTCAAGTTTGTCCAAATCGCCCCCTGGATTCATATTTGGGCTCACTATAGAAGCCTGAATTCAAACTTAGTGCATTTCAGGCAAATTTCTTAAAAAATATTTTTCTCCAGATCCAGCAGGCAGAATCTTTTGATATTTAGTATGCAACATTGTGGGGTGGATCTGATTAAATCGGCTCCCTAAATTCATATTTGGGTTCACTATAGAAGCTCGAATTTGAACTTAGTGCATTTCAGGCAAATTTCTTAAAAAATCTTCTTCTCCAGATCCAGCAGGCAGAATCTTTTGATATTTGGTATGCAACATTGTGGGGTGGATCTGATTCAAGTTTGTTCAAATCGCCCCCCTGGATTCATATTTGGGCTCACTATAGAAGCCCGAATTCAAACTTAGTGCATTTCAGGCAAATTTCTTCAAAAATCTTTTTCTCCTGATCCAGCAGGCAAAATCTTTTGATATTTGGTATGCAACATTGTGGGGTGGATCTGATTCAAGTTTGTTCAAATCGGCTCCCTAGATTCATATTTGGGCTCACTATAGCAGCTCGAATTCGAACTTAGTGCATTTCAGGCAAATTTCTTCAAAAATCTTCTTCTCCAGATCCAGCAGTCAGAATCTTTTCATATTTGGTAAGCAACATTGTGGGTGGATCTGATTCAAGTTTGTTCAAATCGGCCCCCTGGATTTATATTTGGGCTCAGTATAGGAGCCCATATTTGAACTTAGTGCATTTCAGGCAAATTTCTTAAAAAATCTTCTCCAGATCCAGCAGGCAGAATCTTTTGATATTTGGTATGCAACATTGTGGGGTGGATCTGATGCAAATTTGTTCAAATCGGCTTCCTAGATTCATATTTGGGTTCACTATAGAAGCTCGAATTCGAACTTAGTGCATTTCAGGCAAATTTCGTAAAAAATCTTCTTCTCCAGATCCAGCAGGCAGAATCTTTTGATATTTGGTATGCAACATTGTGGGGTGGATCTGATTCAAGTTTGTTCAAATCGGCTCCCTAGATTCATATTTGGGCTCGCTATAGAAGCTCGAATTCGAACTTAGTGCATTTCAGGCAAATTTCCTAAAAAATCTTCTTCTCCAGATCCAGCAGGCAGAATCTTTTCATATTTGGTAAGCAACATTGTGGAGTGGATCTAATTCAAGTTTGTTCAAATCGGCCCCCCCTGGGTGTATATTTGGGCTCAGTATAGGAGCCCAAATTTGAACTTAGTGCATTTCAGGCAAATTTCTTAAAAAATATTCTTCTCCAGATCCAGCAGGCAGAATCTTTTGATATTTGGTATGCAACATTGTGGGGTGGATCTGATTCAAATTTGTTCAAATCGGCTCCCTAAATTCATATTTGGTATGCAACATTGTGGGGTGGATCTGATTCAAATTTGTTCAAATCGGCTCCCTAAATTCATATTTGGGTTCACTATAGAAGCTCGAATTTGAACTTGGTGCATTTCAGGCAAATTTCTTAAAACTTCTTCTTCAGATCCAGCAGGCAGAATCTTTTGATATTTGGTATGCAACATTGTGGGGTGGATCTGATTCAAGTTTGTTCAAATTGGCCCCCTGGATTCGTATTTGGGCTCACTATATAGAAGCCCGAATTCGAACTTAATGCATTTCAGGCAAATTTCTTAAAAAATCTTTTTCTCCGGATCCAGCAGGCGGAATCTTTTGATATTTGGTACGCATCATTGTGGGGTAGATCTGATTCAAGTTTGTTCAAATCAGCCCCCTGGGTTTATATTTGGGCTCAGTATAGGAGCCCAAATTTGAACTTAGTGTATTTCAGTCAAATTTCTTTGAAAATCTTCTCCTCAAGATCCAGCAGGCAGAATCTTTTGATATTGGGTATGCACCATGCTTAGGGGGGTGAGATTCAATTTTGTTCAAGCCAAGTCCCTGGGTTCATATTTGGGCTCAATGTGGTAGCCCGAATTATAACTTAGTTCAAAATGAGGAATTTTCCTTAAAAATCTTCTTCAGATCCAGCAGTCGGAATGTTTTGATTTTTGGTATGCAGCATCCTTAGGGGGTGAGATTCAAGTTTGTTCAAGCCATGTCCCTAGGTCCATATTTGGACTCACTGTGGGAGTTCGAATTGTGACTTAGTTCAAAATGAGGAATTTTCCTTAAAAATCTTCTTCAGATCCAGCAGTCGGAATGTTTTGATTTTTGGTGTGCAGCATCCTTAGGGGGGTGAGATTCAAGTTTGTTAAAGCCAAGTCCCTGGGTTCATATATGGGCTCCCTGTGGGAATCTTTGGATATTTGGTATAAGCATTTCTTAGGAGGAGCAGATGCAAATTGTTGAAATCAATTCTCTGGGTTGGTATTTAGGCTACCATGTCAGGTGAGTGCCCTCAGGCCACTTGAGGCCTCTTGTTGATTTTGGCATGTAGTTTAGCAACAAGTACGTCTCCTTCTTGTGGTTCGTGGTTGTGATCTTTAAAATTAGATGATGTTTCCATAGCCAAGTCTGTTGTCACTGCACCACTGCATGACAGAGCACAACGTTTAATGAACTCCCATCTGATGCTTTTCTTATTTAACATCTTTTTGGTATACATATACCCATCAAAACAAAGTTTTGAACCACCTTTGTTGTTAACTATTACCTCCATATTTGATAAAAGTTCAACATTATTTACCCATTCTTATACCTTTTTGCTGAAGCCACACAAGCTGTTGAGAAGAAATGTCGGCGATCGCAAAGCGAGTAAATGTTATCACAACATAAAAAAACATCTGGTACGTTCCGATATTGTGATTGTTAAAGAAACAAAAGTGACAACTATAAATTGCAATGAGAAAAAGATCAGTGCCAGCATCTGATTCTAATCAACACTGGGAAAAAACAACAAACAATGCATTGAACAATTCATAAAAAGTTGGCTCCAAAACAAGCGGATTTAATCCTGCCATATGGGCATAGATGTAATATTATTAAAAAAACAAAACAACAAAAAAAGAGAAAATACAATGGAAAAAAGAAAAAGAGGAATAAGTTTAATCCAAAGTGAAAAAAAAATCAGTGAAACAAAAATAAAATAACCGCAAAAACCAAATAAACTCCACAATTAAAAAAAGGGAGAAATGTCCGCTTAGTATGGGTTATTGTCTGCCTAGTATGGGTTTATGTCCACATGGGTTTTTGACCCATGGGTTTTTGTCTGCATGGGTTACTGTCCCATGGGCTTTTGTCCGGCGTTCATTTTTATAAGACCCCTGTGAAAAGATTAGGATTATTGCTAAATAAACAATTTCATACATACCTGAAATGTGACAGATAGGATTATAAAAATAAATTTGTGTTGAAAATCTTCAATGAAGATTTTCATTGAAAATTTTCAACACTTATTTATTTTTATAATTTTTATAACAGTCCATTTCAATTTGTTACAAAAACTTCATAAAAAAGAACAACTACAAAGTAATTACAAAAATCCATTCTTCTTCATTTCTGAATTTTGTGGTTGGTTATTCACTGACTTGAGAAAACCTGAAACCTGTTATGAGAGACCACCTGTTTTGAGAGACCACTTTTGTGTGGTCCAAAGGGCGGTCTCTCAAGACAGTTTCTACTGTACCCCCACTTTTTTCAAAAAGTGGGGTATACTGGATTGCACCTGTCCATCCATCTGTGCACATGTGCGTCCTTCATTCATCTGTCCATTCACACTCAGATGTCTGTTTGCATTTTAACTTCAACATTACTGCTCAGATTTCGATTAAATTTCATACATATGTTCACTATCGTGAGGTCTGTGAGTTAGGGCCCTTTGAATACACAAAAATAGGCTATTTTTGTCTGATCATCTCATATCTCGGGTTTGGCTTATTGGATCTCAATAAAATTTGAAGTGAAGATTATTTATGGGAAAGGCTTTCAAATGAGTTTCTAATAATATTTCTTACTTTTCACTTTTTAGACTTATCCCCTTTTTTAAATTTGAAAATTTGCTGTCTGCCTCATAAAATAGCCAATTTTTTGTCTGTTGACCTTACATTTCAGTTTTGGGTTATCAGATTTCAATGAAATTTGCAATGAAGATTCTTTATGGGAAAGGCTTTCAAATGAGTCATGTCCCTGCAGTAAAACAAAGAAAATACCTGTAAATCGCCTCCCCATATGTGGCATTATGTCTTTGTTTTATATGGTTTGGTTTATCATATTTCAATGAAATTTGGAATGAAGATTGTTTATGAGAAAGGCTTTCAAATGAGTCATGTCCCTGCAGTAAAAAAAAGACAATATATGCAAATCACCTCCCGCATGTGGCATTATGTCTTTGTTCTACATCTCTTATGTGGATAGTCCAATCGTTACTAGACTTCAGTAACAAGTATTTCTAGCCTTCACAATTACCTTTCTGTAAAACAAAGGCAATAAGTTTTACTTTTTGCCTCATAAAATAGCCAGTTTTTGTCTGAAAACCTCATATCTCTGGTTTGGGGTTTGTGGCTCTCAATGAAATTTGGAATGAAGATTGTTTATGGGAATAGCTTTCACAGTATCATGGTTCATTTCTCCTCTAGTCAT
This sequence comes from Pictodentalium vernedei, assembly GCA_031216915.1. NCBI lineage: Eukaryota > Metazoa > Mollusca > Scaphopoda > Dentaliida > Dentaliidae > Pictodentalium > Pictodentalium vernedei. The sequence goes on along the minus strand of CM062291.1, from coordinate 289,304,020 downwards.
TGTTTGCTGGTATGCACCATGGGGGTATGCCCGGGGCATGGCCCCCTCTTGTTGGTAATGTTTTTGTGCCAAATTAAAATTTGTGGTGTATTTGGGTAAATTGGCACCCAACAGAGTGAACACAGGTGGCATTTCCGTATGGGAGGAGCAAAGGGAGGAAATTGGGTGAAATAAAACTTTCTTTGTATCCTTAACTTCTCATGCAGTATGGCCGCCGTAGAGTGGTCACTTTCTGTGGGTGGGCAATATTTCCACAGATGCAATAATATTAAATTCCAAACTCTAATTATTGGAATAATCATCAAAAATTTAATTGATGAAACACTGGGTGCAACCCAGTGCTTCATTAATTAAACTTTTGCTGATGATGATTTTTATATCCCAGGTAAATGCATGCATGGACATCACTGCGCATCTGACCAGTCCACGGGGGATGTACTGTACAGCATTGATCAAATCACCACCAAACTTTGCATTTGTACTTGCCGATATTAACCGACTGTTATTGGGGTTTTCATATGGTAGAGCTAGGAGGTTATGGAATTTTGCCTTGATTTCTGATTTGATTTGGTTTTCAGCAGAAGACTTGGGTTACAGTTTTGGAGTGGGTTTTTTTCCCCGAAAAGATTTTTTTCAGGGTACTATTAAAATAGCCGGTGTCCAACTGTCCATTCATCCATCCATCCATCCATCCATGTGTGTGTCCATCCATCCCACTGTGGTTTCCCAATGATAACTTTAGTTATAATTGACCAAATTAAAGGTAATTTTGTATGTAGATGAATCAATATAAACTACCAGTCAGGTGCAAATTGGGGTGCGGTCCGACAATTTCTGCAGGAGTTATGCTCCTTTTTCAACTTTGAAAACTATTTTTTTTAGTTTCCGACCAATAACTTAAGCTGTAATTGGCCAAATCAGATATAAATTGTAGTGTAGGTGTATCAATATAAAATAGAGGTCAAGTTCAAATTGGGATTAGGTCCAACATTGTTTGCCAGAGTTATGTCCCTTTTTTGACTTTAGGGGACGTGTGGCTGTGCGGCCTTTTATTTTATTTAATTTCATAGGAAGCAACCAGAAGAAACCAAAAACCTTTAGCACAGTTTACAGGTCATATTTATGAAGGGATTTCATTGTAACTTGGTAGGTTGACTTCATATAATGTCTAGATGACAACTTCCCCTCTGGACGCAATTGGGAAACTGACGGCCACAGGGGCCCGAAGCCCGAAAACCTTTAGCACAGTCTACAGGCCATATTTATGAAAGGATTTCAATGTAACTTGATAGGGTGACTCGTTTTGGAATACTTTCACTGTAACTTGGTAACTTTCTTTGATATGCGTTAACTGTGAGGGCCACATACATTAACTGTGAGGTCATATTAACCCACCCCTCAGCTCTTTAATACAGCGTACGCCTCATATTATTTTTATCAAAAACATAGCATACAGGGAACAGAAATGAACATATTCCCAGTGATCACAATTCTTGTCTTATTTCATAATCCTTTCATAAACATTGAACATTATCCTTTTCACCAAACAATATTATCCTTTTCACCAAACACAACACACAAGTTAAGCTACAGTGTCATTCACACTTTCATTTGACTTTAGGGGATGTGTGGCTGTGCAGCCTTTTATTGTATTTAATTTCATAGGAAGCAACCAGAAGAAACTTTCAAAATCATTTTCAATATAACATGGTAGTTAACTAAACAGGAATGCCCATAAAATTCCTGGAAATTCAGCTTAGTTGTGGCCTCCCAGAAGGGAATCAGTAGGGACCAAAAATCCATGAAAAGCAGTCAGATCAATTCTATCTATGCTGTCTGAGACATTGTGTTCAATCACATGCCCTCAAAACTCTGATTATAGTAGATGAAACAAAAAATATATATACATGTGAAATATGTTTAATAAAAGAGTCTTTTATTAAATATAAATCACGTAGGTCTAAAAAAGTAGAAAATTTGTTTATCAGGCCCTCCCATATGGTCATTTTGACACCCACATGCTCTCTTTTTGTATGTATGGTACACATAATGCCGGCATCCGTGGTGGCCATCCGTCATTCGTCCATCCTTTATCTGTCCGTCTGTCCATCTGTCTGTCCGTCTGTCTGTCCATCCGGTGTCCGTATCCAGTTCTTTGGCATTCGATAACTTGAAAAATATTGCTTGGATTGTCAAGTTACTTTATATTTGTGTTCAGGTTACTGATGTGCCGAGCTGTATAGTGTTTGGTGTAAAGCTGATAATTTGATCCTGAGATATTAACCCTTTATCCTTCAAATTGAAAATTCCTCCAATCCCTTTGGCATTCGATAACTTGAAAAGTATTGCTTGGATTACCTAGTTGCTTTATATTTGTTTTCAGGTAACTGATTTGAGATATTAACCCTTTAGCCTTCAAATTGAAAATTCCTCCAATCCCTTTGGCATTCGATAACTTCAAAAATATTGCTTGGATTGTCAAGTTACTTTATATTTGTGTTCAGGTTACTGATGTGCCGAGCTGTATAGTTTTTGGTGTAAATCTGTTATTTTGATCCTGAGATATTAACCCTTTATCCTTCAAATTGAATATTAATAGTAATAATAATAATTTATTTATATAGCGCTTTTCCCAGCGAAATGCTGCTCAAAAGCGCTGAAAACATAGGTGACGGTAACAAAGGTATAATAATCAGCGGCCGAAGGCTGCTTGAAAGAGATGGGTTTTCAGAGCTTTCTTGAAGTGATCTTCATTTAGGGTTTTTCTAAGGTTCTGAGGGAGGGCGTTCCAGAGTGAGGGAGCTGCGAAAGTGAACGATCTCTTCCCTGCCGTTGATCGAATTCGCGGTACGACAAGGAGACTCTCAGAAGCTGATCTGAGATTCCTCGACGGTGTGTGTACTTTGAAGACCTGCTTAAGGTAGATTGGAGCTTTGTCGCTATGTAAGATGTTGTGTGTCACCGCCAATACCGTATACTTAATGCGAGACTCAACTGGCAGCCAATGCAGAGATTTCTGGATTGGTGTAATGTGGTCATATTCTTTCGCACCGGTAATGATCTTAGCTGCTGTGTTTTGAATACGTTGAAGCAGGTACATTGATTTCAGAGGAAGGCCGAAATAGAGAGAGTTGCAATAGTCCAAACAGGACAGGACCAAAGACTGTATAACAGTTTTCAGAGTGTTTTGGTCAAGTAGCTTTCTGATTTTGTTGATGTTTCTTATTTGGAGGAAGCAGCTTTTGCTCACTTTTGTGATTTGGTTATGCAGATCAAAGCAATCATTAAAAGTGAAACCGAGGTTTTGGGCAGTTTTACTTGAGCTAACTGCGCTATCGCCTATTTTCAAGCAGTTAATTGGAACTTTGTCTAGCTGATGTTTGGTGCCTAACTGTACAAATTCTGTTTTATCATCAATTAATTTCACAAAGTTTCTCCCCATCCACTGTCGAATATCCTCAATGCATGCCTCCAGTGTTGTTAAGGAGTCATTCATATTGGAAAGATCAGCAGACAGATACAGCTGGGTATCGCCTGCGTACAGATGAAAATTTACAGAGTGCTTCCTTATGAGATCCCCAAGTGGTAGGGTGTAAACTGTGAACAGTAAGGGTCCGAGTACTGAGCCTTGGGGGATGCCATATTTTAGCTCGACGGGCTCTGATAGAGTATCGCATATTTTCACAGATTGCGTTCAGTCACTTAAGTCACTTAAATTCCTCCAATGCCTTTGGCATTCGATAACTTGAAAAATATTGCTTGGATTGTCTAGTTACTTTATATTTGTGTTCAGGTTACTGATTTGCCAAGCTGTATAGTTTTTGGTGTAAATCTGATGATTTGATATCCCAAGATATTAACCCTTTATCATTCAAATTGAAAATTCCTCCAATCCCTTTGGCATTCGATAACTTGAAAAATATTGCTTGGATTGTCCAGTTACTTTAAATATGTGTTCAGGTTACTGATTTGCCGAGCTGTTTTGTTTTTGGTGTAAATCTGATGATTTGATCCTGAGATATTAACCCTTTACCCTTCAAATTGAAAATTCCTCCAATCCCTTTGGCATTCGATAACTTGAAAAATATTGCTTAGATTGTCAAGTTACTTTATAATTGTGTTCAGGTTACTGATTTGCCGAGCTGTTTTGTTTTTGGTGTAAATCTGATGATTTGATCCTGAGATATTAACCCTTTACCCTTCAAATTGAAAATTCCTCCAATCCCTTTGGCATTCGATAACTTGAAAAATATTGCTTAGATTGTCAAGTTACTTTATAATTGTGTTCAGGTTACTGATGTGCCGAGCTGTATAGTTTTTGGTGTAAATCCGTAATTTTAATCCTGAGATATTAACCCTTTATCCTTCAAATTGAAAATTCCTCCAATCCCTTTGGCATTCCATAACTTGAAAAATATTGCTTAGATTGTCAAGTTACTTTATATTTGTGTTCAGGTTACTGATGTGCCGAGCTGTATAGTTTTGGGTGTAAATCTGATAATTTGTTCCTGAGATATTAACCCTTTATCCTTCAAATTGAAAATTCCTCCAATCCCTTTGGCATTCGATAACTTGAAAAATTTTGCTTGGATTGTCAAGTTACTTTATATTTGTGTTCAGGTTACTGATGTGCCGAGCTGTATAGTTTTTGGTGTAAATCTGATAATTTGATCCTGAGATATTAACCCTTTATCCTTCAGATTGAAAGTTCCTCCAATCCCTTTGGCAAGAGATAACTCAAAAAGTATTAATCCGATTGTTCTGTTACTTTATATATTTATTCACTTTATTGATGTGCTGTGCTGTATAGTTTTTTATGTAAATCAGGTAATATGATCTGCAGATATTAACCCTTTATCCATCAAATTAGACACTCCTCCAATCCATTTCTATATGTACCCATACCATGTATGGTGTACATAATGTCGGCATCCTTCATACAACTTTCTACTAGTTGCACATATGGGTACGCATCTGACGATTTCATTGGCCTATTTTTAGAACAAATGTCTGATATTTTACTCAATTTTACTCAAGTTAATAAAATTGATAAATTTGTCCCTTGAGTGCAAGCCTTCTTGCACTCAAGGGATGAAATACACCACCACCCGTGCTATACTGTAGATTATGAGGACTAAAACATAAAACAAACCAAGAATATGAACTTTTGATGGCAAAGAAATAATTACAAATTTAAAAAATAAAATAAAAACCCACTCGCCCACATTTTTACCAAAAAATGGCCTAAGAAACAGTAGACTTACTTAGCGGGGTCTTATGTCCAGATACTGTTCTGTTTTATAACAATCTGAGCTTCGTGGTCCAATTTATCAGTGTTAGAGCAAAAATATGTGATTTAAACTCCATGATTTTTAAAATTCCACCCTCATTTAAATAGTGTTTCCTTATAAATAAATAAGGAATTGAACAATATTTATGATTTATTCAGTTCAGATATTGACATGTTTTCTTATTCAGATCTCCAATCAATGTGTAGCCCACTGCAGCTTAGCAGAAGAAAAACTGTTTACTATTTGTGCGCATTAATTCACAATGATTCCATGAGATGCTGAAAATTTACAACTGAAAATCCATTCACAACAGGTATATTTTCTAATACAGTAGAATCCTCTTAATTGAATATCCATTTTGCCAGTGAAAATTATTCAGTTAACAGTAGTATACAATTAACAGGGATTTGGTCAGTTTCCTGTGTTCTGAGGTAAACTGAGCATTTCTTCTATTATATCTTGTTTGACAGAGCTCCATGAGCTCTGTCAAACAAGATATAATAGAATAAATGCCTGTATTGGATGTAGTGAGGCCAAAAAAGTTGATAAATAAGAGGAATTTGGTGCATCTCACAGAAATTTTTTTGACATATTACAAAAATTTATATACAATTAACAGGAGTTTACTCTACAACCCATATGCAATTAACAGATCAAATTTGTACTGAAGGTATGGTAAATGGTTTTGTGTTTGAAAATTATATTCAGTTAACAGGGATATACAATTAAGAGATATCCAGTTAAGTGGGCTCCACTGTATATCGCTAATACTGCTTTTTATACCACAATTGATGTGCATATTTAACGTTGCGCGATACAATACAGACACTTGGAAATATGCTAGATACATCAAACATCATTCAAGCATTGAATCCAGATTATGCATAAGAAAATGCCATGTAAAAATGCATCTCATTGGACATTACTCATCTGAGTGATGTTATGATGTAAATAAAATGCTTGGACAGAAAACAGTGTCAAGCAATAAAGTTATCAGGCTACCAGAGGTGATATTTTTCTTTAAAATTATTACCTTCGTTCATTTACTTCAGGTTTAAAATGAAATGAAATAATCGGTAGTTGGTTCATAGCAAGTTTTGATAATCGGTTCATCACTAATTTTAACTTATTGCAATATGGGAAATAATCTTTAAAATCTTCTTCAGATCCACCAGTCAGAATCTTTTAATATTTAGTATACAGCATTCTTAGGGAGGTCAGATCTAAGTCTGTTCAAACCAAGTCCCTTGGTCAATATTTGGTCTTCTTATTGGAGTCTGAATTATAATTTAGTCCGATATGAGGAATAATCTTTAAAACTCTTCTTCTTCAGAGCTACTGTTCAGAATCTTTTGATATATGGTACACAGAATCCTTATAGGGGTCAGTATCAATTTTGTTCAAATCAAGCCCATCGGTTAATAATTGTGCGCTCTATGGGAGCGTGACTTTCAACTTAATGCAATACATGTATGTGAAAAAATGTTTAAAAATCTGCTTCTTGAGATACAAGCAGAATCTTTTGATATTTGGTATACTGCCTCCTTAGAGGGTTTGTTCAAATAAAGTCCCTGGGTTGATATTTGTGTTCCCTGGGAGGGAGGCAAATTTTAACATTGTGCAAAATTGGTAGTTTTCCCAAAATCTTGCTCACCATTGCTCGATGGTTCTCTTGAAGTACTCTGGCTTCCTCCACCCATAAAACTGTCTGAAATGAGGTCACCCTAGCTGTTGAAAGTGTTGTTAAACCTCAATAAATAAATAAATAAATATTGTTTGTTGTGAAAGTATGGTGGATTTTTAGCGGGGATCATATTAACTTCTCACGATTGGAGTTATAAAAGTGAGGCATGATAAAAATAATAACTGATGTTGCACTGAAAATTGTATTTCAGTTTCATCAATCGAATCAGTGATGCATTGAAACAAATGAATGAAAGTTCAATCAGTTTTGGATGTAACATATGGACTGGTCCCCTGCTTGTGAAAATTATTTTTGATTTTTCCCTTATTTTATATCCTTGCTGTCTCATAAGGGCTGGTTAATTCTCACTTCATGTAAAAGTAAATGATCTGCTTCAGAGAATTGCAAACCTATGTAAGGGCTAAAAAAATTAAAAATTTGTTTCTCAGGCCCTCCCGCATGGTCCTTTTCACTGCCTCACGCTCTCTTTTTATGTGTACCCATACTATGTATGGTACACATAATGCCGGCATCCGGGGTGACCATCCGTCGTTCGTCCATCTTTTGTCCATCCATCTGTCCGTCTGTCTGTCTGTCCGTCCATCTGTCCATCCATCTGTCTGTCCATCCGGCGTCCGTATCCATTTCTTTGGCATTCGATAACTTGAAAAATATTGCTTGGATTGTCAAGTTACTTTATATTTTGGTTCAGGTTGCTGATGTGCCTAGCTGTATAGTTTTTGGTGTAGATCGGATAATTTGATCCTGAGATATTAACCCTTTATCCTTCAAATTGAAAATTCCTCCAATCCCTTTGGCATTCGATAACTTGAAAATTATTGCTTGGATTGTCTAGTTACTTTATATTTGTGTTCAGATTGGGATGTGCCGAGCTGTATAGTTTTTGGTGTAAATCGGATAATTTGATCCTGAGATATTAACCCTTTATCCTTGAAATTGAAAATTCCTCCAATCCCTTTGGCATTCGATAACTTGAAAAATATTGCTTGGATTGTCTAGTTACTTTATATTTGTGTTCAGGCTACTGATGTGCCGAGCTGTATAGTTTTTAGTGTAAATCTGATGATTTGATCCCGAGATATTAACCCTTTATCCTTCAAATTTAAAATTTCTCCAATCCCTTTGGAATTCGATAACTTGAAAAATATTGCTTGGATTGTCAAGTTACTTTATATTTGTGTTCAGGTTACTGATGTGCCGAGCTGTATAGTTTTTGGTGTAAATCTGATAATTTAATCCTGAGATATTAACCCTTTATCCTTCAAGTTGAAAATTCCTCCAATCCCTTTGGCATTCGATAACTTGAAAAATATTGCTTGGATTGTCTAGTTACTTTATATTTGTATTCAGGTTACTGATGTACCGAGCTGTATAGTTTTTAGTGTAAATCTGATGATTTGATCCCGAGATATTAACCCTTTATCCTTCAAATTGAAAATTTCTCCAATCTCTTTGGCATTCAATAACTTGAAAAATATTGCTTGGATTGTCAAGTTACTTTATATTTGTGTTCAGGTTACTGATGTGCCGAGCTGTATAGTTTTTGGTGTAAATCTGTTATTTTGATCCTGAGATATTAACCCTTTATCCTTCAAATAGAAAATTCCTCCAATCCCTTTGGCATTCGATAACTTGAAAAATATTGCTTGGATTGTCAAGTTACTTTTTATTTGTGTTCAGGTTACTGATGTGCCGAGCTGTATAGTTTTTGGTGTAAATCTGATAATTTAATCCTGAGATATTAACCCTTTATCCTTCAAATTGAAAATTCCTCTAATCCCTTTGGCATTCGATAACTTGAAAAATATTGCTTGGATTGTCAAGTTACTTTAAATTTGTGTTCAGGTTACTGATGTACCGAGCTGTATAGTTTTTGGTGTAAATCTGTTATTTTAATCCTGAGATATTAACCCTTTATCCTTCAAATTGAAAATTCCTCCAATCCCTTTGGCATTTGATAACTTGAAAAATATTGCTTGGATTGTCAAGGTACTTTATAATTGTGTTCAGGTTACTGATGTGCTGAGCTGTATAGTTTTTGGTGTTAATCTGATAATTTGATTCTGAGATATTAACCCTTTATCCTTCAAATTGAAAATTCCTCCAATCCCTTTGGCATGAGATAACTCAAAAAATATCAGTCTGATTGTCATGTTACTTTATATGTTTATTCAGGTTACTGATGTGCTGTGCTGTGTAGTTTTTTATATAAATCTGATAATTTGATCCGGAGATATTAACCCTTTATCCATCAAATTAGACACTCCTCCAATCCATTTCTATATGTACCCATACCTTGGATGGTGTACATAATGTCGGCATCCGTGGTGGTCCTCCGTCATACAGTTTCTACTAGTTGCGCATATGGGTACACATCTGACGATTTCATCGGCCTATTTTTATAACCAATCCAAACTTTAAAAAATCAAATGGTTTATGTCTGATACTTTCCACAATTTAATAAAATTGTCCCTTGAGTGCATCAAGGGATGTAATACACCACCACTCAGGCTATTCTGTAGATTATGAGGCCTAAAACATAAAACAAACCAAGAACATGAATGTTTTAATGGCAAAGAAATAATTACAAAAATAAAATATAAAATAAAAAACCTCCCACCTACATGCAAGTTTACAAAAAATGGCCTAAGAAACAAGATCAACTTTGTGACACTTAATAAAGAGAGAACCACACAAGCATTTGATTGGATTAACTCTTAACCAACCACTGAATATTTTCAAAATATTTTTCATCAAATTTAGCCACGTCTGCTATGAAGTAGCCATGACTAGATTTGTAGAAAAATTTATACATATTTCACTCTAGAAACCATTGGTCAAATGGTCTATTCAATTTACTTTGGGGGGCAGGGTGGGGGGGGGGGGGAATTAATGTGGCCTAATTATACTTATTTCAGTGGCAAGAGAAATCCTGTCCTGGGCAGGTGGGGGGTAAAGAGGTAATGTTTATCACTGCCATTTGGTTTGGCACAGATATACCTATTTCTGTTGCTAGAGAAATCCTGTCATGGGCGAGGGTGTGGGCGGGATTATTCGGCCCAAATTATACTTATTTCAATGGCAAGAGTCCATGGTGAGGGTCTCTTGCCACTGAAATAAGTGGGAATATCTGCCAGTGGTATAAAAAAGAGTTAATGTTTATCACACTCATTTGGTGTGGCACAGAATGCCTCTTGAGGCTTTGTCTCCTGATAATCTTACACTCACCTAAACTCATGTGATGAACATTAACCCAATCAAACTTTTATGAGGTCTTGTCGATTATGCACACCAACTTGCACCCAAATCTGTTATCTGTTTAATTGATAATGTGTGCTGTGTGAGTGTTATTAAATCTTAACTCACCAAGTATTCTTTAATATTTTTCATCACATCTGATCATGGCTGCTTTGCCATGAAAACTTAACTCAAGGAATCAAATAGTCAAAAAGTTGATTCAGTTTACAGGGAGAATTTGGTTAAAACTGGCAAAAGTTATACATATTGTAGTGGAAAGAGATGTGCTGCCCTGGGTAGGAATATCTGCCAGTAGCATGAAAGGAGTTTATTCTTAATCCTTTATCTAACAAATCTGCTGTATTCACCCACATAATATACAAACTGAGCAACTGCACTCAAATTATTTACAAAAATTGGCCTGAGAAACAGAAGATCTACTTTGTGGAGCCAAATTGGTTAAATTGGCACCCAGCAGAGTGAACACTGGTGGCACTTTCATATGGGAGGATCAAAGAGGTGAAATGGGGTGAAAACAATGGCGTTGGGGATGGGCCCGCAGGGCCCACATTGTGGGGGGCCCCGGCTAGAAGGGAGCCCCCATCTTGAAGGATGTCTCAAAGCTGGAAGAAAGAGGGAAAGAGAGAGAGAGAGAAAGAGATAGTAAAAAAAAGTAGAGGAAGAGAGATAAATAAATACTAGCAGGAAATGATGACGGATAGAATGAAATAAACAAATAGATAGGAGGAATGGGGTTGACAGAAAGAAAAAAAAACAGAAGGAGCAAAGTGTATTGTTGTCTCATGTCAAAGTGAATGCAATGTGGCAATATGGCGACTGCTACACACAGACTCAACTCGCTGGCAAAAAAAACCTTACGTTGCAACTAGTTTCAGTTTCAGTGTTTTAGTTTCAGTTTCGCGTCCACTTGCACCATTCTTATTCTTAGAATCTATTCATTTCTGTGTACTGTGTAATGTGCAGTATTTTGTGAGACAAGACACTCCAGTAGTAGAGACTCGTTACTGTGAAATGCTGTACTAGACCTCTATACGTTGAAGAAAAATCATAACGCAAGGAGGAGAGGTCGGTTTTCCCATCAATAGAATAATAGGGTAAATAGGTCTTTGTCTTAACAAAGACGAAGTCAATCCTGATTTGGTTCTATTCAACATTTAATAACTGGTAAATATCACGGGTGTCATAAATGTCAATTTTATGAACTAAATTCAGGATTCGCTATGTTGACGTAGCACTTATGGTTATCTGTTAAACGTGCCAGGTTGTGTATGTATTGATATGTTTACCTGTTTGACTGTTGCACAGTCCACAGTGTACCAAATACACATAATTTCAAACTCTCACTTCCACATGATGTACTCTTTGTAGTCTATGTATTATTCTTTTATGTGAATGCCTCTCAAGGCACACATGATGGGCGTGCATGTGTGTATCGTTGGATGGTGTGGGTGAAACTTAAAACATGTAATGAAAAAATCTACAGTCATACTTTTAGAATCGATCCTACAGGCTATACCTTCACTATACCCCCCGCAAACAAAGTTTGGGGGGGGGGGGGGGGGTGGGGGGGGGTATATAGGAATCACCCTGTCCAACCATCCATCCGTCTGTCTGTCCATCCATCCGTCTGTCCATCCATCCGTCTGTCCATCCTTATAAGCGCAACTCTTCCTAAACCGTTTGAAGAATTTTCATGAAACTTTACACAATGGAAGAACTCCATATGAAGATGTGCATGAAGCAATATAATTCCGTTCTGACATTTCCAAGGGGAGATAATCTAACTTATACATTTTAATGTACCAAAAGGACTACAACTGAGGCGCGGGGAGTATCACTTTGTGAGCTTGCTCACAGTACCTCTAGTTTAATTTATGGCATATGTACTATGTGAAATCTTGTATGCTGTGCACAGTAACAACACTAAATTTGCTCCCGTTTTAAAGGCAACCACCATTATGAAAAGGCCCCCGTCTCTATCTCACAGGGAGGTGGGGGGAGGCACAAGATTTTCTGCTACACCACTGGGTGAAAAATACCTTGCTTGTTTCCTGATACTTGGGCTGCATCCACATATCAAGCTGTTACATTTTTAGCTTAACTTGACAAAGTCAAGATAAGCTATTGCCGAAAATCTTTAGCACAGTGTACAGGTCGCATTTCTGGATGGATTTCATTGTAACTTGGTAGGATGATCCCATATAAAGTCTAGATGAGAACGTCCCCTTTTGGTTGCAGTTGGTCAACTATGACCACTACAGGGGTCCGAAGCCCATAAACCTTTAGCACAGTCTACAGGTCATATTTATGAAGGGATTTCATTGTAACTTGGTAGGATGACTCCAGATAATGTCTAGATGAGAATGTCCCCTTTTGGTCGCGATCATTCAGCCACGATGGCTCACCCGAGCCCAAAACCAGAAAATCATTAGCACAGACTACAGATCGCATTTATGAAGAGATTTCATTGTAACTTGGTAGGATGACTCAGTACAATGTCTAGATGAGGACATCCCCTTTTGTTCGCGATCGGTCAACCAGTGTAGCTGCCCGAGCCCAAAACCTGAAAATCTTTAGCACAGTCTATAGGTTGTATTTATGAAGGGATGTCATGGTAACTTGGTAGGATGACTCGGTATAATATCTAGATGTGAATGTCCCCTTTTTGTAATGATCTGTCAACCATAACAGCTGCCCAAGCCTGAAACCCAACAAAAATTTTTAGCACAATCTGCAGGTCATATTTAATATGGAGGGATTTCATTGTAACTTGGTAAGATGACTCTGTACAATGTCTGGATGAGGATGTCCCCTTTTGGTTGTGATTGGTCCACCATGATTGCTACACAAGTCCGAAAACATTTAGCACAGTCTGCAGGCCATATTTATGAAGGGATTTCATTGTAGCTTGATAGGATGACTAGTTTTGGAATAATTTTACAAAAACTTGGTAACTTTAGTTGACACATTAACTGTGAGGGCCACATACATTAACTGTGAGGACAACATTAATCCACCCCTCAATTCTTTAGTGCAGTCGACACCTCAAATTATTTTTATTGAAAATATAGCATACAGGGAACAGAAATTAACATATTCCCAATTATCACAACAATTGTCTTATTTCTTAATCCTTTCATAAACATTGAACATTATCCTTTTCATCAAACACAACACACTGTCAAGTTAAGCTACAGTGTCATTGACACTTTAATTTCCTGATACTTGGGCAGCATGCATTTACCAAGCTGTTTCACCAAAAATGAAAATTCCACCAGTAGGACTAACATGGGCTTAACCCCATGACATATTCTCCATGGGTCAATAGCCTGTAAAAACCTTTCTCACATGATCTCACCATTTTTCGAATCATTAACCCTTTACCTAACACAAAAGGCAGACGACACTTTTAAACAAAATTCTTGAATAACTATTTTTTTTCATTTTTAGCTCAACTTGATAAAGTCAAACTTACATATTGCCATCACTTCCCGTCCGTTGGCGTATGTACACGTATGTACGTACATACATACGTATGTACGTACATACGTATGCGTACGTACGTACGTACACAATTTCCTTTAGCACACCTCACAGGTCGCATTTATGATCAGCTCGCTTTGAAACTTGATATGCTTGTTTGGGGTGACCTTTAGATGGGAGCTATTGATTTTCTTCAATTTCCGTCAAAAAATGTTGCCGCGGCCAGTTTAGTCAGACCTCACTATTTCCCTTTGGCACACCCTACATGGCACATTTATGATCAGATTGCTTTGAAACCTGGCATGCTTGTTTGGGGTGACCTCTAGATGGGAGCTATCGATTTTCTTCCATTTCCGTCAAAAAATTTTGTCACGGCCAACGTTCTTAGAACTTAGTTTAGTCAGACCTCAATATTTCCCCTTGGCACAACCTACAGGGCACATTTATGATCGGATTGCTTTGAAACCTGGCATGCTTGATTAGGGTGACCTCTAGATGGGAGCTATCGATTTTCTTCAATTTCCGTCAAAAAAATGTTGCCGCGCCCAACGTTCTTAGAACTTAATTTAGTCAGACCATAATATTTCCTTTGGCACACCTTACAGGGCACATTTATGTTTGGATTGCTTTGATACCTGGTATGTTTGTTTGGGGTGACCTCTAGATGGGAGCTATCAATTTTTTTCCATTTCCGTCAAAAAATGTTGCCGCGGACAACGTTCTTAGAACTCAGTTTAGTCAGACCTCAATATTTCCCTTTGGCACATCCTACAGGGCACATTTATGATCGGATTGCTTTGAAACCTGGTATGCTTGTTTGGAGAGACCTGTAGATGGGAACTATCAACTTTCTTCCATTTTTGTCGAAAAATGTTGCCGCGGCCAACATTCTTAGAACTCAGCTTGGTCAGACCTCAATACTTCACTTTGGCAAGGGGAGTATTGAGGTCTGACTAAACTAAGTTCTAAGAACACAGGGCACATTTATGTTCGGATTGCTTTGAAACCTGGCATGCTTATCTGGGGTGACCTCTAGATTTTCTTCCAATTATGTCAGTCAAAAAATGTTGCCACTGGCAATGATCTTTGAACTAAGTTTAGTCAGGCATCAATATATTCCTTTGGCATGCCCTACAGGGCACATTTATGATCAGATCAATTTGAAACTGTGTATGCTTGTTTGGGGTTACCTCTAGATGGGAGCTATTGATTTTCTTCGATTTCCATCAAAAAATGTTGCCACTGACAATGACCTTCGATGAAGTTAGTAAAAACTTAGTGTAGTTAAGCATCAATATTTCCATTTGACACACCCTGCAGGGCACATTTAAGATTGGATCGCTTGCAAACTTGGTGTGCTTGTATGGGGTGACACCTATATGGAGGCTGTCGATTTTCTTCCATTTCTGTCAAAAAATGTTGCTGCTGACCTTTGAACTTAGTCAGACCTCAATATTTCCCTTTAACACACCCTTCAGGGCACATTTATGATCGGATCACTTTGAAACTTGGTATGTATGTTTGGGGTGACCTCTAGATGTGAGTTATGTTTTAATATCGATAAAAAAGTTATTGTTGTTATCACCAGCCTTTGAACTTACTGCATTTGTGCATCAACTTACCCCTTTTGCACTCTCTGTAAGTTATATTTATGAATTTCCATACCTTCCCTCCCCCACCCCCCCCCCCAAAAAAAACCATTGCCACAAAGCAACGACCTTCTACTTAGTGCATTTGTACATTAACATCTTCCTTTGGCATGCCTCAGAGGGCACATTCATTATCAAGTTGTTTTGAAACTTTGTATGCTTAAGCAGAGTGACAAAGATAGGAGCTATTGATTTTCTTTTCATTTCCATCAAAAACTATTGCTGTTGACAACAATCTTTGAATTTATTGCATTTGTGCATTAACATTCTTTGACATGGCCTACAGGCCACATTTATCATAGGATTGTTTTTGAACTTGGTGTGCTCATTAGTCAAGAAATCTAGATAAGAGCTGTTGATTAGCATTCATTTCTGTGAAAAAAGTTGCCATTTACAATAACCTCTGAACATAGTGCATTTGTGTATCAACATTCTTCCTTTAGCCAGTCTTACAGTTTACATTTAAAAATGCATGGATTACTCTGACGTTGTGCACACACAATGCTGTTATGTTGAAATTTCATCAAATAACATTGGTACCAATGATCTTCAATTTTGCCATTTCATTTATAACTTACCAAGTTCAAGTTTGTCAAGTTGAGCTACAGTGTCATTGACACTTTCATTTGTGTTAAAAGCATAGCATATGACCCAATGAGCTCGTTCCAATGAAGGGTTGTAAGCTATGTTTTTGAGACAAAAAATGAAAAAATAATTATAATTGAATGGTGATATTTGTGAATAGCGCCGGCCGGTTTGAAAGTTACATTGGGTAAAGAGTTAAATTTGTCATACTATAATCTGCGATGGGTTTGTGAGCGCATGTGCGAGAGAGCGTTGGTGATTCTGTCCTGAGGTAGGTTGTGGAAAAACACTCCCAACATACTGAGGTACCTACCAAGGAGGTTATTTCCTTGTTACTCAGTTTGTATATCCTGGTAAACAATTCCAGAGCTGGTGCATAATGTGATGTTAACCCTTTACCTAACACAAAAGGAACACTTGCAAACAAAATTCTTAATTAATTATTTTCATTTTCAGCTCACCTGACTCGAAATCAGTGTTAGCTATTGCTATCACAAATTTTCTTCTCCAGAACCACTGATCAGAATCTTTTGATATTTGGTATACAGCATCCATGGGGGAGTGTGGGGGGGGGGGGGGGGGGGGGTCATATGTGTTCAAATTTAGTCCCTCGATTCATATTTGGGCTCAATATTGGGATCCATAGTTTTAACTCAGTGCAATGTGAGAAAATTGAAAAATCTTTGGATCAACCATTCAGAATCTTTTCATATTTGGTGTGTGACATCTCTAGGGGAGTCAGATTCAAGTTTGTTCAAATTATTGAATTATTTTGGCTCTGTATGCCGGTCACTTATTGATACACTCATGCCTGTTGACAACTTCAGCCAGGTGAGCATTTTAGGCTCACTTGAGCCTCTGGTTTTAATCTTGCGAGCATTTGCTATTCATTTTGAGAGCCTAGGTAAGGGTTTAGATGTGTTTCAAAGACTTGAGGTTGATTAGAAGTATGGGTGTCAAACACTGGTGTCTATATAGAGAAACAACTTGCATTGCAGTTATAAGCAACTGCTAGATGTTTTAACTTATAGTTGACAAGGGCACTGGATGCAGGGGCAAGGTGGCAGAAAGTGCACTCATGGAAAGGAGTTTATTTTCCAAGAACAGTAACTGAGAAACTCTCGGACTATTCGTTTCTAACATATTTTACATGATTTAGTGCACACAATTTCGATAATCAAACAAAGAAGCTACATAATCAGCAGAGTGAGTTCTAAAGCTTTATATATATAATGTCAATACTACTGAGTGTCACGTTAAAATTTATATGTTGTAAACTCTCGGTCTTAACTCATACCCAGAGTCAAATGCCCCTTTTGATACATCTGCCTCCTTGCCCTTTGAATGTTTCTGGTGCCCTTGATAGTGGACACCCAATCAGGGTTTAAGAGCAGGTCGCATCAGCTGAAGACACACTTTGCCAGTGCATTCCTGCAAGAGCAGGAGAGGGAAAGTCTGAGGGGCGCAGTGACCTCAATGAGAATTTGTACGGGTTTCAAGACATGACAAAAACAGAAGAAATAAAAACAGAAAAAAACCTTCAAGACAGTTACAATATTTCAGTTTGAAAATCAGTATCAATAACTTATTTCAGTGTTCTTGATAATTTCTTAACATTTTGGACAAATGGCACTCAGATAATGATAGAGCAATTACTTAATTACTATTGACTTACCAGACTGAGCAGGTTAATGGTATGACGTATTTATTTAATTTCATGGGTTTTTAGCTCACCTGACTGGAAGTCAGGGTGAGCTATTCTGATCACTTTTCGTCCGGCGTCCGTCGTGAAGGTGGTGTTTGGGCTTTTTTCTCCCAAACCACTGGCCGCATATTAATGAAATTTCAGGTAAGTAGGGGTTATATAAGGGCATTGTGATTTTTTGTCAAATTAGGTTTCGGCTCATATTGAGCAGAGGGATGGGGCAAAAATGCTCCAATTCTTAAAAAATCTTCTCAAGAACCAGCAATAGCAGAGACTTGATATTTGGTATGCAGCTTCCTTTTGAGGTGTAGACTCAAATTTGTTCAAGAGAAGTTCGAGGGGCTCTATTTGACGATGTTAAAGGAGGGGCAAAAATTTTGGCCTCGCCCCAAATTTCTATTTTCCAAACTGCGAGGCCGATTTGAACCAAATATTACATGAGTGCTTATTGGGTCATAAGTACCTAATTTATGCAGAATTTTTTTCCCATAGCCCCGTGGGAACCACAGGAGCTAAAAATAGAAAAAAATTAAAACGCCCATATCTTCAAAACTGCACAGCAGTGAGAATTTTTATTTGGTGTGAAGCTTCCTTGGGACAAACAGAAAGGATTGGTAAAAAAAAATGGCTATCGGTTTTATCATAGGGTACAGTTTCGGGACTTTGAAAAAGTGCTGAGTCGGCACTTTTTAACACTGTAGGCAATGAGAAAAACATTAAAAAATCTTCTTCTCCAGATCCAGCAGGCAGAATCTTTTGATATTTGGTATGCAACATTGTAGGGTGGATCTGATTCAAGTTTGTTCAAATTGGCCCCCTGGGTTGATATTTGGGCTCAGTATAGGAGCCTGATTTCGAACTTAGTGCATTTCAGGCAAATTTCTTTAAAAATCTTCTTTTCCAGATCCAGCAGGCAGAATCTTTTGATATTTGGTATGCAACATTGTGGGGTGGATCTGATTGAAGTTTGTTCAAATCGGCCCCCTGGATTCATATTGGGGCTCACTATAGAAGCCTGAATTCAAACTTAGTGCATTTCAGGCAAATTTCTTAAAAAATCTTCTTCTCCAGATTCAGCAGGCAGAATCTTTTGGTATTTGGTATGCAACATTGTGGGGTGGAGCTGATTTAAGTTTGTTCAAATCGGCCCCCTGGGTTCATATTTGGGCTCACTATAGAAGCCCAACTTTGAACTTAGTGCATTTCAGTCAAATTTCTTTGAAAATCTTCTTCTCAAGATCCAGCATGCAGAATGTTTTGATATTGGGTATGCACCATGCTAGGGGGGTGAGATTCAATTTTGTTCAAGCCAAGTCCCTGGGTTCATATTTGGGCTCACTGTGGGAGCCTGAATTATAACTTAGTTCAAAATGAGGAATTTTCTTTAAAACTCTTCTTCAGATCCAGCTGTTGGAATGTTTTGATATTTGGTATGCAGCATCCTTAGTGGGGTGGGGGGGGGGGGGGGGGGGGGGTGAGATTCAAGGTGGTTCAAGCCATGTCCCTAGGTCCATATTTGAGCTCACTTGGGGAGCCCGAATGATAACTTAGTTCAAAATGAGGAATTTTCTTTAAAAATCTTCTTCTTCAGATCCAGCTGTCGGAATGTATTGATATTTGGTATGTAGCATCCTTAGGGAGGTGAGATTCAAGTTTGTTCAAGCCATGTCCCTAGGTCCATATTTGGGCTCATTATGGGAGCTTGAATTGTAACTTAGTTCGAAATGAGGAATTTTATTAAAAAATCTTCTTCTTCAGATCCAGCAGTCGGAATGTTTTGATATGTGGTGTGTAGCATCCTTGGGGGGAGATTCAAGTTTGTTAAAGCCAAGTCCCTGGGTCCATATTTGGGCTCCCTGTGGGAGCCTGAATTATAACTTAGTCAATATGAGGAATTTTTCTTTAAAAATCTTCTTCAGATTCAGCAGTCGGAATGTTTTGATATTTGGCATGCAGCAACCTTAGGGGGCTGAGATTCAAGTTTGTTCAAGCCAAGTCCCTTGGTTCACATTTGGGCTCACTGTGGGAGCCCGAATGACAACTTAGTTCAAAATGAGGAATTTTCTTTAAAAATCTTCTTCAGATCCAGCAGATGAATCATTGCTTTTGATATTTTTTATGCAGCATCCTTAGGGGGTAAGATTCAAGTTTGTTCAAGCCATGTCCCTAGGTCCATATTTGGGCTCTTGTGGGAGCTTGAATTGTAACTTGGTTCAAAATGAGGAATTTTCTTTAAAAATCTTCTTCTTCAGATCCAGCAGATATTTAGGCTACCATGTCAGGTGAGTGCCCTCAGGCCCCCTGGGGCCTCTTGTTTTTTTTGTCAAAGTGAAGGTTTACCTGTAATGTTCTAATAAAAAAGCTTGACTGTCATGCAATAACAATTGGCATAACTTCAGAAGTGACGATATATGAAATATAACCATAGTAGCTGGTGTACCAAATGTTCACCACAAGTGGTGAAGTGGTGTTAACTGTGAGCCTTTGGTGAGCAGTTAACACCACTTCACCACGAATGGCCAACATTTGGTACACCAAGCTACTTTGGGTATATTTTATTTATACCATGATCGTCAGATTATTAATAGTCACTATTATTTTTTCTTGTTTTTACTGAGTAGCATATGTAAACATATGCAAATCTGTTTTTGTTTACATGAGCACCAGTGGGCAGTACTTTCGCTGTCAATTTTATCGCTGAAACGAAATGGAAAAACAAATGCACAAATCACGGGGCCTTTTTCATTTTAATGACATACAGTATGGCCGCTGTGGCTTGGTCAGTTTCCATGTGTGGGCAATATTTCCACGGACGCAATAATATTAGATTCCAAACAGTAATTGTAGGAATAATCATCAAAAATTTAATTAATGAAGCACCGGGTAAAAGCCGGTGCTTCATTAATTAAAATTTTGCTGATGATGATTTGTTATTATCTGATAAACGCAAATGTGAACATCACTGCCCACGCATGGATTACTACCATTCCATGGCGACTGTACTGTACTATTTCGAGTTATGGATGCTTTATTAACATGAGATAATGCATATTTGTTAATTTTTGGTATCTGATGAGGTAAGCTCATTTAAAAACGTAATAAATAATTGCCGCTTTCATTTCACTCTTTGCGAGGCGACGAGCGATAAATTTAGACAAGTTTGCATTCAGGTCGAGATCACCAAAAGTCAACTTGGATGTAGTTTCACTGTTGGTGTAAATTTTAACTATTGAAATCCCATTGCTGGAGTG
The DNA here is from genome assembly GCA_031216915.1 of Pictodentalium vernedei. Classification (NCBI taxonomy): domain Eukaryota; kingdom Metazoa; phylum Mollusca; class Scaphopoda; order Dentaliida; family Dentaliidae; genus Pictodentalium; species Pictodentalium vernedei. The sequence goes on along the minus strand of CM062291.1, from coordinate 289,283,093 downwards.
TTCACCACGGTTGGTGTGTAAAGCTAAAATTTATATCATAGACTTTTTATATATAGTAGAATAGGTAATCATGGTATAAAAAGTGTTTATCTGAGTCATCTAAGACTCTCTCTGTCAATCATTGGGACAAATCAGCTTTACATGATTGACACAATCACAGGTTTTAGTTTGTATCGTGAAAATCGGTAATTATCTCAGTCTTAATTTTCAGCTGATGATTTTATGGCAAATAATAAAATAACTCTTCTGTTAGTTTTATCATCAACAGTTCTTATCACTGCTACTGTGGGGGTTTTTTCTACATACAAGAAAATTATTTTTTTGGTGCCAAATTTTTATTATACCCCCACTTTTTTCAAAAAATGGGGTATACTGGATTGCGCCTGTCCATGTATCTGTGCATCTGTGCGTCCTTCCATTCATCTGTCCATCCACACTCAGATGTCTGTTCGCATTTTAACTTCAACATTACTGCTCAGATTTCGATTGAATTTCATACATATGTTCACTATCATGAGGTCTGTGAGTTACGGGCCTTTGAATACATAAAAATAGGCTATTTTTGTCTGTTCACCTTGTATCTCGGGTTTGGCTTATTGGATCTCAAAAAAATTTGAGGTGAAGATTATTTATGGGAAAGGCTTCCAAATGAGTCTCTAATAATATTTCTTACTTTTCACTTTTTAGACTTATCCCCTTTTTTAAATTTGAAAATTTGCTGTTTGCCTCATAAAATAGCCAATTTTTTGTCTGTTGACCTTACATTTCAGTTTTGGGTTATCAGATTTCAATGAAATTTGCAATGAAGATTCTTTATGGGAAAGGCTTTCAAATGGGTCATGTCCCTGCAGTAAAACAAAGAAAATACCTGTAAATCACCTCCCCACATGTGGTATTATGTCTTTGTTTTATATGGTTTGGTTTATCAGATTTCAATGAAATTTGGAATGAAGATTGTTTATGGGAAAGGCTTTCAAATGAGTCATGTCCCAGCAGTAAAACAAAGAAAATATATGCAAATCACATCCTGCATGTGGCATTATGTCTTTGTTCAACATCTCTTATGTGGATAGTCCAATCATTACTACACTTCAGTGACAAGTATTTCTGGCCTTCACAATTACCTTGCTGTAAAACAAAAACAATAAATTTTACTGTTTGCCTCGTAAAATAGCCAATTTTTTGTCTGTTCACCTCGTATCTCTGGTTTGGGATTTGTGTCTCTCAATGAAATTTGGAATGAAGCTTGTTTATGGGAATAGCTTTCACAGTATCATGGTTCATTTGTCCCCTTGTCACTGTTTGGTGGCATGCACCGTGGGGGTATGCCCCCCCCCCCCCCCCACCCCCCCTCTTGTTGGTAATGTTTTTGTGCCAAATTAAAATTTGTAGTGTATTTGGGTAAACTGCCACCCAACAGAGTGAACACAGGTGGCATTTCCATATGGGTGGAGCAAAGGGAGGAAATTGGGTGAAATAAAACCTTTGTATCCTTAACTTCTCATGCAGTATGGCCGCCGTAGACTGGTCACTTTCTGTGGGTGGGCAATATTTCCACAGATGCAATAATATTAAATTCCAAACACTAATTATTGGAATAATCATCAAAAATTTAATTGATGAAACACTGGGTACAACCCAGTGCTTCATTAATTAAACTTTTGCTGACTAGGATTTTTATTACCTGGTAAATGCATGCATGGACATCACTTCCCACCGTGGATTCTGACCAGTCCACGGTGGCTTCAAATCACCACGAAACTTTGCATTTGTACTTGCCGATATTAACCGACTGTTACTGGGGTTTGCATATGGTAGAGCTAGGAGGTTATGGAATTTTGCCTTGGTGTCAGATTTGATTTGGTTTTCAACAGAGGACTTGGGTTAAGTTTTGGAGTGGGTTTTTTTCCCCGAAAAGATTTTTTTCAGAGTACTATTAAAATAGCCGGTGTCCAACTGTCCATTCATCCATCCGTCGATCCATCCATGTGTGTGTCCATCCATCCCACTGGTTTCTCAATGATAACTTTAGTTATAATTGACCAAATGGAAATGTAATTTGGTATGTAGGTGAATCAATATAAACTACCAGTCAGGTGCAAATTGGGGTGCAGTCTGAAAATTTCTGCAGGAGTTATGCCCCTTTTTCAACTTTGAAAACTATTTTTTTTAGTTTTCGACCAATAACTTAAGCTGTAATTGGCCAAATCAAATATAATTTGTTGTGTAGGTGTATCAATATAAAATACAGGTTAGATTCAAATTGGGGTTTGGTCTGACATTGTTTGCCAGAGTTATGTCCCTTTTTTGACTTTAGGGGACGTGTGGCTGTGCGGCCTTTTATTTTATTTTATTTCATAGGAAGGAACCAGAAGAAACTTTCAAAATCATTTTCAATATAACATGGTAGTTAACTAAACAGGAATGCCCATAAAATTCCTGGAAATTCAGCTTAGTTGTGGCCTCCCACAAGGGAATCAGTAGGGACCAAAAATCCATGAAAATCAGTCAGATCAATTCTATCTATCCTGTCTGAGACATTATGTTCATTCACAGGCCATCAAAACTCTGACTATAGTAGATGAAACAAAAAATATGTATAAAGTGAAATATGTTTAATAAAAGAGACTTTTATTAAATATAAATCACGTAGGTCTAAAAAAGATGAAAATTTGTTTATCAGGCCCTCCCACTTGGTCATTTTGGCTGCCACATGCTCTCTTTTTATAACAAATGTAAACTTAAAAAAATAAAAATTAAATGGTTTATGTCTGATATTTTACTCAAGTTAATAAAATAGCCTTCTTGCACTCAAGGGATGAAATACACCACCACCCCTGCTATTCTGTAGATTATGAGGCGTAAAACATAAAACAAACCAAGAATATGAACTTTTGATGGCAAAGAAATAATTACAAATTTAAAAAATAAAATAAAATAAAAAACTGCACACCCACATTTTTATCAAAAAAATGGCCTAAGAAACAGTAGACTTACTTAGCGGGGTCTTATGTCCAGATTCTGTTCTGTTTTATAACAATCTGAGCTTCATGGTCCAATTTATGAGTGTTAGAGCAAAAATATGTGATTTAAACTCCATGATTTTTAAAATTCCACCCTCATTTAAATAGTGTTTCCTTATAAATAAATAAGGAATTAAACAATATTTATGATTTATTCAGTTCAGATATTGACATATTTTCTCATTCAGATCTCCAATCAGTGTGCAGCCCACTGTGGCTTAGCAGAAGAAAAACTGTTTACAATTTGTGCTCATTAATGCACAATGATTCCGTGAGATGCTGAAAATTTACAACTGAAAATCCATTCACAAAGGGCATAGTTTTGAATATATCGCTAATACTGCTTTTTATACCACAATTGATGTGCATATTTAATGTTGCGCAATACAATACAGACACTTGGAAATATGGTAGATACATCATTCAAGCATTGAATCTGGATTATGCATAAGAAAATGTCATATAAAAATGCATCTCATTGGACATTACTCATCTGAGTGATGTTATGATGTAAATAAAATGCTTTGACACAAAACGGTGTCAAGCAATAAAGTTATCAGGCTACCAGAGGTGATATTTTTCTTTAATTTTATTACCTTCATTCATTTAATTCAGGTTTAATTGTGATACAGTAGAATCCTCTTAATTGAATATCCATTTTGCCAGTGAAAATTATTCAATTAACAGGAGTATACAATTAACAGGGATTTGGTCAGTTTCCTGTGTTCTGGAGGTAAACTGAGCATTTATTCTATTATATCTTGTTTGACAGAGCTCATAGAGCTCTGTCAAACAAGATATAATAGAATAAATGTCTGTATTGGATGTATGAGGCCAAAAAGTTAGATAAATAAGGGGAATTTGGTGCATCTCACAGCAATTTTTTCGACATATTACAAAAATTTATATACAATTAACAGGAGTTTACTCTACAACCCATATGCAATTAACAGATCAAATTTGTACTGAAGGTATGGTAAATGGTTTTGTGTTTGAAGATTATATTCAATTAACAGGGATATACAATTAAGAGATATCCAAATAAGTGGGCTCCACTGTACAAATACAGAACACAACTCTGGTTGAGTATGAGGGACATGAATCAACAACCCTTGATGGAGTTTTTCCTGTATTTCAGGCAAATCGTCAGTGCCCATGAAATACAAGAAAAATTTCCCCTCATCTGTACTCCACCCTCATGTTTTGTCATATTATTCTGTTGTGCCGATTCATAGATGGGGCATCAATTCCCCAGGTTCCCAATTGAATTAAAAGATGAAAAAATGATGCATCAGTGAGAGAGAGAAAAATGTCTAGCTCCCAAACCCAAAGGCCAAAACATTCCTTCTAGGAAATTGGTGCATGTATAGAAACACCACCATCTGAAAGAAAGAAAAACACTAGATCAAATTTGTGAGTCCTGAAAAAGGGAATTACACTTTATTGCCCATTCCAGGTAAAAACGCATCAGCTTGTGTGAAGTATTTCCATGCAGGATCTGGAACTGCAGATTTCTCATTGTTAAATGCACGAACCCTGGTGTGTTTTCAGGAACTGCTCAGTTATGATTTTTGGTTACCCAACATAACAGCCAAAACCGGCCAATGCTATTCACAAAAATTGCCATTCAGTTTTCATTATTTTTTCATTTTTTGCCTCAGAAACATAGCTTATGACCCTTCAATGGAACAAGCTCATTGACCTCGTTCCAATGAGAGGTGATAAGCTATGTTTCTGACTCCAAAAATGACTAAAATTAGTTATTGAGTAATTTTGTTTACAAGTGTCGTCTGCTTTTCATGTTAGGTAAAGGGTTAAAATAACTGAAAACACAACTCAGTTTCGTTGAATCTCTCAGGTCTACCATATGTGAGGAGGGGCAAATGGGTGGAATCTGATGAAAAACAATTTTATTTTGTTTGTTCCCCAACTTCTCTCACAAAATCAATTGAATTTTCTTACTGTATGCTTCAAAATAACCATGCTGTTGTAAACACTTGGCCAAGCCAGGGGTGCCTGAAGCACTTCAGGGCAGGGGGTAGACCCCAGAAAAGGGCATTTACTTGCACTAGCAACCCGCCATGGCATGCTGAAGCCTGCATGTCTCAAAGGCCAAAAGCCTGAGATGAGGGGTAAGAGGAGGTGCCCCCTTCTATGAGGAGGGGCAGCACCTCCTCCCAAACTCCTCATTTAATTTTGAAAGCTGCCAAATGGATTTGGGGTGTATTTTAGTTTTACTTCAAGAATAAATCAATAAAAAATATTTACTGATGAACCTGGGAAGAAGTGCATTGTCTATTCCCTCTGCCCCCGTGTTTCTGGCATCCCAAGGTCAAGCAACATAACTCAAGGACCAATAGGAAGGTCTGTTTGTTTATGGATCTATATAGGTAGTTTTATCAGGTTTTGAATCATATGATAAATAGAGGATCTCAAATGAGTTGTGATATGATATGCAATTTATGAAGAAAGGTCACTAAAATCGATATCAGCCATTGTTTACCGAGGCTCAGATCAGTTTTTAGTGAACGACATCTGAAATTTCATGTCATATTTTTTTTGTCACATAATGTGTAATTTAACTCTTGACCTAACGCAACATTAAAACTGACCTCCACTGTTCACAAAAATCACCAACCAAATTATATTATTTTTTAAATTTTTGCCTCTAAAACATTGCTTATGCCCCCCCCCCCCCTCCCCCATTGGAACGGGATTGATATGCTCATTAGAACTTGCGTATAAATCTCATTCCAATGAGGGGTCATAAGCTATGTTTTTCGAGACAAAAAAATGATTTTTTGCAAATGTTGCCTGCTAGTTATATTGTATAACCAGTTAACCAGTTAACCTTCTGCACACCAATGTCAAAATTTCAAACCACAAATTTTTCCCATAATGCAACTAGGAATTTAATCAGTTCAATCTTGTTTGACAGAACTCATTGAGCTCTGTCAAACAAAACTGAATTGGTTAACCCTTTACCCTTTAATGCAGACAATACCAAAATTTATTATTATAAATATCATTTTTTAAAATTTTTCAAAAAATTTCAACAAAACCATATCATGTGACCCCTCGTTGGAACGAGCTCGACGAGCTCGTTCCAACGAGGGGTCACATGATATGGTTTTGTTGAAATTTTTTGAAAAATAATATTTTTTCAACTGCTGAATTTGGATATTACGCAGGCGGATGCGGGCGATTCGTTGGGTAAAGGGTTAAATTTCAAGTTGTATTACAGGAAACATTTGCTGTATAAAATTTTGATATTTTGACATCAGAGTGAAGTGGGTTAATGATAAGGCTCCACAAAGTAGATCTTCTGTTTCTCAGGACATTTTTTGTAAAATTGCTTGTAGGTGGGTGGTTTTTATTGTATTATTTATTTTTGTTATTATTTCTTTCTCATCAAAATTTCATGTTCTTGATTTGTTTTATGTTTTAGTCCTCATGATCTACAGAATAGCATGGGTGGTAGTGTATTTCATCCCCTGAGTGAAAAAAGGCTTTGCAGTGCTGAAGCATTGCAAAGCCTTATTGCACTCAAGGGACAAATTTATCAATTTTATTCACTTGTGTAAAATATCAGACTTAAACCATTTAATTTTTTTTTTTAAGTTTGCTTTGATTATAAAAAGAGAGCATGCAGCAGCAAAAAGGACCATGCAGGAGGGCCTGAGAAACAGAATTTTAACTTTTTTAGGCCTAAACAGTAGCTCTATTTCCAAACCAACCAATTCACAATGTTACGACGTCTGACATTGCCTTCTGACATCATGCGTTTATTTGACATTTTGGGAACAATATTTCCATAATGTGCTTTTTAGTGGTGATAATGTGACAATTAAAGTCTTCAACTAGTCAGCAGTTTATAGTGAAATTTACAAAACTCATTTAGTAAATTAAGTCTTAGCCCTTCAAAGATGTTACTTACTGAACTCTCTTCATAAATTCCCCTCTACAATGGGGACTTGACTTGGGAGATCTTCTATTTCCCCATAAACTGACCAGTTCCTAATAGAGTTAATAAAGAGCAGTTATTTAAAATGTGATACATTTCGTTTTTGGACAAAATCTTTCACTAATGATTTGAATCATTTTAACATCTTTTCTGTTTGAAGTTTATTTGCATGTAACACTTCATATGAAAGCTTGGGGGCGCGGTGGCTCAGTTGGTAGAGTTGCAGACTGCAAGCCGAGAGGTCCTCGGTTCGAATCCCACCTGCGGCAACCGTGTTGTGTCCTTGGGCAAGACACTTCACCCCGATTGCCTACATGGGGGCACGGTGACGCTGTGTACTGAGGCGTACTGCACGTCGATGGTGCGCATGTCTTCAACCAATCTAACCCTGCCTGTGCTGCGGTGCAGAGTTCAGAGTTACGATGTTGGAGAGCTGACAGCTGCTCGTCGTTGCTCGGTGGTTCTCTCCGGGTACTCCGGCTTCCTCCACCCGTAAAACTGTCACGGTCACGATTAGCCATTGTGCATAAGTATGTGACCTTAAACACCAATAAATCAATCAATCAATATGAAAGCTTGATCAAACATTTCTGTGTCCAAGCATTTTATTTTCATTACATCAAAAAACACTACTGAACAAGAGAGTGTCTGTTGGCTGTCAAATATAGTTACATGTGAATAGTGAGAAATTAATTTCAACTTGGGGAATGGTGGCTCAGTAGGCAGAGGTGCAGGCTGCAAGCCGAGAGGTCCTCGGTTTGAATCCTCCTGTGGCAACCGTGTTATGTCCTTGGGCAAGACAGTTTACCCTCATTACCCAGGTGAGGGCACGTTTGTATTGTGTACTAAGGCATACTGCATGCCAATGGTGCTATTGTCTCCAACCAATGCTAACCCTACATGTGTGGAGTTAGGAAGCCTGACAGTTGCTTGCCATTGCTTGGTGGTTCTCTTTGGGTACTCCAGCTTCCTCTACCCATAAAACTATCTGACACAAGGTGACCCTGGCTGTTGAAAGTGTCCTTAAACCCCAATAAATTAATAAATTTCAACTTGTTTATCCTGTTCCAACTGCTCAGGTCTGGTGTAAGGGGAATAACTCTCTGTTCAAAATATTTGTGTATGGAGATTTTGTGAATGTTTTTCAAAGACATTGAGAATACACTACCTGCTAACAATGGTTTGCAGATAAACATATGAAAATATCTCTCTTTTTTTCTTTACTGGTCAGTCTTGATGATGGTTTGTGAAAAGCTTGAGATCATAGAGTCATTTTCTGAACTCGTACTAAATACTTCTGCTTCGTCCATCAGTAAGAAAGTCTGACACAAAATTTCTCAGGTTATTGAAAGTGTCTTTAAACATTTACCCAACACAGGAGATATCAAAATTTATTATTTTAAATATTTTTTTTTTAATTCTTCAAAAAATTTCAACAAAATCATATCATTTCACCCTTCACTGGTAAAATCTCAAGAAGCTCGTTCCATTGAGACGTCACATGATATGGCTTTGTTGAAATTTATTAAAAACTAATTTTTTTTTCTACTGCAGAAGTTGTAAACTATGCAGGTGGATGCAGCTGATTTGATAGGTGTAGGGTTAAAGTCCAGTCCATAACTAAATAATTGAATAAATGATCTGTTCGATTTGTACATTAATTTTTATGGAAGCTTTTTTTTGCAGTTCTCCTTCCAAAATGTACATTTACACCATGATTACCTATTCTGCTATATATGAAAAGCCAGTGACATAAATTTTAGCTTTACATGTACACACCAGTTGTGCTGAACACGACAGCAATGAGATTTCAGTAGTTAAAATTTACACCTACAGTGGAACTACATCCAAGTTGACCTTTGGTGACCTCAACCTGAAGGCAAAGTTGTCTAAATTATCGCACGTTGCCTCGCGAAGAGTGAAATGAAAGTGGCAATTATTTATTACGTTTTTATGTGTACCCATACTATGTATGGTACACATAATGCTGGCATCCGTGGTGGCCATCCGTCGTTTCTCCATCCTTTGTCTGTCTGTCTGTCTGTCCATCCATCCAGTGTCCGTATCCATTTCTTTGGCATTTGATAACTTGAAAAATATTGCTTGGATTGTCAAGTTACTTTATCTTTGTGTTCAGGTTACTGATGTGCCGAGCTGTATAGTTTGTTGGTGTAAATCTGATAATTTGATCCCGAGATATTAACTCCTTATCCTTCAAATTGAGGATTCTTCCAGTCCCTTTGTCATGAGAAAACTCAAAAAATATCAATCCAGTTGTCATGTTACTTTATATATATCTTCAGGTTACTGATGTTCCGAGCTGTACAGTTTTTGGTGTAAATCTGATAATTTGATCCAGAGATAGTAACCCTTTATCCTTCAAATTAAAAATTCCTCCAATCCCTTTGGCATTTGATAACTTGAAAAATATTGCTTGGATTGTCAAGTTACTTTATATTTGTGTTCAGGTTACTGATGTGCCGAGCTGTATAGTTTTTGGCCAAAAAAAAAAAATCAATTGATTCTCAGGCAATTTTTTTTTCAAATCAATGAGGGAGGGAGGATTTTATTTTTATTTTTTATTTTTATTTCTTCCAGATGGTGAGAAAGGATTGAGAGGCAAAAGTCACTTTCTGATGTCTGTTTTTACCTGAAAAGCATGGAAAGTGCATATTGTAAAATGATATACAAATAAAACTAATTTTATTGAAAACTAAAACTGTTTTTCTTTATTTTCTGATATCACCACTTTTTGTATTTAGAAACAGAACTCTGACTTCACTTTTAAACTTTTACAAAGCAGAACTATTTTATGAATACTAGATATTATTGACCACCCTCGTATTATTTTGGTATCATTGTGAGTTATTTTGATTTTTAGTATGACCCATGGTGAGAGTGTTCTTCTCTGTAAGAGAAGGTATATTCTTTTTAAAAAAATATTTAAAGTGTTTAAAATAAATTTCAAGTTCATATAAGAAGCTGGGTCATTCATGGTTTCTGAATACCCTAACTGAGTTGAAAAGCGTAGTTAAAAAAGTTTTCGATATCCTTCGTAAATTAAGCGTTATTAACAATTTGAGTTAATTAATTTCTTTGGTAAATGACAAAACATTTCAGTTGTCTCCCTTTCCGGCTGCGCTGGGTAATAATACACTGTTCAGAAAACTGACAATTTCTGCCAACCATCTTTCACTGACACGTGCGATTGGTGCTTTGAAGGTCTGCCATTCTTATCCATCCAAATACCTGTGATTTCTATTGTAGCCTTATTACATTTAACCCCCTTCCAACAAACTTCACAAGTTTTCAAAGAAAAACATTCAATGCAAATTGCGGGGCGAATTTCAATGCAGCCAATTTTTCAGTGGAACAGAGCGTAACCGCAAGCAATTTCGATATGGACGAACTGTCTCCAATACATTTTTTTTTGTTTTGAAACGGTGGTTAACTTTTAATAAATTCTAATTAACTCGATGCGTGTCTTGTGTGATTCGTTGTTTTGTCTGGTACTTTGTTTTTAAATAGCCATTTTGTGCTGGTTGCTATCAGTTGGGGCGAATTGTTCGAACGACTACGCCATTGCAATTCTTTTCAGAAATATAAAATTGGGCTAGTTTAGGCTATTTTCATAGCCGTGTGACGGACTTTAACAGCAACCGTGTTTACTGTTTTTTGCGGAAGCGTGTGTTTTTAAAAAATAAAACATAAGAAAATACAGTAAACTGCCATGTCTCCCAAGGAAGTTTAGAAGGGCGACTTGAATTTCGCCCCCAATGTAAGCCAAGGCCAGAGGCTCTCACACTTAACACACGCCTGTGTATATTTACCTGTTTATTCGTTGGTTTTGGGCCTTAAAACCAATAGTCCCTTTTCAATTTCCCTGTTTCCTATTTTCTTGCAATGACGGTCCAAATAAAAAGGCCCAACGCGGGCCATTTTTTTCAACGCGGCGGTGCCTGAGAATCAATTCCTTTTTTTTTTTGGCCTTTGGTATAAATCTGATAATTTGATCCTGAGATATTAACCCTTTATCCTTCAAATTGAAAATTCCTCCAATCCCTTTGGCATGAGATAACTTGAAAAATATTGCTTGGATTGTCAAGTTACTTTATATTTGTGTTCAGGTTACTGATTTGTCGAGCTGTATAGTTTTTGGTGTAAATCTGTTATTTTGATCCTGAGATATTAACCCTTTATCCTTCAAATTGAAAATTCCCCCAATCCCTTTGGCATGAGATATCTTGAAAAATATTGCTTGGATTGTCAAGTTACTTTATATTTGTGTTCAAGTTACTGATGTGCCAAGCTGTATAGTTTTTGGTGTAAATCTGATAATTTGATCCAGAGATAGTAACCCTTTATCCTTCAAATTAAAAATTCCCCCAATCCCTTTGGCATGAGATAACTCAAAAAATATCAATCCGATTGTCATGTTACTTCATATATGTGTTCAGGCTACTGATGTGCCGAGCTGTATAGTTTTTGGTGTAAATCTGATAATTTGATTCTGTGATATTAACCCTTTATTCTTCAAATTGAGAACTCCTCCAATCCATTCTTCAGCATACAATAACTCAAAAAATATTAATCCGATTATCAGGTTACTTTATATATGTATTCAGGTTACTGATGTGCTGTGCTGTATAGTGTAATTTATGTAAATCTAATAATTTGATCCGGAGATATTAACCCTTTATCCATCAAATTAGGAACTCCTCCAATCCATTTCTATATGTACCCATACCATGTATGTTGTGCATAATGTCGGCATCCGGGGTGGCCCTCCGTCATACTGCTTTCTACTAGTTGCGAGAATGGGTACACATCTGACGATTTCATCGGCCTATTTTTAAATGAGTTTACCCCCATAAGACACCAAAAATTAACAAACTTGCATTGTCTCATGTTAATAAAGCATACATAACACGAAATAGTATCTTTTTATGTTATTAAAATGAAAAAAGGCCACGTTTCTTTTTCCATTTCGTTTCGGTGATAAAATTGACAGCGGAAGTACCGCCCGCCGATGCTCATATAAACAAAAACAGATTCGCACGTATGTACGTCTGCCGCTCTGTAAAATCGGGAAAAAATAATAGCGACTCTTAATAATCTGACGATCATGGTATAAATAAAATATACCCAAGGTAGCTTGGTGTACTAAATGTTCACCACTCGTGAACATTTGGTACGCCAAGCTACTATGCGTATATTCTATATGTACACCACATTTCTCACCGGTATAGATTTATTGATATACGTAAAACGAGGATACAGAGTCTATGTTGGGACATACTTTTTGCCGGTAAAAAGGAAGGTAAGTGTATAAAAACTACGTTTTAAAGTACTAAATGTACCTCTGGATGTGTGAAAAGTAACAATTTAATGAAGCGTACGCAATAATAAATATATATATAAGGAAGATTAAGTATTGTTTGTTTTATTGTAGACTATTTTCAAGAGAAAATAGATCATTTCGCTATCGACACTGATCGACACGCCATTTTGTGCAAGGAAAACAAAGAATTAGTAGTCCAGTCAATCTACGACATATATGAACCGAACATAAAACAAATTGTAGTAAAGCAAGTTTTTGGTTTTTGTTAATCATTAATATGTTCTTTAATTCATATCAAAAGTATAGGAAAATATAAGCTCTAGTTTTTATATTATCCGCCTTTGAAATATGGTACCGTTCAGACTGAATTTAGCATTTTTGCCATATCCATCGTAATAAACACATATTGACAATCTAGCTGCACAATGACCCAAGTCAGCCGTGCTGATAAGTTGTGCAATATAATAAGTTATGTGATCAGCATATCATTATTTATCATAAATATACAGGCCTTCACATGAACAAATTTGACCAGCGTAATTTATCGCTCTCCAGAATTGTGACAAAATTGCATCTGATTTTCTATCTGCAAATATATTCCAAATTTGATTCATTAAGAATGACTATCTTTTCGATGAAGTGAAATTCTTTAATGGCTAATACTATTTTTATGCACGTCATTTTTGCACTCGTAAAATGAAAACCTAATAGAGCAGATGGGGCGGGGGGGGGGGGCGGGGGTAATACTTTTTGCCGGTAAAAAGGACAGTATCCGGTAAAAAGGACGGTAAGTGTATAAAAACTACGTTTTAAAGTACTAAATGTACCTCTGAATGTGTGAAAAGTGATTATTTAAGGAAGCTTACGCAATAATAAATATATAGAAGGAAGATTAAGTATTGTTTTTGTATTGTAGACAATTTTCAAGACAAAATAGGTCATTTCGCCATCGACACTGATCGACACGCCATTTTGTGCAAGGAAAACAACGAATTCGCTGAGGTGCACGACGGGGTGAATATTATCATACTTGCAAGACGGAGGTGTAGCTAATTTAGATGTTTCTGTTCACTTCGAGGGAATAAACAAAGTTTTTTTGGAGAGAAACCATTTATAATTTTTTGAAAATCGTCAACAATAAAACAAACAATACTTAATCTTCGTTTTATATTGCGCACGCTTCATTAAATTGTCACTCCACACTTTCAGAGGTACATTTAGTACTTTAAAACCGCTTTTATACGCTTAACGTCCTTTTAACCGGCAAAAAGTTGTGTTCAAGAATTTTTTTTTAAACGGGGGTTCATATTTTTTTCAGTTAGCGTTTCGCCAAACACATGCCGGGGTGATACTAAATATTAATACCAACCATGCATCAGTGGATTCTAGTTCTAGATTCCTGTAAGTTCCACCTCTGTGATACCCACATGAACCTATTAAGACTAGGGCCCCTTGTGCTCACTCCACCAATCCCTATGTGTGCGCTCATTGTTTTTAACCTCCACGTTTTCCTCAGAAGGCGCCAGAATCAGAATTTGAAGGAAAAAAATACCCGGGAAAGGGCCCACAACCGTGGGGAGGGAATACGCCCAATTCCATAGTTCAAGCCATTGAAATATGCCAGCGCTATGTCGATCTTGCCCCCCCCCCCACCCCCACCATTTCGAAAATATGGGAAATGGATTATATATCTAGCGGGGCGTAGCCAGGATTCTGTAATGGGGGGAGGGGGCAATCATGATAATTGGAAGGTCGTTGTGAGGTCCCTCCCACCCAGGCCTAACTAGGGTCAGACCTCCCCAGAAACAAATTATCGTAAACAATGCATTAGTTATTAATTCCAATCGTCCGCTATACACATCAGTCTCTATCATACACAATATGTATAGTGGGCGACTGGAATTAACAAGCAAACCACTACCTGCACACACATATCACCAGTCTTTAACCCCAGTTCATCCACACGGGACATGGCGAACAAGGCCTCTAGCCATTGCGACCCATCAACTATCAACTAACATGGGAACAATAAGCGCAAGCCAACCCACCACTGACTCACTCGAACAATGAGACCCTTTTACAACCGTTCCACCCGAATTGTGGCTATCATTAATGAGCCTAGTGATGACCACAACGAGCATACGTACTCTAATGATAATTGGAGCGAAATTTTCAATGAGGCGGCACGAACGATGGCCCCGTTCATGGGAGTCGACTCTATCCGTTTCTCGTGTGACACGCCGCATACTGACACACCCTTGCATAATCATGACGAGGATACTCACACGGAAATTCAGACTCATCACGAGCCATTAAATATCTTAGGTATCTGCAGCCAACCGCAAAGTACGGGCAAATACCAGAGTAAACAGCTGCAAACTAATATGGGTGATGCTGATCTTATAACACATTCCCATACAAGCCAGGTGGGCGTGGTCCTACCCGACTCCCCTGTGGTAGACACTACATACCTCTACCCAATTCCAATGGGGCCATTGTTTATTAACCTTGCAACTTCCATCCAATATGGGGTCATGAGTGGAAATAATACACTCTCAAAACAAAACAAAAAACGCCACATTACTGCACAAAGTCGTGTCTATACCTAACGACCAATAATCACACTGAATGAAATTCTGTTACTTACAGTGATTAAAACAGCAGGAGCTAATAAACATTGCAAACGTGTTCATGGGTATTTGAGGTTGAACACTCGTATGCACTTGTCTAAGCATCCAAGAAAGCTAGGCGAATCCTGTACTGAGCACACTCATTATAAGCTTCCACTCCAAGGTCAAGTACAGGGAGACTTCAGTCAATTTTTATATGTGCTTATTTCCATAAGCTTCCATGGCTGTTTTGGGCTACTCGGTGGTGACTGCCCTCCCCTATTTATTCAGGCCTGGGTGAGGGTTAAAAACAATAAGTGACCGTTTGCATTCGGGAGCCCCACCCCACCCCGCCCCACCACTGGGAAGAAGGTTAAGTTGCTAGACTCTGGGAGAGATCGATCCTGGTGCATCCTGAAGAAAGGTAGGGGTTAAAAACAGTATGTGACAGACAGTTTGCATTTTTTCGGACGCATGGGGGGGGGGGGGGGGGGGGGGGGGCAAACCCCACAACGACCTTCCAAATATGATTCCCCCCCCAAAAAAAAATGGCTACCCCCCCCCCCCCCCACCCTCCCATTATAGATCGATATAACGCTTGAACTATGGAACTGTGCGTATTATCTCCCTCGATTATGAGCCCTTCCCAGGATATTTTTTTCTTCAAATTCTGAATCTCTGAGATCGATTCTGGTGCCTCCTGGGGAAACGTGGTGGTTAAAAACAGTTAATTATGGTTTGCATTTGGGGCCCCTCAGCCACCACCCCCCCCCCCCCCCCCCCCGGCCCCACCACTGGGAACTCACACATAGGGATTGGTGGAGTGAGAACTGGGCGCTCCAGTCTTAATAGGGGCCTGTGAGTATCATTGGGGTAGGACATACAGGAATCTAGAACTAGTATCCACTGATGTGTGGTTGGTTTTAATATTTATTATCACCTCGGCATGTGTTTGGCGAAACGCTAACTGAAAATAAGTTATGAACCCCCGTTTAAAAAAATAGCTTGAACACAACTTTTTGCCGGTAAAAAGGACGGTAAGTGTATAAAACTATGTTTTAAAGTACTAAATGTACAGCTGAATGCTTGAAAAGTGACAATTTAAAGAAGCGAACGCAATAATAAATATATATAACGAAGATTAAGTATTGTTTGTTTTATTGTAGACTATTTTAGTTGATGACATCGAACAACTCCTGTGATTGCCTTCCATGAGAGAAAATAAGGGACAACACTCTGAGTGTATATAGTTTTCATAACATCACCTAGACCTGTTTGAACGAATCCTTACCAATCGACTGAGGGGGCACCTCGAAGATAACGAGTTTTTTTCAATAATTGACAAAGAGCGTATAGAAACCTCAAAGAAGGCATCGAGCATGTTTACCGCCTAGTCACCCAAATGAAATCCTTGACTGACATAGGCGCGGCCGTTCTGCTAGACGTCGAAAAAGCATTCGACTCTGTATGGCACAACGAAATGCGCCTCAAATTATCTAAAATGAAACTCCCAATGAAACTGCTTAGACTACTCTCCTCCTTCCTAAATGATCGTGAAATTAAAGTCAGAGTAAACAATGAAATGTCCGACAGTGTCCTCCAAGAAGCAGGTACACCGAAGGGTCCGTCCTCAGCCCTCTCCTGTACATCATCTACATCAAGGATCTCACATTCGCCGAGGATCGCGTTCAAGTCTCACAATTCGCGGACGATAAGGGCCTCTGGAACTCTAATAACACGGCCAATCTACTCCAAAAACCTCCAATAAAACCCAACGAATCTCCTTTATCCGCAAAATAAAGAACCGTGACTTTGACCTCAAGCTAATGGATAAAGTCCCCCCAGAATGCAAAGAGGCGAAATTCCTTGGCATCACCATCGATCAAAACCTATCCTTTAATAAACACACCAACGACATTGCCAGTAAAGCAACCAAACGTATTAATTTACTAAAAATGTTAAAGAGAACTTCCTGAGGAGCCAATAAATCTACCCTACTCAAACTATACAAAGCCTTCGTGCGCCCAGTACTCGAATATGGGGCCATCATCCTAACTGAGCTCAATCAAACAAATATGGGAAAACTACAGAAGGTCCAAAATCACGCGTTTGGGGTCGTCCTCCGTGCCCTATAGGATACACCTATCAAAACACTCCATAATAGAGCCGAAATCCCGACTATAAAAGACCGCCTTGCCTCCCTAGCCGCGAAAAATCACGACCGGTTAGCCAACAGCCAAAAGCAGACAAAAACCCCAAAACACCGCTACTTAAGGGAAATACTAACTAGGACTTATAACTGAGGGCAAGGCAGGAAAGAAACACCTCTGGGTATAGATCTGTGTGTAAGCCTGTTCTTCGCTACCTCAAATTATCTAAAATAGGTCGATTATAAAAAAAACGGTGAAACGACTAAATTGGTAAAGGGAAGGCGAACCAACAGGCAGTGAAAACGGCAAAAGCTGTGACCTTCTACCAGGAAGGACTGTCTTCACCTACCCATCTAAAAACAATCATAACTGAGGGCAAGACAGGAAAGTAACACCTCTGGGTGTGGCTCTGTGTGTAAGCCTGTTCTTCGCTCCCTCAAAATATCTAAAAATAAACCGATCACAAAGCAGAGGCAAACAGGAAAGTAACACCCTCGGGTGTGGTATTGTGTGTAAACCTGTCCTCCGCTTTCTTCTAACAAAACCACCCAAACTAGGACTTTTTAACCGAGGACAAGACAGGACAGTAACACCCCTGGGTGTGGCTCTGCGTGTAAGCCTGTTCTTCGCTCCCTCAAAATATCTAAAATATGCAGATTATAAAACCCGTGAAACAGCAAAAGTGGTAAAGGGAAGGTGAACCAACAGGCAGTGAAAACGGCGAAAGCTGTGACCTTCTACCAGGAAGGGCTGTCTTCACCCGCACAATTAAAACCTCCAATAACTAACCGCGAAAATATATCAAAGAGAAAAATGGTAATTATCTAACTTTTTCCTAATTTTTGTATGTCATACTATTTCTGTCCTCTTCTCTTAGCAGGTACAGAGATGATTTCCTTTGAATGACCAGCACCCCAATAACCGCTATGGAAACTATAACTGTTGTGGAAACGGTAACCTCCATGGATCTTGAACATCCTCCATTCCATCCCTAGAAGTTGCCACCCACCTCAAGGGAGGCGAGTGTTGGTCCTGCGTCCCGCATCGGCCCCTTTTTTGTAAGCGTCTATAGAGCGCATTTTCTGACCCAGCCAAATAAGATCACAATGCAGGCCTGCCCCCGAACCAGGGAAGTTCGGGTCTTTCTTTGGGTGGTCCCCGAAAGGGGCCGTTGTTTTCTTCCACGACCGAACAAGAACATCAAGTGCTATCCTGAAAACCGACAAAACCCCAACTACTACGAACCTCCTGAGGCAGACTATACTTGCCAATGATGGCCCTCAACCCCATCTGACTACACGCATAAGTGGCAGACTCTACTTGCCCGAAAATTACCATCAAAGTACCCCCGGGGAGAGGTAGCACCTTTGTGAGAGGACCCCCTCTCACTCTGGTCCTCACCCGAGGGTCGAATCAACGACAATCAAAAGGACAACCCAACAACCTCATCTCATCAGAGACTCCCGCCGAGTACCCGATCCTTTTCCACCTTCACCACGCCAAGACATGCAACTTCCAAATCTTCAACTGTAAAAAAGGGTCGAAAGGGGCTTGCGCCATAGCGTCCCTGCGCGCCTTCGGTGCGCGAAGCCATCCAACCACGTAGACCTGTACCAACCATCATAGAACCAATGCACCCTATGAAACTCCATATGAAAAGCGCCAAGTTTCATCAACACAATAGATTTCATCTCATAGTCTACGTTTTCTGTTGATAAAACCAAACGCGATTTCCGCCAGAGATGTTAGTCGAATGTCACAATAGGTATTATGTCATATGTTGATGCATGCTTGGCAATGATTTTGAGTACGGCATATTAGTAGGATCCATGTGAATTAATGGTATGAAAATGGTAGATCCCTTACCCGACCAAGATGGTCTTGGGTGTTTTATCAACCACGATAGTTTCCATTGGCGATCCAACTTTGTTGATGACCTGATACATGAGATATCCTGAAGTTCTATGAATTTTTCTTCAGTGAGCTTGCTTAAATCTGATTTATAATAATGAATGCCAAATCGACCAACTGTAGCAACATAGGAATTTGTAACGGATATTAGTGGCATGTGAGTTTTCAGAAGAGTAGCAGGTGTGATGGTGGCTAAAAACGTAAAACGTGTTCAGGCCATTGATGGTACACATTTTGTGGTTTGCATTATCAGTCATGTATTGTACAAAGCTATATATTAGGTGTTAACATGGCTATTACAGTCCATTGGTGCACAGCGGCATTCGATTCAAATTTCTGCACTTCACTGTAAGAAACAAAAAAACCCAAGGCTATTCAGAGAACCCACTAGAGGTCCAGGACCATACTGGCGATGTACTTGAATTCCTAACCCTATTTGTGGAGGAGCCAACAAAACCCTTGGGCGAGTCGCTTGCATGATAGTCTGACCAACCAATTGAGGCTACTTTTGCTTTGGTATCCATGCCCCAAAACACCACACTCAATAACAGACGCAACATATCGGGAAAAAAATCGATGTTTCTCCACAGATGTGATATCATCTTCGTTTGAGTTGAACTCCTTGGACCTTTCACCTGTCATTATTTCTGATTTCAATAGTTTTGCAATAGTCGTCACCAACCTAAGCTTCTTCTTGAGCGTGTAGTCCAATCTAGGTGATCGGTAGTGCTCAGGAACAATTGATGATGCGGTCGATCGAAGAGTTACGACATCTGCAAGCAAATCGATTTCGGTGATAAGTATTTTTTCTCCAAAATGTTCCATCAGCTTCTTCTGAAATGAATTTCTGCGAAACTTTTCGTTCAGAAAATGACTCTGCATGACTTATGATAGACTGCATTCATGTCAAAACAGTTTCTACCGTACTTGAGCCTATCCAAAACCCGCATTGCCCACGCATCATGCTGTCTGACTAAACAAACCTGCTTTATACTGTCTTGAAACTGTTTTTTCTGTCCGAACAGAACACAGCACATTGCCCGCACTTTTTAGGCATAACACACCACAAAATAGGCAATTGTTGTAAAACTCAAACTTGCTGGAAGTAGAGCGAAGGCTGTGTCTGTCGTCGTTTTGTGAAGAGCCTGATACTGTTACTTTCTTCTGGTCTGCTGCAATGGCATGTGGATTTATATACGACCGTATGCACTCCGTATAAACAGTTTGCCTGGGATTGTTGTAATGTCCCCCCCCCCCCCCCCCCCCCCCTCGTCGTCATGCTGCACGTATTCACCTTGACTCCTTTCTGACCTGGGCACACTGTCGTTTGACCATTGGAAAACAACTCACTGCAGAAATCACTGCTCATACCAATATGCAGCTTGTAAATAAAAAAATATGTATTAGAAAATGTGATGTGATCTTTGAAACGCAAAGCAGTTAAATTCCACACTTGTCTCCGCTAGTACGTTGCTTACGATGGTCCATTGAATGTTATTTTCTTTGAACAAAAATGTTTGTATGAACAGAATTGCAACACAAGTTTTTGGTTTTGTCCCTCTCCTAAATAAATACACATACAAAGATAAAGGTTGACAAATAAAACTAGGCGGGATAACATAAACGAAATGGAAACTAATACAATGAGTGGAAAATGTAGAAAAGTGGGTTTTCCAGAATATCCCCCAGGTTTAAAAAGTGAAGTTCTAGTAGTTTTAGGGTGGTTGAGCTGCATCTTAGACCCTGTGAGTGTATATTGTATTATATATACTAAGGAGAAATATATACTCGCCTAAAAAAGAAAGTGTGCATTGCAGAAATTGATCAAACTCCAACAAAATAATTTCGTAGGTGTAAAGAGTGTTAACCTGTTCATGAAAAAGTTATATTGAACACAAAAACAGCTTTCCCCGTTAAAATTGCATTAACGTTAAATGACGTGCTGCACGTTTGTGAAAAGGCATGTTTTGCACGTGGAGAGTCTGAAAATTCATGCAGCAGTGTGAATCCTTGGGTATTTAAACACGAAAGTAAGGCCTTCCTATCGTTCACATTCAAACTTGCGCTGCTGTTGAAACGACTCCACATTAGCATGCCAAGATTGACAATGAATCAACGTCTCCTTGCCCTGGGTATGATTAGAGCTGGCAGAACACACAGAGAGGTTGCCCAGCAATTGAACTGCCACCGTAACACTGTAGACAGGCTAGTCCATCGACATGCACAACATGCTGACGTTCGAGACCGACCCCGCTCCGGGAGACCCCGAGTTACCACCCCTGCACAAGATCGGTATATCCGTGTCGTCCATCTCCGGAACCGGCAACAAACGGCAACGACGACAGCCAGGAACATCCCTAACCTGAGACGGATACATCCTCAAACAGTAATCAACCGGCTGAGAGAATACGGCTTACGTCCTCGAAGACCTGCAATTCGTCCGATTTTGACGTTACGTCATCGTCGTGCTCGACTGCAATGGTGTAGACAACATCTCAGGCATCCCTTACACTGGTGGCGACGTGTTTTATTCACAGATGAATGTCGTTTCCATCTTTCATCATCAGATGGCCGCCAGAGAGTGTACAGACGTCGAAACGAACGCTACGCAGATCCATGTGTCGTGGAGCGAAACCGTTATGGGGGAGGGTCTCTCATGGTGTGGGGTGGCATCACTGCCCGTAACAGAACTGAGCTGGTCATTATTGATGGCAATCTCAATGCAGTCAGATATCGTGATGAAGTGCTTACACCTGTTGTTGTCCCATTTCTGCAACGTCACGGCCCCGGCGTCATTCTACAGCAGGACAACGCCCGACCCCACGTAGCTCGTGTTGTTCAACAGTATCTGCAGCAACAACAAGTGGATGTTCTTCCCTGGCCCGAAAATTCGCCCGATATCTCACCCATTGAGCACGTATGGGACGAAATGAAACGTCAGCTATGCCGGCTTCCCCATGCACCGTCAACGCTTGTGGAACTCCAAAGACAGCTTATCAGAATATGGAACAACATCCCACAACACTTCCATGCTAACTTGTTCGCTTCCATGAGGCGTAGATGCACAGCAGTAGTCGATGCAGACGGAGGTCATACCAGATATTGAGTGTGTGACTTTTGTGTTTGACCCTTAGTGTCTTTGACTCTCCGTAATTTTAATATCATTCAAATATCATTCAGCTTTAACTTTGACAACCTGCACCTTGATGAAAAAGTATGGTAGTCCGCCAACAGCAGAAATTCTTCGCAGAAAATTAAAAAAAATAAAAACGCTTAAAAACGCTTAAAAATGCAAATTACATTGTCGCACGGCCCTATACTTTTGATATGTTGTTAATGTACATATTTTCAATCAAGTAGACACAAAACATGTTTTATTGCAATTTGTTTGGGGTTAAATCATATATTGACCAGACTATAGGTGAGGTGCACGACGGGGTGCATATTATCATACTTGCTCGTCGAAGGTGTAACTAATTCGTGTGCGTAACATTTAGATCTTTCTGTTCACTACGAGGGGATTTAACAGAATGTTTTGGGGAGAGAAACCATTTATAATTTGAAAATAGTTTATAATAAAACAAACAATACTTAATCTTCGTTATTAGCTCACCAACTTTAGTTGTGTGAGCTTATGGAATGGCTCGATCGGTCGGCGTCAGCGTACGTGTCCAATAATGTTAAAGTTTCTGTTTAGGTCACTTATTCGCCCTATTTCCATATCATGGCTTTTATAGTGCTGCTATATGATGATTATTATCATTTTACCATGATTTAACCCCTCATACCCTACATTTTAGACATTTTTCTTGACATTTTTAGTTGCGTTTAGTTTTCTGTTTAGCTCAGAATTTCATGTTTAACTAAGTGTTTAGGTCAGCTGCTGTGCTCCTTCTCTTCCAATGGCACTTATATTCATCATACATGTTCCTCAGTATCATTGTTCCATGATTAACCCCTCATACCTGCATTTTAAACATTTTTTTTTGACATTTTTAGTTGCGTTTAGTTTTCTGTTTCGCTCAGAATTTCATGTTTAACTAAGTGTTTAGGTCAGCTGCTGTGCTCCTTTTCTTCCCATGGCACTTATATTCCTCATACATGTTCCTCAGTATCATTGTTCCATGCTTAACCCCTCATACCCTGCATTTTAAACATTTTTCTTGACATTTTTAGTTGCGTTTAGTTATCTGTTTAGCTCAGAATTTCATGTTTAACTTAGTGTTTAGGTCAGCTGCTGTGCTCCTTCTCTTCCCATGGCACTTATATTCATTATACATGTTCCTCAGTATCATTGTTCCATGATTAACCCCTCATACCCTGCATTTTAAACGTTTTTCATCACATTTTAGTTGCGTTTAGTTTTCTGTTTAGCTCAGAATTTCATGTTTAACTAAGTGTTTAGGTCAGCTGCTGTGCTCCTTCTCCAGTGCGTTCATTTGACAAAGATGGGCAGGCATTAATCTGGCGTAGTTAAGAAGATCCCGTGCAAAGAAATACCTGATGAGGTTCTCCAAATAAGCGAGGTAACTATGCCAGTCCCCTGAGCGGCAAGAGTTGACGAAATGAAGAAGGCTTTCCACCTGATCGAGATACGCTAAAAGAAATTCTGCAAATTCTCCAATGTTTTTATCTCCTCCCGTGGTTTCACATTTCCTGCGTACCATGATCTGACATTCTCATAATCCTCAATCATATCAGGGTTACGTGAATGAAGCTTGTCCTTGAAAGCAATGCACTGGAGACGGACTGGACCTTCGGGAAGACTGGATTATATGACATAATTGCTAGGGTGGTTGTGAGGTGATACTCGAGGCCTCGTTTGTATGCTTTGCCTCTAAAAATCCCACGAAGGGCTGCTGATGTGTATGCACCACTTTCAATTGTATCCAGGCCACTGCCATCTATTGTTTTCCCAAGAGCATGTAAAGCAGCAAATGCAATGTGAAGAGCTCCTGCTCTTAGGATCCAATTGCTATCCCAAACTGACTGCTGAATTTTCAAAGCACGTGCGTATAGGTCCAGGTCAAGTGTTATCAAAGTCTTCCTCTGTGGACCTATGACTGTGGCAGAGATTCCCTGGGCTAACCGAAGAACAGTGTAAAGAGTACCTTAGTCTGTGGGCGAAGTCTTGAATAATGGAGCGATAACCTCTACATTCGTGCGTGTTGGGCTCTCCGATGACTGGGATAACAGCAGAGATTTGGTAGCAGCCCAAGTTGGCATCACATCTTTCTTGACCAATTTCCATGGTTGGTTTACTTGTTCCTTGACCGAGAGTATAGTGTCGACTGAAGTACTTTCATATGAATGCTCTACATGAATGTTTTGCTCATCACTGTCTTGACTTTGTTCCTTCGCTGATCCAGTTTCTTCGATTGTCTCCCTGCCATCATCAGTTCCAAGGTAGTTTGTAAGTGCCCAGGTGTGCGTGAAGCCTTTGCTTAGAATATCCTTCCTCTTTCCCATTTCATAGGCTGAAAATCTCAGTGGAGTAGTTTTGATGACTGGTTCTTGCACCATGTTCACGTCCAAGGCGAGATGTGTCTGTGAGAGTAGCTTTTCTGGTATTTCAAGTGGTCGGTTCATCAACTCCCCATCTTTATCCTGCTGAAACATCACAACCACTGTGCCATGGAAGGTTCCTTGCCCCGTGGATGTGTCTTCTAAAAGGTCAATATTATCTATCGCAAACCATGTGTTCAGGCCTTTCTTGACAAAGTCCGCAAGACAAAATCCTCCGGCCTCCTTCATTTGTTCGAGAACACACTGCTCAACTCGTTTTTCTAGGTCAATGATCTTAAGGTAGTCACTTCCAATGTACACGGCTGAGAGGTTCTCGACAATATTCTTGTCACGCACTCTCGAATGGACAGCAAGAGGAAGACCAATCGACAGAGGGGTCTGGACCGTTTGTCGGAAGGCACCGTCTTTCTTTGGCTGATGTTTCACCTGGCGATCAGTCCGTGTATTTTGGATAAGGAACTGACATGAAACGTCGACAGTTTTGTCCACCTCCTGGTCCCGTATTCCAGACACTTTGACAACATGGCTACCAAAGAGGAGATGACTCATGAAGAACTGGAGTAAAGACGGATTTTCAAAATTACTGAAGTTGCCTGTGAACGACCAACTGCGTTGTTGCATCATCTCTTCTCGCAGAAGGTTGGCGAAATTCTTCATGTGACCAACTACTTCACCGTCATCCATCATTGAGTACCTATAATCCATGGCTCTTGTGACTGCACTAGACAACACAAGACGGTCAGACTCATTCCGCCTCAGTGAGCCAACAAACTTCACATTTGGAAGACGCTCGCTGATAAGTATTTTGATGTATTTCCGATAGTTCTCACTCTCATTGACATCCATACGGTATCTTTTCAAAATTGACAAGTAGGCATCATTGACCTCAGCCATGGTCAGTGTTACATCCCCATCACTCAGGGTGTTTTGAATGGCGAGAACAAATTGTGCGTCACATACTGATCGAATGAGTGGCGCATCACTGTGATCTGCCCTCGACGATATTCGCTGTGCAGAGCGCAAACATGTCCGATGGTAGTGCTTTTCAAGAGCTGATGCATCGCCGGATTCTTCAAGGTCTGCTACTGAAACTCTAACCTGATCATCTGGGGTGTGCTGCTTGAACTCTAGGAGTGTTTTGCCCATTGAATCAGTAAGAACACGGTGCAGGGGCTCTGAATCAGTCTTGGGGCAGAATTCACAGGTGGAGAATAGACACACTTCTTCCTTTGGAATAGTCTTTGACCGCTTTGGCCGAACAGATTCCGCAGCACTTGAAGGTCGGCCTGGTCCTTGTGGAATGCAGACAGGTGAATCGGTTTGGGATCGCTTCCTGAGACGTTCAATCTTGTCCTTGTTAACGAGAGGTTTTCGACATTCACTATGATACTTAACGGATTTGAGTTCTTCTTCATTTAAACCAGACAAATAATACAGTAGTCTATGGACGTCACTTTGAGTGTCACCAAGAGACACTCTTTCTTTACAGCTTTGTAAAAGTTCATCTGTCATGACCGGATTATTCACCAATCGCTTGCTTGATTTGGCACATTCTTTACAGATCACACAAACTCCGTCCTCTGACATATTGATCTCGTTTATAATGCTTGGACAGGGAAAGTCTCTCTGAGCTCAAAACTATTTCACCACGCCTGAAAGACATAAAGTAAACAATGCTTGAGACAATCATTAAACTGACTGGGCTATATATGTAATAAAACTTGCACGTCTGGCATATAGTTCACTTTCATGGGTGGTATCTGGAATAGAAGCAACACATGTTGGAAGATTTGCAGTGAAGTGCACTGCTGTGTCAACAATGCAACTCAGTGTCCTAAATCTTCCAAACTGTTGCTCATATTATGAAGTTGGGTCATACGTGACGTGGATACTTGCCAGGGCCAGTCCGGAAGACATAAAAATGGAGTTAAACCCTATCTTCTAAACCGGAAGTGCTAGAAGAACACTTCCGGTTAATTTGTAAGTGTTATAAGTGGACTCAGCGTATCTGAAAACCTACAAATGGACACTTGAATTATTAAAATCGGTCAATAATTGCCAGAGATAGGTGCATGGTGAGTTCTGGGGTCCCAAAACAGAAATGACCCCCCAAAAAGAGGGTCAGGGGTCTAAAAATTTGGACCCCATCTTTTTTTGTTATTTTAATAGCCAGTGAAGCTAGAACTGCAAAAAAATCAATTTTAGCACAAATATCCTACGGGAGCTCCTTTTCTAACATAATATACCACACTATTAACTGTGAGGGCCACATCAACCCCGGCCTTAATTCTTTAGTACAGTCTCCATCGCAAATTATTCTTGTTGCAAACGCAGCATGTAGGGAACAGAAATTAACATATTCTCAGTTATCACAATTCTTGTCTTTTTTCATAATCCTTTCATAAACATTGAACATTATTCTTTTCATCAAACACTACACACAGTCAAGTTAAGCTGCAGTTTCACTGACACTTTCATTAGAGTTTTTAGTCGTGTTGCACCCAGTGAAATATCGGTCAAAAGACACACGCGGTAGCAGGCGTTATGCCCACTTTTGAAGAAACACTACCTCTATACATGAGAATATCCGGAACATTAACATGTTCACGCCAAATTCTACGCACGAACTAGAATTCGCCATTCCGCCGCAGTGATCGAAATTTCCATCCAAGACTTACGCTTGTTTTAAAGTTGTTACTCTTTCCCAAACGAATCACCAACTTCTGCCATCGCAATTTACAAATTCTATTGTGAACAGATATTATAGTATGGAAGACAGAAATAATATTATTTTAATATAATAAGGGATCTGGATCTTTCGTACTTCTGACGATTCGTACTCTGGACATTTCGTACCCACTTGGACATTTCGTACCCAAATCTTTCGTCGTTTCGTACCCAACTTACTGGATCTTTCGTAGCCAAGATTGGACGTTTCGTACCCTCGGAATTTTCAGTTCTGTAGCCATCTTTGTAAGTTCAGTAACGTTGTTTTTACCCCCAAATCGTGGGTTCGAAACGTCCAAACATGGTTACTGAAACTCACAAAAATTTGGGTACAGAACTGACGAGCATTTGAGGGGGGGGGGGGGGGTGTACCATAAGAATTTTCAGTTCTGTACCAATTTTTGAAAGTTCAGTAAACATGTTTGTTTTTTCGTGGGATACGGAACGTTCAAACGTGGTTACTGAATTTACAGAAAACTGGGTGCAGAACTGAAGAGGATTTTTTATTTTTTTTTTTGGGGGGGGGGGGGGGTACCCTAGGATTTTTCAGTACTGTAACCAGTTTTTGTAAGTTCAGTAACAATGTTTGGACATTTCGTACCCACGATTTCGGTGCATTCTAGATACTGCCTTGTATCTTACTGTCATCACCCTCAATTTCCATTTGTGAAACATTGTTTTCTGAATTACGAAATGAGGTGTTCTTTAGTACATCCCGGACACTGTCTTGTGTTGTGCTGTGGGTGACGTTGCAAAAACTTATGCTAAAATTCCCCATGGAGGTATTGTTACATTCCTTGCAACGCCAGTCTATGTGTTGACCACTTTTCACAGATTGTCTGTAGACATCCCTCGACATTCCCGTGTTACACGCACCGTGCTCCCAACGTTCACGCATCCATCGCATTTTCAGCCTTCCTGCCGTTTCCTTACTGTCTTGAGATACTCAATACACGACGACATGTGGAAGAAAATAAAATATGGATGAAACGAAAAGGTTCAGCGCGAAAAGGAGCACAGGACGATGTGGGATTTGAAATCCCTTGCGACCCGAATAACTTCATTTTCTTATGAACCCACGAGAGTCAGAAGCGAGGGCCATATGCTGTTTTTAGCTCACCTGACTGAAAGTCAGGGTAAGCTACAGTGGTCACTCACCGTCCGTCGTCCGTCGTCCGTGAACATGGTGATTGCATCCTCTCCTCCAAAACCACTGAACCGATTTAAGTGAAATTTGAAATGCTTGTTTGTTACGACATTGCATTTTGATTTTCTTCAAATCAAGTTGCTCCGCCCCTTGGTAAGGCTACGTCCAAAAAGTGTGCCAAAATCTTAAAAAAATCTTCTCATGAACCAGCAGTAGCAGAGACTTGATATTTGGTGTGCGGCTTCCTTTTGATGTGTAGACTCAGACTGTTCAAGAGAAGTTCGTGGGTCTATATTTGCCGTCGTTATGGGAGGGGCAAGAATTTTCGCCACGCCCCAAATTTCTATTTTCCAAACCGAGAGGCCAATTTGAACCAAATTTGATATGAGGGATTATTGGGTCATAAGTTCTTAATTTATGCCAAAACAAATTTTCCCGTCGCCCCATGGAAACCGCAGGAGCTAAAAATAGAAAACAATTAAAACGCCCGTATCTCCAAATCTATACGGCACTGAGAATTCTTATTTGGTGTGAAGCTTTCTTAGGACCAACAGAATGAAATGGTCCAAAAAAATTGTATCGGTTTTATCATGGGGTACTTTTTCTGGACTTCTGAAAAAATGCTGAGTCAGCATTTTTTAACACTGTGGGTAATGGGGGAAACATTTAAGACTTCTTCTCCCCATCCACTGCTCAAAAAGGTTTCAAATTTCACATATAACATCTTTGGAAGACTGTTTCACATGTTTATTGAAAGCAAATCCCTGGGTCCATATTTGGGCTCTCTATGGGAGCCCAAATATTTAAATTAGTGCAGCAGGAGGAATATTCTTTAAAACTCTTCTTCAGATCCATCAATCAGAATATTTTGATATTTGGTATGCAGCATCCTTAGGGGGTGAGAGTCAAGTTTGTTCAAGCCAAGTCCCTGGGTTCATATTTGGGCCCACTGTGGAAGCCCGAATTATAACTTAGTTCAATATGAGGAATATTTCTAAAAATCTTCTTCTTCACCTCCACCAGTTAGAATCTTTTGATATTTGGTATTCAGTATCCTTAGGGAGGTGAGATATAAGTTTATTAAAGCCAAGTCCCTGAGTTCATATTTCGACTTCCTGTTGGAGCCCGAATTGTACCAAAATTTCTATTTTCCGAACTGAGAGGCCGATTTGAACCGAATTTTATATGAGGGCTTATTGAGTCATAAGTACCTAAGTTTATACCAAAAAAGTTTTTCCTGTCACCCCATGGGAACCGCAACAGCTAAAAATTAAAAACGCCCACATCTCCAAAACTACACGGCACTGAGAATTTTTATTTTGTGTGAAGCTTCTTTAGGAACAGCAGAAAGGAATGGTCCAAAAAATTTCCATCGGCTTTATCAATGGGTACTTTTCCAGGACTTTTGGAGAAATGCTGAGTCAGCATTTTTTAGCACTGTGAGTAATGGGAAAACATTAAAGAATCTTCTTGTCCCATACCTCTGCTCCAAGGGCTTTCATATTTCACGTTCAACATCTTTGTTCAGATTAGTGCAATATGCGGAATATTCTTTAAAAATCTTCTTCCGATCCACCATTCAGAATCGCTTAATATTTGGTATGCAGCATCCTTAGGGGGGAGAGGGGGCGGTGAGATTCAAGTTTGTTCAAGCCAGGTCCCTGGGTTCATATTTGGGCTCCCTGTGGGAGCCCGAATTATAACTTAGTTCAATATGAGGAATATTCTTTAAAAATCTTTTTTTTCAGATCAACCGGTCAGAATCTTTTGATATTTGGTAAAAGCTTTTCTTAGGAGGGGCAGATGCAACTTGTTCAAATCAATTCCGTGGGTGGATATTTAGGCTACCGTGTCAGGGGTCAGGGGAGCGCCCTCGGGCCCTCTGTGGCCTCTTGTATTGATTTTAGAAAAGCATTTGATACTGTTGAAAGAAACATTTTGTTGATAAACTACACCGCCTCGGTATACAGGATAATGTACTTAAAATTTTAAAATCGCTATATAGCTCAAGGTACTATCAAATAAAAACTTCGCGCGGATTAAGCCCACCCTTAATGTCAACGGTTGGTGTCAGACAAGGTTGTGTAATCTCGCCGGCGCTCTTCAAATTTTTATCGACGACATTGTCTTAATCTTTGATGAAAATGTGATCCTGTCGGTCTACATACCATGAATCTAAGTCACTTGCTATTTACTGACGATTTAGCGATCATCTAAAACTCGTTTGGGGACTACAGAAAGCATTGGATAACTTGAATGCCTACTGCACTAAAACACTCTTGGCGTAAATGTTGACAAAACAAAGATTTTTTCAGTTGAGAAAGAATAATCCCCATGGTTTCCATATTGGAAACAATGAGCTTGTGCACGCACATCTGTACACATATCCGGGACTTTCGTTTACACCCAACGGTAAACTATAGAATGTGCAACAAGATCTCAAACCTGAAAGGTTTAAAAGCCATCTTCAGCCTGAACAACAACTTTAAAAGATACGGTCTTCCGCCTGTTTCGGTTTACCAAAAACTATTCAACATCCTGATAAAACCCATCCTCTTATACGGCGGAGAATGACGGGCCCGGGGAAATCAACGATGCTAATATTGACAAATTGCCATGTGAAATCGTTCCTATTCAGTTCTGTAAGTTAGTCCTGGGTGTTTCCATTTTGAAGAATTTTCACAAAATAGCTACAACTAACGTGCGATCTCGCATTAGTTGTTGAGAATTATTTTGGTGGAAATTTTAGACATAAAATAGCAGGAATGGTGTATTAAAAACACGGAAGGTGGAGAAGCACGTAACACCCTTTTTCCTTTTGGTTATCACCATGTTTTCTAAAACTGTCGACACGAGGTGACCCTGGCTGTCGAAAGTGTCGTTAAACCCCAATAAATACTTAGATATCAAATCCAAGAGCTGGAGTGGCACACCGGCTTGCAATTGCCAATAATTCTGTAAGCTTTCAATTCCTCAAACTGAGAGGTCTGGAAGTAGTTGCTTTCAGACATGGGCAGGCACCATTTTCCACCAAAAATACACATTTTTTTTTCTAATTCGATCGAGGGTGGCAATCTGAAAAAGAATTAACGACTCCCATCACCTACACACATGTTGCACATCGATAAACCTTCAACAATAATGTTTTATTTATTTATTGGGGTGTACCAACACTTTTGATAGCCAGGGTCACCTGGTGTCGGACAATTTTACGGATGGAGGAAGCCAGAAAGAACCACCGAGCAACGGCGAGCAACTGTCAGACCACCCAACCTACTAACTCCACACAAGCACGGTTAGCATTAGTTGGAGACAAGTGGACCATCGACGTGCAGTACACCTTAGTACACAACGCCACCGTGGCCCCACGTGGGCAGTCGGGATTAAGTGCCTTGTTCAAGACACAACGCAGTTACTCTTGACGGAGATCGAATCGCGAACCTTTCGGTTTGAAGTCCAGTGCATAACAACTGAGCCATCGCGCTCCCTAATAATGTTTTAACCCTTTACCCAACGTAACGGCCAAAACCGTCAGCGCTATTCTCAAAAATCGTTAGTTAATTTTCATTATTTTTTCAGTTTTTTGTCTCAAAAACATAGGTTATGACCCCTCATTGGAACGAGCTTATCGAGCTCGTTCCAATGAGGGGTCATAACCTATGTTTTTGAGACAAAAAATTAGTTGTTCAAGAATTGTTTTGCAAGTGTCGTCTGCTTTTCGTGTTAGGTAAAGGGTTAAAGTTTGATCAACCCTCTACCTAACGATTCAGCAGCATCTGCCCGCGTAAGTTCTAAATTGGGCAGTTAAAAAAAAGAAAATTTTCAAAAAAATTCAACAAAACCATATCATTGGAACAAGTCGTCGAGCTCGTTTCAGCGAGGGTTTCATGATATGGTTTTGTTGAAATTTTTTTAAAATTTGGAAAAATAATAAATTTCAATATTGTATCCGTTTGGTAAAGAAGGGTTGACCAAAACTCAAAAGCGTAAGAGGGATTGATTTTGCTTTCAGAGTACCCATCTTCACAAAATGCCAAGTCAGTCAAGGGCAGTCACCCTAAACACACTTGAATCCTGTCAACAATATACGTGTTGCACATAAGCAATTTGCAAGCAATAATTATGTTAGGCTTCAGTATCCAGTAAAACTGTCTGACACGATGTAACCCTGTCTGTTCAAAGTGTCATTAAGTAGGGCTGCACGATATTCAAAACTGAATACCGGTATCGGTATTCAAAAAAATACCGCGGTATACCGGTATATCGAAAACTGTTCAGATATATGAACACAAGTACCGCAATCGAGACTCGAGGCATCACAGTCGGAACGAATTAGCATGCCTTGATGATGCGGTTCGAAAAGCCTTTACCCAACGCAGACGATATCAAAATTTATTATTTTCCAAATTAGTTTATCAGATTTTCCCCAAAGATTTCAACAAAACTATATCATGTGACCCCTCTTTGGAACGAGCTCAACGAGCTCGTTCCAATAAGGGGTCACATGATATAGTTTTGTTGAAATTTTTGAAAATTATATTTTCAATTGCTGAATTTGTATATTACGAAGGCACAAGCAGACGATTCCTTGGATAAAGGGATAATATTATTCATTCGGGGCTACAGTTAAAAAACTCAAGACGTCTTGAAAATTAAATTATGGGTAAATAAATAATGACGATAAACCGATATTTTTGTAATTACACCGGTATTCAATCGATATTGGTTTGAATACCGGTATATATCGGTTTATGGATATACCGTGCAGCCCTATCATTAAGCCCCAGTGAACAAATAAACAAATTCTAATGCCCCAAACCGAAATGTGTGGGAGGAGTTGATTTCACTATAAGAGTACTCTTCTTCATAAAAATGATAACTTTTCTTAGACAATCAAGATAGTAACTCCCCCACAAAACTGGCAATCAAGATAGTAACTCCCCCACAAAACTGAAAAATCTAATAATTCTTTTAGGTTTTGCCGCTCAAAACTGAAAGGTCGGGGGGGGGTGATTTCATTACATGTGTATTCCCCCCCCCCCCCTCCCCCAAATACTTCAAGTTAAGTACATTAAGGAAAATAACTCTTGGGTCTTTTTTCTCTGCATGTTTTTTACTTGGGCGGCACGATAAAATGGTGCAAAAACGCATGTCCCAAATTTTCAAACCTGAAATCTTAATATTTTAATATAAATTAAGTCCGAACTCGTGGATTGGGCCGGCTGGAGGGCAGACGAAGGCCATTCCTATAGTCTTCAGAATTTGCATCGGTGGCCAAACAATGATTTTGTGTTTTCATCCAAACTTTGGCCGCAATATGGTCAGTATTTGTGTTTATTAGTCTGTGTGAAATACACAGACTATTGTTTTTGTATGGTTTGGTTTCTTTTTCTTTGTCTTTTTTTCTTTTTCTTCTTCCCTCTTCTTCTTTTTCTTAGTAATCTGTCTTCCCTGCATTTCCTTGTCCGCCCGATAACACGAAAACAAACTGCCGTATCTCGCTGATTTTTGGCAAACTGACTGACGGTCACAAGTTCTCGTTCACGTATGTAGAATCCTGGAGCATTAGGGGTGTCTGTAGGGGTGTTTTGAAAATGGGTCACGCCCATATCTCAGGCATGGTATGACGTATGGACCTGCGACTAACACCAAATGAGTGGACACTCGATGGAGATTGAAAAATATGGGTCAATGTCACTGAGATCACCCAGGAGACATTGAGTGCATTTTTCAGAATTGCTGGAAATCACATTTTTGGACCCCCTAATGCATTCCCAAAGTCCATACATGCATCTTTACGTAAAAAAGTTGACGTGGCCAAAATGTTTGAAAGTGGGTCCGCTCGTATCTCAAGCATGGTATGATAAATGGACCTGGGACCAACAGCAAATGCGTCGACACTCGATGAAGGTTCAAAATATGGGTCAATTTCACTGAGGTCACACAGGGGTCAATGAGTGCATTTTCCAGAATTGCTGGAAATCACATTTTCTTACCCCTAATGCTTTCCAAAAGTTCATACATGCATTTTTACACGAAAAAAGTGGGCGTGGCCACAAATTTTGAAAGTGGGTCACACCTATATCTCAAGCATGGTATGGCGAATAGACTTGGAACCAACAACAAATGAGTCGACACTCAATGGATCAAAATATGGGTCAAGGTCACTGAGGTCACCTAGGGGTTATTGAGTGCATTTTTCAGAATTGCTGGAAATCACATTTTTTTTACTCCCCCCCCCCCCACCCCCCCCCCCACCCAATCCATTCCCGAAGTTCATATATGCATTTTTACACGAAAAAGTGGGTGTGGTCAAAATTTTGTAAAGTGGGTCACACTCATATCTCAAGCATGGTATGACGTACAGACTTGGGACCAACACCAAATGCGTCGACACTCGATAGAGGTTCACAATATGAGTCAAGGTCACTGAGGTGCTGAAAATCACATTTTTTGGACCCCTAATGCGTTCCCATGATCGAAACCTTTGAATGCTGTGCACAAATATGCCTTTTCTGGTTTGTTGGAAAACATTTATCCAATTCCTGAATGAATATCTTTAAATACTGTTAACGAAAACCTATTTTGTCCCTGAAAATAAGCCTCCAAATATTCATATTACTTTCATAGAAGGGGTATCGTGGCTCAGTAGGTAGAGGTGAAGGCTGCAACCCGAGAGGTCCTCTGTTCGAATCCCAGCTGCGGCCACCATGTTGTGTCCTTGGGCACTGTCCACGTGGGGGCATGGTGGCATTTTGCACTAACGGGTATTGCACGTCGATGGTGTACTTTTCTTTAACCAATGCTAACCCTGCTTGTGTGGAGTCAGTCTGTTGGGGAGCCTGACAGTTGCTCACCGTTGCTCGGTGGTTCTCTCAGGGTACTCCGGATTCCTCCACCTGTAAAACTGTCCGACACAAGGTGACAGTGGCTGTCAAAAGTGTCATTAAACACAATAAATAAATAACATTCATCATAGAAGGCATGCCTTGGTGGTGTAGTTGTAATATTTCTGTTTTCTATGCACTGTTTGTCAGCATAACTCGAATACAATCAATCCTATCTTAATGTTTTGTTATACTGATAGATTGTACTGGCAAATGAGTTCACTGAATCAATAGCCATTATTTAAAACTTTAGAGAATCTCTCATAAACAAAGAGGTCAGAGAGAAAGCTGTAAGTGGTACATAGAATACCATTGTATATTTATTTACTATCACGTTACAAAATTAATTCTCAAACCATGTTGAATAGAGAACCCTCCACATTTCAAAGCATTTTTCAAATTTATTTATTCTCAATCATAACTCAGGATCAACAGGTTTCGGGATGGAGTGGTGTGTTGCTTTCCCGAAACACCTATCTCTGTTATAAAGTAATGAAATGGAATATTTGAATGACCTGTTTTTAGTCTTCAGGTCGTATTTATAAAGGGTTTTCAATGTAACTTGGTAGAATGACTCTGTATAATGTCTAGATGAGAACGTCCCCGTTGGTCGCGATCATTTAACCGTGACGTTTACGCAGACCCGAAACCCGAAAACCTTTAGCACAGTCTGCAGGTCGTATTTATGATTTCATTGTAACTTTGTAGGATGACTCTGTATCATGTCTAGACGAGAACGTAATTTTTTTTGGTCGGGTTCCGTCAACCGTGACGGCCGCAGGGGTGCGTTACCTAGATTCCTTTAGTACAGTCTTCAGCTTGCATTATGGAGGGATTTTATGGCAAATTTGTTGGATGAATCAGTTTAATGCCTAGATGAAACGTCCCGTTTTGGCCATGATAGGTCAACCGTGACGGCCGCACAGGCCTGTGATCTAGATTTATTTAGTCTGCAGATCATATTTACGAAGCGATTTCATTGTAACTTGGAAAGATAACTCGGTATGATGTCTAGATGAGACTGCCCTATTTTAGTCACAATCGGACATCCATTACCGCCGCCTGATCACGTGACCTAGATTCCTTCAGTACTGTCTACAGGTTGTTTTTATGAAGGGATTCCATTGTAACCTGGTAGGATAACTTGGCATGATATCTAGATGGTCAGTCAACCGTGACCGCCGACCTGTCTTGTGGTCTAGATTCCTTTAGCAAAGTCTACGAGTTATATTTATGAAGGGATCTCATTGTAACTTGTTAGATAACTCGTTTTTTTCGTTTTGATATAATTTTACTGTAACTTGTTAACTGTGGTTGGCATATGTTAACTGTGAGAGCCACATTAACCCAGACAGGTGTCAGCGGTTGCGGCGTGATGGTCTCTTTGGTTGATGTCGGTTGAACCCTCGGGTGAGGACCAGTGTGAGAGGTTGGGTCCTCTCACAAAGGTACTACCTCTCCCCGAGGGTGCAGTGGTTCTATAGGTTTTCAGGCGAGTAGATAGGATTTTAGGCAAGTAAAGTCTGCCACTTCGAGGATGATTTTGAGTGATGGCCAACACTGACAAGTATAATCTGCTTCAGGCTGTCTCTGCTTTGTTGGACTCTTTGACAACAACAACGACCCCTTTCGGGGACCGCCAGAAAGAAGACCCGAACTACCCTGGTTCGGGGGCATGCCTGCATTGTAAGTGACCGCTCTGCCGTGGCTCAGGGTTTATATATTCAGTTATGAAAGAACTGAATTCATTCAACTATCACCTGGAAAGGAATGGTTTCGCACGCCGAAGGCGCGCAGGGGCGGTATGGAGAACAAGCCCCTTTCGACCCTAAATGACTGTAGATGATCAATTCTCACATGTCTAGGCGTGTTGGAGGAGGAACGGGCTCAGGTACTCGGCAGGTGTCACCGGTTGCGGCGTGGTGGTCTTTTTGGCTGATGTCGGTTGAACCCCTCGGGTGAGGACCAGTGTGAGAGGTTGGGTCCTCTCAATTAGGTACTACCTCTCCCCGAGGGTGCAGTGGTTCTGAAGATGTACTGGTTTTATAATAATTAGAAACCTGACATTGAGTAATTGTTTAAAAAAATACCCACATCAAAGTTTTTCCAATTAGCTGTCAACTTCAGGTTAACCTAATTGTTCTAAACCTGTACACCGTCAGCAAAGTTATTAATTCTAAATTGTTAAAATCACATACATTGTGTTCAATGCAAAATTAAACACTTATATTAACGAGTCAATAGAAATGATGGAGCTTTCAAGTCCTTTCATTCACGTCAGTGAAGACAATATTAGCCGTGGAGAATCGTCTGTTGAAATCGCATAAATATAAAAATCACTATTTTCAAAGTGAAATGGAAACATTAAAACAAAACCATAATTGAAATATTTTTATAGAATCAAATAATTTATAGTTTACTTTATTCCGAATGATGTACGCGGAATGCATGCTATTGATGGTTAATATATATTTTCAACTTTAAAGCTACCCCAGTCAGCCTTTTTTCATAAATTCATAAGGAAATGCACACAGATAAAATAAGATATTTAAAACAAAAATGGAAACATGAAGAATTTTGTCTAGCAATGAGTATTAAACATCACTTTAAAGAGGATGACCAAAACTATTTGACCATATGTACGCGAATTTTATTGAAAAGCAAATATGGATGAAAAATGAAGTTTTATTGCTTTCTCCCATTGACCTCTATAGTAAATTGGATAATGAAGATAGCTCTGTTTTTCAAGCATGTGCAACTAGGGGGATAGAAATAGTTGTACATGCCTCAATTCTTTAGTACAGTCTACACCTCAAATTATTCTTATTGAAAAACATCGCAGATATGGAACAGAAATTAACATATTCTCAATTATCACAATTCTTGTCGTATTTCTTAATCCTTTCATAAACGTTGAACTATATCCTTTTAATCAAACACTATACAAAGTCAAGTTAAGCTACAGTTTCATTTACACTTTCATTAGTTATCAAATTGCAGCTGCAATTTAGTAAACTGTACCTGCAGTTTAGCTAAAATGTAGCTACAATTTGATAAATTGTACCTGCAGTTTAGCTAAATTGCACCTACACTTTACTAAATTATTTAGCTAAATTGTAGCTACAGTTTACTGAATTGTAGGTACAATTTAGCATCTTCGCTCTCATTGTTCAAGTTGAATTGTAGCAGCAATTTAACTCAACTAATCAGGAGCACGGACACGTTATTTAGCGCGCGTAAATCCTGGGGCGACAATTTCTTCAGATCATGCAGTATTGAATTCTCAGGTCGATTCAAATGACTTGTAGAACCAAAAAATGGAACTGTATATGTATACTGGATCCACTAATATGCGATATTCGTTATTAAACTGGAATTCACCGCATTTAATGTTTCAGTATTCGTGTTGTGTTATGTCATCTCCAAAGTTAGAATTATTTTTTTAAAACGTGTTTTATTATGTTACATCCATCCTCGTCTTCCTCGAGATTATATTACACGAGATGTCTGCGTGAATATTTTCTCCTAATTCGCGATATGTTTGTTGCCTACATTTATGCATTCTGCTTTGTTTATTTTCTGTGGAGGGGTGGGGCTAGTTTTTGTCGAAAGGAGATTTTAACCACAAAGTGTATCCACCCTCCGTCTCTCGTCCAGTAAGCTTGAAGTTCTTTTTTTTAAAAATCGAAAACCACCACTGACATTACTTGGAGATGGTGCAGGGCAGTTCCTCTCAAAATTCACCTCAGCAGAGTCGTTTTCTCCCAAGTCGAGTTTCGTATCGGACGATTCGTCCAAAAAGCTGGGTTTTTTTAGGAGAGACTGGGGTGTTTGTGTGTGGGAAGGGTGCATTTCAAGTGTTTTCGAAGATAACCAATAAGCTCGAAATTATTTTAAAATATTTTCTTGCGAATAACTAGTCACAATGCTTTGAGATACGGTATTCACCTTCTTTTATTGAGAATGTTTCTTGTTTATGATGTAATACGTTTTTTCATGCATGGGCATGTTATCGCGCACTTGTGCTTGCACAACACTTTTCTTGTTTTCTTTGTTTCACTTGGTGATAATTAAAATGTGTCCGTCCATCAGTGTCACTATTTATTGGAGTTAAATGAATTTTGACATCATTCTACCATGGCATGGCAAACGTATTTTATGGCAGAATGGATGTCCTCCCATATTTAGTTTCAGAGTTACTTCCTCTTTGGGAGTTTCAAAAAATCTTTCTGCTGCTTCTTCGTGTTTAATAATAATAATATATTTCATTGATTGGCCAAGGGCCAAGGGCGTTGGAAGCATCCGTTGGCAACGGAAAATGGGATAGGGGTATCAAAAACGGGGAAAACGGGACGTGTTAAAATATGGCGTGTCCTAGCTCAATTTTTGAGCTTTGTTGGCAGTTGATATTTAAAATCGGATATTTATTGCTGCAAAGAGAATAGCACAAAATATCAAAATCATAAAATTAGCTATTCTCCGCTGAAATTCCAGCTAGGCGTGTCCCGTCCGTTCGTTCCCCCGCTACATACGATGGTCCTAATGGGCTTCCGTACCTTAGAGGTTCTTCTACAAGATAGCCTCATTTATAAAATCTATTCTATTGTTCACTGGTATATGATTTAATTCTCTTTAACGGGAATATCTGATATTTCATTAACAGTTTACCTCACAAGACATGCAGTCGACAATTGCAAAAAAAATCCCCTGCTTAACAACATTTTTTTTTGTCTCGAAACACATAGCGTATGACCCCTTCGCTATGTTCTCGGGGCAAATAACTAAGAATAAGATTGTGAATAGCGCTGATTTTCCTCATTGCGTTTGGTAAAGGGTTAAATTACTGATTATGCGATGTATCGACATCTGAGTTTTTACTTGTTGAGGCCTAGATTATTTTTTGTGGTCTGAATTTGTTCATACAAATTGTTTTATTATAAATTATTGGAAAGTGTCCACGGGCATTTTCCTACAATTTACAATAAAACAGATTTAAATAAACAAAATATTATTTGCATTTGTGTGAGTATGGAACATGAGCGAAGAAAATGTTGTCTTTTGCGCTGGTATCCTTATTTTTGAAAGCCGTGATAGTGGCTTCCAGTGCAGGCACTCGACGTATTATCAGGTTTTATCAATTTTTATAAAATATGCATCATATTATCAATATTAAAAAAAGTGCTTTTAGTATGATAATAGAATATATATTTTATTAAAATTGATGAAATTTGTGGCTTCTGGCACTCAACCAGTTAAATTGAGCGGATGAAATTTTCAAAATTGATGGGATTACATTTGCTAACTGGGAGGGGGGGGGGGGGGGGGATTATGTCAGCCTCAGAAAATTAAATTGTATGGATTAAGTCCTTGTGAGATTTTTAGGTGGTTGTGTCCCAATGGGTTTCAATCCAAGGGGGATTTTGTTCTACAATCCCATTTCACGATTTCTGTGTCAACTCGGTTGGCCTAAATTGATGAACATTCACCTACAAACCTAGGAATGGGATGGAAAAACGCACACACCCGAGCTATGGAGCTGTCTTCGACAAATTGATTTTAAAAACACCTCACCAATGTTGGGTTCATTTCTACTCTTCACGTAACCGTGGCAATATTCCTTGCAGTTATTCGAAACGGCTACCTGTCGCACCTGCTTTATTGACGTCATAATAACCGGAAACCAATACCTGTCTCGCACCTGAATTTTATACACTTCCGTCATTCGTTTTCTGCCATTTTGATGACAACCAAACGTAACTTGTTACCCTGAGGGTGATTTATATGGTGTAAAAGTGACACAATTATAAATTACGTCGCGCGTCACCATCCTCCTGTTCCGACTATGCCGTTTTTTAACAAAAAGAAGAGTAAGGAGACTCTGACAGAATCAGCAGTGAAAAATGAGGAAGATCCGCCCCACCCTGTGTCAAATGACACAAAACAACCCGAACCGAACGACACGACGCAGCCACCGACCAGTAAACCAAACGGCACGCCCTCCATGCCTCGACCGGCATTGCAGTTTTTTTGCCAGCTAGCACAGGGAAGCCCAACTGGAATAATCTCGGGTTTTACAAATGTAAAAGAACTTTATAAAAAAATATCCGAATGTTACGAAATGAAACCAACAGAGGTGAGTAGCAAGTACATTGCAGCTTTCTTGGTCATCATAAATTTCAACTGCCACAGAAATTCACTTCACATAAATATAATTTGTAGTGGTGTCAGCAGTAGCGGACAGGAATCGGAGTAGGAGGGGGTGGGGGGGGGGGGGGCGTCACATGTATTTGTTTTGTTTGTTTTTGACTTCACTGACATTGAATGCCGAAGTTGGGGTTGGGGGGTGGTTGGGGGTGACAATGGGATATTCATCTTC
Source organism: Pictodentalium vernedei (assembly GCA_031216915.1). Taxonomy (NCBI): domain Eukaryota; kingdom Metazoa; phylum Mollusca; class Scaphopoda; order Dentaliida; family Dentaliidae; genus Pictodentalium; species Pictodentalium vernedei. The sequence continues at coordinate 289,241,432 of CM062291.1, read as the reverse complement.
TATCTGGCCCAAATCCAGGATTCTCTAGTAGGAGATGCCTGGCCATTTGTTTGTTCTGTTTTTTGTTTTTTTTTTTTTGGGGGGGGGGGGTGATATTGGAAAGGCCATCCCCCCCCCCCCCCCTAAAATTTCACACGTTGCAGTGCAAGAGCAAATCTTAGTCCTTTATAACAAGTGTAGGACTATATGGAGACCATTCTGGGAGTCCAATGTTATGTGAAACTTGCATTGGGCCAATGCAGTTTCTTTTGGGGTGGGGCATTGGACGTTTAGGGAGATGCCCAGGTCTCAGTCTCCCATTTGTAGATTCTGGTAGTGATGCAACAACACTGTTCAGGCTGGACTAGATCACCCCTGCTCTACAGGTACACACACTAGACCACCCCTGCTCTACAGGTACACAACACAAACTGGCCTGGTCCAAGGCTGTCTGGAGGGGCACTGTGATGGGAATGGGGATAACCCACCCCAAACCAGCTGGGACAACGCAGCTCAGGACAACCCATCCCAAGTTTTTCACGCTTTTCATTAGGCCTGTCATGATTAATCGATTGATGATCGGTCATGTCGAAATCGATTAGTATTTTTCGTTGTTGAAGAATCAGTAAATTTTACCGCAGTTTAGACGTTTAATAATTAAAAAAAATTGAGGAAAAAACTATTGTTTCTAAAGGTAAAAGGTCAAGAATATCGACGTTATACCTCAAGAAGCTGTTAGTAGCATTTGCCTTTTAGGAACGTCCAAAGCTTTGATGTTCTGAACTTTTGAACTGTCAGTGTAATAATCAAGAGCGGTCGGCAGTTGCGAACTTGCGAAGTTCGCAACAGACAACCGGTCTTGATTATTACACTGACGGTTCAAATGTTCAGAACATCATGTGCAGCTTTGAATGTACCTAAAAGAGGATCGTCGTCTTTGTTTACTTGAGGTAGATCAGCTGACTTGAACTTCATTTTTAACGACTTCAAAGAGAGGGATGGGGGATCTAAGTACGATTAATCGATTATTTGCGACGATTAATCGATTCCTAAATTTAAAAATCGTGACAGCCATACTTTTCATTATGGGATGTGTTAATACAATCAATGACGTGGATAATTTTGCGATAAAAAAGTGAGTAAAATTCTTTTTAGCCCGACTACAGTGAGGGCTATAGTCATGACTTTCGTCCATCTGTCCATCCGTTAACATTTAGAGTTTTGGTTAAAGTTTTTTACTGAAGGTTCAAGTGTTTTTTTTTGTTGTTTTTTTCCTGATTAGTCATGATTTTTGTCTCTCCGTCTGTTTACATTTGGAGTTTTGGTAAAGTTTGTGGTTAAAGTTTTTTAGTCAACCTTAAAGTTTTTTTGTTTTTTTTTCTTTTAAATTGATATTACTATTGATTGTATCATTCTCATTATGTTTTTTTTTTATGTTTCATGTTATTTTGGGAAATATTTAACTCTTTTTTGTATGGCCATTTAACTTACAACTTCCACGTTAAAGTTTTGTTTTTTTTTGTAGAGGGGTGGGGGTGGGGGGGGGGGGGGGGTTAAAATTACACCTTTAATTCTTCAAACAGTTAAGTGGAATGTCACTGTTTCTTATTTGGGACAATGTCTACTATCTACTGAACATTTCTACAGTGATTTCCATTTCCATTAATATCGGCATGATTTTAACCCCTTTTATACATGTTTTCAGACTTACTTTCTTTGTATTTGAAATTAGACTTTGCCACATACTTTCTTCCTCTAATTCTTGCATGGTCAATACAACTTAATGATTCCATTTACATCAATGATTTCTTTTATCGGTTTTAGGAAATATTTAACCCTTTTTTGCCAATCAATTTTACTTAGTATTCCCAGCTTAAAGTTTCAGATTAAAGTTTTGCTTTTCTTGGTTCTACCTTTCATTCTCCAAACACTCTGTTACAATGTCATTTCTTGTTTTCATTTCGGGCAAGGTATACTGACGCTGTACACAGTGGTTTCAAATAATATTGGCATTAATTTAACCCTTCTCACAACGCCTTTCAAACTTAGTTTCTCTAAATTTCAAATTAGGCTTCTACCACATACTTTGTTACTTTTTATCCCCTCCCACAAGGGAGGGATATAGCACAGAGCTCGCTCCATCTGTCTATCTGTCAGTCCATCTGTCTGTCCGAACTTTCTTTATGTCATAACTTAAACAAAAGTTAACTGATTTCAATTCTTTTCAGTACATGTCTCTAGGTCAAGTTTGATGACCACAGTTATCCAATGAAAATTGTTGAAGTTATTGCCTGCCAATTAGGCATTTTTTTTCTTTTCTTTCCTCCAATATGCATTTTGAACTATTTACAGTCACTACATGCAGAACTTTTTTTAAACTCACATACCCCCCCCCCCCCCCACCCCACCCCACCCCCCACCAGGGCCAATTAGGCACTTTTTTTTTTCTTTCGTCAAAAATGCATTTTTACAGTTTTGCTTAAAGTTTGTGGTTAAAAACCCAGACAAACACACACACACCCCTCCCCCACCCCCTCAGTGCCAGTTAGGCTTTTTTCTCTTTTCTCAAAATGCATTCTGAAGGATTTAGACTGACCACATTCAGAAAAAATGGTCTCCCCTTAACACACTCCCCCCCCCCCCCCCCCCCACCTCTTCCTCACCCAGGGCCATTTAAGTAATATTTTTTCTTTGGTACCAAATGCATTTTTGGCCTGACTGTTTACAGCCAGGGCTATAGTCATTACCTTCGTCCATCGGTTGGTCTGTCCGTCAGTCCATCCATCTGTCTGTAAACAACTGGTTTCCAACCGATAACTCCAGTTTGGATTATTTGCTTTCAACCAAAGTTAATATGTGTATTTTCCACAGAACATCACCAATCAATCAACATCCAGAGCTTGGTAATATACTGTGATTCCTGTAGAACCTAAATGCACATCAGCTGTCCATGGAATTGAAGAGTACATGTACATGTAATTACGGTAGTAATCGTCAACAGTAAGTACTTCTGGGATGATGTCTCCTTTAAATATTGAAATTAGCCTACTAGTGAATCAGATCGTTACTTATTAATCATTTCATTTTATGATTTATGTTTCATGTATAGGCAACTAGTAAAGCATTTTAATATGGAATTTACCTAATTTTTTTCAGTTTCAAGAGTCACATGTGGTTGCAATGCTTAAAATAAAAAAGAAGATTTTTCTTTTTTTCGAAGAGCTGCACAACAGAGTTCAACTGTTCTGAACTGAGCGAGGTGGTGTGGAAACAGCACACACACATGCACAGATGTAATTTTTTGTTGGAAATTTTTAGTGGTTACATCACCTTACAGGGAAATCACAAAAGGGTTTTGGGTATGGTGATCAAATGCCACCTCAAAATTACCAAGTGCCCACTCCACACCCACACACATTCACTCTTGACTACCAAATATTCAGGTTGAGAGAATCAATTGCACCCCATGCATTACCCCCATCCCTGCACACTCACACCAAGCGACATTTTTCCAGCCACTTCCTGTGAGTTTTGAACTGCATAAGAAACCTGAATGCATCCTCTCCACTATTCATGTTTTATGCAATACTTTGGGTTCACTTTTTCGTGATTTTCACCCCAGTTAGAAAATCTGGTTTAAAAATCACAAAATTTTTGTTAGAAATGACCAGACTCAGAAAATACACAGAATGACACGTGTATGTGAATGGGTTAATCAATATGGTGCTAGTGTCAGTGCAGAAGGATAAAATTTGAGGCTGCAGACCTACATGCACAGTTTTATCCTTCCATGATGGCACAAGTGCCATATCGATTAACCCATTCACAAGGACATGTCATTCTGTGAATTTTCTGAGTCTGGTAACGGCAATTTTCTTATGTTCTTTGAAATATTCTTGAGAACCACCATTCAGAATGTTTTGATATTTGGAATAAAACACCGTAGCCCAGATCAGATTCAAGTTTGTTCAAATTAAGTCCCTGGAGCCATGTTTGGACTCCCTAAGAGGGTTCATGTTTTAATCTAGTGTGACATGCCAAATAGTCTTTAAAAAATCTCCTTCAGATCCTCCATTCAGAATCTATTGATATTTGGTAGAGAACATCCTGTGTGTGGAGGGGAGGGGTCAGATTCAAGTTAAGTTCATAGTTTGGTGTTTAGACTCCCCAGTTTTGTATTACTGGAAATCTGGGAATTTTTTCTGTGGTACAGTAGAGAATCCTGTTAATTGAATAACCGTGTTGTCAGTAAAAATTAATCAAGTAACAGGAGTATTCAATTTAGATAGATTTGCCACTTTGTTGTATTCTAGAGATAAACTGAGCATTTATTCTATTATAACATGTTTGGCTCTGTCAAACAAGATATAATTGATTAAATGCCTGTAATGGATGTACTGAGGCCAAATAGGTCTACAAACAAGAAGAATTTGGTCATTTTCATGGTAATTTCATGACATATTTAAAGATTTTTTATTTAATTAACAGTTTATTCTATAACCCATATGCATTTAACAGGGCAAGTTTGCACTGAAAGTATGGTAAATGGTTTGGTGTTTGGAAATTATATTCAATTAACAGGGTTATTCAATTAAGAAATGAACAATTAAGGGGGCTTCACTGTACCATCCCAGCAGTAGAAAAATCATCTGGCATGTACACTCGAATAATAAATAATTAAATAACTTCATTTCTCCGTAGGGTTACATGTAACTAGCCACACATTGTAGATGCTAATTAAATCCACTTTTAGCTCTCCTTGACAAAGTCAAGCAGAGCTTATATCATCAATCTTGATCCGTCATCCGATGTACATCATCTGTCAACACCATGTTTTGGTCTTCTCTTCCAAAACCACTGGGCCAATTCAAGTGAAAGTTTATGAGAGTGATGGCCCCGAAGGGTCATTGCATTTTCGTTCAACTCAACATGCCCAGCCCTATAGGGAGGGTGTGGGGGTTAAAGGCTCCAAAATATTTTTAAAATATTCTTCTCATGAACCAGTGGGTACAATGCCTTGATATGTGTTATGGAGCTTCCATTTGAGGTGTAGAATCAAGTTTGTTCAAACGAAGTTCATGAAGCAATATTTAGCTTTGTAATGGGAGGGGTAAGATTTTTGGCCCCACTCAAAATTTTTGTTTTCTGAACCGATGGTCTGATTTGAACCAAATTTGATATGTGGTATTATTGGGTCCTCAAAAAATTGCCATCGGTTATGTTAAGGTGTTCTGTAGAGGGCATCGAAAAAATGCTGAGTCAACATATTTGCAAAAAATTTTTAAAAAATCTTTTAATCTCCATAACCAATGGTCAGAATCTTTTGATATTCTGTATTCAGCATTCATTTGGGGTCAGATACAAGTTTGTTAAAATAAAGCCCATTGGTTCATATTTGGGCTCAATACAGGAGCCCGAATTTTTAACTTACGGCAATATGGGGAATATTCTTTAAAAATCTTCTTCAGAACCACCCGCCAGAATATTTTAATGTTTAGTATACATCATTGTTATGAGGGTCAGATTCAAGATTGTTCAAACCAAGTCCCTAGGTTAATATTATGGAAGCCCAAATTTTAACTTAGTTCAATAAGGGGGATAATTTTTAAAAATCTTCTTCAGATCCACCAGTCAGAAAGCTTTCATATTTGGTATACAACATCTCTAGGGGGGTCAGATTAAAGTTTGTTCAAATCGGGTCCCTAAGTATATATTTGGGCTTGCTATGCTAGCCCAAATTTTAACTTAGTGCAATATGAGGATATTTTTTTCAAAATCATGATATACAACATATCTAGGGGGGGGGGGGGGGGTAGATTCAATTTTGTTCAATTCGAGTGCCTGGGTTAATATTTGGGCTCCATATGGGAGCCTGAAATTTAACTAAGTACAATATGAGGGAATTTCTTCAAAAATCTTCTTCTTCAGATTCACCTGTCAGAATCCTTTCATATTTGGTTTACAACATGTCTATGGGAGTCAGACTCAAGTTTGTTCAAATTGGTTCCCTGGGTTAATATTTGGGCTCCCTATGGTAGCCCGAATTTTAACTTGGGGCAATATGAGGAAATTTCTTTAAAAATCTTCCTCTACAGCTCCACTAGTCAGAATGCTTTCATATTTGGTATACCGTATTACCGCATCTCTAGGGGGATCAGATTAAAGTTTGTTCAAATCAGGTCTGTAGTTTAATATTGGAGCTCACTGTGGCAGCCCAAATTTTAACTTTGTGCAATATGAAGAAATTTCTTTAAAATTCTTCGTCTTCAGATTCAAAAGTCAGAATGCTTTCATGTTTGGTATACAACATCTCTAGGGAGGTCAGATTCAACTTTGTTCAAATCGAGAGACTGGGTTCATATTTGGGCTCCCTATGGGAGCCAGAATTGGCCATGTAGCTGAGGAATTTGAAATTTTGTATTTAGTGCCCTCTAGAGGTGTGTGACTAAGATTTATCCACATAGGTTGTATCAAGGAGCTTCATAGGGGAGCTCTACATTTTACATTATGAACAACTGAAGAAAAGGCATGATGCTCGGACTATTTTTGTCACTCCTCAGGGTCTCAAGGATTCACAATGTATCCTATGGAGATGGATTGCTTAATGAAGACTCATTCTTGGACTCTGTTTATATTGTGTTCTGTTCAAGATGAGCACTTCAGACCCTGTGGGGCTTCTTGTTAAATAACTTTGGTCAGGTGAGCACCTCAGGCCCCTTGTGTCCTCTTGGTTTTTTATTAGCTCACCGAAGGGAGCTTACCTTATAACTTGTCAGCGTCTGCCGTCGTCCGTCGTGAACTTTACATTATCGACTTCTCCTCCCAAACTACTGGACCAAATTGAAACAAATTTGGTGTGCATGTACCTTATCATACATCAATTCAAGTTTGTACAAACAAACTTTCTGCGTCTACAGGCGGCACCACAAGGGGCATTACTCTGATAGCACCCATAATTTTTTTTTTTCAAATTAAAAAAATCTTCTTCTCCAGAACCATCATTTAGAATCTTTTGATATTTGGTATATAACATCTCTATTGGGGTCAGATTCAAGTTTGTTCAAAGCAAGTCCCTGGATTAATAATTGGGCTCCCTGTAGGATCCCGAATTTTAATATGAGGAAAGTTCTTTAAAAATCTTCTTCTTCAGATCCACCAGACAGAATCCTTTCATATTTGGTATACAACATCTATAGGGGGGTCAGATTCAAGGTTGTACAAATCAGGTCCCTGAGTTAGTATTTAGGCTCTCTATTGAGCCCAAAGTTTAACTTCGTACAATTTGAGGAAATTTCTTTAAAAATCTTCTACAGATCCACCAGTCACAATCCTTTCATATTTGGTATTCAACATCTATAGGTGGGTCAGATTCAAGTTTATATGAATCGGGTCCCTGAGTTAGTATTTGGGCTTTCTATTGAAGCCCAAAGTTTAACTTCGTACAATTTGAGGAAATTTCTTTAAAAATCTTCTTCTTCAGATCCACAAGTCAGAATCCTTTCATATTTGGAATACAACATCTATAGGGGGGTCAGATTCAAGTTTGTACGAATTGGGTCCCTGAGTTAGTATTTGGGCTTTCTATTGAAGCCCAAAGTTTAACTTCGTATAATTTGAGGAAATTTCTTTAAAAATCTTCTTCTTCAGCTCCACCAGTCAGAATCCTTTCATGTTTGGTATACAACATCTATAGGGGGGTCAGAATCAAGTTTGTTCAAATTGAGTCCTTGGGTTTATATTTGGGCTCCCTATGAGAGCCTGAATTTTAACTTAGTGAAATATGAGGAAATTTCTTTAAAAATCTTCTTCTTCAGATCCACCAATCAGAATGCATTCATATTTGGTATACAACATCTTGAGGTGGGTCAGTTTCAGGTTTGTTCAAAGTGCTTACCTGGTAAATCTTTGGGCTCCCTATGGGAGCCTGAATATCAACTTAGTCCAATATATGGAAGTTTTTTTAAAAATCCTCTTCTTTGGACCCTGTAGTCAGAATGTTTTCATATTTGGTATACAACATCTCTAGGAGGGTCCAATTCAAGTTTGTTCAAATCTGGTCTATGGGTTGATATTTGGCTTCCTATGGGAGCCCGAATTTTAACTTAGTGCAATATGAGGAAATTCCTTTTAAAAGTCTTCTTCTTCATATCCACTATTTAGAATCCTTTCATATTTGGTATACAACATCTCTAGGTGGATCAGATTCAAGTTTGTTCCATTCGGGTCCCTGGGTTAATATTTTGGCTCCCCATTTGAGTCCAAAGTTTAACTTAATGCAATGTGAGGACATTTCTTTAAAAACCTCCTTGTTCAGATCCACCAGTCAGAATTCTTTCATATTTGGTATATACATTTGTAACATCTCAAGAGGAATCAGATTCAAGTTTGTTCATTTTGAGTCCCTGGCTTATTATTTGGGCTCTCGGTGGGCAGGGTTGGGGGGGGGGGCAGGGGGGCCATGTTAGGTTCAGGTTTGTTCATATCCATTTCCATAAAATTTGCCTTTGCATGGCTTCATTCCTTTGTAGTGTTGATGAACCATGTCTAACTGAATGTGACCCCAAATACTTCTTTGAACCGCTTTGGCCGGTGAGCGATTAAGGCCCCTTGGGGCCTCTTGTTCTTCAGTTGCTCAATTTGTAAGTTATGCAGGTGGTTGGTTGCAGGGCTTATACATGCATTCTGATGAGAATCTGAGAATCCATTCACGCAAAGATTCGTGCAACAAAGCCAGCAAGAATCCTTGTAGATGACCTGAAATATCCTGACAGTTTGTCAATAAAATTGTACAAATATGGCTCATTAGAGCCAGCTCAATGAGCTGGTTCCAATAACATCCATATTTATAAGGTTTTATTGATAAAAATTGTTTATTTGTTTTAAAAAAATTATCAAATTCAGTTTATATGTCAAAAATTAAAAAGCTGTGTTGGGTTGGGTTAATTGCTAACTTGTGTGATCAGTACACAACAGGGGTTCAACCATGGTGGTCAAGTGGGATCCTGGGACTCTCATAGCAGGCATGCATTCTCGCAACCAATGTTCGTGAGAATCCAAATGGATTCTCCCAAAACTTAGATGATATGTAAATCCTGTTGTTATAATTATAATATAACCCTTCACCCAACGTAACAGCCAGAACTGGCCAGCACTATTCACAGAAATCGCCAATTAATTTTCATTATTTTTATGCCCCCCGACTCACATTTCAAGGTCACTCTAAAATTCTGTCCATATTCGTGTCTCAGCCATAACTCGGAAACGAATCATAGTACAATTGTTAAACTTTTTACAAATGTTAAGGACAGTCAGAAGGTGTGTCATTTATAATAGTTTCGCCACATCTGCAAGGTGAAGGTCACAATTGACCATCTTATGTCCAGGGTCACAAATCGTGTCTCAAGCATAACTCCAAAACTATTAGGGCTACAATCATCTAACTTCGCTCAATTATAAAGGACAACGGGTGGATGTGTCACACACCACAGCCAGGTCCATAAGGTAAAGTTCAAGGTCACATTTCAAGGTCACGCTGAAAATCATCAATATTCGTGTCTCAGCCATAACTCAGAAATGAACCAAAGTACAAATATTAAACTTTTTACAAATTTTTTTGTTTGTTGGAGGTCAAGGTCACAGATCAAGGTCATTGTCACGTATACGTAGAGGGGCATAGTCACTTCTGAGTGAATCTCTTGTTTTCATTTTTTGTCTCAAAAACATAGGTTATGACCCTTCTTTGGAATGAGCTCATTCCAAAGAGGGGTCATAACCTATGTTTTTGAGACCCCCCAAAAAATTAGTTTTTCAAGAATTTTGTTTGCAAGTGTCGTCTGCTTTTCATGTTAGGTAAAGCGTTAAGTTTTCCTTACTGATTTCTTGATACTGTATACATGTCTCTTTTTCAGATTCTTTTCTGTACATTAAACTCGCATAAAATTGACATGGGCAAACTTCTTGGAGGACAAATTGGTTTAGACGACTTCATCTTTGTGCATGTGAAGGGACAGCCTAAAGAAATAGAAGTTACTAAATCTGAGGATGCCCTTGGTCTCACTATTACTGATAATGGTGCAGGCTATGCATTCATCAAGAGGATTAAAGAGGGCAGCATTATGGACAAAACACCCCTAGTTTCAGTGGGGGACCATATAGAAAAAATAGACGGCAAAAGTTTAGTTGGTTGTAGACATTTTGAGGTAGCCAAAATGTTGAAAGAAATACCTAAAGGAACAACATTTCTGTTCAGAACAGTAGAACCACTTCAGTCGGGATTTTGTGAGTATTTGGTGTATGGATCTGTTTGCCTCTTTTTATTATTTTTATTTTTAACAAGCTGTTAATTAAAAATTGAATATGCTTTCATTTTTGGAATTCACTAAAAAAGAACTGTTCACAGTCCATTCCGATGAGAGATCATAAGCTTAGTTTGTGCGTTTTTTGGAATAGTACTGGCTGGTTTTGGCTAATACATTGGGCAAAGAGTTGATTTATTATTATTTACATGTATTATTTATTGGAGTTTAATGACAGTTTCAACAGCCAGGGTCACCTTGTGTCAGTCAGTTTTATGGATGGAGGAAGCTGGAGTACCCAGAGAGAACCACCGAGCAACTGTCAGACTCCCCAACGTTCTACACTCAGGCAGGGTTACAGTTAAAACTAGATGTCCTGTCATGAAATGTGCACAAATAGTATGTCGATCTGCACGTTAAACTACACGTTAGGACCCTAGTATAAGGCTATTAAATTCTGTACATATGGCCTGTGCACAAGCAACATTTCGGCCAATGGACCTCCAGGTAACCTGGAGGTCCATTCGCAGAAACATTGTCTGTGTTTGCTATGAGTAACCAGCAGAACCTGTCATGCTTTGGGTGCCATTCGATATGGCAATTGCTCATAATTCCTACGTGCAATTAAGCCTAGATAAGCGCACAATTCGGGACAGGACTTCTAGTTTTAACTGTAGCATTGGTTGAAGAACATGGCTTAGTACACAGTGCCACCATGCCCCCACATGGGCAATCAGGATTAAGGGCACCCAGGGACACAATGCAGTTACCCCTTGCGAGGATCGAACCATGGACCTCTCAGTTTGCAGTTCCGTGTCGTAACCACTGAGCTACCATGCAAATAGTTGATATAGATGAGATTCATATTAAGGCCATACAGTGCACAGGGTTAGTTACTCATTTAATAACAATTTTTTTTATAACCAGGAAGTGTGACTAACCATGTGCAATTGGTAACTGCCATATCACACACTATATGAAAATCTACACTCACTAAGGCTATGCAATGCATAGGATTAGTTGCACAGTAGAGATGATCTTTATAACCAGAAAGAGTGTGACTAACCCTGTACATTGCATAGAGTTAGTTGGTAAGCTGAATTGTACAATGTACACTGACCAACTATAGGCATTCCACGGGATTAGTTGATAGGCTGCCCTATCACAAACTGCATGAAAATATACACTGACTGAAGCTGTAAAAATGCAAAGGGTTAGTTACTTATACATGTATCTTTCATAGGTTAGTAAGGTTACAGGATTCAAGGAACTAATGGAAATGCAGTACATGTAGAACCAGCCTTGAGAGACCACACTTTTTGCCAGGCAAAAGGAGTCTCACAAAACATGTGGTCTCTCATGACAGGTCCATTACAGAGTAAAACAACTGAACTGTACATGATACATGTACCTGTGGTTTCTCAGAATAGGTGGTCTCTCATGACAGTGGTCTCTCAAAACAGATTTTACTGTCCTTATACTGGATTGTGGAATTTTTTTAAAGTTAATTCCAAAAATGAAAACATATTCCATTTTCAAATAATAGCTTGTTTCTTATACATGTAGACTGATAAATAACATTAAGTCTTGACTCACAGACCAATTTTAAAAATATTTTCATTCAATCTTGTTATGAATGCTATTTTGGGTCCAATTCCGAATCAAAACAGGCAGAAGGTGTCAACTCCCAAATTGAATCTCAACATTTTTCAACTTGTTTTCAAGATATTACACCTTCTTACAATGTAAATATTGTCAGTCTCCAGTCAGTGTGGGGTTGTCACATTTTTGTAATTTAGGAATCGATTACAGTTAAAACTAGAAGTCCTGTCATGAAATGCGCACAAATAGCACGTTGATATGCGCGTTTATGTGCGCGTTATGACCCAATTAAAGCTATCATATTCTGTACATATGGCCTGTGCACAGGCAATGTTTCAGCCAATGGACCTCCGGGTAACCCGGAGGTCCATTGGCAGAAACATTGCATGTGTTTGCTATGAGTAACCAGGAGAACCTGCCGTGCTTTGGATGCCATTCGATATGGCAATTGCGCGCAATTCCAACGCGCAATTAAGCCTTGATAAGCGCACTATTCGTGACAGGACTTCTAGTTTTAACTGTAATTGTTGCAAATAATCGATAATAATTTATTAATCGTACCCAGATGACCCCCTCTCCTTCTCTTTGAAGTTGTTAAAAATGAAATTCAAGTCAGTTGACCTACCTCAAGTAAACAACGAAGACGATCCTCTTTTAGGTACATTTAAAGCTTTGATGTTCTGAACTTTTGAACCGTCGGTGTAATGATCAAGACTGGTCGTCAGTTGCAAACTTTGCAAGTTTGCAACTGCCGATCTGTCTTGATTATTACACTGACAGTTCAAAAGTTCAGAACTTCAAAGCTTTGAATGTACCTAAAAAACAAATGCTTGTAATGGCTTCTTGGGGTTTAACATCGACGTTCTCGACCTTTTACCTTCAGAAACAATAGTGTTTTCATCAATTTTTTTTTATTATTATTAAGCGTCTAAAAGGCATAAAATTTACTGATTCTTTGACAACGAAAAATACTAATCAATTTTGGCGTGACTGATCGACAATCGATTAATCATGACAGCCCGACAACAGTGACTCTTCTGTTTGGGCAAATCAATAAAAATGCAGAATATAACAAAATGGAGTCAAAGTACAGTACAGTCGCCGTGGACTGGTCAAAATGCATGCATGGGAAGTGATGTCCACGCATGTGTTTACCAGGTAATAAAAATCAGCAGCAGCGAAATTTTCATTAATGAAGCACTGGGTTGTACCCGGTGCTTCATTAATTACATTTTTGATGATTATTCCTATAATTAGTGTTTGGAATGTAATATTATTGTGTCCGTGAAAATATTGCCCACATGTGGAAAGTGACCAGTCCACGGCGGGTGTACTGTAGTGTCAGAAGTGGAACCTCCTTGAACTCATCTTTTATCATCAGGTCTCCAGTGCAGGAGACCTGATGACAGAAGACGTCTTCAAGAGGAGACATTTGGTAAGATTATGAGAACATCGTGACAATTAAAAAATTTCTGATTGGATTTGACTGGAATTGAATCGAATGATCAGGATGATTTCGAATCAGATTCAGTTTTGAAGCCTTGCAGGGCCCAAATACTTATTTTAGTTGCAATATTTATTTCCTGGCCCAGGCATCAGTATCCACCAAAAACTAGCTTCAATGAGTTAATACAAATGTATGTTTATTCTCAGTTTGAATAAAGCCTCTATTCATTCCCTACATAATTGTACATGTAGGTGCCAGTGGAACCATCATCTTTTGTATGTTTTTCGACGGACACAATCATGTTTTAGAGGAATTTAGAATGTTGGTTTCTGATCCCCTGCTTGGAGTTGAACTCTTGGCAACCCCACCTGGTAATGAAGAGTACAACACCTGAACCACTAGACCATTGTACACTGTCATAAACGATGACTGGAATCTACCTTTTTAGATGAAGTTCTCATTATTACTTGGTTCATCTTCCTTTTGGCAGCAGCATGAAAGTGTGAAATGCGCTGGCTAAGTACAACGAAAATGCTGTGGTTGGCCTCAGTTGAAGACTGGCACAGGGCTGTATGTGTTTTTCGATGGAAACAATAATGTTTTAGAGGAATTTTGAATGTTGGTTTCTGATCCCCTTCCAGGGCTTGATAATTGGGGCAACCTATAGGATGGGTTGCCTATAGGTTACACAAAAGGATTTTTGGGAGACCTCTTTATAGGTTAACCAAAAAATAGTTTCATAATTGGAGATTTGATTCGAAGGTAATGACATAAGAAGACATGTAACAATGATAAAAGATAAATTATTATAAATCATAATGACTTTTATTCCTCAACAAAATTCACATCCCCAAATCTGCCAATTATAATGGTTAACCAAGAGGTTAAGCCTTCACCTAACAAAATGGCAAAATTGCCCAGAATATTAGCCTAAGTGTGGCTTACACAATCTCACACATCATGGCAACTTCTCAATAAATCCATACCAATATGGATATCATTGGAACCAGCTGAATCAGCTGGTTCCAATGATATCCATATTTGTATGCTTCTATTGAAAATTTGAGACAAAGGTTCTAATCATGAAGTTCAGGATATTTGGGGGAAAGCTATGCGAGGTAAAGGGTTAACCCCCAAAATTGGGGCAAAAGATCAAAAGGTTAATGAACATGTGATGGGGCAACCTTCAAATGGGTCCATCAAAATTCTGAATTGTCAAGCCCTGCCCTTCCATGAGTCGAACCCTCATCAACCCTGCCTGGCGTTCAGGAGTCCAACACCTAAACCACTAGACCATTGCACACCATTATAAATGATGGCTGGAATCTAGGTTTTTAGATGAAGTTGTCGTGATTACTTAGTTCATGTTGGCATGATTACTTGGAATGCACTGGCCACAGTACAAAGAAAGTGCTGTGGTTGGCCTCAGACGAAGACTGTTAGTTGGACAATGGTAGCCTTTTCATCTTCATTTTGCTGCTGCTATCTCAAGGATGATGCTCGTCTCTCAGATTCATATATTTCTCTTACAAAAAAGTGAGTGATTTCTTCTGTGCATGGAGGTGTGTCTTCCATATCCAGCACTCATGTTTCAGGTCTTTGGTGGAGTTTTATTTTCAGTTTGCCACATAATTGTTCCATCTATTCGTTAATTTCTCCATCACAAGTAACAAATGCAAAAATTTGGAGTCCAGTAATACAACCAAAATACAAATACAACCAAAAAATTTGATCATAATTTATTTTTAAATAAGTTTTTTAATTGTTTGATGCTTAAGAAATACCGACAGTTTATTCTAATGCTTCATTTGGGATTGAGTAATACATTTGTCTCAATTTGTCTCAATTTGGGATTTGTCTCAAAAACATAAGTTAGGAACCCTCTTTGGAATGAGCTTGTTCCAATGAGGGGTCATAACCTATGTTTTTGAGACAAAAAATGAAAAAAAATTTGTTATTCAAGAATTTTTTTTGCAAGTGTCGTCTGCTTTCCATGTTAGGTAAAGGGTTAAATGTGTACATTTAGAACCAACTGATGGTGTATCAGATGTCAAACTGAAGACCTAGCCTCGAAGGTGACAGATGCGGATCCAAAGAGGGAAATTGCACGCACATGGACTTTTTGTGTCCAGTTCATCAACACTTACCCAATGCACACTATGTCAAAATTTTTCAGGAGACTATTAAAATAGCCGGTGTCCATCTGCCCGTCCATCCGTTCATCCATCCCACTGGTTTCCTGATGATAACTTTAGTTATAGTTGGCCAAATCAAATGAAATTTGGTATGTAGATGTGTCAACATAAAATACAGGACAATTTTGAATCAGGGTGTGGTCAGACAATTTTTGCCAGAGTTATGCCCTTTTTTCAGCTTCGAATCATTTGTTTTGGTTTCCCGATAACATTAGTAAAATTTGGCCAAATCAAGTAAAATTTGGTATGTAGGTGTATCGACATAAAATACAGGTCAAGTTTGAATCGGGGTGCAGTCCCCTTTTCAACTTTGAAAAATTCAATTTTTTCAAATACCTTGAATTGCACACTCTTTTTTTTTTTTTGGGGGGGGGGGGGGGGGGGGGGGGGGCATGTGGCTGAGCGGCCTTGTATTGTTATTATTTTTTTCTTTAAAAACCATATGTGACCCCTTTCCCCTCGTTGGAACAAGCTCATATTCAATGAAATGATGACATGATATGGTTTTGTTCAAATTTTTATTTTTTTCAACTGCATGTACTCAGCTTGCATATTACAAGTTTGGTGTAGCTGATTCATTGAGTAAAGAGTTCATTTTAGTGGAATGAGATACAAGTATCAGGTGGAAATCTGTATTACATATGTACTACCATCAGATGGTGAGTCACAAAAAAACTTTCACAACTAACATGGAAGTCAAAGATCACACAGTGAGGTCCTGAATCCGACCTTTCGAAAAACTGATTTGAAGGCATTGCATCCCAGATGCTATTTCCTTTTGTTTTCTTGTTTCATTTTATACGTCCGTCAGGTTGTATTATGTTATGGCATTGTCCGTCTGGCTGTATGTCCGTAAACAATTTTTGTGTCGCCTACTCCTCCAAAGGTTTACATGCTACAATGTTCAAACTTTGCACACATGTTGATCAGTAATTGCCGTTGTGCATGCGACAAGTGCAGGTAACTCCATTTTGTGTTTCCAGAGTTATTCCCCCCTTTAGTACTTGAAACATTACAGTATTGTGTCGCCAATTCCTTCAACATTTTACATGTATATTGTTCAAACTTTGCACACATGTTGATCACCAATTGCCACTGTGAATGTGACAAGGGCAGGTAACTCCATTTCGTATTTCCAGAGTTATGCCCCTTTTAATGCTTAAAACATTACAGTATTGTGTCGCCTTCTCCTTCAACATTTTATATGCTATATTTGTTCAAACTTTGCACACATGTTAATCACCAATTGCCGTTGTGCATGTGACAAGAGCAGGTAACTCTGTTTTGTATTTCCAGAGTTATGCTTCCTTTTAGTACTTAAAACATTACAGTATTGTGTCGCCTACTCCTTCAACATTTTACATGCTATATTGTTCAAACTTTGCACACATGGTGATCACCAATTGCCGTTGTGCATATGACAAGAGCAGGTAACTCCATGTTGTATTTCCAGAGTTATGTCCCTTTTAGTACTTAAAACATTACAGTATTGTGTCACCATCTCCTTCAACATTTTTCATGCTATATTGTTGAAACTTTGCACACATGTTGATCACCAATTGACACTGTGAAGGTGACAAGAGCAGGTAACTCTGTTTTGTATTTCCAGAGTTATGCCCTCATTTTGTACTTGAAACATTACACTATTGTGTCGCCTTCTCCAACATTTTACTTGCTTTATTATTCAAACTTTGCACCCATGTTGATCATCAATTGTCATTGTGTTGTGCATGTGACAGGAGCAGATAACACCATTTTATTTTTAAACGATGAGAATCCTCGCCGTTTATAGCTGTTAAGATCCTCAAAATGTCCTTTTCCTTGGCTCCACCTATTGTCCATTGTTATCAATGAAGTTAACCTGTCAATGAATGGACGCTACCATTGTAAACAGCGAAGAGAATCTTCTACAGCAGCCTTGCAGCCCTTTAGAAGTTATTTTATGAATAAAATAGATGCCACCATTTTTTTCATTTTGTGAAGAACTCAGTTCGCTTAATATGAAAATGTGAAAACAGGTGAATTACCCTTTATCCCAGACAGGGCAGGGGAATGGGCAATGATTGGAGGGGGGCTGTCATAGTCGAGTCAACAAAAATTTCAAACTTTACCCCAGAGAAACTTGTGCATGTTCCAATTTTGACGGGCATATGTTGCCCCGCTAGGCAGTGCTCTTGTTTACTTCATACCAGGATTGTGATACCACCAAAGTGGTATTCTTGATCAGGTCGGGGTATGCCATCGGGTCAAGATTTTATAAATGAAATATTGAGAAATCAAAACTGAATCTCTAGAAGAATACAAAAATATCATTTATAGATTCTGCTGTCTCTCATATTGTTTCCGCCATGTGAGATTCTTCAGTACTCTGGGGAGAAAAGGGGTAAGATAATTCTCGATCTGCTTTTATAAGGCCCCACAAAGTAGATCTCTTTCTCAGGCCATTTTTTTGTAAAAAATTTTGCGGGCGGGTGTTTTTTCATTTTATTTTTTTTTTTTGTACTTATTTCTTTGCCATCAAAAATTCATGTTCTTGATTTGTTTCAGGCCTCCTAATCTACAGAATCGTATGGGTGGTGGTGTGTTTCAACCCTTGAGTGCAAGAAGGCTTTACAGGCTTGTTGCACTCAAGGGACAAATTTATCAATTTCATTAACTTTTGTAAAATATCAGACATAAACCATTTAATTTTTTTTTTTTTAAGTTTGCTTTAGTTATAAAATGAGAGCATGCAGCAGGCAAAAGGACCATGTGGGGGGGCCTGAGAAACAGATTTTTAACTTTTTTAGGCATAACTGAACTGTAATATTTAGGTTATGAAATCTCCATCCACTGGTGTTTACTCATGCCTGGAAATAAAGGGCCGATATCTTAACCTGTTGGGAAGTTATGTTATATAGCATGGTCGTAACCCATAGAAAAAGGGTGTTTTGGTGCTTCTCTGCCTCATCTATTTTTACTATGCCTGTCATGCCAAAACAGGAGTTTTGCCTACAGCACGTGGAGAGTGGATTGTAACTAAATCACCCATGGAGTGGGGTTACAACCCAAAGTATCACTTTCAAATTATCTACATGTGAACAAAAATCACAAGCAATGTTTCAGCCAATGAACCTCTGGGCTAAACCCAGAGGTCCATTGGCTACAACTTTGCTTGTGATTGCTATGCTTTGCAACAGATTTGCAATTATTGATCAGGTGGAATTTCCACACCGTGAGTGATTTAGTGATAATACACTCTCCATGTACTGTATATAAATATCAACAATCAATGCGCCATCTCACTGAAATGAGATCGCATGTTAGTTGTGGCTATTTATTTTGGGGGAAATTCTTGTAAGATGGAAACAGCTTGCCATTCATATGTGGATCAATGTGCCACCTTTGAGTTGAGATAGTTTGAAAGATTCTTGAGCCTTTTTGATAAAACATGCAAGATCAGTAATTTAGGAAAGTTTTGTTGTATTACTTTGTCTTAACCCTTTACCCAACGCAGACGATATCAAAATTTATTATTTGAAAAGCCATTTTTTAACATTTTTCAAAAAATTTCAACAAAACCATATCATGTGATCCCTCATTGGAATGAGCTTGATGAGCTCGTTCCAAAGAGGGGTCACAAGATATGGTTTTCTTGAAATTTTTTGAAAAATATTTTTTCAGATGCTAAATTTGCATATTATGTGGGCAGATGTGGGCGATTCGTTGGGTAAAGGGTTAATCTATAATGTGTGTTTTGCAGCTGATGTAACCTACACGTAACCTAAATGGTCATTCACAGGGTATTTCCATTTTTTTTTTTTTTTTTTTGTCGAGAAAAAGACAGCATTTGGGATCACAGTACATTCATTATCACAGTATAGTGAAACCCTGTTAAATGGATAGCCACTTTGCTGTTGAGAATTATTCAGTTAACAGTAGTATTCAATTAACAAGGATTTGGTTGTATTCTAGAGAGAAATTATGAATTTATTCTATTATATCTTGTTTGACAGAGCTCATTGAGCATCGGCCCACTCAGGTCTGCTTAGTTTATAAATTTAGCAGTTGAAAAAAAAATTTTTTCAGAAAGCTCATCAAGCTCATTCCAGTGAGGGGTTGCATGATATGGTTTCCATGAATTTTGTTTTTTAATTTAAAAAAACAATAATTAGAATAAAGAATTTTGATATCCTGTGTGTTGGGTAAAAGGTTAACAGGATTGTTCAATTAAGAGATATCCAATTCATAGATCTCAACTGTATTTCATTTTCCTAATGATATAATATCAGACAGCAAGTACAAGTTTCTTATCAACCTACCTTACAGTTGTTTACAACAGGCTTTCACTACAGTGGAAGTCCCTAACTCAGAAAAATACTCTCTATTTTCTTCTTTCCCAAGCGATTTAGGAAAAAAATAAGCTAAAACTGAGTCGAGTGCGACCGGTGCACACCCAGTAGGGGACACTCTTCTCCTTGTACTAATCCACGGCATCCGGAACGAGGGTGCAGACGTATAACCAACGCGTCATTTAATTTTTTTTCCACCATTTTACAAAATGCTGATCAGTGATACCTTTTGACTCGATGTTAACAATGTTTCCTGTTCTGAATTGTGGATTCATAGCTGTTTCTTCACTATCCAGACATACAGGGCTGTGTTTTTAGCTCACCGAAGGGAGCTTAACTTACATGTATCACTTGCCGTCCGTCGTGAACTTTACATTATCGTCTTCTCCTCACAAACTACTATACCAAATTGAACCAAATTTTGTGTGCATGTTCCTTATCATATGTCAGTTCAAGTTTGTACAAATAAACTTGCTGTGCCCACAGGGGGCACCAGAAGGGGAATAACTCAGATAGCACTCATAAATCTTTTCAAAAATTAAAAAAAATATTCTTCTTCAGATCCACCAGTCAGAATCTTTTCATAATAAAATATTTTCTTATACAACATCTCTAGAGGGGTCAGATTCAAGTTTGTTCAAATTGAGTCCCTGGGTTAAGATTTGGGCTCTCTATTGGGGCCCAAAGTTTAACTTGGTGCAATTTGAAGAAATTTCTTTCAAAATCTTCTTTTTCAGATCCACCAGTCAGAATCCTTTCATGTTTGGTATACAATATCTATGGGAGCACAAATTTTAACTCTGTGCAATATGTGGAATATTCTTTAAAAATCTTCTTCAGATTCACCAGTCAGAATCTTCTCATATTTGGTATACATCATCTCTAGAGGGCCAGATTTAAGTTTGTTCAAATCGAGTTTCGCAGTTAATATTTGGGTTCCCTATACAAGCCCGAATTTTTCTTTAAAAGTCTTCTTCTTCAGATCCACCAGTCAGAATCCTTTAACATTTGGAAAACATCATCTCTAGGAGGGGTCAGATTCAAGTTTGTTCAAATCGGTTCACTGGGTTGAAAATTTGGGTCCGGTTCAGTCTTACAAATTTTTGACCAAAATTCGATGAAAAAAATTTTTTGGGGATTTTTTTATGCTTTTTGTTCAATTTTGAGAATACCCCCTCCCCCCCCACCCACCCCTCCCCCCACCCCCCCCCTCCCCCACGCCCCCTCCCCCCAATTTTTAGCCTGAAAATGTTGGGTCTGGTTCAGACTCCGAAATTTTGGGCCAAAATTAGGAATTTTTGTTTGTTGATTTTTATGCGTTTTGTCCAATTTTGAGACGAAAAAAAAAAAAATTTTTTTTAGCCTGATTCAGGTTCAGAGTCTGAAATTGTGGACCAAAAATTCGCACATTTTTGGTGGATTTTTATGCATTATGTTCAATTTTGAGACGGAAAAAAGTTATAGCCTGAAGATTTTGGGTTCTGTTTTGACTTGTTTTTTTTAATTTTCTTTAGACCCTGTAGTCAGAAAGCTTTCATATTTGGTATGCAACATCTCTAGGAGGGTTAGATTCCAGTGTTTTCAATCCTAGTCCCTGGGTTGATATTTGGGCTCCCTATGGGATCCGAAATTTTAATTTAGTACAATATAAGGAAATTTCTTTAAAAATCTTCTTCCGTTCCACAAGTCAGAATCCTTTTATATTTGGTATACAACATCTCTTGGAGGGTAAGACTCAAGTTTGTTCAAATCTGGTCCCTGGGTTATTGATTTGGTCTACCTATGGGAGCCTGAATTTTAACTAAGTGCAATATGAGGGAATTTCTTTTAAAATCTTCTTCTTCAGATCCACCAATCATAATCCTTTCATATTTGGTATACAACATCTCTAGATGGGTCCGATTCACGTTTGTTCAACTCAGGACCCTGGGTTAATATTTTGGCTCCCTATTTGAGCCCAAAGTTTAACTTAGTGCAATGTGAGGTGATTTCTTTAAAAACCTTCTTCATATCCACCAGTCAGAATTCTTTCCTATTTGGTATGTGACATCTCAAGGGGGATCAGATTCAAGTTTGTTCAGTTTGAGTCCTTGGCTTAATATTTGGGCTCTATGAGCAGGGTTGGGACAGGGGGTGGCAGGGTGGCATGTTAGGTTCAGGTTTGTTTAAATCCTTTCCTTAGTGTTTTTCCATAAAATATGCCTCTCATGACTTCATTCCTTTGTAGTGTTGATGAACCATGTCTAACTGAATGTGACCCCAAATACTTCTTTGAACCACTTTGGCCAGCCAGCAATTAAAGCCCCTTGGGGCCTCCTGTTATATATTTTCTTGATTATTCACTGTGTTTTTCATGATAAATCTCTATACCGATTTTGGACGTGATTTTTGCATACTGTGCTGTTTCGGTCTTTTGTTCATTAATGGTAACCCTTTGGGTTCTGCTTTTAACTGAGTTAGGTATCAGCTTTTCTTCCTTCTGTTGAGGATAGAAGTTCTGCCAATTCTCTTTTGGCTGTTGGGGTACTTTTCTGTTCCCGTCAAGCCATTGTTTCCTGCCACCTTACTCTGGTAGCTGGGGGTGTCCTGATTTTTTTCTTTCTTTGGGCTCACCTTCCCATCTAAGTTTCTGTCACCAGATATGCCTAGGACGATACCTTGCGGGCCATTTTTGTTGTCTTAGCATGTTAAAGTTCCCATTATTCATGCTCCACTTTATATGGGTGTTCTATTGAAAGACCCCATGGGCTGGGTGGTCTTCCACCTTTTGGGCTACCATCTATTGTGTAGTACGGGGATCAGACGTTTTCCTCCCACACCCACAGGAAGGGGAATGCAGTCGTTCGGGGCCCCTGGGTTCGACTTTGTCTAGAGAGAGTTATACCCCCTCATGGGGGTTTTGCAGTCTTTTTATGGCATGGATACCACTGTAGCTGCAAAGAGATGCCTGGTTCCGGAACTACTGTCCCCATCCATTCGACAGCTGAGGCTGTCACTAGGGTTGTGACTCCTCTTTTGGAGCTGAGCCTGGTTGCTCTCTCCGCTTTTCCGCCTTTGTCAACAGCTACTGATGTATCCGCTCCTGCTGCTACTCCGTCGGTGACGTCATCGGTCTCTGTTTCAGCCAACCTCAGCTTATCCCTGCTGGGATTTCTGCTTCTTCAGCCTCAACCTTCCCTGTCTTCAACTTGGTGAAGTCGAAAGGGTTGCCGGCCGATCCCTCTGCTGTGGTCTCTCAGCCATCGAGCCTAGAAGGTTTTGATTTGGATTCAGATGTCCATGGTGGGGCCACCGTGGACTCTGTTGCACTTCCATCCACACACTCTGGTCCTTCTGCCAGTTTTGAGGGGCCGGCACATTTTTTGGCGCAGCCTGGACCTTCTCTCCCTCAGAGGTCCGTGGTGACTCTCCTGAGTTCCTGCACTTCAGATCCTCGGGGTTTTTCATGCCCTCATAAGCATCTGTATTCAGATGTTTTGGCTGACACACATTGCCCTGTGTCGGGTGTTCTAGAGGATCGTGACCCTACGCTGGTTTAGAGGGTCAGATACGAAGCCACTTTGCTGGGCCATTCCCACGTCAAACCGGCAGATAGGGGTTGTGAGCTTAGGGAAGACCCTCCAGTCTCGCACTGGTTCTTTGTAAGAGCCTTCCCATTGCCTCCAGCGAGGCTTCTAGTGGCTTCCAGGCCCCCTCCATGGCACCGCCTCCCGGGATTGGAAGCAGGCTGCTGCTTTTTGATCCCCCTGGTGTTCCTATATCATGGGAGGCATCGGCTGGTATGCCCGACATGGGCTATGTGTCTTCCGACTCAGGTGATGGGTTAGGCACACCTGACATTGAGAGCCATCAGTCTTCTGACTTGGGGGTGGCTCTTGACTTTATGTTTGAGTTCCTTCAAACCATCAGACCAGCTGGAGGTTTTAGCCAGACTGTGGTCATAAGTTGCGCACCTACAGCCTGTGGAGCAACCTGCATCTGGGCACTTTCGACCGTACCAGTCGGTACAAGTGGTTGAAGCTTTTGCAGCATTGGACTCAAAGCTGAGTTCCAAGGCTATGAAGACTTCATTCTTCACTAGGCTGATACCGTTTTGCCCCTTGTGCATTATCATTCCTACGATTCCGCCAATCCATCGGTCTCCAAGACTTTGATGGTCGGCCGTTATTCCTATGGCGACTTTGGAGTCCATGTTGAACTTATCCAGAGAGATGCTAGGCATGCTTTCTCTCTCGGATCACGTCGTCTCTGTCTTGGCTGCTTATCTGCCTCCCCATAAGTTTGATGACATGCAGGCTCCTTTTGTGTGATCTCTAAGACGCTTATACGTCTTACTCACACGCATACCTGTAACACAGGTAATTTGGAATTACTTTGCCAGCACACTGTGTTGGTCACAAGCCGTTCCCTAAATCCTGAAGAGCAGGCGGTGCTCTTCGATCTGCTTCTTTGGTGGGTCCGTGACTATTCCATGATTCTGTGACAACGGTCCAGGATGACGTCCTGTGTCATTCCAAAGATCAACTGCTTCTTCGCCAGCTTGATCCACCTTCTGTTGGCCATTTCAATCCAAACAAATGCCCTTCTGCTTCCTATGTGAAGCCAAAGGCTGATCCTCCTGCTTCCACTTCCTCCTCTTACTTGCGTGGTAAAGGTAAGCATTAGCAGTCCAGAGGGAGGTCTCAGGATCCTTCATCTAGCAGAGGAGGTGGTTTCAGCTGTCACAGGCCTCGCCGGGGCTCGAAATGAAGGTCCTCACCTCTATTCGTCCCAGGTTGGAGGAGGGATATCCGATTTGCAGACTGTTGGGCCACAATCACATCTGATCTTTGGGTGGTAGATGTTCGGTCCAGTCTGCAGATATCCTTTTGGAGGCACCCCCCTTCCAATCCAAGTTCCTTCAGACAGTCTTCTGTCAAAGGGGGTGATCAAGGTCGTCAAGAACATTCATTCAGTGGGATTTTATTCCTGTCTGTTTTGGGTGCCGAGGAAGGATGGGCGACACCGACCGGTTATCAATCTGAGTATCCTGAACCAGTCTGTCATTGCTCTCAAGTTCAGCATGGAGACTGTCAGGTCAGTTCGCTGTTCCAATCACCAGGGAGATTTTGCTTTCAGCATCGACCTGCGAGACGCTTACTTTCACATTCTGATTCATCGGACATCGTGAAAGTATCTCAGGTTCGCTTTTCTGGGGTGAATTTACCAGTTCAAGGCGATACTGTTCAGCCTCAGTCTGGCCCCTTGGGCCTTCATCTGACTGATGTCACATGTGTTAGCCTTCCATCGCACTTAGTCCAGCGTGACTACTTTGGCGCATCTGGATAATATCCTCCAGAGGCACTCCACCACTTGAGCCTGCTCATTTCACTAGGGTTCAGAGTAAACGAAGAGAAGTCTGACCTGGTCCCTTCTCAGTCGTTTTGTCATCTGGGGATGGACGTCCGTACTCAGCTGAATATGGTGGTGATTCCCGGGCGAGGGCTGTGATTCTCTCGGCTTTCGCCGTGATTCTGACCCAGTCCATGTCCGAGACAGCTCGGAGTATTCTTCGGCTGCCTGGTCTCTTCGGTTCGGCGACGGATCTCATTCCTCTAGGTCAGCTACATGTCAGACCTCTCCAGCAGTTTCTCAGTCGTTGGAGGCTGAATGTCGATCCTCTGGATCTGGTGCTTCATTTACCAGACTCTCTTCATTGTCATTCCCTGGATGGATGTTCATTGGATTATGCAGGGAGTTCCATTGGATTTGCCCATGTCCGATCGTGTTCTGACGGCTGATGCCAGCAATCTCTGATGGTGTGCGATGTTGGATCCTCTGGTCTTTCCCTTCACGGTGTATGGGACCAAGATCAAGCAGCTCTTCACATCAACCAGAAGGAACATATTGCTATTCTTCTGATTTTCCGACCGTGGATCTCCCACCTTTCGAATCGTCAGGTCCTTCTTTTGTCTGACAATTCGACAGTGGTCGCTTTCATTTGGAACCAGGGCGGCACGCACTCTGTTCCCATGTTTGAATTGGCTCAGGATCTTCTACTGCTCGCTCCGGATGTCAATGCCAGGGTGGTGGTTAAGTCACATTCCCGGTCGCCTGAGCATCCTAGCCGACTCCCTGTCCCAATGGGGCAGGTTCATTTCCACCAAGTGGATGCTTCACAAGGCAGTGTTCCAGTCACTTTGCGATCTCTGGGGTTGTCCCCACATCGATCTTTTTGCGACCCATTGGAATCCTCAGGTGTACACTTTCGCGTTCCTGTGTCTTGATCCTCTGGCTTTCGCCGTGGATGCTCTGTCACTCGATTGGAATGGTCTAGTCGGCTACGCCTTCCCACCAGTTCTGATTCTGCCTCAGGTTCTAGCCAAGATACGAATCTGCAGTTATCGAATCATTCTGATTGCTCCCCTGTCGCATCAGTGTGTGGATCAATCAGCTTCACTCTCTGTTGGCGGCAGTTCTGGCACGTCTCCCTCTACATCATGACCTTCTTGGCCAAGGTCACCCGAGGAGTTTTCACGTCGACCTGACTTCATTGTGCCTTCATGCATATCTTTTTGTCAAGTCCTGTCTCCTCTGTAGAGGTTTTTCGATATGAGCAGTGGATTGCATTTCTTCTTCAAAGCAGCACTCTGGTTTAGCCTATGCGGCTAAATGGAAGGTCTTCTGTCAATTGTGTGCTGATCACTCTGTTGATTATGCCGATCCTTCAATCAATAATACAGATTGCAGAGTTTCTGGTATATGTATTTGATTCTCGGGGTCTCCAACCTACCATCTCAGGGTACAGGTCCATGCTTTTGGAGACCTCTTCATATGTGGGAAAGCGTTGTATCGACACTAATCCGTACCTCTCCAAGCTTATTCAACACTTTTCTTTGAAAAGGCCTAGGATTTTGCAGCTTCCCCCAAGATGGTATCTTTCTTGGGCGCTGCATTGCTTCGGGGGGCGCCGTTCGAACCTTTATCCCAGGTGAATATGCATTTTCTTACATACAAGACAGCTTTTCTGATGGCTTTTGCCTCAGTCAGAAGGGTTACTGAGCTTCACGCCCTCTCTGTTGTTCAGGACTTTTTCAGGAGCTCCGCCAACAGTGTTACTTTACCACTGATTGCTCCTTTCTGGCCAAGAATCAGATGTCAGAAACTACTCAACCTCCAATCTGTATCAGGGCTCTTCCTTCTGCTGAGGGTAATTGCCCTTTGCTCTGTTCGATTCATGCAATTCGCATTTACTTCAACTGGACGCAGTTCATTAGGAAAGACAGGAAAAGATATATTTCTGTCTCTTATCCCTGGTCGACAGATCTCTCCTCAATCCATTTCTAGATGGATTTGTCTTGCTGTTCGCACGTCATACTCTCATCTAGTGACTGATGATTGTATTACCAATCGTTTTTCTGCCCGCGAGGTGCGTGCATTGTTTGCCTCCTGGGCTTATGCTAACTCCATCAGTTGTCGGATGTTATGCAGGCAGCCTACTGGAGAAATGCTTCTGCTTTCTCCACCTCTCCGCATCAGTTGCAGGAGCAGTCTGAGGACCTTTTTTCTTTAGGCCCTCTTTTCTTCTGCTCAGGCTGTCATCAACCCTGGGGGCGTGGTGGCGTTGCGGTAACTGGTTCTTGTCAGATCGGCGAAGTAAAGCAACGTCAAGCCCGGTTAATCATTGGATGGGTGACCGTCTGAGCGATCAATTCGGACTCCTGCGTTGTGTCTTTGGGCAAGGCACTTAGCCCCGATTGTCCATATGAGGGCACGATGACGCCGTTTACTAAGGCGTACTGCACGTCAATGGTACTCATGTCTTCAACCAATCTAACCCTGCCTGTGCTGCAGTGCAGAGTTACCATGTTGGGGAGCTGGCACCTGCTCGTCGTTGCTCGGTGGTTCTCCCCATGTACTCCGGCTTCCTCCACCCATAAAACTGTCACGGTCAAGATTAGCAATTGTGCATAAGTATATGACCTTAAACACCAATAAATAAATAAATAAATAAATGTCATTAACCCTAACGATTAGAGTTCTTGCAAGGGCAGTTCCAGCCCTGTTTTTTGGTACTGACCTTTCTATCTGTGTGTCACACAGGGCATTATGCCTCATCTCCCATTGTCATTTACTAATGGTTGTGATGCTATGGTTTTATAGGCCTAAGGAACTCTTCTTCTGTCCACAGATCCAGCACAGTCGGGTTATGTGGGGGTTGGTTATGTGATTCCCTCCTCATGTTGTCTATTCAGCCTGTTGTAAGTAATTGTAAGGAAGGTTGATAAGAAATTTAAATTTTATAGTAAATTTCCTTTCTTATTATACCTACCACAATTGTTTACATGGAGACCCTCCCGTCTTCTTTTTAGGAGAAGAATCCTTCCTCCCCGCTAATCACATAACTCCAATGTTGGCAGATTCAGTAGAATGACACATTGGTTATGCATCTGCACACTGGTTCCAGAAGCCGTGGATTAGTACAAGGAGAAGAGTGACACCTACTGGGTGTGCATCGGTCTCACTCGACTCAGTTTTGGCTTATTTTTTCTTGGTGCTTTTGCACAACCTTTCTTTCCCAAATCTCTTGGGAAAGAATAAAATAGAGAGTATTTTTCCAGAGTTAGGGATTTCCACTGTAGTGCAAGCCTGTTGTAAACAATTGTGGTAGATATAATAAGAAAGAAAATTTACTATGAAATTGAAATATTCATTATCAACATTTACGTGCATCTGTTCAGTTACATCTTATTTTATGTTAAAATTTCATTTTGTTTATTTAATGGCCTACAGATGGTGCTGGTATTCGTTTAAGACTTTATTTCTCGTTTTTGTTGTATTATTTGTTGTGTAGGCTGTCTCCATGAGTTGTAAACTGTTTTGCTTTATTGGTCATCTTCTCCCACCACAGTTGATAATTTCCTCATGTTGCTACAATCCCATTTGCAAGTTTCAATCGTTTGTATTGATTTTATCAGAAAGTGTTTATTCCTTATTACTTGCTCATCAAGGAGCAACAATCAATAATTCAACTTACGGTCATTGTATTTTTTTATCAGAGTATGGACAACAATGCTCTTTCATCATTATTAGCTCACCTGGGGTGCTCAAGTAATTGCTTGCTGTCCGTAATTCGTAAGGAACTTTACAATATTGACTTCTATAAAACTGTTGGACTGAATTGGACCAGGGTATGCATGTTCCTTATCACATGACCATTCAAATTTGCAATAAGATTGCTATGCCCACAGATGGGCACCAGAAGGTAAATAAGAATCTTTTGATATACAACTGTACATGTATGGTATACAACATCCTCTGTGGAGTCAGATTCAAATTGTTCAAATCAAGTCACTGAGTTACCTGTGAGAGCCCTCATTTTTACTTAGTGCAATATCAGGAAAATTCTTTAAAAGTCTTCTTCTTTAGATCCACCAGTCAGAATCTTTTCATTTTTTGTTATATGGTTAGGGGTGGAGATTAAAGTTTATTCCAATCAAGTCTGTGGGGTCATACATGTATTTGGGCTTCTTGTAGGGCTGCTCTGTATTTCGATACACTGCTAATACTGGTATTGAAATCTTCACTGTTTGAATATTACCCATGAAAAATGAATACCACCGGTATATCATACATGTAAGTAACAAACAATATTCAATTTTGAGCTCTCAGTACCAGGATTTGTAGTTTACTTTTTGGTGAAAGCAAAATGTATCTACATGTAATTTGTGACAATAATAATAAATAATAATAATATACATTTATATAGCGCAAACATCTCACAATGTTAAAAAAGTTCCATGGCACTTTACAACACTGCTCATAGACAAAATGATGGCCAACATAGGATTTAAAAATATTTGTTAAATAAATGGGATTTCAGTCTAGATTTAAATGCTGTCAAAGAAGGGGCTGTTTTAACAAATTCTGGTAGCATGTTAAACAGTCTAGGAGCATTATAGCTAAAAGAACGTCCACCGTAGCTAGCGAGAACATAGGATTTCTCTTCTAAAAGATTTTGGTTTGTGGAACGGAGGGGAGCATTTCGGTATATATGGTTTTACTAGATTAGCAATGTAAGCTGGGGACTGCTTCATCTGTACTTTATATGTGAAGAGGAGAATTTTGAACTCCACTCTGGCCATAATAGGAAGCCAATGCAAACTTTTCAACTTAGGTGTTATGTTATCTCTCTTTTTTGCTAATGTCAGAATAGGAAAGACTGACTTGTGAAAACACTGTCAGACAGTCAGAGAGCATGAATTTATTTCATCACTGAGTAGGGCTTGCTTTATAATGGATCTGAGGCTGATAGGAATCTGATCGGCCCTGTAAATTTATTTACAGGGCCTGTCAGTAGGCCTCATGAGAACAGCGGATTATTATTCAGTTTAAAGATAAGAAGCCTAAAAAGTGCTGGAGAAGGTTCGTTCAATTCTTTCTGCAAGACCTTTTCATAGGCCTCGACATAATGTTTGCCAATATACTGGTATATCGCAATATTGTTTTTGATATCGTCACTGGTATTGAAATCTAAATACCAGGATCGCGAATTTTAACATAGTGCAATATGAGGAAAATACTTAAAACTCTTTTTCCTCTATGACCCACCTGTCAGACTCTTTTGATATTCAGTATACTGCTTCCTTGTGGGGATTAGATTCAAGTTTGTCTGTCAAGTCCCCTGGTTCATATTTTGGCTCCCTGTGGTAACCAGAGTTTTAATTTGGTGCAGGGGTTGAAATAATTTTTCAAATTTGAATAGCAAAATGATAAATTTTTATAGCATTTCCTTGAAAATATAAGAGAAGTATAGCAATTATATCGCTGAAACAGTAATTTTGCGTTGCAAATAGCGATTCGATACCGGTTATTTCGAACTCTGATTTGGTGCAATATGAGGAATATTCTTAATTCAAATTCATATCTTCTGATTCAGATCCACCAGGTAGAATAATTTGATAATTGGTACCCAGCATTACTATGATTCCTAGATTAAAGTCTGTTCAAGGCAGTATGCTGAACTGTTTTTGTGAGTTTGGAGCACCAGAGGGTTTGAAATCTGACATACATGTACATGTACATGTAGAACCGTATCAAGAATTTACCATTCAGTTGTTTAAATGTATGCTGCCCATGAGTGACAGGGCAGACTGTTGGTGAATCTAGCTCGATGTATATTTGGGTGGATAAGGTTACCGTTTGATGTATATTTGGGTGGATAAGGTTACTGTTTGTTCAAATGGGCCCCACCAGGTCGCATGATGAGATGAGACCCTTTGGTGGTGAAGAACTTTGAGTAATTTTATACCACCTCCCCCCCCCCCCCCCCTGATGTATATTTGGGTGGATAAGGTTTCTGTTTGTTCAAATGGGCCCCACCAGGTCGCATGATGAGACCCTTTGGTGGTATTGTGTGGTCAGGGAGGTTGTCGAATGGGTGAATTTTTTTTTGCATTAAAATGAGTTTAAGAACTGTGAGTAATTTTATACCACCTCCCCCCCCCTTCCCCCCCCCCCCCCCCCCGATGTATATTTGGGTGGATAAGGTTACTGTTTGTTCAAATGGGCCCCACCAGGTCGCATAATGAGACCCTTTGGTGATATTGTGTGGTCAGGGAGGTTGTCGAATGGGTGAATTTTTTTTTGCATTAAAATGAGTTTAAGAACTTTGAGTAATTTTATACCACCTGCCCCCGTCCCAATAAAACATCAGGCAGATGGTGGGATGGGGTTCCTTAATCTGTCTTTAAACTTTGAATTCATCTTTAAATATTTTTTTCGGGTGAATACCTCCGACCCCATGGGACCTTTTGTTTTTATTCTAGTGACAGATTCATTGCTGTGTTTGTAATATGTGTAATAGTAGTTTGTTTGTGGGCATTCAAATTCCTTGCCATCTCTCTGAGAACAATGATGACTAGCCAGTTGGTACACGTACTTGGTATTGGTACTCTGCAGTAAAGATGCAATGTTTTTGCTTTCTTTCTCTTCAGGTGAGATTCTATAGTGCTGTGAGCAGAAAGCAGACAGATATTCAACTAGACTGGGACTGAGTCACGATCCTGTTGAAACCTTCTGCTTTTCTAATGACTATATGTCTAAACTTGACTTCTTACCTACATGTATGTTGTGGTCATGATATAGCCAAAGATGCTAGAAGTGACCTTAAACACTAATAAATAAATAAACAATGACTACTCTGAACAGTGTATATGACACAGTTCAGGTTCACAGTGGGAATCCCTACAAAGTGCCATGTTTACTGTGGTAAACATCTGGTGGTTCACTGGTACAGTGAAACCCTGTTAATTGAATACCTACTTTCAGGCCTGGAAATACATGTAAATGATAGTTTAGGTTACAGAGGTGATGTCAATTGTGAAATATGCAAACGAACTACATGTTATGACAAGCTTATACAACAACAAAATAAAACAACAAAAATTAAATTCCCTGTCCAGCATGTTTTGTCTATCAGACCTGAAATCTCCCAGGACTAGCTTGACTGATATAGTTAGAAATCTTGTCATGAAATGCACACAAATAGCACATCGATGTGCGCGTTCATCTACGCATTTTGACCATAGTAAGGCTATCAAATTCTGTACGTATGGCCTGTGCACAAACAATGTTTCAGCCAATGGAGCTCCGGGTAACCCGGAGGTCCATTAGCAGAAACATTGCCTGTGTTTGCTATGAGTAACCAGGAGAACCTGCCTTGCTTTGGGTGCCATTTGATGTGGCAATTGCATGCAATTCCAACACGTAATTAAGCCTAGATAAGCGCACAGTTCATGCCAGGACTTCTAGTTTTAACTGTAGGTTGCACATTGCATCCACATATGAGAATGG
The DNA here is from genome assembly GCA_031216915.1 of Pictodentalium vernedei. Lineage (NCBI taxonomy): Eukaryota > Metazoa > Mollusca > Scaphopoda > Dentaliida > Dentaliidae > Pictodentalium > Pictodentalium vernedei. Next base: position 289,208,749 of record CM062291.1, on the reverse strand, counting down.
CACGCCATTTATGTCTTGACAGGAGTTTTGCCACAATAAATAGAAAATACTGATGTATGATCACACCAATGTGAGTTCGCACATTAGTTGTTTTTTGTGGGGGAAATTCTGTTGAGATATAAACAGCATGGCTGGAGTAATAAGAGAGAGAAGGAGGAGAAGCATCACAACTCATTATTTCTTTTCAACCTACTCACAATTGTTTACAGTTGGCTGTAACATAAGTGCAAGCCCTACTTCGGAACTAACTCAAGCTTTTAGAATCTTTTCCAAACGAGTTGGAAAAGTACTAGAGTGCAAAAGCACGAAAAAGATCGAAAAAAGGGTCGAGCGAGACCAGTGCTCGAACTTACACGTACTCTCTCTGCACACCTCTTGCGTTTACCGAGTGCATGCGCAACAACAGTGACGTCAATTCCTTTATTTTCCGCCATTGTACATGGTCGGAAATTTTTGTGACTCATGCTAAATTATGCTGTTTATTCTTCGTGAACAACTTATTCTACATATTTAGTGTGGGAGGACACTCCGTCGGACGATTCTGCTGCGACGGATTCTCAGGGTGACCTGCGCCAGGCCGTTTTGGCGCTAACCCGGTTGCTTTCTGGCAACCCTCAAGTTGGCCTCCCTGTGCCTTCTGAGGCACAACCTCCTTTGGTTGGTTGCCGAGATGTCTCACCTGGCCCCTTGGATACTGCACAGTATTCACAGGAGGTTTCTGCTGGTCAGCCCGAGTTGGGCTATGTCTTCTCTGCTACGGAGGATGACGAGTATCTTGAAGGTGATGATCCCCCCTCGTCGGTCTTGGTGCAGGCTTTGGTTTTCGTCTTTGGCTTATTGCCGGACGTTCAACCTTCCGACCAGCCTTCTGTGACCGTCCACTGTGGAGCACCGTAACCCTGTTCAGCCTTCTAGCTCCGGGGCTTTGCGTTCTCTGCAATCGGCTCAGGTTGTCAAAATGCGTTCTAAGGCCCTCAAGGGATCCTTCTTTTCTAGAGCTGATGCCTTTCTGCCTCCATCGCGGTTTCGTGTGTATGATTCCGTCTCTCCACCAGTCTTCCAAGGGATGACTACTGTGGATGAGGATTCTTCTTCCCTCGGGTTGACTAAGCCTAAGTCGGCAGTTCTCCCGATGTCGGTAGTTGAGTCTATGGTGGGCCTGTCCCGAGAGATGCTGGGTATGTTATCTCTCGCGGACCATGTCGTCGCTGCTCTGGCTGAATATTTTCCACCAGGGGAGTTTGATGACGCTCAGGTGCCTTTTCGCGTTTTGTCACAGGCTCTTATGAACTTGACACACGCTCACGCCTGTAACACGGCTAATTTGGAGCTGGCACGCCGGGATGCGGTGTTGGATTCTTTACCATCCCTTCCTTCTGAGCAACGTGCTGTTCTGAGGTCTGCCTCTTTGGTGGGACGTCAGTTGTTCCATGGTTCCGTGGAAACTGTTCGTGGCGAAGTTCTTCGTCATTCGAAGGACCAGCTTTTGCTGAGACAGCTTGACCAACCTGCTACTGCGGGTGGGGGTGGTTCCAGGCCCGCCAAGTGTGCAGCTGCGTCTGCCTCGTCGGCGACGTCGGCTACGCCTTCGGCTCCGTCTGCTCCTTCTGATCATAAGAAGCGCCGACGTGGCCAGGCTCGCTGGCAGCCTCAGGCTGGAAAGTCTCAGGACTCTGTCACTTCCCGAGGTGGTTTCTCCTCTCGGGGGCCTCGTCGAGGCCGCAAGTGAAGATTCTCACCTCGATTCGCCTCCAGTCGGGGGAAGGCTGTCGCTGTTTTACGACCGTTGGACAGAGATAACGTCGGACTCTTGGGTCCTCGATGTCATTCAATCCGGTCTGCGACTGACCTTCCATCGGCACCCCAGTTTATCTCGGGTGCCCCTTCCGACTCAGGTCCCTTCCGATTCTCTGTGTTGGGACCTTCTGATGCAGGAGATCGACAATCTCCTCACCAAAGGGGCGATCGAGGTGGTCAGGAACACCCTTTCACCGGGGTTTTACTCGAGACTTTTCTTGGTGCCGAAGAAAAACGGCCAATATCATCCTGTCATCGATCTGAGTACCCTGAATGAGTACATAATAGATCCTCATTTCAGTATGGAGACTTTTCGGTCGGTTCGACGTTCAGTTCATCAGGGCGATTTTGCGGCCAGTATCGACCTGAAGGATGCCTACTTCCATGTACCCATTCATCTGGCGTCACGGAAATACCTTCGGTTCTCATTTCGGGATCGAGTTTTTCAATTCAGAGCTCTCCCGTTCGGTTTGAACCTGGCTCCTTGGGCCTTCACCCGACTGATGTCACAGGTGCTTGCTTTCCACCGCACTCAGTCGGCAGTGACTTCATCAGCCTACCTAGACGACATCCTCCAACGGCACCACGATGCTGCTGTTCTGGAGTTCGATGTCCGGCAGTTTCTTTGCCTGCTAGTGTCGCTGGGTTTCAGAGTCAATCGCGAGAAGTCGGATCTTCTTCCTTCTCAGCGATTCCATCATTTGGGGATGGATTTCGACACTCTTCACAATGTAGTGTCGGTCCCCCAGGCTCGGGCGACGATTCTTTCCGCCTTGACTTGGGACCTGCTTCAATCTTCCTCGGTCTCGGCCAGGACTTTCCTTCGGATGCTGGGCCTTTGCGGTTCGGTGACAGATCTCATTCCGCTCGGTCGCTTGTTTGTCCGACCTCTCCAACACTTCCTGTTGGATCATTGGCATCCGAATGTGGATCCGCTGGACCTGGAACTCACTATTCCTCGGTCTCTGCTTTGTCACCTCCGCCCTTGGGCAGATCAGGGACCAGCCTTGGAGGGAATTTTAGGGAGACTTCAAGTCTCCCTCCAGAAAAAATAGGGAGACTGCAGAGTCATGTAGGGAGACTTCATAGGCAAGTGGGGAAAATTAAGAATATTCATGTGCCGCCCCTTCATATTTTCAATTTATGGTCCTCCATTAACGTACAAATAATCCAGGTCCAGTTGTCTATGATGCATCTGTGCCAGGTTAAAAAATCACAATGTAATTATTGACTGAAAATCCCCCACTGCTACCTTCTCCTTCATGACCCCTCACCTCTTCTTCGTGCCAATCCCCCATCACCCTCCTGTGGTTGCATTTCAACAAAGTCTACTAAGCTAATAATTTCCTAAGTCTGAAAGTGTGAACAGGACCAGATGTAAGAAGGTTGCTTGGGAGGTACTTTGTTAGTTAATAAACAAAATACATTCAGGGGTCGAGTATTTTGTAAAAGAAATGTTATTCTGCATCATTTTTATGGCATTCCGGTGTCATTCCGCGTCATTTCATGTCATTCCGATGTTTAGGAGGACCCTTTTTCAAGATCGTCCACATGCACACTTGTGTCCTGTACAAAGCTTTTCTTGACATCACTAAAGCTTTTTTTCATGTGTTTCAATTCCATTCGTGTTTTTCTGGGAATAGACAGCCCAACAGTTAACAGTCGTCAGCAAATCGAAATGAAAATAATGTGTTATAAAATACGTCCGTTGTGTATACATTTTCGGCATCCTAAGCGACGTCACCTACTTTCAAACTGGGTTGTTTGTTGAGTCGCGTAAGTCACCTATTTTCGTTTCGACACTTGAAGCTCCGACTGGAACGCAACAAAATAGAAATAAAAAAATCCGCCAAAAGCGACAATGGACAATTGCTTGTGTGATTTCAAATAAATGGACGTTTATTTGACGAATTAAAATGCCCATTTATCACACTCGAGCACATTCGATTTTTGAAAATACTCGTTTTCGTGTAAACCTCGCATCACTCAGTTCAGCCTTTTCTCATTTTGGCCAATTTTTAGAGGGCGACTTGTAATCGCCCCGACTATTTTTCTAGGCGACTTTGGGCTTAGAAGGGCGACTTAATCGCCCTAGTCGCCCTCACGGCTGGTCCCTGGGGCAGATATTCCCTGGCTTACACAGGGTGTTCCGTTGGATCTTCCTTTGACCAATCGCATCCTTACTGCGGATGCCAGCGATCGGGGCTGGGGTGCGACGTTGGATCCTCTCGGTCTGTCTACTCACGGAGAGTGCGACAGCGAGCAAGTGGGCCTTCATATCAACCAGAAGGAGCTCCTTGCTCTTCTGTTGAGTTTTCGGCTTTGGCTCCCTCATCTGTCGGACCATGTTGTCCTACTTCTTTCGGACAATTCGACAGTAGTGGCCTACATATGGAATCAAGGAGGCACACATTTGATTCCCATGTATCGGCTGTCTCGGGATCTTCTTCTGTTGGCGCGGGATGTGAATGCTCGGGTGTCCATTCGACACATTCCCGGGCGTCTCAATGTCCTAGCAGACTCCCTGTCCCGACGCGACAGTGTCCTTCCAACCGAATGGATGCCACATCGGTCGGTGTTTCAGGCGATTTGCGAGCAGTGGGGCCGTCCTCAGGTCGACCTTTTCGCTACTCGATGGAATCATCAGGTAGAGACTTTTATCTCCCCTTGTCCAGATCCTCTGGCATTTGCAGTAGACGCTCTGTCTCTGGACTGGACAGGTTGGATCGGCTATGCCTTTCCTCCTGCACCGATTCTTCCTCAAGTATTAGCGAAGATTCGAGCTTGCAGTTGCAGGATCTTTCTGATCACACCCCTGTCTCCACAGAGGGTGTGGATCAATCTGCTGCGGCCTCTATTGGCCGATCGACCGATTCGTCTACCTATACGTCGCGATCTTCTTTCACAGGGTCATCCCAGGAAGTATCACAACAACCTGGCGAGCCTGTCCCTTCAGGCCTGTCTTTTATCAGGTCCAGTCTCCGACGTAGAGGTTTTTCGAGACGATCAGTGGAGTGCATTTCTGCATCGCGGCGACCTTCCACTGGAATGACTTATGCCGCCAAGTGGAAGGTTTTCTGCCGCTGGAGTGCAGATCACAATGTGAATTACCGTGATCCGTCAATCACTCAAATTGCGGATTTTCTGGTTTTTCTTTTTGACTCCAAGGGCCTCCAGCCTATTACGATTAAGGGCTATCAGTCTATGCTGTCTGATACTTTCTCTTATGTGGGAAAGCGGTGCATCGGTCGTAATCTTTTTCTCTCCAAACTTATTCGGCACTTTTCTTTGAAGAGGCCTCGAGTTTTGCGTCTTACACCCAAGTGGAACTTGGCATGGGTGTTGCACTGTTTGGAGGGGGCGCCATTCGAGCCTTTATCTGAGACTGACATGCGTTTTCTCACCTATAAGACGGCTTTTCTTCTAGCATTTGCTTCTGCTCGTCGAGTCAGTGAGCTTCATGCGCTATCTGTTGATTCTGCCTTCTTCCGAAATGAGGCTAACAGTGTCACCTTCACTACTGATTGCTCTTTTCTGGCTAAGAATCAACTTCCTGATTCGGTACCTCCTCCATCTGCATTCGGGCTCTCCCTGCTGTAGATGGCCGGAGGCCTCTTCTTTGTTCTGTTCGCGCGATCAAGACTTACATTACTCGCACTCAGTTGATTAGGAGGGGTCGGAAGAGATTCTTTCTGTCTCTCATTCCAAAGAGGCAGTCTATCTCTTCCCATTCTATTTCCAGGTGGATCTGTCTTGCAATCAAGCTGGCTTATTCTCGCTTGTCTGTGTCGGATCTTGTTTCGAACCAGCTTAATGCTCATGAGGTTCGTGCCATTTCTACACCCTGGGCGTTCTCCAATTCTGTTTCGCTCCGGGATGTTATGAATGTGGCTTACTGTAGGAATGCTTCTACCTTCTCCTCCTTTTATCTCTGCCACCTTCAGCAGCAATCTGAGGACCTTTATTCTTTAGGCCCTCTCGTTGCTGCTCAGGCTGTTGTGCACCCTCGTTAAAATTGTTTTTGTCGAGATTGCGCTTCGCTCAGCCTTGTTCTTTTCAGGTGCCTTCTCTCTATCTTCATTACAGGTTTTCGTTTTTGTTCTCTGCCATCCTTGCTTTCGTTCTGCTACTCTTGTTGGTATTGGTTATGTGATTCACCCCCTCCTATTGTTTATTCAGCCAATTGTAAACAATTGTGAGTAGGTTGAAAAGAAATTAAAATTTTTTAGTAAATTTTGTTTCTTAACATACCTACCACAATTGTTTACCAGAGGCCCACCCTCCTTGGGGATATCTTTGATATCGATGCCTCCCCACTAAATCACAAACTTCTCGCTGGCGGAAATACGGAATTGACGTCACGGTTGTTGCGCATGTGCTCGGTAAACGCAAGAGGTGTGCAGAGAGAGTACCTGTAATTTTGAGCGCTGGTCTCGCTCGACCCTTTTTTCGATCTTTTTCGTGCTTTTGCACTCTAGTACTTTTCCAACTCGTTTGGAAAAGATTCTAAAAGCTTGAGTTAGTTCCGAAATAGGGCTTGCACTTATGTTACAGCCAATTGTAAACAATTGTGGTAGGTATATGTTAAGTAACAAAATTTACTAAAAAATTTTAATTTCTATAGGTTACCACCAAGGTATTTAGCATTACCTGTTAAAGGGTTATGATGTAAGCTCTTTATTTCCAAATCTGGGATATTATTCAGTTAATCCTTTACCTAACGAATCGGCTGTGTCCGCCCACGTAATATGTAAATTCCACAGTTGAAAAAAAAATATTAATTTTCAGAAAAATACAACAAAACTATATCATGTGACCCCTCATTGGAACAAGCTCATCGAGCGCGTTGCAATGAGGGGTTCCAGTGAGGGGTCACATGATATGGCTTTGTTGAAATATTTAGAACATTTTGAAACAGTAATATTTAATGTCATAAATTTGATATCATCTGCATTGGGTAGGGGTTAATCCTTTATCCAATGCACACAATTTCAAAATTTTATGTTTATGGGGATGCAGTCAAACACAAAAAGAGAAGTTTGTATAATTTGTAATAACTTGTTCTCCAATCCTTTTTGCATTAATATTTGCAAATAAAATGTGTTTGAACTTAACTACCAGGACTATTTAATTAAGAGATAATTAAGATAATTAAGTGGGCTCCATGTGTATAAGAATACCTATATAAAAGCGTGAGGGGTACATGTAATTCATCTACATTAAGAAATATTATTATAAAACATTGGGCTAAACTTGACTATACTTAGTTGTGGCCATCATATATATGTAGCCATAGGCGCAAAAATTTACTCAATAAACTGACCTTGTCATTTGAATACCTGTCGTCCACTGAGTATACCTGAATCTGTGTCTTTTGTTGATTGAACAAAGGACAGGGTATACATGTAAGTCACTTTACTGTACCAACCTCAATTGTATTCATGGATTTGAATAATTTGCTCCATGCAGTAGCACCTTGCTGCCACATGCTCAGTGTCACTCACCAAATGTTGGTAGGTTAATCAAATTCATGAATGCTTCCTTCCCTGGCCTAGTGGAACCCTGGGAAGTGGAGCAGTACTTGTCTACTGCAGTAAATACATTCTGCTTTACTGATAAATTAGACCCGGAACCAGTGCCTGAGGGGGAAGTCTTCTAAAGTGGACTGTATAGGTAAAAACGATTGACTTCCTACCTATGTTGCAGTCATGATACAGCCAAAGATACAGGAAGTGTGGTATCTCAGATTCACAGTTCCCTCATTTCTTTTCTGATGGGTGTGGTTCTACATGATCAAAATATATTAGAACCCTGTAATCAACGTCCACTTGTTGTGTCCTTGGGCAAGGAACTTAATCCCAACTGCCCACGTTTGGGCACGGTGGTGCCATGCACTACAGCATACTGCATGTCAATGAATTCAATGAAATTTGGAATGAAGATTGTTTGTTTTTGAAAGACTTTTAATTGAGTCATGTCCCTGCAGTAAAACAAAGAAAATACATGCAAATCACCTCCCCACAATTGGAATCTAATATTATTGCACCCTGGATATATTGCCCATCCATGGAAAGTGACCACTCCATGCTGGCCATACTGTAGATGCTAAAAGTGACCTTAAACTCCAATAAACAATCATTTCAGAAAAAGACCCACATATGCATGTTACATGTAAATTCAGTGCATGTATATTTGTAGATTTTGGTGTGTATTTTACCATCAAATGTGATAACAGTGCTGGATGTGTAATGTTCTCTGTGCTTCCTTACATGTACATGTAAACTTCCTCCCATCACTGTCTTGATATCATTACCAAATACATGAATGAGAAACTTGTCCCTTTTTTGTCTATTTTGTCTATATATACATGTAAATGGTTCCTGTCTTAGTGTTTGCCAAAACAACTACTTTTCATGTATGTACAGTCAAGAAGTTTGATGTGTTCAAAGTGTAAACACATATATATCTTGTATTGTTGCTACTTTCGAAGCAGTTTGAATGCAAATGGACATCACATTGTCAGCAGAGGTTCAATAACTGAAACTTAACTTGCATTTGCTTGATTTCTGAAACAGGTTTTCAAGTCTGGAGTGCATGAAGAAAACACAATTGGAATGGAGTTTCCACCCAAGTAATATATGTACATGTAACTTGTATTTTGTGCATAAGCATGGCAATTTATGCTCAACCAAAGTTTTAGACACAGATCTTTCTGCTCTATCCAGAGGTTCATTATCTGAAACTTTACTTGTGTTTCTCATGTACATGTTCATGTATTTTCACTGATTTTGATATTCACTGCCTGGATGGAAATCCCACCAACCAATGGGTGTTTTGATAATAATCATCTCTTCATGTACATACACAGAACGACACATGCATGTGAATGGGTTAATCGATATGGCAGGAGTGCCGACGCAGAAGGATAAAATGAGAGGCTGCTGGCCTTGAGTTTTATCCTTACGCAATAGTACAAGTGCCGTATCAATTAACCCATTCACACACGTGTGTCATTCTGTGTTTATTACATGCCTTCACATCTATAAAAGCAATTACTAGAGCTGTAGGTTTTCAAATTTCTTGTTTGGTTTCGGTTTTGGTTTTTCAGGTGGAATAAAACCTCGGTTCGGTTCGGTTTTCGGTTTGTTCATGAGGCCAAATAAAATTCAAAACTCATTCTTATGTCCGGAGTCATAACTGAATGGCAGTGAAATTGAGAGAAACTCAATGAATGCCCGAAATAAGCTATAATACATGAAGAATCAGGAAGGCCAATATAATAATTACCTAAATATACAGAACTTTTATTGTGCTTGGCCATTTTTCGAGGTCTGACACCTACACACAACTTGAGGAAAGCTGCAAACTCAACTAAACTGAAATGTCGGAAATTCTCAGAATGTAGCCTTCCCAGAGTAGTGAGAGTACCCAGACACTGCCACTGGCAGTGTTTGGGTACTCTCACTACTCTGGGATGGCTACATTCTGTGAATTTCTGCAGCAAGAGAGTATTTAATAAAAAACGAAAAACCTTAGATTACGGGATGTCGACAGTTTTCGTTTTGGTTTTTAAAAAAAAACTTAAAACCTCGGTTCAGTTTTGGTTAACCTCTAGCAATTACAAGAAGGACACTCAGCAATTCATTTGACAACTCGTCCCCTGAGTTGCAAAGTGTTCTGTGTGCCAGTAAGCACGTAGAACACATTGGAGCTCAGTGGACGAACTATCAATAAAAAGAACACATTTTATCGTCAACCAAATTTGCGAGGGGAACACGTGTTGCTATTTTAGCTATCGCCAGTGATTCAAATTGTAATTGCGGTGCACGATTTGTAGAAAATTCTAGTGAAATTCCGTTTCTATTTGAAAATAGTCCATCGACGATTTCTGTTCCGCACGTGTGTGGAACAGATTTTCATTTTCTGCATGGTTTAGTATTGCTGTAGATAGGAATTTCATAGAACAGGCATGTAATAAAATAGTGTGGTCACAAAAGTGGTCGCTTTCTCACTCAGATCACAATCTGATTTCAAATCTAAACTGAATCACAAAAATCATACAAATTTAGCATATGAGATCTAGTGGTCTCTATATTAACAGGTGATATTTCACAGCATTGTGGGAAGGAAATTAAGCAGTCAGAATATTACGACCAGGTCACATTCTGGTTATAGATGAGTAGTTTTTCATAAATATCGTTGAAGTATTGGTATCAAACCAGTACCGATTTGCCATACCTGGGGAATATCAGTATACAAGAATTTTTGGTATCAAAAAAAGATTTCCGACATAGTTAAAAAATAAAAGGGCAAACAACAGAAAATTACACAAAACTTCTGACAAAAAAGACCCCATCGACTCAGACTATGTACATGTTTGTCTAAATGCATTTGCCACCAGTCATTTGATGTAACAAAACTGATGAGAGAAAATACCCAGGAAGCATTTTCTCTTGGCCTTTTTGTCACATCAAATGAACAGTGACAAGTACCCGTGTTCCTTCCAACATTTTGACAATTCTGCAGCTTTGTCTGCTGTAAACTTGTGATCTTCAGCTGGGGAGTATACCCAAAACACACATATACCATTCTATTTTGGTGTTGTGTGCAAACATGTATGTTGTAGACACCGAATACCGTACCAAAACCAGGGCTTCAGATTGGCCTAATTCGGGAACACCAGAGGCTTGCCAAGGCAGCTGCTTTTTTCAATATTGTCTGTCTGGAATGTCATTTCCTGGATTCTGCAGGCCGTATTCATACCTCAGAATATCTATGGAGACTTATTCCATTTCTAATCACTTTCTTTTGCAGAATGTAGCAGGTGCCCCAATATGATGTCGCAGGGCAATTGTGGATAAACTCAAAATTAAGTTTTTAAGTGAGTTGGCAGCTGTTTCCACTCAAGTTTCAGCTGCCTAAAAGGCAGCCAAAATATGCCTACAAAACAACTGTAAAGTCATGTGATGTTCACTGTCATTGAGTAGCAAAATTGTATACAGATATTCAGGCCTTTATGGGTGAAATCATTCAAAGAAATATGGAAAAGAATTTAAAAGCAAAAACAAGCCATGCTACCTGAATAACCCTGTTAATTGAATAAAATTTCCCAACACAAATCCATTTACAATACCCCCAGTACAAATTTGACTTGTTAATTGAATATAGGTTATAGAGTAAACTCCTGTTAATTGAATAAAAAATCTTGCAACCTGTCAAGAAATTAAGTGAAGCAGTGCCTGTTCACTACGGTAAACAGGCTCTGTTTTACTGGTAAAATAGGACCCAGCCACCAATGCTTGGGAGGTGCAAACCCTCTCTAAAATGGGCAACATGGCTTATTAACGCTCACCCCTGGTCTTAATTGATACTCATGTTGTGGTCATGATTAGCCATTGTACAAAAATATGTGACCTTAAACACCAATAAATAATAATAATAATTTTGAGAAATTACACTGACTCTCCCCAGTTTTCCTTTTTTTCTAGACCTTTTTGGCCTCAATTCAGGCATTTAATCTGTTATATCTTGTTTGACAGAGCTCATGGAGCTCTGTCAACCAAGATATAATAGAATAAATGCTAAGTTTATCTCCAGAATACAGGCAGGAAAGTGACAAAATCCCTGTTAATTGAATACTCATATGGATTGAATAATTTTCATTGGCAAAGTGTCTATTCAATTACTTAATTTTTCAACTGCTTGCATGTATGTTCAGCCAACATGTACAGATATGATTTTGTGTAAAAACAAATGTGCACAGTGTACATGCTTATGCATCCCAGTAAGGAAATGTCTTGTTGCATATCCATGTAATACACATAAAATGTCAGCATTTATGTATTCAGTAAAACAAAGACTGAATTTTTACAGTGGGTTTGGCCACATTCAGCACGCTTCTGTACAATGTACAGCTATATGGCTTAACCCTAAGGTCCCCATACAGCCACAAATTGCCACTTTTATATTGCTTTGAAAAAGTTGTCCCAAATGTATTTTTCCTTGAGAACTACTTGTTGGTTGCATTTATCTTGACAATGTTTTTTATATGTTCATGTACATGTGCAAGTGCTGTTAAGTTAAACTGTTAAGTTATCTGTAACTGTGTACAAGGTAGTTATTATTGTCCCCCCTTGGGAACCCCAGGAAGTGAAGCAGTGCTTGTTTACTGTGGTAAATACACTCTGTTTCACTGGTAAAATAGGACCCAGTCACTAATGCTTGGGGTGTGAGTCCTCTAAAATAGGCAACATGGGGTGTAAATGATTGACTGACCTTGACTTTATCTCCATGTTGTGATCATGGTTGGCCATTGTGCAGAAGTATGTGACCTTAAACACCAGTAAATAAATATATAAATAGTTATTATTGTAAAATTAATGTTAGGATTTCAGGGACAAGAGCTTGGTGGCTCAGTGGTTATAGCATTGAACTTCAAACCGAGATCGATGCCCACCAAGAGAAACTGCATTGTGTCCTTGGGCAAGCCACTTAATCCTGATTGCCCACATGGGGACATGGTGGCTCTTTGTACTAAGGTGTACTGTGGCTCAGTTGGTAGAGCTGCAGGCTGCAAGCTGAGAGATCCTTGGTTTGAATCCCACCTGTGGCAACCGCATTGTGTCACCTGTGGCAACTGCGTTGTGCAAGACACTTCACCCCATTGCTCACATGGGGGCACAGTGGCATTGCGTACTAAGGCATACTGCACGTTAATGGTGCACCTGTCTTCAACCAATGATAACCCTGCGTGTGTAGTGTTAGTATGTTGGGGGGCTGACAGTTGCTCGGTGGTTCTCTCCAGGTACTCCAGCTTCCTCCACCCGTAAAACTGTCGTGGTCATGATTAGCCATTGTGCAGAAATATGTGACCTTAAACACCAATAAATAAATAAATAATACTAAGGTGTACTGCACGTCGATGGTTCACCTGTCTTCAACCAATGCTGACCCTGCTTGTGTGGAGTTTTTACGTTGGGGAGTCTGACAGTTGTTTGCCATTGCTTGGTGGTTTTCTCCGGTTCCTCCATCCATAAAACTATCCGACACGAGGTGACCCTTGCTGTTAAAAGTGCCATTAAACTCCAATAAATAAATAAATGAGATTTCAGCGTTAATTCACATATAACTGCCTTACATGGTAAACAAAATTCAGATATCATTTTCATGTTTCTCAGTATAATTCAATGTGAAATTAGCACAACTAAGATATATTTAATAAGTAAATTTCCAGTCCATAGTCTTAACCACTACAGTTCTGTGATCACAAAAGTGTTCTGTCTCATTTGATTTTTGATAGAAATGTGATACACACTCCACATATTTATTTGGTGGATAGAGATTACCTGGATCAAATATTAAAAAATCAAGACTGAATCATAAAAAAACATATGAAAATATATGTAATATCGGAAATATACGTGTACAGTAAAACCTGTCTTGAGAGACCACTGTCTTGAGAGACCACCTGTCTTGAGAGACCACATCTACCAGGCACCGATTGGTTTTACTCTATAATGGACCTGCTATGGGAGACCACCTGTCTTGAGAGACCACCTGTCTTGAGAGACCACTGTGACCTGGTACCAACTTGTATTTTTATGCCATAATGGACCTGTCTTGAAAGACCGCCCCTTTGAAGACTGAAACCATGACAAAAACTTTTTACCTGTTCTAGAATTGGAAAAACCATTGTGGTTATACTAACATAATTAAAAGTATTAAAAGCTCTTAATTGGATTTCAATTGCTAACTCATTACAGATTGAGATTATTGCTGAATAAACAATTTCATACATACAATAAATTTGTGTTGAAAAACTTTTTGTAACAAATTGAAATGGACTGTTATGAAAATTATAAAAATAAATTAGTGTTGAAAATCTTCAATGAAGATTTTTATAATTTTTATAACAGTCCATTTCAATTTGTTACAAAAACTTCATAAAATAGAACAACTACAAAGTAATTACAAAAATCCATTCTTCTCCATTTCTGAATTTTGTGGTTGGTTATTCACTGACTTGAGAAAACCTGAAACCTGTTATGAGAGACCACCTGTCTTGAGAGACCACTTTTATGTGGCCCAAAGGGTGGTCTCTCAAGACAGGTTCTACTGTAGTGTTTTCACAATTTTTTATTTTATCTGGTAGAGTGCTAAATTATTTTTGGTCATCAAAATTTGTTTACATGTTTTTGCCTTGTTACAATTTATGGGAGAGTGCCAAGAGGCACTCTCCCATAAATTCTAACATGGAAAATCCACAGAGACGAAATAATTTCACTGCAGAGATAACATGAAGCACATCCACAGGATATGATGTCTTTACGTTGCAGCACCTGCACTTCAGAATAAAGCTCAAATAGGGGCTTCCAGCACCCAAACAGTTAAGATGTGAGATTCTATTAAGTTTTGCACAAAACAAAAGCCAGTGAATTGTTACAAGATCATGTCGCTTTTGCAATCAGGTTGAAATTCTCTGTCTGCTTTTTTATTAACAGTGTATGTCCAGAGATCTAGAAAAACGCAGTTGAAGTCAGCCTTGGTGACGTACAGTGTATGTGTTGTTAGGTCATTGTTACAGTGTGGAAATAATAATATGGTAACAATACTTGTCAGTTACTGAATAAGTAAAAAAAAGTTCAACAGAATCCATTAATCCAGTGGTGACACTTTCTAGCTGGTATTATAATGTCCAAGAATGTGTCTGCAGAAACTGTACCCAATAAATTTGTAATGAAATGTTCGCTTCAAAATTTTAGCAATCTCCAATAAAATCCGATAAAATGCTCAGCAAAATTCAAATGGAGTTAAAATCCAATAAGTATTTGCACCACCAGTAGTTTTAAAATAATCCGGTAGAATCCTGGTTTTTCACAAAAATATATTCTGTTTCACAGCCTGTATAAATTTTCTTTTACAAGTAGAAAAAATTCTCTTCAAAATTCTCTTTTGGAATCGCTTTTCTAAATCATAAAGAAGCACAGATTCTCAAATCTCAAAAATATCTCAGTGAAGATGTAATAAACTGCTTCTATAATAATGCCCCTGTCCTGCAACAATAATAATCTCCAAGGTGAACAACTGTTCTGTTATGAATAGAATGTCTGTCTGAAATGAGTTCCTGAATTCTGTTGACGAAGGTTTAAACAGTTTATCAGTCAGAAACTTTCAGAAGGGAGAAATTTCTCCCAATATTCTATTTTTCATCAATTTTTGATTGGTTGATTAAAATCACCTCATTAAGCTTCTAGATGATTCTTTCTTAATTCATGTAAACAAGGATGACCTACTTAAACAATCAACAGCTATTGTACAGTGATCTAAAAATAGATTCTGTGTTACAAGATGTAAGCATGTTGATAGGTACACTCAAAGGTCACTTAGTGCAAATGAGTCTCCCAAGCCAGAGTCTGCGTATTTACTAAGGGCATATCAATTCTGATATAATATGTGGGTGGAGTGGGGTGGGGTGGGGGGCTATAACACCATTTAGCATGGAATGTTTCTACAGGGTGATCTGAGAGTTTGAGTGTTTGACTGCAAACTGATCAGCACTGATGTAAGCAAAGCGTGCTGTGTTATGCTCACAATTTGTCAGACTAGAGACCTGCTTTATCATTTACATGTGTATAATTTCTTCTAGAGTACTTGTCTATGGACATAACACCAAATAATGCAGTCTTAGATCTATGCCTTAGACTTACAGGGAATGTTTCAGGACTTTGTGTCTGACAGGGTGTTCCTTGGAGCAGAAAGGACAGGATTGAGGCCATTGCATTTTAAAGCCCCACGAGATATATGTACATGAAGCTACAGTGCACATTAACAGCACATTGTGTTGTCTATTGCATATTCAAGATTTTCTTAGAATGCATGTGCATGTGCCTTTAGAATTTTACCAATGGAAGATGATTTGTGTGGAATATATGTATGTTGGAATGATAAGCTCTTCTGGTGTGAAACCAGATCTGATATGACATTTGAGCAAAGTATTAAGGGGGCTCAAATGGTGACGCTCCTTATCAACTCCAGTGGGAGGGTATCAGCAAGATCAGAAGGGCTCCTGTTTGTGCATCATTGTGCTCACAAAAGCTGTTTCTCAAATAGTTTTCAGTTTGTCATGATGATTTGACACCAGTGGATCTAATTTCATAAATAAAATATTGTGATTTTCAGACCGGTACCAGAAAAAAGTATGAAAATTGCGTTTGAGATGTACTCTTGTGTTTGTAATAAACGTACATGTATGTTTATTAATTTGGGGGATTTTTTCCACCCTGTATGCACCTTATTTGGGCCTGTATGTTTATTAACATTGCCCTTCCATCAGGTGGGAGATCTTTAAATTAGTAAATCTTCACTCGATTGTGTGATATTCTTTTGTTTAGTACAGTATATTCATTTTCGTAATCATGATGCATGAACACCTCATCCCCTGAGTTCCAATGTGTTCTATGTGCCAGTACTAGTAGGCACATAGAACACATTGGAACTCAGGTGATGACCTATTATTTTTCTTCAATAAAACTAACTGCGGTACTGGAAAATAAGTTGGCTTTTTGATAAAATCAACAAGGATTACTCTCCCACCGCTCAATGGATTTCCGCCCTGTAGTATTATGTGGGCCTGCACTTTTATTTGATTAGCTCAACTTTGACAAAGTCAAATTTGAGCTATTGTCATGGCCCGTCATCTGTCTGTCCGTCCGTCCATCCGTCTGTCTGTCTGTCCGTCCGTCAACAATTGGCTATGGCTCGGGCTAGAGGTCGTATTTATGAACCGATCTTTACGAAACTTCTTGTGTACCTTTGTTATGACCCTGGGACGGGAACGAGTGTTTATAGGTGTGGTCTGAAATTCAAGATGGCTGCCAGTGGCCATTTTGTACCGATGATGCAAAAATCAGTTTTTTGTACAGAACTTCTGTATGAAAGTTCTGATTTGAATAAAGTTTTGTATAAATGTTTAGTACCCTGGGATACATCACATATAATACGGTTTTTTTTCTCATGCGTAAATTATGCAAATTAGACTGACTTTGATTTATTTAGTGTTACTTTCAGAGCTGTAAGTGCCAAGCTGCTATGGCTCGGGCTAGAGGCCGTATTTATGAACCAATCTTTACGAAACTTCTTGGGTACCTTTGTTATGACCATGGGACGAGAACGAGTGTTTTTGGGTGCAGTCCCAAATTCCAGATGGCTGCCAGCAGCCATTTTGTACCGACGATGCCGAAATCTGTTTTTTGTACAGAACTTCCATATGAAAGCTCTGATTTGAATAATTTTTTGTATGAATGTTTAGTACCATGGGATACATTACATATATTATATTACAGGTTTTTTTCTTGTGCGTAAATTATGCAAATTAGGCTAACTTTGATTTATTTAGTGTTACTTTCAGCACTGTGAGTGCAAATCCCAATACGGCTCGGGCTAGAGGCCGTATTTATGAACCGATCTTAACGAAACTTCTTGGGTACCTTTGTTATCACTGTGGGACGAGAAGGAGTGTTTTGGGGTCCAGTCTGAAATTCAGGATGGCCGCTAGCAGCCATTTTGTTCAAAATTAAGTGCAATCAGATTTTTGCACAGAACTTCCAAATGAAAGATCTGATTTGAATAAATTTTTGTATGAATGTTTAGTACCATGGGATACATTACATATAATACAGAGTTTTTCTCGTGAATAAATTATGCAAATTAGGGGTCTGGGTGGGACTTAGAAAATTTTGGACCAAAATCCGGAAATTAGTTTTTTGTGTTTTGATGCATTTTGATCAATTTTAAGAAGAAGAAGAAAAAATTTTAGTCTGAAAATATTTTGTTTGGGACTGAAAATTTCCACACAAAAATAATAATCTACAATGATTGGTCTTAATCTGTAGTCCATTACAGTCACCTTGTAATTCTTTTATTATTGTTGACTGGGCCAAAACAAATACTAATTCCTGTCATATTCATTATTCAGTTGTCTTGGTCACAGCAAGTACTAATTCCTGTCATATCCAAGTTGAGCTACAGAGTCATTGACTCTTTCATTTTGATAAATGTTCCACCCTGTCCTTTTATTCCTACCTGTACTTTTATTTGGAACACAAGAGAACATGTAATGTCTTTCTTTTTCAGCAGGTGTGTTTCTACAGCATTCAACAAAGTAAAGCAGACAGAGAATTCAGATAGCACCCCTATCATGATCCAGTCTAAATTCTCTGTCCACTGTTTTAATGACAATTCTGTACATTGAATGGTACTGTGATCACAAAATTAGTACATTGTATGGTACTGTGAACACAAAAGTGGTATATTGTTTGGTATTGTGATCACAAAGTAAGTACATTGTATGGTATTGTGATCACAAAATCAGTACATTGTATGGTACAGTGGAACCCTGTCAATTGAATTGTCACTTTGCCAATAAAAAAATATTCAATTAACAGGAGTATTCAATTAACAGGGATTGTGTCACTTTCCTGTATTCTAGAGATAAACTGAGCATTTATTCTATTTTATCTTGTTTGACAGAGCTCCACTAGCTCTGTCAAACAAGATATAATAGATTAAATGCCTGTTTTGAATGTTCTGAGGCCAAATAGCTCTATAAATAAAGGAAGACTAGGGACAGTCAGGGTAATTTCTCACCAGGTTACAAGATTTTTTATTCGGTTAACAGGAGTTTACTCTATAACCATTTTTCAATTACATGTAACAGGTCAAATTTGTACTGGAGGTATGGTAAATGGTTTTGTGATCTGAAATTATATTCACTTAACAGGGTTATTCAGTTAAGAGATAGTGTTGGGAGGTTATGAAATTTTTCCACAGTTTCGGTTTCTACTCGGAAAAAAGGGTTGACTCCGGTTTCAGGGTTTTTTTAGAGAAAAATATTAGTTTTAGTAAAAGTTTGATGTGCAAGTATCTCTCCCTCACTCTAAAATTATGAGATTGTACAGTTAAAACTAAAAGTCCTTTCATGAAATGTGCACAAATAGCACGTCAATCTGTGCATTAATCTACGCGTTATCACCATAGTAAGGCTATCAAATTATGTACATATGGCCTGTGCACAAGCAATGTGTCAGCCAATGGACCTCTGGATAACCCGGAGGTCCATTAGCAGAAACATTGCCTGTGTTTGCTATGAGTAACCAGGAGAACTTGCCGTGCTTTGGATGCCATTTGATATGGCAATTGCACGCAATTCCTACATGCAATTAAGCAATTAAATATATTGGATAGTATAAATGCAGAGCAAGTGATAAGTTCTAGTTCAGCAAAGGAAACTGCATTTGGATAAAATGATCATTTTGCAGATACAGAGTTTTACCATTGGTGTTGAAGGTCAAGAAAATTAATGAATATTGTGTTGAGTTTTGTGCATTGATACTGAAAGCCCCGAGTCTTGGACTGCAGTCTTGAAAATGTTATTGGTGCAAGTATAGTGTATAACTGTTTTTTTTAATTCCATTCAAACATATACATAGAAATTATTGACGGTGGCCAGCAAATGCATGGATATTGCATTCAAGTGAAGTGTGTGGTCATTTTGGTAATTTGATGTTTGTTTTATTTTTGTTCTAAACCAGATGGCACTTTCAGTCTCACAATGAATGGGGAAATTTTCATCATTTCATTCATTCGTTATTCGAAGGAAAGCTTATTTAATATGATTATATTATGGGATCAGAAAATTAATTAGGCCTATGGGGCTCTGATTTTTTTCTGTGATTTCCTCCCTTTTCATTTAACACATTACACGAAGTAATAGCATTCGAGATTGTGCAGTTAAATAACCGTGCGTGTCCCAACTGATGGTCATCTCACATTCAGGTCTGTCAGTGTTTTTAAATAAACGACACCGAGTTGTATTTTCGGTTAACCTCCCAACGCTACTATTAAGAGATATCCAATTAAGGGGCCCCACTGTACTGTGATCACAAAAATGGTATATTGTATGGTATAGTACAGTCTATAACGAACTACACCATTAGGCACTATTCTTTTGTTAATGGCACCATATTAGTGCCTTACAGTACGTGGAGAGTGTATTATTACTAAATCACCTGCAGAGTGGAAGTTCCACCCGAGGAATAATTACAAATTTGTTGCAAAGCATAACCAGCACCAGCAAAGTTTCAGCCAATGGACCTCCGGGTTAAACTCGGAGGTCCATTGGTTGAAACATTGCTTGTGTTTTTTGTCCATATGTACAAAATTCGAAAGTTATAGCTTGGGTGATAACTCCACTCTGCAGGTGATTTAGTTACAATCCACTCTCCACGTACTGTATTATGGCAACATTGCTATAGCATTAACGATATATTTTAAACATGTTATTGGATGAAAAGAAGAGCAGCGAATACTTATAACAATATGGACGATTTGAGCCATGCAAAGCTTTTTTATGTTAAATGGGCTGATGAAGTCAATGTATTCATTGATGCTGATACAATTAAAGCTCAGATTTCCCTCAACCTACCTGGTTTCATGAGAGTCCTCGAGGGTATGTTTAAATAATTGCAGTTAAAACTTCTATAAATATAAAGCTCTCAATTTTTAAAGTTAAAGGGAGAGAGGGTGGCGGGAGCCCTCCTTTTGTGTTCGATAACGATGATATCAAGCATGAATTGGGGATACAAAAAATGAAGTAGAAATATTAGTGAAAGCAATGAAATGGCCTACTTATATGTGTAAAATGAGCCGATTAAAATTTATTTTAAAAAAGGAAACAGAAATTCCAGAGCCCTGATAATAAACTGCATCTGATCAGACTGATAGCTCAGTTTGAATGTGCAAAAGACCACATTTCCAAATCACAGGTTAAATGAACCCACCAAAAGTTGAGCCTATTTTGTTCAAACCTTTATCCAGATGGACCGTTTGGAGAGAGAGGGAGTGGGGGCTGCACTGGGAGTCAAAGGTTTTAGTGTGCTACGGGCCCGCTCTGTAGCACATGTATATTGGGGCATTAAACCAATTACATCCATCCTTTACATTGCACTATTCACTCAATTGGCAGGCCATGTTCCAGGTCGAACATTTAAGCCAAGGGAGGGTGCCACCAAACCGTTGGAAGCTGAGAAGCCGGACAGACCACAGAGGCACCGGGAGCCATCCGCCCAGAAGTCAAGGTGGGGAAGGAGAGGAAGAGGGAGGACAGCCAACAGACAACCTCAGGGGTCCGCCGGTGGGGTTCTAGGTCCATGATCATCCCAACCAAGTCCCAACAGCAAAATTCTGGGTCGGGGTGGCAGTGTGGCCTACTGCAACCATGTTGCTTGGGCTTGAATGAACTTAAATGAATTCTTAACCTGCAGGGGCTACACTACCAGTGATTTAGCTGGTCTGGGCATGCCTGGCCTGCAATATGCGTAGTGAAAAATTTATTACTCACTTTTTACTTATGACATCTGATTCATTCCAGTCTCCAGCTGAGTGCTTTCTGAATGGCATGCAGCCGTCAGAAACTCACACTTTCAACAAATGAAATATTTTTTCTACTCATCAATTCACCCAAAACTGTACCAATTTTTATCACCCCTTCCAACTTTTAAAAGCGATTCGCTGTATCAGAACTATCAAGGATTTGTGCAATTGTAGAAACGTTCCTTTTATTTTAATGCAGCATTGAATGAAGAGCGTACAACACAAACACAGCGATTTTTCATTGTTGGTGAAAAACGCTGCTGTGCACATTTTCCTTTCAATAAATACTACAATGTAGTAATGGACAAAACTGTGCAGGGCAATTCGCAAAAATCACCATTAGATTTTCATTATTTTTTTCCATTTTGTGTCTCAAAAACTTAGTTTATGACCCCTCATTGGAATGAGTTCATTCCAATAAGGGTGTCAGAAGTTAGTTTTTGACACAAAAAATGATAAGTTATTCAGTAATTTTGTTGCATATGTTGTCTTCCTTTTGTGTTATGCAAAGGGTTGAACTTGACTCATCAATGCCCGCAAAGTGAATTCAAAGTGTGTGTGAAAACTCTCTAAAAAATATTGTGACCAGAGGAGTGATCTGGGCTATTTTATGGCAGATACAGCTTTTGATGCACAGAGTGACCTCAAACACAAATTCAGAATGGTGCAGGACATAGTTATGCAGATGCGGAAAAAAAATTTCTTGGCAGCGTTCAGTAAAGTTTTAACCTGTTCTAAAATGTAATGACATTTAATTTCCATTGATATTACTGATGTGTTGGTATCTTAGGTAAAAGGTCACTTGGTAAGAATGTGAAGTGGTGCCTTTGTGTGTATGTTGGTGGAGTTAATGACTCATTTTCAACTTATTCGCTTGCTGTTTGTCACTGAAAGGGGCCTCAAACAATTATTGCAGTTGAATAAATACTGCATGTATATTGAAGTCAGGTCAGCCTATTTGAATTTTTTTCGCATAAATATTTGTGAAATGTCTCTGCATATTGTGTTCAATAGGAAAAGCATCCAGCATCTACAAAGCATCAAGTCAAAATAAATTGAAGTGTAACTGCAGGAAAGATTCTGAATTATTTTTTCTTTATGATCATGATGTGTGTAATATCATTGCTATCTTTGATAATTCCTCATGGTAACTTGAATAACCATCTGGAATAACAGGACCAGGTAATAAATTGTGAACGGAAAGGAAGAAAAGAAATGGAGAAAAAGAAACAATTTTTAACACAAAAAAATGAAACAAATATACATGTAAAAAGCAGATCAAAACAGTGAAACCCTGTTAATTGAATATCCACTTTGCCAGTGAAGATTATTCAATTAACAGGGGTATTCAATTAACAGGGATCATACCACTTTCCTGTATTCTAGAGATAAACTTAGCATGTGTTCTATATTATCTTGTTTGACAGAGCTCATGGAGCTCTGTCAAACAACATATAATACATCCAGATTAAATGCCTGTATTGGATGTACTTTGGCCAAATAGGTCTATAAACAAAGGAAAGCCGGGGAGAGTCAGTGTAATTTCTCGACAGGTTACAAGATTTTTTATTCAATTAACAGGAGTTTACTCTATAACCTATATTCATTTAAGTCAAATTTGTACTGGAGGTATGGTAAATAGTTTTGTGTTGGGAAATTATATTCAATTAACAGGGTTATTCAGTTAAGAGATATCCAGTTAAGTGGGCTTTACTGTAACAACAATAATTATATTATATATATATATATATTTACATGTAGCAAAGTGTAATTTTTTAAGTTAAAACACTGATTTCAATTATTTATGTATTTGAATCCCCCAAAATTATTATTTATTCCCATACATTTGCAAGAAATTTGTTTGAAAGACCATTTTCATGTGAATTACTGGAAATAAATTAGCATATACAGAACATGGAGTATTGATTACCACGAGAGGTGCAGGCTGCAAGCCGAGAGGTCCTCGGTTCAAATCTCATGTGCAGCAACCATTTTGTGTCCTTGGTCAAGACACTTCACCCCCATTGCCCACGCGGGGGCACGGTGGTGTTGTTTACTTGAAGGTGTACTGCATGTCGATGGTGCACTTGTCTTCAACCAATGGTAACTCTGCTTGTGTGGAGTTATTATGTTGGGGAGTCTGACATTTGGTCACCGTTGCTTGGTGGTTCTCTCCTGCTCCCTCCACCCGTAAAACTGTCTGACATGAGGTGACCCTGACTGTCAAAAGTGTTGTTAAACTCCAATAAAGTAATAAATAAATATCACTAAAACACCTGTAAAGTGGAAGTTTCACATGTATAATAACTGTTGATTCCTGAAAGAATACATAAGTCACCAAGCTAAGTTTCAGCCAGTGGACCTCTGGGTTAAGCCAGAGGTCCATTGGCTGAAACTTTGCTTGGCTTTCATAAGCTTTTTCATAGAGAAGGCTTTTTGTCTGGGTGAAACTTCACAACACGTGTGTTAGTGGTAATCTACTCTCCATGTACTGTACAATCTAGGAATCTAGGTATTCAAATCGAAAAAATTTGTTTCCAGAAATTTATACGAATATGGTTTGGTAAATCATATTCAGTAATGTTTTTCTTTACATGTACATGCATGAATATTTTTCCTCAACAGATACCATTTATACACCCCCACTCTCGGAGAGAATGGTGGGTATGCTGGATTACATGTGTCAGTGCATCTGTCCATGCGTCCATGCATTTGTCCATCCTTCCACCTGCAGTGATATCTTACCAGTGAGTGCATGGATTTCAATGAAATTTTGTATGAGGGATCCTTATGACAAGCCTCTCCAGCACATTTTATAAAAAAGTTGCTCGCATTTTTTCACTAGAGTTACAATCTTTAATTTGTTTTTAATTCATTTTTGCTTCATCGGTCCAGCACTGCAGTGGGGGTTGCCTTCAGTAAAAACTCTTGTTAATTTTCAGTAATTTTTTTTTATTGTGGTTTAATGATACTTTTGACAGCCAGGGTCTCCTTGTGTCGAACAGTTTTGTGGGTGGAAGAAGCCAGAGTACCCAGAGAGCAGTGGCAAGCAACTGTCAGACTCTTCTTTGTACCAACTTCACACATGCAGGGTTAGCATTGTTTGAAGACAAGTGCACCATCGACGTGCAGTACATCTTAGTTCACAGCACCACCATGCCCCCACATAGGCAATTGGGATTAAGTGTTTTGCCAATGGATGCAACACAGTTATCCATGACAGGGGTCGAACCGTTGTCCTTTCAGTTTGAACTACTGAGCCACAGCCTTTCCTACTTTGGGGTAATATATATTTGTTTATTTGTGTTTAAGGTCACACATTTCTGCCCTGTGGCTAATCATGACCAACTTTGCGGTAATAAAATGAACATAAAAATTATAGAAATATAAAAAAAGTAAGGCTTTTTGCTTGAGGGTATTTTCTGTAGGGATCTTTAAGATTCTGAACAGAAAATGTTGTGGTTCTTTCTGGCCATTACTTATTTTCCTGTTACTTTTTTTGTTTCTTTATCTCCTGTCTCTTTCTTTCCTACATTTGTAATAAACATCTGAGATGAGTGTTGAGTCATCCTCTAAGGTGGGCAACATAATTAAAAATGTTTGGCTAAACTTAATTTTTTAGCTAATTTTGTCATGACCCGTCGTCTGTCTGTCCGCCTGTTGCGCCATACACACAGCTCAGACTGGAGGCCGTATTTATGAACGGATCTTTACGAAACTTCTTGGGTACCTTTGTTATCATTATGAGACGAGAACGAGTGTTTTGGGGTGCGGTCCAAAAATTTTGTACCAAAATTAGTGCAATCAGTTTTTTGTACAAAACTTCTGTATGACAGTTCTGATTTGAATAAATTTCTGTATGAATGTTTAGTAACATGGAATACATCACATATAATACAGGTCTTTTTCTCGAGCAGAAATTATGCAAATTAGATGAACTTTGATTTATTCAGTGCAACTTATACACAGTTAGTGCATGTGTCAATACGGCTTGGGCTGGAGGCTGTGTTTATAAACCGATCTTCACAAAACGTCTTGGGTACATTTGTTATCACCTTGGGATGAGAACGAGTGTTTCTGGGTGCGATCCAAAATTAAAGATGGCTGCCAGTGGCCATTTTGTACCGAAATTAGGTTCAATCAGTTTTTGTACACAACTTCTATACGGCTAAGGCTGGAGGCCGTATTTATGAACCGATGTTTACGAAACTTCTTGGGTACCTTTGTTATCCCTATGGGATGAGAACGAGTGTTTTTGTGTGCGGTCCAAAATTCAAGATGGCCGTCAGCAGCCTTTTTGTACCAAAATTAGTGCAATCAGTTTTTTGTACAGAATTTCTGTATGAAAGTTCTGATTCGAATAAATTTTTGTAGGAATGTTTAGTAACATGGAATACATCACATGTAATACAGGTTTTTTTCTCGTGCAGAAATTATGCAAATTAGATGAACTTTGATTTGTTCAGTGCTACTTGTACACAGTAAGTGCACATGTCAATACGGCTAGAGTCTGTATTTATGAACTGATCTTCACGAAACTTCTTGGGGTACCTTTGTTATCACCTTGTGACAGGAACGAGTGTTTTTGGGTGCCTTTGTTATCACTGTGCTATGAGAACAAATATTTTTGGGTTCAGTCAGACCCACTCGGTGACTCGAAGATTTCTTTTCTAGTTTAGCATCTAACTGTCACCCCACTTTTACAATACTTTACCTATACATTTGTTACAGGCAATGGTCAGCATTTATGTACAGACCGTTACAATACTTTACATGTACCTTTGTTATCAGGTCATTACCAAGATGTTTGTCATTGCTGTGTCACACACTATACATGTACATGTCTTAAACAAGTTGAGCTACAGTGTCGCTGACACTTTCATTTACATTTGTGTTATGGTCAGAATATACCAATAGAGGCAGAAAGTGAATAAAACGCAATAAATAAGCATTCATCAGCAAAATCAATATCCTGTAACATCATGGGTTATCACTCCTGACCATGTAAACTTATTGTAACTTTCTGTGCATTTTCTTGAAATTCTTAAAAAATGAAGTCATTGCTGCTGGTGAGGTTTCAGTAAGCATACATGTATGCTTGAGGGCTCAATCTGTTCATCTGTACTAATATATGCATGTACAAATATTTCACATTATAACTCATGCACCAGTTGTCAGATTTTGATGTCCATTCCTGATGGGAAAGAATATCCACATATTACTGGTTGTGTTATTGCATTCGTACCAGAGTTATGGCCCTTGTTGCACTTAGAAAACTTTTCATACGAACATGTTGCATTATAACTCAATCATTGGTCGTTCGAAGTTGATGTTCTTTGGTTTGTTGATTGACTGCCATTCGGGAAAAGCTGTCCATATATTGCATGTTTTTTCCATGCATACATACCAGAGTTATGGCCCTTGTTATAATTAGAAAACTTTCTGTATGAACATTTTGCTTCATAACTCAAGCTTCAGTTGTCAGATTTTCATGTCCTTTGGTATGGTGAGAGACCAATATGGGGGAAAGGACATCCAACTATTGCAGGTTTTGTACATGCATACAATCCAGAGTAACAGCCCTTCTTACACTTAGAAAACTGTCCCTGTGAATGTTTTGCATTTTAACTTGAGCTTTGTTGTCTTGTCGGGTTTTGATGTTCTTTGATTTGGTGATAGACCAGTATGGGGAAAGGATATCCACATATTGTAGGTTTCATCCATGCATGCTCACCACAATTATACCTCTTGTTAGACTTAGAAAAAACTCTTTTTGCTTTGTTGTCTTTTGTCCATAGGAATAATATTTATTGAATGGCAGCTGAAAATTGAACAATTTTTATATCACCTATGTTGAATGGGTTTGCAGGTTGGGGCAGTGGGTTGAACTGAGTTAGTTTCCATGTATTTTCATTTGGTTCTTCAAAATGGCAAGATATTTAAGCCATCTAGGGAAATGCCACCACTCCAGTGAGAAGCGTATGCTATCTGTGGTATTCCAGGAGGGGGAGGGCATATGCAGCACTTTGCATTGCTCTTTTTTCTTGTTCAGTTATGTGCTTTGGATATTGTTGCCTCCTTTCTCATATAGATTACATTGTACCTGTATTTGTAATTATTATGTGTAGATAGACATGTACATGTGTGGGTTGTATGTAAACTGACTGTTAACAATATAACTCTGATGATGGTTACCTGATATGAACTGATTAGTAATTGAGTGTGTACCCTATACTTGTACAATCATGATCAAGATAACTATTTGATTTATTACTGACTTTACATTGTTAAGAAAAGTTGTCACCAATGCAAATAAACAGAAATGATTAGATATTATTGTACTCTGTTTACCTGTGTTAACACTGAGAAATGGAGTAGTGTTTGTTCACTGAGGTAGACCAAGTTCTGCTTTACCCATGCTTGAGGCAAACAACCTTTATAGTGGGCAGCATAAACAATTGTCAAGACATTACCGTATGGTTTTGTTGTGGTCATGATGTAGCCAATTTTGGCCTGAAACCCAAAGACCTTTAGCACAGTCTACAAGTCGTATTTATGAAGGGATTTCATTGTAACTTGACAGAATGACTCTGTATACTGTCTAAATGAGAACATCCCACTTTGGTAGGCGCACGTTATGTAGGTTCCTATAGCAAAGTCTCCAGCTTGCATTTATGAAGGGATTTCTTTGCAAATTTGTTGGATGACTCAGTATAATGTCTAGGTGAGAATGTCCTATTTTGGCCATGATCGGTCAACCTTTATGTCCACACATGCATGTGACCTAGATTTGTTTAGTACAGTCAACAGTTCACATTTATGAAGCAATTTCATTGTAACTTGGAAGGATAGCTCGGTATGATACCCAGATGAGTCTATCATATTTTGGTCATGATCGGCCAGCCGTTACCACCGCCTGGTCATGTGGCCTAGATTCCTTTAGCACTGTCTACACAGGTTGTTTTTATGAAAGGATTTCATTGTAACTTGGTAGGATAACTTGGTATGATATCTAACTGAAACTCTCCTATTTTGGTGATGATCGGTTCTCTGTGACCACCTAAATGTCATTTGACCTAGATTTCTTTAGCAAAGTTTACGAGTTCTATTTATGAAGGGATTTCATTGTAACTTGCTGGGATGATTCGTTTTGGAATGATTTTACAGTAATTTGGTAACTTTGGTTGAAATACATTAACTGTGAGGGCCACATTAACTCAGGTCTCAGTTCTTTAGTACAGTCTAGACCTCAAATTAATCTTATTGAAAACAATGCATTTTGGGACAGAAAATGGTAACATATTCTCAATATTCTTGTCTTCATAATACTTTCATAAACATTGAACATTATCCTTTTCATCAAACACTACACACAATCAAGTTAAACTACAGCATCATTGACACTTTCATTAGCTTAACTTGACAAAGTCAAGATAAGCTATTGCCATCACATGTCTGTTAGTCTGTCAGTCTGTCCACATTTTCTTTGGCACAGGCTTCACCCTGCAGTTCTTGTCCAATCATCACAAAATTTCATATGTAGGTTCTAGATCATGTCTAGATGAGAACATCCGCATTTGGTCCTGATTGGTCAACCATGATGGCTGTGAGAGTCCAAAACCCCAAAACCTTCAGCAAAGTCTGCAGTTCAGCGTATTTATGAAGGGATTTCATTGTAACTTTGTAGGATGACTTCATATAATGTCTAGATGAGAACATCCCCTTTTGGTCACGAACGGACAGCTGTGAGAGCCTAAAACCCGAAAACCTTTAGCACAGTCTGCAGGTTGTATTTATGAAGGGATTTTATTGTAACTTGGGAGAATGACTCTGTATAATCATCCTATTTAGGCCATGATCGATCAATTGTGACAGCATGTGGCCTAGATTTGTTTAGCGCAGTCTGCAGTTCACATTTATGAAGGGATTTCACTGTAACTTGGTAGGATGACTCTGTGTAATGTCTAGATGTGACAGCTGCGAGAGCCCAAAGCCCAAGAACCTTTAGCAGTCTGCAGTTCAGCATATTTATGAAGGGATTTCATTGTAACTTGGTAGAATGACTGTATAATCGTCCTAATTAGGCCATGATCAGTCAACTGTGACAGCACATGACCTAGATTTGTTCAGCAGTCTGCAGTTCATATTTATGAAGCAATTTCATTGCAACTTGAAAGGATAACTTGGTATGATGTCTAGATGAGACTCGTATTTTGGTCATGATCAGTCAGCCGTTCCTGTCACCTGGTCACTTGACCTTGATTCCTTTAGCACTGCTTACAGGTTGTTTTTATGAAGGGATTTCATTATAACTTGCTATGATATTCAGATGAGACTCTCCTATCTTGGTCATAATCAGTCAACCATGACTGCCTAACCATTATGTGACCTAGATTCCTTTAACAAAGTCTACAAGTTATATTTACATGTATGAAGGGTTTTCAATGTAACTTGGTAGGATGACTCGATTTGGAATGATTTTACTGTAACTTAGTAACTTTGGTTGACATATGTTAACTGTTAGGGCCACATCAACCCAGGTCTTAATTCTATAGTACAGTCTACACTCAAATTATTCTTTTTGAAAACACAGCATACAGGGAATAGAAATTAACATGTTCTCAATAATCACAATTCTCGTCTTATTTCATAATTCTTTCATAAACATTGAACATTATCCTTTTCATCAAATATTACACACAGTCAAGTTAAGCTACAGTGTCATTGAAACTTTCATTTAGCTTACCTGAGTGAAACTCAAGGGGAGATTTAGTGATCACTTTCTGTCCGTCATCTAGTGTCCATTGTCTGTCTGTTTGGTCTGAACTTTATTTTGACTTCTCGTAAACCACAGAGCTGAATTGAACCAAATTTGTTATGTATTTTTCTTATCATATGTCAATTCAAGTTTGTTCAAATAAAGTTGCCTTGCCTCAGTGGGCAGGAGGACCACAAGAGACATAATTATGTCAGCACCCACAATTTTTTTTTTTTAAATTAAAAAATCTTCTCCAGAACTAGCAATCAGAATCATTTGATACTGGGTATACAGCATCCTTAAAGGGATCAGATTCAGGTTTGTTCATAACACATATCTAGGCTCATATTTGGGTTCCCTATGGGAACCTGAATTTTAACTTGGTTCAATATGAGGACATTTTTTTAAAAATATTCTACCAAAATCTCTCAATATTTGTTATAGTGCATCTGTAAGAGGAGTCAGCATGAAGTTTGTTCAAATCAAGTCCCTGAAGTTATATTTGGGATCTCTGTGAGAGCCTGATTTTAACTTGGTGCAATATGAGGAATATTCTTTATCAATTTTCTTCCCTGAATTCCATCAGACAAAATCTTTTGATATTGTATAGCATCCTTAGTGGGGTGAGACTCAATTTTGTTCAGATCAAGTCCCTGGGTTCATAGTTTAACTAGGTCCAGTATGAGGAAAACTCCTTGGGGTGGGGGGGCAGATTCATGTTTGTTCAAATCAAGTCCCTCGGGTCATATTTGAGCACCCTGTTGGAGCCTGAATTTTAACGTAGTGCAATAGGAGGAATACTCTAAAAATCTTCTTCAGATCCATCAGTCAGGATCTTTTGATATGTAATATTCAGTATCCTCAAGTGGTTCAGATTCAATTTTAATCAAATCAAGTTCCTGGGGTCATATTTGAGCTCACTGCATGTGGCAACTGGAATTTTAGCTCAGTACAATATTAAAAATGTTCTTTAAAACCCTTCTTCATATCTACCAATCAGAATATTTGGATATATGGTTTGCAGTATTCTTATTTGGGTGAGGTTCCCGTTTGTTCAAATCAAGTTCCTGGGTTCATTTTTAGGCTCATTATGGAAACCTAAATTTTAACTTGACGCAGTATGGGGAAATTCATTTAAAAATTCAGATCTTGCCAGTCAGAATCTTTTGATATTTGATAGGTTGCAACCTTAGGAGGTTCAGATTCCAGTTTGTTCAAATCAAGTCTCTTGGGTCTTATTTGGTCTCCCTATTGAAGCCTGAATTTTAACTTGGTGTACAGTATGGCTGCCGAGGACTGGTCACTTTTCACGGTTGGGTAATATTTCCATGGACACAATAATATTATATTCAAAACACCAATTATAGGAATAATCATCAAAAATCTAATGAAGCACAGTTGCTGCTGATGATTTTTATTACCCGATGAATGCATGCGTGAACATCGCTGCCCCTGCATGGATTATGACCAGTCCATGGCGACTGTACTATAGTATGAGGAATTTTCTTCAAAGATCTTCAACAGATCCAGCGGGCAGAATCTTTTAATAATCAGTCTATACCATTACTATGACTCCTTGATTTAAGTGTTATGCTTGACTAATTTTGGTGGGCACCAGAGGATTGAAATTTAACACAGAATCCAATGGGGAATTTACTATTTGTTTGAATGAATTGTTCTCATGCACGATAGAGCTGATTGTGGTAAATTAATTTTAATGATGTAAATTAATTATGATGTAAAAGTGAGTATATAAGATTAGCGTTGGTTCAAATGGGGACCCACCAGGCCAGTTGAGGCTATTTGAGGGAAGGGGGGAAGTGCTGGATTTAACTTTAAATCTTTCTTGTTTATTTTTATACCCCCACAAATGTATTTTGATAGGTTATATACCTCCCTGTGGGAACCCCAGGCATTGAAGCAGCACTTATTTACTTTTGTAAAGACTAGAGTGTGCAGGACAAGACTTTGTATCCATGTTGATGTCATGATTTATTTATTTATTTATTTATTTATTTGAGTTTAACAATGGGTGGAAGAAGCCGGAGTGCCCGAAGAGTCTAACCACCAGGCAACAGCGAGCAACTGTCAAGTAACTCCACACAAGCAGGATTAGCATTGGTTGAAGACAGTGCACCATCGACATGCAGTACATCATAGTATAAAGCACCACTGTGCCCCATGTGGGCAATCAGGATTAAGTGCCATGCCCCAGGAAACAACACAGTTACCCCTGGTGGGGATTTAACCATGGACCTTTGTTTTGAAGTAAAATGCCATACATAACCACTGAGCCACTGCAGTCATGATTAGCCATTGTGCTGAAATATGTGACCTTAAATACCAGTAAATAAATAGGGTACACAGGGGACACTGAAATCACTGCTGGTTGTTCCATTGAAATCTTGTCTGCTGAGCTGTTTCTACATTTCTTAAGATATTGGGTCAAAACATTGTGTACATGCATGATCAATATCAGGTTGAGATGTTCATGTCACTAAATTTTGCCTCAGTTTTTTATACGGCCGCTCATATGAGCGGGCCGTATTATGGTATGGCAATGTCCTTCCATCCATCTGTCTGTCCTTTAGCTTTTGTTTGTCCCCGCGGTAACTTGAAAGCAATACATCCAACAGATATTATTTTTTTATGGTTGATTAGTCATGACTAGAGGATGGTTCCTTTCGATAACCAGCATTCTGGCGTATCCAATATGGCCACCATGGCAGCCATCTTGGATTTTCAGGGACTTTTGATTGTCCACGCGATAACTTGAAAACTATAGATCCAACAGATTCTGCATTTTTATGGTTGGTTAATCACGACTAGAGGATGGTTCCTTTTGATAACCAGCATTCTGGCATATCCAAGATGGCCGCCATGGCAGCCATCTTGGATTTTTAGGGACTTTGATTGTCCATTTGATAATCCAACAGATACTGTTTTTTTATGGTTGATTAGTCAATGACTAGAGGATGGTTCCTTTCAATAACCAGCATCATTGTCTGTCCGTCCATCCATTTGTCTGTCTGTCTGTCCATCCATCTGTCAACTTTTGTTTGCCCACGTGATAACTTGAAAACAATACATCCAACAGATACTGTTTTTTATTGTTGATTAGTCATGACTAGAGGATGATTCCTTTCAATAACCATCTTCAATGTCCATCTGTCCATCCATCCATCCATCTGTCCATCTGTTAACTTTTATTTGTCCATGCTATAACTTGAAAACAATACATCCAACAGATACTGTTTTTTATGGTTGATTAGTCATGACTAGAGGATGGTTCCTTTCGATAACCAGAATTCTGGCATGTCCGATATGACAACCATCTGGGAGTTTTGGTGACTTTTGATTCTCCACGCAATAACTTGAAAACAATATATTCAACTTTAATGGGTCGTAAGCCAGGAATGTACAATTATTTTTGAAGGAATTATTGACCTTTTGTTCAACTAAAAATTTCTTTACAAGTGCAATTTCTTCATAGGCGGCCGTATATTGATCCACCTGGCGGCGCACTTGTTGAATTGTTGAGTTATTGACCTTGAACGTTTGTCAATGTCAGTCGGTCTGTTGAAATTTTATGGATCGAACTACTTTCACATCAAGTTCAGTTGTGCGTGACATAAATATGCTGTGGCTCAAGCATCACAGTTATTACCCTTCAAATATAGTCAGAATTGGTCAGTCTGATTATATCTAATGTAACTGTATGAAATGAGTAAATTCATGTTAACCCTTTATCCAACATAATGACAAAAACTGGCCAGCGCTATTCACAAAAATCGCCAATTAACCCTTTACCCAATGAATCGCCCGCATCCGCCCACGTAATATGCAAATTCAGCAGTTGAAAAAATATTATTTTTCAAAAAATTTCAACAAAACCATATCATGTGACCCTTCGTTGGAACGAGCTCGTCGAGCTCGTTCCAAGGAGGGGTCACATGATATGGTTTTGTTGAAATTTTTTGAAAAATTTGAAAAAATGATATTTAAAATAATAAATTTTGATATCGTCTGCGTTGGGTAAAGGGTTAATTTTCATTATTTTTCAAAAACATAGGTTATGACCCCACTTTGGAATGTGCTCATTGAGCTCATTCCAATGAGAGGGTACTAACGTATGTTTTTGAGACAAGAAATGAAAAACTTAAGTTATTCAAGAATTTTATTTGCAAGAGTCATCTGCTTTTCATGTTAGGTAAAGGGTTAAATGCTCCCATCCTTCAGCCCCCAGCCTCCCCCCCCCCCCCCCCCCCCACACACTCTTGAATTAAGTGTATGCAGAGAAGTCAGTCACTTCAAGTGATAGTTCTAGTTTTCTCTAAATCCTATAGTGCTTGACTCCTTTTTGGCAGGTATTTGTTAGCAGTTGGAAAATCCATGGTTGTTCAACTTGATTTCTTATATATATGTATAAATTGTTGAAGACACATGTTGCAGGTTCATCTCTCAAATTCAATAATTGGTGATGTGTGATACTGCAATATAAGGAAACTGAAATTAGATTATTCTAAGTTTGTTCTTTACTTATTGATTTTTATATTAGGTAAAATCTTTATCTTCTGTGGTTGAGGAGTTTTTCACAATTCAATTGAGTGTACTCTGAGTGCACACAGTAGATCAATTTAATTCTTGCTCAAATTAAAAGCCTACAACCATTACTTTCAGCAGGATATAATGTTGTATATACTATATCAGTCAAAACAAGTCACAAAACAACTACAAGAAACTTCATACATGTAGGTTTCTGTGGTAGAGGCAAGTCATCTAATAATTTCAGACATACACTCCTGTCCTTCTCTTGGTGCCTCCCCCTTGCCATTCATTTAGAGTATTTATGCCCCCACAAAACGAAGTTTAGAGGAGGTATAAAGGAGTGAACTTGTCCGTCGGTCGGTCGGTCTGTCATCGGCGTTCTGTTGCACATGTAAACTTGTGGAGCGAACTACTTTCTCAGTTTTAGCCACATTTTCATGAAACTTCACAAAAATGATCAACATGATGAGGGGAAGTGCGTGACATAATTTTTTTCCCGCTCAGTTTCAAGATGGCCGTCTGGTGGCCATATTGGATTTTTTTTATGTAAACTTATGGAGCGAACTACTTCCACAGTTTTAGCAGCTTTTTCATGAAACTTCACAAAAATTATCAGCATGATGAGGGGAAGTGCGTGACATAAATTTTTTCTGCTCGGTTTCAAGATGGCGGACGGGTGGCCATATTGGATTTTTTTTTTACTTAGAAAAATTAAATGCCCCTTTTCAGTCACCCACACTTAGGCGGTATGCCACGGTGGGGGTATACCGGGCGACAGACCATTTCTAGTTTCACCTTTTTTTCTCCCACTATGCATCTGTTCTTCTATGCAAATTCAACACATGAGCCAAACTTATTTGCATTATAATTGGTTGATTCACTGGTGATGGGAGAGAGATTCAAGAACCCACAAGAAGACTGATATTTGCTGGAAAAGGCTGTCTAATTAAACACAAATTGAAATTACTTGATGTCATAACTAGTAGAATTATGGGTGCGCTTCATTCATCCAAAATAAATACACAGAACGACACACGCGTGTGACAGGGTCCAGCCTTGGGGGGAATTTTAGGGAGACTTCATGTCTCCCTCCAGAAAAAATAGGGAGACTGCAGAGTCAAGTAGGGACACTTCAAAGGCAAGTGGGGAAAAATAAGAATATTTATGTATCACCCCCTTAATATTTTCAGCTTGTGGTTCTCCATTAATGTCTGATTAATTCAGGTCCAGTTGTCTTTGATGCATCTATGCCAGGTTAAAAAATCACAAAGTAATTATTGATTGAAAATCCCCCACTGCTACCCTCTCCTTCATGACCCCTCCCCTCTTCTTTGTGCCAATCCCCCCAGCACCCTACCTTTCACGAATGTGTGCTAAGCTAATAATTAATAAGTCTGAAAGTGTGAACAGGAAAAGATATAAAAAGGTTGCTTGGAAAGTACTTTTTCATGATCCTTCATATGCACACTTGTGCCCTGTACAAAGCTTTTCTTCTCATCACTAAAACTTTTATTCACGTGTTTCAATTCCATTTGAGTTTTTCTGGGAATAGACGGCCCAGCAGTTAACAGTTGTCAGCAAAATGAAATAAAAATACAGTGTCATAAAATACATCCGTTGTGTATACATTTTCAACATCCTACGCGACGTAACCTACTTTCAAACTGGGTTATTTTGTAGAGTCACGCATTTCACCTATTTTCATTTCGACACTTGAAGCTTGGACAGAAACGCAACAAAATAGAAATAAAAAATCCACAAAAAGGGACAATGGACAATTGATTCTCCTGTAATTTCAAATAAATAGTCGCTTGTTTGACGAATGAAAATGCCCATTTATCACACTCAAGCACACTCGCTTCTTGAAAATAATCATTTTTATGTAAACCTCGGATCACTCAGTTCAGCCTTCCCTCATTTTGGCCAATTTTTAGAGGGCGACTTGTAATCGCCCCAACTATTTTTCTAGGCGACTTTGGGCTTAGAAGGGCAACATAATCGCCCTACTCTGGTCCCTGGCATGTGAATAGGTTAATCGATATGGCACAAGTGCCAGCGAGGAAGGATAAAACAAGAGGCTGCAGGCCTCGAGTTTTATCCTTCCACGATGCCACAAGTGCCAGCGTTGACACGAGTGCCAGCACGGAAGGATAAAACAAGAGGCCACAGGTCTCGAGTTTTATCCTTCCACGGTGACACAAGTGCCATATCGATTAACCAATTCACATGTATGTGTCATTCTGTGTTTATTACACGCTTTCTCATCTATAAAAACAATTATTAGAAGGACACTCAGCAATCCATTTGACAGCTATCAACAAAAAGAACAGATTTTATTGCCAACCAAATTTGCGGGGGGAACTTGTGTTAATATTTCAACCTCTGAGTTTCAATGTGTTCTATGTGCCTACTGGCACATAGAACACACTGAAACTCAGGGGATGATTTTCGGCTATCGCTTGCGATTCAAATTTAAATTGTGTTGTACGATTTGTAAAAAATTCTAGTGAAATTTTGCTTCACTTTAAAAGTAGTCCAACTATTTCCGTTCCGCACAGACGTGCGGAACAGATTTTCATTTTCTGCATGTTGCTGTAGATGGGAATTACGTACTACGGGCATGTAATAAACAGGAGTAGTATTAATAATGGCAATTCCAGCAGTGTCACATGGCTTGTGCTTTTGTGGGTTGATCATGTTATGGTCTACATCTAGTATTTAGTAGCACCTCATCGTTCAGGTCTACTCTTAATCACAGCTACTCAGCTGTGTTTGTTAACATTCTTTGGAGATTTATATTGTGCATTTTCGTTTTCAAGCATATTACACGGAGTGTGGAGTCCCAATAAAACACTACTAGAGTAGGAGTTTCACACATATAATAACTGGTGATTATTCCAATGTAATGCATAAGAAAACAGTGGAACCCTGTTAATTGAATAGTCACTTTTCCAATGAAAATTATTCAGTTAATATGAGTATTCAGTTAAAAGGGATTGTGTCACTTTCCTGTATTCTAGAGATAAACTTAGCATTTATTAGTCCCCTACCAGCATCGCCGGAGGGGACCATAGGTTTGCACTCTGTCCATTCGTCAGTCCGTCAGTCACACTTTAGTTTTCCAGACTTTTTTTGGAAATGCTTCAACTGAATGATTTCATTTTTGGTAACCTACTATAGAACGATGGAAAAGCGCCAAAATATCAGTTTTCCGGACTTTTTTTGGAAACGCTTCAATGGAATGATTTCATTTTTGGTAACCTACTATAGAACGATGACTTACAGATCAGGTTTGAGTTTCATGCTTATTGCATGCTTATTGCATTATTCTTGTGTGAGTTATGGCCCTTGGAAATATGGAAAAGCGCCAAAATATCAGTTTTCCTGACTTTTTTTGGAAACGCTTCAATGGAAGGATTTCATTTTTGGTAACCTACTATAGAACGATGAGTTACAGATCAAGTTTCATTTGCACTCTGTCCATCCGTCAGTCTGTCAGTCAGTCTGTCAGTCACACTTTAGTTTTCTGGACTTTTTGGGGAAATGCTTCAACCGAATGATTTCATTCTTGGTAACCTACTACAGAACAATGACTTACAGATCAAGTTTCAGTTTCATGCTGATTGCATTATTCTTGTGTGAGTTATGGCCCTTGAAAATATGGAAAAGTGCCAAAATATCAGTTTTCCAGAAACGCTTCAACGGAATTCATGCTGATCACATCTAGGTTATAACATTTGTATAATAATTATTAATGCTTATTAGTCCGGTAGGGGACATCGTATTGCTTCAGCAATATGTGAGCTCTTGTTCTATTATATAGTGTTTGACATACCTCCATGAGCTCTGTCAAACAAGATATAATAGATTAAATGCCTGTATTTGATTTACTGAAGCCAAATAGGTCTATAAAAGAAAAACTGGGGAGAGTTAGGGTAATTTCTCGACAGGTTACAAGATTTTATATTCAATTAATAGGAGTTTACTCTATAACCCATATTCAGTTAACAAGTCAAATTTGTACTGGAGGTATGGTAAATGGTTTTGTGTTGGGAAATTATATTCAATTAACAGGGTTATTCAGTTAAGAGATATTCAATTAAGTGGGCTCCACTGTACCAAGAAAAGTTTCAACCAATAGACCGCCGAGTGAAACCCGGAGGTCCATTGGCTGAAACTTTGCTTGGCATTCTTTTGCTTTTTCATTGGCAAGGAGTTTTTGTTTGGGTGGAAACTTCACTCACTTCACTTTTAGTGGTAATCCACTCTCCATGTACTGTACAGTACTGCGATCACAAAAATGGTCTCTTTTTTTAATATTAGGTTTGGGTTTGTCGGAGCTCATTGAAATGTTGATTCACTGATGTTAAGTGTCACAATCAGTTCACCATCTGATCAAGAAAGACTCTGCTTTCATGATCATAGTACCGTATCAGTATTTCAATCAACATTATTAATCAGTTCCATGGGATCCTGGAAAGTGGAGCTTTATGGTAAGATAGGACCCATGCCTGGGGTGAGGGTCCTCTAAAGTGGGCAGCACACGTATAACGTAATGACCGAAACCAGCCAGTGCTATTCACAGAAATTGCCAATTAATTTTTATTATATTTTCATTTTTTGTCTCAAAAATATAGGTTATGGACCCCTCCTTGGAACGAGCTCATCGAGCTCATTGAGCCTCATTCCAATGAGGGGTCATAACCTATGTTTTTGAGACAAAAAATGAAAATAATTAGTTATTCAAGAATATTGTTTGCAAGTGTCGTCTGCTTTTCATGTTAGGTAAAGGGTTAAATACCAATAAATAAATAAATAATATAATTATTAATGGTAATCTGAAGCAATTGATGAATATTGTCTAAAGTATTACAGAAACAACTCAGAATCTTGCATATCTTTTTCAGTGGGTGAGATAATTCCTTGGAGGGGAGAAAAGTAGACAAAGAATTTTAACCAGATCAGGATCCAGTTGCAATCTGGAGCCAATACCATAAAACTTTTACAATTGTATTTTCTACCTATTAATATAACTAACTAAAATGAATCATTAGCATTTTAAAAGATATGGCAATTTACCAACTGGCTCCTTGTGAGATTCCCAGAAAGTGGAGCATTGCTTGTTTACTATTTTTAGCTCACCTGACTGAAAGTCATAGTGAGCTATTGTGATCACTCAGCATCCGTCATCCATGAACATGGTATTTGCGACTTATCCTCAAAAACTGCTGGACCAATTTCAGTTTAATTTGTCATGATTGTTTGTTCTGACATCGCATTTTGTTGTGAAAAACAACTTCCCCAGGTCCAAAGGGAGGGTGGGGGAGAAAATGCTCCCAAATTTTAGTTAGGGATTAGTGGGAGGGGGGGGGGATGGTGTGGGTCAGGTACTAGTTTGTTAAAATTAAGTCCTTCAATTCATTTTTGGGCTCAGTAAGGATCCCAAATTTTAATTTGGTGCAGTATGAGAAGTACTCTTTAAAGAATCTTCTCCAGAACCACCAGTCAGAAGCTTTTAATATTTAGTATACAACATTGCTACGGGGATCAAATTCGCATTTGTTCAAATCAAGTCCCCCAGTTAATATTTGGACTCCATAAACCACACTGCATGCTTTGTATTTTAACTTGGTGCAGTATGAGGAATAATCTTTAAAAATCTTCTTCTTCAGACCCACAAGTCAGAATCTTTTGATGTATGGTATACAGAATCCTCAGAGGCATCATATTCATTTTGTCCAGATCAAACCCATCTGTTAATAATTGGGTTCTCTGTGGCAGCCCAAATTTCATCTTAATCTTCAAGAATTTTCTTCCTCCGATCCACCAGTGAGAATCTTTTGATGTTTGGTTTTTAGCATCGTCAGGGAGATCTGGACTGAGTTTATTCAAACCAAGTCTGTGTGTGTTAATACTTTGGGCTCACTATTGGATTTGAACTTGTCCAATTTGAGAAATAATCATTTAAACTCAGCATGCTACTGGTCACCAATGATTCATATTGGCTCATTGGTTAGTGCACTGGCTTCAGATCAAAAGGTTGGCAGTTCGATCCATATCCAAATGATCTGCAATGTGTCCTTGAGCAAGTCTCTTCACCTCAATGGCCCAGATGGAAGTGTGGTGATGATGTGTACTAAAAGGACACAAAACCTTGTTGGAACACTTGTCTTCAACCATTACAAACCCTGCTTTTGACGGATTTGGACATTGGAGAGTTTGACAGGCACTACTGGTCAGTGGTTCTCTCCAGGTATTGTAGCTTCCTCAACCTATGAAAGTGACATGGTATTACCTAAGTTGTTGAAAGTATCATTAAACCCCAATCAAAAACCGACTGGTCAGTGGAATGAAAGTATGCAAGTTCTTGAGCTGCATTCACAGAAATTGCAAATCCAGTCTCACTGCCCTGTACATATACATGCATTTGTGCATGGTCATTTGTGAGGAGTGCTGCACAAGCAAAATTTCAGTAGTTGGATCTCCAGTGGATTGAAACAAGACACACACTTTATCTGAATTTGTAAATATACAGTACATGGAGAGTGGATTGTTACTAAATCGATAATGGGGTGGTGTCTCCACTCAAGACAAAAATTTCTCGTCTGAAAAAAAGCATTAGAACGAAGAGCAAAGTTTCAGCCAAGGGACCTCCGGGTTGAACTGGGAGGTCCCTTGGTTAAAACTATGCTTGTCCTTTTCATGCATTACCACAAGAATCAACTATTACGGTCTGTATGGAAGATTCACTCCACGAGTGTTTTAGTGGTAATTCACTTTCCGTTACTGTACATTACTGTTCACGCTGGCCCAAACATTTTTGGTACCATGTGGAATTTTTGTTCCGTGCCAGATGAATTTTTTTTGTACCAAATGAAAGGTTTTAGTGCCAAATGGAATCTGATTGTAAATGGGAATAAATTAAGCTTGTATTGTTCTTTGAGTGTGGTGCCTTGTTGCACTCAAAGTATAATATTTAAATTTAGTATTACCTGTCTCTTTTAACCAAGAATGACAACTCTGTGTGGAGAAAGAGCAGGCCTGTGTGAAAATAAATAAATAAATAAATGGATGAACTGTTAATTGAGCTGACTCAAAGCAAAGAGCCATGGTTGTAACTGTTATGAAAAGATTACTTGACAAGGGGAATTTGGCCTGTGTCATCAGACAGTGATTTTATTGCAAAACGACACACTGGAATACTAAACCACAAAGCTTTTCAGACCCACCAATAGTATTAATAAAGTTTTTACATTGTTTTTTGTCCATGGGAATAATTGTTGTTGAATACCAGCTGAAAACTAAATATTTTTTTACAGCCTGTGTTGATATTGCTGGAAGTGGCATATGTAATGCTTTGCATTGCACTGTTTTCTTGTTGATCAGATCTCGATCTGGTCATAACACTTACATCCATAGGGACTGACTTGAGATTTCCAAAACAACAAGCATTTTACAAGCAAACTAAAAGAAAATTGCATCTGAGATTCAGTGTTCTCATACTTCTCTTTTGACAGGTGAAAATCAACAGTTTTGTGGGGAGGGGATTGGGGGATGCCCATAGGATAATAAAGCAGAGTCACTGACACAGTGTGCTGTGCATTGACTGCCAAAGGTGTGAAGCCCTTCATTGGGGGTGGGTGTTCTGGTGGTTCTCAACCCAAAATTTAAGTTAAATTTTTAAAAAGTACAGAACCCTCAGATGTGATGTGAAAAATATCCTAGTCATCATTTGGCTTCTCTCAATAATAACCACATTTTCCCTTGAAAGTTGGTAAAAAATGACATAAAATTTTGTTAGTTGCCCAGTGAACAATAATTTGTTTCCGAATTGTATCGTCATTTGTAATTGTCGTCAAATAAGAAGGTAAGTTTTGCACCAGTGAACCACGAACCAAATTAACTCAAAAGATCTGAACAGACACATTTTTTGCTCAAATTTGACCAAAGACCCAAAACTCTATGTTACCAGTACATATAAGTCCTGGATTTTTGAAATGGTGTACATTCTTTTACCATGCAAGTAAATTTGTAGAGATAAGAGTTTAATAGGATCTTCCCATGAAAAAATTAGAAATAATGGATACACCATCATGCGAGATGCATTCTGAGCATATCAAAGTAAATTGGATAAATACTGTGGCATATGGGTATAAAGTTTTGATGACATTTAACTTTAACAGGATTTTTAAGAGATTCAGTACTCACAAAACGAAGCCAAAAACAAGGAATAATTACAAATGCTAACGAATATATATACAAGTTTAAGCTCCATTGGGCCAATGAGTAATTACAAATGCTAACGAATATATATACAAGTTTAAGCTCCATTAGACCAAACCCGCCCCGCCCGAGAAAAATTATCCCAAAGGCAAAAAGGAATACATGGGTAGTGTATTGAGGGAAATACGGAACACTGGAGTACACATATTTCGTGACTATGATTGCAATGACACAGGAAAACTGAATGATGTCAAGCTGAAAAGATGATTGGGAAATATCTTCACATGACTCTTCTGACGCGATAAAAAAATAGTGCAATTTGTAGGGAAATTACCAGGTAAACTCATCACTGCTATTCATCCGCCCTGCATTCAGTGATAAGACCTGCTCGATGATTAAATGATTAAACGTGCCGAAATTAAGTGGGGAATGACTAATTATAGACAAAAGGTGTTATTTGTTGAAGCTTAATTATTGATTTTCTGAATGGACAGGGCAGGTGTTGTTGGTTCAGTGCATGTAGTTCACACTCACACATATGTAAGAGACAAAGCACTGGTCATTCAATAATAACAGCAATTAATCAACTGACCAGGGCATCATATCTATTAGATTAACCCCTCTCCTGACATGTCACAAATCCCGTAAAAACAAGTTTCTCCCCAGTCATTTAAAATGTCTACAAATTCAAGTTTTCTTGGATGGTGGCTAGGAGATATGTCAATTATTTCATCTGAAGCTTGATCCTTTTGGTAATGGATGTATAGCAATATGTTAATAAGTGACGTTGGTAAACAACCATAATGCCTGCTCATGTCATGTTAGTACTGTCAAGCCAGAAAATAAGCAGACTGTCATCTTCAAAATGAGGTCCCCAGAGGGCGAATGTAGTGATGCAACCCTGCACAACACGGTAGCATCACTAAATTTACTCTCTGTGAACCTCAATCTGAATCAGGATCTCAAAACTAGACAGAAAGAGGTACCCAGAGGATGGTGTACGGACAAAATGCCAATGGACAAAATGCAAATCAGACAAAATGCCAATGGACAAAATGCCAATCAGACAAAATGCCAATCGGACAAAATGCCTATTGGACAAAATGCCAATGGATTTTTTAAAATTGTTTTTTTTTCATTAATTTTTTTTCTTCATTCAATTTTAAAATACCAATGGTTTTTTAACTAAAACTGATCATGAAATTTGAAAAAAAAATGGGCCAGATGGATTGCATTTTTTCTTTATTGATATTTTAAAATCGCAGTGCTTATGCTGCAAATTGGACAAAATGCCAATCAGATCTTACATTGAAGTACAAGTGACAAAAAAGAAACAGTGAATTAAATTTTTATTGCTCCATAATTATAGCACTTTATCTAACAACATCTCTTGAACATTTCTCCAACAAATACATAACACGACATAGCATAACACATGTACATCAACTCACACTTTTATTTGAAGATTTGCCCATAGGGTAAGTCTTTACCTAACAGAAAGTACCTATTTTTTTAAAATTACTTAAGGCTAAAAAAATAAGGTTCTGGTTCTCAGGCAATCCCTCACTGAATCTGAACCCCCTTCATTGAACATTGTCTTTCATTGTCCACCAATATTAGAAAAAACTGAGGAGACTCCAAGTTTTTTATGTTTTTTCATAGATTCATATTTATTTTTTGTGTTTGCAATATATTTGACTTTTTACAATTTATGAGAGAGTGCCTACAGGCACTCTCCCATAAATTGTAACAAGTCAAATATATTGCAAACATCAATAATCTTACTTTAAAATAATGAGAAGAGTGTTAAAAGCATGGGAAAGCTATGAATTGGAGTACCGACAGTTTGTTTTCGTAGGAACGTTTTATTTTTTTGATTAACTAACTTTTTTTTGGATATAAATATGCACTTCCAGATTTCTGTGTGTACAAAAACCTCTCCATGTGCTCAGTTTTTAACATAACACATATACATAACTCACATAGCATAACACATGTACATAACTCACACTTTTATTTGAAAATTTGTCCATAGAGTAAGTCT
The DNA here is from genome assembly GCA_031216915.1 of Pictodentalium vernedei. Lineage (NCBI taxonomy): Eukaryota > Metazoa > Mollusca > Scaphopoda > Dentaliida > Dentaliidae > Pictodentalium > Pictodentalium vernedei. Next base: position 289,163,951 of record CM062291.1, on the reverse strand, counting down.
TTACATAACAGAGAGTAGCTTTTGTTTTTAAATTACTTAACCCTTTCAATAATTATAAATACATTGGGGCAAAATTAAAATTAATTTGTTTGCCATTTCCCTACTTAACCAGTTTAAACCCTACCTGTCCCAATCCTTGTTTTTTTTTCTTACTGAATGCAGGGCAAAATCCATAATAATGTGATAATTAGGTCATTGAATACACCTTCAAATGGGTTTATGAAATTGACAAAAATTTAGAAATTTTACTTGACTGCCTGCACACTGAGGTTACTTTTTTCCCCATAATGCAACTAGATAGATAGTTATCGAAGTATAAAAATATTTTCTAGCAACACTTCTGGACGTTTGAATTCCAGGGTGGATTAGGGGTTCCATACTTTTTTAAAAATGATTTCAAAACAGCTCTGAATATAGCCCTCTTAGTGTATACAACCCAGTGTCACAATTGATCTCGTTAACCCTTTACCCAATGTAACAAACAACAAAAAATACCTGCCTAACTTCCAAAACATAGGTTATGGCCCCTCATTGGAACGGCGCGATGTACTCGTTCTGATGAGAGGTCACAACCTATGTTTTGGAAGCAAAAAATGAAAATTTTTAGTGATACGAAAATTTGTTAAGGTTGTCGTCTGCTACTAGTGCTGTTACCTACCCAAAAAGAAAATTATGGCTCGGGAGAGGGCAAACAAAAAGATCTTTTAATAATGGCCTTCTTTATACGGAACTCAATCAAATGCAATGGCCAAGTCCTTTCATAAAATCCTCTAAAGATTTATCACCACTTTCTTTTGACTGACAAAGAGTTTGAAGTCTTTCTTGGTACTTTTTCACTTCCGTGCGTATACGTTTCACAGCTGGCTGACCCCTGGCATCCTGTAAAATTTCAGTCCTTGCCAAAGCAGCATCCTCTTTCAAATGCTTGATCAGTCTCCAGATGGATGGGTGACTATGCCCAACCATACTTCTGAATGCATTATTCCACCCCTCACAATGATTATTTGTCCTCTCCGCACTGTTGTAAACATTACACCAAAGCTTACCCCACTTCCATGTTGTTTTAAAATAAACAACAGAAAGAAGTGACTAGGAATTTTCATTCAATTGTAGAAACAACAGGGGCTTTGATAAAAGCCTCACAAAGATAGACAAAGCCATATACCCCATTATTGCAGCATAAACACTGTGATTTTAAAATATCAATAAAGAAAAAATGCAATCCATCTGGCCCATTTTTTTTTCAAATTTCAGGATCATTTTTAGTTAAAAAAAACCCATTGGTATTTTAAAATTTAATGAAAAAAAAAATGAATGAAAAAAAATTTTTTTTTCAAAAATCCATTGGCATTTTGTCCAATAGGCATTTTGTCCGATTGGCATTTTGTCTGATTGGCATTTTGTCCATTGGCATTTTGTCTGATTGGCATTTTGTCCATTGGCATTTTGTCCTGGATTCCCAGAGGATAAATTGGCCCACTGTATGGGATAGCATCATCAAATTCACCCTCTGGGAATGGGGGACCTCATTCTGCAAATGTCCTGCTGCTTATTGTCAGGCCTGAGTACTATTATTGCCACCTTTGGGGGCGTGGTGGTGTTGCGGTAACTGGTTCTCATCAGATCACCAAAGTAAAGCAACGTCGAGCCCTGTTAATCCTCAGATGGGTGACCTTCTGAGCAATCGATTCGGACTCCAGCATTGTGTTGTTGGGCAAGACACTTAACCCCGATTGTCCTCATGGGGGCACAATGTCGCCATGTACTAAGGTGTACTGCACGTCGATGGTACGCATATCTTAAACCAATCTAACCCTGCCTGCAGTGCGGAGTTACGATGTTGGGGAGCTGGCAGCTGCTCGTCGATGCTCGGTGGTTCTGTCCAGGTACTCCGGCTTCCTCCACCCATAAAACTGTCACAGTCATGATTAGCCATTGTGCATAAGTATGTGACCTTAAACACCAACAAATAAATAAATAAATTGCCACCTTTGCAGATGCAATATCACATACCATGGAACAGGGCCATTGGAAGTATTTTTAGTTGGGAGCGGGTGCTTGAGGAGTTCCGACCTGAACTTGAAATAGTCATAATATGGTTGAGATTCCTTGTCATCCTTTATAATTGCAGTACTGTGCATTTTATGTTTTCACATAATTTTGTTAGCTGACTATAAAATATACTCGAAAGGTGTGTTCTTAATACATTACTCTCCCTTTATTGCACCACACTAAAAACAAAAATCATATTTAGTTTGGGGCAAGAATGTTTAACACACCCCCTTCTCTTCTCCCAGATCACAACTGACTCTGTTGATAATCAACACTTGGATCAACTAGTAATTGGTAATACATACATGTATTATCTGGGTGGAGACCTGTCAGAGCTCTGCATGATAAAAGATATATACCTGGCAGATTTGCCACAAATTATTTAATTATCTGCAAGCAACTGTCATCGGAATGTCACAGGCAGTGCCAAAATCAATACTTTTATCATTAAATAGATGTATTTTTGTCCTGGATCTTGAAATGTTCTTTACCTGATCTGTTCTAGAATGGGAATGACATCTTTGGTTTCATTGCTTTCGCTGATGCATTGTAGTTAACCCTTTACTCAACTGGTAGAGTGCTAGAACCCCATATCATTGCTTTAATATGAAGAGCAGGTACCCCAGCTTAAAGGTGTCATATTCTGTTGATATGCTTTGTATACTCGCCCAAAAAAGAAAGTGTGCATTGCAGAAATTGATCAAACTCCAAAAAAATAATTCTGTAGGTGTAAAGAGTGTTAACCTGTTCATGAATAAGTTATATTGAACACAAAAACAGCTTTCCCCATTAAAATTGCATTAACGTTAAATGACGTGCTGCACGTTTGTGAAAAGGCATGTTTTGCACGTGGAGAGTCTGAAAATTCATGCAGCAGTATGAATCCTTGGGTATTTAAACACGAAAGTAAGCCTTCCTATTGTTCACATTCAAACTTGCGCTGCTGTTAAAATGTCTCCACATTAGCATGCCAAGATTGACAATGAATCAACATCACCTTGCCCTGGGTATGATTAGAGCTGGCAGAACACACAGAGAGGTTGCCCAGCATTTGAACTGCCACCGTAACACTGTAGACAGGCTAGTCCATTGACATGCACAACATGATGACGTTCGAGACCTACCCCGCTCCGGGAGACCCCGAGTTACCACCCCTGTACAAGATCGGTATATCCGTGTCATCCATCTCCGGAACCGGCAACAAATGGCAATGACGACAGCCAGGAACATCCCTAACCTGAGACGGATACATCCTCAAACAGTAATCAACCGGCTGAGAGAATACGGCTTACGTCCTCGAAGACCTGCAATTCGTTCGATTTTGACGTTATGTCATCATCGTGCTCGACTGCAGTGGTGTAGAGTAGGGTTAGGGTTAGCCTTACCTAACCCTAACCCTAAACTAAACCTAAACCTAACCCTAACCTAACCCTAACCCTACCTAACGTAACCCTAACCCTACCTAACCCTAACCTAAACTACCCTAACCCACTTCCATGCTAACTTGTTCGCTTCCATGAGGCGTACATGCACAGCAGTAGTCGATGCAGACGGAGGTAATACCAGATATTGAGTGTGTGACTTTTGTGTTTGACCCTTAGTGTCTTTGACTCTCCATGGCACCAAGAGTATTCGTCGTAGCGTAATGAAATTTCTCATGTTGATCACAAATTGATTCATCTGTGATTGAATAAAATTTCCATGAATGAAAATGATATATATCTTTTTTTAGTGTTATTTTTTAGCATGCACACCTTCTTTTTTGGGAGAGTTTATTAACTTAGAAGTGAAATTACTTAGTCTGTATGGGTTTGCCTTGTTACAATTTATGGGAGAGTGCTTGTGGCACTCTCCCATAAATTGTAACAAGGCAAACACACATAACAAATTTTGATGACCAAAAATAACTTGGCTCTCTATCAATTAACATAATGCCCCCGTAAGAAAATTGCAGAGTGGAGCAGTGCTTGTTTACTGTTGTAAACATGTCGTAAACAAGTTCTGCTTTACTTGTGAAATATCCCGCGGGAACCTCGGGAAGTGAAGCACTGCTTGTTCACTGTGGTAAACAGGCTCTGTTTTACTGGTAAAATAGGACCCAGTCACCAGTGCTTGGGAGGTGCAAACCCTCTCTAAAATGGGCAACATGGCTTATTAACGCTCACCCCTGGTCTTGAGTTGATACTCATGTTGTGGTCATGATTAGCCATTGTGCAAAAATATGTGACCTTAAACACCAATAAATAAATAAATAAATAAATGATACCGGTAAAATAGGACCCACTAACCAAGCCTGCAATGGAATTCCTCTAAAGTGAGCTGCATAGGTATGAACGATTGGCAAAACTTGACTTCTTTCAAATGTTGTGATTATGATATAGCCAAAACTGCTGACTTTAAATTCCAATAAATAAATTAATAAATGGTCACAGAATCACAAGATGTATTCAACATTTGTAATATTTCTCAATGTTTGTCTCCAAAATAAAGCTTTTGACCTCTAATTGGAATAAGCTCATTCCGTTGAATGTCATAAGCTATGTCTGGTGGCAAATAATTAAAATCTTCAGTATTGAAAAAAATTTCCCTGAATGTTCACTACTTTGTTAGATAAAGGATTAATGTGATACTCCTAGTTAAGGGACATTTAGTTGGCAGATACGGTGTAACATGAGGCAAAGTGAGAACACTATTACGAAAACCTAATTTTGTTCTTGCTGAGTCTCATTTGACACCATATCTGTCAACTAAACATCCGGCACCAGATTTATTATGTCAGCCTTTTTTTCTCTGAAATTTCATCCTTAGTTGTGTTTACAAACCATTTCATGTTTTCGTTATATCTTCCTATTGGAATTCATTTGTTTACAAAAACAGATGAGTACTCATGCAGTGCATGGGGAGTAATCCAGTATCTCATCGATCGCAAGAAAATTATTGATTTATTACCTCTGAGATTTTTGTGCAGATTTACAGTTCTGCCTGCTTTCTGACGCTTTGAACTAAAAACAAACTCTAAAGTGTCAATTATCCAAATTCAGACTGCAATTTTTGTGATAAAAACAAAATGGCGAACAGTGACAATATTAATACAGTAGAGCCTGTCTTGAGATACCACCCTTTTTACCAGGTAGAAGCACTCTCGCAAAACAGGTGGACTCTCATGATGGTTCCATTGCAGAGTCAAACAACCAAATGGTACAAGGTCACAGTGTTCTCTCTCAAGACAGGTGGTCTCTCTTGACAGTGGTCTCTCAAAACAGGTTTTACTGTATATCAACAGTATCAGTCAGTATATTGAATTAATACAGGCTCACTGTTGACCATTATTACTTGTGTTTTCCTCAGTCCTTGTTCATTAGTTAATTTATCAGGCTGGCATAATAAACTATTGTACAGGGTTCTCTGAACCCTTTCCAACAGTGCCATGATAGCCTGATTAACCTTTTACCCAACACATTTGTGGGTATTATACTTTTCCATGTTTGAAAATCATATTGTACAGTACTAGTCACAATAAGTTGTAGCATAACCACAATAAACTAAATATACTGCTGCTGCGGCTCCTGCACTGATAAGATCAGAATCTGGCATCATTTTCTGGAAAGCTCTCAGTGAGAGCGTTCCAGAAAATGATGTCAACTTCTGGTCTTATCAGTGTAGGAAGAGAAAGATACATAGTTTATAGTGGTTATCCTGCAACTTATTTTGACATGTACTGTATTGTAGCATCATTGCATTGCTGTCAGACAGACATGCTTATTTTTGTTTCTCATTTTACCCAGAGGCATCATGAAGATGACTGATAGCTGGTGTAAACCTGAATTGTCTTGACCTTGATGGCTGAAGTCTCGACTTAACAAATGTTCTAATTTCATCATCAAGGAATGCCTTGACGATGTCATTGGAATAGTAGCGAGTTGTTATTGTAGTTAAAAAAAAATGCTCACGGCTTCTTGGAAATTTATTAGTATATAAATAAAATTTACATCTGGTACAGGTTGTTGTAACCCAACTTATTAAATTAACACATACTGTACCAGTCTTCCAGACTTGTCATACTGGACAGACAACAGCCTGACTTGGGTACTACAGACCTCTATTTAGGCTAAAGAAAATTAATCTTTTGATTCTCAGGCACCAGCGCATTCGTTTTCTCGGCGTGCGTTCATCATATTTATTTTTGAGACAAAATTCAAAATGTGGAAAACTGTCATAGGGTGTGATTTTAGCCGTATCACATCACGATTTGCATTACAATATTGATATAGTATTGTTATTCTCTTTGCAAAATGCGACACGATTCTCATATGTATGTACAAAATAAATATTTAACTGGTTGAGAGCTAGATTAGTTTTAGTATTCTAAATTTGTTCATCAAAAATTGTTTTATTACAAATTATTGGAGAGTGCCAACAGGCACTCTCCAATAATTTGTAATAGAACAAATTTTTATAAACAAACTATTATTTACGTTTGACTGAAACGAAACATGGGTAAGGAAAAAGTTGGCTTTTGCACTAGTACCCTCATTCTTTTGAAAGGCCTGATTATGGCTTCTAGCACTCAACCAGTTAAAAAACTCCTTATTATTTTTAATCTCCATTTTACCGTAGTTGTTCTATTGACTTTGTGTTGTATGATCACTGTTACAAAAAAAATCTATCAGTGAAATCAACATGGAAGCTCTAGTATTTAATTTTAGGCTCTCACAACTGGATTTTAGGAATTGGCGACCATTCCATCAGGAATAGAAAATAAAAATAAAAGCTGTCCTCCCTCATTCGTTTTTAAAAAAAAATTGCCTGAGAATCAATTATTTAATTTTGTTTGGACTCATATGACTGACTTTGTGTGTGACACAAGTCCAATGATCAAATGTAGTGTTTTGAGAAAGTACATGAATACTTGCAAGAGAGAATTCTTATATTAGATTCCAATCCTGATGATTGTCCCGACTGGAAGAATTGAGGGGATGTCACTTAGTTTACTCCATTATCTAACTTGACTAGCGAACTACACTAACAAAATTGTTCTGAAGAAAAGTTTATTTTTTTGTCCTCAAAACATAGCATCTGACCCCCTAATTACAGGAGGCTAATTGTGCTCATTCCTGTGGAGGGTTATGAGTTCTTTTGGAAGCAAAAATTGAAAAAATTATCAGATTTGAATACCTCTTGTAAAAAGTGCTGACCAGATGTGTGAAAACGTTAGGTGAAGCATTAATTATCACTAGGATTCAGCATTACACATCCACATCTGTTGATAAGAAGCTATTAGTTGAAAATAAAATATGTTTTCATTTTTAGCTTAACTTGACAAAGTCAAGCCATTGCCAACACGTGTGCGGAAGTCTGTTAGTCTGTAAGTCTGTTACTCTATTAGGATGTGAGTCTGTTCACCTTTTCTTTTAGCACAGGCTACACCCCCACAGTTCTTGTCTGATCATCACGAAATTTCATATGCAGGTTTGGAGTCATATCTACATGTCTGCATGGTCGCTATCGGTCAACCGGTATGGCTGCCCGAGCCCAAAACCCGAAAACCATTAGCGCAGACTACAGGTCGTATTTATGGAGGGATTTCATTGTAACTTGGTAAGTTGACTTCATATAATGTCTAGATGAGAACGTCCCCTTTTGGTCGTGATTGGGCAACTGTGACAGCTACAGGGGCTCGAAGTCGAAAACCTTTAGCACAGTTCACAGGTCATATTTTTGAAGGGATTTCATTGTAACATGGTAGGATGACTCCAAATAATGTCCAGATGAGAATGTCCTCTTTTGGTTGCGATCATTCAGCCTTGATGGCTGCCCGAGCCCAAAAACCTTTAGCATAGTCTACAGTCATATTTATGTAAGGATTTCATTGTAACTAGTTAGGGTGACTTGATATAATTCCTAGATGATGACAACCCCTTTTGGTTAAGCCCGAAAACATTGAGTACAGTCTACAGATCATATTTATGAAGTGATTTCATTGTAACTTCGTGGGATCACTTCAGATGATGCCCAGATGATAATATACCCTTTTCGTTGTGATCATTCAGCCTTGATGGCCGTCCGAGCCCAAAACCTTTAGCATAGTCTATAGGTTGTATTTATGGAAGGATTTCATTGTAACCTGTTAGTTTCACTCCATGTAATGCTTAGATGACGACATCCCCTTTTGGTCAGGATTGGTCAACTGTGATGGCTTCAGGGGCCCAAAGCCTGAAAACCTTGAGCACAGCCTACAGGTCATATTTCTGAAATGATTTCATCGTAACTTAGTTGGATCACTCAAAATGATGCCCAGATTAGAATGCTCCCTTTTCGTTGTAATCATTCAACCATGATGCCAAAGCCCCAAAACCTTTAGCACAGTCTACAAGTCATATTTATGAAGGGATTTCATTGTAACTTGGTAGGTTGACTTCATATAATGTCTAGATGAGAACTTCCCCTTTTGGTCACGATCATTCGGACTTGATAGCTGCCTGAGCCCAAAACCCAAAAACCTTTAGCACAGTCTATAGGTCGTATTTATGTAAGGCTTTCATTGTAACTTGTTAGGTTGACTCCATGTAATGCCTAGATGATGACACTCCCTTTTCATCGTAATTGGTCAACTGTGATGGCTACAGGTGCCCAAAGCCTGATAACCTTGAGCACAGTCTATAGGTCATATTTATGAAGGGATTTCATTGTAACTTGGAAGGATGCCTCTGTATAATGCCTAGATGAGAATGTCCCCTTTTGGTAATGATCTGTCAACTGTGATGGCTGCCCAAGCCCAAAACCCAAAAACTTTTAGCACAGTCTGCAGGTCATATTTAATATGGAGGGATTTCATTGTAACTTGGTAGGATGACTCCGGATGATGTCTAGATGCGAACTTCCCCATTTGGTTGTGATCTTTCAACCATGATGAGCCCAAAACCTTTAGCTTAGTCTATAGGTCGTATTTATGGAAGGATTTCATTGTAGCCTGTTGGTTTCACTCCATGTAATGCCTAGATGATGACATCCCCTTTTGGTCAGGATTGGTCAACCGTGGTGGCCTCAGGGGCCCAAAGCCTGAAAACCTTGAGCACAGTCTACAGGTCATATTTATGAAGGGATTTCATTGTATCTTCGTAGGATCACTCCAGATGATTCCCAGAATACAACGTCCTCTTTTGGTCGCGATCATTCAACCATGATGGCTTCCCGAGCCCAAAACCCCCAAAAATTTAGTACAGACTACAAGTCGTATTTGTGAAAGGATTTCATTGTAACTTAGTAGAATGACTCGGTATAATGTTGAGATGAGGATGTCCTCTTTTAGTAGCAATCGGTCAACCGTCATGGCTACACAGGCCTGAAGCCTGAAAACCTTTAGCACAGTCTACAGACCATATTTATGAAGGCATTTCAATGTAACTTGTTAGGATGACTCGTTTTGGAATAATTTCACTGTAACTTGGTAACTTTTGTTGACATACGTTAACTGTGAGGGCCACATACATTAACTGTGAGGTCATATTAACCCATCCCTCCACCCTTTAGTACAGTGTTCACCTCATATTATTTTTATGAAAAACATAACATACAGGGAACAGAAATTAAAATATTCCCAATTATCACAATTCTTGTCTTATTTCATACTCCTTTCATAAATATTGAACATTATCCTTTTCATCAAACAAAACACACAGACAAGTTAAGCTACAGTGTCATTGGCACTTTCATTTAATTCACTTTAAAAAAATCTGCAATCGTTAAGTATTTCCATTAGTTCCTTGAATCCTGCACCATATGTTGCATTTTTGCTTCCTTAGTATATATTTTCATGCAGTGTGTGATTCGTTTACTTATTGGGGTTTAATGACATTTTTGACAGCCAAGGTCAGCTCGTGTTGGACAGTTTTAAGAGTGGAGGAAGCAGGTGTACAAGGAGAGAACCACCTATCTGCACCATCAGACTCTGCAACGTACTAACTCCACTCAGGCAGGGTTAGCATTGGTTGAAGACAATTAAATACGCCATCGATGTATGGCTTAGTACACAGTGCCACTGTGCCATTTGGCAATTAGAATCAAGTGCCGTGCCCAATGACGAAACAGAGTTACCACTTGTGGGGATCGAACATGGACTTTTCGGTCTGATGTCCAATGCCCTAACCACTGTTCCACAGTGTGGTTGTGATATGGCACCATATCAACTAATCCTGTGCAATGCCTATTGTTGGTCAGTGTAACCCTTCTTACCAACTAACTCTGTAATGCACATTTTCATAGTTGGTAGAGATGCAGGCTGCAAGCCGAGAGGTCCTCAGTTCGAATCCCACCTGCGGCAACCGCTTTGTGTCCTTGGGCAAGACACTTCACCCCCATTGCCCACGAGGGGGCATGATGACGTTGTGTACTAAGGCGTACTGCACGTCGATGGTGAACCTGTCTTCAACCAATGCTAACCCTGCTTCTGTGGAGTTGGTATGTTGGGGAGCTTACTGTTGCTCGGTGGTTCTCTCCGGGTACTCCGGCTTCCTCCACCCGTAAAACTGTCACGGTCATGGTTAGCCATTGAGCAGAAATATGTGACCTTAAACACCAATAAATAAATAAATGCACATTTTCATGTAGTGTCTGATATTGCAGTTACCAATTTTTTGTATAACCAAAAAGTGTGACTAACTCTCTGCATTGCATGGGGTTAGTCACACTTTCTGATTATAAAAAATGTTCATTATTAACTGAGTAACTTACCCTGTGCACTGTATGGCTTTAGTGTAATCTCATCTAGATCAATCTCTGCCCAACATAACAGTCAAAACTAATCAGTGCAGTAGAACCCTGTTAATTGAATAATCACTTTGTCCGTGAACATTATTCAGTTAACAGGAGTATTCAGTTAAGAAGGATTTGTCACTTTTCTGTATTCTAGAAATAAACTGAGTATTTATTCTATTAAATCATGTTTGACAGAGCTTAAATGCCTGTGAAGGATACACTGAGGCCAAATAGGTCTATAAGTGAGGAGAATTTGGTCATCTAGCATGGTAAGTCCACGACATATTGCAAGATTTTTTATTCAATAAACAGGAGTTTACTCTATAACCCATATGCATTTAACAGGGCAAATTTGCACTGAAAGCATGGTAAATGGTTGGGTGTTAAGAAATTATATTCAATTAAGAGGGTTATTCAATTAAGAGATATACAATTAAGTGGGCTTCACTGTACTATTCTCAAAAGGCATTCAAACTCAGCTTATGAATTGGAATGTATTGTGAAAAGTTTGTTTAGTGAATTCCAAAAATGAAAACATATTCTGATTTCAATTGATAGCTTGTTTGGTGTGGATTTCTTTTTGAATAGTTAGTTTGAATTCAATATAAGTGGTCTTGTTATGGGAACCCCAGGAAGTGATGCTGTACTTGTTTACTGTGGTAGATAAGTTTTGCTTTACTGGTAAAATAGGACTAACGTGTGAAGTGGAAGTCCTATAAAGTGGGAAGCATAGGTATAAACAATTGGCTAAACTTGACTTCATAGCTACATGTATGTTGTGGTTATGATGTAGTCAAAGATGCTTAAAGTGACCTTAAACACCAATAAATAAATGAATAAATCTTGTGGGCATCTTGCTACTCAGGTAAGCTTCTTGGGTCGCTATGGTCTTATGCTTTTCAAAAATTTATAGGTGATTTACTGGAACCTCCATGGGAATCCTAGAAGTGAACCCTTTACCCAACGTAACAAACAAAACCGACTAGGCCTATATACAAAAATCTCCATTCAAATTTATGTTTTCAATTTTTGTCTCAAAAACATAGCTAATGACTCCTCATTGGTAGGAGCTCATTCCAATGAGGGGTCATAAGCTGTGTTTTTTAGACAAAAATTGAAAATTTGTAGTAATTCATGAATTTATTTTGCAAGTATCGACTGCTACCCGTAAATTGGTAAAGGGTTAAGAATGACCCTTTCCAGCTACTGATACATTATGATGATCATGCAAGTAAACAAGTATGTCAGCAAGTAACTTGCATGCTTTACTCTGTCTCTCATAATTGATGTGAGTCAGTGTGACAATGTTTACCTGTTTTGGAGCAAGTTTATTCCTTTGTTAACCCTTAAATACAGTAGTTTAAAAGTAACGGTTAATCGATCAATTACTTTTTGGATCGATCAGGATGTTGATCATTGATTAATCGATTAATCGGTTAACTGTTTCAGCTCTAGTAGCAATCTCTTCTTCCTCCACTAAATGTAACAAGATCATTTCATTCCCTGTGTACAACAAGGTGCCATCTACAATGCTTTAATACACAAGGGATGATTTACAACTAACGGAATTTCATTTCAGAATATATGCTTGAGTGATTGTTTCTTGCTGGCATTCATTTTTCCAGCTGACAGAAAATCAATGACTAATAGAATATTTTGTTTGTTTTCAATTTACTGAGCAGTGTAATTTTCTTCTGTGCACTACCATTTACTTTGGACCCATTTCATTAAGTTCACTGTGAGACTCCTAGAGTGTGGAATAGGCCTGAAAATAAGCAGTCTGACATTTGCAGAATGAGGTCCCCAGCGGGTGAAATTGATGATGCTATCCCATACAATGGGCCAATTTATCCTCTGAGTACATCTTTCTGTTTAGTTTTGAGACCCTGATTCAGACTGAGGTTCATAGAGGGCGAATTTAGTGATGCTACCCTGCTGTGCAGGGTAGCATCACTAAATTCACCCTCTGGGGACCTCATTTTACAGATGACAGTCTGCTTATTTTCTGGCTTGGTGTGGAACAGTAGTAACTGTTGTCAGATATTTAAATTCCCCCAAATTAGTGTGGTAAACACTGTGCCCAAATAGGGCTAATTGTGCCCAAATTCTGTGATGGTTTCAGAAACATTTCTGTGAAGTTTTGCCATGATTTGGTAATTTTTCACAAAGCACATAGTGTGGTGTAGGGCCAATCCATCAAAAATGATAGGATGCAATGGATAAGTAACTTTAAAAAATAATAGAGTTAACCACCAGAAAGCAATCTGTGCCAAAAGTGTTGTATAAGACACTTAACACAAATTGCTTTCTCCTGACAATCTATGTACATGTATCAGTATGATGCCAATGCTTAACATCTGATCTATTTATAACTGTAGAGTTTCCAATTAAACTATGTGTGTAATATAAGCTCTTGAAGGAAAACCAAGAACAGCACAAGGAAGGCCCACAACAAAGACGGGATAGTCTATGTTTCTGAGTGAAAAAAATGAAAAGTAGTTAAATCAGATTCAATTCTGAGAAGACCACAAAATAGTGCCTTTCTTTTCCATATCGTGTCTGTATTCACTGCTGTGCCCAAGTTAAGCAAATCTAAAGGCTTGTCCTGTTTCATGTAGTTGCCTGGCTCTATTTTAACTGGTTGAGTGCTAGAACGCACTATCAGGTCTCCATTGAAAAGTGCTGAAAGCCACTATAGTGGCTTCACACTGTTTTGTGGTAATTTGTTGTTTGCTCAGCAGCAGTAGAAAAATATTGTTATAAAATTATTTTGTTACAATTTATTGGAGAGTTCCAACTGGCTCTCTGCAATAAATTGCAACAAAACAATTATGAGCAGTATCTTGCTAAACTAAGGCTCCTTTTGCTGGTATTATGATATCTTTGAAAAAAAATACTCAAGTTACAAATGACCACTGAAAAGTAATTTAGCACTCTACCAGTTAATGATACACATGGATTCTTTTGGGTACATGCAGGGGCCATTTACGGGACCTTTTCCCAATGACACTTGGGCATGATTTTTTCCCCAAATCTTAACCCAAATTTTGCAGTCGCAGTTTCCACTCAATCAAACATTTAATGCACAACTGGTGCCCTGAACAGGGTAGACATAAGGCCCCAGAAAACCATTGGTTTTCTGAGGCCTTATGACCACTCAGTTCAGGACATCATTTGTACATTAAATTTGAATTACTTGCCTATGAAGTCTCTTAATTCAAAGATAAATGACAAGTTCTTCTTTAATAGTACATGTATAACAACTGTTTATTGTTATCAAACTTACTTGTAGTATACATGTAGTTGCTTAGGTATCAGTCTTAATTTTTTCTGCTCAATTCAAATGTAAAATGTCTTAGACTTTGTGTGTTTTTTTCCCCTCCAAAGCAAATTCCCAATTGGAGCCCCTATGACACATATTTCCCCAATGGCATGGGCCCCAGTCCCTTCCCAAAGAGGGCAGAAAAATCCCTGGATACAGTAGTAGAGCCCTTTGAATCTCATGCTTTGGGATATTGAATCAAATCTCATATTGAGCCAGAGTTTTTTTTAACCCTTTACACAACGTAATGGCCAAAACTGGCCAGTGCTGTTCACATAAATTTTCTTCAATTTGAACCTCCTTTGAACTCTACTTCTAACACCTGGGGCCAATATTATAAAACTTTTACAATTGTATTTTCTGGAATTGTATTTTCTAGTTATGACTTTAAATGAGTTGAAATGAACCATTAGCATTTTCAAAGATGTGACAATTTGCCAGTTGGCAAATTGCCATATCTTTTAAAATGTTAATGATTTATTTTAGCCCGTTGTATTAATAGGTAGAAAATACAATTCTAGATAATACAAGTGTAAAAGCTTTATAGTATTGTCTCCAGGTCTCATGTACAACAAATTGTTAGAAGCAGAGTTCAAACAATGTTACAGTAGAGCTTTTATTAGAATAATCTTGTTAATTACATATTTCTATCAAACACCATACCATTTGTACTTCTGATTGTTGGACTCTGATTGCAGGCAGGGTTGCTGTGAGTTCAATTCACAGGGGGAGATCATAAACCAACATTCTAAAGTCCTCCAAAACGTCGAAGTGTCCTTACACATATATGTCTCTGCCTGTCCTCAACTGAGGCCAACTACAGCACTTTTGTTCTCCTAACACACAAGCACCACCAGGAAAACAACACATTATTTGGTATGTTCAGAGCACGACAACATGCGTTTTATTTTTTGCACAAAAAATAACGTTAATTTACATGTTAACGTAGAACAAAAGTACAACCTTGTATGTCCTAACAGGGACACATTATAAAGATACATGACGTTTCAAATTGTAAGGATCATAACCCTCAGCATAGCTTGCCCTTATGTCAACGTTAATTTTTAGTAGAAAACAAGGGAAGATGTGGCAGGGCCTCCATTATTATGTACATACATTTGACAACATCACAACAAAAACAAAATTTTACGTAATGGTCACTGTGATGTTGTTGCGCTGAATGACCAAACAGTCCATGCGCAACTCAATCATACACGCCCTGGTGGCTGCCAATGGATGAGGAGAAATTAATTTCTCGCTAATTCCCGTACCGATCAACCGCGAGAAATTACATTTATACTATAGCCAGAGTGTTCCACACTTTCATGCGCCCACCAAAAGAAACGTGGACCAAGTAATCATGAGAACTTCGTCCGAAAAGCAAGATACCTGCCATCATTTTGTGACAGTGTGCAGTGGTCTAGAGGTTTAGGTGTTGTACTTCTGATTGTTGGACTCCTGCTTGCGGTGGGGTTGCCGTGAGATTAATTCCTGGTGGGGGATCAGAAACTAACACTCTAAATTCCTCCAAAACATGATTACAGTTAAAACTAGAAGTCCTGTCATGAAATGCGCACAAATAACACGTTGATATGCACGTTAATGTACGCATTATGGCCCAAGTAAAGCTATCAAATTCTGTACATATGGCCTGTGCACAGGCAATGTTTCAGCCAATGGACCTCTGAGTAACCCGGAGGTCCATTGGCAGAAACATTGCATGTGTTTGTTTTGAGTAACCAAGAGAATCTGCAGTGCTTTGGATGCCATTCGATATGGCAATTGCGTGCAATTCCAATGCGCAATTAAGCCTAGATAAGCGCACTATTCATGACAGGACTTCTAGTTTTAACTGTAGGTTCTTCAAAATAGACATACATGCCCATACCTGTCCTCATCTGAGGCCAACTACAGTACTTTCATTGCACTGCAGCAAGCATGTTTCACACTTTCTTGCAACTGCCAAAAGAAAAGTGAACCAAGTAATCATGAGAACTGTGTCTAGAAAACTAGACTTCAGCTGACATTTTTTGATGGTGTGCAAGGTTCCAGTAATTTAGGTTTTGCACTCCTTACTGCCAAGCAGCTGGGGTTGCCATGAGTTTGGTACCCATTGAGAGATCAGAAACCAACCCTCTAAATTCCTCCAATAAATTATTGTCACCTTCAGAATACAGAGTAGTGAATGTGGTGGCTTTGTGTTTAGAGCATTGGACTTCAAACCGTCGATCCTGACGGGCAGTAACTGCATTGTGTCTTTGGCCAAGACACTAAATATGCAGAAAGAGGCGCAGGCCTCGAGTTTTATCCTTCTGTGATGGCACAGGTGCCATAACGATTAACCCATTCACATACATGTGTCGTTCTGTATTTATTAAACACCTTCACACCCTTGGATAGGTGACCTTCTGAGCGATCGATTCAGCCTCCTGCATTGTGTCCTTGGGCAAGGCACATCAGCCTGATTGTCCACATGGGGGCGCGATGACGCTGTGTACTAAGGTATACTGCACATTGATGGTGCGCATGTCTTCAATCAATCTAACCCTGCCTGTGCTGCTGTGTAGTTACGTTGTTAGGGAGCTGGCAGCTGCTCGTCGTTGCTCAGTGGTTCTCTCCATTACTCCAGCTTCCTCCACCCATAAAACTGTCACCGACACGATATGACCTTTGCTGTTAAAGTGTCATTAAACCCTAATAAATAAATAAATAAATAAATAACACGCCTTCACGTCTATAAAAACAATTATTAAGAGGACACTCTGCAATTTATTTGACAACTATCAACACAAAGAACACATTTTATCGCCAACCAAATTTGTGAGGGGAACCTGTGATGCTATTTTATCCCCTCAGTTCGAACGTGTTCTATGTGCTTACTGGCACATAGGACACATTGGAACTCAGGGGACAATTTTAGCTATCTCTAGTGAATCAAATTGTAATTGCAGTGCATGATTTGTAGAAAATTCAGGTGAAATTCTGCTTTTATTTAAAAAAAGTCTGTCAATGATTTCCATTTTGCACAGGTGTGCGGAACAGATTTTCATTTTCCACATGGTTTAGTGTTGCTGTAGATGTGCATTTCATAGAACAGGCATGTAACAAATCCCACTGTGTACAGATACATACTGCAAATCAAGGGTGCCCTTGCCTACAGCTGCTGCTAACCATGCAGTGAGGCAGTGCTTGTGCAGAGTTGGTACAATGGGTAGTCTTGTCAGCTCCTCATCACCATTTGATTGTTTTCTCTGGGTACTCCAGCTTCCTCCCCCCCATAAACCTGTCCAACACGATGTGACCCTTGCTGTTGAATGTGTCATTAAACCTCAATAAAAAAAATAGAAACAAAACCAATGCACAACACTGATGAATTCACAAAAAACTTCCTGAAAACATAATATCCGAGATGCTATTTTTGTTTTTGTTTAATATTTATATATGCAATCTCAGTTCATTGGTGAAAATGTTAGGTATCAGATGCTGGGTGGGGGGTGGGGGGGAGGGGACGGATTCATACCCTCAGTTGTATGGCCAGCAATATTAAAAATATTTGAAAATAGTAAATGAGTTTTGACAGTTATCACATTATTATCCTACAGTTAAAACTAGAAGTCCTGTCATGAAATGCGCACAAATAGCACGTTGATATGTGCATTAATGTACACGTTATGGCCCAAGTAAAGCTATCAAATTCTGTACATATGGCCTGTGCACAAGCAATGTTTCAGCCAATGGACCTCCGGGTAACCCGGAGATCCATTGGCAGAAACATTGCATGTGTTTGCTATGAGTAACCAGGAGAACCTGCCGTGCTTTGGATCTCATTCGATATGGCAATTGCATGCAATTCCAATGCGCAATTAAGCCTAGGTAAGCGCACTATTCGTGACAGGACTTCTGGTTTTAACTGTAGCTGCTGTATTTGCAAACTTAATTGCTTGTTATTCTACTTGCAGTACTCAATACCAAAGAATTTACTTTTCAAGTTGATCAAGTTTGGTATTGGAGTAGAGACTACCCCAAAAATGTGTCAGATAACACAATACATGCTGGGCAATTTTAGGGAATATTAATGAGCTACCGGCACTGGGTTGGCACTTCAGCCGGCTATAATGTTCTAAAATCACCCACAATTCACTTCTCAGGTCAAACTTTTACATCATTTTCTGGGAGAAGATCCCAGAACCCTCCCTTACATTTCTACCCCACTTCTTCCACCCCACCTCCTACTCCCATTCCAAGTTGATCCATGGCCCTTTGATGGTTTGCACTCTAATTGAGAAAGAGACTGCTTGTTCAATCACAGTAGTATTTGTAAGACTATCATCTTTCCCAGCAAGCTTTAGAGGTATTCCATGTTGTTTGCAGGCTGTACAAAAATTCTTTTGTAAATATTGTGTTGCAGTGTGCACTGCAGACATCCCTTGGATATTTTTTTGGAACAACTCTTAATGTCACTATGTTTTGTGAGAGATTAACACAATTTAGCACAGGTATGACTCATTGAAGTTTCTGAAAGACTGCGACCGGTGTATGCATTAATTCTGGTACATGTAGAATGTATACTCACATGCAGCATTATGTCAATTCTTGTTAAATTAGCAACAGTTTATTATTGTACAATTTTGAGATACACTAGAACTGTGTTTGTTTCCAACATCGTAAGTTATTGTGGTGAATTCCAGTAACATGGTCTGTTTTTTGCAGCTTGGTGCTTATGTTCAACCCAGATGCAAAGCATCTCTGATGCTATTCTTGTTTATTGAGGTTTTTTCCATTTGTCTCGAAGTATATGAGCTCGGTTAAACATGATATACAGAAGATATCTGGTATTTTTGAGTGGATACTGAAAATTATTTCATGAGTGACTGACACAAAGTGAAAATAACCATTTGTCACTGTCACGTGTGAGATAATTTTTTGTATCCACTCAAAAACACTGGATTTTCTTTTTATTAGAATCTGATCATTTCTATTGATAATTCCACTTGTTTCAACGATAAATTGATGCATGAAAGTAAATAGCTGATGCACATTGATACGCAGAAGTGATTTGATCGATACTCAGAAAAGGTAGCATCTTGCTATTTGATTCAGCTTCCCCATGGGAACCCCGGGAAGTGAAGCAGTGCCTGTTCACTGCGGTCAACAGGCTCTGTTTTACTGGTAAAATAGGACCCAATCACCAATGCTTGGGAGGTGCAAACCCTCTCTAAAATGGGCAACATGGTTTATTAACTCTCACTCCTGATCTTGACTTGATACTCATGTTGTGGTCATGATTAGCCATTGTGCAAAAATATGTGACCTTAAACACCAATCAGTAAATAAATAATAAATATCTGATTCAGCTGGTGGGTTTCATGCATCAATTCAAGGTGAATACATGTTGATTTATTGCTGGAAATGATTGGTATCCACTCAAAAACACTAACTTGATTTTCTTTTCATTGTATGTTTTTAGAACAAATTGATCATTTCCAGTGATAATTTGACTCGTATTCACCTTGACATGATGCTTTGAAAGCCACCATTTTGATTGATACCATGAAAGTGAAAATTTCTTTTTCTTCACAGTTGGAGATATGATTTCTATCATTCTGCAATTGTTTCGATACTCTTTCATTTAGCGTATAATAAAATAGAATGAATGCTCAGATTATCTGTAGAAAACCAGAAAATAACCAGATCCCTGTTAATTGAATACGCCTGTTAAGTGAATAATACTCACTAGAAAAGTGGCTGTTCAGATAAGAGGTTCCACTGGACTAGGTCTCTATGGGCATTGATTCTGGAGAAATTTTCTGGGAAGTTTTATCTGCAGTGAAAAAAATATTTAAAGTAGAGAAATGTTAATGTTATCCTATAACAATGTATTTTGACTGGAAGTGCATCAAATGGCACTTTTTAACCCCCTGCACACTGATGTCGAAAGATCTAAGGTAATGGGTGCAAATTATTCCCATAATGCAACTAGAAATTTAACCAATTCAGTCTTGTTTGACAGAGCTCATTGAGCTCTGTCAAACAAGATTGAATTTGTTAAATTCCCAGTTGCATTATGGGAAAAAATGGCTACTTGAAATTTGGATATTTTGACATCAGAGTGAAGAGAGTTAATAGCAGTAAGCTTGTATAGTACCCCAGCCATGGACAGGTCACTTCCCATGGATGGTTATTATTTCCTCAGACGTAATAATATTAGATTCCAAACACTAATAAAAGAAATAACCATCAAAAGTTTAATGAATGAAGCACTGGGTACCTGGTAAACGCATACATGGACATCAGTGCCCACCTGTGGGTTATGACCAGTCCACGGCGATTGTGCTGTAGTGTTTTGCACAAATCATGCTGTATATCCATAAGAAATCGTAATTATATATACTATATAAAAAAGTAGGGGATATTTGATAAAAGTGAGATATATGAAGAAATATATTTATATTTTCATCAAAATGACAGTTGAGGCATTGCACTGTGACATCTGGTGAAAGATTTCAACTATAGTTGGGTGTCTGACAAGTACACATTCCATGCACTGAGCTGTAGAAGACATGGACAGTCAGTCAGAGAATTTACCACATTCAGTCCAAGACCTCAGTACCTTGCAAATCCTCCTCTGTTCGCGAGACAACCGTGGATCCGACATGGCATACTCCTCACCAAACGTCCAATATCTGCTTGACTGATATTCCATTCTTCCTGCAGTGCAGCAGCGAGTTCCTGGACATTGGTAGGGGGTTGTTGGTATTGTCGTAGGCACCTACCAAGCATATCCCAGACCTTCTTGATTGGTGAAAGGTCTGGACTTAGTGCTGTCCAAGGCAGTGTAGTGATGTTCTGCTCCTCTAGGAACTCTGTAGTGACTCGGGGCCCAGTGTGCTCTTGTATTGTCATCTTGGAAAATGAATCAACAGCCGTGACGTCGCGCAAATGACACCACATGTTGTCACTGTAGTACTGCCCTGTGACATGCCCTTGGTTGACATGTAATGCTGTTCTGCTTGTCATGGTTATGCATCCCCACACCATAATCGATCCCCCACCAAAATGATCATGCTGCCTGAAGGTTACATCATGGTACCGTTCGTTCCTCTGCTGTCACACTCTGTTTTGCCCGTGTCGTGGAAGTCGAGAGTGAACCTTGTTTCATCGGAAAACATGATGTTGTTCCACTGACGATTGTCCCAGTGATGTTGTGCTCCACACCAATTACGCCTTGCTTCGATGTGACGTTCGGTCAAATGTGTAATTATTCAAGGCTGTCAAGCGTACAAATTCCAGCTGTGTAGGTGATTTCAGATAGTCTGACCATTGACTCACACTTTGACGGCAGTTTCGTAATGCTATGGTTTCAGATGAAACAATCCTGGTTAGCAGTTGTCACCCTTGGATGACCTGACCGACGTCTGTCATCAACATTGCCTGCCTGACAGTAGCGTGACCACAACCTGCTAATCACCGATTGAGTAACGTTGAGAATTTGAGCCACTGCAGTCTGTCTGTTGCCAGCTTTCAACATGCCAATGGCACATAAACGTTTGTCACATGTCAGTCTTCGCATACCTCAAAAGTTACATTTCGACCAGAAACTATTGATGAACGAGTTTATAACAAGAAGAGAACGATGAGACCTCCGAAAAAGCCTGTCCAATACAAATGAAAATTTCAAAATTTACCCCACAGACATTAACACGGCACTCGTGTGAAAAACCTGCATAAAGTTTTTGTGGGCTGGTGACAATTCATAATCCACACTAAACTTGGTAACATATTGATATGTCCAATCACGCGTATCCAATACCATTTTCCAAAAATATCAACATCAGTTTGGATATTCCCTACTTTTTTTAATAGTATATAACAAGTTATTGGGTTTTTTTTTAAATCATGACTAATTTCTTTTTCAGCCGCCATTGGTCCACCAAGTGGGAAGAAAGGTAGCACTAATTTAGGGACAGGAAAACAGACATTACGGTTGAGTTCTAAAGGTCCAGCAAAAGTTGAAATAGTAAGTAATGTATTTCTTGTAATAATTTTCCTGTCTGAAGTTTTATAAAAAATGTGTTGCTGTCTGTTTCTCTGATGGAAATCATGAAAAGTGTAGCAACTATGGTCATCTGCGTAAGACAAAATTTGCTTCATTGTTAACCCTCTGCACTCAAAATATTAAAATTTTAAGTTGTAAATTTTCCCATCATGCAACAGGGAATTTAACAAATTCAGTCTTCTGTGACAGAGCTCACTGAGCTCTGACAAACAAAACTGAATTGGTCAATTCCTAGTTGAATTATGAGAACATTTGCGACTTGAAATTTCAGTATATTTACTTCACTGTGCACAGAGGGTTAAATAGGCCTTCATTGTGCATGCCTGAAGCCTTTCTTGCAGTGATGGGCAGAGTCATCTAAAACAAAAATTGATATTGCAAGTACAGTGTTATCAATAGAAAGGTGGACAGAGGGAATTTTAACTAGACCACAACTGAGTTGCGATCTGTAGTTTCGGTCAAACTTTCTGCCCAAAACATTGAGAATCTCACCTGTCAGAGATGAAATGTAAAAGTATTGAATTTTAGATAACTATTTTCATTACTTTTTTATAATTAGTTCAGGCATGTGGTGGCTCAGTAGGTAGAGGTGCAGGCTTCAAGCCGAGAGGTCCTCGGTTCGAATCCGAGCTGCGGCAACTGCGTTGTGTCCTTGGGCAAGACACTTCACCCC
The DNA here is from genome assembly GCA_031216915.1 of Pictodentalium vernedei. Taxonomy (NCBI): domain Eukaryota; kingdom Metazoa; phylum Mollusca; class Scaphopoda; order Dentaliida; family Dentaliidae; genus Pictodentalium; species Pictodentalium vernedei. The sequence goes on along the minus strand of CM062291.1, from coordinate 289,141,094 downwards.
CATTGCCCACATGGGGGCACTGTGGCATTTTGTACTAAGGCATACTGCATGTCGATGGTGCACTGGTCTTCAACCAATGCTAACCCTGCTTGTGTGGAGTTAGTATTTTGGGGAGCTGACAGTTGCTCGGTTGTTCTCTCTGGGTACTCCGGCTTCCTCCACTTGTAAAACTGTCATGGTTATGATTAGCCATTGTGCAGAAATTTGTGACCTTAAACACCAATAAATAAATATAATTAATTCAGTCCTACTTTTACGATATTTTTTTTAAGCAAACCAGTCCAGCTTTAGTTTAGAAAATATTAGAGTAAATGTCAAGCTCTGTTTTGTTGGATGTTTGTTTATGCACTTCTCGTGGAGTTTGTGCGTGGACTATCATTGATGTAATGTGATGTCCCTTCCTTCTCAAAGACATACAGATATTATTTCCTGCCGTGGTAAAAGATATTCCACTCAATAGATATTTAATTAATAATTTACCTTGAAAACGTTGAGATATTAACACAATCTGTGGAACTATGCAGAGGTATCATAAAACTACTGCAGTGATGAGTCTCCATTGATAACTGTTCAATGGACAAACATCTCTGATGGTATTGGTAAAGTCATTAAAAATTCTGTCAAATTATGTCTTGATTGAGAAACGTTTCTTGCTTTGATTTAATGAAAATGAATGATTATGGTATCTTTTGGATCCACTCATCGGGTATATTTTAGTTGGTCAAAAAAGAGAACCTCTGGTTCACTTTTCTACCCGACAGAAATATCCAGATGGGTGAATCTGAACATGGACAGTGGACATTTTAAAGACTAGACTGGTTCTAGGCCATAACGAGATAGATTTCCATACAGAATTTCACTTGAGAGGTGGCTTTGGAACATGAGTCCAAAATAAATATTTTGTTAATCTTGTTCCGATATAGAAACTCATACATGAGATTCGATACATATTAATAATTTGTTAACCCTCTGCACACTGATGTCATTATATGCATTAACCCTTTACATAGCATGAACAGCAGATGACACTTGCTAACAAAATTCTTGAATAAGTAATTTTTTTCATTTTTTGTCTTTTTTCATTTTTTGCCAGCAAAACATAACCTATGTTTTTGAGACAAAAAATGAAAAAAGTGAAAATTAATTGACGACTTTTGTGAATAAAGCTGGCCGGTATTGGTCGTTACATTGGGTAAAGGGTTAAGCAGCAAATTTTTCACATAAAGTGATAGGTATTTAACAAATTCAGTATTGTTAAACAAGTCCCAAACAGGGCCCACATATTTTACCAATGTGTATAATGGTAAAACCTAAAAAGGATGTTTTCTCTGAAACCACTGCTCCAAAAGATTATAAAAATAAAAATAAAATTAAATAAGAGACAGATTATTTCCTATTAAAATCTGAAACACACTTTGTGAAGAGTCAATGGGATTTTGTCAGGTGTGTTCTTGAAGGGGGCCTCTTGTTTATTTATTGAAAGTGTGTTTCACAAATGATCTGTTTGATTCAGGGACAATATTAAATGTAGAAAATTGGATGGTACATGAGACAGAAAATGCTTGAGGTGTAAAGTTAATTAGGTCATTAATGTATTCTTGTATTTGTTTTGGGTTTTTTGTGATTGACCTTTTTCCAAACCAATCAACCCCATCTGCCCACCAAATTTATAAATTAAGCAGTAACTGGTCACTTGTTATGGTATTGTTGAAATTTTTTGAAAAAGTTTGAAAAACAGTAATTAAAATAATAAATTTTGATACCCTATGTGTTGGGTAAATGGTTAATATCTTTCTATTTCATACGTTTTAATTGATTTAATTTTTTAAAAACACAAGATTTTGAAATCTCCTTTCATAACAAAAGAGCATACATAGGGATGCAATATTGAATATTGGCCTATATTACAATTCTTTCTCATAGAGATGGACAGTTATGAAATTTTTTGTTTTGTTTTCGGTTAGTTTTTAGTCGAGTTGTGACGAAGTCAAACTCGACTTATAGTTTGGTGAATGTCTGGCGGGCGGGCGGGCGGGTGGGCGGGTGGCCGGATGGGTGGGCGGGCGGGGTTACGGGCGGGCGGGTGGGCGGGCGGACGGGCGTAAACAATTGGTTTCCGGATGATAACTTGATAGTGGTTGAACTCACATTCATTAAACTTCATACGTAGGTTGGTCTTGGTGGGAGGAAGAACCCTATTGATTTTGGACATGCTACGTCGAAGGTCAAGGTCACAGTGACCTTGAACATAGTAAATCTTAAACAATTGGTTTCCGGATGATAACTTGATAATGGTTCAATTCACATTCATGAAACTTCATAGGTAGATTGGCCTTGGTGAGGGGAAGAACCCTATTGATTTTGGACTCGCTACGTCAAAGGTCAAGGTCAGCATGACCTTGAACATAGTAAATCGCAACAATTCCTTTCCGGATGATAACTTGATAGTAGTTCAACCTACATTCATGAAACTTCATAGGTGGGATGGCCTTGGTGCGAGGAAGAACTCTATTGATCTTGGACTCACCAGATCAAAGGTCAAGGTCACAGTGACCTTTAACATAGTATATCGCAACAATTGGTTTCCGGATGATAACTTGATAGTGGTTCAACCTAGAGTCATGAAACTTCATAGGTGTGTTGGCCTTGGTGCGAGGAAGAATCCTATTGATCTTGGACTCACCAGGTCAAAGGTCAAGGTCACAGTGACCTTGAACATAGTATATCGCAACAATTGGTTTCCGGATGATAACTTGATAGTGTTTCAACCTAGAGTCATGAAACTTTACAGGCGTGTTGGCCTTGGTGCGAGGAAGAACCCTATTGATGTTGGACTCACCAGGTCAAAGGTCAAGGTCACAGTGACCTTGAACATAGTATATCGCAACAATTGGTTTCCGGATGAGAACTTGATAGTGGTTCAACCTAGAGTCATGAAACTTCATAGGTGTGTTGGCCTTGGTGCGAGGAACTGTTGTCACAACTCGACATTGGATCGGTGATCCTGAGCGGCATTTTTTTTTTTGGACAGAACAACTTGGTTCACCATCTGTTATTTTCTTCAGTACTACAGGTATAGGAAAAATTGGTTTGAAAGGGCTCAATCTTGTCAGCATTATTGCATGAACTTCAGGAAAAGTATGTGTGCAAACCATAAACAAGAAGAAGTGGGAATTTTCAGGTCTTGGACAACCAGTGGCACCAGGTTGCACCCAGTGGTTCAGAGGCTAAAACTTTGCTGATGCCCTTTATGCCATGTTAAAAAATCATTGGTTTGAATATCTTTGCCAACCCCTTTCTTCACGCCCCCTGTCTCCTCACATGCTGCACCCCCTCCCTATCACTTCACCTGGGGTTGCCATTTGACCCTAGTGTACCAAGCTCACAATTCCCTTCTGGAATAGACAATAAAGTGTAATTACATTTTTCATGACACATGTAATTTAATCCAACCAAGATTCCTTTTTAGCTCACCTGACTAAAAGTCAGTGTGAGCTTTTGGCATCACTTGTCGTCCGTCAACTTTCGCGACTCAGTCTTCTTCAAAACCACTAGCCCAAACCCAAACAAATTTGACATACAATATTTTGGGGGTATCCTCTTTCCAGTTTGTTAAAATGAACTCGTTGCCCCCACTGGGGCGGGGGTGATGCTCCAAAAGCATCAATTTCTCCTGAAATCTTCTTCTTATGAACCAGCAGTCAGAAAGCTGTGATATTTGGTATGTAAGCTCCTTTGGTACTCAAGATACAAGTTTGTTCAAAGAAATTTTCTCTGTCAATATTTGGGCTCGCTACGGGAGGATCCCCATTTTGTGCCCCGCCCAAAATTTCTATTTTTCGAACCAAGAGGCCGATTTGAACCAAATTTGATATGAGGTATTGTTGGGTCCTAAGTACTTGATTCATGTCAAAAAATTTCCTGCTGCCCCGTGGGAACCTCAGGAACTAAAAATATATAAAAAAATTCAAGCGCCCATATCTCCAAAACTGCACGGCACTGAAACTTTTTATTTGGTGTGAAGCTTCCTTAGGACCAATAGAAAGGAATGGTGAAAAAAAATCGCTATTGGTTTTGTCCTAAGGTACAGTTTTGGGACGTTGAAAAAATGCTGAGTCAGCATTATTTAACATTCAAGGTAATGGGAAAAATTTAAAATAATCTTTTTCTCCCCAACCACTTCTCCAAAAGCTTTCTTATTTCACATATAACATCTATGGAAGATTGATTCACATGGTTGTTGAAATTTAACCCCTGGGTCCATATTTGGGCACTCTACAGGAGCCCAAATGTTCAAATTAGTGCCATGTGAGGGATATTCTTTAAAAATCTTCTTCTCCAGATCCAACAGTCAGAATATTTTGCTATTTGGTATACAGCATCCTTAGGGAAGGGAGATTCAGGTTTGTTCAAGCCAAGTCTCTGGGTTCTTATTTGGGAACCCATTGGGAGCCCAAATTGTAACTTTGTTCAATATGAGGAATATTCTTTAAAAGTCTCTTTCTTCAGATCCAGCAATCAAAATCTTTTTTGATATTTGGTGTATATCATCCTTAGGGAGGTGTGATTCAAGTTTGTTCAGGGGGCATCTTTTTGTGCCCAGTGGGAACCCCAGGAGCAAAAAATAGAAACAAATTCAAATACCCATAGCCTTCCCATTCCCCATTTATTCTCAAATCTCAAAACACTAAAAAATTATATCTAGTATCCAAAATTATTAGGGTTAACATACACTTTTACTCCCCCGTGAGAACTCTGGGAAGTGCAACAGTGCTTGTTTACTGTGGTAATCAAGTTCCGTTACACTGATAAAATAGGACCCAGTCACCAATGCTTGGGGTGGAAGTCCTCTAAAATGTGCAACATGGGTATTAACGATTTACAAAACTTGACTTTATGTCCATGTTGTGGTCACGATTAGCGATTGTGCATAAATATGTGACCTTAAACACCAATAAGTAAGTACACTAAAAAATTTTTTGTCTCTGTGGTTCTGATCCCTGATGCCTAAATACCTGCATTCCTTTTGTACAACTTGTTTTCCTTAACCACAGATCAGAGTGCTTTGATATTTGATATGCAACCTCTTTTGGTACCCAAAATTCCACTTTGTCCAACGAAAGTTTCTAGGTCAATATTTGAACTCACTACAGGAAGATCCAAATTTTGTGTCCCACACAAAATTTTTATTTCCTGAATTGAGAGGCCAATGTGAAAAACAATCTTCTTCTCACAAACCAATGGCCAAAATTGAAACATATATGGGCCACATCATCTTTGGGGCATTCTGTTTTAGTTTTGTTCAAATGGGGTCTCTGCCCTTTTTGGGCATGGTCTTATGCTCAAATATGATGAAATTCTTTAAAAATCTTCTCATGAACCACAAGTGGGAATGCTTTCATATTTGAAACTTCCTCTGGTGTTCAAGATTAAAAGTTGTTCAAAGAAAGTTGATAGGTCCATATTTGGGCTCTCCAGGGATGGGCTCACTTTTGAGCTCCCCTCAAAATTTCTATTTCAAGAACCAGTGGAGCGATTTGAACCAAATTTTATATGTGGCATTAGTTGACCCTAAGTACTTCATTCATGCCCCCAAAATTTTTCACATGGGAACATCTGGTGCTAAAAATAGAAGAAAAATGAAATGTCCAATATTTCCCAAACTGCACGAACTAGAGATTATGTATTTGGTATGAAGCTTTCTTCTGAGCAGTTGAAACAATTAGACAAAAAAATTGCTGGCGAATATGTCATGTGGTTCATTCAGATTACATTTTCTCCATGACCCTTAGCCCTTACAGTTCAGGACAATCTGGTCCAGGTGAGTGTTTTTGGACTCTCTTGAGCCCCTAGTTTTAGATGCTGTGTTTCTTTACATGCACCAATTTCAGCAACAGGACATTATAATTTTGTTTTCACCTGTGCAAATACCATTCGGAACTTTCCGGTAATATTCGCCTCAACTATGACTGGCACAACAAAACAAAAATTAGTGTTATTGACTGTTCAAAAACACACCTGTTGTGTTTTGATTTTCAACTGTAATCTTTCAGAATATCACAGATGAAAGGTGAATTTCTGGGATCAAATTGTAACCCAGATTTGTAAACTGTATTCCTCTGCTTTGTCGTAGTGGATTGCAGATCGAGTGAATACCTGAACAAACAAACAAAAACAAGTTGATATTTGGACTAAATAAATAAATATATACGGTTTAATTCATAATTGGTACATTTTATTCATTAGCAATTATTATTTAAGTGAAGGTGGATGTCAAGAAGTTGTGTGCTTTGGTCACCTATTTTTTCTTTGGCACTAATAAATTGATCAAGACAGCAGGCCTGGCAATCTAGAAAATCAAGGAGTGCAAAACAATTGCTCTCCTCAGATTGCTTGGGAGTGCAGTTGCACCTGAAATTTTCAATGCAAAAACTAGTATGCTATTTTAGTTATATTCACTTCTAGGTATTAATATTGTGACTGAAAAATTGTGCTACATTCAGCTACATAGTGGAAAAATTCGCATGCACATCTCATTATTCAAAATGTTGTATTCAATTCTTATGTGACTGCCTTCTACACTCAAAATGTATCGAAATGCGACACAGAATGGGTCATAAATTATTGCAAATCAATGCAACATTGACAAATTGTCCCCTGAGTTTCAATGTGTTCTATGTGCCAGTAGGCACATAGAACACATTGGAACTCAGGGGACAATTACTGATAATAGATTTTGAAGGCAGTCCCAAACATTTCTGGCATTCCAGAAAATCAAGGGTGCAAAAAATTGCCCTCCTCAATTTTTTCTCGACGTGAAGTAGGCGTGCAGCACTCCTGCATTCCTAAAGAATGCCAGGCCTGACAGAGAAATTGAAATGAATAAAACAGAGAAAATATATTGGATATAAGTGAAATATTTATAATAAAATACTCTTTTATTAAATATAATTCACTTGTATGCATATTTTTTATGCCCCCGATAGGGAGGCATCTTTAATCCTGGTTGTCATCTGTCCATCTATCCATCCATCCATCTGTCCACCCATCCATCAATCCATTCGTCTGTCAGTCCATCTGTCAACCCATTCGTCTGTACGACTTTATTTGTCCATCCAGAGCCATAACTTGATAATGCTTTCGTGGATTTCCATGAAACTTTACACAAAGGTAACGACCAATGAAAGGTCTGTTGCACAGCAACACCATGCTTGAGTGGCAAAGGTCAATGTCAAAGGAATGGAAAAACTTAATTCTCACACAGAATCAGGTTTTTCACCCTGAACAAATTCAACACAAAACTTTTCATTCAATTTTATAGGCCATTTGGCTATAGTTTGAGTGCATCCATGTCCTGACAGTCACTATTAGTCTTGTTACAGATTATACGTTTGCGATGAAGCAAATATTGAAGTAAAAAAAAACCATCGGCCCTGTTTTTCAAGATTTGGCCATTCGTTTTTTCGGTTATTAAAAAAGAGAACCCAACCATGTTTCGTTTATACTGTCAGTCTCTACTTTCTTGGACATTTGTAACTACTGTATCATACCAGCACATTTGTAGTTCATGGACAAGTAGTTAGACTACCTGGTAAGCCATAAACTTCAGTTTTCCTTGTTGAGTTCACACCTTTATTCTTATCTATACTGGTGTAATTAAGTGTCATGTCCAGACCTCGACCTGCTCCAGAAAAACCACTGCTTTTGCAATCTGTAATTCACTCTGTAATACAAAACTATTATTACTTTTTGCTCTTATCAATTGAGAGGTTATTGTGATGTTCACAATGACTTCTAGGTAAGCAGGAAGTTGTATTTCAAAAGATATTACAAATATGTAGGCTCCTTGTATTTCTACGTATTTACATGTTACACAATCTACAGAATGCAATACTAATATCAATCTGTTAATGGTTGGATTAATTTTTCAAGGAAAGGCTAATGAACCCATAATGATATGTATTTGGTGAGAACATTCCATTGAGGAATCCTAAGCTTGGTTTTTAAAGAGAAGAATAAACAATTTACTCAACCCTTACCTAATGCACAGGATATCAAAATTTGTTATTTCATTTTTTCAAATTTTTAAAAAAAATGACAAAACCATATCATGTGTCCCCTCACTGGAACAAGGTCAGTGAGCTCATTACAGTTAGGGGTCACATGATGAGCTCATTCCATAGATGGGGCATGGTATTTGGTTTTGTTGAAATTTTGGGAAAAGCTTTTCAACTACGCAGTTTATAACTAACATGAGCATATACAGCTGATTCTTTAGGTGAAGGGTAACTTTTGTGGCATTTCTTTCTAACCTGAGTTACTCTATAGAATTAAGAATTATCTGATTCCAAATGTCATCCGAAGAATACATAGATCAGAATACATTCACATGTATCTTTTTAAAATTTTGCACATAGAAGTGATTTTTATGAGATACATGTTACTAAAATTTGGTGAATTGAATTCAGACCAAGTTGTCAGCTCATGGATCACTTGGTGGTGGATGTGCTTAAAGGTTGTTTGTGTATTTTGGGTTTTTTCTTAGAGGCTAATATTCTCTGGGTGGAAAATCTCTCCATGGTGATTCAGGTTGTCAGTTCACCTCATTTTGTGCAGTACTGTGAACAGAGAATTTGATTCGGTCAAGACTGAGTCGCGATCTGGTCAAAATTATATTTCCGTTTTTTAACCCACTGCAATGTAAACTCTCACCCATCAGAAAAGAAATTAGAGAGCACTGGACCCAAAATACTATTTTTGTTTATTACTTGTGTCGCCAGCGGCAGAGCAGGTCTAGTAACCGCTCGACTCCGTCCGTCCGTCCGTCCGTCCGTCCGTCCGTCCGTCCGTCCATCAGTCCGTCCGAAACACTTCTTCCGTCAATGTTTTCTTGGCTTCTATGAAAGGGAATGATTTTATATTTGGTCTGCTGCTTCATAATGATGAGTTGTATCGTGTATCTAATTTTCAGATCAATTGCATGCAGCGACGCACATCCAGACCCGGTATTGGTCTTGGCTTGTTTGTTATTCGGTCTTAATTTCACAATACAGTACAGATGCCATGGACTGGTTGTAATCTATATGTGGGCAGTGATGTTTACACATGTGTTTACCAGATAATAAAAATTGTTATTACAGCAAAATCTTAATTCATGAAGCACCGGGTTGTACCCGGTGCTTCATGAATTAAATTTTTGATGCTTTCTATAATTAGTAATTGGAATCTAATATTATTGTGTCCTTGTAAATATTGCCCACCCGTGGAAAGTGACCAGTCCACGGCGGCCGTATTTTATAGTTTATTTATGAAATCTCCAGCAATTTGTGCTTTAGTGTATCACAACTCAAAATGTGATCTGATCGGGAAAAAAACATCTCTTTTATGATCACTGTACTCTACATGAGTTATTTAGTATACATTGAGTCAATTTCTCCTGTTCCCCATGGGAACCCTGTGAAGTGAAGCAGTCCTTGTTTACTGTAGTAAACAACCTTTATTTCACTGGTAAAATAGGACTCTAAAATGGGCAACATGGGTACAAACGATTTACAGAACTTTACTTTATCTCCATGTTGCAGTCATGATTACCCATTGTGCAGAAATATGTGACCTTAACCACCAATAAATAAGTAAATTGCTTCAGTGTCATGGCCAATTATAACATTAACGTGAATCCGCTTTGTTCTTTAACTCTTTCAACATGAGAGACCGCTTTTCCGGTCCAGGAACATGATACGTATTAATTTCATTACGTAGGATGGCTACTCTACTAAGTGAAGGCTGCACGTTGAAAATATTAATTGTTCTTCCCCCAAATAATTGATATGGACTCATCCAATTTTTGCCATTTAACTGGCATGGAAGATACCACTAGTGTTGAAAGGGTTAAGGTACTTTGGGTATCATCTGATAAGGTAAAGTACTATGATCACAAAAGTGTTTTTTTTCTTGATTAGATCACGATTCAGGCACAACATACTTAACATCAGTAGCTTGACATCTCATGAATTAAACATTTCAAAATCAAGCCCAGGGGAAGTACAACAAACAAATATAATATCTGATATTTATTTCTACAATACAAGTCAAAATAAGTGTAGAATAACCACTTTAAACATGTATCTTTCTCTTCCTACACTGATAAGACCAGAATCTGACATCATTTTCTGGAAAGCTCTCACTGAGAAATGATGTCTGTTTCTGATCTTACAAGTGCAGGAGCATCAGTATACTTAGTTTATTGCAGTTATTCTACAACTTATTTTGACTTGTACTGTATTTATTAGATATGATTTAATTTCCAAGAATTGCCCATTATCAAGCATACTTGGCTGATATGGCTTCAAACTGATATGATGCCGATCACAGTCAATATGAACCAAGCATGATGCATTACTGAGCACAACCAATTCGGTTACATCGAATTTACAGTTTGTTGAACATATTCAAGAAAATTGGTGTTACCAGATGTTGTGGAGTTGTTTGAAGTAGAGTTTTGTATGATGAGGAATTAACCCTTTGAACTCTAGAGGCTCTTTTTGCAGCTCAGGAGCATGAAACATTATAATTTGATTAAGTAGGATGGGTGCTAAGAGTGTGTGGGGTAGACTAATCAATATTTTCAGGGTGCAGCCCAAAGGCTGCATGTTGAAAATATTAATTGGTCTACCCCCGAATAACGAATATGGACTCTTCCAATTGCTACCTTTGAACTAACATGGAAGATACCACCAGTGTTCAAAAGGTTAATTATGGCAATATAAGGATTAAATGATAGCAATAAATAATGATTAGGTGGTTGAAGAGTAGAAGGAAGAGAGTTGTACAGAAAATTCATCACAAAGTCATAAGTGGATATTTGTTGAAGTGGGAGAAGAGGTAGTTTAGCAGGCCTGGCATTTTCAGGAGAGTGATTTATTTGCTCACCTACTGCTCGCCTTAAAAACACTGAGGAGGGCAAAGAATAGCTCTCCTTGAGTCGGAAAATAATGATTACCACAACAGCCTGTTCCTAAAACCCACAGGTTTTCAGATCTCTGCTTTGTTAGTTGTCTCTGCAATATGGCCACACTGCCCCTCCCAAAACCTCCGGGCCTAACCAAGGCCCGGAGGTGTTAGAGGGGCAGTGTAGCCATCTCACAGAGACTACCAAATAAAATGTACAAAGCCCACTAGGCAGAATTCATTAATAGTACATCTTCATTTTGACACTTTTAGCTTTTGTAAGCTTGAGGAGAGCTAATCACTCCCCTAAGCAATGTGAGGAAAGCAATTTTGAGCCCTCCTGCATTTTTAAGAATGCCAGGCCTGGTTTAGCTGTTCAAATATCGCAGCTTCCTCAGTGGGGAAACTGACATTAGGAGAGCTGAACTACATGTATGAGCAGTAGAGGAAACTTCAGACTTTGTGAAAAGAATGAGAAACAATAACACTGTCAGAAAACTCTAACAGATCTTAGAACTTTTTTAGTTATTTGTTGGAGGGCGTGATGGCTCAGTTGGTAGAGGTGCAGGCTGCGAGCCGAGAGGTCCTCAGTTTGAATCCCACCTGCGGCAACCAAGTTGTGCCCTTGGGCAAGACACTTCACCCCCATTGCTCATGTGGGAGCACGGTGGTGTTGTGTACCAAGATATACTGTCTGTCGATGGTGCACCTGTCTTCAACCAGTGTTAACCCTGCTTGTGTGGAGTTAGTATGTTGGGGAGCTGACAGTTGCTTGGTGGTGATCTCTGGGTAATCCGGCTTCCTCCACCTGTAAAACTGTCGTGGTCATGATTAGCCATTGTGCAGAAATATGTGACCTTAAACACCAATAAATAAATAATAAATAAATAATTATTTGTTGTGTTCTAATAAATAGATTATTTCTTGGTCAGTTTCATATCAGTTGAGATATCAGCCCTCGGTAACTTCACATCAGTTACCTGATAAAGTAATAACCTGAAACTATCCCATTTTTTTTGACTGGTTGGTCATTGTCAGGACATTAAATTTTGGCCAGATAAATCCAGTTGTACACTTTTGTAATCACAGTGCCATATATGGGAGGGGTCAGGATTGAAGAGGGAGGGAGGGAGGGAGGGAGGGAGGGAGGGAGGGCAGAGACTCATTTATCAATAAAATACTGTTGGATGGATATTCCTGCCAATTGCTATTTACAATTTCTGAGAAAAAACACTTGCAGATTTTATCTTGTTAGCCGCCAGGTTGCATATGGTGATCAATGAGCTGAAAGTTCATTCATCATTCTTGTGCTTTCTTTAGAATTTGTGAATGAGTGTTGAGTTCAGAATTCATCCTACAGAATTTTAAAAGTAATCTGATTTTGATAGTAATCTGATACACAGTCATGAACATTCATGTATGTGTTGTTAAATTACACAATACTTTGAAAAAAGTAAACATTCAAATGGTATCAAAATTTACATAAGAGTTGAAATGAATTATCTGTCACCTTATCAAGGTATGAATGTGTGATTGGGTTGTTAAGTTGTATAAAGTGCAGAGCACTTCATCGGTGCTGGAAATGAACAAAATTGACAGGTGCAGTTTTAAGCACCTGCGAAATCAGAGACGAGAGTAAATTGCACCCATAAAATGCTAGTATATGAATTTTTGAGGGCATACTGTCACCAAACACCAGAAACCTTAACCCTTTGAACCTGAGTGGCCTTTTTTCCAACCAGGAACATGATACGTCATAACGCCATTAAATAGGATGGCTGTTCAGTAAATGTGTGGTGATAGACCAATCAGTATTTTCAATGTGCAGCCCTGAGGCTGCACGTTGAAAATATTGATTTGTCTACCCAAATAATGAATATGGACTCTTCTAATTGCTGCCATTGAACTGGCATGGCTGATACCACTAGTGTTCAAAGGGTTAAATGTATAAGGAATTGCTGAATTATGATGGTAACTTGCCACTGGCCAGAGAGTGCCGCTTTCTCAAAACAACACACATTTTTATGCCCTCACAGTATATTAGTGCTCCACAATATTTTTCAATGATTACATTTTTAGCTCAACTTTGACGAAGTCAAATTTGAGCTATTGTCATGGCCCGTCGTCCGTCTGTCCGTACGTCAACAATTGGCTATGGCTCGGGCTAGAGGTCGTATTTATGAACCGATCTTTACGAAACTTCTTGTGTACCTTTGTTATGACCCTGGGACGGGAACTAGTGTTTTTAGGTGTGGTCCGAAATTCAAGATGGCTGCCAGCGGCCATTTTGTACCGATGATGCAAAAATCAGTTTTTTGTACAGAACTTCTGTATGAAAGTTCTGATTTGAATAAAGTTTTGTATAAATGTTTAGTACCATGGGATACATCACATATAATACGGTTTTTTTTCTCGTGCGTAAATTATGCTAATTAGACTGACTTTGATTTATTTAGTGTTACTTTCAGAGCTGTAAGTGCCAAGCTACTATGGCTCGGGCTAGAGGCCGTATTTATGAACCAATCTTTACGAAACTTCTTGGGTACCTTTGTTATGACCCTGGGACGGGAACGAGTGTTTTTGGGTGTGGTCCGAAATTCAAGATGGCTGCCAGTGGCCATTTTGTACCGATGATGCAAAAATCAGTTTTTTGTACAGAACTTCTGTATGAAAGTTCTGATTTGAATAAAGTTTTGTATAAATGTATAGTACAATGGGATACATCACATATAATACAGGTTTTTTTCTCGTGCGTAAATTATGCAAATTAGACTAACTTTGATTTATTTAGTGTTACTTTCAGAGCTGTAAGTGCCAAGCTGCTATGGCTCGGGCTAGAGGCCGTATTTATGAACCAATCTTTACGAAACTTCTTGGGTACCTTTGTTATGACCGTGGGACGAGAACAAGTGTTTTTGGGTGCAGTCCTAAATTCCAGATGGCTGCCAGCAGCCATTTTGTACCGACGATGCCGAAATCTGTTTTTTGTACAGAACTTCCATATGAAAGCTCTGATTTGAATAATTTTTTGTATGAATGTTTAGTACCATGGGATACATTACATATATTACAGGTTTTTTTCTTGTGCGTAAATTATGCAAATTAGGCTAACTTTGATTTATTTAGTGTTACTTTCAGCACTGTGAGTGCAAATCCCAATACGGCTTGGGCTAGAGGCCGTATTTATGAACCGATCTTCACGAAACTTCTTGGGTACATTTGTTATCACTGTGGGACGAGAAGGAGTGTTTTTGGGTCCAGTCTGAAATTCAAGATGGCCGTTAGCAGCCATTTTGTTCAAAATTAAGTGCAATCAGATTTTTGCGCAGAACTTCCAAATGAAAGATCTGATTTGAATAAATTTTTGTATGAATGTTTAGTACCATGGGATACATTACATATAATACAGAGTTTTTCTCGTGAATAAATTATGCAAATTAGGGGTCCGGGTGGGACTTAGAAAATTTTGGACCAAAATCCGGAAATTAGTTTTTTGGTTTTTTATGCGTTTTGGTCAATTTTAAGACAAAAAAGAAAAATTTTTTTTACACTGAAAATTTGGGGTCCGGATGGGACTTAGAAAATTTTGGACCAAAATCCGGAAATTAGTTTTTTGTGTTTTGATGCATTTTGGTCAATTTTAAGAAGAAGAAGAAAAAATGTTAGTCTGAAAATATTTTGTTTGGGACTGAAAATTTCCACACAAAAATAATAATCTACAATGATTGGTCTTAATCTGTAGTCCATTACAGTCACCTTGTAATTCTTTTATTATTGTTGACTGGGCCAAAACAAATACTAATTCCTGTCATATTCATTATTCAGTTGTCTTGGTCACAGCAAGTACTAATTCCTGTCATATCCAAGTTGAGCTACAGAGTCATTGACTCTTTCATTTAGCTTCCATAAAAGAGAAAACATGGGTGCTGACGGGAGCAATTGCACTCGCACCTGTCTCATTTCCAGGACTGCTTCACACAAAACTTAACATGCCCATTCCATATTCAGTTCTCCAATAAAATGACAGATAATTTATTTCAATTGTTATAATTGTTAACACATTTCAATTTGTTTGCTTGTATTATAAAGTACCATTAGAGTACAGTCACTGTGGACTGGTTGTAACGTACGCTGTGATGTCCACGCATGCATTTACTAGGTAATAAAAATTGTCATCAGCAAAATTTTAATTAATGAAGCACCGGGTTGTACCCGGTGCTTCATTAATTAAATTTTTGATGATTATTCCTGTTATTAGTGTTTGGAATCTAATATTATTGTGTCCATGGAAATTTCGCCCACCTGTGGAAAGTGACCAGTCCACTGCAGCTGTACTGTATACATGCTGAAGTCTCAGCCATTTATATCATTGCAATCATATCAAATTTTGTGCACAAGACAGTTTTATTGTTTTCAACACAGACTAATACACACGTTTTCAATTAAAGAAAAGAAAAACCAGTACGAACACCCCCACATGAATACTAACTGACAGCCCATCTGGAGTATTTACAGTTTATTTGAACCGTTAGACACGTCCCAATTTTTTTTATTTGACCAGTGGGTGAGACAAAGCAAAAATATTCATACAATAAGAAAATTATTCATCGAGTTATGAAAAACTCACCTCGACCAGTCATATGCAGGCAGATCTGATATTATTGAAGAAAACTAAGTTATAGTTTATTACAAGTATTTCTATGGAAATTATGAATATTCTTTTTTCTCCTCTTCAGGCTGATGATGTTGTGAATTATGCTACAGACAAAATAAATAATCTATTGGAGAGTTTTATGGGAATAAATGACACTGATTTAGGTATGTGTATCAAATGTATCAGTCTAAACACCTGAAAGTGTACCAATAATGTCTTGGGCAGGTATATGTAATACAATGGGTCCCATTTAACCCTCTTCACACATAAGTTGTATTATCAAACTTTTCCCATAATGCAACTGGGAATTTAACCAATTCAGCCTTGTTTTACAGAGCTCAGTGAGCTCTGTCAACAAGATTGAACTGGTTAAATTCCTGGTTGCATTAGGGGAAAATTTACCACTTGAAATTTTGGAATAAGGACATAAGTATACAAGGGGTTAATTGCATGTTGACTAATTGCATAACAAGAGTATTTGCACATGCATATAGTTGTCAAACTCCAAATCATTTACGGTATTGTGGTTACAACCTGAGCGAAGAGAGAATTTCCACTGGGCCGCAGTCTGATCAAAATTCCTGATGCACTTTTCCTCCCCACAACACTGTAAAATGTCACCTGTCAAAACAGACCTGCACAATTTATTCATCTCAGATCCTATTTTTGTTTGTTTTTCTTCATTCAATCTTCAGTACACCAGGGAGTGAAGCAGTGTTTCTTTACTGTAGTAAGCATATTCTGTTTACTTGTAAAATATCACCCATTAACTAATGCCTGTGGTGAAAGTTTATTTCTTTCTTTATCATTATATAACAGCCAGGAGACGGAGGAAGCAGGAGTACCTGGAGAGAATCACTGAGCCGCTGTTAGTAACTGTCAAACTGTCCAACTTAATCCTCCCCCACCCCCCGCCCCCCAGGCAGGGAAAGCATTGGTTGAAGAATATGTACCATTGATGTGCAGTACTCCTCAGTACTCTGCTTTATCATGCTCCCACTTAGGTAATTGGGGAAATACATGTCTTGCCCAAGGAAATGGCTGTTCAGTTGGCAGGGTACCAATGAATACTGAATTTTTTCAGGAAAGCTTTTCATTGAAATGATATCACCAGTTAGTTTTGTCAGTAGAGGAAAAACTAGAATCCCCTTCCGGCCACACAAAGTAGATTCTGTGTTTCTCATGTTTCTATAAAATTACATGTTGCAGTTGGGCGGTTTGGGGTTGTTTTTTTTTATTTTTGTAATTATTTTCTTACAGTAGATGTTCATATACTAGGTTTGTTTTATGTTTTTAGCTTCATAATCTACAGAATAGCTGGGTAGTGGTGTTTTTTTATCCATTTTATTAATTAGTACAGTGCTAAAGTGTTCTCTGTCATCAATTTGAAAAACTGTTCAAATATCTGAATGCAGTAATCAGTATGTACCATAATATTGACGATTACATTCAGATTTCTAAACCTATCAATGATTATTTTTAGACAAAATGATGAGGCCTAAAACCTTAAAAATCTGTTTCTCAGGCCCTCCCACATGGTCCTTTTGGCTGCTGTAAGCTCTCTTTTTATAACCAATGTAAACTTTAAAAAAATTTAAATTAAATGGTTTATGTCTGATATTTTACCCATGTTAAAAAAATTGAGAATTTATCCCTTGAGTGCAAGAAGGCTTTGCAGTGCTTTAGCATTGCCAAGCCTTCTTGCACTCAAGGGATGAAATACACCACCACCCATGCTATTCCGTAGATTATGAGGCCTAAAACATAAACCCAAAACATGAACTTTTGATGGCAAGGAAATAATTACAGAAATAAAAAAATTAAATAAAATACTGCTCGCCCACATGAAATTTTTACAAATAATGGCCTGAGAAACAGAAGATCTACTTTTGTGTGGCCTACATTTCAAGTACTTTAATCAGTCCAATTCAGTAAGAAAATGCGAATGAACAATTTTTTTTCATGATTCTGTTCAAGAGCTTTGAATACAATACTGACATACAAGTGCTGCAGTTAAAGATCCTGTACGAACCGAAGATTGAGCTTGTAGTTTCAGTGGCAGGCTTACAGTCTGGGGCTACATAAACAGTCCTGTGATGCAGCTTCTTATTCAATTCACCGATTGGGGGTTGGGGTGGGGTCAGAGGTGTAAACCTGATTTGTCCCAACCAAGTCTGCAAAAGCAAATCTGACAATTGCAGAATTAGGTCCCCAGAGGGTGAAATTGCTCATGTAGTGGACTAGAATCCCCCAATTTATCGTGTGGGTTTCTCTTTCTGTTAAGGCCCGAGACCTTGATTCAGATTGAGGTTCATAGAGGGTAAATTTAGTAATGCTACCCTGCTGTCAGGGTAGCATCACCAAATTCACCTTCTGAGGACCTCATTCTGTGGCAGTATGCTTATTTCAAGGTTTGGTCCTGACTGTGATACCTCTAGTCCTGACTTGATGATGAAGTTTGAATATTATTTTTATCAGTCGGGACTTGAACCATCTCAATTGGAACAAATCAGTATGATGATGCAGTTTGAATAATAATAATAATAATAGGTAAGATTTATATAGCGCACATTTCACAATATTAAAAAAGTTCCAAGGCGCTGACCAACATGAAATAAACAGAAACATGAAAACACAGAATATGGGATTAATCAACATCAGGGTAATATTTTTTAAACAGAAAAGATTTTAGCTTTGATTTGAAAACTGGAAGAGATTGGGCCATTTTCACAGATTCAGGTAACATATTGAAAAGTCTTGTAGCATTGTAACTAAAAGATTAAAACCATGAAAGGCATTATAGATAAACTGTTCTGTTTAGTACAGATTTGGCCTGTTAATTGAGTATAGGTTATAGAGTAAACTCCTGTTAATTGAATAAAAAATCTTGTAACCTGCCGAGAAATTACCCTGAATCTCTGCTGTTTTCCTTTGTTTATAGACCAATTTGGCCTCTGTACATCCAATACAAGCATTTACTCTATTATATCTTGTTTGTCATGGAGCTCTGTCAAACAAGATATAATAGAATAAATGCTAAGTTTATCTCTAGAATGCAGGAAAGTGACACAATTCCTGTTAATTGAATACTCCTGTTAATTGAATAATTTTCATTAGCATAGTGGGGGCACGGGGGCATTGCGGTAACCAGTTCTCATCAGATCACCAGAGTTAAGCAACAATGAGCCCGGTTAGTCCTCGGATGGGTGACCATCTCAGCGATCGATTTGAACTCCCGCATTGTGTCCTTGGGCAAGGCTCTTAACCCGATTGTCCACATGGGGGCATGATGATGCTGTGTACTAAGGCGTACTGCTCGTCGATGGTGCGTATGTCTTCAACCAATCTAACCTTGCCTGTGCTGCAGTGCAGAATTACGATGTTGGGGAGCTGGCAGCTGCTCATCGTTGCTCAGTGGTTCTCTCCGGGTACTCAGGCTTCCTCCACCCGTAATACTGTCACGGTCATGATTAGCCAGTGTACATAAGTATGTGACCTTAAACACCAATAAATAAATAAATAAAATCATTAGCATAGTGGCTGTTCAATTAACAGGGTTCCAGTGTAGATAGTATTTAAACAAAATGAACTCTGTTATACTGTGGGGAGACTTCATAATCACAAGGACTGTCTTCACAGCAGATTTTTAACGGCCGGTATAAGCCCTGAGTTCAGTCAAAGCCTATATTTTTAATAAAGCACTTTTAATCTAACACTGGCACCATGTTATTTGTATTTTGCTTTAACCTTTAGGGGCCTAATTCCGACTTTGGTAACTTTTTAATGCAAAGGAGCAGGTGCCCCAACTTGCATTGTTTGGGAAAACTCAAAACTTGTTTTCTAAGTACTTTGTCAGTTGTTTCTAGGCAAGTCTTGGCTGCATCTGTAGGCAGCCAAAATTTGGCTAGAAACAACTGCAAAGTCACAGAAGGTAGACTTTCAACGTATAGCGAAAATGTATAAAAATCTCCAGGCCCTTAAGAGTTAAAATCACAAGATGTGGATAGTTTGTACATGAGGGAAAATAATGAAGTACCATCTTCAGTTTCAGAATGAAATGAAACTGTTTTTGTCAGATCACCAAAGTTAAGCAATGTTGAGCCTGGTTAGTCCTTGGATGGGTGACTGTCTGAGTGATCGTTTCGGACTCCCGCGTTGTGTCCTTGGGCAAGGCACTTAACCCCGATTGTCCACATGGAGGCACAATGATGGAATGTACTAAAGCGTACTGCACATCGATGGTGTGCATGTCTTCAACCAATATGATCTTGCCTGTGCTGCAGTGTGGAGTTACGATGTTGGAGAGCTGGCAGCTGCTCGTCGTTGCTTGGATGTTCTCTCTTGTTACTCCGGCTTCCTCCATCTGTAAAACAGTCACCGACACAATATGACCTTGGCTGTGAAAGTGTTGTTAAACTTTAATAAATAAATTAATAAATGAATGAATGAAAAGAAAAGTTACAGCGCAACGAAGGTGCACAGGGATCATGTGGGATTTAAATCCCTTGTAACCCGAATAACTTTATTTGCTTTATAACTTTATTTGCTTATGAATCCATGGGAGTCGGAAGCAAGAGCCAATAATCTTATTTGATTTGATTGTGCGCACTGGCAATAGGGTAGTGGGTTCAGATCCCTGAGAACCTCGAACTGGAAGATGACTAGGAATTGTGCATAACTACAAGAATTCTGCTCTGTGTTTGCTTAAAGACATGGGCATATTTGTGGTAATACTGAAACCGCAGTTTGTTGGTTGTTTAAGAAAAATGAAAAAGAAAGAGAAACCCAAATGGTTGCTGGTTTGGGAGCATCCCCAGCATGAAACTTCATACGTTTTATCAACCGGCCACTATGGCATTCAATACTCCTGCGTTTGAATCTGTAGTTACTGGTTTTAAAATATAAAAAAAAACTTCATGACAGTTTCAGTTCCAGTACAAACCTGATGTGATGTGTGGATTTTAACACAGTTGATACAGTGTTAGAAGGACAGCATGTATCATGTACATGCTTTGATACACAAAAATGTTTGAAGTTATGAAAAAGAATGAGTTCATTTTGAAAATAGTGGATGTCATTTTTCGAAAATCGAACCAAAACTGCCAGGTACATCTTACCAACATCTCCATTGCTATTGAACAGCTCATTAATACTCATAAGTTGAAAGTTCATAATATCAGTGTTAAGAAAACATTGGACAACCTAGTTATCACTTGGTTTAGTGTATGGTGATTTATATAATAGTTACTTACAAAAGGGAGCAATGTAGCTAAAAACTTTGGGGTGAAACTGATATACATGTCAGAGGCCCGGGGTGGTTACTTTCAGGAATTTTCTTGAGGTGTGCCCATAACTAGTTGAGTGCTACATAACTCTTTAAAGGTGATTTTAAACATGTCAAAATGGCCAAATTTTCAGCAGCAAATATTTCCCATAATGCAGTTTCATATTTCCCCAAATATACCTTGTTTGACAGAGCTCAATGAGCTCTGTCAAACAAGATACAATTGGTTAAATTCATAGTCAAACAAGAGAAAAACAGAGTGATTGGAGACAATATTCTGTTTCACTACGAGTATGGGAGGGGTTAAGAATGTCCAATGTGATTTTTCAGGTTGCTGGGATTCTATCCCCACAATTCCCTGACATTTCAAAACAAGATTTGTATCAGATTGGCAAAGAAAGATGAGATGAGATTGATACATCAAAAAGGAAAAACTATCTTGTCCTAACTTCCTCATTTGGTATCATGTGCAACAATTTCAGGTGTTGCGTGAGTAATGTGCCAACAGATCCATGTTAATGCTCAAGTATGGCCACGACAACAAAAATGGCCTGCCCCCCACCCACCATCCACCCCCCCACCATCCACCCCCCCCCACCCCCCGCATGCAGAAGACTTATATCAATCACCTTCTTTAAGTTAGAGAGCATAAATTCTAATTCATTGTACATAGTTTTGTAAGCTTCACTTGTTTTGAAACTTGACCTCCCTTTTGTTCATGTAGTAGTTGTTGGGCGAGGCTTCACTGTTGCTTGCACATGAAATTCAGTGTTAACTGATCTGTTTACTGATACCAATTTGACAGGCAGTGCATTACAGGCCTGAACAATATCACAATTTTTTTGTTGTTTTTAACCCTTTACCTAACAAAATGGCCGCATCCACCTGCATAATTTACAGAATTGAGCAGTTGAAAAATATTAATTTTTCCAAAAATTTCAGCAAAACCATATCATTTGACCCTTCATTGGAATGAGCACCTTAAGCTTCATTGGAATGAGCACCTTAAGCTCATTCCAATGAGGGGTCACATGATAATGGTTTTATTGCATTTTTTTTGACATTTGACAAAATAATAAATAAAATAATAATTGATGATATCGTTTGCGGTGGGTAAAGGGTTAAATTAATTTATCTGAAAACTCTCGCAACATCTTGGTCTCATTTTGGTAATTTGTGTGCTGTTGTCAGCGAGGTATTTTGATGCTATTTCCAGTAATAGATTTTCCAGTAACAAAGGCTTTTGGTGACGACTGTAAAAAAAAATCACCATGGATGTATCTCAAGTTGCATGAGAAAGAAATTTAAATTTACAATGGTCCTAAATTTCACTATATTTGGAAAATATTAAAAGAACTTTCTTAAGACTTTTGTCTTCTTATTCATTAGTAGACTTCCTGTACCCTCGTTTGCAGGAATTTCCATTACAATATAGCTCGACTTCAATCAAATGATATTTTCATAAACATACAGTTGTGAAGACTGTAATATATGTTGATGTGAATATATTTTTGTTTTCAAACATAATTTTCCAGTTTTATGTTTTTCATCTCGACAACAACCATATAATAGCAGTTTACATTGGTGGCAATTTGATCTCTTGCTGAAACTTGCATAAGTTGCAGTACCTGGGAACTGGAATCTAGGTGGCTCAGTTGGTAGAGGTGCCGGCTGCAAGCCAAGAGGTCCAGGGTTCGAATTCCACCTGTGGCAACCGCATTGTGTCCTTGGGCAAGACACTTCACTTCCATTGCCCATGTGGGGGTACGGTGGCGTTGTGTACTGAGGCGTACTGCATGTTGATGGTGCACTTGTCTTCACTGCATGTTGATGGTGCACTTGTCTTCAATCAATGCTAACCCTGCTTGTGTGCAGTTAGTATGTTGGGGAGCTGATAGTTGATCGGTGGTTCTCTCCGGGTACTCCAGCTTCCTCCACCTGTAAAACTGTCATGGTCATGATTAGCCATTGTGCAGAAATATGTGACCTTAACCCCTTGAATACCCGTTTCCTACAGTGAGACGTGTCAGTCCAATATCATCATACAGGGAGGATAAAATAATAACTGCAGTCTGCAGCCGACTGGCTGCAGACTGCAGTTATTATTTTATCATCAATGCCCCATGTATAGACCTCTTACAATAAGACACAAATGGGACGGAATTATGTCTAGGACTGAAAAATCGGTCTTACGGGTTCAAAGGGTTAAACACCAATAAATAAATAAATATTCTTTGTCATCAAAAGCAAAATATAAAAACATTTCAGGAAAAAATAGATAAATTCCAGTTCTGTGTACTTGAGTCATTATTTTTATATATAATATGCTACTACTATTCACCCCTTTAATTTATACAGTGGAATCATGTTAATTGAATAGCCAGTTTGCCAATGGGAATTATTCAGTTAAGAGGAGTATTCAATTAACAGGAATTGCATCACTTTCCTATATTCTAGAGATAAACTTAGCATTTATTCTATTATATCTTGTTTGACATAGCTCCATGAACTCTGTCAAACAAGATATAATAATTTAAATACCTGTATTGGATGTATATTTACTGAGGCCAAATAGGTCTATAAAGAAAGGAAAACTGGGAAAGTCAGGGTAATTTCTCGACAGGTTGCAAGGTTTTCTATTCAATTAACAGGAGTTTACTCTATAACCTATATTCAATTAACAGGTCAAATTTGTACTGGCGATATGGTAAATGGTTTTGTGTTGGGAAATTATATTCAACTAACAGGGTTATTCAGTTAAGAGATATCCAATTAAATGGGTTTCACTTTATTTAGGGCATTGGTGAAAATTTTTTTTAAAATGCCAAACTTTTTATTGAATGACACACCCCTTAAATAATTCCACATATCAGTGAGATAAGAAAAAAAACTGGGGAACAATTTTTTTGGAAAGTTTCATTTTTTCTTGCCAAAGCATAGCTTATAACCCCTCACTGGAATGAGCTCATTCCATTGGAGAGTGGGGCATAAGCCATGTTTTAGAATTGAAAATTTAAAAACCATTAAAATTGGAATGGTGATTTATTTGTATAGGTCTGGGCACATTTGGTATACATGTTAGGTAAAAGGTTATATCAATCTCATCTCTGAACCTCAGGAGTTCAAATAACAGTCCATACCAAATAATATCAGATCACCAAAGTTAAGCAATGTCAAGCCCAGTTTAGTCCTTGGATGGGTTACCGTCTGAGCGATTGATTGGACTCCTGCGTTGTGTCCTTGGCAAGGCACTTAACCCCGAGGTCTACATTGGGGCACGATGATGCCATGTACTAAGGCTTACTGCACATCGATGGTGCACTTGTCTTCAACCAATCTAACCCTGGCTGTGCTGCAGTGCAGAGTTACAATGTTGAGGAGCTGGCAGCAGCTCGTCA
The DNA here is from genome assembly GCA_031216915.1 of Pictodentalium vernedei. Classification (NCBI taxonomy): domain Eukaryota; kingdom Metazoa; phylum Mollusca; class Scaphopoda; order Dentaliida; family Dentaliidae; genus Pictodentalium; species Pictodentalium vernedei. The sequence continues at coordinate 289,116,811 of CM062291.1, read as the reverse complement.
TTGCTTGGTGGTTCTATCCGTGTTTGCCAGCTTCCTCCACCCATAAAACTGTCACCAACACAATATGACTTTGGCTGTTAAAGTGTCATTAAACCCTAATAAATAAATAAATAAATAATAAATAACTAAATATCCCATAATAAGTAAGGAAAGTCATGAAGGAATTGATAATCTTATTGAAAAGTATTTGATAGTGTGATAAACAGTATTTCATTTCTTTACAGCTCAATCTATTTGGGATGTTGGAAGCAAACTGGATAATCCACATGACTTTGCTGTTGCGATGGAAGAATCAGACTTAAAGGATTTCGGTTTTGATGAGGACATTATATTTGATTTTTGGGGGGCTATTTCAGATGCGAAGAGTGGAAGAATTAAAAAAGTTGCCGAATTCTCGGAACAATTTTAATGACAGAGAAAATGAATATATATTAATATTTTATGAATGTTAAAATGTACACGTGCCTGTGTCTTTCCCCTATTTTGTTAATGTCAGGGTGTAACATTCTTAAAAAAATCCACATTTTCTTATTCTCTAAGAAATTTTGCACAGAAAAGTGCAGGGTTAGGGATCAACCCTCTGCTCACTGATGTCAAAATGCCAAAACTTCAAGTGAGAAATTATTTTTATAATGCAACTTGGAATTAATCAGTTCAATCTTGTTTGACAGAGCTCAGTGAGCTCTGTCAAACAAGATTATATTAGTAAAATTCCTATTTTCATTATGGAAAAAATTGGCAGCTTGAAGTTTTCATATTTCAACATCAGTGTGAAGGAGTTAAGGTATAATTTTCTAACCAACAAAGCATGCAGACAACACTAGCAGTTTTTTCTCTAAATTACTTAAACTTTCATTTTCCATAATATAGCTTATGTCCCACCCTGCCTCACCAACCAATTAAAACAGGCTTGACAACCTTGTTTCAGTGATTGGGAGTACATTTTGGGAGCAAAATTGAAAGATTGACATTTTAATTAGAGATTTTTGTGGAAAGTGTCAATAGGATTTGAACCTGTTGATCTCACCAGAATATGTCTGCAAAAACAACTGGAACACATTTGAATTTCTAACTCAGACACAGAAACAACCTTGTACAGATTCTCAAAAACAAGACATCAAAGATGTGATTAATTGTCAAACTTCATTCATACCTCTCTATTTTCTGATCATATTTGAATGTTTAAGTTTTTTAGCAGCTGATCAACTTTAAACCCTTGTATTTAACGGAATAGCTGCTATGACATAAATGACTATATTTAATGTGTGATGTACAATCCCAGAATTTTTCCCAGCACCGTTCATACTAGTTTCTTTCTCATCGAGTCATTAGTTACGCTTCAGAAAGTTTCCAAATTCTGTTATACAGTTATCGACAGTCCGTCGCATAATGTGAAAATGAAAACATTCAAAGCAAAATAAAGTTGGTTCACAAAAAATTAGTTAACCAAAAATGAGATAATATTTTTAAAAAAAACCCAAGCATTTCCAACCAGAACATTAACCCAGTCCTGTGGCCATCTCATTTTGCGGATCTATTATATCTAAATTGGTCAATTTTATTTCTGTAAATCTTCGTACATCTTGACATGCTTTGAACTTCTTTTAAAAATGTTTCTCCCAGCTGTTTTGCAAATCTGCACAACTTTGTACTTATTTTTTTACTAACAGTAATAACCACCAAATGGTTAGGCATGAATGGGCACCAGCTAAAGAGAAACAGTGATACGAATTTCAACAAACACTGGTTCCAAAAAGGCTGTTTTGATTTTTTATCAATCTATTTGATCAGTACAGCTCCAGTCAAAACAAACAGACTTTTTACCTTTGGGTTTACTTTGGAATTAAAATTTGTTTATTAAAATGAATTCTCTGCGGGAACTCCAGGAAGTGAAGCAGTGCCTGTTCACTGTGGTAAACAGGCTCAGTTTTACTGGTAAAATAGGACCCAGTCACCAATGCTTGGGAGGTGCAAACCCTCTCTAAAATGGGCAACATGGCTTATTAACACTCACCCCTGGTCTTGAGTTGATACTCATGGTGTGGTCATGATTAGTCATTGTGCAGAAATATGTGACCTTAAACACCAATAAATAAATGAATAAATAAATTAAAATGAATTTTAATGCATGGGTTGTGTAATAAACACAGAACACGATGTGTGTTTGAATCGGTGGATGTTTTACATAACGAGTTGGAATGGCATAGTCATATTTCGCGAGCCTACGGCTCTCGCGAAATATGACTATGCCATTTCAACCCATTATGTAAAAAACCCACCGATTCAAACACACATCCTGTTCTGTCTGTTTATCCACTGAGTGCAACAAGGTACCATCTGCAGTGCTTTTGCATTGTAGACTGCACCTTGATGCACTCAAGGGATGATATAAGGCTTCAAGCCTCACCTCGCCGATTGTCTACATGTAGCTTGTATACATGAGCAACTATTATCATTAATAAGTTGCAAAAAATAACCAACAGCTATAAGAACACCTAAAACAATCAGACGAATCCCATGTCCTTACCAGGGGGCGCGGTGGCATTGCGGTAACCGGTTCTCGTCAGTTCACCGAAGTTAGGCAATGTCGAGCCCTGTTAGTCCTCGGATGGGTGACCATCTGAGCGATCGATTCAAACTCTCGCATTGTGTCCTTGGGCAAGGCACTTAACTCCAATTGTCCACATGGGGGCACGATGATGCCGTGTACTAAGGCATACTGCATGTCGATGGTGCGCATGTCTTCAACAAATCTAACCCTGCCTGTGCTGCAGTGTGGAGTTACAATGTTGGGGAGCTGGCAGCTGCTCATCATTGCTTGGTGGTTCTCTGCGGGTACTCTGGCTTCCTCCACCCGTAAAACTGTCACGGTCATGATTAGCCATTGTGCGTAAGTATGTGACCTTAAACACCAATAAATAAATATATCCTTACCAACATATTGATTAGCTTCATGTATCAGTCTTTTCACTCATAATATTCAATGACTCCAGTCACTGAAGCAATCGAAAGCAGAAGGGTGAGTGATGGACAGAATGGTCATTTTTGTTTTAAATTGTATGGAGTGGATGTTGATATTTATGTGTTTGGGCTTCTGGTAAAATTCACCTGAGTGTTAACTGCAGGGAAAATTACTTTACATGTTAAAATAAATAGAACATGCAGTTGTATTTATTTAGGTGTGGTTTAACTAAGTTGACTGAAAGCACCTGTTAACTCTTAACCTGCCAACTGTTTTCTTTAATTTCTCATAAAATCAAGTCATGGCAGATGTAAAGCAGCCATGACTTGTTTGATGAAAAATTCATTAGTCTTGAGTCAATAATAAGAGACCAGTGCCTATTTATATATATGGAGCATTTATTTCAAATAAGAGCCAGGCTATATTCCCCCGCTGCTAGGTAACACAGGAAAATCAGCCTTTGCAACAGCCAAATTTGAACTTATTGGAACTTTTTTTTTAGTATTATCTCCATTTTGAAATGTGCTCAAAAAAGCTCCTTCCGGTTAAGAGGTTGCAGATAAAAATTTAAAGAAGCAGATATTGAAACTACATCCTTTAATTTGTGCTAGGTGCTGCTTCAGTACATATTTTTCTTCATTTTACTTTTGCTGATAATGCTGTTGAGAATGTGGTGGCTCAGTGGTTGCAGTATTGGACTTCAAACCGAAAGGTCCAAGGTTTGATCCCCACCAGAATTGACTGCATTGTGTCCTTGAGCAAGGCACTTAATCCTGCTTGCCCACATAGGGATGCAGTGGCACTGCATACTAAGCCTTACTAAGGCCTACTGCACTTATATTCAACCAATGCTAATCCTGATTGTGCAGAGTTAGTATGTTAGGGAGTCTTGACAGTTGCTTGCCACTGTTTGGTGGTTCTCTCTGGGTACTCTGGCTTCCTCCACCAATAAAACTGTTTGACACGAGGTGACTCTTGCTGTCAAAAGTGTCATTAAACCCCAATAATAATAATAATTGTTGATAATGCCAGTTTATGCTTTGGGTCTTTCCTGCATGGAAACCCTTCAAAGTGGAGCAATGCTTATTTACTTGGGTAGAAAAGTTTGCTTCAAAATATAATAGCACCTGGAAACAAACATATGGGGTGTAAGTCCTCTGAAGTAGGCAACCACATCCTTATAGATAATTATTATTATAGATAGGTTGAACTTAATTTTATACTTTTGTTGTAGTCAGTTTTGCTCTAAATCCTTAAAATGACCCTTTATCTAACATCAAAAGCAGACGACACTTACAAACAAATTTCTTGAATAACTAATTTTTTTCATTTTTGTCTCAAAAACATAGGTTATGACCCTCATTGGAACGAGCTCGATGAGCCCATTTCAAAGAGGGGTCATAACCTATGTTTTTGAGACAAAAAATGAAAAAAATAATGAAAATAAATTCGATTTTTGTGAATAGTGCTGGCAGGTTTTGGCCGTTACATTGGGTGAAGGGTTAAATTCCTTTTTTGCTAGCAAACAATGCTGTGGTTGCTTAGCAAGCTTTTTAAGAGCACTTTTCAAGAAATTTCAAAAGAACTCATTCTCTCCATGAAAAACGAAGTAGGTACCTTCTTGGTTTCAGCTTAATTGTCCCTTCAGTTGGTTGGGTGCACAAAATGTTTGTAAAACAGCGATGCAGAAATATAGAGGTATCAAAATGATCAGCAATTAATTGTAGCAAGAACAGTAACACAAAAAGGAGAACTGGGTTGTTGCAAGAGATGAGAGTGTAACACCCCAATGACATGTTTACAGGAATCCATTAGCATCTCATTTTTGTGGAGTGAGGATTAAGTGTTTCATACACAAATTATTGTTTTCATATGAAATCTTTGTTGTTTGTAACAGTGAATATAGATGAATCATTAATTGTTATTTATATATAAGAGAGTCTATGGTATAATTTGCAAGGTTGGTGTAAGGGTGTAGTAAGCACCTAAAAGGCAACTTGGTAGTAATATTTCTCCTCCCTATCAACTAAAAAATATTTGTCAAATTAACCCTTTGAACACTGGTTGTACCTTTCATGCCAGTTAAATGGCAGAAATTGGAAGTGTCCATATACATTATTTGGGTATAGAGCAATTAATATTTTCAAGGTGCAGCCTGAAGGCTGCACGTTGAAAATATTAATTGTTCTACCACACACGTTCACTTAGAAGCCATCCTACTTGATGAAATTATGATGTATTGTGTTGCTGGACCAGAAAGGTGGCCTCTCATGTTGAAAGAGTTAACAAACTACAAGTAAATCATGTTGGTATCAAGTCAATCATCGCAGTAACTTCTCCCATCATTGATGTTGGATAACATGAAAGCTGTTATGCTGTGACTGTAATCACATCCTTACAGCTTTCACATCATCAAACATCAAACAAAGACCTATCACAAATACTTGGAACATGGTACATGTATCAGAATATTGAAAATGTGAGAGAAAAATATTTCTTGTTGAGCGATGTGATCTAAGTGAAATCTTACATGGATTTCCTGTGCAGCATGCTCTTTCAGACACATATCAAATTATGATGTTCACACATTCCTCTTGTAAGTTATGCCTCTTTTTCCATGAAGAGATAGACATTTTTTTTGTTCATCCAGCATGTGACTCGGCTCATAGATAATAAAATACTTTCAGATACCACCCATTCCTCGACTTGGCAATGGAGTTGGCATGCCAGTACTCTGATGCAACTTCTTGTTCTCACTCAAACATGTTACATGTTTATTCTATTTCAAGTAAGTAGTAAGGCAGATAACAAAAAAATATTTGAATTCACTGTACTGGGGTATATTTATTGCCTTATTGATTAATTTTTTTGGTAAGATAATATCTCATTTTCATGAAATAATATTCACATTCTGCTCCTTTTTTAAGATTGGATGTCCCAAGTTACTACCAAGTTTGCCTAGTGATTGTATTGACATTGATTATTCGTTAAGTGTATGTAAACTTGTTAATTCTCTTTAATGATTATTCAGATAAATTTCGGATTCAGGAGATATCACCTCACCACATCTATGTTTGTTAAGCAACAGAAATGATCATAATGAAAAAAATTCATTTTTGTTTAACCTAGAAAGTCTACTTCTCGACCTATTAGTTTATTTTATTGCCTATGAGCCATTGTCCTAGCATGCACACTCAGGTAAATAATTTGCCAGTAACATTTAAAGTGCCTTTGCTCTTCAAATCTTGTTTGCCATTACAGGCAGCCAAAACATGACTTGAAAGGGTTTGCTGTAGAAGGATCAAGCCTGAAAATAAGCAATCGGTCAATTGCAGAATGAGGTCCCCAGAGGGTGAATTTGCTGCTGCTATCCCATACAGTGTGCCAGTTTATCCTCTGGGTTCCTCTTGCTGTTTAGGCTTGAGACCTTGATTCAGATTGAGGTTCACAGATGGTAAATTTAGTGATGCTACCCTGCTGTGCATGGTAAAATCTCCAAATTCACCCTCTGGTGTCCTCATTCTGCAGATGACAGTCTGCTTATTTTCAGGCTTGAGTAGAATAGTTTTGCTTTGTTGATGATGCAGAACTCATCAACTCTCCGTACAATGATGTCATAATACCAGAAATTCGTGCAGCTAATTTTTCCCGTAATGCAACTAGAAATTTTAACTAATTCAACCTTGTATGGCAGAGCTCGGTGAGCTCTGTCAAACAAAATTGAATTGATTAAATGTGTAATTGCATCATGGGAAAAATTTCCAGCTTGAAATTTGATATTTCAACATCAGTGTGCTGAAAGTTAACCAACACCTCAGATTTTTAGTCCTTTAAATAAAGTACCTGTCGAGTCCGCAGTTTGGCTCGGTTCAGACTTAATTTACTGGACAAGTTTCTTAACTTGCAATATAAACTGGAGAAGGTTGGAGATTTTATTTATCTCTGTAAACAGGACTTGATAAAAGATTCCCAGATTGAGAAACAAACAGCTCTTCCTATTAGGCCTCAAATTATACTGTTAGCAATAATTCATTATTTGACAGAGTGTCCACTCTAAAAATTGTCCTCAATGACGTAGTTATTCTGGAGCACTGAATAATAGAATTTTATTTAATCGACAGTTTAAAACTCATCAAATGATGTCTTGAGAAGCGTTTTCATTTCAAATGTACACATACAACCTTTAGGTCAGAGTTCAAGTTTCTCTACTATAATTGAACTGCATAAACTTTGGTCTACTTTGGAATGTTAGGCTATTGTTAATAAATTCTCTCTTTTATGTTGATGCTTGGATCATATAGACAAGCATGAAATGCACTAATTATTATCTGGTAATTAATATCTGTAGATAAGTATCTATGCTAGTCATCTAAATTCTGAAATCATCAGAGTTGCTTTTGCACCAAAACTTTCAGTGAAGGTACTTTGTATTCAGAGGTTATTACTTGTTTAGTTGCATATCAATCGAGATATCAGCATGAGGTAAATTCCTTTCAGTCTGAGACCAAAGGTTGAAAGCTAACGTGAAGTTACCAAAGGCTGAAATATCGGGCAATATGATTAATATGAATATGAATTAATAACCACTTTCTTTATTAACTCTCAACTGGGGCGTGGTGGCTTAGTAGGTAGAGGTGCAGGCCACAAGCTGAGAGGTCCTTAGTTTGAATCCCACCTGTGGCAACAGCATTGTGTCCTTGGGCAAGACACTTCACCTCCATTGCCCACGTGGGGGCATGTTGGTGTTGTGTACTAAGGCGTACTGCACATCGTTGGTGCACCTGTCTTCAACCAATGCTAATCCTGCTTGTGTGGAGTTAGTATGTTGGGGAGCTGACAGTTGTTCGGTGGTTCTCTCCGGGTACTCCAGCTTCCTCCACCCATAAAACTGTTGTGGTCATGATTAGCCATTGTGCAGAAATATGTGACCTTACACACCAATAAATAAATAAATAAATATTAACTCTTAATCCGCTGAGTATTTTTAAAATATTTTTCATCACATCTAGTCAAGGCTGCTTCACAGCAGGTATGACTGGATTTGATGAAAAATTTGACTTAAGAAATCGCTGATCTAAAGGTTGATACAAATTGCTGGTTGAATTTTTGTTAAATGTGCTAAAATTTTACTTACTTTAGTGGCAAGAGATTTCCTGTCCTGAGCAGGAATATCCCCCAGCAGCATGCAAAGAGTTAACCCTTTATCCAATGCAGACGATATCAAAAAATTATTATTTTAAATATAATTTTTTAAAATTTTTCAAAACATTTCAACAAAACCATATCATGTGACCCCTCATTGGAACGATCTCAATGAGCTCGTTCCAATGAGGGTGTCACATGATATGGTTTTGTTGAAATATTTTGAAAAATTCATTTTTTTTAACTGCTCAATTTGCATATTATGCGGGTGGATATGGGCAATTCGTTAGGTTAAGGGTTAAACTAAAACAAATAATTAAAAAATATTCTGAAATCTATTGGCTTTCTGACAGTGTTGTTGTTCACTCAAGTCTGAATGTCTTGGCTTCCCCACTTGGGAAGCCATGATGTTCGGATAGCTGAACTATCTCTTCTACCATGTCAATGAATCTTTGTTTATGACTTTGAAATTTAGTGTGCATTGAATTTTCTGTACAACTCTCTTCTTTCTTCTCTTTCTCCGCACTATCCTCACTTTTTTCCATCATTAATTCCTCAACATTCAAAAACTGTGTTTCAAACCACTCCATTGTAAAGCACCAGTTTTCTAATTGCATATAAACAAATTGGTTGTGCCTAGTAATGATGCAACAACTCTGGTTTGGTTCATATCTACCCAGTTTGAAATTGTATCAGCCAATCTTTATAATTAGTAATTCTTCAAAATAAAATCACATCTGATAAATGAAAAATTCTTCCAACAGATTAATCCAAATGTGGACCTTAATTTTTTGCCAACAGATTCAGCCGAGACTGGTATTTGGTATTTCACTACTGTCTGATGGACGTCCTGGTTATTGTATGTAGAGGCATTTGTTTTAGGGTCTCACCTTGTCAAAGTTAAAATAGGGCCTTAGCATCTTTTTTAGTAACTGGTTTTAACCCTTTACCTGATGAATTGGCCTCATCCGCCCACATAATTTACAAATTGAGCAGTTGAAAATGAAATATTTTTCAAGAAATTTCAACAGAACCATATCATGTGTCCCCTTGTTGGAATGAGCTTGTTCCAATGAGGGGTCACATGACCGGATTTTGTTGAAATTCTGTGAAAAATCTCAGAAAAAAATATTTAAAATAACAAATTTTGATTTTGTGTGCATTGGGTAAAGGGTTAATTGCAAAGAGAGATGCAGATGGAAAAACTTACCTGTATTTCCCAGACACTTACATAAAACATTCCTATTGTTTCAAAAATCAAAATGGACCATTGTATATTTTTATATGCATGTACTTAAATAATTTATTTAAAAATCATTATCATTAATAGATCATAATTCCTTTGTTCTCCTCATAACAGAGCTGGAGCTGTTGCCATTTCATTCATATCTTAGCAATACATACATGTAATGGCAAAGTAATTATTGCTTTAACTTTTGGTTGATATTTAACCCTTTCAACCCAGAGTGCATAAATTTTTGTGGGAAGGAAAAATTGGTAGTGGTTGAGCAGATGATATTAAGAGCATAAAATCTGAAGCAAGACTTGGTAATGATTTAATCCAACAGCTCTACAGAGATGTTGGATTAAATTATTACTGAACCTCCCAACAAACCAGGACCATTTTGCCCGTTTCGCTGTTGACATTACTGACTGAAATGATACCTTCCAAGGTGCCAATGTTTAAAAGGTTAAGTTCAGTGTCAGACAAAGAAAAATATGCGCAGACCTTTTCTGAATTTGATTTTACCTGTCTTGGTTTCAAGTGCTGTTTTCAAAATCAACAGTTCTACAGAATTGATTTTATCAATCAACACTCTGCACCCAGATGTAAATTTTTTTTTCATAATGCAATTAGAAGATTGAATTGGTTAATTTCCAAATTGCATTATGAGATTATAATTTGCAGTTTGAAATTTTAATAGTTCAACATTTGTGTTCAGGGGTTAAAAATCTCAAAGATAATTCCACCAAAGTATATCACAGTTATCAGCCTTCTGAAGAAGAAAAATATATGGGAGTACATGATGCAAAAATTTTTTGTTCAAGAAAATATCTGTTTTTGTTATTCAATTTTTGTATGCAGCCTCCCTGTGGGAACCCTGGGAAGTGAAGTAGTGCTTATGGTAAACAAGTTTTGCTTTACAGGTAAAATGGGACCTGATAACCAGTGCCTGAAGACAAAGTTCTCTAAAGCGAACAGAATTCTGGTCTAAAGTGAACAGAATTGGTGTAAACGATTCGTTGAACTTTACTTTATTGTTTGAGTGCTGGAAGTCCGTATTTGGGCTTTTCTCTGCAAGTATTGCAATTGAAAGGCTTCAAATTCTGTGGATGTCCTTCATGTTATCTTTGAAGAGTCTGTAGGGCATTACCTTGCTTGTAATAATTTATGGGAGAGTACCTACAGGCACTCTCCCATAAATTGTTACAAGGCAAAGACGTGAAGAAATTTTGATGACTAAAAATAATTCTGCACTCTACCAGTTGATACTGGTGTGGGCGCAGTGGCTCAGCAGTTAGAGGTGCAGGCTGCAACCCGAGAAGTCCTCGGTTCAAATCCCACCTGCAGCAACCGCATTGTGTCCTTGGGCAAGACACTTCACCTCCATTGCCCACATGGGGGCATGGTGACATTGTGTACTACAGTGTACTGCATGTCAATGGTGCACCTGTCTTCAACCAATGCTATCCCTGCTTCTTGTTGAGTTAGTATGTTGGGGAGCCGACAGTTGCTCTGTGGTTCTCTCTGGGTACTCCGTCTTTCTCCACCCGTAAAACTGTCGTGGTTATGATTAGCCATTGCGCAGAAATATGTGACCTTAAACACCAATAAATAAATAAATAAATAGTTAAAACTGGTGGGCAGCTGACACAGAAAGTGACCTTACACACTAATAAATAAATAAATAATTTTATATATAGCCGACTTTTGTAATAATCTTATACAAAACCTGTGATGCTTAGAATTCATGTTTATTTTCAGACATGAGTTTGGCGGTTTCAAAAAAATATGTTCTAGAGTTCAGTTTGCTTGGATATCCACAAAAACACTGGGAAGTGGAAAAGCATTTATTCTACAGTGGAAGACTAGGAGTCTTGAACTTATTATCTATCTGGAAGCTCCACCCTATGAGTGTTTCAGTGGTGATTCACCATTCATATACTGTGTCAGTATCTACAGCCCTGCAGAACTTTGAGATTCAGTTCGATTTTTTACCTTAACCCTTTACCCAATGAAACGGTCAAAACTGGCTAATGCTATTCTCAAAAATCTCCAATTAATTTTCATTATTTTTGTCTCAAAAACATAGGTTATGACCCCTCATTGGAATGAGCTCGTCGAGCTCGTTCCAACGAGGGGTCATAACCTATGTTTTTGAGACAAAAAATTAACAACATTAGTTCTTCAAGAATTTTTTTTTGCAAGTGTTGTCTGCTTTCCATGTTAGGTAAAGGGTTAAGTTGCTTTACGGTTCGATTCGGGGGCGCGGTGGCTCAGTTGGTAGAGGTGCAGGCTGCAAGCCGAGAGGTCCTCGGTTCGAATCCCACCTGCGGCAACTGCGTTGTGTCCTTGGGCAAGACACTTCACCCCAATTGCCTAAATGGGGGCACGATGACGCTGTGTACTGAGGCATACTGCACGTCGATGGTGTGCATGTCTTCAACCAGTCTAACCTTGCCTGTGCTGCGGTGCAGAGTTCAGAGTTACGATGTTGGAGAGCTGACAGCTGCTCATCGTTGCTCGGTGGTTCTCTCCGGGTACTCCGGCTTCCTCCACCCGTAAAACTGTCACGGTCATGATTAGCCATCGTGCATAAGTATGTGACCTTAAACACCAATAAATAAATAAATGTAATACGGTTCGATTCGAATTTGGCTGCCCAATTGTTTCCTTTCAAATCTTTTCACTGGACCTTAGCATGGTGTTGGTCATCTATCTCATCCCACCAAATGTAGAGTTTACATGGAAATTGTACATACATAAAGAATTCTGAAAAAGTGACAATGGAATTCCATATTGACATAAATAGTACATTCTGGCGTACAATAATTAAGAAGTTGAGGATGACTGTCAGTTCTGTTTTTCCCCAAGAGAGCATGCCCGGCAGTTGTATCTGTGGTCATTTTCAAGATCGGACAAGTCAATATTTTTTTTGTCTGTCTCCTTCAACAACGAAATGATTTGTACTCATAATATATTGCTTAACTGTCAACAATTTTTTCTGTAAACTTTGATATTTTCATTTAATTGTTGAATGTGTACCACCAAACAATTCTGAATAAAACAATAGTTTGATCTAAAGTTGATGTGATGTGCGGATGGTTGTTGGGATACATTTTAGCGTGTATTTAGGGAGATTCTCAGATTAGAGTACTTCCTTCTCCACTTCCTTCAACTGCCTGCTTTCAGTGTGTTTCTCTAATGCTTCCTGATTGAACATTGACACAGAGTACGACTAGGCCTGAAAATAAGCAGTCTGACATTTGCAGAGTGAGGTCCGCAGAGGGTGCATTTGATGCTGCTATCCCATACAGTGGCCGATTTATCCTCTGGGTACCTCTTTCTGTTTAGTTTTTAGACCCTGATTCAGATTTAGGTTCACAGAGGGTAAATTTAGTGATGCTACCCTGCTGTGCAGGGTAGCATCCCTAAATTCACCCTCTGAGGACCTCATTTTGCAGATGACAGTCTGCTTATTTTCTGGCTTGAGTACGACAATGATTTGATATTTGAAAATTATAACCCATAGGGCCTCTCATTAATTTGTATGATAATTCTATACATGTACACTGCTGGAAAGGAACTAACAGTGTTTTTACATCATTGGTGTCTCTACAAGCAGCCAACAATGATGTAAAAACAATTCCAAACTAAATGCAGCCTACTTATTGAGTTTTTAACTGGTAGAATGTTAGAAGCCCATATTTGGGCTTTGTTTTGCAGGTACTGCAATTTAAAAGCTTCATATTAAGTGGATGTGCTTCATATTATCTTTGAAGTGAAATTATTTTTTCGTTTGTATGGAATTACCTTTTTACAATTTATGGGAGAGTGCCTCTTGGCACTCTCCCATAAATTTTAACAAGGCAAAGACGTGTAAAAATTTTCATGACCATGAATAATTTAGCACGCTACCAGATAAGGAAAAATACACTTGCAGCAACTTACTTTTTCAAAGCAATATAAAAGTTGCAGTTTGGGGCTGTGTGGGGACCTAAAGGCTAATAGAGATGATATTAAGTTAGGGTCCCCCTTTGGGAACCCCAGGATGTGAAGCAGTGCTTGTTTATTGTGGTAAACGACCTCTGTTTTACTGGTAAAATAGGACCCAGTCACCAATGCTTGGGGGGGGGGGAAGTGGGGGTGCGGTGGCTCAGTTGGTAGAGGTGCAGGCTGCAAGCCAAGAGGTCCTCGGTTCGAATCCCACCTGCGGCAACCGCATTGTGTCCTTGGGAAAGACACTTCACCCCCATTGCCCATGTGGGGGCATGGTGACGCTGTGTACTAAGGCATACTGCACGTCGATGGTGCACCTGTCTTCAACCAATGCTAACCCTGCTTGTGTGGAGTTGGTATGTTGGGGAGCTGACAGTTGCTCGGTGGTTCTCTCCGGGTACTCTGGCTTCCTCCACCCATAAAACTGTCCCGGTCATGGTTAGCCATTGTGCATAAATATGTGACCTTAAACACCAATAAATAAATAAATAAATAAATTTGGCGGGGGAAGTCCTCTAAAATGGGCAACATGAATATGATTGACTAGAAATGGGCAACATGAGTATGATTGACTAGACTTTATCTCTATGTTGCTGCCACGATTAGCCATTGTGTAGAAATATGTTACCTTAAAACATCAATAACTAACTAACTAACTAGTATGGTATGACATCTCATAAATGCAGCATAAGGTCAATGTGAGCTAGAGTGTCATTTACACTTTCATTTTAAATTGTCACAGATTATACATGTTCAGTAAAGGGTTAAAATATATTTGTATGCCCTGAAATTTTATCAATGTATTTTGGTATAATCAATATCTTTTATTTCCAATATGGATCTTACCTAAAGCTCTGTACAATGTTCACTGATTCACAATGTTGACAGTGAATGATATTCTTTGTTTGGGAATAATATTACAAGGTTGTATGAATTTTTTGTCTCCAGCAGTAAATAATATTTCTTTTCTTTGTCATACAGAACTGATAGTAAATTGCTACTAATTCAGGGCAAATTTTTCCACCCAGCAATTATGTACAATTTAAGGAAGAAGGGGGAATCTTGAGAAGATGAGCATGCTTGTTTACTGTGGTAAGCAAATTCTGCTTCACTAGTAAAATAGGACCTGGTAAGGCCTAAAAATGTTAAAAATCTGTTTTCTCAGACCTCCTGCATGGTCCTTTTTGGCTGCTACATGCTGTCTTTTTATAACAAGTGCAAACTTTAAAAAAAAATAATTGGTTTATGTCTGATATTTTCCCTAAGTTAATAAAATTTATAAATTTGTCCCTCGAGTACAAGGCTTTGCAAAGCCTTCTTGCACTCAAAGGAGGAAATACACCACCACCCATGCTATTCTGTAGATTATGAGGTCTAAAACGTAAAACAAATCAAGAGTATGAACTTTTGATGACAAAGAAATAATTACAAAAATAAAATAAATACCGTCCACTCGCCCACATGCAATTTTAGAAAAAAAATGGCTTGAGGAATAGAAGATCTATTTTGTGGGGCCTAATCAATGAAGTCCTCTACAATGGGCAGCATTGGTATAAACTATTGGCTAAACTCGACTTCATACCTATGTTGTAATGATATAGCCCACAGATGCTGAAAGTGACCATAAACACTAATGAAATAAATAATGACCATTTGAAGTAAAAATTGTTGAATCTATCTGTTAATTCATATTGCCTGCATGGGTTGAGGTGTAAAAGGGCCATTAAAATCCAAATGCTGTTGTGAAATTTAAATTCTGACTGAAGACACAGTTTGTACTTTCTATCTGTCCACTCAATCAAAATCTCTCTGATGTGTTTTCAAAATGACTTGAGAGTTTCTGTGATGACATTCTGTCTCATGATACAGTCTCCGTATAAAATTCTTGAATGAAGTTGAATACCATCAGTCAGACTGTGTTAAACCTAAATCAAAATAAATCCTATAGTTGGTCTTTTGACTCTTTTCCTGCCACACCTATTTTTACCTTATTTGGAAGAACTATTTATCTGTTTGTTGTATGTGAGGAAGTAGAATAAATTTATAACATGCTTGTAACTCTATTATCTGATTAATTGTTGCAAAGATATTTGCAACCATTAATGAGCTGATAGTGTTAATCAGCACATGCCAGAACATGAAGAGTATCATAACAAAATACTTGTATTGAGTCATGATTGGCAGGACAAGGGTTAATATCAATACAAATAAAATTCTGCAGTTTTCTTTGTTAACACTTACGCTGCCAAAAGCGACTATTGTCACCTATTTTATGATGATTATCTGTGCGTACTGGTATGCGCAGATCAAACCTACCGTCTGATTAATTGTTGGAAAGGGCTCAGAGAGCCGTTTCCAACAATTAATTAGATGACAGAGTTTCAAGTATGTCATAAATGGCGAGCGCTGTGACTCTGTGACAGACTGTTGGACTTCTATTCTAGAGGTCCCAAGTTTAATCCCCATCCGGGATGACCTGCGTTGTATCCTTGGGCAAGGCACTTTATCCCAGTTGCCTACATGGGGGGCACGATGACGCTGTGTACTAAGGCGTACTGCACGTCGATGGTGCCCGTCTTCAACTGCTGTAACCCTGCTTGAGCGGAGCTTGAACAGAGTTAGAATGTTGAGCTGGCAGTTGCTTGTTGATGCTCGGTTGTTCCCTCTGGGAACTCCAGTTTCCCCTGCTCCTAAAACTGTCATGGTCAACATAAGCCATTGTGCATAAGTATGTGACCTTAAACACCAATAAATAAATAATAAATAATAATGTCATAAATCTTATTACACGTCCTCGTATACAGGCGTACATAGAGGTCCTCCGTATATGGCTAAGGTGGGTGTGGCAGTGAAAGGGTTAAAGTACAAATGTCAGGTTAAGACTTGGAAATGATGGGAGACACCAATTATAAATAAACATGTTGACCAATGATAGAAATTATTATAATTATATGATTGTTATCTTATTAAAATTGAAGATTTAATAATTATTTTCCATGTACTGAATTTCCTTTTGCAACCCCCAGAAAGTGGAACAGTGCTTGATTAGTGTGGTAAACAAGTTCTCTTTCACTGGTATAATTGTCTCTAGTTACCATCACTTGGAGTGTGAATTTTCTAAAGTGGGCAACAGTGGTATAAACAGTTGGCTAAACCTTACTTTATACTAATTTTGGGGCCACAATATAGCCATAGATGTTGAAAGTAACATAAAACCGCAATAACTAAACAACAGTCTGGGTCTGAAAATTGTAATTTGTGAATCAAACAGGGAGTCTTCAGTTGAACAAAATTGTACAATGGATCAGATATACAATGTCCTGCAGTTTTGGCACTTCCCCCACCCCCTAAAATTGCCGCAGAGTCTCCAAAATCTTTGACCTAATGCAGCTTTCACATAACAGAGCCCTAAAATGGTCTATAATATAGGGCTTCATATGCTATAAATGCCTCATAATCGTTCTTAGAGCACTGCTTTTTACAAACTTTTCTCGGGGCGGCGGAGGGATAATCCTAACTAGGGCCCCCTGGTCGTTACCCACACCTCCAACTTCCCTTGAGAGAAGTGGGATGAATATGTAACAACCAGAGGATCCTACTTAGTCTTGGGAAGAACCCACCACCTCCACCACACACACAACGGCCTTACCAGTATGTTTGACATCTCAAAACTGGCTAATGTTCCCTTTATTATAAAATCCTGGCTACGTACCTCCGGGATGCAGGGTTGTGCGTATAACTTGTCCACCTTGTTTAAAATATTTGGATTGTTCCGTTTTTACAGACCCATACAGATAAATCCTTTGGGGCACCATATTTGAATGTGTTTATATATTATATATTAGCACTGTATTTTCTGATTTGTTGGTTGTGGTGGAGAGGCAGGGATGCAGCTAGAAGGTGTGTGTGCAGGACCCCCCCCCCCCCCCCCCCCCACACACACACACACACACGCAAAATTATCTTCCAAAAATTTTAAAAGTTGGTAATTCGGTGATGTAAATACCAAAAGTTGGAAATGAGATGATATCAATTTAATTTGCTCTTGTCATATTTTTTTCTGTCAAAGGCAACGTGATTTTCAATTTTCAGTCAAAGCTGAGACTTTTCCAATTAGCTGACAACTTTTCCAAAATTCCAACTCCAGTTTGCGTCTGGTCCAGTTTTTAGCTTAACTTGACAAAGTCATGTGTGCGGAAGTGTGTGAGTCTGTCGGTCTGTTCACATTTTCCTTCAGCACAGGCTACACCCCGTAGTTCTTGGCCGATCGTAACGACATTTCATGTGCAGGTTTGAGGTTATGTCTAGATGAGAACGCCCCCTTTTGCTCGCGATCGGTTAACCGTGATGGCTGCCCGAGCCCAAAACCCGAAAACCTTTAGCACAGTCTACAGGTCGTATTTATGAAGGGATTTCATTGGTAGGATGACTCTGTATAATGTCAAAATGAGAACGTCCCTCTGGGTCATGATCTGTCAACCGTGGCGGCTGCCCAATCCCGAAACCCAAAAACTTTTAGCACAGTCTACAAGTCGTATTTAATATGGAGGGATTTCATTGTAACTTGGGAGGATGATTTTGTATGATCTAGATGAGAACTTCCCCATTTGCTGCCCGAGCCAAAAACCCGAAAACATTTAGCACAGTCCACAGGTCTTATTTATTTATGAAGGGATTTCATTGTAACTTGGTCGGATGACTCCAGATAATGTCTAGATGAAAACGTCCTCTTTTGGTCGTGATCGTTCAACCGTGACAGCTGTCCGAGCCCAAACCCGAAAACCTTTAGCACAGACTAAAGGTCGTTTTTATGAAGGGATTTCATTGTAACTTGGTAGAATGACTCAGTATAATGTCTAAATGAGGACGTCCCCTTTTGGTTGCGGTTGGTCAAGCGTGATGGCAACACAGGCCCGAAATCCAAAAACCTTTAGCACAGTCTACAGGCCGTATTTATGAAGGGATGTCATTGAAACTTGATACGATGACTCGTTTTGGAATAATTTTACTGTAACTTGGTAACGTTTGTTGACATACATTAACTGTGAGGGCCACATTAATACACCCCTCATTTCTTCAGTACAGTCTGCACCTTAAGTTACTTTTTATTGAAAACACAGGGGACGCGGTGACTCAGTTGGTAGAGGTGCAGGCTCCAAGCCGAGAGGTCCTCGGTTCGAATCCCACCTGCGGCAACCGCGTTGTGTCCATGGGCAAGACACTTCACCCCCATTGCCCACGTGGGGGCACGGTGACGCTGTGTACTAAGGCGTACTGCACGTCGATGGTGCACCTGTCTTCAACCAATGCTAACCCTGTTTGTGTGGAGTTAGTATGTTGAGGAGCTGACAGTGCTCGGTGGTTCTCTCTGGGTAATCCGGCTTCCTCCACCATAAAACTGTCGTGGTCATGATTAGCCATTGCGCAGAAATATGTGACCTTAAACGCCAATAAATAAATAAATTGAAAACACAGCATACAGGGAACAGAAATTAACATATTCTCAATTATCACAATTCTTGCCTTATTTCATAATCCTTTCATAAACATTGAACATTATCCTTTTTATCAAACACAACACACAGTCAAGTTGAGATAGAGTGTCATTGACACTTTAATTCAATTCATCGTTGCGTTTCCCCCAAACTGGCCAGGCACCACAAAGACTATAGACTGACAGCTATACAGCCAATACCTACTCCTTCCAACTTGGAAGGTGTAAGTATTGGTTGAATATCTGTCTGTCTATTGTCCTTGTGTAGCCTGATCAGTGTTGGGGCAAACCCATGGGCCCACCTGGCGATAAAATGACAAGGAGTTAAGCCAGGGGAGACCACAATCAGTCTCGGGGGTTCAGAAATCAAAAATTTTCCCTCTGTCCAATTTATTCGAGTCAAACACCCCCACCCCCTAAAAAACTACGTTTTTATCGTATCGATCACATTGTGTACAGCTTATGTTGAATTTTGCGCAGGTTTGCGCATGTAATGGTGATCAATAAAATCACCTTCGAAGAGGATGTGTGCTTATTTTGAATTCGGGTACATTTTTTTAGAAGTTAGAAATGGATACTGTACAACAATTGGAGTACCATTTTAGGAATTTTAAAGTAGAGTGGTTTTGCACATTAGCTGAATATCATTTGTGAGGTCATCATAAACCTTCCTAGTGTCAAAATGCTGAATCAATAATTCAGTTCGAGCCAGTAGCTAGAAGTTATCAGGACAAAATGCCCTCGGACATGATGCCTTTCAACAAAATGCCCTCAGGATAAAATGTTCCCTCCGAAAATTTCCAGAGATTAGACAGATTTCTCTAAGGACATAATGCCCTCTTGATAAAAGCATTTCAGAATTAAATGACTAACTGACACCCTGAGGGCATCTGTTTTATATATCGTCCCTTGAGTGATATAAGGCGTCATCTGCAATGCTTTGGCATTGCAGGTGGCGCCTCGTACCACTCGAGGGGCGATATATCGCTTGGTTTAAAAGATAGTTATTAAAATTATAAATTCCCCTTGGAAGTGAATCAATGCTTGTTTACATTGGAAAACAAGTTCAGTTTTACTGATACAATAGGACCCGGTCACCAATTCCTGGGGTGGAAGTCCTCGAAAATGGGCACCATTGGTATAAATGATTGGCTGGACTTGACCTTATCACCATGTTGTGGTCAGAATTAGCCATTGTGCAGAAGTGTGTGACCTTAAACACAAATAAATAAAATAAAATTATAAATAAATAAAAATAATAATGAAAACATGAATTTCTGTGTGGTTTGGTAGCAAGAATAACACGGTAATAAATCACAAACACTAAAACCATACCCCTTATGAAAAAGTGCCATGCTACCTCCCGGAAACCATGGTAATCTCCCACAACACCACTGTAAACCATGTTTACCATGCTTTTAGGGTGGGGGCAATACCTTGTATTACCATGGTGCACCGTTGTACTTTTTATTGGGAAAATTCAAAAGATTAGTAGTTACACAGCAACAATTTATTGTTATTAGAATTCTATCTTCGTATCAGAAGTGAGTGGATTTTCTTCTAAGGGCATTTTGTCCATCCATGCAATTCACTGGGGGCATTTTACCCGGAAGTTATCTTGACCTGAGGGCATTTCATTCTCTGTGCATTTATTCTCGGAGGGCATTTTATCCTACAATCTACTAGAAGTAGAATCATATTCGCTGTCCCCGCGCTCGGTGGAATTGTGCATTTGGAGTTGTGCACTGAGCTTCTGAAAGCCGAGGCTGGTGTGAAGTTCATGCATTCGCTCTGCTGTAATTAAGCCTCCTTTACACTCGGATGTCGAAATATCAAAATTTCAACCAGCAAATTGTTCCCATAATGCAGGCATGTAACAAATTCATTCAATTTTGTTTGACAGAGCTGATTTGGCTGTGTTAAACAAGAGTGAATTGGTTAAATTCCCATTTGAATTTTGAGAAAAAGTCGCTGATTGAAATTTCGGTATTTTTTCAAATCAGTGTGCAAAGGTTTAACTATTCTCTGCCCGTAATGGAATGAAATGTTCCAAGAAATTAAACAAAATCACCGGGTCATTTCACTTTGAAAATGTTTGTTATATAATCCAGTATTGCAAAAGGCTAACGGCGACTTCTCAACAGCGGGGCACACAGCAGCATCACATCAGCTGAAAAGAAGCAGCTTCCGTGACAACCAAGGGGAAATGCGACAGTGATTGTATACTGTGATAGGCAAGCTTTGTTGTACTGGTAAAATAGGCCCATGTAACCAACCACCAACGCCTGGGTTGGAATTCCTCTACAATTGGCAATATAGGAATAAATAAACAATTGGCTAGACTTGAGTTTCTAACTGTGTTTGTGCCATGGTATAGCCATAGATGTAAAAGTAGGGCCCACCGAAGCTTCAAAACTCGGGTTTAATTCGAAATCGACCCGATTATTCGATTTGATTCAAGTCGTGGTGATTTGGGAATGTTTGAATTGTTGAGATATTATCAAAATCCTATCAAGGATCTCTTCTTTGAACTCATCGTCAGTGTCGCATGGGTATGATCATGTCTCGTACCCGATGATAGACGAGTTCAAGAGGGTTCCGTTTTGGAAACAATATTTTTTATCGGCTCCTGAAGGCAGAAAACGACTCGCCGTTGAAATGTGGACTGAATGGGCCTCGTCCAGATAATTGAAAATTCAATTCTCGATGGGAGCTTGAAAATATTTGCCATATTCCAAAATTGTAAGCAGGTACAAGATCTCCATGTTTTACTACTTATAAAGAGGTGAGATCCGATTCAAGATTCGATTAGATTCTAAATTGTCTACCCGATTCGATCCCAGATTCGATTCAACCCGAAAGGAAAGCGTGATTTATAACAATAAATGAATAAATATTTATTTATTTATTTACTTAATGGGGTTTAGCCCTTTACCTAACACGGCAGACGACACTTGCAAACACAATTCTTGAATAACTAATTTTTTTCATTTTTTGTCTCGAAAACATAGGTTATGACCCCTCATTGGAACGAGCTCAACGAGCTCGTTCCAACGATGGGTCATAACCTATGTTTTTGAGACAAAAAAAGAATGAAAAAATAATGAAAATTAATTGGCGATTTTTGAGAATAACCCTGGTAGATTTTTGCCGTTACGTTGGGTAAAGGGTTAACGGCACGTCGTGTCCGACAGTTTTATGGGTGGAGGAAACCGGAGAACCCGAAGAGAACCACCGAGCAACGGCGAGCAACTGTCAGGCTCCCCACCATACTAACTCCACACAAGTAGGGTTAGCATTGGTTGAAGACAAGTGCACCATCGACGTGCAATACGCCTTAGTACACAACGTCACCGTGCCCCACGTCGGCAATGGGGGTGAAGTGTATTGCCCAAGGACACAACGCGGTTGTTGGAGGTGGGAAATAAACAGTTCAGTATTCTCAGCTGACCCAGTCTGCAGTGTCTCTAACATAAACTCTTAACCCATTGAGTAATTTTAAAATATTTTTCATCAAATCAAGTCGTGGCTGCTTAACAGCAGCCATGACAACATTTGAGGAGAAATTGCCTTGAGAAATCTTTGGTCAAAACTCTACACAATATACGGGAGAAAATTAGTTTAAATATCCTTAAATTTGACTTATTTTTATGGCAAGAGATTTTCTGTTCTGGGCAGTAATATCCGTCAGTAGCATAAGGAGTTAATCAATGTTTATTACCTTTTACCGTTGACGCCTGGTGGTATCGATAAAGGGAAGAGAAGATAAAATATTGCGTTTGTGTTGAACATCACTTAGAGAGTATGCTATTTACATTGGAAACCAAGGGTTTTTTTCCGTATTGAATGCCGTGATTCATATTTTGGGCATTGTGGAACAAGACGACATTCAATTGCTTTGAAAACACTTCTTGAAAAACGGAAGTACTGATAAAATGAATGATCCCCATCTGCACTCAAGTGTTGTCCCATCAAAACAAAGCTTGGTATCATCTTCTCTGAGACATCCCCCATTGATTAGTTCTTTGACCTCAAACCAGGGCGCGAAGCCAGTCCTAACTAGGATCCTCCAATCGCCCCTCGCTCCCACTTCTATGAAGGGATGAGGGAGCAATGACCGGCGGGCCCTGATTAGGACTAGCCCTCCCACAGCCCTGAAAATATTCTTAAGAGCGAATCTGGGGCATTTGTAGCGTAGCCCCTATATTGGATACCATTTTGTGTGAAGGTTGCATTGGGCCAATGTTTTTTTTTTTGGGGGGGGGGGGGGCGGGGCTGCGCACTGAAGCGATGTTGTTCCAGTAAAATGGGAGCGTGGTGGCTCACTGGTTAACGGATTAGACTTGAGCTGGAAAGGGTGATGGTTTGATCATGACAACTGTGTTGTGTCCTTGACCAAGACACTCCATTCCCTTTACCCAACGAATCGGCGGCATCCGCCCGCGTAATATGCAAATTCACCAGTTGAAAAAATATTTTTCAAAAAATGTCAACAAAACCATATCATGTCCTCTCGTTGGAACGAGCTCGTTCGAACGAGGGGTCACATGATATGGTTTTATTGTCATTTTTTTTTAAATTTGAAAAAATGATATTTAAAATAATAAATTTTGATATCGTCTGCGTTGGGTAAAGGATTAAAGCAGGAACATGATGATGTGTACTAAGACGTATAAGTCACGCCGGTCGTACACATGCTCTAACAGCCGATCCTGATCAAATAGGAGAGTCCAGCTGCTACTTGCTCTGTTGTTCTCACGGGGTACTCAGGCCCGTGAAACTGCCCTTCACGATATGACCATAGCTGTTGAAAAGTGTCGCTAAAAACCAATAACCAAACAAACTGGTTAAAAGTCAGTAGATGCATAAAATGGCTTCTAGATGTCCGCGTGATCCCCGGGAGATGGAGCAGTACTCGTTGACCGAGGTGGACAAGTTCTGCTGTACTGGTATAATAGGTCAGGAATCCAGTTGGCAATGCCTGAGGTGTGAAGCCTTTAATATGTACAACATAATTATAAAGGATTGGCTGAGCCCCACTTCATATTTGTGTTGCGGCCACGATATTACCAAGATGGTGAAAGTGACATCAACTTTTCACATGCTGGAGAGCACGGAGATTAATTGTTTGGGCATTCGACCTCAGATCGAAAGGTTCGATTCTGGCCGGTGTCATTTGCTTTCTGACACTTAATCACAGTTGGCCAAGTTGAGGCACGGTGTCGTAGTGAGCAGGGGCTTTCAACACGTCGCTGGCACACGTGCCTTCAACCGATTTGGAGAGTCTGACGGCTACTTGTTGCTGCCGAGTGATTCTCTCCAGGTTATTCCGGCTTTCTCCACTCGAACAACCTTCGAACTTGAAATGACCCTGATTGTAAGTGCAGTTAAATCCCAATAAATAAATAAGTACTTGACATGCGGAGAATAAATACTTTATCTGCTGAGTATTTCTTTAATTTCTTATAAAATCAAGTCATGGCTGCTGTTGAGCAGCCATGGCTTGGTTTAATTAGATATTCGATAGAGTATAACAGAAAGAATTCATTGACAAGAGGGCTTCTCATATTTATTTATCGTGGTATATTTTGTTCACAATAACCAGTAACGTACCTCTGCTTGGTAACAGCAGTTTTGTTTTGGTTGAGAAAGCTCCCCCACAGTAGGCAAAACGTTAAACACCACTAACTATTTTGCGATTAGGAATTGATTTTCCTTCCAATGATAATCTTCGAACTTCATTGATAACAATTATCTCTCATCCACCCACCTTTATTTTTTTCTCCTGCATTTTGTTAAATTTATCATGTGTATGTCGTCATTTGAGTGCAACAATACTCCATTTGCAATGCTAGCGGGGAAATCTTAGTCTCCACCATTAACGGGACGATGATCATCGCCACGATATAGCCTTAGATGGTGATGCTTTTTGCTGATGTGGCATTAAACAAATAAATAAACGAATAAACGGATCGATGACCTGACAGTTTTAAATGAATGGTGTTTGAATCCCCCAAACAGGGCACCATGGCTGTAAGTTACTGGCTAAAGATTACATCAAACTGAAGTGGGCAGCCTAGGTATCAATGATTGGCTTAGGCTAAAGAAAATTAATCTTTTGATTCTCAGGCAGCGGCGCATTCGTTTTTTCGGCCCGCGTTCGTCATATTTATTTCGGAGGCAAAATTCAAAATGTATAAAGCTATTATAATTTGTGATTTTAGCGGTATCACATCGCGATGTGCAATGTAATATGTCATATACATTGATGCAGTGTTGTTATTCTCTTCGCGAAATGCGACACGATTCTCATATGTATGGACAAAATAAATATTTATTCAACTGGTTGAGAGCTAGATTAGTTTTGGTGGTCTGAATTTGTTCATCAAAAATTGTTTTATTACAAATTATTGGAGAGTGCCAACAGGCACTCTCCAATAATTTGTAATAGAACAAATTTGTATAAACAAACAATTATTTACTTTTGAACATGGGTAAGGAAAATGTTGGATTTTGCACTGGTGCCCTCATATTTTCGGAAGGCCTAATTGTGGCTTCTAGCACTCAACCAGTTCAAACACTCCTTACTTTTTATCTCCATTTCAGTTGATCTATATTGATTTTGGGTTGTATGATCACTGTTACAAAAAAAATATCAGTAAAACCAACATAGAAGCTCTAGTATTTAATTTTCGGCTCTCACAACTGGGTTTTAGGCATCGGCGACCATTCCATCAGGAATAAAAAATAAAAATAAAAACCGCCCTCTCTCATTCGTTTTAAAAAAAAATTGCCTGGGAATCAATTATTTAATTTTGTTTGGCCTAAACTTGACTTCATACCTTGGTTGCGGTCATGGTGTAGTCAAAGATGATAAAAATTTTCTTGAACACAAATAAATAAATAAATAAATAAATAAATAAATAAATAAATAAATAAATAAATGAAGACTTCTCTGTGGGAATTCCGACAGGTGGGGCAGGGCGCGATCACTCGAGTTCTGTTTTACTGGTAAAATAGGACTTCGTAACCAACGTCAGTTCTGGTCGTCCTCTTCGGTGGATATTATTTGTACAAACAGTTGGCTAAACTTAACTTCATACTCGTACTGGCGCATAGTTTAGTCGTAGATATTGAAAGTGCCCTTAAATACCAATAAATAATTAAATTTTGGCCCGAATGAACCATTTTATGTGTTATATGTGTTAAAAAATTTCATAGAACCGTAAATTCAGTACAGAAAACTTTTTGGAATAGTGGGTTGGAATTGGCTGAAGTGGTAAAGGCTTGAACGCGAGTCTATCAAGTGATAATTTACAATATTTATTCTTTATGCAATTGCGAAATGGTGTAATACCTCAGCTTTGATCCACCCTCTAAAACAAGCACGAATATGGACTGAATTCCATTTTGGAAAACGTGTCAAAATTCTGTGTGTTGAATGTTATGTTTGAACTTGGGAGATTTTCTTTTTTATTTTGTTGGTGTTTTCTTCTGCTGTCTCTTTTCGACAGCAATTCAAATTGGAGGCATCGCATGATTTTGAAAATTCAAAATTGGAAGAAAATTTCTTATTTATTACTTTATCGCCTCGCGCGCAATTCATGAGTCGCATTTAGTTTGTAAATACTTTTAAAAATCTTTACCTGACGTCAATGCTATCATTGGCCAGCGCTATTCACAAAAATCGACATTGAATTTTTTTCATTATTTTTTTTAATAAAAACCATGGCTTGTTTGCTCTTTACAGCGAGGTTTATAAGCTGTGTTTTGGAGAAAAGAAAATTAAAAATTTTAATTAACAATTTATTTTCTTCCTGTTTTTTGGAGTCTTTTGGTCATCTCGTGTTTCAATTGTTTAACGTTCTGTCTAGGACAGGCCTATTGGGGTTTTTTTCACTTATTGTGTCTCAGTATTTGAATATGTCAAATACCAAGTTAACTAATTCGAGAGTTCTTGTTTAAAAAAAAAATCTTGTTTTATTCATAATTTTTTATTATTATTTTTTATCTATTTCTTTATTTCATTTTTTCCTCTTCTTCTCTCGTTTCAATTTCATTGAATGCTATATTGTGATAAAATGTTCAAGTGTTAGTGTTCATCGTACATATATTGTTGCTGACACAGTGCTAATTGTTCAACCCAGAAATTTTAATATTAATTCATGTTTTCATGTAGATTCTACGGATATTCTGTAATAAAAAAACAATACAAAGAAATTCCATTTTATTCTTTTTTTGTGATATCTTTCAATATCCCATTATAGAAGGAACTTAAATTGATCCCTGACGGAAGCTCGAGGAAGATGGAGAAGCACATAGTTTGAAGATGTGCAGGACCTTCCAAAGTTCGGTCCAACGGGAGATAATTTGTAAAATTTATTCCGATAGAAGTGCCAGTTTATCGATGTTGGCGTCGTGGCAAGTGCAACGGAAGGTGTTAAAATATGTTGTTATTTTTGGGGGGTGGGGAGGGGCAGATGTGGGGGGGGGGGTGAGGGAGCACACCCCCTCAGTAGTTAAAGCTCGTACCTTTCACCCCTAGGTTGCTGGACCTCGGAAGTGACGTCATGTCACTTGACCCAGTGCCGTCATGTTGTGTTGCCACAGTAACCCGCGTGAGCGGCCATGTTGTGACGTTATCTCCATAGTGATACGTGGTGTGAGTGCGCATGCGCAGCGCGCGTTGTTAGGGTGATATGTGTTTCCGTCGTCCATTTTGTATACTGGAGGCCGCCATCTTGGTTTCTATGGTAGCACGTGATTGCTATGTTACCCAATTTTTCTGCAATAAGACGGGGTATGTTCGGAGGGTGTGTTCGATTGAATAGGAGTAAATCCCCGATTCGTAGAATTACCACAAACAACCCGACAATCCCCCCCAAATCACCAAAATCCACCCAAAATCACCGAAATTGACTTTAATTCCCAATTTATCGGTGTAGCACGTAGTGCTATAGTACCAAGGGGTACCAGGGGTGTGTTCCTTTGTACAGGAGTAATTTCCCGATTCGTAGAATTACCACAAACAACCCGACAAGTTGTACTATTTCGAATTTTTTTCAGACTTCTCTGCTTCTATCTATATATACAATAGTTTTCATCTATCTAGCCATGTTCCTTTGCCCTGGAGTATACTCCAGTAGCGTAGAAGAGCCTATCAACTGAAACAGCTTTGCTTATTGTTACTATATTTAGCAATCTCTGGTCTATTCTTGTTAGTTCTGACCCTATTCCAAGTACTCTTGTAGTTTCCTGTATCTAGCTCATTTATATAGATTATAACTAACCAATCAGATTGCTTGATTTCCCATAATCTGTATGCAGAGTTATCTCCCTTGTGTATATCAAAAAACATTCCCAGAGCCAATAAGCCAAGAGAGTAATTGCTCCATGAGCAATTGCTCGAACGACTCTAAGCCCATCGAGCAAATGAGCCTTAGAGCAATTGCTCGATCGAGTGACTCCACAAACTGCTCGAACGACTCGAATTCCATCGAGCAAATGAGCCATAGAGCAATTGCTCGTTCGAGTGACTCCACATACGACTCTTCGACTCATTTCAGTATTTGAGGATACCTATGGCCCGGCATTGTATTATTTGAGGATACCTATCGAGGATACTTATCTGAGGATACTATTACCTGTATCACAAGGCATACCTATCCCAAATATCCCTTATAAGCTATCGAGCAATTGCTCTAAGTCTCATTTGCTCGATAGCTTATAAGAGATATTTGGGATAGGTATGCCTTGTGATACAGGAAATAGTATCCTCAGATAAGTATCCTCGATAGGTATCCTCGATAGGTATCCTCAAATAATATAATGCCGGGCCATAGGTATCCCCAAATACTGAAATGAGTCGAAGAGTCGTATGTGGAGTCACTCGAACGAGCAATTGCTCTATGGCTCATTTGCTCGATGGAATTCGAGTCGTTCGAGCAGTATGTGGAGTCACTCGATCGAGCAATTGCTGTAAGGCTCATTTGCTCGATGGGCTTCGAGTCATTCGAGCAATGATTTTCAGTAACTGCTCGGTAGCTGATAAGGGATATTTGGGATAGGTATGCCTTGTGATACAGGTAATAGTATCCTCAGATAAGTATCCTCGATAGGTATCCTCGATAGGTATCCTCAAATAATACAATGCTGGGCCATAGGTATCCTTAAATACTGAAATGAGTCGAAGAGTCGTATGTGGAGTCACTCGAACGAGCAATTGCTCTATGGCTCATTTGCTCGATGGAATTCGAGTCGTTCGAGCAGTATGTGGAGTCACTCGATCGAGCAATTGCACTAAGGCTCATTTGCTCGATGGGTTTCGAGTCATTCGAGCAATGATTTTCAGTAACTGCTCGATAGCTTATAAGGGATATTTGGGATAGGTATGCCTTGTGATACAGGTAATAGTATCCTGAGATAAGTTTCCTCGATAGGTATCCTCGATAGGTATCCTCAAATAATACAATGCCGGGCCATAGGTATCCTCAAATACTGAAATGAGTCGAAGAGTCGTATGTGGAGTCACTCGAACGAGCAATTGCTCTATGGCTCATTTGCTCGATGGAATTCGATTCGTTCGAGCAGTATGTGGAGTCACTCGATCGAGCAATTGCTCTAAGCTCATTTGCTCGATGGGCTTAGAGTCGTTCGAGCAATTGCTCACGGAGCAATTACTCTCTTGGCTTATTGGCTCTGGGAATGTTTTTTGATATGCACAAGGGAGATAACCCTGCATACAGATTATGGGAAATCAAGCAATCTGATTGGTTAGTTATAATCTATATAAATGAGCTAGATATAGGAAACTACAAGAGTACTTGGAATAGGGTCAGAACTAACAAGAATAGACCAGAGATTGCTAAATATAGTAACAATAAGCAAAGCTGTTCCAGTTGATAGGCTCTTCTACGCTACTGGAGTATACTCCAGGGCAAAGGAACATGGCTAGATAGATGAAAACTATTGTATATATAGATAGAAGCAGAGAATTCTGAAAGAATTCGAAATAGTACAATTTGTCGGGTTGTTTGTGGTAATTCTACGAATCGGAAAATTACTCCTGTACAAAGGAACACACCCCTGGTACCCCTTGGTACTATAGCACTACGTGCTACACCGATAAATTGGGAAATAAAGTCAATTTCGGTGATTTGGGGTGGATTTTGGTGATTTGGAGTGATTGTCGGGTTGTTTGTGGTAATTCTATGAATCGGGGATTTACTCCGATTCAATCGAATACACCCTGGCGGCCTCCAGTATACAAAATGGACGACGGAAACACATATCACCCTAACAACGCGCGCTGCGCATGCGCACTCACACCACGAATCACTATGGAGATGACGTCACAACATGGCCGCTTACGCGGGTTACCATGACAACACAACATGACGGCACTGGGTCACGTGACATGACGTCACTTCCGAGGTCCGGCACCGAGGTCCGGCACCGAGGTCCGGCAACCTAGAGGTGAAAGGTACGAGCTATACTACTCCCCTCCAAAAAATGTTTCAACCATGCCCCCCCCCCCCCCTCCCCCACATGTTAACCCATATAGGGAATATTAGGCAAGAAATTTTAATATCTTGCAATTTCCTTGATTCTGAGTCTCCGTTTGTGTCCGTAATTTATAAGTTGTGAAAAGCATCAATAATTAGGAGATCGTCTCGATCTGCCGACGGCTATTGTTTCGAAAGTTACTGGGTGCGGTGTGAATAGTCTTTTAAATCAAAGGCTTGCCGCTTATAGTCCGTATCTATTAATTCGGGATTTTTAGTGGAAAATAAAGGTGACTGTTTTTCTATCAGTGTGTTTATTTGGATAACAAAAAATTATTAGCTACAAAAGATAGTATATGAAACAAAAATTTACAAAAATATACAACAAACAAAAAATTATACAGTTACAAAAGATAGTATATGGTACAAAAAATTTACAATTTACAAAAATATACAACAAACCAAAAATTATATAGTTATAAAAGTATATGGTACAAAAATATCTGGTAGAACAAGTTTGGACTCTTGTCGAAGGTGCCATCAAGAAACCAAATGTCTGTGTCCCTGAGAAAGGTATTAAGATCAATGTCTGGAAGAGTTTTCGGAAGTTTTGGGATTTTTTTTTTTTGGTTCGAGAACGGTAATATCTGATGATGATTGGGTGAACTTCGTCGGATCTGAGGGTACTCATCTGATCTTGGTAGATGGAGGTGACTGTTCTCGGGTCGTGTCGCACAGTCTCTTTCATGTCTGCAATGGTTGCATTAACTGTTACCTGATAATGACAAATGCGAAAAAAAAAATGAATTTTATACCTAGTCAGATTATTCTAATTCTCTCCCTCTCTCTCTCTCTCTCTCTCTCTCTATATATATATATATATATATATATATATATATAACTTCGTCAAATTACCGTCATGCTCGGAAGTTTACTTCCTTCTAAGCGGCTTTCATTTTTGACTAAAACTTATTCCGTTACGTTAAGTGCCGTACCAATGTGTATCGCGTCATGGGAACGTAAAATTTAGCGTCACGCTGATCCTAATTGTTGAATGGGAATTATAAAATTGATCGTGATACGCGTACGTCTTACAGATCGATTTATTATTTGGCAAGTGGCTGCCTAGCTCCTAATCACGAACCCGTCTATAAAATCGCCGATGCATATCTTCCTTGGGTGGCAACAAGTAAAGATATGTTCCGCATTACACGTTGTTCACTGTTTTTAATTGTAAATTATGGACAAACAAGACCGTATCATATCTTCCTAAGGTGGTAACGAGTGGAGATATATTCCGCGTTATAGCGCGCATTTTTTGTTCTCAGCCTTAAAGCATTCAATCATTTATCTCAACCTCGCCCTGGTAACAGAGGCAGAAGTGAGTTCGCATGCAGTATTCACACATCCAACCATTCCTTGACCCGAATTGTTCAAACGCGTTGTTCTCCATATTCAAGTGTATTGCTTGTAAAACCACCGCATCATATCTCCCTTGGGTGGTAAAGATATGTTCCCCGTTTCATGTTGTTCCCCGTATCCGAGTCTATTACGCGCAAAATAACCGTATCATATCTTCCTTGGGTGGCAACAAGTAAAGATATGTTCCGCGCTTCACTTTGCTTTTTGTATTCAAGTGTAAATTATGAAAAAAATACCGTATAATATCTTCCTTGGGTGGCAACAAGTAAAGATATGTTCCGCGTTATTACGTAAAAAGCAAATATGAATTAGACACTATTTCTAAAACCTCGCCCTGGTAACAGAGGCAGAGGCAAGTAAGTTCGTATACCGTATTCACACATCCAACCACTCCTTGGCCCGAATTATTCAATCATTTAAAAGCGCGCCTCCATATCTCCGCCCCAGTACTCAACCCGCGTCAATCAAACATCAATACCGCTGATGGAAAATATAATTTTTTATACCCCCCTTGCGTAGTAATAACCTCCCCCCCCCCCGCCCGATCCTTCCAGGGTGTGTAAATGTCTTGTCCCACCCACTATTGCAGCATATATATGCCCTCCACCACTGATCTAAGTGCAGTCCCTCCTATAATGTCTACACTGGCAATCGTAGGCTAGGGTTCCATACACCCCCCCCCCCCCCACACACACACACCACATACACATGATGTACGCACTGACATATACCAAATGATCATAATCTCGCAACATATACACGCTATGTTTAACACAATGCGTGTTTAGGTGTAATTGCTCTGTACACTAATTTATATCCCCCCCCCCCCCCTCCCCCGTTCAGCAAGTTCATAAATGAGAATATTTGGAATTATTCTTGTCTATTGAGCCCATTTGGTTCTAGGGTTTGAAGTTTGTTAATCCAAAATGCTTCACGGCCCCTCCTGTATGCTGTATTTTGTTTATTAATTTGTTCAATCCCAATAATCTTAAAATTGTTTATACTATGGTTTTTGGTCAGAAAATGATGTGGTATCGGTTCATCCATAACCTCAAGTTTTATTCTACTCAGGTGGTTTTGCATTCTCTCATACAATTTTGTCCCCGTCTCTCCCACGTACACAACTTCATTGCACTTGTCGCAGAAAATCCCATATATCACATTCCTGGACATGCAGGTGATTTTTTTGCCTATGTGGTAGGCCGTCCCGTTCTTGTCTGCGAATTGTTTTGTTTGGAGCATAAACCCACAGATTGCACATTTTCTCTCGCATCTACCAGATCCCGTCCCTTGATTGTTGAACATTTTATTATGCTTACTGTGGACTATGATATCTCCCAAATTTTTCAGTCTTTTGTACGAAATCAGGGGAGGTTTTTCAAATGCCAACTTCATGCGTTTTGAGCGGTGTAAAATGGGCATCCGCTCCCGCGTTATTTTCCCGATGTCGGGGAGGCGCCGCGAGTAGGTGACCACAAACGGGACTCTTTCGCCGGTTGATTTGTTGGATCGTTTTTCAAGTAACTGTTTGCGCTCAATTTGATCGACCTTTTCTAGTTGTTCGCTTACAAACTTTTCGTCGTAACCTCTGGCATGCAGGTGCTGTTTTATATTATTTTTGTGGCATTCATATTCAGCATTATCGGAACAAATTCTTTTTACTCTTGAAGCTATTCCATATGGTATCGCTCTTTTAGTGTTGATTGGGTGATCTGACTTTGCGTGTAGGTATTGATGCGTGTCCGTGGGTTTTGTATATAAACCGGTTTTAAGAAATCCGTCTTCAATTTTGACTATCGTGTCTAAGAATTCTATCTCATTTTCAGACCACCTTAAATCAACCTGTATTCTTGGGTGTATCGTATTTGCCAAAGAATGATATTGTTTCAGAGACTCCAACCCATGCGTCCATACTCCCCAGATATCATCAACGTACCGTACCTGTTCAAGGGGGTGTAACTTCGATGCTTTTGACAGTTTCTCTTCCCATTCACCCATATATGTGCACGCATAATTCATCCCTAATCGCGAACCTGTTGCAACGCCGTCGGTTTGTAAATAATGTCTTCCTTTAAATGAAAAATTGTTGTTGTCCAAAACAGTTTCTATTAGTTTAAGACCTATCTCTGTTGGGAATAATTTTCTTTTAGAGTTTTCTAGTGCTTTTTTACATGCTAATATACCTTCATTACGTGGGACGCTTGGATATAGTTTCTTGACGTCCATACAGTACATTATGCTGTTTTCAGGGAGTGGTTGGGGTATACTGTCCAGTCTGTTCAAGAAATGTGTGGTGTCGCGTATGTAGGATGGTAATGACTCAACGTGTTGTTTTAATTCAGACTCCATCACTTCTGCTATTTTCTCTGTTGGGTGGTTTATTCCCGAAATTATTGTTCTTAAAGGGGCTTCATTTTTATGCATTTTGGGGTTACCTTTTACTCTACCAGCCTGTGGCTGCTTAGGTATCATGTACGCTAATACTTTTTTGTCTATCAGTTTGTTTTTTTCTAGTTTTTTGAGTTGGCTTTTAATCTTGTTTGTTATTTTCTCTGTCAGATTTACAGGTACTTCTTTGTATGTTGTTTGGTCCCCCAACTCCATCAGGATCTCATTTTCATATTTACTTGCATCCAAAACGGTTATTCCAGACCCTTTATCGGCTGGTCGCACGACTATTGTATTATCATTTAACAACTCCTTCAGAGCCTTCTCTTCCATTTTTGTTATGTTGTTTCGCACGCGTTTTTTTATGCCCTTCAAAATATCTTCCCGTACTATCTCTAAATAAAGGTCAAGGTGCTTATCTCTACCTTCTTTAGGGGTCCACGGGTTACGCTCTTTAAATTTATCATTAATATATTGCTGTTTATTGTCTAGGAAATACTCACATAGTCGCATTCTTCGCTCCCATTCTTTTATCTCAACGATAAGGTTCGCCATGAACTTAAAACAAAATTGTCGATCGCCAGAGTGTACGTTCCTTCAGCATAACTCCTGTTATGTTATAGAAATAGAAGTCTGTTATAAAAACAGAAGTCCTGCACGTCTGCCCAACTTGGTATTTCATAATTCCTTCCTCAACCTCTGCCCGATGAACCCCACGTACAGGAGATTTTTTTACGCCCCTGTCTGCTTGTACACTGATGGGACTTTCCTGCTGTAGGGAAGTGAAAGAAGTAAGCCAAATGAAAATAGGAATGTTACAAGTCATATTTCTCTGACTTAACTTCCTGAGTACCGTCAAACTCTTTTGGCCCTAATATTAACCAAATTTCTGTTTACATGAGTGTGATTCGTTGTTTGTTTGTTTGTTTGTTTGCTTGCTTGCTTGTTTTTTTGCTTGCTTATGCCTATTGGAATTTAATGACACTTTCAACAGCCAGGGTCACTCGTCTCGGACATGTTTACGGGTGGAGGAAGCCACAGTACCCAGAGAGAAGCTGCGGCGAGCAACTGTCGGACTCTTCAACTTACTAACTCTACACAAGCAGAGATACCAGCTGCTGAAGGCAAGTGCACCATCGATGATCGACGCTCAGTACGCCTTTGTGCACAGTGCCACAATGTACCCCCACGCGGGGAACCGAGATTAAGTGTTTCGCCCAAGGACACAATGCACTTATATCGCTGATCAGAATTAAACCGCCGACCTTTCTCTCTTCAGTCCAGTGCCATATATAGTGTCTTGCCAATCTTTCGTGGAAGCCAAAAGTATAAACTTTAACATTTAGAGTGGACGGGCGTCTGACGAACGTCATTTAAACCCCTAAGTCTCACTTCCGCTAAAAGTGGGCGAGATAAAGCTCATGAAAAAATCCAGAGATATTATAAGTTATCCCCGCCAACATGCATGGTATATGGAGATTTAATACCTGGATGTCGATTTTTAAACGGCGAGGTGTTTAAATGAGACCACCCGGTATTAAATCCCCATATACCATACATGTTGGCGATATAACGTTTTTGTCCCGTTTGAAACAGAATACAAACATAGTGGAAATAAATTTGTGGACGCTTTTCTCAGCTCCACAATCACTTGGACCAAATTCGTGAAAATTATTTATTTATTTTTTTTTGTTGATCGCAGAAGACAACAGAGTTACATCCCTTGGGTCGTTAAGGAAACGAGTAAACAGTATTTTGTTGACATATCGTCCCCTGAGTTCCAGTGTGTTCTGTGTGCCTACTGTCACATAGAATACTTTGGTACTTAGGGGGCGAATTTGCTCTTATTTTATTTTTATGATTGAATTGTCGGAAATCTGATGATATTTGTGACTATTTTCGTTTTTTTGGGTTCGAGTTTTATAATGAGGCGAGCGGAAGCGAAAAGCTTTCATTGAAACCATATACCCTCGATGTTTCGCGTGCGCTTATACCCTTGAATGTTGCACGCTCTCATATACCTTGGATGTTGGGCGCACCCTTTGCCATGGATATTTGCCCAAGGCATTCTGACCAATCAAAAGACAGAATTTATCGGGATATAGGGACAAGAGGTTTTAAGTATTATTGCCTGTAATTTCCTGTAATATTTGTCTTCGTTAGATTTTATTAAGAGAAATAGATTATAGTTAAATGTACATCTACTTTTGACTCACCCAACATTATTTAAAATACTAAGAATTACGACTATTTTTTTTTTTTTGGGGGGGGGGGGGGTGAGGGAGCTGGGGGTTGATCTTGGATAGCTACTCACCAGAAAATGTTTTTGCAGTACAAGAGACACAAAATGAAAATACTTTTGTTCGGACTGCATTAATTTTTTGTCCACCCGTGCCTGATCATCTACCCATCCACCATCACCTGGTTGTTCTCTCCGGGTACTCCCAGGTCACAGTCCCGGAGCAAACCAACTTGTTCCTAATCACGCAATTTCCTTTTTAATTCCTGTGTTATGAATGTAATAATTCCAGCCTTGTTTGGCTGAAAAGTGTTCAGGTTCACGAAGAAAGGACTTGGCCAGTATTACTCGTGAACATTAAGGTGCATCACAGTTATCTCCCTTAGACCAAATAGACCAAATAAAGCAACATTTGTTTTCCACAAACCCATCGCCAAGACCACAGTGGTTATTTTATGGAGGTTCGTTGAGTTATTGATCCATTATAATTTTGCCGTGATTTTTATCTTTAATTATCTCCCTACCGTAACGACCATAGCCGACCTGCGCTATTCACAAAAAGTCACCATTTAAATTTTATATTTTTTAAATTTTTTTTTACCCAAGAAAAATAGCCTGTGAGACAATTGATTAAATTGGAGAATACACAAGGAAATAAATCGCAAACCCCCGGAAAGAATGGGTGCTGAAACCTTTGGATCACAGGTCTACCGTCTCGACCTTTATGAGTAATTTATCTCGTATAATCTGAAAGTAGACCCCCGTGTAGTGACCAGTCGAACGAGCGAAAGCATCACAGCAGGCCATAAAATGTGATAGGAACGATTTTATCGTTCCTCTGGTTGTTATCTAAATGGAAAAACAGATAATCGAAAAGTCGTTCGTCTGGAACTACAACCTGTTCGTCAAACAGGTGTGCCTTATCACCCCATTTGATAGCACTGTTTTAAAATGTTTCTGTGGGAAGACCCCTCTCTTTAATGCTCAAACTCTCTAAGACAGTTGACGCCCCGTGTGCTTGCCGCAGATGCTTTCGAAATCTATCAACTCTTATATAGTAGGGCCATCGTAGATGGGTCAAAATCCACAGATTGTCATTCAGAGATGATCTGCTCTGACACCTAGCAAAATTTCCACCGATGAAGCACCGGGATTACCCCGGTGCTTCATTGGTGGAAATGTCGCCAGGTGTCAGAGCAGATCATCTCTGAATTATATGCGTGGAAAAATGTCCACCCATAGATTTTGACCCATCCACAATGGCTGTACTGTAATCAGTCCTCTTTATTATATCCAGGTGAACGGTAAATAGATTATCTTAAAATTCGAGATTTTATTTTTTGGCATGATAGGAGCAGTTATTCGTATAAGCCTTTAACTCTTCAATTAACTTGAGGATCATTTGTCATACGTGTATGGGTGTACTTTTGAAGGAACCCAATCGGAAGATCATAGCCATAGGGTCTTTAAATTGAAATGGCCATTGTTGTCAAAACGGATAGAGCTAAAGAGTCAGAGCAACTGCTCAACGAAGCAATTGTTCGGGCGACTCTTAGACTCACCCGTATACTGGAGGATCATTGGACATGGTGGTATCTTATGGAAAAATATAGCAACAGGAATTTGAGTGTGCTGTCGTCATAAGGTCAGTAACTGGAATAGGCTAAAGAACAGTAGGGCCATTTGCTCACATGAGAGATTGTTCATACAGTGGCGTAGCCGGGAGGGAGGGGGGGGGCTGAGGAGGCACATCATGCCCCTCGAATTTAAGCCATGCCCCCCGGCCTTTCAGAACTTATAAATTATGGACACAAACGGACTCAGAGTGTCAAGGACATTTCGGGTTTTTTTTGTCGCGAAGTTAAAAAGATTTCCCGGGAGAGGCCCCACCAGTGAAAGAGAGTATCCTCTCTTGTGCTCATCCCCATTCTCGTCGCTACGTGGCTCGGAAGATGCTGCGCATCCTATTCTGTATGCTCCCTAGTAATTCAGCGGCCTGAACGTAGCGGCTACCCCCCCCCCCCTCTCCCCCATGTATGGGGGTAGCCACTACGTTCAGATCGCTGAACTAGCCCCCCTAGATATTACTCTTGCCCCCAAACTCATATCTTTTCTATGCGCCAGTGTTCATATGACCCATTAACTCATGTAGGATATAATTGTACATAGAGGTGTATCATAAGAGGACCGCAGCCATAGAAGCCTGTTTCTCTTATTGGATTTAGAGTCGAAATTGGAAGGTGCAACGAGTCGTGATGTCCCAACAATGACCCTTCGATAATGATGCTCAAATAGTATACCACCATGTCCAATGACCCTCCAATTGTAGGATCATTGAATATGCTGGTGTACTATTGACGGATCATTGGACCTCGTGGTGTTCCATTATGGGATCACTGAACATTGTTGTGTACTATTGTCAGATCATATAGGCCCTAATGCTGTACTATTTGATGATCATTGGACATGGTGGTGTACTATTAGCGGATCATCGGACAGAGTGGTCTGGTACCGGGGGTGGGGTGGGGGTGGGGGGGGGTTGACTTAAGGTACTTGAGGGGTCATTGGACATAGCGTGCTATTGACGATCATTGGACAAAGGGTGTATTATATTATTGTGGGATCACTGGACATAGTGGTGTACAATTTGGAGTGACTGGGCATAGTGGTGTTCTATTGGGGGATGACGTCGTGGTGTACTTTGCTGTACTACTGTTGGATCAAATCCCATAACATCAACAGGCTCCTGTGGTCACGATCCACCATAGGATACCTCTGTGTCCGATGATCCTCCTGGTTGATTCGGTGACTGCGTCGATAGAAGAGTAATCATGGATAGCTACAATGAGGCCAATAGTAGACCGAATGTTCCAGTCGGGTTAGTCGAAATAGGACCCGGTGATATAGTGCCGTCAACAAAACAGAAGAAAAACTGTCGGTAGTAGGAGATCGGGGATATGAAGGAAGAAGCATTTTGACAGTTGACAGCAAAATTTACGCGTTGTAAACAAGAGATAGAGAGTGCGTTCAAGAAATAGGAAGAATATTTGGGGATAATCCAAGCCAACAAAAATAGTTCCATTGAATCGAACATGCCCTCATAGCCCGTGATCACTATCCGTTTGAAGCATACAGCTTATCCTGGTGCTACTTTGTCGAAGGGGGTTCACTTCTGTAGCGGTCGAGGTATAAAGGTCATTTATCAACCAGCCTATTTGGCCCGGATCTCTTAGACTAGTGGTAAATCGGTCGCTTTGTGTGCTTGAGGTCGACAGTTCGAACCCGGTTCCATAACTTCTCTCTCGATCTGTCACATTGGTGCTGTTGACCAGCCCTCGGCAGTTGATGGCATTGTGTGTGCTGAGGTGAGGCACGGTGGATGTTTCGACCGCTCCGGGGTGGAATCTGGGGTGCGATTCACGGTGGTTGAGTCTCAAAGAATGTGAGAGTAGTATAGCGGTTGAGGTATAGAGGTTATTTACCAACCAGCCTGGTTGGTCCGGATCTCTTAGTCTCATGGTAAATCGGTCGTTTTGTGTGCTAGAGATCGAGGGTTGGAGCCTCTGCTCCCGCTCTTCTCTCTCGACCTGTTACACTTCAAATCATCAAGTTTGATGTGAGAAATTATTTCTCAACCGATTCGTTTTTAATCCTCAAAGCGAAACTAAAACAAGCACCATGTCTGACTGATTGGCTGACTGATTTCTCTATTTTGCAGAAAACATGATACAAATAGAAATGATACATACGGTAGTAAAGAGTTTTAAGAATACATATAGAATATACCTATAGTAGCTTGGTGTACCAAATGTTCACCACGAATGGCGCGCGGTTAACACCACTTCACCACGAGTGGTGAACATTTTGTACACCAAGCTACTGTGGGTATATTTTATTTATACCATGATCGTCAGATTATTAAGAGTCGCTATTACTTTTTCTCGATTTTACTGAGCAACAGACGTACATACGTGCGAATTTGTTTTTATTTACATGAGCATCGGTGGGCGGGCGGTGCTCCCGCTGTCATTTTTATCACCGAAACGAAATAGAAAAGGAAACAGGGCCTTTTTCATTTTAATAACACAATAACATGCTATTTCGAGTTACGGATGTTTTATTAACATGAGACAATGCATGTTTGTTATTTTTGGTGTTTTATGGGGGTAAACTCATTTAAAACGTAATAAATAACTGCCACTTTCATTTCACTCTTCGCGAGGCGACGGGCGATAAATTTAGACAAGTTCTCATTCTGGTCGTCGTCACAAAAAGGTCAGCTTTGATGTAGTTCCACTGTAGGTGTAAAATTTAACTATTGAAATACTATTGTTGGCATGTTCACCACGGTTGGTACATAAAGATAAAATTGATGTCATATAGGCTTTTCATATATAGTAGATTAGGTTATCATGGTATAAAAAAGATATGTAAATTAACACTAAATTAAGCATGACATTATAAGACTATACTGTAGGGAGACAACATAGCCAGATTGGCTGTCTACTTGTTGTCTCCCAAGTTGTGCAATACGCAACCTTAAACCAGACTGTTTTACAAATATTTGTTTTTACATAATATTACTTACTCTCGTGCATAAAGAAAAGGGAACAATCGGATAAGTTGAAATAAGATGACATAGTAAACTGAAACAACGGCACATCTCCTGGTGCAAGCACTTTTTTTAAATACGCATCAGGGAGAAACTATCAAAAAGACCAAGAGGTGCACGTGGGGTGATCAGACCAGTTCTAGGAATATGTTGGATACTAATTTAATAAGATCAAACAATTGCATTGGAAGTAATGCATTCTTACTTCAGGTTTCTCATAGCGTCTTGTAACTATAAGAGTAAGGCTTACCATATAAGGAGCCCATTATATGGAGGGTTAGTAATTTAGGGTACGTTTCAGTGAACCATTCCGGTTTATTTGGTTTACTATTCCATGTAAACCTGAACTGTGGTTTAGAAATCCCAATGGAACGATATGTTTAATGCGAATACTATTCCACGTAAACCCTTGCTTGATGTCGCTGGGAAACGCGAAGCGAGAACGCATTGTTAAGAGGGTGGTATCTAAAGCGTGGAAACATATCCCAGCCTTTATTTTTAAACACTCTTAGAAAACCATCATTAAAGTGGCCCTCATAAGAAACTTTCCAGTGATGGTGTCAGAAATTGCGTTACTGTTATCGTGGAAATAAAATGGCCAAAAAGGATCTTCTGAAAGTTGTAACAATTTTTCTGAGAGAAAAGCATCGAATATTTTTTTAAAAGCCGCTTTCATGGGCTAAATAAACGCAATTAACTATTTTATAGTTTCGCTCTCTTTAGT
Source organism: Pictodentalium vernedei (assembly GCA_031216915.1). Classification (NCBI taxonomy): domain Eukaryota; kingdom Metazoa; phylum Mollusca; class Scaphopoda; order Dentaliida; family Dentaliidae; genus Pictodentalium; species Pictodentalium vernedei. The sequence goes on along the minus strand of CM062291.1, from coordinate 289,075,103 downwards.
TATAGTATTTTTCATGAACCTTGTACTGTTTATTTCTTTTTCGACTCTTGAAATCAGAATATCTTTTAACTGTTGTTGTGCGAGGTCTAGATCTTTTATGTGTGTCCCAATGCGCATGTCAAGAATAAAATGACAAACCAGATAACCCTGCTCTCAAGGAGGTTTAAATGGTTTAATCCATAATGATAAACCAGAATATAAACTGCTCAATGAAACAACCTAGTTTTTATTCCGCGTGTCTACACATGCTCACAATAAACCAAGTAAACTGGAATAGCTCACTGAAACATACATATGCAATGAGAAAAGAACTGGGGACCCAAAGACACCTAACAACAAATATCATTGGTCTATTAGACGACCCACAAGCATTGTGTCTCTTTCAGGGACAACAGTCGGAGTAATATGGATTGTTACAATCAACATTGTTTGGGTATGATGATAGTATATAGGTCGTTTGTTATTTTTTTAGTCCCCTACCGGCAACGCCGGAGGGTACTATAGGTTTGCACTCTGTCCATCCGTCAGTCTGTCAGTCTGTCAGTCTGTGAGTCTGTCGGCCACACTTTAGTTTTCCGGACTTTTTTTGGAAATGCTTCAACCGAATGATTTCATTTTTGGTAACCTACTATAGAACGATGACTTACAGATCAAGTTTGAGTTTCATGCTGATTGCATTATTCTTGTGTGAGTTATGGCCCTTGCAAATATGGAAAATGTCAGTGACACTTTAGTGTCCCGGACTTTTTTGGAAATGCTTTGACCGAATAATTTCATTTTTGATAACCTACTATAGAACGATGAATTACAGATCAAGTTTGAGTTTCATGCTGACTGCATTATTCTTGTGTGAGTTATTGCCCTTGGAAATATGGAAAAGCGCCAAAATATCAGTTTTTCCGAACTTTTTTTGGAAACGTTTCAACGGAATTCATGCTGATCACATCTAGGTTATAACATTTGTATAATTATTAATGCTCATTAGTCTGGTATGGGACATTGTATTGCTTCAGCGATACGTGAGCTCTTGTTAAATCTATGTCTCTCCGTTATACTTCTGATGCTGCTATCTAACTGGTTCCAGATTTTAGTACACCTGTTTAGTGGAAGGAAATCGAGGGATTTAGTTCGCGTTTATATGTGAAGCGCTTGTAAGCGATTGGTTAACCATAGTCTTCTGTACTGGTATCCGGTATTCCACGAGTCTGTCGCTTCACGTTTCCTGTCCAAACAGACATGTCAGACTTTTATTTTCGATGACGATGAGCGGTTCGAGATCTAAAAACTTATGTGCAAATGGCAACCGTTACTTATTCCCAGTTCCTTATTCGACATTCGTTATCAACCGATTCTATCTAATAAAGAACTGGGAATAAGTAACGGTCGTCACGTCCCCAAAAGCTTATTATTTAAGAAATAATCTGGAGACCGATAGCTTCACATATCAAACTTGATGACTAGAAGTAAACTCCTTTCGATGAGATAGCGTCAAGATATGCTGTAGGCCCATTGGTTCTGATAAGACAAGGTACAGGTTTGAAATTTTACACCAGATACTCCACAGTGTACTGATATGAAGTCAGTTGGACCCCCGGGCGGTACCACACCCAAAAAATTATATTACGACCAGGTTTGGACTAGGATGTCCCAATGCCATTACAAAACCTCACCACTTCCAGGAAAGCAGTCTTAATAACTAACTATTACTCTTTTAATAAAAAAAAATAGGTGATGAATAAATTTGTGTCCAAAGCGACCAATTCAAACAGCAATTGTATGGTTGTGTGGTAAGTTAGACGTTGCCACATTGCAGTCACAAGTACGTGGTGACAGTCGAAGTCCCTTCTTCAAACACTTGTCACAGCAGACAGAGACGCCGTTGATGCTACCTGTGTAAGAGCCGTTACATGTTTCACACTCAGATCCTTTCCAACAATCTCCAGTCAGTCTTCTGTATGTAACGATTGCTGAAAGAGACATGCAGAAGATATATTAAACCTTTGTCTGTAAACTGATTAAGCCAGAAAATAAGCAGACTGTCATCTGCAAAATGCGGTCCCCAGAGGGTGAATTTAGTGATGCTGCCGTGCACAGCAGGGTAGCATCACTAAATTTACCCTCTCTGAACCTTAATCTGAATCAGGGTCTCAAAACTAAACAGAAAGAGGTACCCAGAGGATAAACTGACCCACTGTATGGGATAGCATCATCCAATTCACCGCCTGGGGACCTCATTCTGAACATGGCAGACTGCTTATTTTTAGGCCTGACACTGGTATCAAAATACCGAAAACTTCAATAATGCAACAAGGAATTTAACCAATCCAATATTGTTTGACACAGCTCAATGAGCTCTGTTTTAAAAACCTGAATTGTCAAATTCCTAGTTACATAATCGGAAATCGTGCAGTTTGGAATTTTGACATCAGTGTGCAGAGGGTTACTTTTGATCATTGGTCTCTGTTATTTGTTTTGACGTTTCAACAATTAAGTGCAATACATAGAGGATGTGGAATGAGTGTTTTTCTCATATAATATTTATGAAACGAGTCTAAGAATTTTCCGTTTTGGCGAGCCTCTGGCGAGCCCAAATGGAAAATTCGGACGAGTTTCATAAATATTATATGAGAAAAACACTCATTTCATATTCTATTTATCATATGACACACACACGCACAAATTAGCCACTAAGTATGACTTTTTAACCGATCACCTAACTTGAGTTGCAGACGGCACTTGGAAAAAACATCCTCGTATAACTAAAAATTTTCATTTTTTGCTTCCAAAAAATAGGTTATGACCGCTCATTGGAACGAGCTCGCCGAGCTCGTTCCAATGAGGGGTCATAACCTATGTTTTGGAAGCAAAAAGTGAAAATATAAAAAAAATGAATGGCGTTTTTCTTGCAGGTAAAAGATTAATACAATATAACCAACCCCAAATAGGACAGATAACATAAATTCTCCCTACTGAAATTATGCAGATGTCACCCAGTTGTATTTTGTTTAGCCAATCAAATTGTCCAGTTTTGAAATTGACCAATGAAAGCTCCAAACTCTAATTATGCAAATTATGAAAATGTGGCCCAGTTTTATTCTGTTCAGCCAATCAAATTGTCTAGTTTTGAAATTGACCAATGAAATTGACGGAAGGCTTTATTTATCACTGATCAATATGAAAACAAAATATCAAATGTTTTAAAGCGAACAAAATGGACGAGTCATATGACAAAATATTATACAAATACCAAATCTCGTGTAATATACTCTTTTGAGCAAAGACAAGATTACAGGAAACCAGAAAAGCAATCCAATCATTTCTTCCACGCACTCACTGTCAAATCGAAATAAGAAAATACGACGATTTTGGGATGAAATGATGTGTACCTTAAACTTTTAAATAATAATAATAATAATAATAATAATAATAATAATAATAATAATAATAATAATAATAAATAGTACATGGCAAGGTATGACGTTTACATAATAAAAATGACACATTGAATTATTACAAAAAGAAAAATCATTAACTCACGCTTGTGTACCACATTCTGCGCTGAGCCGCTCTCCAGGCCGCTGCACCTAAATACTGTCACACAAATACAAGCATATACAATATTGCAGCATTCGGTTTAGTTACTTTTGCCCACGCTAATAGAAGACGTGGACTAAGATTTTTTGCTGGCGTCTTGCACTGAAGTGACGCGCAATTTTGTGTTTTCCTAATGAATAAAATGTACTGCAAGCAGATGGATTGGCTATGGTGTCTGCTTTAGAAAACAGTGCATAAATAGAGGATATGGAATGAGTGTTTTTCTCATATAATATTTATGAAACGAGTCTAAGAATTTTCCGTTTTGGCGAGCCTCAAGCGAGCCCAAACGGAAAATTTGGACGAGTTTCATAAATATTATATGAGAAAAACACTCATTTCATATTCTATTTATCATATGACACACACACGCACAAATTAGCCACTCAGTATGACTTTTTAACCGATCACCTAACTTGAGTTGCAGACGACACTTGGAAAAAACATCCTCGTATAGGCTTAACTAAAAATTTTCATTTTTTGCTTCCATAAAAATAGGTTATGACCGCTCATTGGAACGAGCTCGTCGAGCTCGTTCCAATGAGGGGTCATAACCTATGTTTTGGAAACAAAAAGTGAAAATATAAAAAAAATGAATGGCGTTTTTCTTGTAGGTAAAAGATTAATACAATATAACCAACCCCAAATAGGACAGATAACATAAATTCTCCCTACTGAAATTATGCAGATGTCACCCAGTTGCATTTTGTTTAGCCAATCAAATAGTCCAGTTTTGAAATTGACCAATGAAAGCTCCCAACTCTTATTATGCAAATTATGAAAATGTGGCCCAGTTTTATTTTGTTCAGCCAATCAAATTGTCTAGTTTTGAAATTGACCAATGAAGTTGACGGAAGGCTTTATCACTGATCAATATGAAAACAAAATATCAAATGTTTTAAAGCGAACAAAATGGACGAGTCATATGACAAAATATTATACAAATACCAAATCTCGTGTAATATACTCTTTTGAGCAAAGACAAGATTACAGGAAACCAGGAAAGCAATCCAATCATTTCTTCCACGCGCTCACTGTCAAATCGAGATAAGAAAATACGACGATTTTGTGGTAAAATGATGTATACCTTAAACTTTTAAATAATAATAATAATAATAATAATAATAATAATAATAATAATAATAATAATAATAGTACATGGCAAGGTATGACGTTTACATAATAAAAATGACACATTGAATTATTACAAAAAGGAAAAACATTAACTCGCGTTTGTGTACCACATTCTGCGCTAAGCCGCTCTCCAGGCCGCTGCACCTAAATACTGTCACACAAATACAAGCATATACAATATTGCAGCATTCGGTTTAGTTACTTTTGCTCACGCTAATAGAAGACGTAAACTAAGATTTTTTGCTGGCGTCTTGCACTGAAGTGAAGCGCAATTTTGTGTTTTCCTAATGAATCAAATGTACTGCAAGTAGATGGATTGGCTATGGTGTCTGCTTTAGAAAACAGTGCATAAATAGAGGATATGGAATGAGTGTTTTTCTCATATAATATTTATGAAACGAGTCTAAGAATTTTCCGTTTTGACGAGCCCAAACGGAAAATTCGGACGAGTTTCATAAATATTATATGAGAAAAACACTCATTTCATATTCTATTTATCATATGACACACACACGCACAAATTAGCCACTTAGTATGACTTTATAACCCATCACCTAACTTGAGTTGCAGACGGCACTTGGAAAAAACATACTCGTATAACTAAAAATTTTCACTTTTTACTTCCAAAACATAGGTTATGAACCCTCATTGGAACCTATGTTTTGGAAGCAAAAAGTGAAAATATTAAAAAAAAATGAATGGCGTTTTTCTTGTAGGTAAAATAAAAATACAATATAACCCACCCCAAATAGGACAGATAACGTAAATTCTCCCTACTGAAATTATGCAAATGTCACCCAGTTGTATTTTGTTTAGCCAATCAAATTGTCCAGTTTTGAAATTGACCAATGAAAGCTCCCAACTCTAATTATGCAAATTATGAAAATGTGGCCCAGTTTTATTTTGTTCAACCAATCAAACTGTCTAGTTTTGAAATTGACCAATGAAATTGACGGAAGGCTTTATTTATCACTGGTTAATATGAAAGCAAAATATCAAATGTTTTAAAGTAAACAAACCAGACGAGTCATATGATAAAACTACGTTCGTCCCGAATTAAGATTTCAAAAGGAAAACTTAGTTGATCCTTTTGTTTTTGGGATCGAAAAGTGGGTAGTTCCTCATATTACACAAGATTTTCGCGTGGTGCGGTGTAAAGTGAGCACTCAAAGACACCACGAATCTTATCCCCCACTATATTTTTTTACAATGCTTACAACGTCGCTGATCGGACGAAACAGGCTTGGGTTTGTGACACCTACCGGGTTCCACTTCTGCTCTAGATCATGAGTACGTGTACGAAGCCTACTGCCCGCCCTCCTTTGATCTTCAGGAAGATCATCAATCTATTCGCGGGCATTTGTTGATATTATGTGGTGGAAAAAATCCAGTTTACCGCTGGAAAAACTGCGTGTTTCCAAGTCTGGGCGAACATGTTCCTCCGATGACGTTTTAGTTGTTTTTCAAAGTTAAGTGGTGCAGAGTTTGGACCCAGAAACACTGAGTGAAACCCGATTTCCGACAGGATTGACTCACTTTCAGATGTGCGGTTTTGTCCATCTGCTTTCATTTTATCTCGGTATAAGCTAACCTTAGCAGTGGGTTCTTGTTCTCCACAAAACACTGAAACCAATTTGTTTCATTTAATATATATAACCGAATTCAGCTTGGACAGCAACATTGCGAGATTGTATTCTTACAGAATTTTATATGAACCGATTCCATACGTTTATAGTTTGAACGGTTGGATTGCTCTCGGAACGGGCACAACCATTTTGTCAAACAACTTTTCTCTTACTTTTATTTTTTCTTTTGGCACTGACAAAACAGTTTTTGCAGTTGAAAATGTGCCTTTAACGTTCTTGCATGCATATCTATTGTAGCTGCAGCGATGCTTACATTCCAATACAATTACTATAAATCTCGAAATTTGATTGGTTAATCAATAAAGTTTGCGACAGTAAAATCGGCGTAACCTGTCGCAAATGTTGTGTATTCAAAAAGTATTTCAGGAAAGTCAAGATGTATTCGTGGGCGTTCTATTTTCATTCCATTTGGAGTCATTGACTACCATTTCCAAGGTAAACAAACGCTGTGAACGCGCTGACTTTCTGTAAAATAAAACTGTTTTCTATCTTTCTTGTAATTAACTGTAATTAATATGGATGAAGTTGGAAAGTTTAATATTAATGTGGAAGAGGTTTGGCAGGTTTGGCAGAGACTGCTGCGTAATGAAATGAGAGTTGAAAAAACTGATTCCGACAGGCATAACGACAGCCGTGAGGAACCAGTCAGTGATATTCTGATAATTTACAAACAGCAATTTTTTCGTACGATGAAGAATTTATGGACGCTTTGTGCGAAATAGAAAATTCGGACAACTGGCAATAAAAATTTTAATTGTCCAAGGCCAAAAAGTTCTGACCGATCCGCTAACGATGTTATAACATCGACTTAAAGTGCAAGCGGTCCTTTCATTTTTGAATTTGTCACCTGCGTTCGTGGCACCAACATGTACAACTGCAGAAACGAGTTCATCATTGAGTGAGTGAGTCTGAGAGAGGTGAACTATTCGTTCTGCAACAATTATGTCATTACCAGTAGACCAATTCCGCCATACATGACTTCCCAGAAACAGTTTAAAATGAACAACTGTTCTGTAACCATAAGTAGTTATTACTATTAAACAAGGGCTTCCAATCAAAGATCTCAATATTTTTTTACTTTAGTGGTAAATCTTCGAGTGCTTTCCGACACGGACTGAAAAATCACAATGTGAACTCTAAACTTTGAACAGGGAAAGCAGCCGGCGTATTTTGTTTTCAGATTGTCACAAACATTTAAACATGATAAATGTCATCAGTACAAATATAAATATATTTTGTTATTGGTGATAAAATGACTAAAACGTTTGGAACTATTTGTATAGTGGCAGGGTAAAAAATATTTCGTGATTTTGTTCGGAACGCCCAAATGACGTCACGAAGGCTGTATTTTTAGATTTAAATTGTTGTCTTCAATAAGTCGTTGTTTTATAGTTGGGGAGATCAAATACTATATCAGTTTTTAGCCGAATTATATTAGAATGGGGATAACTATGTTGTATTTGATTGTTTGGGGCCGTAAACGATGGTTTTACTGTCGCAAATATCCGTTTTACCGGCTCCGCTAACGCGTCGCCGGCAAAACTAAATTTGCGACAGTAAAACCATCGTTTACGGCCCCAAACAATCAAATACAACATAGTTATCCCCTAAACCAAATAGGTATACGTGGTGGCCATTTGGAGCTTTTCATCCCAACTCGTTAATTAGCTAGACATTTTCCTGTCCCAGTTACTGTAAAGTAACACTTTAGTTTTCTGTTTATTGACAGTGGGTCAGTGGCGGACCCAGGATTCACTAGTTGATCATAGCGGCGAGTTTAAGGTGAGCACGAGATGGGGTGTCCCATTCTTGTCAGCGGGGTCCGGGTGATCTCGTAGGAAAGTGCATGGACATGGACGTTCAGTCTGGCCATTCGCTGGCTTCTTTGCACATGGCTGCAATGTTTTCCAACCAAAATATTACAGCATTCAGAAAATAAACCAATTGTTATCAGCTCACATGAGACTCGCATAGGAACTAGACCTTTAGCTGTATTCATGGGGTACGGTATTGTCGGCGATAAAACATGGACATATCGTTGGTCTACACCGAGATCGTTACGAAAAGATCGAAAGGAAGTTTTCTTTGTTTAACCCTTTACCTAACATGAAAAGCTGACGACATTTATTTGCAAAAAAAATTCTTGAATAACTAATTTTTTTCACTTTTTGTCTCAAAAACATTGGTTATGACCCCGCAGTGGAACGAGCTCGAGGAGCTCGTTTCAATGAGGGGTCATAACCTATGTTTTTGAGACAAAAAATGAAAAAAGTAATGAAAATTAATTGGCGATTTTTTTTAGAATAGCTCTGGCCGGTTTGGGCCGTTACGTTGGGTAAAGTGTTAATGCGACTTTTGCAGAGCTCTTGGTGGATTTTGACAACGTTTGGGGAATATTCTCTGCCCTGGCGGCAATGAAAAGATGTCCCCATATTAAAACTCGATACAGATAATGCATATAACATTGGCTTTACACTTGAACTTACCTCGCGGAGGGCATGTGCAGTACGGTAATCCATCTGATCGCCTATTCCCTGCATAAAAAGCCTTTGTTTCACAGTTAGAACAGCAAACATCCAATAGTCTAGGCTTATCGCCCGGGATTTTGACAGATTTAATGTAACTCTGTGGGCATTTTTTGCAAGCAATCCCAAGACCGCAGTTAGCTACAACAAAAAATTCAAAAATAATTATGATGTATCCGGATTATTATGTAGAACATCATAAAGTTACAAACAATAATCCTTTTCATACGATCTCATACATATAGGCCTTCGGGCAAACTCCTCGTGTACTATGAATCAATCGTCCTTTACACCTGGAGTGTCCGGTGTGCAATATAATTCGCCACATCGTCGTTTCCATTGTGTATGACCAGGGGCCAATATTATAAAACTGTTAGAATCATATTTTCGAGAACTGTATTTTCTAGCTATGACTCTAAATGAGTTGAAATCAACCATTAGCATTTTTAAAGATGTGGCAATTTGCCAGTTGGCAAATTGTCAAATCTTTTAAAAAGCTTATGATTCATTTTAGTTAGTTATATTAATATGTAGAAAATACAACTCTAGAAAATACAATTGCAAAAGTTTTATAGTAATGGCTCCAGGAACGCTATCATGTAAACACCAACGGGGTTTCATTCTGCAAACATTTCCAGCTAAAATTGGACAAGATGTGTGCCCCATTTCTTTTTCTTTCTTTTTTCTCTCTATTTTTTATGGGTGTGGACGGGGCGAGTTTTATTGACCAATTTGGTAAAACTTTTAACTAAATACTGGGACTTTTGTTGATAAATCGCAATTTATTGCTAAACTGCAAGATGCGACACGAAATATCTCAAAGGTTTGTCTCTCGTGTAACAATTTAGAATAGGTGCGAAATAAATAATGGACGATTCTTCTTCCTGACGGAATCCTGACTGCTTGAGTAGTATAGCATGTTCCCGATCGTGCTCTATTGAGTGGAGGGAAAAGTCGAGGCGGAACGTAATAGTCACGTGACCTCGTTTCGTCACGTTTGGTTGTCATGGTAGCGGACACCTTGTGACGTCATTCCCACCGTAATACGTGGCACTGTGCGCATGGGCATGTTGTAAGGGTGACACGTATTTCTGTCGTCCATTTTGTATACGGAAGACTGCCATATTTGTTTCTATGTAGCTCGTGGTTTTTGGGGAAACGTCTCTGATTATGGAATCCCTTTTTCCAGATTTCTAGATCGCCCAGTTCGAGACCAGTCAGAGAATCATCGCATTTTATCATCAGATGACAGTGGATATACGCGAACGCTTCCACAGCGAAATGACATCAATTTTGGTTTGAAAAGTCGCATGTTGTCTCGTGGCTATCAACCCCACATTTGGAGAGAAATCTAAAGTGGGTGATGCGAACGACACACTCATCTCTCATGAAAACGTGCAATTTTGTGTCGCTTTTTTAAGTGTCTTATCAACGGATTTCGTTGGTTCGGCGATGATCTCCCGCATGTGGAACACTAGAAATCATCACAAAAATGCAAAAGCGTGTATTTACTCGTCTGTGTTTACAGTGTTTTTACGGCTCGCGAGGTCGATTCGGTAGAGATCTCACGGGTGAGAGAGAGAAGAGTTTCCCCTCCCCTCCAGTTCGATCAATCGCGATTCTGTCTGTCTGTTTTGTAGTGTCTCATCAACGGATGTAATCGATTCGGCAGAGAACTCTCAGAGGAGATAGATTTTCAACCACGTGGCATGCGGAATGGCGAATGCTTGGATCCAAATAGTAAAAGTACAGCAAGAGATTCGTAAACGTACTGTGACAGAGCAGAGATTCGACTATCACATGACAACCAACGGGAATGTGGTCGTGATGGATATATACGTTTGTGGGGGAAGATAGAGAGATACTTTTCGGACAAGAGGTTCGTGAACGTACTGTGACGGAGCAGAGAGATCCGATTATCAGTGACAAACAACAAGACATCGCGATGGATATATTGTTGAGCGGATGATATACATTTCAGTCAAGATATTCGTTTGTGAACGTACTGTGACAGAGATCCGACTGCTACCACAATTCAGGAGAGTGAAACATGACAAACGTTTCGACAAGAGATTCGTAAACATACTGAGACAGAGATCCGACTTCTACCACATTTCTGGGGAATGAAAAGTGACAAACGTTTCAACAAGAGATTCGTGAATGTACTGTGACAGAGATCCGGCGACTACTACATTTTGGGAGAATGAAACATGATAAACTTTCGCAAAACATTCGTGAACGTACTGAGACAGAGATCTGACTGCAACTACTTTCACATTTTGGCAGAAGGAAACTTTCGACAAGAGATTCGGGTACGTACTTTGAAAGAGCAGAGATCCGACTAGCACTACTACTAGAGATTCGTGAACATACCGAGACAGAGATCTGGCTACCACCATGACATTTTGGGAGAGTAGAACATGACAAACTTTCGGCAAGAGATTAGTGAACATACTGAGGCAGAGATCTGACTACTACTACATTTTGGGATAGTGAAATATGTCAAACTTTCGACAAGCAATTCGTGAATTTACTGTGACAGAGCAGAGATCTGACTACTACTATTACTACATTTAGGAGTGGAGCATTGCAAAACTTTCGAGCAACTGACTATACCAAGAAAGAGATCTGACCACTACTACAACAACATTTCAGAAAGTGGGACATGACAAACTTTCGACCAGAGATTGATTCGAGAATATACTGAGGCAGAGATCTGACAACCAACAGGACTGTGATGGTGATGGATATATACGTTTCTGGGAAGAAGATAGGGAGATACTTTTCGTACAAGAGGTCCATGAACGTGCTGTGACGGAGCAGAGGGATACGATTACTAACAAACAACAAGACTGTGATTGTGATGGATATATACGTTTTTGAGCGGATGATATACAGTTCAGTCAAGATTTTTGTGAACATACTGAGACAGAAATTCGACTACTGCTACATTCCTGGAGAGCAGAACATGACATAACTTTCGATATGAGGTTCGTGAACATACTGAGACAGAGATCCGACTGCTATCCATAGATTCGTGATCATACTGTGACAGAGCAGAGATCTGACTACTGTTACTACGATATTTCAGTAGAGTGGAACATGAGAAACATTCGGCTAGAGATTCGTGAACGTATTGTGACAGAGTGGAGATCTGACCACTGTTACTACCACATTTCAAGTGAGTGGAACATGACAAACCTCCAGGCATGATATTCGTAAATGTACTGCGACCGAGTAGATATTTGACTACCATTACTACTACATTTCAGGAGAGTACAACATGACAAACTTTCAAGCAAGAGGTTTTCCATTTTGCGAGGTTTAAAGTGGGCTCTTATCGGACAAGTCGATTTTTCGAGAAAATATTCTCGAAAATCGCGAGAAATTACCTAAGTAAAAAAACTGAGTTTTGCTGGGCTCGAATTCTCCCTTTACCTCAACTTACGACTTTTAGTTGTAGTGGAAACCATATGTAATAGTGGTATGAGATGGGCGACAGGGGCCCGTAGCGGATTTAAGAACCATAGAACTTCTTTATACACGAGGGAAATAATTGTGTATAGGTATATATAAATCATGGGAAATGAAGCAGCTTGACTGTTGGAAGGTAAGCGGTGGCACTAGCGGCCTAGTTAGACTGCTAGTGTAGTCTTAATAGAGTCTGTAATAATAGGTAAAGACAGACTAGGTACGGAATGAAAAACTGTTGAAAGTTCGTCCCCCATACGAGAGTACACTAAAACAACAAAATTAAGTATATCATTTCTTGGAACTGGTCAGAACGGATAAGGAAAGCTAAACAAAAATAGCATCACGAAGCTAAAACTGTTCCAATTTAAAAGCTCTTCTATGCTATTAGAGTATACTCCGGAACGCACACCAGGAGACCTCTCGGTCTTATAGAACCATGTGCCACTCTGATAAGCAGGATTCTGGGTGAATCTTACCAGAAATAAACAAGTAGAACAAGGGGGGGGGGGGGGGGGCACTAAAAATTTGCAAGACGTGACGTCCTATTTTTTATTCGGCTCCTTTTTACACCCACCCACCCACTACGTGCAAATTTTCTACTCCCGTTCTCAGACACCCACCCTCAACTCTCCCATTAAAATCCAAAATAAGCTTATAAACTTAGTTGGCACAGCTGTCTTTAGGGGTTTTCATAATGTTCTTAACCCTTTACCTAAAGTAACGGCCAAAACCGGCCAGCGCTATCTCAAAAATCGCCAATTAATTTTTATTATTTTTTCATTTTTTGTCTCAAAAACATAGGTTATGACCCCTCATTGGAACGAGCTCGTCGAGCTCGTTCCAATGAGGGGTCATAACCTATGTTTTTGAGACAAAAATGAAAAAAATTAGTTATTCAATCATTTTTGGGCAAGTGTCGTTTGCTTTTCATGTTGGGTAAAGGGTTAAACTGGTACCACCAATTTAAACCTCTGTGGGCTGCTGTGGGCCCCAATCTACAAATGACAAGCTGTTCATTATCAGGCTTGGCCAGAGCAAGTGTACATATATGGGAACAAATTTTCATTTGAATTGTTTCCAAAATATTGTCTGCACATTTTCTACATTTCGAACAAGACACCCACCCCCTACTAATGTGTGACATTTTCCCAGTTTAAGCCCAATATTCCCACATATAAAGCCTCCCGATGTTGTATTTATGTTGAGAGTGTGATGTACAATATCATCTTTAAGGTTTGAAACACAAATGATGGTATATATTAGCTGATATATTGATATATTTTTAAAAAATTCAAAAAATTGCACAAATTGGAAATGCACATTTTTGGCGCACTCAAGAGACCCACCCACCCCCACGTCACGTCTTGCAAATATTTGGTGGCCTCCCCCTGGGTAGAAGCCGACATTTAGTGGGAAATTCGAGCAACAAAATTTTGTCGGGTTGTTTGTCGTAATTAAAGTAACTGAGGATTCTGGGTAATTAGATTGACTCTTATACAAAGGAACGCGAATATAATAGGTAAAAGGGGATTCTAGGGAAATCCGAACCCTTTTAGGTTGTTTGGGTGGTTCCTGGTGATTTGGTGGGATTGTCGGGTGGGTATATTTGAGTAATTAGATTTACTCTTTTGCAAAGGAACGCGGCCTCGGAACACACTCTCGTCCTATTGTATGCCATTGGGTTACATAGCAGCCACGTGTTACCGTAGTCAACAAGTCTGTGTGCTTGTATACAAAATGGACAACGAAAACACATGTCACCCTAACAACATGCGCTATGTGTACGCACTAAGTTCACGTATGTCTATGGGAATAACGTTACAAGATGGCCGCTTACGTGGGCTACCATGACATCCAGACATGGCGTAACTAGGTCACGTGACTATGATGTCACTTCCGCCTCCACCTTTCCCTCCACCCAATAGGGCACTATCGGATACATGCTATTCTACCTGTCTGCCTGTGAGAGCGCCCCATTTCCACGGGGAGGGGAAAAGTTGCAAGATTGTTCGAAACCACAAGCTCTCGAAATTAGTCTTGAAGTTGGGGGACCCTCATACTAATTTTTCATGAAAGTTTTTAATGTAATGTGAATTTAATAATCTTCATGAGGAAATCACAAAATTATAAATACAGTTCGATGAAGATGATTTCGTGGACATTTAATGTCAACATTTTCACCGTTCTCGGGAAGAGCTTATTTTGACTGGCATGCACTTCCAGGATTTCTTTCCCATAACAATCCCCACTGTAACACCCCAAATAAATGTAACAGAAACACATATTGTTACAGCATTTAAACTTCGCTGTAAAAAAAACGTGAAAAGGTTTTATCTCTCTTTTTGTACCAAATGGTTATACACAAGAATGTCGCTCCTTGTTTTGTTCATCTACCATATGGAAATGAGTTTTTTTTACAGGAGATACATAAAGACTTAACCTTGCAGATGATAAATTTACTAACTTCGCATCTAGGGTATAGCTAGGATTTCCTATTGGTGAGTGTGGGCATAATTTTGGGGGGGATTGCCAGGTCGATTTATGCCACAGGCATATCTGAGGTGGGGTGGGAATGGTCCCCTCCCATCGGTGGGGATTCGGGGGATCCTCCGAACCATCGCCAATGGGGGTGTCATACTCCACCCACTTCAGGTCTACGGTATCCCCCTCCCATTGGTGGAGGTTCGGGTATGGCTTTTTTTTTAATTTTGAAAATCCAATGCCCTGCGACTAAATCTGGGACCCTCTCGTGCGTTAATTTTCCAATTTTGAGGGGGAGCATTGGCCACACCACAGCAAAACAGAACACATAGGAACTCAGGGGACGGTTTTGCTAAGGATTACCCCCTATTCATCGAGATAATTTGCACATGAAAGGAAAATGTGTGCATTATTTGTTTGTTTCCTAACTGGGGAGTGATGACACCTTCGACAGACTGGGTCATATCAAGTTCTACAGTAAGGGGAAGTGCCCATAGGCAATCACTCAGCAATGCTGAATAACTGCCGCACTCTCTAATTTATCATTCTGGCACGAGCAAGCTTAGCATTGGTTGAAGTCAAGTGAATTGTTGGCATACAGCGCGTCGGCCACAGATATACATTATACAACATGCCAACGTAATGATTTACTTCACCCATTGCTAACTGCTTGTGTCTGGATGATAAATTAGAGAGCCCGAAAGTTACTCACTATTGCTTAGTGGTTCTGTCCGGGTACTCCGACTCCCCAGCCCATAAAATTGTCCGACATGATATGGTCCAAGCCGTTGAAAGTGCCGTTAAACCCTAATGAACAAATAAACAAACTTAAAACTATACTCATTTGATATTTTATGTATTAAATATGTTGATGGGTAAGAGTGGTCCGTAGCAGAATGTGATCAGTACAACATAAATTCACCGTGATGTTGTTAATTTCCAACCCGCAACCGAATAGTGTCCTCCATATAACCGACATTTCCTGAAAGTAAGGTGTGGTACCAGTCTATTATCAGAGGCGAGCTGGCCCTATGGTCCAGTGGGAAAATTCCCGGTGCCCGAAATTTTGTGAAAATGTCCAACAGGCGAAATTGATCTTATTGCATAGAATGCCAGAAAATTGAAATGTTCACATTAGAACATTTCGATATACCGCCAGTCTCGTCTGCCACTGATCGCTCAGATGGCAGGAACCAGCGTTCTTTTAATTTGAAAAATCAAACTTTTGTCCCATTGGGTCGAAATGTGGTCGGCCCGATGGGGCCCACCTCCACCCACACCCCGCGTTGATAAACATTTTTGGCGAATGAGTGATGAAAAGTTAAGTCTAACTGTGATGTCTCGTTAAGGAAAATCAGGCTTGCCCACACATTTGGGTTCAAATTTTGAGTGACGACTGCACGCTTAATAGTAACATATGGTTGTTTTATTTGGTGGTGTGGTGGCCCAGTGATTACGGCATTGAACTTCAAACCGAAAGCTCCATGGCTCGATCCCTGCCAGGGATAAATGCGTTGTGTCCTTGGGCAAGGAACCTATTCCCGATTGCCTGCGCTCCTAACTAAGGTGTACTGCACGTCGATGGTGCACATGTCTTCAACCATGCTAACCCTGCTTGTGTGGAGTTAGTACGTTTGGGAGTTTGATAGTTGTTCACCGTTGCTTGGTAGTTCTCCCCGGGTACTCAGGCTTCCTCCGCACGTAAAACTCCGACATAAGGTGGCCCTAGCTGTCGTAAGTGTCGTTAAACCCCAGTAAATAAACAAATCTCGTCATTAAAATCTCCCCTGAATTATTGGACGGCCGAGGAAGGTTCAATTAAGAAGCAGGTAATTGTTGAGAAAACATCTATGGCATCAGTAGAAAATAAAGCCAAGCTTTCGGCCAAGTTTTCGCTTGTTACTTTTAATAAACGAAAACACCAGACAGCTTTCGAAGCTGTCTTTTGTTTTCGTTTGTTTGAAAGTTACAAAAGGAAACTTGGCTTTTTATGGCAAGCTAATCAGAAGTAGCTTAATAACATCCACTTTGGCTCTTTGTGTAGCGAATGTGTTTTTACAGTAATTTGCATCGCTTTATTCTACCCAGGAAAAAAATTAGCAAATATTACGACTATTGAAAGATGGGGTCTGTATTATACGGAAGCGTATTGCTGCCACGCTAGAAAAAAAAAATTAAGTTTCGTAAGTACGAAAACATTTTCGTAAGTACGAAAACTTTTTCGTAACTACGAAAACACTTTCGTAAGTACGAAAACTTTTTCGTAAGTACGAAACCACTTTCGTAAGTACGAAAACTTTTTCGTAACTACGAAAACTTTTTCGTAAGTACGAAAACACTTTCGTAACTACGAAAACTTTTTCGTAACTACGAAAACATTTTCGTAAGTACGAAAACACTTTCGTAAGTACGAAAACTTTTTCGTAACTACGAAAACTTTTTCGTAAGTACGAAAACACTTTCGTAACTACGAAAACTTTTTCGTAACTACGAAAACACTTTCGTAAGTACGAAAACACTTTCGTAAGTACGAAAACTTTTTCGTAACTACGAAAACACTTTCGTAAGTACGAAAACACTTTCGTAACTACGAAAACACTTTCGTAAGTACGAAAACTATTTCGTAACTACGAAAACACTTTCGTAAGTACGAAAACACTTTCGTAAGTACGAAAACACTTTCGTAAGTACGAAAACTATTTCGTACCTACGAACACACTTTCGTAAGTACGAAAACACTTTCGTAACTACGAAAACACTTTCGTAAGTACGAAAACTTTTTCGTAACTACGAAAACACTTTCGTAAGTACGAAAACACTTTCGTAAGTACGAAAACTTTTTCGTAACTACGAAAACACTTTCGTAAGTACGAAAACACTTTCGTAACTACGAAAACACTTTCGTAAGTACGAAAACTTTTTCGTAACTACGAAAACTTTTTCGTAAGTACGAAAACACTTTCGTAACTACGAAAACACTTTCGTAAGTACGAAACCACTTTCGTAAGTACGAAAACACTTTCGTAAGTACGAAACCACTTTCGTAAGTTCGAAAACTTTTTCGTAACTACGAAAACTTTTTCGTAAGTACGAAAACTTTTTCGTAACTACGAAAACACTTTCGTAAGTACGAAAACTTCTCCACACGCTATAGAAACACTTTCGCAAGTACCAAAACTCATCTAGTCTGAACACTCTGCAACGTTCCGGGTTGTTTGCAAGTCAAAATGTCGGAAATTAAAGCAGCTATTTCGTTATATTTTTCTATGGGCCTTAGCCACCGGGAAATACAGCAATATCTTTCAAAGTTGAATGATATCAATATTAGTATTAGAACTTTGAGACGACATTTGAAAAGGGCTTCCTTATTTCGAAGGCGGCATAGATCAAATATTTTAGAAGTTGCGATGTTTTTAATGGGAGAAATCGAAACATCCCGGCAGTTATATGGCTATAAACTCATGCATCTTAGATGTGTACAGAATGGATTTGTTGTGACACAGGAAACTGTGAGGATTCTATTGCAAATAATTGATATTGAAGGTGTAAAGAAAAGGACAAGACGTCGACTCAGAAGGAGAATCTACATAAACCCCGGGCCGAACTTTGTATGGCATGTTGACTCCTATGATAAACTGAAACCGTATGGAATATGCATAAATGGGGCAATTGATGGTTACTCGAGATTTGTTCTTTGGTTAAAAGCGTATATTACAAACAGCGACCCAAAGGTTGTAGGATATTATTTTGTGGAAACAGTACAGGCTCTTGGGGGCTGTCCAGCTCGTGTACGGGCTGACCGAGGTACAGAAAATGGATACATTGAGGGAATACAAAAATTTTTTAGACTTGAGCACACAGATCCTTTTTCAAGACATAGTTTCATATATGGTTCCAGCAACCACAACCAAAGAATAGAATGTTGGTGGTCATATCTGAGACAACGAAATGCACAGTACTGGCTTAACAAGTTCAACGAACTGAAGGAAGCTGGCTTATTCACTGGAGACTTTCTTGACAAGAACCTTATTCAGTTTTGTTTCCTCAACTTGATACAGGTAAGGTTTTATTACTGACTAGGCATCTGTCGTTAATGATTGTTAACTGTACGTGATAGCTAAGGCAGGCTCGTTTACCCCACCCCCTCTAATTTCCACGCCTCCTAAGTTTCCCACACCAAATACTCAGTAATGGGAAAATGAGAAAACAGCCACAAAAGCGGGAAATTATTGCCTACTTCTTTGAATAGTTTTATTTTTGAAGACAGAGTCTGAAGCGCAATTTTCGAGATTTTCAGTCTGAACAGTAGGGGAAGGGTAAATGGTGAGTGTTGGTCCAACAAATATAAGGGAAGGGTTTTGAACTTTTGGCCGAATCGCTACTAAGTATTAACAGGAAGAATTTGAGATCTTGGAAAAATGAAAGGCTCCAAATGAATTTTTGGAAGAGTTTACATGCGGTGTTACTATTGGAAATTATGAACCCTTCTCCCAAAGCCTCGTTCCTTGCAGTGATGTTTTCTTAAGTGAAAGAGAACGGTAAATCGGAACCGCGTTGCTGGAGAGCACGGAGGGCGTCTCCCAGTCTCGGTAGACGCGGTCTGAGGGTCCACCCCGGGAAAGATTTTGAAAATACATAGCTCCAGATGCCCTTTTCATTGTATTCCAGACTTTCCAGTTGTCTGATTGACAGAACAGGGAAGACAAATCTTGCTTATACTGTGTTCACAGATTATGGATGGCAAAAGATGTCTCTTTTAAATGCATCATGTCTTTGTAAAACACCATTTTCACATAGCGCCATCTTACACCCGGGGCTCAATTTGCCCCCACAAACCGGCTTTATTTATCAACATTGCACACGTGTGTACTGAGTTTTATTACACCCCTAACGTCTAATTATAATAGGAACCGGTAAAAAATAAATTGCGTTCTCCTCTCACTAGTGAGATCAAACACCTCGGTGATTAACTTTTTGTGTGAACTTGAAATTTACAAATGAATTTTCACAAGCGCAAAACAAAAGTTGTTCGCTCTCCACTAGTGAGTATAACAAGATGTGATCTGTATCAGAGGAAACAGCGATCAGCTGATTGTGTAAACAGATTTCTTGCGTGGTATGGGCGTCGGTTTGGGTCGTTTCAGTTGAAGCTTCAAATGAAAGGGGTGTAATAAAAAGAAAATCTAATGTTTCCTCGTGAATACAGTGATTAATCTCATTCGTGAGTGAGAGAATTTGTATTTTCACTCGCAGCTCTCACTCACTCATGAGATAAACCCGGTAGGCCAATTCACAAGAAAATATTAGATATTATCTATGTTGATCGGCATTGGAAGCTTCATTTTTCGTCTCCGTTTTATCAATTAAAATTCGAGAATTTACTAATCTGCGTTTGTTCTTATCCCGGAAGAGAACAATGGTTGGGTGTTAGAAATTTGTGTATTTTGTGATGTTATTTCCATACTTATCATTTTCGTGTTACAATCATTCATGTACGTTCCGACGTTCATCACAAATCTCAACTACAATGTATCTTCGACTTCTTTTAAGCTAAAATGTTTCGTTCGAAGAACTGCAGGCAAGAGCACAATCGAATTTTGTTTCAAAAGACCGACGGAAATGTCAAAATATATTTTTAAAGTGGAAAGAAACGATATCAGTGCAGCGTTCAATACAGTGCAGCAGACGTGGGTGCCATTTTTTAGAAACAAGCCTGAATGGCCATATCGAGTCCTGGATGGAAGATGGTAAAATTATTACCACTCAATCTATAAGTTACTAGTCGATTAACATGATTATGGAGGGCCGTTAAAACCCCATAATTTCAGTGACGTCATTCGACGGAGCCGGGCCACGGGCGATAATGGTATAAATAGCCATTAGCGGCCCGCGGCCCGGCTATTTTTAGATTCCGTGGTAATAATAGTAATAACATGATTGTTGTCAGGCATCATGATTCATTAGCGGCCCTGCAGCAATGATTAACAGCCTTGGGCTTATTAACGGCCCACGACTTCGTCTCGAACCTTTAATAAACCCTCGGACTGTTCATCATTGCTGCAGCGCCGCTAATGAACCATAATGCCCTCCAAAATCATGTTATTGTTATATTATTATCAATTCTTTGTGCGTTACCAACACATTAACAGTAATTTACATAGACGGTAAGAAAACCCAACAGACTTATAAATAGACGTGCATATTTTCCAGCTGGTCGATAATGACTATTTATAGCCATTATCGACCGGGGACGGAGTCAACTATGACGTCATGACATACTTCCGGAAGCGTTGTTTATGTTTACAATTTGTAGACGACAAACGTCAATATGAGTAATAATAAGTAATAAGTAAAATAAATAAAAATGTTAATTTTCTTGTGAACGGGTAACCCCAGCAATCCTACTGATACTACTGTGTCTGAATGCAAAGTACAACATAGCGGTATTGATAATAATAATAATAATAACAAGATTTTCTTGGGCGTTTGGCTCCATTATCTGACCGCGGTAAGAAAGCCCAACAGACTTATAAATAGACTTGCTGGTCGATATTGGCTATTTATAGCCATTATCGACCGGGGACCGGTGATATGACGTCATGATCTACTTCCGGAAGCGTTGTTTATGTTTACAGTTTGCAGACGACAAACGTCAATATAAGTAATAATAAGTAATAAGTAATAAAAGTCATGTCGCAATTTTGAATATTTAACGGATAAACCCAGCAATCCTACTGATACTACTGTGTCTGAATGCAAAGTACCACAGAGCGGTATTGATAATAATAAGATTTTTTTTTTTTGGGGGGGGGGGGGGGATTTGGCTCCATTATCGGGCCGTTATCAGTGATTAGCAGCCCTACGGTCATTAGCGGCCCTCGGCTATTGCCTCGGGCCGCTGGGCTGCTAATCACTGATAGCGGTCCGATAATGGAGCCTAACGCCTTCGAAAATCTTGTTATTGTATAAATGGTCTATTGTACACGACTATCAAATGCCGAGGATAAGACTATGAGAGATAAGTACGGAAGTGTATTAGGGACATGATAAAACATAATTCCCAGACACAGAAAGTCGAAATTTCAACTTTTTATCTCGAAATTTCGACTTAAAATCTCGAAATTTCAACTTTTTATCTAGAAATTTCGACTTTTTGTCTTGACATTTTGTTTTTAATTTCGAAATTTCGAGATTTTATCTCGCTTGGTATGCACGTGCTCTTCTTTTCATTGGCATTGTGAGATAGATTCCGATACACTGGGGTCTGATTTCTAACAAATTCTCACCCAACCGACGGGATACGAATACTTCCCACTCACCCCCAACCCTTGAGAGTACCGTTAACTCACTTTTAAATAAAATGGATGTCTTACCCAACCCGCCATTATGGATCACAAAAAAGCGATATACCCAAAAAATTTCAATGCATGCATACGTCTCCCACCCTCTGATAATTAATGCCGCTTCAGCACCCCCACCCCATCTCCCAATCCCAGAAATTGCCGCCCAGTAAATATCACTGAAGTATTTATTTATTTATTTATTTATTTATTTATTTATTGGTTTTTAAGGTCATATGTTTCTGCACAATGGGTAATCGTGACCGCAACATGGAGATAAAGTCAAGTTTAGTCAATCGTTTATACATTTTAGAGAACTTCCACCCCAAACATTGATGAATGGCTCCTATATTTTAACGGTAAAACAGCGCTTTTGCTTTTTTACAACAAGAAACGAACACTCAGCACTATTTCACTTCCCGGGGTATCCACGGTGAATCACAGGAGTAGTCTACCCTTACGAAGAGATGTTGCCCAGTAAATATCACTTGGGTATTTCCCCTTTCGAGGATGTGCTACGTTTTACCCAGTACACTGCCGAAATATTACAGAAGAAAATATAAAAAAAAAGTGAATCAAAACGAGACACATGCCACCCAAAGGATAAACAGCAAATACACCTCAAACTCCGACCCCCCCCCCCCCTCCCCCCCCCCCCCCGACAATCACCAAAAATAAGATAAATTACAGGGGTGGACTGCCAGAAGTTTTTTCTGTTAGTTTTTGAGCAGCTCACTGGGTAAAAGTAATATTTACTGGACTCCACTTTCCGAGGGTGGGAGAAGCATGTGCGCACTGAGATCATCTGGGTGTATTTCGCCGTAAACTTTTGGAAGCTGTGTAATCAGGGGTATTACATTCTTATGCGAACGGATTGGCAAATTCGATTGGCAAAACTGGACATTTTTGGGCTTGGACTGTTTTACTTATCCGGAAAAAAGCAATACACCGCGTGGAGGGCCATGATTTTGTAATTTTTTACTGGGGTTTAACGACACTTCCAACAGATAGACGAATGGTTGAAAAGGGATGCAATGGCCGCCCCAAACCCAGTTATAAATACCAAGAAAAGGAGCGAAAGGGGAACTCGTGTCCGTTCGATAGGGTGAGAAACTGTTAGAAATCAGAAAGCCGGTGTCTCTTTATATACACGCTAATGCATATACAAGGGAATTATTTTACTTGTCTTAGCGTTATCAACACATTGTGGTGGTAGCTGCGCGCGCGTGTGTGTTTGTGGAAGGGGGAGGGGGGGGGGGGGTGCGCACATGTATTCATATCTGGATAAGACAGATATAGGGAAGGTATGCAGCCAAAAAAATATTTACTTGGAAGAGTCATGTAGATTTTGGTGAGGATGTTACAGTTTCAAAAATTATGAGTCTTTCCCACTGAGTGCGGGTTTGGTTGTTTGTATTTTTAATAGTCATGTGACACCGAGTTGGGCAGTTTAACGGTGGGAGGAAGCCAGAGAGAACAATGGTGCAGCGGCGAACAACTGTCAGACTCTCCCGCTCATTAACCCTGCACAAACAGAGTTAACTGCGGTTGAAAGCAAGTGAATTATCGACATGCCACACTTTTTAGTACATAACGTTACCTTGCCCCCCACTAAACGGGATTAAGTGTCTTTATCCAACGCAGTTACCGCTGATCAGGGTCGAACTGTTGATCTTTCGGTTTAAAGTCCAATTCTCTAAACACTTCGTTACCGCTCCCCCATTGAATTAGTAGATTAAATATTATCTACGGGTTTAATGTGCATGGTGGGAGGGGGGGGGGGGGGGAGGTTAATGTTTATGGCATTGTTTTAAGTGAACAAGTGTTCTTTTTAAACATTTCTTTTGACCTGTTAAGGGGTGTGTGATGGATGAACCGAGCGGTCCACTCAAGCCTGCCAGTGATCGGAGCTTTGAACTTCAAACCGAGAGGTTCAGGGTCTGATCATGAATAGCGATAACGGCATTGTGCCCTTGGGTAAGGCACTTAATCCCGATTGCCCACATGGGGGCACGGTATCTCTGTGTACCACAAGGCGCAGTTGCCTTCAACCAATGCTGATTTCAGTAAAACGCTGAACGCCAGTGTAAATAAACTTTGG
This sequence comes from Pictodentalium vernedei, assembly GCA_031216915.1. Lineage (NCBI taxonomy): Eukaryota > Metazoa > Mollusca > Scaphopoda > Dentaliida > Dentaliidae > Pictodentalium > Pictodentalium vernedei. The sequence goes on along the minus strand of CM062291.1, from coordinate 289,050,808 downwards.
AAGAGTATTGGTGCCACCAACACAAGTGATGGTCAGCATGCAGCCCATAGAGACCGAAACTCTGCTGAAATAACCAACAATTATCTGGCTATACCTTTTTTTTCCAGAGCTGAATACAGGTGAGTCCCACCCCCACTACCACCCCCACCCCCATTAGAATGCACTACAATTCACCGGCTTCTGATTTCTAACAAAATCTCCCCCTACCGACCGGACACGAATGAAATCCCCCCTCCCCCCCCCCCCCCGAACCTTGCCATATCTGCCAGCTTGGGGTAGGCCTCCTTTTCATTCATTAACGATCACTCCAAGTGGAATATTGTTTTCCGAACGAGTACCACAGGCCTCATCCAAACAAATGCCAAATTTTGTCCATCGACTTTGCCATCCGTTGCCTATTGGTAAATAACAATTTAGTCCAACCCCGCCCGGCATCATAAATTTGATGATCAAATAAACTGACGCTCTATTCCAAACCGTATTTAAACCGGATTTACAAAATCTGCAACTTAACAAATGCTGTGCCACGACGAATTTACCAATCGCTAGGGGTCGCGGTGGCTTAGTAGGTAGAGGTGCAGGCTGCAAGCCGAGAGGTCCTCGGTTTGAATCCCACCTGCCGCAATCGCGTTGTATCCTTGGGCAAGACACTTCACCCCCATTGCCCACGTGGGGGCACGGTGGCGTTGTGTATTAATGCGTATTGCACGTCGATGGTGTACTTGTCTTCAACCAATACTGGTCCTGCTTGTGTGGATTGGTATGTTGGGGAGGCTGACAGTTGTTTGCTCGCCGTTGCTCGGTGGTTCTCTCTGGGTACTCCGGCTTCCTCCACCCGTAAACCTGTCCGACATGAGGTGGCCCTGCATGTCGAGAGTGTCGTTAAAACCCAATAAAAACATTCCAATAAAATACCTAACTACACACGTTATCGATAAGTACTGTTAAATGACATTGCAATAAAAGTCTTAAGAGCGATTTTATAAAATACATGAGGCTCCGTGAAGACGTCCCACAACTTCGGATGCCTTCCCCATCCCACCATTATAACCCACAAAAAGAGCGATACACCCAAATGATTTCAGTGCACGCATATTTCTCCCACCCGCTTATACGCAATGCAGTGAAAGTTGCCCCCCCCCCCACCCCCACCTTCCCACTCCAACACACACCTCTCGAAAAGTGTTGTACGGTAAATATCTCTGGAGTGGCTCATCCTTGTGAAGATATGCGACTTTCATCCAGTGCAGTGCCTCACAATTACAGCAGAAAATAAAAAAAATCCTGGAAATAATGGCCTTTCATCCCTAATTCAACTTCCAACCCACCCAGCGTTTCTCCATTTCGAATCCCGGCGCACCAACACCCACATTAGATGAAGATCAAACTGTGAAGAAGCGTCATTGTGTGCACAAAGGGTAAAAACGCAACACCGTCGCATCTGATAAGGCTACCGACTGTACTACAGAAAGTCTAAATTTCGTGATAAAAAGTCCAAATTTCGAGATTTTAAGTCCAAATTTCAAGATTTCAAGTCCACATTTGGGGATTTTAAGTCGACATTTCGAGTTAAAAAGCCGAAATTCTACTTTCTGGGTCTGGGAATTATTTTTTTATCGTGTCCCTAATACGCTTCCGTAGATAAGAGAGAAGTGGGATGTGAAAAAACGGGCGTAGGAGGTCGCAGTTTACTACACTTCTTCGTATCGAATACGTGGAAAGAGTCAATTACAGTGAAAACTTTTAAGAGATTGATTCTTTATCTGACGTGTATTTTGCATCCGTTGGAAACTACCTAGGAAAAAAGGGTAAGAACCTCACAGATGATGGGCACGCGGACAGTCCGTCGTAGTAAAGGCTATTTTCGAGGTACTCATATTTCCGAGGGATCAACGGCGGCTGGGGACCATCGGGGTCGTGGGGGTTGTCGGGAGTTGGGGTTCCTGGACCACCGGGCCGACAATGGGCCCCAGACTACCTAAAAGAACTTATTGACTTTTTGCAAGAAGATTTGCAACGGCCTCCTTATGAACCAACCACCCAATTTTGAGTTTGGGGTACCCATACATAGGACCGAGACCCTGTCACCCTGGTGATAGTCCACTTACGCCCACTGAGTGAGCCGTCACCGAGTGGGATCGGGGATCAAACCAGAATACCACTCCGATTCCAAAGAATATTTCCATTTTTCAGTCTTTCATTGATATGTCATCTCACGAAATCGAGTATCTGTGACCGGAAATATCAAGACAAGGCGTAGTGGGCATTGGAGGTCATGTGTCGAGCGGAGGAGGTGAGTGGGCCAAGTGGTGTATCACTTGTACTAGATTTTCACCCTAAAAGTCATCAAAACGTTCCATTTGATAGCACACTTCAAAAGTTTTCCAACTCCTATCAATACTCGCCCTTGCCCGCGAGATCACACCATCCTCATCTCCCCCATCCTATTCAAATTGCATTGATGATCATAGCACGCCGGTACCGAAGGCATTATGCCGGAGACATTATAGAACAACTACCAAAAACGTCTGGGAATTCGACCCTGCCTCCTGGACACCATGTCGAAGGGATACTGCTTGCGCGACTATATATTCGACATATCAAGCGATCCTACAGCGCGGTTTATTTTGCTGAGAGAGAAAAATAGGACCAATTCCCTAGCTTCAGTTGCTCTGTCCCAAGGAAACGCCCACGGAAAAGGTTGGAAGTGTCATAAGTCTACAATTTCGCCCAATCAGTAAATACAGTGACTGTGCCAATTAACTCATCTATATAATACGATCAATGTACCCCCCCCCCCCCTTCCCCTCCCCAGTATCACACCGGGAACCGGGACACTTTTAAGAATAGTTTGTTACAGCAGGACACGGTCGAGGAGCTCTTGGATAATTTGATAATTTAAAAAATATTCTAAGCTCGCCTGTATCACTGCCCGCATGCACATGACTGAATACCCACCTCCAACCCCCTCATGCGATTACCTCATGACATAATCTCTTGAAGTGTTCTTCGGCATATAATTTCAGTAACATCTTTTGCCAGTGAGAGATTAGATTTCCAAAAAGTATTCCTTTATTAAACTATTAATAGCAGCTTTTTTTTGGGGGGGGGGGGGGTCTGCAGTGGCGGCGCCAGAGTTACAAAAGTGAGGGGGTACAGTTGGGCATTGCCCAATGCGCAGCGGCGGCCTCGTCCCCTCCCGAAGATGCGAAATTTTTAAAACTTACGTTGTAAATGGTGTTCTCTGGAGCATTCTCAGACAATTAAATTAAAACAGTTTTATCCTTTTGAAACTTATTGTTTAGGTCTTTCAGTTATAGAAAACGTCGTACATGGCGACATTTTAACGGAAGAACGCTGTTGTAAAGTGCGAGCACAAAGCACCAAACGACACTCAAATCGAAAATGAAAGTAGGCTGCATTCCCAACAGATGCGTTGCACGCTCTCGATTCTAGCATTCCTCGAATACTCTTAGGTGGTATGTTTCAGAGCGTTTGAACGCGGCACTCCTTGTTGCAATTTGGGCTCTCGACTCATGTTTGTTGTTTGCAGCTAATGTGAGAAAAATTAAAATGATCATATTTTTTTACTACGCTTGGCGAAAAAAGTGGAGGGGTAAGTACGCCCCCTCCCCCCCCCCCCCCACCATGGCGCCACCACTGGCAGTCTGCTGAAGTTTATCCCCAGGATCATCATAAAGGGCGGCTTGATGGACCAGTTGCCCCTTTAACCTAAAGGAGCCCGCATACTGTAGGGGAAAAAGTGCCCTAAAATCGGCGCAATTGTTGTGTTGTCTTGGGAGAGGCCCTTACTTCATATAATGGGCGTATCGCTGCAGTACCAGCGTTACAAAAATGTTAAAAATATTTATTTCATGTCAATCTATCTATCTTTTCAGATTGAATTGGACAGTGTCGTTCAGATTTGGAACAGTCATCGAATCCGTCCATATCGCAACCGTGCGTCGCCATGTGATAGACCTATTACCTTGTATGGGCTTCCACGGAGTTTTGGGGCAGAAGATTACAAATGCAATGTGACTGAGATACACCTGCAAATGGCGAAGGGAGAGTGTGTTTCTCACGAGCCTTACAGCTGCGATAAAGATCTATTTGATTTGTGCTGCTCAATGATGACAGAACATGATATTCAAGTTCCCTTTCACCCAGAAGAAGCATTTCGCTTGTATGAATTTTTAAGATCAAATGTGCATGCAGTACTCTCGGCAGAATAAACAATGCATGGCATACCGCATACTTCATAAACTGCGTGGGCCTTTTGCTGAAACATTTTTGAAAAATAGAACTTTTGTAACTGCAAGAACTCTTATCAAGTACGAAAACATCTCCATAACTGCAGAAAAGAAGGAAAAACAAAGAAAAAAAATCAGGCCTCCGTTCGTACAAGCGCTTGTTGTAAAAACAGGTACACTCCCGATAGTACGCAGAGTTCATTATGTCAAGGCCACGTTATTAACATCATAAGTACAAAAACCTTTCCGTGTTCTCTTTTTTGACATCTGAAAACTTGTTTTCTATGCCCCCGTGAACCTCTCAGGAGCATTATGTTTTCACCATATTCGTCCACCCGCCCGTCCGTCCGTCCGTCCGTCCGTCCGTCCGTCCGTAAGTCCATCCGTCAGGCGCCCGTCTGTTAACTTTTGGATTCAGTCCATTAACTAAAGCACAGTTTATTTGGTCAAATCAAAATGTTATGGGTTACTTGTGGATGACTAAACAATGCTTCCTTTCGATTTTGGTCCCGCTAACCAATTCAATATGGCCATACTGAATTTGGTTTCCGTTCAATAACTAATGAATACTGACTCGAATATTTTTTTTTAATTATGCATTATTGGTGTGTCTAGAGGAAGCTTCCTTTCGATTTTGGGCCGGTCAGATGAAACAAGATAGCCGCCAGTGTCTCATTCATTATGGCGAACATCTTGAATTTGGTGTCCGTCCGATAACTGCTTACTCGAATCATTTTTATTTTTACTTACCCATCGTCGGTGTCCAGAGGAGGCTGAACCAAGATGACCGCCAGTGGCCAATTCATTATGGCTTCCATGGCGGCCATCTTGAATTTGGTTTCCGCCCAATAACTAATGGATACTGACTCGAATCAATTTCATTTTTTGTTATGCATTATTGGTGTCTAGAGGAAGCTTCCTTACGAATTTAGAAGTTTACTTTTGATTTGGGTGATGTCCCGATAAACTTACCTGCTCTTTTATGTCACTCTCAGGGGCATATGCCACGCTTTGCGTTGCTCTTGTCTTTCTTTGTAAAGGGGAACAATATACGTAACTATACGGAAGCTGATTATGGTCACTCGAAACAAATATATTTATTGCGAATTTTCACAATAGTTTTGTGAGTACATGCCAGTTTTGCGAATTTTCACACCCAATTTGATTCGATAAGTTCTATTCTCTGCATGAACTAAGTTGATATTGCAGCTTTGTCCGCACAAGGCCGGGGCAATAGAAATCGTGCTCTGCCCCGACCCTCTCTCTTTCTCTGAAAACTAACAATTCAACCCAGTACAAACCTACCCTCTCAACCAACCCTTAGCGAATGAATGTCTCCGAGTGTGCATAGTTTGTGCAGCGGCGTACCTTATAGAGGAGCACTCTCTCCACACTTTCTTGTCAAATGGTGGGTAAAACATCAGTGATCGGTAAGAACAGCAGCAACTTCCAGCAAGACCTGTGGCCTGGCAACGACCGCAGATAAGCCCTTATTATTAATCTGATTTTCTTTCTTCCCCTTGTTTCATTTTCCAGATGCATGGATACTATATATGATTCAGACAAAAGATGCAAATAAGTTGGAGTGTTTGGTATTTGGCCCAAGCAGTGACTAAGATCCGTGGGTGTCTACGGGCCTGCCCCCCCCCCCCCAAGTTCCCACAAGCCCCCCCCCCCCCCCAATTAGATCAGTACATAGTTACCCCAGCTCATATATATTAAGTTAAATATATGAAACTGATTCTCAGAACATCCACAGCATTAATAATTTAGAGCGCATATTATCTTGTATTTCAGCACTAAGAACCCTAAACCCTAATCTCAGTTGGACAACTTACCACATTAGGCTCACCTGGATTGGCAACGCAGGTAGGCCTAAGGTGGTGAGTGGTCTTATTGAGACTTAAGGTAATGGTCTGCATTGAGAAATGCAGTAAGCCATCCTGTGGGGGTTTACACCACCTCACCACACATGATAGGGAGGGGGTAGAGGCCCTTTATGTCATTCCACGCTGCCTTTTTGTTATTTCAGTTATTTGCTGGACCCCCCCCCCCCCCCCCACGGATGTACCTGTGACCCCACAACCTTCAACTCCTGGATCCGCCACAAGGCCTGACAAAACTAGCTAGAACGGGACAATATAAAAGACATCTGAAAAATAGAAGGTAAATGTTATGTTCTCGTGGGTAAATTCTACCCCGCCCACCCCCCCCCCCCCCCCCACACACACACGCACAATCTCTATTTAAAAAAGTATAGGTACGCTCCTTAGTTTCTGCACTCTTTCTTCTCTCCTTTCTGCTGGTATATGCGACGATGGAGGCATTCAACAACCTGAAACTACTGATTTTCTATGCCCTATCCACTCACCAACACTCGCCATAAGACATATCTTGTGTCTCGACCTCGACCAGTCTGTCCACCCTTAGTATTACTACACTAACCTACTCAGTAACTTCACTCGATCCTGTACCTCCAACCCAGGGCTCCATGCCCTCGAAACGAACCATACACCACTAATCTCTAGGTTAAGGCCCAACCGTACCCAACTTAGGTCAAGGCTGACACCTACCCACTACGGCCCTTCTTCTGTAGGTGCATGCGTATGAATGTGAGGGGTTTAGAAAGACCCATTAATTGAACAGTGCGTCGGAAACTAGGGCCTCGTTCCTAGCATGCACATTTCACATTAAAGAACACGCACTCACAGATATAGTGGCCATACAAGGTGGGTACGGATTGGGCTTAACTCAGAGGTTAGTGATGCAAGGTTTGTGTCTGGGACATACAGCCCCGAAAGGATCGAGTATCATGGGTCTTACTGCGAGGGTTAGTGAGTGGACAGTGTAGAGAAAAGGAAAAGTTAATTAGAGATTGTTAAATGCCTCCATCGTCACCCATATCGGGAGAAAAAGCGACAGAAGAGTGCACACACTGCACGCTTGGACATATTCATACAGAGAGAGAATGGGTTGGTGGAGTGTGGATTTGACCTACATGGAATTGGTAGTTTGTAGGGAAGAGAGGGGTCAGAGGCAGATGAAGATTTCTTTGCTCCAGCCTCTAGACCGGACAAGATAAGTTCATACAGAATATGCAACTTATCGAATCAAATCTGGTGTTAAATGCCTGGTGTTGTGAGTATTAGCAAAAGTATATATACTTCTGTATAGTACCTCACGCGCAAAAAAGTGGGTCTGATCATGCAATCGTTGCCCCCCCCCCCCACCCCCTCCCCCTCCCCCCCACACACACACATGAACAGAACCCAAACATGTCATAAACACCCAATAGTGTACAACATGAGCGAGGTGGCTCATCGACTGGCATGCAAAACTTCCGACAAAGACGTCGAGTTTGGTCCGCGCCACTTATGTTCCCCTGAGCAAGGCACTGAATCCTGCTTGGTCGTGTAGAAGATTAGTGCTTGGTGGGCTAAGACGTGTGGCACGTCGATGATACTCAAGCGTATTCTCACACTTGCTCCGCTACTAAAGTTAATCGACCTTACATGAACTTAACAGCTGAATGTGACGTAACGCTCTACTCGACAAATTAGCCGCCAGATTGGACACAAGAAGGGAGATTGGGGATTCTCAGTGGCACGAGGCTTCTACACCAGCAACCACCAAAACGCCAATGGAAGGCAATCTGATCTGTTACACTAATACACTTCGGCGTTTAGATGACCAACACTCCTTCTCTCTCGCTCACCTCCACTTCTCGGTAAACCTCAACTTTTCCTTCAAATTGAACTATCGGGAGCTCTTTGAGCATTTTGTCGAATTAATTGCATGTTTTGGCGTTTCATACATGTGATCTGCAAATCCACTTGAACGCATACCAACTATCACTGGGTAGGATAATTTATTCTTCCGCCAGAAATATTCCACTCCGTGCAATGAAACAGGGAGCTTGTTCCCCGCTGTTTTAGGACGAACGAGACTCAAAATCTACCTCCGCCTGCACTGCGGGTGCATTATTTTTCTCTTTACGCCATGAACAGTTGGATAAGTCCACCAACACTTTTATCCCCCATTTCATCTCTAGTGTATCCCTGCGCATCATAACAACATGAAAAATACCGTTCGATCGCACTCCCAGTTAGGCCTGTGAAATGCCTTGCTCGAGGACCAACCAATGAGATCTAAATGCAAGGTCGATACGCTATCCAGTGTTTACCGTCCCCATTTGAGGCATTTTCGCGGATATTTGGTTCGAGTTTCTTTCTGTTTATGTCATGCGAATAGAAGAACTTGTATAGCATTCCTTAACTGTCAAATTAAAAGGTGTGAAATTTCACCGATCAGATTTCTCAATCGAGAGTGTGAGTGTAGGTTAGGTATGAACCTTCCCTTATATTCCGGATGTCCTCCCAAAACTACCCAACCTTCTATCGCTTCTTGCTGACACAACTGCTGGGAGTTCGTTGGCAACTCTAGTGCCGTAGCTCTGAATGGCTCGAATCGCTTGCTCCGCATCTGGGTGTGACCGCTTAATGCAGCATCTAGTGAATGAGAAAATTCGGTCTGGGCATCAGGATTTGGCTTGGAAAGCTGGAGAATCTATTAAGTTGGTGACGTCATGACGACGCTGACCGCTATTGATATCCACAGAGTTCAGTGCCGACGTCGTTAGGTTCACGTGAATAGCATGTGTCCCAGCCTATGGGTGGCCGTGCCGTTGAGTAGGCCCTGTAGTATTTCAATGACCCCCATAACAGCAACAATATGTCAGTAACTAGAGCCCCTTCATTCCTATCATGCATACTTCGCATTCAAGAACCAGCACGCATAGAGGGAGAGGGCCATAGAAGGTAGGTACGGTCGAGATGAGACCAATGTGCAACGATGGATGTCCCGTTGTCGGCTTTCAAGTAAAAGTTACCAATCGAGCTAGAGGTATTCATGAATTTGAACAACCTGCCCACGTACGGTGATCACACCGAGCCACGTAGCAGCGAGATTTTACAGCACGGGGCAAGTTGTTCAATTTCATGAATACCGACAGCGAGGTCGATAACTAACTCACTAAAGCGCACGGACGCAGGTATGGTAAGTTGACAAGAGGTGTTCGTCACTTAATCACCTGGTCCATTGCACTATCAGGTATTCATGTTTCGTGAACCCGCAAGAGACAAAAGACTTAAGGTGTAACGAGCTGATGTTGGATTGGAGAGAGAGTGGCTCCGAGGTGGGGGGGGGGGGGGGGGCGTTGTAAACCAAGTAACCATGTTCCCACCATTGTACCGAGCCATGTGCATGTCCATGACCGCAACCATACTAAATTAAATTAAAAGCCTAACCGATAAGAGGAGGGAGACAGCCAAGAAGGAGGTCCACCATCTTTCAGGGCGACCCGTCGCCCTGACTCGGGATCACACATTGGTACGGAAAACCAGCCACAAGTCGCCACCGGTCCCGTACGAGCAGCCCAGAACATCACCAAGTCCTATCGACTTATGGGAAGCATCCCGTCTCGGACTGCCAATTAAATGACTTTTCTGCGTTTGCCTCACATTCCTCAGATCGAAAAAAATCAAAGAATCTGACTGACCCAGCAGAGAATGCCCTGAATGCACAGAGAATCCGCCAGTCGATTAAGCAGTGTGTACACATGAAACGAGCGTTACGAGCAATGCGATAATCGCAAACGTGTCGCTTTTCTGTTCTTTAGGCGGTTTGGCACACTTTGGTGAGACCAATGTGCAAACTGCAACATAACATCGTTGATTATAATTTCGATGCAACGAATCGTTGCACCAAAATTATAATTAATGATTATGTGTTTCAGCTTGCACAATGAGTTCAGTAAAGTTATTTGTTCTTTTTTGTCTAGTGTTCTAGGGCTATAAAGGCCAAACAGTGACCAAGCGGCAAACAGAACAGAAATATCGACGATTTCTATAATTATGGCATCGCTCGCAACGCTTGTGTCACAAGCAGCGTGAAACTACCCTAACGTAGCTATATTGCTGTTTTGAAAGGACTTCAGACCTTGATGACCTTTTCAATTTCAATGCGCTTATTATCAACATATCACAGCTTTCTATGAAACTAGTCGATTTCTTGAAGTCGATTATACATTTTCATTTCTTCGAATTTCATGTTTTTTCGTATAAATTAAGTATAGTGCATCTTGTAACCTATCAAATCTGGAAAATGATTTAAATAATATGATGTCATCATATTCAATAATATTAAAACATATTTTTAAAAAATCATATCTTCAAAATATGTCCCCTTCTGCAACCTTCTCCTCACCATCTCCCTTACCACATCCGGGTCCTACTACTACGAGGTCTTCATATTCTATCACACGGCGAGATCCTAATAATCCAAAACTGGGCAGATAAACATATCATGTCCAAAACAAAAAAAGTTGCAACTCACATGACGTAGAAGCACAGAGGTGTCAGGGTGTGTTTATGTGTGGGATGCCCACACTTATGCCACCACAGTGTAAGTTAAAGAAACGGAGACGCCTGAAGGAATGTGAATACGGGAAAATACACGGGTGCCTGCTCGTTGGGGATGGGAAGACGAGTACACTAAATAAATGTTCTTGTGCGGGTTCGGGAAATGGAAAAAACAAAGGAGCACTCTCTAATGCGGAATGAGAAATCTGAGATTTCCCTAGCACTTTCTAGAGTCCATCGCGATCTTAGGGTATACTTTAGGTGCATTTAAGTTCTGTTCCATAGTAGCTGAAATGATAACGTTGAAGTACCAAACTTTCCCGTAACTACCAGTCTACGAAAACAGTTTCGTAAGAACGAAAACTCGAATGAGTAAGATGACACTTTATGCAGGCACGAAAACACAACCATGCTACCCCAAAGAATCAGAACTGGGTACAATAAACGAACTGGAAAGGGTTAGCGGTGCGAGTACTGATCAAAATTCACACCAGTTTACTCTATCGGACCCTGTATGCGTGTGGATGAAATACATCAGATTTGCAGTGTTAGCAAACAGTCTTTCGAAGAGTACCAATCGTAATATTCAGACCGCGAGGCCTGCGGTAAACAGCCAAGTATGCTTGCTTTGCATCTGCTGAATTGGGAAACTCAAAGGGAAAATGCGGAGTGTGTGGTGACCCATTAGATATCCAGTCGGCCTTGTAATCGAAATGTCATAAATGCTATTCTCTCCCGTCACTCGCGTTGTGTCCTTGAGCAGGACACCTAGTCTCACTCATTTGAGCGGGATCACCGTGGCACAAAATGTGCTAAAGTGTATAGCACGTTGATAGTACACACGCCTTCAACAACTGCTTGTTCTATGCGAGTTAGTGAGTTACTTGCCACTGATCGTTGCGTGGTTGTCAATTTGTTCTGGTTCCTTATTCAGTAAAATTGTAAGACACGAGATTACCTTGTTGTTGAAACCCCGAATAAATACATTACGAAATTAAGAGATAAACACGTTTTTTAATATTTACGACACCAGAGTATATTTAGCCTCCGAAGAAGTGAAGAGCGGGTATTATGAGACATACAGGCCGCTCAAGTTATCAACAGAGAGCGGAGCATATATAACTGACATGTTGTGCAGTGTTAGTTAGATGTTAAAAATCGGACGATGGTTTTCAACTGGCGAACTGGGTATATTGTGCGAGAAGTATCTGTCTTTGAAAGGTGGGGAATGGCACCTTGACAAGTGGCTCCTGAGTGTATAGATTTAAAATCACAGGAAGGTCCATCTTAGTAAGTTGTCCTCGGGAGTGTGTAGACTTGTTAAAAGGAGGTGAAACGTTTCGATTTTAGATAAGTCCCGGTCTGATGAGGTTCCATTATACCTTCACTCTTTCAGAGCTAGGGTCAAAGGACCTCATGTGCACGGGCGCCACATTACATCCACAAATATGACCTTAGCAATGAAGGGGTTGGACAGTTAGCGTGAAGCGTATGTTTAATGTCTCAACTAATCAAACTGCTCGATTTGATCAAAGCTGACTAATTACCTGAATTTGAATTTCAGATAAACCGTGACAGTCAGAGGCGGCTTGGGGGACTAAAGGCAGTACGGGAAAATAGTAAAGGATCGACCAAACTGCTGTAGGCAGTTACGGGGGCGCTCAGCGCAGAGTCCTGGGGAGGGGATGGGTGGGGTGTCCCTTGCCACCAGAAGGTTCAGGGTCTCCACGGATAATTTTCCGGGTTCTGCCACCCTCAAATTGCAATTTCCTGATACTTCGGCACGAACATCGAATTCTATCGTTGCCCTCAAATAATGGAACTTATATTTATAAAACGGGTCGGGTCCAATATCAGCAGCCAACGAAATGGGAGTGTACACAAATAACTGATAATGCATTATTAAATCAAGCTAGTCAAGCGTGAATTCGTTTCGAATTAACTCTTGACAAACATGATTTAATAATGCATTATCAGATACCCAACATTGTGAATATTATCCACGGGCATGGCTTACAATGTCGAACATAAAACGAACTATTAGGAATTATGTATAATCCCGATGCTTCGTCAAGAAACAAATATATGACATCGGAAACCGTGTAAAATATTAACTAAGCCAGCCCAAAAAATAACAACGGCTCACTGTATTCTGTGGACGCCCAAGCATACATATATCCCCTCGGGGGCGCGACAAGTATCGATAGTATCATAGTTTTCTCTATCGAAAAGATGACTTCAAATCGAAACATTTTCCGCCCCACGGGAGAATCTCCCATCTCCCGATAGACCAGTCTGCCTCTACTAATCAACATTGTAAATACATGACATTACGTTCCTAAAACTGTAACTTACTAAGTTCCAAAGGTTTTATTTTTCGTGGCATAACATAAATTAATAAAGACCCGTGAAGGATTACGTTTGAGAGATTTTATGGATTTCTAAGGTTGAAAATTATTAGGTAATTGAGACATGACAGTGGTGATTTTATCCTTGTCGTAATGAGTAATGTTCCGAACCAAGCAAATTTTATGGAAAGCACTCTCTGTTTTAGAAATTATCACCGAATGCGCCAAAAAGTTAGGTATAACAACTTTTATGGCTCACTGTAGCACTTGAACGCGCCCGTGGAGTACCCCCAAGGAATCGCCCCTTCAACAAGTCGTGCTGCGGAGAGCAGTGTGATTATGAATCATTGTTACAACTTTTGTGAACGTTATCCAGTATATAAACTTCGTTTCTTTGGGCGTTCCTTACACTATAACGTTCATGACACGCGGCGCAGTGGGTGGGTCGATAATGAAGACTCGTGTTTCATTATTGGCTCGCACGACACAAACACAATTACGGACGAACAGGAGGGAACAAAGTCTACCGTCTACTGGAAGCCTTAATTTTCTTTAGGTCGATAGGCACCAACTATCATGAATGGTTCCACTCTTTGCAAACATACACCGTAACTAAAACGCCGGATAGCATTGTCATAATGTAATGATAACACAATATAACGTTGTAGTTGCGCTGTATGCTTGCGGGACTTTACCTCTAATATGAACTACATGTAATCGGAGGCTGATCAGATGTGAAGAAACTGTTCTGAGTTCGTTTGAGCGGTCTGCTCAGTGAACTGGACATGTTTTGGAAATATAATTCTCTCGTTCTGAAACTTGAATTTGCATTACTTTATCAATTCAATGGGTTGCGATAATAATAATAATAATAATAATAATAATAATAATAATAATAATAATAACGGCAATGTAAATAACAGCCCTCTATGCCATTAGTGACCCTCTACTCTGTTTCCGGCCTGCAGTCACCATGCATGGCGAATGATTTACTGTGCGTGCGAGCAATCATCTTTGGTTTTGAGGGCCATTTGTCAAAGAAATTAAACCAATCAAATAAGTGTTTTCAACTGTCAGGTATAATAAAACAAAATCAGTTCTGAAACTGGACTTTTATTATTAAAATACATGATTGTTTTGACAGACATAAAAAAAAAAAATATATGCTATGAACATACTAAAACACCCTCACCTACACACAAACCCCCCTCATACATAAACTTACCCTATGCACACATACGAACACCCATGTAGACGTATTATAGGATGCGCACAGAAAGAGTTATTAAGCATTCAGCAGTTTGCAGCGAATTATTTATTTATTTATTCAGTTATTTTTTTCATTGTGTTTAATGCCACCTTTCAGCTTCTAAGGCAATGCCAAGTCCACAACACAGGTAAAGCGTGAGCTTTAAGTTTTTCCAATCATCTATGCCTGTGTACATTAGTGGTATGACCAGAGATTGAGCCCGCGCCTTGAGCATTCCTCTAACACCAAATCGCCCAGCGGAACAATACTCGGCGACGTAGGCCTCTCGGTCACCAACAAATCCCAATAATCCAAGTCAGTAAGCTGCGCAACTAAGGGCCAAGCACAGATCACACGGAATTCCCAATCTAGGGTCATGCACTCGTTATTTTCATCGCCTTTCATTGCCGATTTCCAATGAAGTGAAGTAAATAAACTCATAAAGCATCAAAAACCGATGAAAATAGTTTATACTTGTGTTGTCCACTTCACAGACTCGCGACTCGGGCATTGGCTTCCATATTCAACTATACCAACAGAATACAACCTGTTTACTACAGTAAATAAGCACTGCCTGTTTCACCACCCGAGGTTCTGACAGGAAATTGGAATCACCATGCATCCCACCCAAGCTTGAATCATGTACTAAATGCCCTTGGCTCCTAATGTACTTTTGAAAGTTACATGACACTCAAGCACTAGTTATAATTTAAGCAGGCATAATAACTGGCAGCATTGCCCGAGTAATAACGCCAAAACGATGAATTTGATAGGATATTTAGATATGATACCCAGTAGAAAAGTTAGGTTTCATTTTTCAGTACATTATACGACACGAGTCAAAAGAAGATGTAACATAACTACAGTAAATTAAGCATGTTGCCCTTTGTACACCGATAACTCCATAATCTGACAACATTTTCAGAGAGAGAGCTTTCATTCAGAATTTTTCAGAAATCTGATTTCAGATTCTGTTGTTATCAGTATACTAAAAGAAGCTGTTTTACTTTATTTAATTTTGACTTGAACTGCGTGTTGTTTGTCATTTTGATGAAAGTGAGCTGTGGAAATGGTCCTCATAAGATGAAAGTAGTATCACACAGCATTAGTGTTGTGTTCAGTTGGCAAGATGCGGGAAGGCTAAAATAGCCCTCCTAAAATTTAGTGAGAGCTACAAGAGGGCACCCCTCCTTATTCAAAACAGTGGGAGAAACATCTTCATTTTACTACATCTGAGTTGCAAATGGGCAATAGACAGTCACCCCAAATGTTAAAAAAAACTGCCCTGTGGTTTTGGAGAAGTCTGAAAACATGTTGACGGACGATGGATGGCAGACAGAGAGCGATTTCAACAGAGAGCTTATTCAACACATAAGCTCAACTTGACGTTGTCAAGATGAGCTAAAATAGATGTATGTTCATTGTCTATGTTTCAGATCATTAGACCCCGTGACATCATACCCAATCAATCTAATCAATGCAACAAAACATTTCACAACGACTTGTCAAAAATATATTTAGCATTAAAGCTTGGCTTGGAAAAAAATCTCAAATAGATATTCTGCTTGTCCAATGTACAAGGAAACAAAAAACATATTACGCGTTTTACGCTTTCATTAAAGTGCAACAAAAGGAAAATAATGTCAGTCTGTCACAATCATTCATGTAAACTCTTGATTCCAACAACCTGTCTTGCAACTGCTAAAATATTTAAGTTTTTATTCACAACAGTATTATGTCTTGTACCCAATCAACTACCAATTACAGGAGCAAGATGTGAAGCCATTTGCACAAGGCAAGTAGTTCGTTATGTTACCATCTCGCTGCTATTGACTTCTGGTTCTACTGATAGGGGTCTGTGCTGAATTATGTGATTTCTATGGGACAGAATAACTAATGAACAGGTCACGAGTTTTCGGCAGTTTAACTATTTGCTGATAGTATACTTGTGGGGTCTCTCATTACCCAAATTTTAAAGAAGCCACCGTTTAGGCATTTTCATAATACCCGACTTAGGTAATAGCAGGGCTTACTATTCATGCGGGAATGAGAATCAGAAGCGATTTCTGCAAATGATTCTTGTAGGAGAACTGGTGGGAATCAATTTTGATTCGCGTGACATATTCCCTTGATTGTCATAGATGATGAGAGAGTTCTTAACTCTCGGTTAATGGACAAGTGAATTCTGCTCGCTGTGTGCTTGGCTATGTGCTGGTGTTTGTTTTTTTTTTGTAGATCTTGGTTGCCTATACATGCATCCAAGGCATCACTAGAAACCACTACGCAGGTAGACCGATTCTTGCAAAGTAAGATTACAACAGTCAAAATTGATTCTTGCAGAATGGGGTGAATTTTAAAGCCTCAATAGTGACACATGCTTCTGTTTACACAAATGTTGACATTGAGTGCATTAGACAATGTTGTATCCAAGACAATCATACTGCAGTTGAACATGCACTGTCTCCATTAAGCAAAAGCCTAATTAAGATTTAAACTGAGGATAGAGTGCCCTAGACATTTATCTTACCAAGCAACTCATATAAAAAGCTCAAGTTAATCATTTGACATGAGGGAGGGGTGAAACTGATATTGCCATAACATGGATATATTTATCTGATCAATATATTTTCACTGCCTCAATGCACACCCAAATGTGGCATACTGCTCTTATTGGCCTAATAAGGGGTAAATCAAGGTAAACCTGTGCATCAATATTGCATTATATTGATTAGAGCCCATCTTACTAAACAACTGTATGAAGTTTCAACAAAATCCGTCCATATTTACCAAGTTGGTCCGAACAGAATCGAGTTGACATACAAAAACTATTACATATACATTCTTAGAAGAATAACTAAAATGGAAACTCCGCTAGTAGTATAACAGCAGTAGATTATGTGATTATGTGAAAGAGCTCATCACATGGAACAACCGAGTGGAGTTTCAACAACATCCCTCCGCTACTGAGTTAATTATGGGTCAAACAATCTTATTTAAAATAGGGCTATAATTATATATGAAGAGATACATCATGCGAACATTTCATATTATTGGTAACCATCAATTCAAAAAGTGAAAGATTATATAAAAAATGAAAACAAGTTGATATTGTCCCTTGAGGTTTGGCAACTTGTCCTTCAAGTTACCTGACATTACACAGATGTTCCCATGTGGGAACCTATAACATCCCTTAAAGTGATCACAGGAGGTCTGTTTGATCATTTTCAAATCATTTCAGAGTAATATATGGTAATAAGGTATGTATTTTGACAAGCAGTTTACGTGAAGGTGATTAAGTTAATGTTACTCCCATTTCCAGTGTAAAAATGTACCACTCCTTGCCCATCCAACCCCACACTATGACAATATGGACTCAATTTGAGAAAACTGACTACCTACCGTACTTCTGCCAGGGACGGGTGAGACGTCACGCCTGCGAATTTTTCGTTGTGACCTTGCAAAGATTCGATGAAGCACTGGATAGATCTTGGGGTTTCATCAATGGTGATTTTGCTAGGTGCCATAGCTGATAATCTCTGAATTACAAACAACGACAAAATTCGCAGCCGTAGATTTTTGACCCCTCCATTATAGCCGTACTGCACAGAGTTACATATTTAAACATAAAGGTATTTCAGACAATAGTTTCTAAGAAAAGTTTTTATTTCTAATTATCCGGCATCGCAGCTCATGAAAATTGGATCTCACATTTTTTTTCTCATTTTTTGCTCACGTGGAAAATTCAATTTGTTTTTCTTACAAAATCGAACAATGTGTCAAAGTTTTCTTCAGATCAGTACAGACATGACATGGGCAAAATCCAAAAGTAAATCTACTTCAACAATAATGAATTGTGAATGTAAATTGTAAATGAGCAATACACTGTTTCTACAATATTAAAATATTATCTAGTGGTTTTGGGAGAAGTGATAAGTGTTGACGAATGATGAATAGGGATTGATGAGCTTATGTCAAAAAGAGCTCAAGCTATGAACCAACACACCAATATACCAATCCTACCATTTACCCATTCAGAAATGTTATAAACATGCCACCTCTCAGAGACACAAAATGTATGGGCACTGGAATTGTGTTTCATTAAGGAAATAATGTCACAAGTGGCTGCCCACATAAGCTGTCTTCAAACTTTTCATATAAATCATATACTGCCGTTATGACTTTGCTCCCTAGTTATGTTCCTACGTGGTCGCCGGGTACATGGCATAATAAATGAACCACTGTGTGTTTCACAGATACAATGACCCAAACTAAAGTAAAAAGATGCATCAAATGACTCTTGTAATACAAAACTCAGTGCCCTTGTTTAAAAAAAACTTAAAAACCTAAAACATTTGTGAGTTTTTAAAAATGAACTTTCATCAATGTTTCATGTATTCCATGTTTTAACTGTATTTATCTTTAAGCAAAATCTAATGCCATGCAGTCTCCTCGAAGCTGGTTTTCGGACTCGCCACGAAATTCTGCATATGATTTGTATGTTGCAGGTAACTCTAGCTCACGGCTGCAAGTATGTGCAATTAAACGACGACCAGCTCCACTCAGTTTGTTAAACTTAATACTTATGGTCTGAGAAGAAATCACATCATACCCTGTGATAAACCTCAACAGACGTTTCAAATATTCATCAGACAAACTTCTTATGTATTTAATGAAAAAGCTAAACGCATCATTTTCTTGCTTTGTTTGAGGTGAGGCTTTCAGAAGATTTATTACTTTCCTTGAAGTTGGTTTAAGAGAGTCATAAAGGTTTAAAATTGAGTCAATGCTTGGAAAACATTTCTGAAGTAGTTCTCTGCAGGGTACTGATACAAAATGCAAAATAAATTTTGACTTTTGAATGAGCATTTCGTGTGCTGTTTGTATTACGAACGGTTTGAACTCCTCGCCTTTCGGGATTGTATGGGAACCGGTTTCTGCAATGATATCCATTAACTCATCAGTATCGGCTTCGTCAAGCGTTCCATAACAAGCTTTTTGAACAAGATCTTTTTCTGTAGGGGAAAGGTAATTCATATATGAGTCAAAGAGCACAGATGGCTGGACATAATCAATACCATAAATTATACCTATAACAAACGCCTTTGACAGCTTGAGTGGAAAATATTGTTGATCAAGCCAGCCCTTAAGTAAGATGCGTCCAACAGACATCCATTCTTCCTGTCCAAAATTAGGATTTAGTGCAGGTATTCTCTCAGTTTCCCCTTCTGCGTGCATCGAAAGAAGTGATTCCCAAAACGCGCAAAATGCATCCCTTGATATACCGCTAACATCATCTCCAATTTCATTTTTGAACTGTATCTTTATTGGAAGGTTTACAATATCAGGATTCATAAATGCCTTGATCATATCCTGTTCTATGTGCGTTCTACGCAAATGTAACATTACAGATGGAGTCTCACTGTTGGCGTAAAATGCAGAAATATTTTCAGTTGGCTGTCCCTCGCTATGCTGGATTATTATTGGAATTTCATTCATTGGGCTCTGTAACTGTGTAGTGAGACACGAGTCTGGGTCAAAACCTGATGTCACTTCATAAACCGGATGTGCCATTGATAAATTGATATACACAGATTGTAAGTCACTTGAATTGTCCAAGGGAACTGTTGTATCAAATAAACTGTTTGGACTCTGTGTATTTCTGTCTGTACGTAATGTAACTTCTTCGTCGATACCATTCGAAGGACCAGCTTCTGTGAGTGACGGGAGATCATCATCATCATCATCAAATGAGGCTTCAGTGTCATTAGAGGAGTGAAATTCTGAAACGTGGTCAGAACTATCAACTGTTTCAGTATTTGGTGAAACGTCTTGCGACGGCTCAATCGAATCTGTCTTCAGATAAATGCGCAACATTGGTACCTTCAATCGTTCATACAACTCGGATATCGTCTCAGTCTCGTTCAAAATGCTGTCATTGAAATCAGTGACTTCAAAAGTAACCTCTCCCATGTCAGCTTTCTTTGATGTTCCATCTGGAAAAAACAATTCTTTGCCCTTTTGAAGCAAATCTTGTTTTGTTGATGTTTTAGGCAATCTGAATTTTCTAGTTCCTCCGCCATTTGATAAACCCCGTATTTGCTTCTTGTTGTGAATCCACGCCATTTCTATGTATCTGTCAGGCTTTTCGTGATTTTTATTCCCCATTTTGGCCAATCTGACAGTAGATGCATCGCAGTCATCCTCGCTATCGTTTTCATTAATGTTGTCAACCTTTTCTGGACTCGCTGTCTTTAAAGCCATTTTCTTTCTAAGTCTTTCAAACACAGTATTCTTTCTTCTATCTGAAATTTCACCTGACGGAAAACTTGATGTGAATTCTTTCAAAGCAATCCTATTGCCAAGTTCTGGAATGAGACTTGAAAGGCAGTTTAGGGAGGAGTCTTTAATGTTTTTGACAAGCTGAAAGTCAATCTGGAAAAAAAAAATACAATTGAGTAACAAAACATAGTAACAGTGAGAAACGCGTAGAACCATTAACTTTGTTAACACTTCACCACACCTGCGTTGCTCCTGACACTACACAAATATTGTCTTCGGAAAATTACAAAGAATGTCATTTTTCCTCTAAACAACAGCTTACATGGTATTGGTAAAGCTATGGTCTGGACTCAAAGGACTGTGTCAGTCTACATCTATCTCTCATGCCTCCTCTGTGACCAGCCACCAGTTAGACTGATTACATTAAAGAGTTTTAAAAGCCCAACACCCAAACCTAGTACAATAGTATCCCCATGGCTCAGTCCCAGAGAACGATTTTTTTTTTAACTTGGGTAAAATATCAGAAATAAACCATTTAATTTTTAATGTTTTAAGTTTTCATTGGTTATAAAAAGAGAGCATGCGGCAGTAAAAAGGACCACATGGGAGAAACAGATTTTTAATTTTTTTGGCCTTATTTATACTAAGTACAACATGGGATATCTTATTCACTCATCATACTGACAATGGCCGATTTATGATGATAAGATGAAACACTTCATGTTTGGTGATAATCGATAAAACGTTGTTCCAAGGACGAACCAATTAAGATTTCATCATCAGGACATGTTTTATCAATCTTTGAAGCCCCAAACTACATTTTCAATCCATCTGCAATGAAATAGTGTAACCCTAGATTACAGCACACGAGGGGCACATGGGTAGTCAATGCACATTTAGCTGGGCTGTTGCATTTGGCCTCTGGTCACAACGCTATGCACACCTAGCTATAGCATTTAAAGCATATGAACATATTCATTTAAAATATTCATAAGCCCATTATTCATGGAGGGTCCTACCAGAAAGAGCCATGATGCATAGATCAAATCAACAAATCTCTGAAACTCAGCACGTGCTCCATCTTACTTAAGCAAATTATTATTACAACCTCATTACACATGACATGCACCAATTAGTCATGATGGGACTTGCCTCGGAGAGCCCTAATACAAGTATTTCCACAGCCACGCCCAGCATGATGAATCAATGTACGCTTTAATTTTATACTTATTTTAATAAAAAACGAGAGCAACGTGAAGTGTGGCATATGCCCCCGAGTGGCGTGATAAAAGGGTAGGTATGTCTCTCGGGGTATAACCAAAATCAAAGAAGCTTCCTCTTCACACCAACAATGCATCATACAAAAAAAAAATTGATTTGAATCAGCATTCATAAGTTATTAGACGGAAACCAAATTTAAGATGGCCGCCATGACAGCCATATTGAATTGATTATCTGATCTAAAATCGAAAGGAAAGTTCCTATAGACATTAATAAGGCATACAAACATGAAACTGATTCGAGTCAGAATTTCTTAGTTATTGGACGGAAACCAAATTCCAGTTGGCCGCCATGGAAGCCATAAGGAATTGGCCACTGGCGCCACCTTGATTCAGCTGACTGGGCCAACATTGAAAGGAAGCTTTCTCTAGACAGCAACAATGCTTATTTCCAAAATAAAAATGATTCGAGTCAGCATTTATTAGTTATTGGTCTGAAACCAAATTCAATATGGCCGTGGCGGCCATATTAAATTGGCTAGCTCAACCAAACACTGATCCAACATTGAAAGGAAGCTTCATCTAGACACCAACAATGCATAATTAACAAGAGCACCGCGTAGCGGGACAGTATACGCCCGTTTTGTATTTTTGAAGGGTTGGGGTAAGGATGAGGGGTGTGGGCTGAAAATTGTTTGGACCAACCCCATATTCGAACTTGACCTGTATTTTGTTGTGATTAAACAACATACCAAGTTTGGAACCAATCGGAAAACAAATAATAAAAGTTATCATCCGGAAACCAAATATTTGATGCATTCTATGTCCAACAGTTAGGCCATACTAAAGTTATAATCCGGAAAACACAAAATGCACAAATTCAAGAGGAATAACTCTGGAAAGGTACATGCGTTTTTGGCCGGAAGTGAACCTGAGCTGTGCTTTGTGGTCAAAAACAAAATCTGAGAATTTGAAAAACATCGGTCAAAGCATACTAAAGCTATCATCCGGAAACCACAA
The DNA here is from genome assembly GCA_031216915.1 of Pictodentalium vernedei. Taxonomy (NCBI): domain Eukaryota; kingdom Metazoa; phylum Mollusca; class Scaphopoda; order Dentaliida; family Dentaliidae; genus Pictodentalium; species Pictodentalium vernedei. The sequence goes on along the minus strand of CM062291.1, from coordinate 289,028,020 downwards.
AATCCACAAATTTTCAATCATTCAAGGGGAATAACTCTGGAAAGGTATATGCGATTATGGTCAAAAGTGAACTTGAGCTGTATTTTGTGGTCAAAAACAAAAAACTGAAAATTTGAAATAAATCGGTCAAGGCAAACTAAAGTTATCAACCGGAAACGAAAAGTTGGGCTAAATTCCCATAAATAAAAGACCATAACTCTACTGCAAATGGGCCGCTAGAAACGGAAATCGAACCCATCCTGTAGGCAAACTAAAGTTATCATCCGGAAACCACATAATTCACAAATTTGCAATCATTCAAGGGGAATAACTTTGGAAAGGTACATGCGATTATGGCCAAAGGTGAACTTGAGCTGTGCTTTGTGGTCAAAAACAAAATCTGAGAATTTGAAAAACATCGGTCAAAGCATACTAAAGCTATCATCCGGAAACCACAAAATCCACAAATTTGCAATCATTCAAGGGGAATAACTCTGGAAAGGTATATGCGATTATGGTCAAAAGTGAACTTGAGCTGTATTTTGTGGTCAAAAACAAAAAACTGAAAATTTGAAATAAATCGGTCAAGGCAAACTAAAGTTATCAACCGGAAACGAAAAGTTGGGCTAAATTCCCATAAATAAAAGGCCATAACTCTACTGCAAATGGGCCGCTAGAAACGGAAATCGAACCCATCCTGTATTTTGTCATACTTATCCACATGCCAAATTTAACTAAGCTCAATCCATTACAACTAAAGTTATCGTCTGGAAACGAAATGTGTCCATGGACGGACAGACAGACAGACGGGTGGAGAGACCATTCACATAATACGTCCCGTTTTTCAAACGGGTGAATAAAATCAACATCTGAAAAATTTGGTGTCAATCCGTCAATGCGTTCGGCTTTAAATGAACGGAAATCATTTTTTTTTCAAAAATTGTGGTTTCAAAGGGCCATAACTCTGCAGCAGATGGACTGAGAAACACCAATATCGAACTTGACCTGTATTTTATTACAAACAACATCTGAAAGTTTGATATCGATCCGTCAAGGCGTTCGACTTTAAATGAAGGGAAACCAATTTTTTCCGAAAGATTGTGTTTTCAAAGAGCCATAACGCTGCAGTGGATGGACTGAGAAACACCAATATCGAACCTGACCTGTATTTCATTGCTAAAAACAACATCTGAAAGATTTGGTGTCAATCCGTCAAAGCGTTCAGCTTTAAATGAACGGAAACCAATTTTTTTTTAGAAAAATTGTGTTCTCAAAGGGCCATATCTCTGCAGCAGATGGACTGAGAAACACCAATATCGAACTTGACCTGTATTTTAATGCTAAAAACAACGTCTGAAAGTTTGATGTCGATCCGTCAAGGCGTTCGGCTTTAAATGAACGGAAACCAAATTGTTTACGGACAGACAGACGGACAGACAGACAGACTGATGACATAATACGACCGTTTTTTTTAAACGGGCGTATAAAAAGTAAAAATGATTCAAGGTAGCATCCGTTAGTTATTGGACGGAAAGCAAATTCAATATGGCGGCCATGGTGACCGTATTGAATTGGTTTAATTGGCTAGCTGATCCAAAATCAAAAGGAAGCTTCCTCTCGACACCAATGATGCATAATCAAAATGAAAGTGTCAATGACACTGCAGCTTGTGTAAGACATGTCATGTATAGTGTGTGACACAGCAATGACACACATCTAGGTACTGACCTGATAACAAAGGTACAAAGGTACATGTCAAGTATTGTAAAGGTCTGTACATAAATGCTGATAGCAGCCTGTAACAAATGTACGGGTAAAGTACTGCAAAGGTGGGTGACAGGTAGTTGCCTCTAGCCAGAGCCGTATTGAAATGTACACTTACTGTGTATAAGAAGCACTGAATAAATCAAAGTTTGTTTAATTGGCCGCCGGCGGCCATCTTGAAATTTCAGACCGCACCCCAAAACACTCGTTCTCGTCCCAAGGTGATAACAAAGGTACCCAAGACGTTTCGTGAAAATCCGTTCGTAAATACAGTCTCTACCAAGAGTCGTATTGACATGTGCACTTACTTTGTAAAGTAGCATTGAATAAATCAAAGTTCATCTAATTTGCATAATTTGAGAGAAAAACCCCGTATTATATGTGATGCATTCCATGTTACTAAACATTCATACAAAACGTTATTCCAATCAGAAGTTCTGTACAAAAAACTGATTGCTCTAATTTCGGTACAAAATGGCCGCCGGCAGCCATCTTGAATTTCGGATCACGCCCCAAAACAGTCGTTCTCGTCCCAAGGTGATAACAAAGGTACACAATACGTTTCGTAAAGATCGGTTCATAAATACGGCCTCTACCCGAGTCGTATTGAAATGTTGACGGACGTACAGACGGGCGACAGGCCATGACATAACCTCAAATTTGACCAGGTCAAAGTTCAGCTAAAAATGAAATTGGTTAGAGTCAGTAATCATTAGTTATTGGGCGGAAACCAAATTTAAGATGACCGCCATAATGAATTGGCCACTGGCGGGCATCTTGGTTCAGCTGACTGGTCCAAAATCGAAAGGAAGCTTCCTGCAGACACCAACAATGCATAATCAAAAATACAAATGATTCGAGTCAGTACCCATTAGCATATTGAATTTGCTAGCTGGACCAAAATCGAAGAGAAGCATTGTCTGATCATACACAAGTGATCCCTAAAATTATAATTCAATCAAATAAGCGATTCTTTAGTTATTTGACAGAAACCAAAAGTTAACGGACGGACGGACGACGATGAAAACATTATGCCCCCGAGAGGTTCTCGGGGACATAAAACATAATGTTAAGACTGCCTGGTTTATGAGTTTATGTGATAACTAACTAGGGCTGACAAACTATAAATTAAACTATGTTTTATTGGGGCAAATAAACAAACAGCATCGAAGTTCAGCAAAATGCAACCCATCAAATGAGCCAGCAAGGCAGGTCTCCTTTCAGTAGCATGCAACACCACAAACAATGATGTGATATATACTGGGGCAGCAAATATAGAAGAGTTTCACTTCCATAGCATACAGTGACTGGGTGCAATCTTAGGATTGTTATAAAACAACCATGATTTCAAACACGTTTGGTTTAGACAAGATCTGAATACCTGATAAATTACCAGGTCTCTGTGTAGGGCCCTGCAATTCGAGTCGAATCTTTTCTATTCGAACCAAATATCTAGTTGAATCACTCTCAGATCTTGGAATCGAATCCAATCACGAAATCATGCCGAAAGTTAGCAGCCTCGCTAGCATCACATTGTACATGAAAATGTTTTTCTCCCCCATTTCCCCCCACTTTCTATGGAGGATATGCGTGCCTCAATGTGACTGTGAGAAGGCAATGCGAGATAAGATATTGCTCTTACATGACCCACGTGACAGGCTTATTAGCATATTTAATCATCGCATGTACTTCAGTAAAAAACAACATGGCGTCACGTTTCGGAAATATTAGCAGACGAACGCTTCTCTAAGAAAATAGAAATAAAATCACAAACCGCCAAACCAAAGGACAATTGACTCTTTTATATAATTTTTGGTGAACGCCATTGTGAGTGGAGCTAGTTGCACGAAATTCCCGTCGAAAATTTAAGTGAATACATTAAATAAATCCGAATGTGGCAATGTTCATTTCGTTACAAATATTAAACTCCTATCATTTTGAAAGTATAGTCTTTGAGCCTAAATAATTAAATAAAATTCTTCAAAAAGTGTAAATCAAATAAAATCAAGTCTCTGCTACTTTAAACTGGACTTATTCCCATAATCTAAAGGGTTGAAATAAAATGAAAGTTCGGTATTACTGCCACTTCAGGTCACGTAGTGCTAAAATAGAACTTGAAAAAAAATTAATGGGCAAACACATCTGATTTTTGAAAGAATAAGAAGTAAATTGCTTTATTCCCTCCGGATTCCAGCTCTGTTTGCAAAGAGTCGGCTGTTTCAATGCCTGTTAGATTCGGCCAAGGTCAACCGACCAACATAGAATTCTAAAAAACTCGCCTGCTCACCTTGGCAGAAAATACCTCGGTTCACGTCTACGCTTCAAAATAAATGATTTATGATGTATTGGTGTTTAAGGTCACATACGTATGCACAATGGCTAATCGTGACCGTGACAGTTTTACGGGTGGAGGAAGCCGGAGTACCCGGAGAGAACCACCGAGCAACGACGAGCAGCTGGCAGCTCCCCAACATCGTAACTCTGAACTCTGCACCGCAGCACAGGCAGGGTTAGATTGGTTGAAGACATGCGCACCATCGACGTGCAGTACGCCTCAGTACACGGCGTCATCGTGCCCCCATGTTGGCAATCGGGGTGAAGTTTCAAAAAGAATAAAGCGCACTTGGAACAGCCAAACACTGATACTGGAACACGGTACATCATAATCACTTTAAATGAGTTTCAATGGAATTAGACTTCAATTTAATTGGACTTAAGTTTATTAATTTGTGAAGTTGCTCCCAGCTGAATGACAGTTTTGAATATAACAATAACATGACTTTGGAGGGCAATGTGGTTTATTAACGGCTCAACAGGTGTGAATAACAGCCCGACAGCTTATAAAAGGCCCGAGACAAAGTCGAGGGCTGTTAATAAGCTGATGGGCTGTTATTCACACCTGTTTCGTCTCGGGCCTTTTATCAGCTGTCGGGCTGTTATTCAAACCTGTTGAGCCGTTAATAAACCACAAGGCCCGACAAAGTCATGTTATTACTATTATTAGGCCTACTACTGCGATTCTGAGAAAGTTTTGACTCTGTACCTTAAATGGCAGCTACAAACGGCCAATTGGTCTTCATTCAATTCGCTTGATTGAAACGTTTTTAACGCTTTCAATCTGCAAATGATATTAACAACTGTTCTCAAACAAACTTGTGTCACATGGTTATCACGTGATCGGCTCCGGTACTCTTTCAATTGCAACGAAGTTAGAAAACTTAAAAACAGACCCGATATTTACCGCTTTTAAGTCTGAAATAAAGGCTTAAACTTTCTGCCGACTTTCTTACTATATACACAGGCCGGGAGTCTGTAACTTGACATACATGCATGCAATATGATATATACATATATACCCTAGCGAAGCGAAGGAGTGCAACGCACCCTCGACTGATCATATCACATTCACGCTTCACATTACGATTCAAATCAACTTACCACTTATTTTTCTCGTCACGCTTACTCACAAATGCTTTATCTATCTAACGGCTGAATGGTTCGATTCACAATTCTCGATTACATACTTTATTACACTATTTTGCTCCAAAAAATGATGGAATTTAAATCTGCCGCGACATCATGTCCCCCTTCGCGGAACCTGAAGTAAACAGTCGACAGTTTTAGTTTAAACAATATTTATTTCCAAATGTACAAGCAAACATAGTGTGAATAGAACAAGCTGGTGGGTTCGACTGTAAGCTGATAGCTTATAACTCGTCGTCGACAAAAAATGATGGAATTTAAATCTGCCGCGACATCATGTCCCCCTTCGCGGAAACTGAAGTAAACAGTCGACAGTTTTACTTAACGGGATCAAAGTGAAACGAAACGGGTTTACCGTATGACGAAATCACCATGAAATGTGAATCGCTTTAACGTGTCTGAAGCGAAATTTTACTACGGGGGCCGGCCGATAAAGTGTTCATTAGCTCTTATGTATCGCGGAGAACTGCAGCATGTCAAGTTTGCAAAACGTTAACCTTCTGATGCTGCTGTAAGTAATAATAGAATATTGATAGTCTACTTTTCGCAACGCAACTGAAAATCTGTTTACCTTTCACGTTTTACAAGGAATATTCGCATTTATTAACAAATACACCTCCCATAGTTTGAGTCCTTAGTCGTAACACAGGAATCTGTAGCTTGTCATGTGAGCCATATATAAGACCCTCTATAGGATATTATATGGCCCATAGGACAAGTTCCTGACTCTTGTGGTCCTAATTGGAAAAAGATCGACCACATTTTACAGTAGTGTCTCATAAGCTATATTTTGGCGTGTTGATATTTTTATAATTTGGACCTACATGTAAACCATAGCTCATGCCACGATATGACAACAGGTGTGTCGAAACTTTTGTTATAAAGACACATGGGTTATAGATATTTTGGGGCCAAATTACTAAAAATGTACAAATCCTGTATCATTGTGTCGTCTGTTATTCCATTATTTCATAACCATTTTTTTCGGCTTATCATGTGCAAATCAAAATGGGAATGGGCATAACCTTTTTTTCAAGTTATGCCTCCACCCCCCCCCCCCCCCAAAAAAAAAAAAAACTCACAAAATCAAGACCATGTGATTTTACTGTGATTTATTTATAGAAAATAAAAAAACTTAAATAAGTTCATACAACTGTAATATAACACAACACATCAGGGGCGCAGCTGGGATTCTATAATTGGGGACCTAGATTTTTTTTGGGGGGGGGGGGAGGGGGGGGGGGGACATACCATGCCTGCTACTTGTAAAGTTGTTGTGTGGTTTCGGGGATCCTTGCCTAGTCCAAGCTTGGGCCTTCCCGTCGTTGCCCCTCCTCCCACTTCCATTCATGGAAGTGAGAGGAGGGGGTAATGACCAACAAAGATGTGGGAGAAGGGGGGTGACGACCAGAGAGTCCTAGTTTGGACAAGACCTCCCCGAGAAAAGTTTGAAAAATTTATTGCTCCGAGATTGAGTCTGGCAATTGTAGCATGTGTAGCCCTACACAGGAGAGCATTTTTGGGCTCTTAAGTTGTTTGAAACTTGCATTGGAATTGGATCAATGTTTTGTTTGTGTTTCGAGTGTTTTTTTTTAGGGGGGGGGGGGGGGCTGTGGCTACGCCACTCAACACCCCAGTGCATACTATATTTATTGATGTTTAACGTCATTGTCAGCATTTGGGCGAAATCATGACACAACATATGTGTAAACGCCAATTGTTTGTACTTATGTTGCCCCTCTGTCCCCAACGTGATTCCATAAGTCATGATCGAGGCGTGTAATGCCTATGTGGGTGTTGGTATGGAAGCATCCCCCCCCCCCCCCCCCCACTGGTGGCGTCCTGGGAAAATTTGAAAAAATTGATGCACAGGGATGGCGCAAAAAGGGAGGGGCTACCGCCCCCTCCCCATCCCCACTCCTTTTCGGGGAGGTCTCCCCCTATTCCATCGGAGACATTTGGTAAGTTCGTCGGGAAAGGCTTCTTACTGCAAGCTTGGTTAATGTTTTCACAAAACACTTCTTGCTTCAAGTGACAACATTTTGGAAAAAATTAATGTTATTTCGAGAGGTTATGGCGAGCCGCGACCACAATTCTATTTCTTTGGGTGAGGAAATAACGCTTTTCAAAGACTAATTTTTTAATTTCTTGCACCGGGTCGAAGTTCTTCAAATAAGATCATGAAAAACGCCATTTCCTCGCTCAGAGAAACTGAACCCTGTTGGTGAATTTAAGGGGGATTTCTGGTACCACCCGCCAGCTGCCTATCAGACATTGTAATTAGAGGGCAGCTGTCACTTTTTGTAATTGTACCGGTGATTTCTATTTGTTAATATTATTATTGATATTGAGCAAATCGATCACGGACCAAGATCATCGCAATTAGTCTGAATACATGTATTGACAAGAAAAAAAAGCTGTATATCAAATTTTTCAGTCTTCTTAGTCGAAAGGTATTTCATTTAATAAAATTTCGGTTCATTTTTACTATACAGGCCGATACACTGAATGATAAGTTCGCAGTGCCTGTAATGGACTACTAGTAAATCAGTGGTAGATTATGCAACGACGTAATGTGCTTACTCGCGAAAACAGCGTTTCGGCTTAGTTGTGCATACATGACTACACGTGTAGCCTTTAAAGTTTTGTGAGAATAATGTGAGCTATATCGATACAATTCCACGTCAGCATGCTTAAATATGTAAGCTTGTGGCATAGTTATGTTGTATCCATGACAGCGGGTAGGTATATACTGCACCTCCTCCACCCCAGGGATCGATTCCCGGGATTGATTAGGGTCGGTATATATGAGTCCCACAAAGGCTATGTTGTGCCTGAGAAACTTTACAATAGAAAGAAGAATTCCTCATCAGGCATTGGGAAGGTGAGGGTCTAGGAATATACTACTCTGTAAGACGGTTATATAATGACCCTCCCCCTCCGATGGGAGCTCATACCTCTTAGTTGAGGAGGAGCACTAAACATCCTTCTGACATACAGAGGCTAGGATATAGCCAGGAAACTATACATTAAAAGATGAAAACTTCCCTCCCTTCCAGGAGGGATGGGGAGTAGGCCTCGCCAACGAAGATGCTGTAGCCCCTGCTGACCCTCCCTTGATGCTACCACTGGTTTGAATCTGGCAGGGGTCCCTCTAAGGGGCCTTTAATTACATTCAACTCAAGTAACTGTTCTTTATATAGTCCGTTGTGGGTGAGCTGAGGTAGGGTAAATATTATAATCATAGCGGAGAGTTCATGTCCTATTGTGAACACTCCATATTCGTGAACTCTTTGCTAAGATTATAACGTTTACCCTAACCGAGCTCAACAGACACTGAGGGTATTAAGAAAATCGAGAAATGTTATGTGAGTGCATATTAGAGGCCACTCTGAGAGACCTCTGCCAGTTCACACACCAGGTGTGGCATCAAGGGAGGATCAATGGGGGATACAGACCCTTCATCAGCGAGGCCTACCCCCAACCACCCCCCATCCCTACCCCATTGGAAATTTTCATCTTTTATTCTATGATTTCTTGGCTACATCCTAGCCTCTGTATGACGGCTAAATAGTATTCCTCCTCAACCTTGAGGCATGATGTACGAGCTCTCATCGGGAAGGAGGGGGATAATCGTCTTCCAGTGTAAAATATATCTGGAAATTACCCAGCCTCCCCTCCATGTGAGGGAACCCTCTTCTTTGTTGTAAGGTATTTTTGGCACAACATAGCCGCTGTAAGACGACTATATAGGTCCCTCCTGAAATCATCCACCTCAGGGCTTGAGCCGAGAGCAGGGAGAGAGGAAGTATGTAGCCGCCCTACATATTATGCTAGCGTCATCATTGTCCCAAACCACAATTTTTTCACTTTTTGTATTATTTTTATCCAAAGTGGGCAAAATACGTAAACAGTCAGCACCCACATGCACGGTATCTGACATTTCACAACGTCTTTCCATTTCCACGTTTGATAATTGCATTTAAATATGCACCCTCCTCTCGCCAGGACCCATCAGAACCGGTCGGTGTCAACGTAGACTCTCAGGTTGTTGCATTAACGAAGCTGCCCTCAGTGATCTGCACAGAGAAGCTTAGTTGGCAAGCACAGAAACCCGACACTCCTCTGTACCACTTTCGATTTTACCCCAGCCTCTTTCAATGCTTTTTCCCTATAATTCTGCCCCTTTCCGACTTGTTGTACCGATTGGGTTGATCACTTCCCACGACCCCCCCCCCCCCCCCCAAGTTGTGCATAGCTATTGCACAACATACACTGTATGAGACTTGTGATTGGGATGGAATTAGCAATGTTGGTGAGGAAGGTGCCCCCCCCCCCCCCCCCCACCCACTCTCAAATTGTGTAGCTTATTTTTTCCCATTAAAACTTAGGCAGCGTATTAGGGTCACTACCTTTTCATTTAATAATCTCTTTTTACAGATTAGTAATGTGTCTTTACAGATTAAGATTACTAGAAGACTGTCTTTACAGATCAATAATCTATATTTACAGATTATTAGAAGGCTGCTTTTACAGATTAATAATCTAGGAGACTGTTTTACAATTTATTTGGTGACTGTTTTTACAGACTATTAGAAAACTGATTTTACAAATTAACTAGCTATTCGATAATTATAGCATGCAGCCGAATGTACCCTATTACCCGGGCGTTTGGAGGAGTAGTTAGTGTTTAATTCCCATATAAACCGGACTTTGCGGGGGTTTGGGGGGGGGGATGTTTTTCTGTGCAAACCTTCGGTGCCATCTCGCTAGATCCTGCAAGTGGTGTACGTACTGCATATATAGTATGCTATAATATGTATGGTGATATATGTACACACAGGGCTATGGACATTAGTATGGATATGTGATGGCAAATTAGTGCCGAAGGTGGAGTTTCTCGAAAGTTTCCCCGCGAAACGGTTGACATTGCTATTGGCGTCGTGACGCCATGACGCGTACGCGACGTCATAGAAAGCTTGACCGCTGTTATTGTCCACTGTACAATCCAGTATGACATTATTCGGGTCAGGGAGGGCCGGGCTTCTCATACTGGACTGATAACGTAGTATAGGTGATATATAGTATTGGTACTTCTAATAGACCTGCATATTATGCTATGACTAGTATAGATAGTACGTAATGCTAGGTCAACCAGTATTGTGGGAGTGTGTGTGTGTGTGTGTGGAGGGGTGGGGTAGGGGTGGAGTTTATGCTTGATCGTCGTCTAGTGCGGTATTTCAAGGTAGTACGTAATGCAGTGTTGTGTTTTGTATGCTTGGTTTCTAGTCTCGTAGCAGAGTGTGAATGGTCATTGCCTGCGACAGTTAGCAAGCCTGCAGTAGTGCTACAAGTCAGTAGGAATGGTACAAGGGGAGAAGACTATATGACTGTGGGACTACAGTAGAAGCTAATTACCATAGGACAGAAAACTGAAGCCGATGGTAAGGCCACCTGTGTAGGAACTATATAAGAGCTTGGAATCCCACTTATGGAATCACTTTTATGGACTTCCTACGGAGTGCCTTTTTGAAAAACGACTGGCCTTTGGCCCCCTTTTTACCAAGATGAGGATAAGAGTTGTATGCAGAGTCACTCGATTGAGCAGTTTCGCTATAGCTTATTTGTTCGGTGGGATTCGAGTCGTTGGCTTTTGGGGATAATCATCAATCCTGTTTCTAACCTTTTTTGGAAAACGTTTGGCCCACGGCACTAATTTTTTCCGTGTTGTGAAAAAGCGTCGTATGTGGAGTCACTCGTTCGAGTAATTACACTATGGCTTTTTTGTTCGATGGGATTCTAGTCGTTCGAGCAATCGCAGATACTTAGCAAGCCTGTAGTTGTGCTACAAGTCAATTGTAATAGTATAAGGTACTAATGGTACAAAGCTGCAAGAGTGGTAGAAGATTATAGTATTTATTGGATGTCTACGAAAGAGGCAAGTCAGAGGACAGCTAGTTGAAGACAACATGGAAAGTTGGGAACCGATGTGTAGGAACTTTATAAGAGCTGGATAAGAGCTTGTAATCCCACTTATAAAATCCCACTGATGGAATCCCTTTTACGGAATCGATGGAGCAGACGCGTTCCGTGACACCCCCGTTTCCAGCAGCCCTACCTAAAAATTGACTGGCTTTTGGCACCCTTTTTCCAAGATGAGCATAAGAGCAGTATTTGCAGTGACTCTTTCCAGCAAGAGCTCTATCGCCCATTTGCTCGATGAGATACTGTTCTTATGCTCATCTCGGAAAAACGAAGTACCGAAGTCCAGTCGTTGTTCAGGGAAGTGCGGTGCCACGAAACGTGGCCATTCCATTGATTCCATAAAGGGGTTCTGTAAGTGGGATTCCATGCCCTTATACAGCTCTTATACAGTTCATACACAGGTAGCCTTACCGTCGGTTTCCATCTTTATCGTCAGCTATCTGTCCCATGACTTGTCTCTTTCGTAGACATTCAATACTATAATATCCTACCATGCACCCTCGCAGCTTTGTACCACTGCAGGCTTGCTAACTATCTCCGATTGCTCGAACAACTGGAATCCCATCGAGCAAATAAGCCACAGAGTAACTGCTAGAACCAGTGACTCCACATACGACTCTTATCTTTTATAAATAATATTTATTATAAAAAGGGTGCCGAAGGCCAGACGTTTCCAAAAATGGGTTCTGCAAGTGGGATGCCTAGAACAGGATTGCTGACTATTCCAAATAAGCTATCGAGCAATTACTGAGAGGTAATTGCTCGAAGGACTCTAATCCCACCGAGCAAGTAAGCTATAGAGCAATTGCTCGATGGAGTGACTCCACATACGACTCTTATCTTCGTCGCGGTTAAAAGCGGTGACGAAGGTCAGCTATCTTTCAAAAAGGGATTCCGTAGGGATTCAGTAAAGAGGATTCTACAAGTGGGATTCCTTAAGTGGGATTCCAAACTCCTATATAGCTCCTATACAGGTGGTTTTACCATCGGCTTCAGCTTTCTGTCTAACTTTTAGCTTCTACTGTAGTGGCCGGCCCCCCACTCCTATAGTCTTCTACCATCACTACAGACTTGTAGCACGACTGCAGGCTTACTGACACAAATGACGACTCTACCCTCGGCCAAGTCTTAGCATGTCAGAGGACCATCCATACTCTGCTACGAGACTAGAAACTACGCATACACAACACAACACTACATTACGTACTACCTACATCATCTGCGGGACAGCATACCACCCCAGACGGATAGCGTTTCAAAGGGTTAAACAGGGACCTACAATAGGTATATACCGTCCATACGATACTAGACAACCAGACATTAACCCCTCCTAAAATAGCGCTATCCTTATGTTCTATCTATACCATTCCATGCATTACCCTACCCACCCTACAATATCTTCTGGCCCAGTATTACATACTAACTATTCCAGGCATAGGATTGTACAAAGCAATCGGCAGGTTAATACAACAAGGATTAAGGGTGGGATCAACAGAGGTATATAACGCCCATACTATACTGCCAAATTCGCAAACCACCAAGGACTATCTCTCAATACCGCACTAGACAAGGACCATGCATCATCTCCGACGCGACAATACTGGCTGATCTAGCATTACGTATTATTTATTTATTTATTTATTTATTTATTTATTGGTGTTTTAAGGTCACATACTTATGCACAATTGGTTAATCATGACCGTGACAGTTTTACGGGTGGAGGAAGCCGGAGTACCCAGAGAGAACTACCGAGCAACGACGAGCAGCTGCCAACTTCCCAACATCGTAACTCCGCACTGCAGCACAGGCGGGGTTAGATTGGTTGAAGACATGCGCACCATCGACGTGCAGTACGCCTTAGTACACGGCTTCATCGTGTGGACAATCGGGGTTGAGTGCCTTGCCCAAGGACTCAACGCGGGAGTCCGAATCGAACGCTCAGATGGTCACCCATCCGAGGATTAACCAGGCTCGACGTTGCTTAACTTTGGTGATCGGGCGAGGACCGGTTACTGCAACGCCACCGCGCCCCAGCATTACGTACTACCTATACAGGTCATAAAGGTCGATTAGTAGTACCAAGGACTAATAGTGTAACTACATGGGTATATACCACCCATACTATACTACGATATCAGTCCAATACGAGAAGCCCAAAACACCCTGACCCGCATAAGGTCATACCAGATTGTACAATGGACAACATCAGCAGTTAACGTTTCTATGACGTTGCGTGCGGATCAGGACGTAACGACATCAATAGGAACGTCACCCATTTCACGGGGAAACCTTTCTTGAAGCCCCACCTTCACCATTAATTTTCCATCACATATCACCCACACTATATACCCTCAGCCCTGTGTTTACATATATCACTATACATATCATAGCATACTATATATGCAGTAGTTGCAGAATCTAGCTGGATGGCGCCGCAGTTTTGCACAGAAAACATTTGCTTCCACCCAAAGTTCGGTTGCTATTGGAATTTAACACTAGCTGCTCCCCAAAAGCACGGGTAATAGAGCACGATCTGGTAGATGCTACACTACTGACTAATCATCGAATAGTTAGTTAATTTGTAAAAGCAGGTTTTTAATCATCTGCAAAAGCTGTCTCCTTATAATTTGTAAATATATATTATTATATATTATTATTAAATTGTAAAAACAGTCTCCTAATAATCTGTAAATACAGATTTCTTATCTGTAAAAATAGTCTTGTAATAATCTGTAAAAACAGTCATCTAATAAATTGTAAATAGTCTCCTAATAATCTGTAAAAACATATTACTAATCTGTAAAAAAACGGATAATAAAATGATTTTGCTGACCCTAGTACCCTGCTGTAAAAACTCCCGAGAACCTCGGAAGTGGAGTGACCATGGGCTCGTTATAACATTTCCGGTGACTAATAAAAACAAACATATGAATATATATACCTTCCCATTTTTCTGACAAATGCCTTTCCCGCGTTCGTCTCACCCTCTTCAGCTCAATAAAATCTAAAAATTTTAAAAGCACAGACGATCTGACTAACACCGCACAGAATTCTCTGATTGCACAGAGATTCCGTGGGCTGATTGAGCAATGTGTTTACACTAACACCGCACAGAATTCTCTGATTGCACAAAGAATCCGTGGGCTGATTGAGCAATGTGTTTATATGAAACAAGAAACCTCTGTGAAACTTTATCAGTATCAACTTTCTAAGTTCTTCAATTAACTTAATTGTGACAGCATAACCTGGAAACTTTTTTTCAGTTTCAAGCTATTTATCGCACATTTAATATAGGTGTGAACAAGTTATTTCTTTCTGCGAGGTAAATTATGAGATAAACTTAAAACGTGTCAACAAGGACTGCCCCAGTGGATTGCTAATTTCCACATCTGTGTGTGTCAAGACTCCACAAGGAATTCAATTATTTCATGATACACATGTGACACCAGCATGATGGATACCAGAATTGAGTGGAAATGTTGAGGTTGGATTGTTTTCAAAGTTCAAGGAGCTTTAAAATTTTTATGAAGAGCTTTGTAAGACTAGCGCCTTCCCACTTTGGTTACTTATTTTACCATCAGTAGCTTATGGTTGTTGTTTCTTTTTGCACTAAATGTCAGTAACATCTCCGCTAATATTTTCAAACTACCTTCATGTACTTAACACATATAAAGATTGGGAGAAAGAACATGATAGAGACAAACTAACTTCATGAACTTAACACACACAAAGATTGGAAGCAAAAACATGATACAGACAGACAAACTACCTTCATGAACGTAACACACGCAAAGATTGGGAGCAAAAACATGATACAGACAGACAGACTACCTTCATGAACTTAACACACACAAAGATTGGGAGCAAAAACATGATACAGACAGACAAAGTACCTTCATGAACGTAACGCACACAAAGATTGGAAGCAAAAACATGATACAGACAGACAAAGTACCTTCAAGAACGTAACACACACAAAGATTGGAAGCAAAACATGATACAGACAGACAAACTACCTCCATGAACCTAACACACACAAAGATTGGGAGCAAAAACATGATACAGACAAAGTACCTTCTTGAACTTAACACACACAAAGACTGGGAGCAAAAACATGATACAGACAGACAAACTACCTTCATGAACGTAACACACACAAAGATTGGGAGCAAAACATGATACAGACAGACAAACTACCTTTATGAACTTAACACACACAAAGATTGGGAGCAAGAACATGATACAGACAGACAAAGTACCTTCTTGAACTTAACACACACAAAGATTGGGTGCAAAAACATGATACAGACAAACAGGCAGGTGTGTGGATGTTACTGTAAATAAATACTGTTCAGCCCAAATTATAAACTAAACAGAGACAGACAGAAAGACAGACAGACAGACAGAGCCAGACAGACAGACAGACAGACAGACAGACAGACAGACATAAGGATTATATGGGTGGAGGGACTGATGGATGGACCACGAATAGAGACAGATTATCGCAGAGTCAGGCAGGCAGGCAGGCAGACAGACAGGCAGACAGACATTCTATGGATATACAGGTGGACGAATGAACATACAGATAAGACAGGCAGAGTCACACTCCGACACACGAGCACATGAACTTGCTAACGAATTGCATTATCTTACAATCAAACTTCGTTTGTCCTTTTTTGAGAAATAAATTCTTTGAAAGAATGATTCAAATGAAAGGTAAATGCAAAATATTTTTTTTTAAATATTATCCTCAGCATGTACTCCAAAGCAAGAGTATTTTCTGCTGTCTACCCTGTTGGTACACTTTTTCATCAGTTCAGTGATCATTCTTTCCCATGAAAGTAGCATTTGGTTGATAAAATAGGAACAGGCCAAGCTTTTTTATGCAGCTGCCGAAAAAATCACCAAGAAAAATGACCATTTTTGGCAGTGGAGAAGGGAAAGGAGAGGAAATTCCAGGAGCATAGGCTCGCCTATTAGACTGGGGAGGTGTGTAGTCCGTCATGGCATCGGCCGCCTAATGAGTGTTTTCGATGAGAGAAGAAATTCTTTCCTTGAAGCTTTTTGATGATATTTATCATCTAATTAAAGGGGAAATTTCAAAGCACTACTAATAGAGCATGTGCACAGTACGTGGAGAATGTATTGTCACTAAATCACTCATAGAGTGGAGATTTCACTCAAGCAATTTTTGCAAATTTGTTGCAAATCTTATCAAGCACAAGCAAGTTCCAGCCAATGGACCTCCGTGTTAAACCCGGAGGTCTGCTGGCTGAAATGTTGCTTGTTTTTTTGTTCATATATGCAGAATTTGAAAGTGATACTTTGGGTGATAACTCCAGTCCACGTGTGATTTAGTTACAATTCACTCTCCACATACTGTATATAGTCGGGTGTCATTTACAATGGGGACTGGCTGGGAATACATATGGGCGCGGTGGCTTAGTAGGTAGAGGTACAAGCTGTAAGCCGAGAGGTCCTCGATTCGAATCCCTAAGGCGTACTGTACGTCGATGGTGCACCCGTGTTCAACCAATTCCAGCCCTGCTTGTGTGGAGTTATGTTGGGAAGCTGACAGTTGCTCGCCGTTGCTCAGTGGTTCTCTTCGGATACTCCGGTTTCCTCCATCCGCAAAACTGTCATGGTCACGATTGGATATTGTGCAGAAATATGTGACCTTATACACCAATAAATAAATAAATAAATAAATAAATAAATAAATAAATAAATAAATAAATGGGAATACATCTGAATATTTTAATTTTCCCAGACACCTACCTCACAGTAACAAGAAAAGGAAAAGTTGCAAATATTTCATTTACTTTTCAAACTGAATAGTATTTGTGCGACTTTAACAAATATGATCATAACAAAATAGAACAAATAACTGAACTTGATACGATGAATGGACTCTTTGAATTATCTAATTTGCATCACAGACCACTTTCTATACAGCAGAAAACTTAATAAACTGAAGTACCCTGCTTCGTGCTGACTACTTTTTCCGTCTACCCCCACTACACAGTACAAAACTCAATGTTGTCCCAACTTTGGATAAAAACTGGGGAAATGACTATTCAGCAGACCTGAAATGATCAGAAAGAAGTTCTCTGACAACTTTTATCGGGATCAAATGTCATATAAAATAGCACCAAAACAGACAGTAGTGCAAAAAAGGGCATATTTAGTGAACTTCTCAGTATGATATGCTAGCATCCCCAAATGTACCCTCTACGACTGTCTGGGGATAATCAGGGCCTATATTTCGACGCGTATCCGCGAGTCGATTCAAGTGAACATTCGCGGAAACACAGCTACGGGAATCCACTTCGATTCGTGTGATCTGAGTACTAAGATTCACGCAGAAGGTGGAAGAAAGGAATAAAGTTGCATGAAGTGGAAAAAGAGATATATCAATAACGCACTAATAGTACTGAATGACATTTCCTGATAATACATCCAGTGCCTGTGGTCAACATGAGCTAATACTGTGACTATATGATTTTCCAACGCAGGAATCTTTAACCATATTAACCCGAGCGGCCACTTTTCCGGCCAGGAACACGATACGACTTAATGTCATTATATAGGATGGCTGTTCAGTAATGTGTGGGGCAGACCAATCAACATATTCAACGTGCATCCCCGAGGCTGCACGTTGAATATATTGATTGGTCTACCCCAGATAATGAAATAGACTCTTCCAATTGCTGCCATTGAATCGACATGGAAGATACCACTAGAGTTCAAGTTAATAACAGAATGAGGGTTTCAGAAAGGTCGGCAGCGCACAGGTAGACCTGACGCATTTGTCTCCATCCAAAAAACAAACTCCTGAATCTTGCTGCATCTTGACACTAAAAAATTGAAATGTTCTGATAGGTGACATGAACCCAAAAGTCTTAATCTCCAGTGGCAGATTCAATGTCGTCATTAATTGTTAGAAAATACTGAAAAAGTCTACATATTACTCGAAGCTATTCTTGTTACTCTAAGTTATTCTTGTATTTTTTGTTGTTGTTGTGGGTTTGTTTTTTTTTTTTTTGGGGGGGGGGGGGGGGTTCACTTGATGACCGCCCTTTATTTTATGTGTCTTTTTTGTAGAGAAAGTGAAATCTTCCCTATACCACGCCTTGTTCTGGTTGCATAACGCGTTGCGCTCTTCATGTGTATGCCCCAAACAGGGGGGGGGGGGGGGGGGGGGGGGGGGGGAGGGGGGGTACTTGCCAACAGAAATAAAACAGGAGGCACCAAGGGGCCTGAAGCGCTCATCTTTCATCTTGAACAGAACACAATATAAACAGAGTCTAACAATGATTCAACATTAAGCAATCCATCTCCATAGGATACACTGTCAATGCTTAAGTCCCTCAGGAGTGACCAAAATAATCCGGGCATCATGCCTTCTCTTCAGTTGATCATAATGTAAAATGTAGAGCTCCTCTATGAAGCCCCTTGATACAACCTATGTGAACTAATCTTATTTACACACCTCTAGAGGTACTGAATAGAAAATTTCTAATTCTTCAGCTACATGGCCAATTCCGGCTCCCATAGGGAGCCCAAATATTAACCCAGGCTCTCGATTTGAACAAAGTTACAGCTGACTTCCCTAGAGATGTTGTGTACCAAATATGAAAGAATTCTGAGCAATTTCTGACTGTTGGATCTGAAGAAGAGAAATTTTAAAGAAATTTCTTTATATTGCACTAAGTTGAAATTTGGGCTACCACAGCGAGCCCAAATATTAACCTACGGATCTGAATTGAACAAACTTGAGATGTTGTATACCAAAATGAAAACATTCTAACTAGTGGATCTGAAGAAGATTTTTGAAGAAATTCCCTCATATTGTACTAAGTTAAATTTCTGGTTCCCACATGGAGCCCAAATATTAACTCGGGCACTCGAATTGCGCAAACTTGAATCTGACCCCCATAGAGATGTTGTATACCAAATATGAAAGTATTCCGACTGGTGGATCTGAAGAAGAATTTTAAAGAAATTTCCTCATATTAGTTCAAATTTAGGCTACCATAGTGAGCTCAAATATATACCTATGGATCCGATTTGAAAAAAAACTTTAATCTGACCCCACAGAGATGTTGCATACCAAATATGAAAGCATTCTGACTGGTGTATCTGAAGAAGACGATTTTTAAAAATTATCCCCTATACTGAACTAAGTTAAAAGCCCAAATATTAACCTTGGGACTTGGTTTGAATACTCTTGAATCGGGCCCTCATAACAATGATGTATACCAAACATTAAAAGATTCTGACTGGTGGTTTTGAAGAAGATTTTTAAAGAATATTCCCCATATTACCCCAAGTTAAAAATGCGGGCTTCTGTATTGAGCCCAAATATGACCCAATGGGCTTTATTTTAACAACCTTGTATCTGACCCCTCCCCCTCCCCTCCTATGAATGCTGTATACCGAATATCAAAAGATTCTGATGATTGGTTCTGGAGAAAAGAATTTTTTTAAAAAATTTTTGCAAATATGCTGACTCGGCATTTTTTCGATGCCCACTACAGAACACCCTAACATAATTCTATTGGTCGTAAGTGTGCTTCATACCCAATAACAGAGCTGTTTACTGTGTGGTTTGGGAAATATGGGAGTTTGAAAATATTTCTATATTTAGCTCCCAGGGTTCCAATGGCGATGCGGGAATTTTCTTTTTGCATGAGTCGAGTACTTATGACCCAATAATACCACATACCAAATTTGGTTCAAATCGGACCATCAGTTCAGAAAATAGAAATTTTGGGCGAGGGCCAAAAATCTTACCCCTTCCATTACAAAGCCAAATATTGCTTCACGGACTTCGTTTGAAAAATAATCTGATTCTACACCTCGAAAGGAAGCGCCGTAACAAATATCAAGTCATTGTACCCACGGGTTCACGAGAAAATTTTAAAAATATTTTGGAGCGTTTTCCCCCACTCCCTCCCTATGGGGCTGGGCATGTTGAGTGGAACAAAAATGCAGTGCCCCTTCGGGACCATCACTCACACACATTTTCACTTGAATTGGCCCAGTGGTTTTGGAGGAGAAGACCAGATCATGGTGATGACGGACGACGGACTAGCTCACACGGTTTGACTTTTGTCAAGATGAGTTAAAAAGGTATCTATGATGAGGAATAGCGATTGGAATCAGTGACGTAAATTGTCAATCATCTTCCAAACAGTTTATCTCTGCAACGGGCGTTGTGTTATCATCAGCGAAATTGCCTTTGTGAATTTCACTATAAAATTGCCTCTGATGAATTTCAAACGCCTGTTACGACACTGATCTTATACAAGGGGGCGTGAACACTATGCAATTGACAGTTAAAGTCAGCCATTTGCGGTAAACTCGATTACAGATTAAACTTGAGATTTCGCTTGTTTAGAATGAGAAAACGAGCGTGGGAGAAGAGGTGTGGGAAGGGGCTGACAATTTAACTTGAGTTCATTTTATTGATCTTTTTGCAACTTGAATAAACTCATTTGATTTGATTTTGCATCAGTTTCAGGATTTTGTAAAGCATTCCTTGTTCATCTAGCCCCATAGGCCTATCAAAATGAAATAAGCCTAAACGAAACCGAGAAGTAACTCTTTCCAAATCCGAAATAAAAACCGAGGGCAATTGCACAGCCGAACAGCTCTATATAATGATGATTATTATCCCGCACAAGTGAGGGATAAAGTGTAGAGCTCCTTTCGTCTGTCCTTCCGCCCGTCCGAACATTTTTATGGCATAACTTGAACAATACTTAACAGATTTCAATTCTTTTTGGTATATGTCTGTCTAGCAACAATGTTTACGTCAAGTTCGATGAACACCGATATCTCTTGAAAATTAAGGGTGTTATGGCCCTTTGTTATGAAAAATATTCTGTAAATCTTCTTTATGGCATAACTTGAACAATAGTGAAGGGATTTCAATTCTTTGCATCTATGCCTCTCTAGCAGCAATGTCTGCATCAAGTTCGATGACCAGCGATATCCGATGAAAATTGTGGGAGTTACTGAATTTGTTCAATAAAAATATAGTATAATTATTTATGGCATAACGTTAACAATAAAAACCGGATTTCAATTCTTTTCGGTATATGTCTTTATAGCAACAATGTCTACATCAAGTTTGATGACCAGCGATATCCGATGAAAATTATAGGAGTTATTGCCCTTTGTTAAAAAACATCGTGTAATGCTTTTTTATGAAATAACTTGAACATTTAGTAACAAAATATCAAAACAAATTGTAAATATTTCTTTGGGAACAATGTCTACTTCAAATCGATGATGACCACCCTCGTTCGATGAAAAGTTATTGCCCTGCCCCCCCCCCCCACCCCCTCCCCGCCATATAGGCATTTTTTTTTTGCTCTGAAGTGCATTTTGAACGTTTTAAAGTGACTGCTTGCAGAAGAAATTGTTGACTCCAATGACCCTACCCGCACCCCCATGTCAATTAGGCATTTTTTCTTAGCTTCGAAATGCATTTTGAAGGATTTAGAGTGAGTACATGCGGAAAAATATTTTTACTCCCATGACCCCCTACACCCCCCCCCCCCCCCCCCCGGTCAATTAGGCATTTTTTCTCTTTTGCTACAAAATGTATTTTGAAGAATTTAGAGTCATTACATGCAGACAGAAAAAAAATATTGTACTCATAACTCACCCCCAAAATCCCACCCACCCCCACCCACCTTATCCGGTCAGTTACGCTTTTTTCTTTTTTTTTTTTTTTTGCTCCAAGATGAGCATGGCCGGATTTGGGGTGATTTTATGTGGGCAAAGAAAACACCTATGCTCCCGCTCCCAAATTGGGGGGGGGGGGGGGGGTGCGGGGGAGGATTAGCAGAGCTTGGCGATGCAGATCTCTTGTTTGTTTTGCATTCCTAGACCTATGCATAGTGGTTTCATACCTTCTGATAGTCGGGCGACTTGAGAAGGAGAAGAAAGTATAATTTGCTATTCGTCTGACGCGAATTTTTCCGACATGTTACTGGAACAAATTAATTCGACCTATTTGTTCATGACCCAATGCTACAAGTCACACATACTTGTAATTTGACAAGATCAAACGGAACTAAGCATCATTCAGAACCATTTCTATCAGATAAACGTCTTGAATCTAGCCTGGAAATGCCTGGTACAAATATGAAAACGTGGACAAATTGTATGGCTCTTGGAGAGTGAAATCCTAATTATCCTACAAATATATCTCATTACAAGAAAATTCTCAAAATATACATTCAGATGCAAGGAAATGAGAATGTTTAGACCCTGGAATTCAAATTTGCTTGCGACGGGCTGGACCATGATTACCTCGTCAATCGCCGTCATCGCCATAACCTCTCACAGCACAGATTTCAGCCCCATTCATTTCCCATGGAAACGCTGTACTGTGGGTATTAACAGACGGTATTTGGGAACAGCAGCATCAACTCCCCACCCTCACTCCATGCAATCCTGGGGCCGAAAACCTCGCGCGACTAAATTTACGAGAATATATTTGGATTCTCTTAAATTTTGACAAAATATAAGCCCTACTCATTATGACTCTGCCTCCTCCGGAGCATATATGCCGAAACTTAATAAAAATGATTTTGCTGATGCTTCCCTGCTGTCACCCTATGGGAAGCATATTTGTAGCTGGATTGAGCCACCAGCAGTAATGACTGTTATAAGAAAGAGAGATCATCTAAATATTAGTCAGTTGAATCTGCCTGGAAAGCAATAATTATGGAAAGCCATACTATTTCCGTGCAATTCATTGTGAAGTAAGTAGATTCAAGAAAATACGTCACATTACCATTTATGGTTTGTTTAACCCTTTACCTCAATCTGCTTTTTTGCAAAAATTAAAATAAACTGAATTTCATATTTTGGCAAAATGTTATCATTTTCAGTAAAATCAAATCAATATGGATGTCACTGACACCGGCTGGGTGAGCCAGTTCCAATAACACCCATCTTTGTATGTTTTTTAAAAATAAGTTCCCAATCTGGTATATTTCCGTCTAATTAGCATTTATATTTTGGCCGATTTACTGGTCATTTTGGCAGATAAGTTAGGTGAAGGATTGAAATAGAATTCATCGACCCCGAAGTACAAAATATAATACCACCCAAAACATCGGCATAGGATTCCCCCAAACCCAGCCTCAATTCATGGTGAATAAACAGGATAACTCCAAATAGTTATTAAAGAGAAGGTGGGTGTCGTGAAATTGTGCGAAAAAACATTCAAGAACCTTTTTCAGTGGTGGACTGGCGGTGGGTTATCATTTTTGGGCGAAATTGAAAAAAACAAAACTCGCATATGTTCCTAGAATTAAGCCCCCCCCCCCCCCCCCCCCCAATAAAAGCCTGAGGCCTTTTTTTCGACCCTGCATAAACACGCTGTATACACATTCTAGTGTGTTTGGGGATGGGGGTGGGGGGGGGGGGTGGACTCGTTATCCTTATTAAAAGTCCGAAAATGAATTCGAAGGAAGCAATTTATATTCATCGAATAGATTTGGGCCCATATCTTCTGTTTCTCAGAAAATTACTACCGAGAAGTTTATCATTATGAAGTAATAACTAAATAAGTGCTCCCTGAACTGTAGGCCTATAGGTTTTCCAGATCATGATGAATAATCACTGAACGATTGCATGGAGTGGTAGCTGTGGCACTGTCCGAAAACTGGATTACCCAATATATAAAATACCAACCACCTATTCCAATATCTATCATACTAGTAGAAATATATATGCTTACCTTTTGAGTCTTGAGGGCTTCTATATCGACACCTCTTTTCAACAAAAACTTGTACATTTTCTCAGTTTGTTCTGCCATGCTGCAGCGACGACTAAAAGGGAAATGGAAAGACACTCAATATCAAGTAAAACTGGAAAGAAAACTTTCAGCAGATTTGATTTTAAATGAACAACAATATCCGGTCAATCTTCAGCCAGACTAAACATCAAACAGCAGAGACAATAGGCTAAGTTGCGAAAGAGTTAATTCATTTTAATATATCAAACTGATTTTGGTATTTGAAATGAACACCGTACGTTGGCTATCAGCCAAGTGCCTTTGATCTCTTTTTGCAGTCAGTGAGAACGTGTCTCTTGAAATCTCTTCCGAAGTGAATCGACAACAACGGACCCCACTTCTCAACTATGATTTTTTTACCCGAACATTTAAAACTCCATTATTTTCCCTTTACCTCAACTAACGGCAAAACAGACCCCTCACTTGATACTGGAAGCGGGGTGAAGAACATGGGCTTAATTCTCACAGCAAAAGATTTGTCTGGTGGGCTCTTATTTTTTGTTTCAGAATGCATCCAATCAACTGTGAACTGAAAAGCATCACTTTTAACTGTGCCTTTAAGAGAACAATCATTGAAACTAACCTTTAAATCCATTATTTTTCTGGTGTATTCTTTTCCGCAACCTTCACTCCGCCAGAGCAATGAGCACCACGCGTCTGTCTGGAATAATGTTTCCACTCAAAACAAAACCGTGTTGACTTTAAAAGAATATTTTTTTCGTACTTACGAAAAAGTTTTCGTACTTACGAAAGTGTTTTCGTACTTACGAAAGTATTTTCGTAGTTACGAAACAGTTTTCGTACTTACGAAAGTATTTTCGTACTTACGAGACAGTTTTCGTACTTACGAAAAAGTTTTCGTACTTACGAAAGTGGTTTCGTACTTACGAAAATGTTTTCGTAGTTACGAAAAAGTTTTCGTACTTACGAAAGTGGTTTCGTACTTACGAAAGTGTTTTCGTAGTTACGAAAAAGTTTTCGTACTTACGAAAGTGTTTTCGTACCTACGAAAGGGATTTCGTACTTACGAAAGTGTTTTCGTAGTTACGAAAAAGTTTTCGTACTTACGAAATTGTTTTCGTACTTACGAAAGTATTTTCGTAGTTACGAAAGTGTTTTCGTAGTTACGAAAAAGTTTTCGTACTTACGAAAGTGTTTTCGTACTTACGAAAGTATTTTCGTAGGTACGAAACAGTTTTCGTACTTACGAAAGTGTTTTCATAGTTACGAAAAAGTTTTCGTACTTACGAAAGTGTTTTCGTACCTACGAAAGGGATTTCGTACTTACGAAAGTGTTTTCGTAGTTACGAAAGTGTTTTCGTAGTTACGAAAGTGTTTTCGTAGTTACGAAAGTGGTTTCGTACTTACGAAAGTGTTTTCGTAGTTACGAAAAAGTTTTCGTACTTACGAAAGTGTTTTCGTACTTACGAAAGTATTTTCGTAGTTACGAAACAGTTTTCGTACTTACGAAATTGTTTTCGTACTTACGAAATTGTTTTCGTACTTACGAAAGTATTTTCGTACTTACGAAAGTGTTTTCGTAGTTACGAAAGTGGTTTCGTACTTACGAAAGTGTTTTCGTAGTTACGAAAAAGTTTTCGTACTTACGAAAATGTTTTCGTAGTTACGAAACTTAATTTTTTTTTTTTAGCGTGGCAGCAATACGCTTCCGTAGTATTATATGTCTCGATACGCACACTGTTGATAAAATGAACAGAAAAAGTTACAAAATGTCAAAACATGGTAAATGCGCCGTTTTCGTATTTTTAACTGGGTTTAAACATAAAATATTAGTCAAACGTTCACTGTAAAAAGCCAGCTTCTGTGTTTTTCTGCTACTCTACAAGAAAATGCCCGAGGTTTGTGAAATGATGCGCACATCGATGATACAACTTTGCTGACATTTCAAAATTTCAATTTTTATATGGAATTGCCATAACCATAGTGTTAACCCTTTACCCAACGTAAAGGCCAAAACCGGCCATCGCTATACTCAAAAATCATCAGTTAATTTTCATTATTTTTTCATTTTTTATCTCAAAAACATAGGTTATGACCCCTCATTGGAACGATCGCGTCGAGCTCGTTCCAATGAGGGGTCATAACCTATGTTTTTGAGTCAAAAAATGAAAACAATTAGTTGTTCAAGAATTGTTTTGGCAAGTGTCGTCTGCTTTTCATGTTAGGTAAAGGGCTAACTTTAGAAAACTAAAGGGGGTTTCCTATATGCCTCTTCCAATGACGAATATTGGTAGCCAAATATTTCGTTTTGAGAGAATGGGGAGAAATACAGGTGTACTTACATCTACTGCCGAGTGAAAGCTCAGTCCACATCAATCCCACGAGCAGAAACACTAACAATAAAACCTTCGAGTAAGACATTTTACAGCCGAACACCTGAATCTACAAAAGCACAAACATAACAGCATCAAAATCTCTCCACACACACAAAGGTTCATAGTAAGAAAAAAAGAGAGAGAGAGAGAGAGAGAGAGAGAGAGAGAGAGAGAAAGTAGGCGGGGGCTTAGTAAGAAGCTCAGTTGAAGGAAACGAAGCTAGGAGACAAACATCGAGCAATTAATTTTTCAAATCAATGGGGATGGGGTGCTTTTATTTTTATTCTTGTGTTTGATAACAGGTGGACTAAAAATCCGTTCAGATTAAATTCTTTCCCTTCAGACTCTTTGGTGCACATCCACAGAAAAAAATGTAGCCTTCAAGTTGTGGCACCTGAACTTCGGGGGGTGGGGATTAGCGAATTAGCCCTATATAATCTGACAAGTACATGTCGTGAATGCGAAAACATTGTTCCTTCTAAAATTGCGCTGACAAGCTCACTTCCCAATATTTGTGCAGTGGCGCGTCTAGAAAATGTAAAATAAATAGAGGCCGCTAGGCTGAGGGTGCACCAAATATGATACAAGCATCATCTGAGCTGCGAAACAGCCAGCCCTGGGAATTTTTTTTTGAAATTTGAGACTAAAAACGTAATTTCCTTGCCTTAAAATCCGCTGGGCGGTGGATTCCTTGGGCAAATATTGGAGTGGATTTGTTCGAGTAATTCTGCCTTCATCTTATAGGGACTAACAATGTCATGATATAGGCATCATAGAGCCATAGTTGTTGAAAGCAACGTAAAGCCCCAATCAAACCAGTTTAGACAAACTAAATGTATAGCTTAAACCTTTACCTAACATGAAAAGCAGACGACACTTGCAAACAAAATTCTTGAATAACTAATTTTTTACATTTTTTGTCTCAAAAACATAGGTTATGACCCCTCGTTGGAACGAGCTCGACGAGCTCGTTCCAACGAGGGGTCATAACCTATGGTTTTGAGAAAAAAAATGAAAAAATAATGAAAATTAATTGGCGATTTTTGAGAATAGCGCTGGCCGGTTTTGGCCGTTACGTTGGGTAAAGGGTTAATATTCTTACAAATCAAATATAAATTAGCATTTTTCTAATTTTATCTCTTATATAATAGTGATATGTACTTCGAACAGTCTTGTTTCTGTAAATCATGGCATATGCAGGCATGGGTGAGCACTGTGCTTGCTGTGGCCAAACGAAGTTTACTATTTTGCTTCTACCATACCGGTACTATAACCTATGTGTTGCAAATATTGGTTGAGTAAATGGGGACTTGTTTTCTTCTGGCTCAAGAAAAGCAAACCTTGCGTTTTTGTTTTTGTTATGGCACCTGCATAGCAGGGTGGCTATCAAAAAGACTCTTTTTTTGTTTTTTGTTAAATCAGACTTTTTTTTATTTTTGTTGAAATAAAAAATAACATTTTCAATTTTTTCATTTTGAAAAATCAGTCCCATCTGGCTATTAAGACTCATTAGACAGTAATATATATACTATGTTTCATTTTAAAGAATGTTCCATCAAAAAACTTGAATATGAATGAATTATTTTGTGAATGGATACTTTAGTCGACTTTAGGAGAAAACTGTCAGATAATTTTATTTTTCGTTCAATATCGGACATCCACCCCCATCCTCAAGTCATTTTTTGGTGAAATTCTCCAATATTTTTCATATTGAGTGGGTTACCTTTGTTAATAATGCTTCTAAATGGGCTTTTATGATCAATTCGTGACATTTTGTTACAGTTTGGGACACAAAAGATGCCATAAAAGTGAAAAAGGAAACAAAATACATTAAAACCCTTTACCCAGCGCAGACGATTTCAAAATTTATTATTTTAAATATCATTTTTAAAATTCTTTCAAAATTTCAACAAAACCATATCATGTGACCCCTCTTTGGAACGAGCTCGTTCCAAAGAGGGGTCACATGATATGGTTTTGTTGAAATTCTTCGAAAAATAATATTTTATCAGTTGCGGAATATGCATATTACGCGGGCGGATGCTGGCGATTCGTTGGGTAAAGGGTTAATTGTTTTTGCGCACTTTTTTAACACTTCACCACCATCCGCCCAGCTATGTTCGCGCATTTGTGTGGACGGGTATTGATCGTCCAGATGTAAGAAAGCAGCGTTCTTTCGGTTCGAAAAAATCAAAATTTTATCCGGGTCCGGGGCCCCCTCAGTATATTAATCGCCCATATTTTGTTCCACAAACAAAGTTGAAACACACAGGTTTTAACATATAAAGTCACACAAAGCAAGATTTGAGAATCAAAGAAATGACATTTCGGTGGACCAGTTTTCAATTTTTCCACCGAGACGTCTGGGATATTTGTTCCACATCTCTACCACTACCATCATCACCACAGCCCTTTGCAGGAGCGAACTACGGAGGTGTGAGCCCCCCCCCCCCCCACCACCACCACCCCCCCCCCACCCCCCAATAATTTTCCAGTCGGGACATTTGCACCTGGATTGGAGTCTTTTAGATACGATTTCTCTCGTGCTGCGAAACCCGTTCTTTCTTAAATTACTGCATTTGATACTTGGACATGTGTCACAATCAAAGTCGGTCAAACAAATGGGGGTTTGTAGTACCCGATGCGGGTTGTTGGGGTGGGGCAGCATGATCAATTTGGAATACCGTTACCGTACATTCAACTACTACATTTATTTTTTATTTATTTAACAATAAATTTCTAAGAAGTCCTGGGATGGGGGAGGGATCGGATAAAATCTACAGGAACATCTGATGATTTTTAACTTTCGACATGTTATACCATCCATCCACCCTTTTTTCGACAGTTTTTCCAGCCAATTTCTGACAAAAAACATTCAGCCATACTCGGCATTCACTACAGTTTAAAATCGTCCACGGAGTTCCAATGTGTTCTATGTGCCTACTGGCACATAGAACATATTGGAACTCAGGGGACGGCATGTTGACATGGTCTCCATATCAATATTATTTTTTCTGTATTATTCGACCACAGTGACTGTCTTCGCGTGAAGTTGATGAGCACGTTGTATTTAAAAACGTCTTCAAAATATGGTGCGTTTTTTTGCAAGTCTGTGGTCTGTATATTCAACAACCCAACATGGCGCCACTTGGTCACGTGACTATGACGTCTCATGAGGTCCCAATAAGATCTCCCCAAAAAGGCACGAAAACCACATTACATACTATGATCTGCGTTTGAAAATGTAGATTGACAAACAATAGAGTTACAGTCTATAAGACTATAATTACAAATCCATCAAAATGTTAAGATTTAAAAAAATTCAAAATCTTGAAATTTGAATCTGTCACCGAATGTTTTAAAGTATGTACTTATTGGTGTAAATTGCTCTCTTGCTCCTCATTCTTGAATCTTCCAAGAAAGCAAATCTTGCAAAATTCAACACAAAACTTTTTGAAAGAAATTTGTAAAAATTTAAAATTAAAATTAAAATTTGGAATTCCGGGTGAAATACTGCCATCAGTGTTAGAGTAAAAGTTTGTGGGCCACGTGAGATTTAATTTCGGATTTTCTGTTTGCTTTTGTATTTTTGAAACTGTAAAATTTCTGAAAAATTGGATAACCAAAGTCCTAAATAGAGGATCGCTTTGTCATAAGCACGTGATCTGTCAGCGCGCACCTAACGGAAGAATGATAAGATACCATAGCACTTACCTCAGCGAATGTGACTCATATGATCGCGTGGATGCAAGATTGGATTGTGACAACAGAATGCACACTGCAGCATATTTATACCCCTAATAGATCCGGGACCGCCCCTTTCACACAACAAAACAAGCTTAACACCTAAAGACTGAAGTCGGGTCTCTTCGCCTGGGTTTGGCCCAGGAGTCCAGGATTCTTGGGTTAGCCCTCCACCTCCGGCCAAACATGGTCTACAAGACTGTATTTAAATACGGGTTTTCAGGCCATGTTTGGACTAGCCCCCCCCCCCCCCCCCCCCCCCCCCAGGTGTCGACTCCAGTGCCAACAGTTAAGAAGTCAGCTGTGTCGTGAAGGGAGGAGCTCTTTGCTTGACTTGACCAACGGTTGTAATTTTAGACAGCATGATTCTTGAAGTAATAACTTTATTAAATCAACTTGACGTAATAACGTTATCACTTCAAGAAATGTACAGTCAAAAGCTATAACTCGTGGTCACTGGATACTCACGATGTACTTGAAAATTTGAAACATGCTTCAAAAAACGTCATTTTGACCGCCAAAAAATAACGTTATTTTTTATCCCAAACGTCACCAGAAGTCTCCATTTAATAATTGATTTCAAAAATTTCTTGGGGAGGACTACCGTACCCCACCCCATCCCAACCCCCAAATTATCGATCGTACCTTCGGCACTCGCTCTCGCTTCAGATGCTTTTGGCATCTCCATTAGTATCCCGACACTTTTGAAAAGGGGGCCCGTCAAAGAATTAACCCTGGGGCCTGAATTTCCTCTTCCCGTCCCTGGACAACACATTGTTAGGAAGTGCTCAGAGAGTCCTATAAAATGTACTCTTCAAAAAAAAAAGAAACGCAACACGGGTATACTCACGATAACATGGCAAATTTTGGAGAATATAGTGATGAAGTGTGGCTGTAGATGTGGTTAACAACATATCGTGGTTGTCTAAACCTTATGTAACATTTTGGATAATGGGGCATAATTTCGGCTACCGTGACCCCAAAAATATTGCAAATTAACAAAACAAAGTTTTCACTGAGTGAATACCTGATCATGAAGTTGCACGCTCCGAGCATGCGAGCTGAGCGTGTGGGGGTATAAAAGGATATGGAAATCGGCCGGAATTCGCACAGCGTTAAAGGGATCTTGCTCACGCAAAATGCTGCGTTTGACCGATGCTCACAGGAATAATGCCATTGGTCACTTGGAAACAGGCGAATCAGCTTCAAATGTAGCGAGTGTCCAATGTCTCACCGTGCGCCACACCCCTGTGGAACCGCTACCAAATCCAAGGACCTTCCAAGATCCGGAAGACCCCAAGTGACCACCCCAGCTCAGGATCGATACATCCGGTTACGTCATTTGTGGTAGAGAATAACCACAGCGACCTCTACAGCATCAACGCTACCAGGTCTGCAGAGGATTTCAGATCAGACCGTTCGCAACCGTCTACGCGAGGCAGGTTGGGGGCCAGACGGCCAGATCGTGGCGTCATTTTGACGGCGCAGCATCGTCGACAGCGAATTCAATGGTGTCAGATGCACAGGGCATGGCCTCATCAGAGATGGAGAACGGTATGGTGCATTGACGAGTCACGTTTTCTTCTTCGCCGAGTTGATGGACGATGACTGTGTACAAACGTCGTGGAGAACGTTTTGCGCGTAGCCGCGTTCGGGAGGTGGGCAAATTTGGTGGTAGTATCTTTATGATGTGGGCAGCCATCTCACACACTTGTAGAACGGACTTCGTCCATGTTAATTGGGGGTAACTTGGCGGCGCAGAGGTACAGAGATGAAATCTTGCATCAACACGTACTCCCCATTATGCAGAATGCCAACGCCATTTTCGAGCATGACAACGCCCGACCGCACACAGCAAGGCTAACGACAGCTTTTCAACATCATCGAAGTCCTGCCCTGGCCCTCCAGATCGCCAGATTTGAATCCGATCGAACATCTATGGGATCAACTGGATCGACATGTGCGACAACGTCAACTACAACCTCAGACGTTACCGCAGTTGGCGCAAGCGTTACAGGAAGAGTGGGCCAAGATACCTCAAGCTTCCGTCCGAATCTGATTACTTCAACGAACAGAACGTGCCAAGCATTTTTGGACTCAGATGGCGGTCACACTAGATATTGAGTTTGGTTGACGTCGACTCGTGACGTAAACGTCTGAAACGTCTCTATTTGTGCTTCATTCATCCATTAAAACTGTGGTTATGGATTGAATTCGTTCTCTATCTCATTATCCCATAAAGTGGGAACGTCCCTCACCACAGAAAACCTGTTTTACGTTTCTTTTATTGAACAGTACATTCTAATATATAAATGCGAATGTCTGTATCTCTCTCTATCTTTGTTCCAGGTGGACTCCGTTTCTCGACCGTTCGATCTCAAATTTTGTACACGGGGGTAATTCATCCCTGCGAGTAACATGGGATGGATGCCGTGCCCATGCGGGGTGACCTTCACCTTAAAATTGATGACCATGACCTTTTATTTCGAAAACGGCTGGGCCGATCGGGCTAAAATTTCATATGTGCGGGTATATTGACCCATCGATCATTTTGACTTTATCGGGGTGCCCGTGCGGGGTGACCTTGACCCGCTAGTATAGTTATATAAAACACGGCACAGATACAGTTAAACGATTTTGAATCCGGGGGTCAGGTACCTTTATGAAAGCTAACGGTTCTGACACTTTGGAAAACATTGTTCCTGCTCGAAGAAAGAAGCACAATGTATTGAGTTACACCCTGCCTCTTTTGCCTTGTTTGTCTATGTCTATTGTCTATTCCAAGCAACTTGAAAAACCTGATAGGGTAATAGACTAAATTTTCAAGAACTCAGTAAACATGAGTCCGTGTGTTTTGTTGGTTGAAGAAAGGACAGGATGTAAATTAACGGACAGCTGCACAGTCGGTTTTTCGTGAATTTGAACAACCTGTCCCGTGCCACCCAGCGCAGGGGACAGGTTGTTCAAATCCATCAAACACCTCCATCTCGATTGGTAACCATGACTTGAGTCTTCTGGAGAAATGTCACACGATTCTAATTTATTTTTAGTAAATGGCAACACAGAATAGAGTCTGTCTTTGTCTTTTAAAATACTTTAGCCTGCTTTAGCTGGAGATAAGTTAAACTGAATAGATATATCCGGGGTTTTTTATTTAGATAGCTGATGGATACTTTCAAGGAATACGAATCATATTTAACTTTTTATCTGCTACGGCTAGGAGATGACACAAGTAAAACGAATTTTTTGAATAACTTAAAGTGCGATATAAGTAATGGAAAGTTAGCTTGAAAATTGGTGATTTTCGATATATTTATTTATTTATTGGTGATTAAGGTCACATACTTATGCACAATGGCTAATCATGACCGTGACAGTTTTACGGGTGGAGGAAGCCGGAGAGAACCACCGAGCAACGACGAGCAGCTGCCAGCACCCCAACATCGTAACTCCGCACTGCAGCACAGGCAGGGTTAGATTGGTTGAAGACATGCGCACCATCGACGTGCAGAACGCCTTAGTACACGGCGTCATCGTGCGCCCATGTGGACAATCAGGGTTAAGTGCCTTGCCCAAGGACACAACGCGGGAGTCCGAATCGATCGCTCAGACGGTCACCCATCCGAGGACTAACCGCGGGCTCGACGTTGCTTAACTTCGGTGATATGACGAGAAACGGTTATCACAAAGCCCCACCCCCCCCCCCCCCCCGGTGATTTTCGATATCGCCAAAAATCTAAAAATAATAATTTGTCAGTTTTTGATGTTTTTCAGTATTCATGAAAGTAATCCCAATAACAAAAATTTCCAAACGTGTCAAAATCTGTTATTTTAATAATTTTCTTTTTTTAATATTTAAAAAAAAATAAACAAAACAAGATAATGTGACCCTTCATTGGAACGAGCTTAATGAGCTCGTTCCAATAAGGGTTCACGTGATATGGTTTTGTTGAATTTTCAGTCTGTGTGAAACACACAGACTATTGTTTTTGTATGGTTACTTTTTCTTTTTCTTCTTCTGTCTTCAATGTTCTTCCTTGTCCGCCCGATAACTGGAAAACAAATTGTCCTACCTCGCTGATTTTTCGTATACTGATAGACTCGGCCACCTATATTTTTCAGATTCCTGGGGTATTAGGGGTGTCCGCAGGGGTATTGAAAGTAGGTCACGTCCATAACTCAGGTAAGTTATGAGCTACGGACCCGGGATCAACACCAAATGAGTCGACACTCGATGGAGGTTCAAAATATGGGTCACTGATGTCACCCAGGGATCATTGAGAGCATTGCTCAGAATTGCCGAAAATCACATGTTTTACACTCTAATGTATTCCCGAAGTTCATACATGCATTTTTACACTCAAAAAGTGGGTGTGACCAAACATTCTGAAAGTGGGTCACGCTCATATCTCAATGTGATGTATTGACCTGACTGACACCACATGAGTAGAAACTCAATGGAGGTTCAAAATATACATCAAGGTTTGTCGGTCTGTGGCCAGCAAGTTTTTCAACTTAATAATAACTTTTCAAATATTGGTATGGAAGCGTCTGGATCATGTCTAGGTGTTACCTGGAATATTTGCCATTTATAAACTTGGAATTTGTTTAATCTTTACCATCTATCACATCTTGGGTGTAAACTCGCATTTTTTCTTTTCATTCGAAATTGTTTTTAGCTTAACTTTACAAAGTCAAACTAAGCTATTGTCATGGCAGATGCAGATGTCTGTGAGTCTATCCACAATTTGTTCTCCATGAGCTATTGCCCGCTGTTCTTTTCCGATCATTACCTAACTTCACATGCATGTTCAGGTTCATGCCTAGATGGCCATGGTCGGCTGCCCACAATGGCTGCCACAACAACCATCTTGTATTTCTACAGCACAGGCTGCAGGACACATTTATATATGATTTTTTTAAAAATTTGTCAATGTTACTAATTATGATGAGTAGATGAGAACATATATTTTGGTGACAGTTGGCAGCCCATAATGTCCACCGCAGTGGCCATCTTGGATTTCTTCAGAACACTGACCACAATTCATTCTGTATGGGCTAAAGTTTGCATTTCTTCTCCAGTCACTGTGAATTTTTATGTGTACATGTTCAGGTTCTTACCTAGTTGAAAATGTCCTACTATGGTCGTGGTGGCTTCTTGTAATGTCCACCACAGCAGCCATCTTAGATTTCTTCCACATAGGCTATAGGTCACATTTATACTTCAATTTTTGTGAAATTTTGAAAGATTACTTCGGGGCGGCGGAACGATTTTCAAAGTGTGTGTGTGGGGGGAGGGGGGTGGGGGGGGGGGGGCTGGATCGGGCCGATGGATGGTCGTCGGTATGACGGGCCGACCATGGTTAGGGCCGCCGTACGAAAATTGTAAATTCCAGGGTCCCAAAACCCCCATTTCCATGCATCTGAATGGATATTTTGAGATTTTTCAGGAGATGTATTTGAAAGATTTCACACTTTGAGAGCCGCTAAAAAACGCCTGGTAAAGCATACAGGTGAGGTCTATTTATCAGCTTTGGTCGTAACGACCAAAGCTGATAAATAGACCTCACATGTATGCTTTACCAGACTTTAACAGCAGTTATACTGTATGTGCATGATCTTTTCTTGGGGTGGATTTGGTACTTGTATGTCTGTAAGATTACGATCAATTTCAGTCAACCGATTTTTTTTTAACAGACTGCATACATTTTAGCGTTTGCGGCCACTAACTGCAAAAAATGATGATCCGAAATCCATCGAAACTGAACCAGAACGAGAGAAACATAGCTGGCGAAAATATGAGGGAGGCTCTGGATTCCTTGTTTCGCCAGTCATTGGTTGTGTTAAAATATATGCATACAAATAAAACATGGCCCGGCAAAAAAGGGGGGGGGGGCTGAACCCCCCCCCCCCCCACCCCCCCCACCCGGTTCCGCGGCCCCTGCATTTAGTATGATGAGTTGATGAGATCGCCCCATTTTGAAAACAATTGGACACCCATAATGGCCACCGTGGCAGCCATCTTGGATTGTTTCAAAACGACAATTTGTTTAGCCCAGACTACAGCCCAAAATTCTTCCCCGACCTTTAACAAACTCCATGTGCATGCTTAGATTCATACCTAGATCAGCACATCCTATTGTGGTCATCGTTGGCCACCTGTATTAGCTGCCAGAGCAGCCATCTTGAATTTCTTCAACACAGGATACAGGTTTCATTTATGAATCAAGTTTTCTTGAAATTTGGCAAGGTGACTTAGTTTGACGAGTTGATGAAAACGCCCTATTTTGGTTGGCGTCTATAATGGCTACCATCGCAGCCATCTTATATTTCTTCAAAACATCATTCAGTCACATTTATTTTTCAAGTTTTCTTAAAATTTATCTTGATGACTTGAGTGTGATGAGTTCATGATAACACCCTATTTTGGCAATGGTTCGCTGCCTATAATGGTCACCATGACAGCCATCTTTGATTTCTTCACAATCTCCTGCAGTCACATTTATGTATCATTTTTCTTGAAACTCAATAAGCTTGCATAGTAAGATGAGCAGATGAGAACGTCATATGTTGTCACGGTCAGCTGCACACAATGATTGTCATGGCAGAAATCTTGGATTTTTTCAGCACACCATGCAACGGAAGGTGTTAGTTTGGCTTTTCCAAAAAAGGAAAAGACATTTGTTATTGTGCGGAAAAAAATTATTATTTTTTGGCTTTTCCTGAAAGGAAAATACATTTGTTATCGTACGGGAAAAAAAATATTATTTTTTTCTTTCTTTCTTCTTTCCAACACTTTACAACAGCGGAATTCCGAGAAAGCTCCTACAGATTTCGTTAACCCTTTACCTAACATGAAAAGCAGACGACACTTGCAAAAATAATTCTTGAATAACTAATTTTTTTCATTTTTTGTCTCAAAAACATAGGTTATGACCCCTCGTTGGAACGAGCTCGACGAGCTCGTTCCAACAAGGGGTCATAACCTATGTTTTTGAGACAAAAAATGAAAAAAAATAATGAAAATTAATTGGCGATTTTTGAGAATAGCGCTGGCCGGTTTTGGCCGTTACGTTAGGTGAAGGGTTAAAACTTCGCAAGGCCATAGATGGCTATATTTTGTCTTGACAATAAGCTTTTGACTTTGGGCATTACTTTCATCAGCCAAAACCCGCCCCAAAAAGCCCAAATGTTCATTGACCAATATCTCCTGGTCCGAATGGGCTAATGACCTGAAGTTTTCATATATTTGTCATAAATACACTTCTCCATAAAGAACTGCTAACAAAAGTTTACCAAAATTATATCTTTTGCCAAAATTTTCCAAAATATCAAGAATAGGCCTGAAAATCGAACATTTTGGCCTACAGTCCCGGTACTGCGAACTAGTAGAACACCAGTAATGGGCTGAATAGTAAGAATGTAATGTACCATTATCATAAATGCAAAAGACATTTCGATTTTATTCGCAATGTGTCCAAAATGGCCGCCAAAAGTGGGGAAAACTGCCCAAATTTTCATTGACCACTATCTCCTGGTCCGAATGGGCTAATGACCTGAAATTTTCACAGAATGGTCATAAATATACTTTTCCATAAAGAAGCGGTAACAAAAGTTTACCAAAATTATTTTTTCTGCCAAAATTATTCAAAAGGATCAAAAATAGGTCCGGAAACTGGATAGTTTGGCCTGCCATATCAGCACTGTGAATTAGCTGAACACCAGTAATGGACTGAATAGTAATAATGTAATGTTTCATTATCTTAAATGCAAAAGACATTTCAATTTTATCCACAATGTGTCCAAAATGACCGCCATCTGTGGAAAAAAAACTGCCCAAATTTTCATTGACCAACATCTCCTGGTCCGAATGGCCTGATGACCTGAAAGTTTCATAGATTCGTCATAGATACATTTTTCCATTAGCAACTGGTAACAAAAGTTTACCAAAATTATTTTTTCTGGTAAAATTTTCTAAACATCAAAATTACGCCTGAAAATCGAACATTTTGGCCTACAGTCTCGGCACTGTGGATCAGTAGAACACCAGTAATGGACTTAATAATAAGAATGTAATGTATCATTTTCATAAATGAGACAGAAATTTCATTTTTATCCACAATGAGTGGCCGCCAAGCGTGATATCTTTTAAAATCCTAGATCTCATAACTGACAAAAGATGGGTTAACATTTGTTACATCACTGTACTCCGTGCTCTTAATGGAATGACATACATCCAAAGATACTGGGCGAGCAACTGCCAGATTGTCCAACGTACCAAGTTCACACATGCAGGCCTAACCCTTTACCTAACGTAACGGCCAAAACCGGCCAGCGCTATTCTCAAAAATCGCCAATTAATTTTCATTATTTTTTTCATTTTTTGTCTCAAAAACATAGGTTATGACCCCTCGTTGGAACGAGCTCGTCGAGCTCGTTCCAACGAGGGGTCATAACCTATGTTTTTGAGACAAAAAATGAAAAAAATTAGTTATTCAAGAATTATTTTTGCAAGTGTCGTCTGCTTTTCATGTTAGGTAAAGGGTTATCATTGGTTGAAGACAGGGGCACTATCGATATGCAGTATGCCTTAGAACACAGTGTCACCGTACCTCCACCTGGACAATCAGGGTTAAGTGCCTTGAAAAGGACATAACGTAGCTGCCGTAGGTGAGGTTCGACCCCCCCCCCCCAAAAAAAAGAAAGGTTTCACTCATGCCGCCCCATGTTAACCCCTTTAGGGAACACTGGCAAGATTTAAAATAACGAGGAAAAATGGAAATCTTGCGATGGGCCTGGGGAGGGAAGGGGACAAGATTCAACATTTGAGCTGGGGGAGAGGTCAAGACTCAAGATGACTGCTGGAACCGTGGCGTGGGAACCAGGGGGTAAGAAGGAATTTCAGCCCCCACCCCCACCCCCTCCGAAAAAAAAGAAAAATGTTGGCCTGTCATTCTGAAGCGAAGGATCGTCCTTGAGCACTATCGTTTGACACCCGCTTGATTTTACACTCGACAAGCGACCATTGTTGCTAACAACGACACTTCAAGCTTGCGCAACATCATCATACAATATACTGTAGTAACAAAGTGAAGCTGGTGATGTTTAACAACAATAACAATATCCCAAACTCAGATTCAGGATAAATGAGAAAATAAAGTTTTGTTCAGCTCTCCCGGGAGCGTTAACTTTCGTCTGCCAAAGCCCGCCCAAAAACGCCAAAATTTTTATTAACCAATATCTCCTGTCCAAATGGGCTAATGACCCGAAATTTTCACGGATTGGTCATAAATACACTTTTCCATAAAGAACTGGTAACAAAAGTTTACCAAAATTATATCTTTTGCCAAAATTTTCCAAAATATCAAAAATATGCCTGAAAATCGAACATTTTGGCCTACAGTCTCGGCACTGTGAACTAGTAGAACACCACTAATGAACTGAATAGTAAGAATGTAATGTATCATTATCATAAATGCAAAAGACATTTTGATTTTATCCACAAAGTGTCCAAACTGGCCACCAAACGTGGAAAAAAACGTCCAAATTTTCATTGACCAATATCTCCTGTTCCGAATGGGTTAATGACCTGAAATTTTCACAGATTTGTCATAAATACAATTGTCCATAAAGAAAGTATTTTTTTCTGCTAAACTTTTAAAAAAAATCAAAAATAGGCCTTAAAATTGGATATTTTGGCCTACAATCTCGACACTGTGAATTAGCAGAACACCAGTAATGGACTGAATAGTAAGAATGTAATGTTTCATTATCTTAAATGCAAAGAGCTGAGGGAAGGGTTAATATGACCTCACACTTAATGTTTGTGTCCCTCACAGTTAACGTATATTAACGAAAGTTACCAAGTTACAGTGGCATTATTCCAAAACGAGTCATCCCATCAAGTTACATTGAAATCCCTTCATAAATATGGCCTGTAGACTGTGCTAAAGGTTTTCGGGCTTCGGGCCCCTGTAGCCGTCAGTTTCCCAATTGCGTCCAAAGGGGACGTTCTCATGTAGACATTATATGAAGTCAACCTACCAGGTTGCATTGAAATCCCTTCATAAATATGACCTGTAGACTATGCTAAAGGTTTTAGGACTTTGGGCTCGGGCAGCCATCATGGTTGAATGATTGCAACCAAAAGGGGACATTCTCATCTGGGCATCATCTTGAGTGATCCTACGAAGTTACAATGAAATTCCTTCATAAATATGACCTGTAGACTGTGCTCAAGGTTTTGGGGCTTCGGGCCCCTGAAGCCGTCACAGTTGACCAATCACGACCAAAAGGGGATGTCATCATCTAGGCATTATATGGAGTCAAACTAACAGGTTACAATGAAATCCTTCCATCAATATGACCTATAGACTATGCTAAAGGTGTTGGGGGTCTTGGGCTCGGGCAGCCATCAAGGCTGAATGGTCGCGACCAAAAGGGGACGTTCTCATCTAGACATTATTTGGAGTCATCCTACCAAGCTACAATGAAATCCCTTCATAATTAGGACCAGTAGACTGTTCTAAAGGTTTTCGGGCTTCGGGTCCCTGTAGCCATCACAGTTGCCCAATCGTGTTCAAAAGGGGACGTTCTCATCTAGACATTATATGAAGTCAACCTACCAAGTTACAATGAAATCCTTTCATAAATATGACCTGTAGACTGTGCTAAAGGTATTCGGGCTAGGGCAGCCATAATGGTTGAATGATCGCAACCAAAAGGGGACATTCTCATCTGGGCATCATCTGGAGTGATCCTACAAAGTTACAATGAAATCCCTTCATAAATATGACCTGTAGACGGTGCCCGGGCAGCCATAAAGGCTGAATGATCAGGACCAAAAGGGGACGTCCTCATCTAGACATTATATGAAGTCAACCTACCAAGTTACAATGAAATCCCTTCATAAATATGACCTGTAGACTGTGCTAAAGGTTTTCGGTTTTCGGGCTTCGGGCTCGGGCAGCCCTCCTGGTTGAATGATCGCAACCAAAGGGGACAATCTCATCTGGGCATCATCTGGAGTGATCCTACGAAGTTACAATGAAATCCTTTCATAAATATGACCTGTAGACTGTGCTCAAGGTTTTCGGGCTTCGGGCACCTGATAACCAATCGCGAACAAAAAGAGATGTCATCATCTAGGCATTATATGTAGTCAACCTAACAGGTTACAATGAAATCCTTCCATAAATATGACCTTTTGCCTATGCTAAAGGATCGCGATCAAAATGGGACGTTCTCATCTAGACATTATTTGGAGTCATCCTACCAAGTAACAATGAAATCCCTTCATAAATATGACCTGTAGACTGTGCTAAAGGTTTTCGGGCTTCGGGCCCCTGTAGCCGTCACAGTTGCCCAATCACGTCCAAAAGGGAACCGTCTCATCCAGGCAATATATGAAGTCAACCCACCAATTTACAATGAAATTCCTCAATAAATATGACCTGTAGACTGTGCTAAAGGTTTTCGGTTTTGGGCTCAGGTAGTCGTTACGGTTGGCAGATCATGCCCAAATGGGGGAATTCTCATCTAGACATTATAAGGAGTCATCCTACCAAGTTACAATGAAATCCCACCATATTAAACATGACCTGCAGACTGTGCTAAAAGTTTTTGAGTTTCGGGCTTGGGCAGCCATCACGGTTGACGTTCTCATCTAGGCATTATACAGAGGCATCCTACCAAGTTACAATGAAATCCCTTCATAAATACGACATGTAGACTGTGCTAATGGTTTTCGGGTTTTGGGCTCGGGCAGCCATACCGGTTTGCCCGATCGCGACCAAAAGGGGACGTTCTCATCTAGACATGACCCCAAACCTGCATATGAAATTTCGTGACGATCAGACAAGAACTGCGGGGTGTAGCCCGTGCTAAAGGAAAATGTGAACAGACTCACAGACTCACAGACTAACAGACTCACAGACTAACAGACTTCCGCACGCGTGATGGCAATAGCTTATCTTGACTATGTCAAGTTAAGGTAAAAATGACAAATTTTCATTGACCAATATCTTCTGGCCTGAGAACCTGAAATGTTCACAGATTCGTCATAAATACACTTTTCCATTACCAACTGGAAACAATAGTTTACCAAACTTATTTTTTCTGCCAAAATATTTCTAATTATCAAAAATAGGCCTGAAAATCGGACATTTTGGTCAACAATCTCGGCACTGTGAATTAGCAGAACATCAGTAATGGACTGGATAATGAAAATGTAATGCACCATTTTCATAAATGCAAAAGGAATTTCATTTTTATCCACAATGAGTCCAAAATGGCCGCAAGAGTGACATCTTTTAAAATCCTAGATCTCAAATTGACAAACGATGGGTTAACATTTGTTACATCACTGTACTCCGTGATTTTAGAGGGATGACATATAACCAAAGATGCCGGGCGAGCAACTATCAGATTCTCCAACGTACTAATTCTACACATGCAGGGATAGCTAGCATTGGTTGGAGACGGACATCATCGACGTGCAGTACGCCTTAGTACACAGCGCCACCATACCCGCACGTGGGCAATCGGTTTTAAGTGCCTTGCCCAAAGTTACAACGCGGTTGTCGCAGGTTAGATTCGCCCCCCCCCCCACCCCTCCCCCCCCCCCAAAAAAGAAGTTTTACTCACTCATGCCGCCCCCATGTAACCCATATAGGGAACATCAGGCCAGATTTAAAATCACAAGGATCGAAAAATGGAACTCTTACGATGGCCCTGGGGAGGGAGGGGGCTCAATATTCAGCATTAGAGGTGGAGAGGGATTAAGACTCAAGATGACAGCTGAAGTGTGGCGTGGGAACCAATGAGTAAGAAGGTATTTCAGCCCCCCCCCCCCCCCAGCCCCCCCCCCCCCCCCCCCCCCGCCCACTAGGCTACAACAATTTAGGCCTGACATTCTGAATCGGACGATCGTCCCTGAGCACTATTCCCTGACGCCCGCTTGATTTTACACTTGAGAAGTGACCATCGTTGCAAATTACGACACTTCAAGCTTGGGCAACAGTTATTACGTCATGATCGTACA
This sequence comes from Pictodentalium vernedei, assembly GCA_031216915.1. NCBI lineage: Eukaryota > Metazoa > Mollusca > Scaphopoda > Dentaliida > Dentaliidae > Pictodentalium > Pictodentalium vernedei. The sequence goes on along the minus strand of CM062291.1, from coordinate 288,984,864 downwards.
ATATACTGTACTGACCGGTGGTGCTGGTGAAGTTTCAATCTGTTGATATTATGAGTGTTCTTATAAAAGACAGCCTTACTTAACCTGATGGAATTCCATACAGCAATGGTATTCAAAAGTGTGAATTGTCATTTCAGAAGGAATTAAAGGAAAAGTTACGGTAATGCATTGTAATTTCATCTGTTTATCAAATGCGGTTTCTTTTGCTGAACTGGAACTTGCCACTTCCGCCACATTTATACTGTCCGATATATTTATTTCTACAGTTAATTTTAAAAGCTTGATCTCCAAAAGCTGTTTCAAATTCACAACTGAAGTATACGATGAAAATTCAGGGTTACAATGAACTGAATGAGCGACTTTTACTGATCTGCGGTGCAGACTGCAAGCCGAGAAGTCCTCGGTTCGAATCCCACCTGCGGCAACTGTGTTGTGTCCTTGGGTATGACACTTCACCCCCATCGCCCTCTTGTGGGCGCGGTGACGTTGTGTACTGCAAGTCGATGGTGCACTTGTCTTCAACCAATGTTAATCCTGCTTGTGTGGAGTTAGTATGTTGGGGAGCCTGGCAGTTACTCGATGGTTCTCGGGTACTCGGGCTTTCTTCTCCCATAAAACTGTCCGACACGAGGTGACCCAAGGTGTAAAAAGTGTTGTTAAACTTCAATAAATAAATAAATGCACAGCTACATGTTCAGAGATATGGGGTTGAAATTTTGTACCATTTCTTCAAACGGCTTAATGTTTTTGTACGCCAGGAAAAGCCTGTGATTCTATACAGAATCACTCATCTAGTTAAAATATGTTGTGTTGTTTTGTTGTTGGTTTTTGTGTGTGGGGGGGGGTGGGGTGGGGGGTGGGGGCGGTTGTTTCCTGCGCAGAGGACGGGGAGTTGCAGTGTTTAAGAGTCTGAAGCGTGCGATCCCACCAGCACAGTTGTCGCACGCCTTACACATTCACAAGGAGTGTGAAAATGAGCACATCCCCAGCCCTTCCGAGTCACACCTCTGTACAGTGGTGTGATGGTTCATCATTTTTCCAATAACAGCTTAACTCGTCAAATGGCATTATTCGTCGATCCTTCACGTGGAAACCCCGGAAAGTGAAACAGTGCTTGTTTACTGTGGTAAATAGGCTCTGTTTTAGTTGTAAAATAGGACCCAATCACAAACGCTTCTGGGTGGAAGTTCCCTAAAATGGGCAACATGGGTATAAACGATTGACTAAACCTGAGTTTATCTCCATGTTGTGGTCACGATTGGCCATTGTGCAGAAATATTTGACCTTTAACACCAATAAATAAATAAATTCGTGGTTCCTGATTAATAAAATCCGAAGGGTCTATATTCTGGTTCAAACGTCCAGCCATTCTCACACTGGGGCAGTTATCCACCTCTCAATTGCACGATAGTATTGGATGAATTTATAGAAAGTTCTTTCTCCTCACACATCTATCACCTCAGGTACCTACCAATCCCATCAGTCCCCATTGAACTTGAAAATCATCTTCTATTTACTGGGGATTACCATATAGTATCTAACAACCAATGGGATGATGCACATAATCTTAACCCTTTACCTAACACGAAAGGAAGGCGGCACTTGCAAATAAAATTCTTGAATAGGGCCCCACAAAGTAGATCTTCTGTTTCTCTGGCTATTTTTGGTAAAATTGCATGTGAACGGGCGGTTTTTATTTTATATTTTGTTTTTGTAATTATTTCTTTGCCACAAAAAGTTCATGTTCTTGGTTTGTTTTATGATTTAAGTCTCATAATCTACAGAATTGCATGGGTGGTGGTGTATTTCGTCCTTTGAGTGCAAGAAAGTTTTGCATTGCTAAAGCATTGCAAAGCCTTGTTGCACTTAAGGGATAAATTTATCAATTTATTAACTTGGCTAAAAAATAAGCCATGAACCATTTAATTTTTATTTTTTAAAGTCTGCATTGGTTATAAAAAAGAGAGCTTGCGGCAGCCAAAAGGTCCATGTGGGGGGAGGGCTGAGAAACAGATTTTTGACTTTTTAGGCCTATCCTTTTGTCATTTTCATAGCCTATGACCCCCCCCCCATCCTCCCCCATCCCCCACATACCCATCCAAACCCACCCACTCACTCACTCACCCACCCACCCACCCACCCACCCACTCACTCACCCACCCACCCATCCCATCCCATTGGAACGAGACCAACGAGATTGTTCAAATGAGGTGTCATAAGCTATGTTTTTGAGACAGCAAGTGAAAAAAATAATGAAAATTGAAAGGTGTTTTTGTGAATAGCGCTGGTCGGTTTTTGTCATTACGTTGGGAAAAGGGTTAAGAAATATATCCACAAGTAAATGTGAATTCAAGAACTTGGCACCAAGACTGAACTTGAAATAAAATTGTCGGGTGTACGGGCCCTCAGCATAACTCGTGTTATGTTACAGAAAAAGAAGTCTGTTATAGAAACAGAAGTCCTGCACGTCTGCCCAACTTGGTATTTCATAATTCCTTGCTCAACCTCTGTCCGATGAACCCCTCGATTGGAAGATTTTTTTAACGCTCATGTATGCTTGTACACTGATGGGACTTTCCTGCTGTAGCGAAGTGAAAGAAGTAAGCCATATGATTATGAAAACAGGAATGTTACCAGTCATATTTCTCTGATTTAACTTCTTGAGTATACCGTCAAACTAAATATGCCCTCGCCTCGGACATGTTTACAGGTGGAGGAAGCCACAGTACCCGGAGAGAAGCAGCGGCGAGCAACTGTCGGACTCTTCAACTTATTCTACACAAGCAAAGATACCAGTTGCTGAAGGCAAGCGCACCATCGTTGATTGAAGCCCAGTACGCCTTTGTGCACAGTTCCACAATGTTCCCACACGGAGAACCGGGATTAAGTGCCTCGTCCAAGGACACAACGCACTTATTGCTAATCAGAATTAAACCGTGGACCTTTCACTCTTCAGTCCAGTGCCATATATAGTGTCTTGCCAACCTTTCGTGGAAGCCATAAGTATAAACTTTAACATTTGAGATGGGCGGACGACTGGCGGACGTCATTTGAACCCCTAAGTCTCACTTCCGCTAAGAGTGGGCGAGACAAAGATCATGTAGAAATCCACAGATATATAAATTTTATAGTAAATTTCCTTTCTTATTATACCTACCGCAATTGTTTACTACAGGCTTGCACTACAATGGAAGACCCTAACTCGGATAAAATACTCTCTAATTGAATCTTTCCCAAGAGATTTGGGAAAGAAAATTGGTGTAAAAGACACCACGAACAAATAAGCCAAAATTGGGTCGAGCGCCATCGGCGCTCACCCAGTAGAGGACACTCTTTTCTTAGTACAATTCCACGACTTCCGTTAACCAGTGTGCAAGGCAGTCATCAACTCATTCTTTTGAGTCCGCCAACATCAGCAGGGAGGAAGGATTCTTACCCGAATAAAAATACGGGGCCTTCATGTAAACAATTGCGGTAGGTTAAATAAGAAAGGAAATTTACTATTAAATTTATATTTCTTATCAACCTACCTTACAATTGTTTACTACAGGCTGAATAGACAATAGGATGGAGGGGATCACATAACCAACCAACACATAACTCATTTGTACTGGAACCGTGGACAGAGGAAGAGGTCCCTAGGCCTATCAAACCATAGTATTACAAACAATAGTAAAAGACAATGAGAGATGAGGCGTATGGTGATGTGCGACGCACAGACAGAAAGGGCCGTAACAGCACGGAGCTATAACTGGCCTTGTAAGAAGCTGAATGGCTGGGATAGACAACAGCCTGAGCAGAAGAAAGAGGGCCCGTAGAACAAAGGCCCACTGCCTGCCCCTGCAACTGTCGCAGAGAAGTGGAGAAAGTAGTATTTCTCCAGTAGGATGCCAGCATAACGCCCGACGACATGACGGAGTTAGTATAAGCCCCGAGAGGTAGACAATGCATGCACCTCGTGGCAGAAAAACGATTGATAATACAATCGCCAGTCGCTAGACAAGCGGAAGCTCCACGAATAGCAAGACAGATCCACCGAGAAATGGATTCTGGGGAGACCTTCTGTCGACCAGAAACAAAAGAAAGACAATCGATCCTACCCTTTCAAATGAACAGAGCAAAGAGTGTTAACCCTCATCAGAAGGAAGAGTCCCGATACAGATAGAAGGCGAAGTAGTTTTCGGTACCTGATTCTGGGCCAGAAAGAGCAATCACTGGGAAAACATAACACTCGTGGTAGAGCTCCAGAAAAAGGCCAAGTCATCCGAGTGGGAGTGAAGCTCACTAACCCGTCTGGATGAGGCAAAAGCCATAAGAAACTCCGCAATCCGTGTGATCGAAGGAGTGACAGAAGCAACAGAGTGATCCGCACACCATCGACAAAAGACCTTCCACTTAGTCGCAGAGGCTAAACCAGTGGAGTGAGTGACTCCTTGAAGAAAGGAAACTCCACTGCTCGTCTCGAAAAACCAGTACGGAGGACAAAAGACATGCGCGAAGGCACAAAGAAGTCGGGTCGACGTGAAACCTCCTCGGGCGACCTTGGCAAAGAAAGTCGCGACGTAGAGGGAGACGTGCCGGAACCGCCGCTAACCGAGAGCGGAGCAGATTGATCCACACCCACTGAGGCGACAGGGGTGCGATCGAAAGGATTCGACAACTGCAGGTTCGTATCTGGGCTAGAACCTGAGGCAGAATCGGAACCAGCAGGAAGACGTAGCCGACAAGACCGTTCCAAAGGAGGGACAGAGCGTCTACGGCGAAAGCCAGAGCATCTGGACACGGAGACACGAAAGTGTCCACCTGATTGCTCCAACGAGTCGCAAAGAGATCGATGTGGGGACGACCCCATAAATCGCAAAGAGACTGGAACACCGCCATGTGGAGCATCCACTCGGAAAAGAACCTGCCCCGTCGGGACAGGGAGTCGGCTAGGATGTTCAGACGACCGGGAAAGTGACGAACCACCACTCCGGCGTTGACATCCTGAGCGAGCAGTAGAAGATCCTGAACCAATTCGTACATGGGAACATAGAGCGTGCCGCCCTAGTTCCGAATGTAAACAACCACCGTCGAATTATCGGAGGACAGAAGGACCGGACAATTCGAAAGGCGGGGGATCCACTGCCGGAAACTCAGAAGAAGAGCAAGAAGCTCCGTCCGGCTGACGTGAAGAGCTGCTAGATCCTGATCCCATGACCCGTGAGGAAAAAGACCGAGAGGATCCAACGTCACACCCCATCCGAGGTCGCTGGCGACTGAAGTCGGAACACGATCGGACATGGGGAAGTCCAACGGAACTCCCTGCATAATCTACTGAACATCGGCCAGGGGAGAAGGTGACGAGGAAGAGACTCCGGTAACTGAATCACCAGAACCAGAGGATCGACATTCGGCCTCCAACAACTGAGCAAAAAGTGTTGGAGAGGTCTGACATGCAGCCGATCTAGAGGAATGAGATCCATCACCGAACCGAGCAGCCGGGAAACACTCCGAGTTGTTGCGGACGTAGACTGGGACAGAGTCGGGGCAAAAGGCTGAGAAAACCACAGTCATTGCCTGGGAACCAGCCACCGTATCCAGCTGAGTACGGAAGTCCATCCCAGATGACAAAACGACGAAGGGACCAGGTCCGACTTCTCCCCGTTAACCCTGAACCCGATTGACGTGAGCAGGCTCAACAGTGTGATGACATCAGACTCCAGATAGGCAGCATTGTAATGCCTTTGGAGGATATCAACTAGATAAGCAGAAGAAGACACCCTGGACTGTGTGCGATGCAAGACTAACACATGCGGCATCAGACGGGCGAAGGCCCAAGGATCCAGGTCGAGGCCAAAGGGCATGGCCTTGAACTGGAAAATATCCTGGGGAGTGGAGCGGCGAACCGACCTGAAAGCCTCCATGCTGAACTGAGGAGCAATGATAGACTGCGTCAGGATACTCAGATCGATAACCTGTCTGAGGAGGACATCCTTCTTCGGCACCAAGAACAGGCGGGAATAAAATCCCACTGAAAGAAAGTTATTGATGACCTCGATCGCCCCATTTGACAGGAGATTGTGTATCTCCGTGATCAAAAGTTCCCAACGTGTAACGCTGAAAGGGACTCATGTTGGAAGAGGCACTCTCGACCGAGTGGAATGCCTCAACCTGGGACAAAATCGAGGTGACGACTGCCGACGCCTACCCTTATCCTGTTAGTGAGTAGAAGTGGCGGCAGGAGGATCAGCCCTTAGCTTCGGAGAGGAAGCAGAAGGGTACCTGTTAGGCTTTGGACGGCCGCTGCCTCCAACAGAAGGCTGGTCAAGCTGACGAAGCAGCAGCAGATCAATGGAATGACAAAAGCAGTCATCCCGGACCGTCGCCACGGAACCATGGAATAGTCGCGGACCCGCCGGTAGAGGCAGATCGAAGAGCAGCGCATTCCCCCTCAAGAAGGGAATGTCTTGTGTCCAACACAGCGTCCCTGCGAACTAATTCCAAGTTAGCCGTGTTAAAGGCATGTGTGTGAGAAGATGCATGAGCGCCTTGGACAGCACTCACAAAAAAACCTGTTTGTCGTCAAAGTCATCTAGGAGCAGATAAGCAGCAAAGCAGGGACGACGTGATCCAAGAAAGAAAGCATTCCAGCATCTCTCCTGATAAGCCCAACATGGACTCCAGAGTCTTCATATGAAAAATGGCCAGCTTGGAGTTGGTGTCCTGATCCAAGACGTCAAAGTCTGGCAGACTGACGGATTGGCGAAATCGTAGGAACGATAACGCACCGGAGGCAAAACAAAGTCAACTCTGATGAAGAACGACGTCTTCATAGCCTTGGAACTCAGCTTAGAGTCCAAAGCTGTAAATATTTCAACCACTTGTACCGACAGGCACGGTCGAAGGAGCCCAGAAGCAGGTTGCTCCACAGGCTGTAGGCGCGCGACCGATGATCGCGGCCGGGCTGACACTGTCGGCTGGTGTGACGGTTTGAGACCCGGAAGGAACCCAAACACAAAGTCAAGAGCTGCCCCTCGACGTCAGAAATGTCGGACTCATCCCATGAGTCGGAAGGCACGTAGCCCATCATGGGCAAACCGGCCGACGCCTCCCATGGTGTACGCACATCAGGGGAATCAGAAAGCGGCCCGTTTCCAATCCCGGGAGACGGCGCCACAGGGGGCGCCCGAAAACCACACGTAGCCTCGCTGGAAGCAACTGAAAAAGGCTCTTGGACAGAACCTAAGTGAGCAAGGAGAGGGCCTCCCAAAGCTCACTGACTATGTCGGAACGGTACGACGTGGGAACGAACCGACAAAGTGGCTTCACCCCTGACCCATTTACCAGCGAAGGGTCACGATCCTCAAATGCATCCGACGAGAGGCTACGGGCTGCAGCCGAAAACATCTGAAGGCAGATGTGTACTGGGGTATCATATACCCCGAGGATCAACAGAGCGGAAACTCAGGAGAGTCGCCGCGGACCTCTGTGGGACAGAAGGTCCAGGCTGCACAAAAAGCGTTGGTCACGCAAAACTGGCCATGGGACCAGAGTGCGAGGACGGAAACGCCACGGAGCTTTGGGTGACCCCACCATGAAAATCCAAATCCAATGAGAAAAACTGAGGTACTCGACGGCTGAAAGACCACGGTAGAGGGTTTGGCCGGCAGCCCCTTCCAACTTCGCCAAGTTGAAGTCACGGGAGGCTGAGGCGAATACCCCACATCTACACTACCAGACATCTCTGCAGACCCCTGCAGGGATAAAACTGCTGTGCTCAACGGCGGAGAGGACACAACAGGGGGTTCGGTCGGCAGCCACTTCCGACTTCGCCGAGTTGAAGTCAGGGAAGGCTGAGGCCGATACCCCACAACCACACTACAGACATCACTGCAGACCCCTGCAGGGATAAGCCGAGGCCGGCTAAAACGGTGACCGATGACGTTGTAGACGGAACAGCAGTAGCAGCAGATACGACGGGAGCTGTTGAAACTGGCGGAAAAGGGGAGAGAGCAACCTAGCTCGGCCTCCAAAGGAGGAGTCACAACCCTAGTGAAGCCCCAGATGTCGACTGGAGAGGGCGCATAGTCCTGGAACCAGGCATCTCTTCAATAGGCATCCAAGAGCCCCCGCAGTATCCACCACGGTAAAAAAAAAACTGTACACCCCACGGAGGGGGAATAACTCTCACCTGACGTTGTCGAGTCGGGAAGCCCCGAAACGACAGCGTTCCCCCACCCCCCGCGGGTGCGGGAGGAGCTGCACATCCCCCACGGAGGGGGTATAACTGTCACCAGACGTGGTCGTGTCGGGAGGCCCCGAAACGACAGCGCCCCCTCCCCCCCCCCCCCTCGCGGGTGCGGGAGGAACAGTCACGAGAACGCAACAAAAGCGAGGGCAAAAGGCATCGCCCTAAAGGAACCGAACTGGACATAACAGAGGTGAGAGCGGTAGAAGCAAAAGATGAACTCAACAGGGACGGTACAGAAAGTAGAAGAACACCCCCAACTACGAGAGAAAGGTGGCAGAAAAAAGAACCGGTGGGTACACAACAGAACCCAGATGTCCGACAGTGACAAAAAAAACCCCAGAAATCCAGCCCTCAACAGAGTGAAGAAATCCTGTCCATACAGTCCCTCATAGACACCTAACTCCAATAATAATATTAAAATTTATCAACCGAAAAATTTTATGTCCGAACCGCACGGAACGATTTCGAAAATCACGCGCGACATCGGAAAATATATATAAAATTTAATGAAAATGTGGTTGAAAATATTAACGAGAATATATAAAACACAGTCCTGTTATTATACGATCTTCAGATCCATAATTCCAGTCACAGGAAACCATTATCGACGAGTTGAATTGTCACTGTTTCGTAATGCAAATGGCGACACGTCCTTCGCGTGCAGCGGACATAAAAAGAATGACTTGATGACTGCCTTGCACTCTGGTTAACGTTAGTCGTGGAATTGTACTAAGAGAAGAGCACTGGGTGTGCGCCGATGACGCTCGATCCAGTTTTGGCTTATTTTTTCGTGGTGTTTTTAAGAAATGAGATTGTAAGTATTATTACAAGCCTGTGAATTCCCCATCAACAGCAACACTTAACCATGCAGAAAATGAAAATTTTTAACGGACTATTTTTAAATAGAAGCGCAAGTTCATTGGAATTTTCTACAAATCGTGCAACGAAATTACAATATGAATCGCTAGCGATAGCTGAAAATCGTCCCCTGAGTTCGAATGTGTTCTATGTGTCAGCTGGCACATAGAACACATTGAACCACAGGGGACGAAATAGTAGCACAGGTTCCCTCGCAAATTTGGTTGGCGATAAAATGTGTTGTTTTTGTGGATGGCCTCTCGTTTTTTTCCTTCCGCGCTGGCACTCGTGCCATATCGATTAACCCATTCACACACGTGTGTCCAACCGTGTTTTTATTGCCTGTAATTTCCTGTAATATCTGCGTTCGTTAGATTTTGTTAAGAGAAATAGATTCTAGTTATATGTCCATCTACTTTCGACACACCCAACATTATTTAAAATATTAAGAATTGCGACTTTTGTGCTGGGGAGGGTTGTGGGGGAGTTGATCTTGGATAGTTGCTTACCGGAAAATGTTTTTGCAGTACCAGAGACAGAGAATGAAAACAGTTTTCTCGGACTGCATGAACTATATGTCCATCCATGTCCAATCATCCATCCATCCACCATAATCTGGGGCCAATAATATAAAACTTTTACAATTGTATTTTCTTGAAATACATTTTCTACCTTTTAATATAACTGACTAAAATGAATCGTTAGTATTTTTAAAGATCTGGCAATTTTCCAATTGGCAAATTGCCAGATCTTTGAAAATGCTAATAGATCATTTTAACCCATTTAAAGTCATAGCTAGAAAATACAATTCTCGAAAATACAATTGTAAAAGTTTTATACAGTCCCGTTGCAAACCGACTTGTTCCGGTCTTCTAATCATACATTTTTCCTTTTTAATTCCTGTGTCCCGATATTAATGCGATAATTCTAGCCTTGTTCAGCTAAAAAGTGTTCATGTCCTCGAAGAAAGGACTTTGCCAGTTTTACCCGTGAACATTAAGGTACATCACAGTTATTTCCCTTAGACCAAATAAAGCAACAATTATTTTACATAAACCCATCGCCAAGACCACAGTGGTAATGTCATGGAGGTTTGTAGAGTTATCGATTTAAAAAAAAAAATTTGCCCATGAAGAATGGCGTTCTAAACAATTAATTAAATTGGAGAATTTTGCCCAAGAAAAATGGCGTTCTAAACAATTAATAAAATTGGAGAAATACACAAGGAAAGAAATCGCAAACCTCTGGAAAGAATGGGTGCTGAATCACAGAAGAGTTGGGCAGTTAACCGAAAATTCGGTTCGGTTTCTGTTTTAAACCCAAACAATTGCAGAAAATCCGTCGTCGCGGTTTTCAACTTCAGTGTTGAAAAACTCAAATCAGGTCTTCACTTGTCAGAATAATGAGAGAAACAACCTAAAGTTAACCCTTTTTTCAAACTTCAGAGTCGCGATACCCCTTCTTCAGAACAGCGAAACTAATTGGTATTGCGTTTGGGCGTGGCGTTTACCGCGAAAATAGATGACAAAATTACTTCTTGCTCATCGCTTTTTAAACGGTGATCGGTATACCGAATGCGATTTCATTTGCAGAACTAGAACTTGTCTTTTGTTCAACATTTATAATGACAAATATATTTATTTCTACACGTAATTTTGAAAGCTTAAACTCCAAAGCCAGCGTCAAAATCACAGTTGAAGTTGGATGGACATTTAGAGTTACAATGACCTATATGAGCGACTTTTACTCGATTAAATTTTTATGGTCGGCGGGGGGGGGGGGGGGCACCAAAAATTTGCAAGACGTGACGTGGGGGTGGGTGGGTCTCTTGAGTGCGCCAAAAATGTGCATTTCCAACTTGTGCAGTTTTTTGAATTTTTTAAAAATATATCAATATATCAGCTAATATATACCATCATTTGTGTTTCAAACCTTAAAAATGATGTTGTACATCACACTCTTAACATAAATACAACATCAGCTTTATATGTGAGAATATTGGGCTCAATCTGGGAAAATGTCTCACGTTAGTAGGGGGTGGTTGTCTTGTTCGAAATGTAGAAAATTGCAGACAGAGGTTTAAATTGGTGGTACCAGTTTAAGAACATTATGAAAACCCCCTAAAGACTGCTGTGCCTACTAAGTTTATAAGTTTATTTTGGATTTTAATGGGAGAGTGGGGGTGGGTGTCTGAGAACGGTAGTAGAAAATTTGCACGTAGTGGGTGGGTGAGTGTAAAAAGGAGCCGAATAAAAAATAGGACGTCACGTCAGTAGTAGTGTATGTTCCCCTACAGGGGCCAGTTGGGGGACCTCGGTGGGGGTCCTCGGAAGTGACGTCATGTCACGTGACGTAGTGGCGCCAAGGACCAGCAAGAGACCTACAAGGATATGTACAGCCTATGCTATACTACCGTTCTAAACTACCAAGCATTACCCCCACCCCCACAAAATCACTAGGTCTACCATAACGTACTACATATACCAGCCATATAATAAAACAAAGCAATCGGTTGGTTAATAGTACCAAGCACTAACAGGGGCCTATAGGTATATATACCGCCATACTATAGTACCGTTCTAAACTACCAGGCAGTACCCCTACCCTCAATACCCCTATGCCTAGCATTGCATACTACCTATACCAGTCATAGGATAACATAAAGCATCAGGTGGATTAATAGTACAAAGGGCCAGCAAGAGACCTATATGGATATGTACAGCCTATATAGTATCCTCAGATAAGTATCCCATAAAAGGTATCCTCGATAGGTATCCTCGAATAATACAATACCAGGCCATGGGTATCCTCAAATACCGAGATGAGGCTAAGAGTCGTAGTAAATTATGCCTCATTGAGGGATTTTTAATGGTCCTCATAACCTCAAAATTCAATGAGGCTATGAGGGATAATAAATGAGGACTCATTGAGGGCTTTTACATAGCCCTCATGGCCTCATACGACAAAAAATGGATTCCACAGTCACAGGCGTTTTCCAAAATACTGAAATGAGGCTAAGAGTCGTAGAAAAGTATACCTCATTGAGGGATTTTTCAAGGTCCTCATAACCTCAAAATCCAATGAGGCTATGAGGGATAATAAATGAGGACTCATTGAGGGCTTTTACATAGCCCTCATGGCCTCATACGACAAAAAAGGGATTCCATAGCCACAGGTGTTTTGCAAAATTATGGGATTCCATGGGATATGGCGATTGGATATAGTCTTTTGTTATATACAAGGGAGATAACCCTGCATACAGATTATGGGAAATCAAGCAATCTGATTGGTTAGTTATAATCTAGATAAATGAAACAACAAGAGTACTTAGAATAGGGTCAGAACTAACAAGAATAGACCAGAAATTGCTAAATATAGCAATAATAAGGTAAACTGTTTCCAGTTGATAGGATCTTCTACGCTACTGGAGTATACTCTAGAATAAAGGAACATGGCCCGATAAACGATAACTATTGCATATATAGATAGAAGCAGATAATTCTGGAAGAATTCGAATAATACAAGTTGTCGGGTTGTTTGTGGTAATTATCCAGGGAAGTCGTTCCAGAAAATACTCTGATTCAATCGACCATACCCTCCGAACATACCCCTGTCCTATTGTAGGCCTTAGGTAACATAGCAATCACATGCTACCATAGAAACCAAGATGGCGGCCCTCCAGTATACAAAATGGACGACGGAAACACGTATCACCCTAACAACACGCGCTGCACATGCGCACTCACACCACGTATCACTATGGAGATGACGTCACAACATGGCCGCTCACGCGGGTTACCATGACAACACAACATGGCGCCACTACGCCACGTGACATGACGTCACTTCCGAGGTCCCCCACCGAGGTCCCCCAACTGGCCCCTGTAGGGGAACATACACTACTACTCACGTCTTGCAATTTTTTAGTGCCCCCCCCCCCCCCCCCGCCCCCTGTGGTCGGCATAATTTTTTAGAGTCGGTTGGGTTACCCTTAACACAGGAATATTTTTTTTATTGTGATAATTTATGCAAATATATTATGCTCGGGAAATCAGAGTACCGTATATAACACAGGTGCGCTGCCCTGGAAAGGGAGTACCTGTGACTGGCGCCAAATACATTTTCCAATGTGCAAATGCAGTATATTGTTATGTTTTGTACAATGAAAACCGAAACCGAAAACCCGACTCTTTCAATGAAACCGAAACAGGAACCGACATGAAATTTGGACCCCCCCCCCCTCCCCCCCCCCCCCCCCCCCCCATCTCCACATCACAGGCCTGCCATCTCGGTCATTATAAGTAATTTATCTCGTATAGTCTGAAAGTAGAACCCGTGTAGTGACTACTCGAAAGAGCGAAAGCATGCAGGCCATGAAATTTGAGAGGAACGATTTTATTGTTCCTCTGGTGGTTATCTAAATGAAAAACAGATAACCGAAAAGTTGTCTGGATCTACAAACAGTTCGTCAAAAAGTTGTGTCTTATCACCTTATTTGATAGCACTGTTTAAAATGTTCCTGTGGGAAGACCCCCTCTCTTCAATGTTCAAACTCTCTAAGACAGCTGGCGCCCCCCTGTGCTTGCCGCAGATTGCTTTCGGAATCTGTCAACTGTCATGCAGTAGGGTCATCGTGGATGGGTCAAAATCCATGGGGTTTTCCCTTTTCCACGCATATAATTCAGAGATGATCTGCTATGACACCTAGCAAAACTCCCACCGAAGAAGCACCGGCATTACCCCGGTGCTTCATTGGTGGAAATGTCGCTAGGTGTCATAGAAAATCATCTCTGAATATTATGCCGTGGAAAAAAATGCACACCCATAGCTTTTGACCCATCCACGATGGCCGCTCTGTAATCGGTCCTCTTTATTAGATCCAGATGAACAGTAAATAGGTTTATCTCAAAATTCGAGATTTTATTCTCTGGCATGATAGGAGCAGTTACTCGTATGAGTGTTTAATTTGACACACAGGTACGGATGTACTACTGAAGGAACCCAATCGGAAGATCATGACCAGAGGGTCTTTAAATTCAAATGGCCATTGTTGCCAAAAACTGGATGGAGCTAAAGAGTCGGCGCAACTGCTCGGCAAAGCAACTGTTAGGGCGACTTTTAGACTCACCCGTGTACTGGAGGATCATTGGATATGGTGGTATATTATGGAAGGATTATAGAAACAGGAATCCGAGTGTGCTGTCGCCATTAAGGTCAGTAACTGGAATGGGCTAAAGAGCAGTAGGACCATTTGCTTACATAAGTGATTGTTCATACAGTGGCGTAGCCAACTGGGGGGGTGGGGGGGGTGGGGGGGGGGGGGGGGGGGGGGGTGGGGGGCACGTGTCCACCACATTTCAGCCCTCCTCCTTTTTCCAGGCCTTTCGCAATTTAAATTTGGACACAACGGACTCAGAATCAAGGAAATTGTGTGTGTGTGTATGTGTGTGTGTGGGGGGGGGGGGGGTGAGGTTCATGGGTTGTCGCGAATTTCAAAATTGTTCCCTGGGGAGGCCCCCACCAGTGAAAGAGTGCCCCCCCCCCCCCTCCTCTCCTCATCTGCTCGCCCCATCTCGCCGCTATGTGGCTACGATAAAGCTGCGCATTCCACAGTAGCTCAGGAGGGTAGCCACTACGTTCAGATCGCTGAACTAGCCCCACCTAGATATTACTCTTGCCCCCTAACTTTGATATCCTGGCTACGCGCCTATGTTCATATGACCCATTTAACTCATGTAGGATATAATTGTACATAGAGGTGTATCATCGGAGGATCGCAGCCATAGAAGCCTGTTTCTGTTATAGGATTTAGAGTCGAAATTGGAATGAGGCAACGAGTCGTGATGTCCCAACAATGACACTCCAATAATGATACTTAAATAGTATACCACCATGTCCAGTGATCCTCCAATTGGAGGATCATTGGATATGGTGGTGTATTGTTGGCGGATCATTGGACACTGTTGTATTCTATTATGGGATCACTGAACATTATTGTGTACTATTGTAAGATCATTGGACCTATTGCTGTACACTTTGATGACCATTGGACATGGTGGTGTACTATTGGCGATCATCGGACAGAATGGTCTTATACGGCGGGGGTGGGGGGGGGGGGATTTGACATAAGTTACTTGAGGGATCATTGGACATAGCGTGCTATTGGGGATCATTGGACAAATGGTGTATTATTGTGGGATCATTGGACATATTGGTATACAAGTGGGGGTGACTGGGCATAGTGGTGTTCTATTGGGGGATGATTGGACATAGTGGTGTATTTTGCTGGACTACTGTTGGATAAAATACCAAAACATCATCAGGCTCTTGTGGCTGCGATCCACCCATAGAATACCTCTGTGTCCGATGATCCACCTGGTTAATTCAGTGACCACGTCGACAGAAGAGTTATCATGGATAGCTACAATGAGGCCAATAGTAGACTGAATGTTCCAGTCGGGTTAGTCGAAATAGGACCCGGTGATAAAGTGCCGCCAATAGGACAGAAGAAACACTGTGAGTAGTAGGTGATCGGGGATGTGAAGGAATAAGCATTTTGACATGCAGTTGACAGCAAAATTCGCTCGTTGCAAACAAGAGATAGAGAGCGCGTTCAATAAATGGGTAGAAACAAAAATAGCCCCATTGAATCGATCATGCCCTCATAGCCCGTGATCACTATCCGTTTGAAGCATACAGCTTATCCTGGCGCTACGCTGTCGAAAGGGGTTCACTTCTGTAGCGGTCGAGGTATAAAGGCTAGTTGGCCCGGATATGTTAGACGCGTGGTAAATCGGTCGCTCTGTGTGCTTGAGGTCGACGGTTCGAACCTCGGTTCATGCACTTCTCTCTCGATCTGTCACATTGTGCTGTTGACCTGCCCTCAGCACTTGATGGCATTGTGTGTGCTGAGGTGAGGCACGGTGGATGTTTCGATCGCTCCGGGTTGGAATCTGGAGTACGATTCACGGTGGTTGAATTTCAAAGAATGTGAGAGTAGTTTAGCGGTTGATATATATATTGGTCATTTAGCAACCCGCCGGGTAGGTCCGAACCTCTCAGTCTCGTGGTAAATCGGTCGTTTTGTGTGCTAGAGGTCGACGGTTCAAGCCTCGGCTCCCGCACTTCTCTCTCGATCTGTTACACTTCTAATAATCAATTTTGATGTGAGAAGACATCGGCCTCCAGATTATTTCTTAACCCTTTAGCTAACATGAAAAGCAGACGACACTTGCAAACAAATTATTGAGTAACTAACTTATTTCATTTTTTGTCTCAAAAGCATAGGTTATGACCCCTCGTTGGAACGAGCTCGACGGTCATAACCTATGTTTTTGAGACAAAAAATGAAAAAATCATGAAAATTAATTGACGATTTTTGAGAACAAGGCTGGCCGGTTTTGGACGTTGCGTTGGGTAAAGGGTTAACCGATAAGTTTTTAAACCTAAAAGCGAAACCAAAACAAGCGCCATGTCTGTTTATATGTAAAGCGCTTGCAGGCGATTGGTTAACGATAGTCTTGTGCACATGTATCCGGTATTCCTTGAGCCTGTCCTTGACGTTTCCTGTGTAAACAGACATGTCAGATTTTTATTTTCGATGAGCAGTACGATATCTAAAATCTTATGTGCACATGACAACCGTTTCTTATTCCCACTTCCTTTTTCGACGTTCATTATCAAGACTTATTCTCAAAGCTTATGATTTAAGAAATAATCCGGAGACCGATAGTTTCATTTATCTATTGACTAAAGTGATTTTTTTGATTTGATTGGTTGATAGATACATGGTATGAGAGACCATATTCATTGAAACCCACGATACGTCCGCCCAGCCACTGACAAATTTCCCATACCCAGTGGAAGCCTCGTTCCGAAATCTACAAATTGTCCATACACAATAATTTTTTTATACTAGTCATATCGGCATATTTTCACAAAAACTCTTTTGCTCAAAAATTTCACCGAAATCTGTATGGCTCAACAATGGAAGATAAAAGATCTCAAGCTGTGTGTGTTCACACATGAAATAGATTGTACTTCTAAAACGGAAAGTCAATAGATAAATTCCTTACCCCGTGTCTGATCACGTGGTACGGGTTTTTACCTACCCGAAGCCAGCCGTATCCCATTCGGCCTTCGATACGGCTGGCTTCGGGTAGGTAATTTCGGCCGAATGGGATACGGCTGGCTTCGGGTAGGTAAAAACCCGTACCACGTGATCAGACACGGGCAGTGGCGGCGCCAGAAATTTTTTTGTGGGGGGGGGGGCAACTAGGGGGGCAGACTCCCATGAAGGGGGGCAAATACGTAAAGGATCATATCATTACTTTGTTATGAGGTAGTCCAAACTTGGACCCAAAGTCCGTAATATACTTTTTTGGTTTGGTACGTTCTGTGGACGTACCAAACCAAAAAATTATATTACGGGCTTTGGGTCCAAGTTTCGACTAAATGTAATGGTAATTAGCGGTCCTCCTTTCAAAAAATCCTGGATCCGCGTCTGGTGGGTCTGTGCGTGAGAGAGAGAGAGAGAGAGAGAGAGAGAGAGAGAGAGAGAGAGAGAGAGAGAGAGAGAGAGAGACTCATAATGCCCGTCTGTCATAATGCGAAATCCATGAATTTTTTTAGACAAGGGACATGCCTTTGTTGGCTCATAACTTAATTATAACTTATAAGTATCTGCATCCGAGTCTTTAAATCTCTACTGCCTGGATGTGTTCATCAGCTAGCCTGAGGCTTTGGGCTAAGTGTGTATGGGAAATTATTGGGAATAAAAAAAGAGAGAGGTGTGTGTGTGTGTGAGAGAGAGTGACTGAATGTGTTTGTGTGTGAGGGTGGATGGAAATGCATGCGAGATGGTTGGGGGGGACAACTGGGGGGGGGGGGCAAAGCCTTCGTTTGGGGGGGGGGGGGGCAAATGCCCCCCCCCCCCCCCCCATCCCCCCCCATGCCCCCCCCCCCCCCCCCGTAGCGCCACCACTGGACACGGGGTAACTAATAATATCAAAATTGGTGATGACTTGAACTCCTTTCGATGAGATAGCGTCAACGTATGCTGTTGGCTCATTGTTTCTGATAAGGCGAGGAAAACAGGTTTGAGGTTTTACACCAGATACTCCGCAGTTCACTGATATGAAGTCAGTTTAACTCCCGGGCGGTATCACGCCAAGAAAATTATATTACGACCAGATTTGGTCTAGGATGTACCAATGCTATTACAAAACCTTACCACTTCCAAGAAAGCAGTCTTAATAACTAAGTATTACTCTTTTAATAAACAAAAATAGGTGATGAATAAATGTGTGTCCAAATGGACCAATTCAAACAACAATTGTATAATTGCGTAGTAATTTTCGCGTTGCCACTTCACACATTGCAGTCACAAGTACGTGGTGACATTCGAAGTCCCTTCTGCAAACAATTGGCACAGCAAACAGAGATGCCATTGATACTTTTCGGGGAAGAGCTGTTACAAGTTTCACACTGGGGTCCTTTCCAACAATCTCCAGTTAGTCTTCTGTATGTAGCGATTGCTGAAAGATATAAAAGACATATTAACCCTTTGCCTTACGAATCGCTCGCATCCGCATTTGCAAATTGAGCAGTTGATTTTTTTTTTTTTAAATATTCCAACAAAACCATATCATGTGACCCCTCATTGGAACGAGCTCGATGAGCTCGTTCCAATGAGGAGTCACATGATATGGTTTTGTTAAAAGAATTTTTAAAAATTTCAAAAATAGTATAGTAATTAAAATAATAAATGTTGATATTCTCTGCGTTGGGTAAAGGGTTAAAATCCAGGCCTGAAAATAAACAGAGGGTGAATTGGATGATGCTATCCCATGCAGTGGGCCAATTTATCCTCTGGATACTTCTTTCTGTTCAGTTTTGAGACCCTGATTCAGACTGAGATTCACAGAGGGTCAATTTAGTGATGCTACCCTGCTGTGTTGGGTAGCATCACTAAATTCACTCTCTGGGGACCTTATTTTGCAGATGACAGTCTGCTTATTTTCTGGCTTGGTTAAACCTCTGTACACTGATATCAAAATATCGAAAACTCCAATAATGCAACAAGGAATTTAATCAATTTAATACTGTCTGACACAGCTCAAATACAAACCTGAATTGTTAAATTCCTAGTTACATAATCGGAAAACGGACAGTTTGGAATTTTGACATCAGTGTGCGGAGGGTTACTTTGGCAATTGGTATCTATTATTTGTTTTGGCGATTCAATACAACATTATACAAATCTCATGTAATGTACACTTTTTGAGGGAGACAGCCCAGTGTAAGCCTTTGGCTTGTTGCTGTATCCATTTCCATGTTTGTTACTTTTTTGTCAGTTTATGCTTGTTACTGTATAATTATTACAACTTTTGCGGGCGTTCCTAGCACATTAACGATGTTTTACCGGGCGTTGAAACCTCGTAATGCTCAACAAGTACAAGTCATGTGACGAGTTGGGCCGTTATTGACTATAACAGCCCAACACGTCAATAACAGCCCGACACGTCTAAATATAGACAATGACGTCACATCTCTCAGCCGATCAACAATATTTTTCCCAGATTTCCATTTGGATCGAAATTCAATTCGGATTTTTTTAATTTGTAAACACAATTAATACATTTTTTTCAAGTGTTTCCCTTTGTGTCACGGATAGATAATGTATCAAATATAGAAAGCGATGCACACAAAGTAAGTGATGACATCTTTGATGAATAAACTCCTTGCCTAAAGTTCGAATTTCGAAGATATATTTCATCATCTAACTTTCCAAATTTCGCCGTAGACTGATCAGACGATAGTCATGTTACCCGATTTGTTTGTCAACAAATCAGACGATAGTGTTTCTGTTTTTTTAATTCTAAAACGTCAAACTTCATTTATTTATCTTATTTCCCTTATAATTTAATCGTAATGTACCCGATGTACGAAAGTGGCAATAATAAAAATAACATGACTTTGTCGGGCATTACAGTGTATCAACGGCTCAACAGAAATGGTTAACAGCCCTTAAGCTTATTAGCGGTCCTCGACTTCGTCGCGGGCCGCTAATAGCTCTTGGGCTGTTAACCATTTCTGTTGAGCCGTTAATACACTGTAAAGCACTTCAAAATCATGTTATTGTTATATTTAAACATACTTTGGAAATAAATATTGTTTAAACTAACATACACTTTGTGCAGAGACAAGATTACAGGAAACCAGGAAAGTACCCCTCCCTCCCCACCCCTCCTTGTCGAATCGAGATAAGAAAATAAATAATAATAATAACAATAATAACAAGAGCAACGCTAACGCATGTGCTAATGCCCCGAAGGTAGCCAAGTCGTACTCACATGTGGATAATCAGACAACAGCTTCACTGCTGCTACATTGCAGAACAACACTACATTGCAGAACAACAGTAAGGAATGGCAAAGTGCCAATAAAATTATTATTACTTATATTTTGTTAATATGTTTTGTAACAACAGACAACAGCTTCACTGCTGCTACATTGCAGAGCAGCACTAATGAGGCAGTAATAGAGAAAAGGTTATAAAAATAATTGCAGATGACTTGAATGGTGCCATATTGAATAACAACTGAAAGAGGCAAAAATAGGAATAGTACATACCTTTGTTAAAAATTCTCAAACCAGTGAAAAAGTAGAACAGGTCTTGCATCTTTTCCAAGTGAAAAAGGGGGCATAACTGCATCAAAAATTGCCGAGTTAAACCTCAAATTGAAACCGACCTGTACTTTGACATGAGTAATCAGCATATAAAATTTGAAACTCATCGGTTCAGCCAAACAATTTTAATTTGTAAGAAACCAAAAAATCATCAATTTTCAAAGTAAATAAGGGACATAACTCCTGTAAGATTTGTCGGACGAAACCCTAGGTACAAGGGCATCCGTTCCCCCAAGCTGCCCTATCACCATACCAAAGAACATTAAAATCCGACAACTGATGTTCGAGTTATAATACAAAATGTTCGTACGGACGGACGGAAAAAGTAAATAAGGGACATAACCCCTGTAAGATTGTCGGACGAAACCCTAGGTACAAGCGCGTCCGTTCCCCCAAGCTGCCCTATCACCATATCATAGAACATTAAAATCCGACAACTGATGTTCGAGTTATAATACAAAATGTTTGTACGGACGGACGGACGGACTGACGGACGACGGACGGATGGACGAAGACCTCCACTGTATACCCCTCGAAAAAAATTTTCGGCGGCATAATAATAATACATGACAAGGTATAACGTTCACATGATAAAAATGAGACACTGAATTATTACAAAAAGAAAAAGATTAACTCACGTTTGTGCATCACATTCTCACTAAGCCTCCCTCCTGGCCACTACACGTAAATTTTATAGTCACACAAAACAAGCACACACACTATTGCAGCATTCGGTTCAGTTACTTTCGCTCACGCAAATAGAAGACGTGGACTAAGATTTCTTGCTGATGTCTTGCATTGACGTGGGGCACAAATTCGTGTTTTCCCAATGAATCAAATGTACGGCTGTTTACCACATGGATTAGCTATGGTGTTCTGCTTTACAAAAATACAGTGCACAAAGCTACATACGTCTCGAATTGTAAACTCAAAAGGAAAACTTAGTTGATCCTCATGGCCGGGGGGGGGGGGGGGATTCGGGCTCCAGTGTTAATTCTGTGACGGGCCCTTTTGCGAAAGTGTCGAGATACTGATACAGATGCCGAAGTTCTTGGAGTGGAGAATTCTTGAAGTGATAACACCGGGCCTGGTGCATATGTATATAGATACGTCTAGGCCTATTAACCCTTTACCCAATGTAACGGCTAAAAGGGGGCAGCGCTATTTACAAAAATTGCCATTCGATTTTCATTATTTTTTTCATTTTTTTTTTTTTTTTGCCTAAAAAAACACAGCATATCACCTCTCACTGGAACGAGCCCGTTGTGCTCGTTCCAATGAGGGGGTCATAAGCTATGTTTTTTTTACTCAAAGAATGCAAAAATAGATATTCAATAATTTTGTTTGCAAGTGTCGTCTGCTTTTAGGTAAAGTAAAGGGTTAACACATTGAGCATCTCCACGGGGCACTTCCTTTCTTTCTTTACCTGAGTGGCAACAAGTATTCCAATACGACGGGCAACTTATCTTGCTGATTCTCGAGCTTCAGGGGACCCAGGCCTGACCCAAGAATCCTGGAGCCCTGGGCCGTACCCGGGCCTCCCGAAGTTCCGGGCCTCGGGGTTACTACCCCGCAACCTCTCCCCGGCCTTGTTGATCCTTTTGTGTTCGGGATCGAAAAGTGGGTGGTTTTCAAACTAAAATATTCCAGCATTCAAATTTTGAAGAAAATAAACCATTTGATATCGGCTCACACGAGACTCACGTAGGAGCTTGACCTTTAGCTGTGTGCATGGGTGTGCATGGGATACGGCATTACCGACGATAAAACACGGACATCCACTTCCACAGGCAGCGATGTTTTATTGCAAATAATATCGTGAAACTACATCTAGACCTTTACGAAAACATCGAAATGAAGTTTTCTTTGTTTAACCCTTTAATTACATGAAAAGCAGACGACACCTCCCAAAAAATTTTTTGAATAACTAATTATTTTCATTTTCAGTCCCAAAAACAAAGGTTATGACCCCTCAATGGAACGAGCTCGACGATCCCGTTCCAACGGGGGGTCATAACCTATGTTTTTGAGACAAAAAATGAAAAAATAATGAAAATTAATTGGCGATTTTTGTGAATAGCGCTGTTCGGTTGTGGCCGTTACGTTGGGTAAAGGGTTAAGGCGACCTAGAGCTCTAGGTGGATTTTAACACCCTTTGGGGAATATTTTCTGCCCTGGCGGCAATGAAAAGATGTTCTTTGGAAAAACTTGATACAGATAATGCGTATAACATTGACTTAACACTTGAACTTACCTCTCGGAGGGCATGTGCAATATGGCACTCCATCTGATCGCCTGTTCCCGGCAAAAAAGGCCTTTGTTTCACAGTTAGAACAACAAACATCTAATACTCTATTACCCGGCATACGGACAGATTTAACGTAACTCCGTGGGCATTTTCGGCAAGTTCTCCCAACACCGCAGTTAGCTACAACAAAAACTCATAATTACGTTGCGTTGAGCGGAAGCAACTGAATTTCGCTCTCTACTAAAAAAAAACAAATATTTGTACAAACATTATTGAAATAATATACAAAATATTCAAGATGATATCTTCAAGGGTGGGATTCTAAGAAATAAATTGGACTTCGGTAAACAGAAATCAGAGACATACACAATAGACGAAAAAACTAAAATAGAAGCGGAGATGGGTGAATGGTGATTTTCAAGAAAAAACTTCTGGCAATAACACTTGACACTAATAAGTTTGACAATTATGTAAATGGAATTACAGATAAATACTGGGATTCAGAACTGCCAAAAGAGAAGGACGGTGTTATATGGACATACATTTATGAATGAAAGTGTCAATGACACTGTAGATCAACTTGTCAATACAAAGACATGTACATGTATAGTATGTGACACAGCAATGACAAACATCTAGGTAATGACCTGATAACAAAGGTACATATAAAGTATTGTAACGGTCTGTACATAAATACTGACCGTTGCCTGTAACAAATGTATAGGTAAAGTATTGTAAAGGTGGGTGACAGTCAAATGCTAAACTAGAAAAGAAATCTTTGAGTCCCAGAGTGGGTCTGACTGAACCCCAAAATATTTGTTCTCATAGCACAGTGATAACAAAGGCACCCCAACACACACTCATCCCTGTCCCAAGGTGAAAACAAAGGTACCCAAGAAGTTTCGTGAAGATCAGTTCACAAATATGAGCTGTGTAGAAGTTGTGACAAAAAACTGATTGGACCTAATTTCGGTACAAAATGGCCACTGGCAGCCATCTTGAATTCTGGACCGCACCCAGAAACACTCGTTCTCGTCCCAATGAGATAACAAAGGTACCCAAGAAGTTTTGTGAAGATCGGTTCATAAATACAGCCTCTAGCCCGAGCCGTATTGACATGTGCACTTACAGTGTATAAGTAGCACTGAATAAATTAAAGTTCATCTAATTTGCATAATTTCTGCTCGAGAAAAAACCCGTACTATATGTGATGTATTCCATGTTACTAAACATTCATACAAAAATTTATTCAAATCAGAACTTTCATACAGAAGTTCTGTACAAACGACTGATTGCACTAATTTTGGTACAAAATGGCTGCTGGTGGCCATCTTGAATTTCGGACCACACCCAAAAACACTCGTTCTCATCCCATGGTGATAACAAAGGTACCCAAGAAGTTTCGTAAAGATCGGTTCATAAATACAGCCTCTAGCCTGAGCCGTATAGAAGTTGTGTACAAAAAACTGATTAGACCTAATTTCGGTACAAAATGGCCACTGGCAGCCATCTTGAATTTTGGACCGCACCCAGAAACACTCGTTCTCGTCCCAAGGTGATAACAAAGGTACCCAAGACGTTTCGTGAAGATCGGTTCATAAATACAGACTCTAGCCCGAGCCGTATTGACATGTGTACTTACTGTGTGTAAGTAGCACTGAAAAAATCAAAGTTCATCTAATTTGCATAATTTCTGCACGAGAAAAAAACCCGTATTATATGTGATGTATCCCATGGTACTAAACATTCACACAAAAAATTATTCAGATCAGCGCTTCCATATGGAAGTTCTGTGCAAAAATCTGATTGCACCAAATTTTGTACAAAATGGCTGCCATCCGCCATCTTGAATTTCGGACCGGACCCAAAAACACTCGTTCTCGTCCCACGGTGATAACAAAGGTACCCAAGGAGTTTCGTAAAGATCGGTTCATAAATACGGCCTCTAGCCCGAGCCGTATTGGCATTTGCACTTACAGTGCTGAAAGTAACACCAAAAAACATCAAAGTTAGTCTAATTTTGCATAATTTACGCACGAGAAAAAAACCCGTATTATATGTGATGTATCCCATGGTACTAAACATTCATACAAAAAATTATTCAAATCATAGCTTTCATATGGAAGTTCTGTACAAAAAACAGGTTTCTGTATCGTCGGTACAAGATGGCGGCTGGCAGCCATCTTGAATTTCGGACCGAACCCCAAAACACTCGTTCTCGTATAAGCAACCTCGTATAAGCTCTAAACTTACTACTGAAACCCCCTCAATTTATGCTTAATTCTGTTAATATTTAATGTTAATCTTTATAAATTTATTTGATTTGAAATAAATACTGTTTAAAAAGAACTGGTTCCATCTTAGGGACAAGATTAGAACCAGTTTTGGTTCTAAAGAGAACCTATATTTTTTGCAGTGCGTGTTCCGACAGGAATTTACACCTGTGTGAACTGTAACTTTCCGAACATTCTACAGCTGAATGTCCCCTTCCATCCATTCTGTAAGTTCGGTGATGTGTTGTCCCGGAATTGTGAACGTTGTCACCCCTTCATTTAATTTCGCCATCCTCCTGGGATCAATACCACCCACCACGGAATCGCCCACGATCAAATGTAAGGGTAGGTGCACTTCCTCTTTTCGATGATCGCGTCTGTATGTGTTAAACATCCTCTTTTGTCGTGGCCTAATATCTGTTTTTGGAATAGCATTTTCTATTTTAACCTTTTCCACAATTTCAATTGACAACAAAGGGAAGTAATCGTCCTTACCCTCATTACTTTCTGCGATGTTCTTTTTATTTTTCTCTTTTCTACCTCATTGCTATCACTTCGCAATATATCAGTCTGTGGTGGCACCGACTCGATGTGCTGTGTGTTTGTCTCCGATAACATATTATTAGTTTTTATTCCGCATCCATTTGTTTCTTTTGTGTTCAAACTAGCCATTCCAAACATTTTACATTTCAACTCCATGAATTCATTTCGAATAATTTTATTTTCGTTTATTAACATCAGCACTACTCGTTTCCTCTACGATTGACGACAACTCCTTTTTTATTTTACATAATTCTGTTCTTATGGCCGCATTCTCTTGCACAACATCATCCAACTTCGAGTTCAAACATTGCATATTTACCTTTTCTGAATTGTTTATCTGAACTTTAGAATCATTTACAATTTGGTCAATAGAGTTTTCGAATTGTTTTTGGGTTAAATGCATCTCTTCGACACAAATGCTCAGGTCATCCACTGAACGTTTTAGAGATGATGCGGATAAATGTTGCTTTTGTTGATGGAAACATCAAGGCTTTATTGACTTTACGACCAGGACTCCAGTAGACCTCTTTTGGAGTGGTAAAATAAACTCCCCTGCGGTTGACAAAAGTATCTTCGCTAATAATCGGTGTTGATGAATTTGAAACAACAGTTTCGTGAATGTGTGAGAGAATATATTATCACTGAGTGATTTCACGTAGTGTTCAAGTTGACTCCCAATGCCCTTGCATAAACATCCGGTAACTGACATTCAACCCACCACTGGGTACTCGATTTGGTCCCTTGTATCATGAGTTTGTTGGTTGTTCTGAATATATGCATTTTCACTTTGCTAGATTTTGTGCGAAAAATACTCAGTTGGTCTTCAACAAGGCGTTTTTGCAATTGATTTTTAGCTCAACTTTGGCGAAGCCAAATTTGAGCTTATGCCATGGCCCGTCTGTCCGTCTGTCCGTCTGTCCGTCAACAATTGGATACGGCTCGGGCTAGAGGCCGTATTTATGAACCGATCTTTACGAAACTTCTTGGGTACCTTTGTTATGACTGTTAGCAACACATATTAAGCATGCTTCCTTCGAATGTGAAAATGCTTCAAATTTAAACTAGAGGATGGCCACCAAAGGGTGGCTGATTCCCCCGAAAAAATGAGAAAGTTCTAAGGCGGACACGATCTAGTATTGTGGATATGGGTATTCGACCTTAAATACTCAGTTGTGACCTTGAGCTTGAGGATAGCCATTCCAACCTTATTCGCGACACACCCTCTGGTTGTGGGCAATAATAATACCAAGTATCATTAATATCCTTGAAGGCTGCAAGAAGTTATGGAGCGGACACGAATGCCGTCTACGCCCGGACGGACAGACGGACAGACGGACAGACGGACAGACAGACGGACAGACGGACGACGTCACGGCTAGATTCCCCCGAATTTTTTTTCGGGGGAATAAAAACAGATCAGGACAACGGAGTTCGGAGATCCAACAGGCGCGAGGATTTCACCCCAATGAGCGGAGTAGCCAAGTGCGTCAATCCTTTAAGCGATCAAATGAGTTGATGGAATCGATCAAGCGTTCAAGAAATTCAACTGATAGTTATATTAAACAGGGAGAAACTGCTGCTGAGATGAATGGCCTTGACTTTTGCAAACACAAAGCGAGATTATGAGGCATATTAATATCAGATACCGTCGCACTAACTCAGTCAACTCGTACATTATCCCTTTACCCAATGCAGACGATATCAAAATTTATTATTTTAAATATAATTTTCTCAAATGTTTCAAAAAATTTCAACAAAACCATATCATGTGACCCCTCGTTGGAACGAGCTCGACGAGCTCGTTCCAACGAGGGGCCACATGATACGGTTTTGTTGAAGCTTTTTGAAAAATGATATTTTTTCAACTGCTGAATTTGCATATTACGCGGGCAGATGTGGGCGATTCGTTGGGTAAAGGGTTAAATAATCCACCCATTTGTGTATAACGTTAAGATAGACGAAACCGAAAATAGTAGTTCAATTTGAGAGTTATATAAATTGTTGTAACTTGTCTAGTACTATATTGTAGTATGTGCTTACGAATAGTTTGATTTTTGCTTACGAATAGTTTGATTTTATTGCTGGGGCTAAGGATCTAATATGATTAGATAAACTCAGTGTTATTCATGTCCACTTCAACGTAATTGCCAGAAGTATCAACTGAATATTTAGAAGATTGCTAAGTTCAGTTTGTTCAGGTGAGACTATTGATAGGTATACCTGTAATCGGTAACACGAATGGAATTATTAATGCCCTCCTGGAGATCAGAATCTACGATTTCATCTATTCTTAATTGTTCTATAGAACAGTGGATATGATATGTGTAGGAAATTGAATATTTACATGTGCGTTAATTGAAGATGTTTTCTCATTTAATTATATATAGCTTTTAATATGGTATCGATTATTAAAATACTTAGAATATGACGATATAAGTGTAGATGAGTGTACGTGTATGTCACAGTATCCTATGGATAGCTGCATTTTGTCTCAATTGAATTTCTTTGTTTATCCGATTGTCCAATTTTTACTGCAATTGTTAGATACGAATGAAAACAATCTTGTTTCAACAATAAGGAATACACCCTCACGAGGGAAGAACGCATACACATCGTGGAATGCGCAAGTATTCATTAATAACTTCAGCAATTTGGAATGTTTCAAACATATCGACAAACGGTTTCACAACGATAACCGAAACTTGGCATAACAAGGAATCAGACATCCAGATTCCTGGTTATCAGTGTATTGGATTGAGTCGTGGTCTCCTTGGATATGGGATATAGGGAGGGGTGGCCTTTTATTATTGTACGAAGTACTCTAAGTGGTTACATAAGATCCATAAAATTTATGATTTGGCATTAGGGTTGAATTTAAAGGTGAAATCTTTAATTGAAAGAAAATATCATTTTCATCTCCGTGTACATTCTCCCGACGAATTCTACGTATTGGAGAGATAATGACAGAAAAGAAAATATTTTTACTGACATAGAATCGTTGGCATCTTGACTAGAAAATAATGTAATGATTATACTCGGTGGTGATTTCAATGCAGTAACTGGAGAATTAGTTGACTTTGTTGCATATAATGGTGATGATCATTCTCCGTTACAACAAATTTATAAATTTGATGCTGTAATGTCAAATGTGAGTCTGGATGTTCACGTGAATTCGTTTGGTAGGCAATTGATTTTTATGTGCAAAACAGCGCCATTGTTCGAGCAATTCTTGTTCAAGTCAGAACTCGAAAGCTTATTTGCTAGAAGAGACTCGAGTCGTTAGAGCAAGCAGATTATATTCGATTGTTAGTAGTGGTGGAAGCCAAGTATAATAGTGGTATGAGATGGGATCCGTAGCGGCAGTAGTGTAATGATAGGTACTGAGAGTCACAGTGCCACAATTCAATAGTAATTGTACAAGGCTGCAAAGATGGTAGAATACTATAATAATGGGGAATACAACAGAGGCCAAACATAGGATAGACAGCTGAAGTTGTAGAAGAAGCTAATGGTAAGACGACGATGACCGGAGTCCATTTCGTAATGTCCAAAATATTTAGAAATGCACACTACACTACAGCAGATAAAAATCTAAAGTGCTCAGCTCAAGTGGAAATCCGTTTTGATAATTAATGTCGGTTGTTTGTGTGGTTTTTGGTGATTTGGTGGTATTGTCGGGTGGGTTTATTAATTAGATTTACTATTATACAAAGGGACGCACCCTCAGAGCCCCCCCCCCCCCCCCCCCCCCCGTCCTATTGTAGGCCATTGGGTCACATAGCACCCACAGATTACCCTAGAAACCAAGGTTGCGGACTCTCATATACAATCTGGACAGCAGAAACACGTATCACCATAACAACGCGCTCTGCGCGTACACACTAAGACCACGTATCTCTATGAGGTTACCATGGCCACTAAACATGACGTAACTAGGTCACGTGACTATAATGTCACTTCCATCTTTCCTTCCACCCAATAGGGCACGATCGGCTACATGCTGTACTACTTGCCAGTCTGTGAGAAACTAAGGGAAAAAGTTGTTAGGATGTTCGAAATAACAAACTCCCAAAATCAGTCTTCAAGTTGGGGGACGGACCCTCTGCTAATTTGACACGAATGTATTTAATGTAACGTGAATTTAATAATCTTCATGTGGAAATCACAAAATTATAAATACAGTTCGATGAAGATGGTTTTGTGGACTTTTAATTTCTACATTTTCGCGGTACTGAGTTTTTAACTACGGCTGGAGGCGAGTGCACCCTCTACGTGCAGTACACCTTAGTATAAAACGCCAGCGTGCACCCACATCGACAATTGGGAATAAGTGTCTTGTCAATGGACACAACACGGTAACCGCTGGTCAGGATCAAATCATCGATATTTCGGTTTGAAGTCCAATGCTCTAACCACTGAGTCACCGTGCTCCCTATACAAAGTAAACTTTGCACAAACGCGGCGTTCTGCGTTAGTATATTATACTACTCACATTTTGCTAAGGATTACCCCCTGTTATTACTTTCCAAAGTGTGATTTACTGGGATTTCCGGGTTTGATTATAAACGATAACTTTACAAGTGAATTATGTAATCAATAATTGTGTCATGTATCCGTGCGCGCAAATGAAGACGCTTTGCCGTGGGTGTAATGGGGACTTCATTGATTGGGTTTTTTTTTTTTTTTTTTGCTTTTTTTTTAACCCTTTACCTATCATGAAAAGCAGACGACACTTGCAAAAAAAATTCTTGAATAACTATTATTTTCATTTTTTGTCTCAAAAACATAGGTTATGACCCTCATTGGAACGAGCTCGTTCCAATTAGGGGTTATAATCTATGTTTTAGAGACAAAAGATGAAAAAATAATGAAAATTAATTGGCGAGTTTTGAGAATAGTGCTGGCCGTTTTTGGTCGTTACGTTAGGTAAAGGGTTAAATAATATAATTATCGTTAATAACGAAAAGTAATAAACAGAGTAATCGCTTGACTGGACTGGTTACGTGAAATAATTCATTCGAGGCGAGGGACTATATTGTAAAATACTCGTGCGCTTTCGCGCACTCGTGTTTGTACAATGTCCCTCACCTCTCATGAATTATTTCACGAAACCAGTCCAGTCAAGCGATTACTCCCTATTTCATCGACATAATTTGTACATGAAAGGAAAATGTGTGCATTATTTGTTTGTTTATTTATTGGGCAGCAGTGACATTTTTAACAGTCTGAGTCATATCAAGCTGTACAAATTTACGGTAAGAGGACGCCAGAGTACACACAGGAAATCACCCAGCAATTAATACTGAGTGACTGCCGCACTCTCCAATTTATCTTTCTGGCACAAGTAGGTTTAGCATTGGTTGAAGGCAAGTAAACAGTTGGCATACAGCGCGTCGACCGTAGATGTACATCTCAACGAACACTTTTCTTCAACCAGTGCTAACTGCTTGTGTCGGGGTGACAAATTAGAGAGCCCGAAAGTTACTCTCCATTGCTTATTGGTTCTCCCCGGGTATTACGACTCCCTCCATCCGTAAAGTTGTCCGACATGCTATGATCCAAGTGCCATTAAACCCTATGAACAAATAAACAAACTTAAAACTATATACACATTTGACCTTTTATGTAATACATATGTAGATGGGTAGGAGTGATCCTTAGCAAAATGTGGGTAGTATAATATAAATTCGACGTGATGCTGAAAATTTCCAGCCCGTAACCGAATAGTGTTCGCCATATAAGAGCAGTTTTTTTTTTTACTGTAATGCGGACTGGCCCTATGGTCCACCGGGAAAATTCACGGTGGGCCCCCTATTGGGTAGCCTCGAGGCTCCCAAAACTGATGCAGCCCAACTGCTGTTGGTGGCAGAATTTTTGCGAAAACAGGTGAAATGGATCTGATTGCATAGAATGCCGGTATATTGAAATGTTCTCTATGTGGACTGCCAATCCACACAGAGGACATTTTGATATACCAGTAGTCTCGTGTGCCACTGATCGCTCAGATGCACGGAAACAGCGTTCTTTTAATTTGAAAAATCAAAATTTCCTCCCATTTCTCCCATTGGGCCGAACTATGGTCGGTCCGATGGCTCCGCCCCCGCCCCCCCCCCCCCCCCCCATCCCTTGTTGATACCATTTTTGCCAAATGATTGATAATGATGATACAAAAATGTCATCGAAATGTCTTTTGTGTTAACTGCCATTGATCACAGATGTAATGAAGGGCGTTCGTTCAGTTCGAAAAATAAAACATTTTCTCCGGGTGCGGATGCAGGGCCCACCTTGGTTCATATCCCGGTCATATTTCTTGGTCCAGTCCTTCTCTGTGTGGTATTTTGTTTTTTAGGAATAACTCGTGATTTTATATACTTAACCTTTTTTATTCAGTTCCATTGTTCAACGAACTGTAATCGGACGATCTTATCGAACTAGTCATTCATTGTCTTACTTTTGAAATATTTCCATCTTGGACAAATCGTCCCCTGAGTACCAATGTGTTCTATGTGCCAGTAGGCACATAGAACACATTGGAACTCAGGGGACGAAATTTAGGTCTTGGTTTATTTGGTCGGAGAGATCTGTGAGTACTATAGCATGTACCCGGACGGCCCCTATTGGCAGGACCCCGGAAGTGACGTCATGTCACATGATCCAGTGACGCCATGTTGTGTTGTTATGGTAACCCGCGTGAGCGGCCATCTTGTGACGTCATCTCCATAGCGATACGAGGTGTGAGTGCGCATGCGCATCGCGTATTGTTAGGGTGACACGTGTTTCCGTTGTCCATTTTGTATACTGGAGACCGCCATCTTGGTTTCTATTGTAGCACGTGGTTGCTATGTGACCAAAACCTTCTAACAAGACCGGAGTATGTTCGGAGGGTGTTGGGGTCCTGCCCGGGGTCCTGCCAATAGGGGCCGTCCGGGTACATGCTACACTACTGCTGTAGCCCAGTGATTACGGAATTGAACTTCAAACCGAAAGGTACACGATTCGATCCCTGCCTGGGGTAACTGCGTCGTGTCCTTGGGCAAGGCACTTATTCCCAATTACCCACGTGGGGGCACGGTGGTGTTGTGTACTAAAGCGTACTGCACGTAGATGGTGCATTTGTCTTCAACCAATGTTTGGCTTTTTATGGCAAGATAATTAGAAGCAACTAAATAACTCTACACTTTGGCTCTTTGTTAAGCAAATGTGTTTTTACAGTAATTTGCAACGCTTTATTCTCCCCAGGAAAAAAATTAGCAAATCTTACGACTTTTGTATTAATGGAAAGAATGGGGTCTGTGTTATATGTCTCGATGCGCACACTGTTGATAAAATGAACAGAAAAAAGTTACAGAACCTTAAAAGATGGTTAAAGCTCCGTTTGCTTATTTTTAAATGGGTTTAAACAGAGAATAATAGTCAAAAGTTCAAACTAATTGGGAAAAATTTTAAAAGGCCAGCTTATGTATTTTCATACTACTCTTCAAGTAAATGCCTAAAGTTTGTGAAATGGTGCGCATATCGATATACAACTTTGCTAATATTTTAAAATTTCAATTTTTATATGAAATTCCCATACTTTAGAAAATTAAAGGGGGGTATCATTCCTGTATGTCTCTTCCAAATGACGAATATTGGCAACCAAATATTTCGTTTCGAGAGAACAGAGAGAAATACAAATGTACTTACATCTACCGCCGAGCGAAAGCTCGGTCCACATCATCCCCACGAGCAGAAACACTAACAATAAAACCTTCGAGTAAGACATTTTTCTTGCGAACACCTAAATCTACAAAAGTACAAATATAACAGTATTAAAATTTCTCAACACAAAGATTCATTCTGTAGTTGGTGTAGTTGAGCTATAGGTGGAATGTTGGCCAGGCCACCAAGGGATGCACTTGTGGAGAAGCACATAATGGCCGCTTGAGGGGGGTCAAGAGAGTAAGAAGAAACAAAAACTATGGCAAGGGTAATTTTGTTAGCGCTCTGCTTAGAGAGAGAGAGAGACGGACGGACGGACGGACGGACGGACGGACGGACGGACGGACGGACGGACGGACGGACGGAGAGTAGAAGGAGGCTTAGTAAGAAGCTTAGTCGAATGAAACGAAGCTAGAAGCCAAATAAAAAATACATTTGGTTCTTGATCAATTTATTTTTCAAATCAATTGGGAGGGGTGCTTTTATTTTTATTCTTGTGTTTGATAACTGATAGAATGCTAAATTATTTTTACTCTCCCCCATAAATTGCAACACGGCAAATCCGCACAGACCAAATTATTTCACTTTACAGACTTTTTTCAGTGCACATCGACAGAAAAATGAAGCCTTTAAGTTGTGATACCTGCACTTCAGAAAAATTCCCAAATTTGGATTTCTAGCACCCAGTCAGTTAATAAAGAAATATAAAATACATTTGTGTTCAGTTATATTTATGCACCTTTTTCGAAAAATAAATACCATTCACATAATATTTGAGAAAGTTTCTGCAGGACAAAGCATTATTTACTGATTTATTTACTGGTGTTTAAGGTCACATATTTTTGCACAATGGCTAATCATGACCACGACAGTGTTACGGGTGGAGGAAGCCGGAGTACCCGAAGAGAACCACCGAGCAACGGCGAGCATCTGTCAGCTCCCCAACATACTAACTCCACACAAGCAGGGTTAGCATTGGTTGAAGACAGGTGCACCATCGACGTGCAGTACGCCTTAGTACACAGCGTCACCGTGCTCCCACATGGGCAATGGGGGTGAAGTGTCTTGCCCAAGGACACAACGCGGTTGCCGCATGTGGGATCCGAACCGAGGACCTCTCGGCTTGCAGCCTGCACCTCTACCTACTGAGCCACCGCGGTCCCCCGCAGAACAAAGCAAACTGGATGTTTACAAAATAAATATAATAAATAAAAATTGTATTTTAATCATGCTTTGTTGAAAACATGTGCAAATGAATACACATCAATCAAAAAAGGGAAATTTTTTTAACCCTTTACCTAATGAATCGCTCGCATCCGCCCGAGTAAATTGCAAATTGAGCAGATGAAACAAATAATTTTTTTTTAAATATTTCAACAAAACCATATCATGTGACCCCTCATTGGAACGAGCTTATCGAGCTCGTTCCAATGAGGGGTCACATGAAATGGTTTTGCTGAAATTGTTTTGAAAACTTAAAAAAATAGTAATTAAAATAATAAATTTTGATATTCTCTGCGTTGGGTAAAGGGTCTCATGATTCCATAATTACTTTGGAAGACACTGCAGGCCAATAAAAGTGTTTAACCAGGGAGGTCAATTTCAATGAGAGGGGGATTGTTTGGGAACCAAATACCATTTTTTGGCCTACACGCAAAGATTTTAGTGATTGT
The DNA here is from genome assembly GCA_031216915.1 of Pictodentalium vernedei. Classification (NCBI taxonomy): domain Eukaryota; kingdom Metazoa; phylum Mollusca; class Scaphopoda; order Dentaliida; family Dentaliidae; genus Pictodentalium; species Pictodentalium vernedei. The sequence goes on along the minus strand of CM062291.1, from coordinate 288,949,647 downwards.
CGTCCCGCGATAGCATTTTCAATACAAAGACTATGAATGATTTTTTATAAGCCGTTGAACTACCGATAAAAGTAGTCCGTTCACAGAAATATGAGGCTCAAATGATAAAGGCCGTGAGAAGGGTGAACATAAGGTAAAATATTATTTTTTTTTTTTTCAAGTGTGAGTGAACCCCAAAACACCGACAATAACAGAGGACAGGGGAGTTGCTTAGGGGTTTCGGATGGGGGTGTACCTTAGATTTCCAACTGCATCCCCTCCCCCGTAGGGTTCGGACTACCATTACATAAATTCCAACCAGTGGAAAATTCCAGTAGCACCCCCCCCCCCCCCCCACCTCACCCGAGTCAAAATTACCAACTACCGGTTTTAAACCCATCACACACAATATAAAAATGTGTTATTTAAATAATTGATTTTGGGTTTTTTTTTTTACATTTTTATGATACCTTATTGATACCTCTTGAATAACTAGATTTTTATTTTATCAATGAGAAGTGGAGAAGCCAGTGGATCTATACCCAGCAAGGTTTACTGTGAAGTAGGGTATTGGATCCGGGAAAAATCAGTGGCGGCACAGCTTAAATGAAAGTGTGGGGGAGATTTATGTTCTTCAAATTTTGCCTGAAAAACATAGCTTTTGCCCCGACGCCACCCCCCACCTCCGACACCCACCACCTCCTCCCACCCCCACTCCTCCACCCCACCCGTTCCCATGAACTATGTTTTTAAGTGAAAGTGGGAAAGACTGGGGTGTAAGATCAATAAATGAGTGCATATATTCTTTATGTAAAAATGATACAAGTCCTGACGTTGCAGGGCTTAAAATTCATGCGAAAATGATTCTTGCAGGGAAAACAACGAGAATCAATTTTCATTCTAGCAAAATGTTCAATTGATTCTTGTTATGGATCCTGAATTTGTTCTCAAAGGCCCGGAGAATTCTCTCCATTCTTTGCTCCCTCTTAATAAGGTTACGTTTTGTCTTAACATCGGTTTTTAGTGACGTTTTGGCTGCCTTTACAGGCAGCCAGAACTTCACCAGAAACCACTGCTGAGGTACTGTTGCTTCCACCAGCAAGACCATCAAAAGTCTGTATGTTGGTACGTGTGATCTACGTGTTCATGTACTCTGTAAGACAAGAAACTTGTAACCATACCATCGAGGGTTAAACTGTAGTAAATATAATAAATAATAAATAGAGTTTCCCTCACTGTGATGTGTGTGCTGATTGCCCTTACAAGGGTGTAAAAAGTACTCTTAAATTCGAAAATATTTAAGAACTCGCAACTGATTCTCGAAATCAAAACAAAATGTCGCGAATCAGGGCAAAATTTTAAGACCTGCATTGATTCGTGGAGAGTTTCAAATGAACAAACATTCACACGGATTAAAGTCATAAGGTGGATTGGAGAAAATTTGTTAAAAAGGTTGGAATTAACTCTGCCAGTAATTTGGTTCGTATTCAGAGCTTGCCCCTAGTCCGGTGTGCCGGAATTTCTGAATGTTGTTTGGGGGTAACCTTATTGTCTACATGAGCCCCTATTTAATTATGTATTTGAGATATTCCGTGGATTGAGGATCATAAGCTTTTCAACATTTAATGCAGCTGGAACAGATGAGTATATTATATTAGTCTGTGGCCCCATGCAGCTTCAACACAGAAATCTCAGTTAATGAGTAATCCGTGATGAGACACTTGCTCGACGTTAATCGTATGTCGTCTCTATGGAAACCCAATGATGATGGTTCAAGAAAACATCTGAATTTACATGTCACTTTCTGTAAAACCACGTACCTGGTGGGATAATTGCTTAATATACAACTATTTCAAGCAGTACGAATCCCCAATTACTTGAGATTTCCGTGTTGAAGTGATTATTTTCCTGTGAGCTTGTCTCTGTGACCTTTAGTCTCTCTGGTTCCATTTCTGATACTTTGAAATTCCTCCCAACAAGCCCAACCATGGTTAGACCAGTGGGCACAACGCAGCTAGCGTTTGCTTTGCTTATCTGCTTATCGTCTCCTGTGCATTTCTTAACACTTACAGCATCTCTTCATTAAGATTTGATATAAAGAGAAAGCAAGGTTTTATTAATAGATGGAGGCTATCTACGCTGTTTTTGTGAATATCGGGAATTCTCTCATGAGTGTGGACCTGAAAGTTTTATTTTTCACGAGTGCTTGCGCGAGTTAAAAATAATACTTTCAGGTCCACACGAATGAGATAATTCCCGATATTCACTAAAACAGCGTAGATATTCTTTTTATTATATACTACGTGACATTTTACTGCGCAACATTCACCCCAATTCGAATGCAAACAGTTTCAAGACAATAACAAAAGGCTGCTTATCTTTCCTTCAAGGCGACGGTATGCATCGAAACGTAATGGCATTTAGGAAGCTACTGAAAAAATTCATTGTGTGGACCCGAAAATATTATTTTTCAGGTCCACACTCACGAGATAATTCCAGATACTGACTAAAATAGAGTAGATTTCCTTTTTTATTATAAGCTAGGAAACATTTTATTTCACAATATTCAACCCACTTCGACCCCAAATGCGTACGTCCCCCACGGGAACTCCAGGAAGTGAAGCAGTGCTTGTTTACTGTGGTAAACAAGCTCCGTTTTACTGGTAACATAGGACCCAGTCACTGATGTTTGGGGTGCAAGTCCTTTAAAATGGGCAACATGAGGCATAATCGATTGACTGGCTTTCACTTTAAATAAATAATAAATAAATGCGTACGTTTCAAAACAATAACAAAGATCAGCTGATCGTTCCTTCAAAGCGACTTATTGCGATGTAGCGTGACGTCATTTAGGAAGCTACTGAGGGATATTCCTCGATATCCATCGAGTGGATGGATATCGAGAAATATCTTTTAGATATTTTACGATAATTCATAGGCTATCATATGATAAATAATAAGTCTTACTTAAGAGATATACAAGTATTAATTAAGATATTGGTAAGTCTTAAGAAACATGTAATCTTAATTAAGCGATACATAAGTTTCGATTAAGAGATGTAAGGCTTAGTTATGAGATGTGTGAGTCTTTATTTAGAGATAATTATGCGATTCTTAATAAAAGACATATATAAGTTTGAGAAATGGAGGATACGGAATGAGTGTTTTTCTCATATAATTTTTATGAAACGAGTCTAAGAATTTTCCGTTTTGGCGAGCCCCTGGCGAGCCCAAACGGAAAATTCGGACCAGTTTCATAAATATTATATGAGAAAAACACTCATTTCATATTCTATTTATCATATGACACACACACGCACAAATTATCCACTTGGTATGACTTTTTAACCCATCACCTAACTTGAGTTGCAGACGACACTTGGAAAAAACATCCTCGTATAACTAAAAATTTTCATTTTTCGCTTCCAAAACACAGGTTATGACCCCTCATTGGAACGAGCTCGTTCCAATGAGGGGTCATAACCTATGTTTTGGAAGCAAAAAGTGAAAATATAAAAAAAATGAATGGCGTTTTTCTTGTAGGTAAAAGATTAATACAATATAACCCACCCTAAATAGGACAGATAACGTAAATTCTCCCTACTGAAATTATGCAAATATGACCCAGTTTGTATTTTGTGTAGCCAATCAAATTGTCCAGTTTTGAAATTGATCAATGAAAGCTCCCAACTCTAATTATGCAAATTGTGAAAATGTGGCCCAGTTGTATTTTGTTCAGCCAATCAAATTGTCCAATGAAACTGACAGAAGGCTTTATTTATCACTGATTAATATGAAAACAAAATATCAAATGTTTTAAAGTGAACAAAACGGACGAGTCATATGATAACAAGAGATACGTAAGTCTTTGTTAAGAGATACTGTAACACTTCCTTGAGAGATAACTGTGATTTGTTTTTTTTCAAATATGGCCCTAATGTGCTTCAGTACTGTTGAGACTGTCTTGCAATACACTGTTTTAAAATCCATCTTAGGTTACAGCAGTGAGTGTTGGAGCAGATGCGCCAAGTACGCATGTGCATATCAAGGATTCAAGGAAGGCATTATTCTTGATATATACTTTACATTCTTTTTACATGAATTAACCCTATACCTAACATGAAAAGTAGGCGACACTTGCAAAGAAAATTATTGAATAACTATTTTTTTCATGTTTTGCGTCAAAAACATAGTTTATGTTCAACTAGCTCGTTCCAATAAGGGGTATAAGCTGTGTTTTTGAGGCAAAATATGGAAAAAAATGGAAATTGAATGGCAGTTTTTTTTTGTGAATAGCGCCGGCCGTGGTCGTTATGATAGATAAAGAGTTAAGCAGGACACGATGATAATTTCATTCCTTAATTTCCCTTTTCGGTCCTTTTTGCACGGTTCATGCCTGCTGGACCAATTCTCGTTAGGCCAATTCACGCAAGATCATTTCTTATCAGAGCAATACCAACTGGAGCAACTGTTTTTTTTTTTAAATTATGCACGAAAACTGAGTACTTTCTGAACATAATATTTACATTATTGTTTGTAACTCATGTTGTTTCGATGTGAGGTGCGATGCTGGCAGTAGTGTACATACAAGGGCGATGCTTCCCCACTAACTGTCATAAAAAAACTTTTGTCGCTCTTCCTTAATAATATGGGTTATTTAGTTGGTAAAATTATGCGAAATGGAAGGAAATTTAATATTGATATTTTGACTGAAACACATGTTTTTAGACTGGATTTTCGATAACCAACCTATTTTGGGTACCAAAACGTTAGAAATTCCGTTGTCCAATCGGAAATCTTTTGAAAAATTGTATCAGTCATTTGGACAAAGTTGCGCCCCTACACCGAGCAAATAAGCTATATACGCTCTAGTGAACTGATGTGGCACGGAGAATCCCTCCCCAAACGCATAATAGTAGTATGTCTCGTATGTTTCACCCCAAGGTTGGATGACCTCGGTGGATGACCTCGGAAGTGACGTCATGTCACGTGACCCAGTGGCGCCAAGTTGTTTTGTCATGATAACCCGCGTGAGCGGCCATCTTGTGACGTCATCCCCATAGTGATATGTAGTGTTAGTGCCCATGCGCAGCGCGTGTTGTTAGGGTGATACGTGTTTCTGTCGTCCATTTTGTATACTGGGAGCCGCCATCTTGGTTTCTATGGTAGCACGTGGTTGCTATGTGACCCAAAGGCTTCTAACAAGATAGGGCTATGTTTGAAGGGTGTGTTCGATTGAACAGGAGTAAATCTAATTTCCACAAAACAACCCGACAATCCTTCCAAATTACCAAAATCCACACAAACTACCAAAATTGACTTTTTTTAGTACGGATTTTCCCCAGAATCCTTTTTAGGACCGCTATACCGTAGATTTTAATAGTAGCACGTAGTGCTATAGTACAGAGGGGGCCCCTGGGGGTAAGTTCGATTGAACTAGAGTAGTATTTCTTGCTAGGACAAGCCCCCCCCCCTCCCCGAATCCCTTTTTAGGATCGCCAAACGGTGAATTTTAATAGTAGCACGTAGTGTTATAGTACTGAGGGACCCTTTTCCATTACAGCCAACTGATAGACAACCTCCTGTGAAAGCCTATATCATTCCTAAAGCCAAGAATCTGTGGAGTAGTTACTGATAAGTCATTGCTCGAACGACTCGAATCCCATCGAGCAAATAAGCCATAACGTATTTACTCGAATGAGTGGCTCTCACATACGACCCTTAGCCTCATTTCGGTATTTGAGGATATCTATGACCTGGTATTGTTTTACTTAAGGATACCTATCGAGGATACCTTCTGGAGAATCCCTTTTTTTTGTCGTATGTGCTTATGTGAAAGTGCACAAAGTGACACATTGTGCACTAGCACATAGGCACATGCTGGATGTGCCAATATGTGCTTATGTGAAAATGCACAATGAGACACACTGTGCTCTAGCACATAAGCACATGTTGGATATGCCGATATGTGCTTATGTAAAAATGCACAATGTTACACATTGTGCCCTAGCACATAGGCACATACGGGTATTTGGGGATACATATGACCTGGTATTATATGTCGAAAAAAGATGCCTTGAGCAATTGATTTGTATACTGTGAATGGAATAAAAATGAATGAAATGTTATATATCGTTGTTTTTATCAACCACCCAACAGAAGTATCCGAATTTAGCATAATCTACCTGGATGCAAAAACCTATATGACAAGTACTCTCAGATAAGCAACCCCAAAAAGTATCCTCAAATTAATATCCTATAAAAGGTATCCACCAATAGTCCAGTAGTGTAAAACAATAGGTATCCTCAAATACCCGTATGTGTCTATGTGCTAGGGCACAATGTGTCACATTGTGCATTTTTACATAAGCACATACGAAAAAAAAAGGGATTCCCCAGAAGGTACTCTCGACAGGTATCCTCAAATAATACAATACCAGGTCATAGGTATCCTCAAATACCAGTATGCGCCTATGTGCTAGGGCACAATGTGTCACATTGTGCATTTTCACATAAGCATATATCGGCACATCCAGCATGTGCCTATGTGCTAGGGGGTTGCAGTTGGTGACTTGAAGATCCCAGGGCTATTTTTTTGCAGACGATATGGTGCTAGTGTCAGAAAACGAAGAGGGGCTGGCGAAGATGCTGGAAATTGTTGGTAAATATGGGAGGAAATGGAGACTCGAACTTAATGAAAGCAAGAGCAAAGTTATACCCGTGGGCCGCAAAATGGACCCCACTCGAAGGTGGAGAGTGGGGGAGTTCTGCATTCCGGAAGGTAGCAGTAGACTTCTTAGTATAGGAGAGACTAGTGACTATGAGTACCTGGGGATATAAACATCACAGGAAGATGCATCTACCGAAACCACACAAATAAATTGATTCTGAAGGGGAAGCGAATCCTTAACCAAATGAAACTTATAGGGAGGAACAGTTTCAATAAGGTTTTCGTGGGGAAAACCACTTGGGAAATGGTGGGTCTGCCAAGTATAACATACGGTACGGAAGTTGTACCCCTAAACCACACAGCTGTTAAGAGCTTGGAAATCCTGCAGAACGATGCAGGCCGATGGATAACAGGCTCGAGTAATGCCACAGCGCTAGAAGCGATCAGGGGTGAGCTTGGGTGGATGAGGATCAAGGACAGGATAGACCTATTGAAACTCGGTTATCTTAATTATTTGGTAAATCTCCCCGATAGCCGATGGTGTAAAGTAATGTTCCTGAGAACTTTCAACTCAAATATCAATACGGAGTGGATGGTTCAAGTGAGGGAGCTAGTAGAAAACTACTCATTGGAGATCTCGGACCTTCACGTTGGGGCAAACCAGGGCAAAAAGATCGTCAGAGAAAGGGTCATGGAGGATTGTAACCGTAATTGGCGAGAGGGGGTCAAATCAATGAGATCTTTGGGTGGCCTGCGTGATAAAGAGAAGCCTGGTTTTCAAGAGTACCTTGATGGCACCTTTGGGGGGGGGGGGTCACTGTTGTTCAAGCTGAGGTCGCGGTCCCTGGAGCTGAGGGGAAAAATTGGGAAAAACAGTGAAAAGGAGTGCCAGATGTGTAACTTGGGCGTGGTGGAGACCCTGGAACACTTTCTTATAGAATGCCCAAAATACCAGTCTAAAAGAACAAGATTCACGGGGAGTATAATGGGGAAGTGGGATGGGAGAATGAAGGACATGTGGTTAGGGGGCGACTCAAAGGAGAGGGTTAATCTACTAATCGAAGAGATTGGGAAGAATGGGGCAAGGGATGTCATCCAGCAGTTCGTCTCCGAGTGTTGGGAGGAGAGAAGAAGCACGGGAATAGGGAGGCAGTTGGTAGAACATGGGTAACCCAGGCCTTCTCATACGAGAACCGCGACAAATCAGCGGCCGGCCGAAGTGTTATTATTATTATTAGTGCACAATGTGTCACATTCTGCATTTTCACATAAGCACATATCGGCACATTCAGCATGTGCTAGTGCACAATGTGTCATATTGTGAATTTTCACACAAGCACATACGACAAAAAAGGGATTCTCCAGAAGGTATTCCCGAATTGGAATCCTCAAATAATACAATACCAGGTCATAGGTATCCTCAAATACTCGTTTGTGCCAATGTCCTAGGGCACAATGTGTCACATTGTGCATTCTCACATAAGCATATATCGGCACATCCAGCATATGCCTATGTGCTAGTGCACAATGTGTCACATTCCGCTTTTCACATAAGCACATATCGACACATCCAGCATGTGCCTGTATGCTAGTGCACAATGTGTCACATTGTATATTTTCACATAATTCAGCCGGTTCGATCTATTTATTCTCTTTTCAACCATCTTCAAACCTGGGGTCTTGTCTCCTCCTTCAGGTTTAACCCCAGAATTCTGGTAGTGCAACAGAGTTTCTCCAGTTACTCTGTTTTTCTCTTTTTCAGCTATAAATTTAACTAATTATATCTTGTTTGACACTGAGCTCTGTCAAACAAGGTATATTTGATTAAATATCAAACAGCATTATGGGAATTATTTGCCATTTAACATCAGAATGTAAAGGGTTAGAGAGTATTGAAGTACAAGAAATAGACCAAACCATGGTCAACAGTAACACACTTAATTAATACATTTGGTGACATAAGGCCGTCGACGGGTACTTCGAAGGTATAGTATATTAATCGCCCACCCCCCCCCCCCCATCCCTCACTCCGACCCCACTCAAAGTTGAAACACACAGGGTTTAACATCTGTCACACTAAGCAAGATCTGAGAATCAACAAATGACATTTCTGTGGACCGGTTTTTCAATTTTCCCCAGTGGCGGCGCCACGATTTCAATTGGGGGGGGGGAGGGGCTAAGTAAGAACTGGGGAGTCCAAGGTCGAGATGTCGAGGGCATCTCCCGAACGCCACAGGCCTGCCCCTTAAGAGGGTAGCCACTACGTTCAGATCGCTGAACTACGGAGGAGGGTGCCCGTCTCCCGTCTGTGGGGGGGGGGGGGGGGGGTCTGGGGAATCTCCCCATAAACTATTTTCATATTTGAACGCCCTGGAAGCGATATCTGAGCGTTTCTGCACACCTGACATGATGTGTATTGTTGTGTTCCGTTTGCGGGTGATATTGGTGGGAAAGCTACGGTCAGATAGAAATTTTAAATTTGATTTTGGGGGCCCGAGGGAAAAGGGGGAAGGTGGAGCGAGGCCTCCCTGAGACGCCGCCACTGATTTTCCCACCGAGACGCTACATGTTAGGTTTATTACGTCTGGAATATTTGTTCCATATCTAAACCACTACCATCATCACCACCACGCTTTCATAGTGCTTCCGCCGTCTTTGAAAGGAGTGAACTACGGGGGGGGGGGGGGTAGGGGTGAGACCCTCCCCCCCCTCCCAATAACTTTCCGGTATGGACATTTGCGCATGGATTTGGGTCTTTTTGATATGATTTCTCTCATGCTACTAAACCCATTCTTTTTTAAAAGTCTAGACTTGACACTTGGACATGTGTCACATTCAAATCGGTCATACAAATGGGGGTTTGTAGTACACGATGCGGGTTGTTGGGGCCAGCATGACCAATTTTAAGTATCGGTACCGTACATGTGAATTAAAAGAAGATGCATCACAACTAGTACATTTATATTTTATTTATTCACCAATAGTTTTTTTTATTTTAAGAAATACATGGGTATGGGGTCGGATAAAACCTCCTGGAACATTTGAAGATGTTTAACTTTCTACATGTTAGACCACCCACGCACCGCTTTTCCCAATTTTCCCCCCATTTCCGACAGTTTTTCCAACAAAGTTCTGACACCCACCCCCTTGACGGATATTCACAATCGTACTCGGTATTCAATACAGTTTATAAATGCTGGCAGGGGTGGTTTCCATATCTATATTATTTTCTCCAGTGTTATTTGTCCACATTCTTCACAAGAAGTTGATGAGCATGTTGTACTTTAAAACTTCTTCAAAATATGGTGAGTTTTTTTGCAAATTTGTGGTCTATATATTCAACAACCCAAAAATGGCGCTACTGGGTCACGTGACTATGGTGTCACATGAGCTCCCCCAATGAGATCCCCCACCCCACAAAAAGGCATGAAAACTACATTACATACTACTATCTGAAACTGCACATTGACAAACAAGAGAGTTATGCAGTCGATAAGTCTACAACTAAACATCTATCAAAATGTTAAGATTTAAATTTTTTAAAAACCTTAAATTTGAATTTCTCTCCAAATATTTTAAAATATGTACTTATTGGTGTAAATTTCTCTCCTGTGTCTCATTCTTGAATCCTCCAATGAGGCAAATTTTGCTTTCAAATTTGAATTCAACACACAGTTTTTATTTTGGGTTCAAAAAATTTTTTTTAAAAAAATGAAATTTAAATTTGGAATTCCGGGTGAAATACTGTTATCAATGTCTGGAGGCCACGTGAGATTTAATTTCGGATTTTCTGTTCGCTTTTGTATGCTGATTTTTGAATCTGTAAAATTCCTGAAAAATTGGATAAACAAAGTCCTTAATAGAGGATCGCCTTAGTTTAAACAACATTTATTTCCAAAGTATGTTTAAATTATACAGTAACAAGCTTAAATTGACGAAAAAAGTAACAAACGAGAGAATCGCGTTGCCCTTAGTATGTGATCTGTCAGCGCGCACTTCATGGAAGAATGATAAGATACCATAACACTTACCTCAACGAATATGACTTCTATGATAAAGTGGATGCAAGATTGGATTTTGACAACATAACGCATAGTGCAGCATATTTATACCTCTTAGAGATCCGGGACCGCCCCTTTCACACAGCAAAACAAGCTTAACACTTAAAGGCTGAAGTCGAGTCTATTCGCCTCCGATGTTGTCTGTATAAGCCCTCTGACAATGATGTTTTGGATAACAGTAGGCTAGAAAAGTCGTATAACGTGATGGGTTGTTTCTAGACAAGTGCCGTCTGCCTGAATAGGCAGATGACACTTGACTAGAAACAACTGCTACGTCATGCGTCTTTATAAGCTTCATGTTCATTCAATCCATAGTCAGGCAGACGACACTTGACTAGAAACAACTGCGACGTCATAAGTCTTAGCTTGATGTCCATCAATACACTCTTATTGTCAGGCATGTGCGAGTTAGTGGTTTTTTTGTCATGGCTGATTCGCTTGATTCTTTACTTTAATGATGACGAGCTTCTATTATGTGACAACACATTGTTGGAAAATGATCAGAGAGTCATATAATATATATATATATATATATATATATATATATATATATATATATATATATATATATATATATATATATATATATATATATATATATATATTATACCTCACGTGATTTCCTTGCATTCTGATTGGCTGAAAGGTGATACCCTATTTCGTGTAGTTGTCCAGCACAGAGCTGAAGGGTCACTACATGCGGGCACTATATGTTTTCTATTTTTTGCACGGGCACTATATGCATTTTCTGGATATAAAAACGTACAAAGCAACGATTTATCCAAAATGGTGGCAGAAAATCCCGGCCACCAATTAGACAATTCGATTTACATAAAAAATATACTCTTCGTTTTTTAAGTGTCGCAAGAATAGCCGCAAAGATTTCCGAGGTCATACGTTCCGATAAATAGAGACTATTACCATAATGTGGATGTACAAAATATGTATCCGACTAGAGCTCCGGGTTCTAAGGGAAGATCACGACGAGTCAAAGACTCGTCGTGATCTGCCCTTAGAACTCGGAGTGAGACACTGGCAGATGCGAGGAATAGTATCATTGTGTCGATCAATTACCAATATCCACACATTATTCTCATTTCTCCTTTATTGTTTAAAATAAAAACATCATTACATGTTTACAATTTGGATTGTAGATTATTTGGTTAATTTGCATTTTCGTGTTGTTCGACATAATATAAGGACTAGTGCATGGCTTGTCGTTGACTACGCCCATATAGTGCCCAGTGAGGTGGTGTAATTCCCTCCGTTTCGCGTCGGGAACTACACCACCTCACTGGGCACTAATTGGGCGTAGTCATCCCCAAGCTATGCACTATTCCTCAAATAGTGACTGTCATATAAAACACGGCACAAACACAGTTAAACGATTCTGAATAAGAAGTCACGTATACAGCTTGACTGTCTCATTAACATACGACATGCCCCGGGGTGCCTTGATGAAACTTACAGTTCGTGAATTTGGAAAACATTGGTTCTGTTCGCTAAAGGAAGCACAATATAATATGTTACACCCTGCCTCTGTTGTCTTTTCGGGGTATGCAAACAACTTAAAAATCTTATAGAACAATAGACTAAGTGTTCAAGAACTGAGTAAGCCTATTATTATTACCCGAGTCTGTGTGTTTTGTTGGTTGAAGAAAGGGCAGGATGTAAATTAATTAATAACTGTGCTGTCGGTTTTTCATGAATTTCAACAACCTGTCCCATGGTGCACAACCTGTCTCGCGGCTCTTTGCCACTCAACGCACGGGTCAGGTTGTTGGAATCCATCAAATGGTTGGTCTACATCTAGACCATTTCCCAAAAGACCAATTACCGTTAGACCAATTCCCGTTAAACCAACTATTTATTGTTATTGATTAAGGATAATTAGGAAAACATATATTTAATGAAAAGCACTTTATAAAATGAAAAGCATTTTTATTTGATAAAAAACAAAATATATGTTTAACATACAAAAAAATATAGGTTTATAACATTTCAGCACAGCTCAATACATATAACATTTATACAGAGCACAAATTCTTGGCTTCGACGGTTTTTGTTTTGTTATGAAAACCAACCCAACATCATTTGGCCACAAAACAATAAAAAAAACCCATCACATCCTTTGAAAGTGTGTGGTTACTATTATCTATAATTCCCACAGACTTCACATTCACTAAAATCATATATAACACAAAGGATTGTGTTTGTTTTGTAATGAAAATGTAAATGAAAATCAGTCCAACATTTATTATTGGACAATAAAAAGACTCATATAGCAATAAATACCATTAAATACATTGATAAATATATCAAATTATCGATATAAATTATTTTAAAAGTAGAACATATCAGTTGGTCTAACGGGAATTGGTCTCATGGTAACTGGTTTTTGGGGTATTGGTCTAGTGGGAGTTGGTCTAATGGGAATTTGTCTCGTGGTAATGATTCCATCAAATACCTCCAGCTCGATTAGTAACCATGACTTAACTCTTCTGGAGAAATGTCACACAGTTACTAATTTATTTTTAGTAAATGGCAACACAGAATAGTACGGAAACGTATTTGCGGAAGCGTATTAGGGCCAAGTAGAAAAAATATATAAAAGTTTCGTACCTACGAAAACTTTTTCGTACCTACGAAAACATGTTCGTACCTACGAAAACATTTTCGTAGGCACGAAATACTTTTCGTACATATGAAAAACTTTTTCGTAACTACGAAAACACTTTCATAAGTACGAAAACTTTTTCGTAAGTACGAAAGCACTTTCGTAAGTACGAAAACTTTTTCGTAACAACGAAAACACTTTCGTAAGTACCAAAACTCTTCCGTAAGTACGAAAGCACTTTCGTAAATACGAAAACTTTTTCGTAACTACGAAAACAGTTTCGTAAGTGCGAAAACACTTTCGTATGTACGAAAACTTTTTCGTAACTACGAAAGCACTTTCGTAAGTGCGAAAACACTTTCGTAAGTACGAAAACTTTTTCGTAACTACGAAAACACTTTCGTAAGTGCGAAAACTTTTTCGTAACTACGAAACCACTTTCGTAACTCCGAAAACACTTTCGTAAGTACGAAAATTCTGTTTTTCACTGTCTAAAAGCATCAATCTTGAGGAAAATGAAGTGGAGCCGGGAACGGAATTTACATTCCCGGTCTTTACATCCATAATGTTTATTTATTTATTTATTTATTTATTTATTTATTTATTTATTTATTTATTTATTTATTTATTTATTTATTTATTGGTGTTTAAGGTCACATATTTTTGCACAATGGCTAATCATGACCACAACATGAGTATCAACTCAACACCAGGGATGAGCTTTAATAAGACATGTTGCCCATTTTAGAGAGGGTTTGCACCTCCCAAGCATTGGTGACTGGGTCCTATTTTACCAGTAAAACGTAGCCTGTTTACCGCAGTGAACAGGCACTGCTTCACTTCCCAGGGTTCCTGCGGGGACCTTACATCCATAAATTGTTTATAATGTGAAATCTGGATGATGCTTCTCCAATTTAAATATTTCTTTCTCTAAACCTTTAAATCGACAAAATCTTCTCACTATTGTATATAAAAAACCAACAATTGATCATATTTATTAACTCATTTCTCAAATCCTTGTCAGAACCACTGCTTTCCTGTTTTCCCCTCCATGGTGGAATCTTCGCCGCAATTCAGTGGTTAACGCGTTTGGCGTCAGAGCAAATTAAAACAGTTGTGACGCACCTGGGACATTTGCCCTTAGAAAACACGTTTTGCGATCCCACTCCCCACCCCGCACATTATACGGTGGTGATTTTAACTTTCCTCGTAAATTGATGTCCACATCTGGCAGGCGCTTCGCTATTAAGACAAATCCCGCTTCCAACATAATATATTATATTTCCATTCTCTGTTTCAATTTTTGCCAGCAAAACAAAAGAAGTGAATCATCTCCTCTGGAACGTGTTGATCGAGCTCGTTGTAATGAAGAGTCGTAAGTCATGTTCTTTGTGACAAAAACGAAATTTTGTAGTTATTCACGAAGTTGTATTGTAAGTGTCATTTTGGGTAAATTGTTGAAGTTGAATTTTAACTTGCCTTTCTCCCCTGCCCCCCCCCCCCCCCCCATAGCAATGAATAAACTCCCCCCCCCCCCCCCCGCTGGAATGGAGAAACTGCCCTCACCTGTCCTCCCGTAAACCTATAAACCGAAAAGAAACAATTTCAACTAACCGCCCACCCCCCTCTCCCCGCTGCAATGGAGAAACTGCCCTCATCTATCCTCCCATAAACTGAGAAGAATGAATTTTAACTAACTAACCGCCCCCCCCCCCCCCCCCACCCACGAAGCAATGGAGAAACTGGCCCTCACCTGTCCTCCCGTAAACCGATAAACCGAAAAAAAACAATGTCAACTAACCGCCCCACTCCCTTGCTGCAATAGAGAAACCGGCCGTCACCTCTCCTCCTTGAAACCGAAAAGCCCCCCCCCCCCCCCGCCCCCTCCCCGCTGCAATGAAGAAACTGTTCCTCACCTGTCCTCCCGTAAACCGACAAGAAGCAATTTTAACTAACCCCCTGCCCCGCTACAATGGAGAAACTGGCCCTCCCCTGTCGTCCCGTAAACCGAAAACAAGCAATTTCAACTAACCGCCGCCTGCTACAATGGAGAAACTGGCCCTCACCTTTACTGCTATAAAACGAAAACAATCTTAGGTCTTATCCCCTCCAGTGTTTTTTTTTTCTTCTATTTTGTCATCGGCAAGTGATTTAATCCCAACTGCCCAAGTGGCAGGGCGGTGGCGCGGTTTTCGAATGCTCACATCAAGTTTATGGTACACGTGCCCACAATGAATGTCAGTCCTGCTTGTGCGGGTAGTAGATGGTTACTACGATTAATCTTCACCAACTGGCATCTGTCAGCCGGCAAAATATATCAATATCAATAAAGCCATGAAAGCCATGAAAAGCAGATGCCCATATGAAATGAAACTAGCATTCAAAAAATGGGATAGGGCGGCACCTATAAGGTTGACTCCCTTGGGACAATCAATGCTTGTCCTCCACTCTATTTGACCTGTTGAAAAAGAATCATTACACTCGAAAATTACAAATAAACATCTTAATTGATACTACACGTAGCAACGGTAATCGTTTAGGAATCAAAATCAGATCGGAGAAAGACCTGATATGTAGGGTAGGCTGGTCCCACTACTATCACTTAGTGAAAATCTACCATTCCTTGAAAGTAGCATAACACACGTGTACGAATCGTACTTTATTACCTGGGCCATTGGTGCAGCCTTATCAGACTTTTGGTGGAGCCGACGTGAGACGTGTTTTTTGGTATGCGTACTTCGCATATAATATGCTATGGTGTGTTCAGTTATGAGTCTATGTATAGATATGTTATAGAGGGTTGTTGGGGAAGGGGAGTTTTCTTGAAAGTGTTCTCAATGGAACGGGTGGCGTTGTTAATGACTTGGTGACGCCATGATGCACATGTGGCGGCATAGAAACGCTGACCTCTGTGTATGTCTACTGGACAATCTGATATTACGTTGTTCGGGTCATAGGTTATTAGACTGCTCGAACTGGACTGATATGGCAGTGTTGTATTGGGGGTATATAGTACTATATATGACTGTTAGTCTACAGTTAGTAGAACAGTTGCTACTTTTAATCTATCAAAATGCTTTATTCCAGCATGTGGGTTATAATGGTAGGTCATTTGGTGTATTGCTTGGTGGGCCGTCATGGTGGCATAGGATGAACGTTCTGTACTTCTGTTGGTCCATTATCACTCATTTGCTTTACTAACCCATCGAATGTGTTATATCATCGGATTGTTGCAATTGGCGGTATGAAATATGGACTAGCGGGGACTTGGATATTGATGACAATGGTGGTTTGGGGACCGATGGGCACTGAAGACAGCACTGTGTTAGGAAAGTTTGAGGACAAGGTATAATTATGGTTTGGAGATGACTTTTGGGGATTGAATATAGTGGCAATTTGGGGACTGCTGGGGACTGAAAACAGCTGTTAGTTGGGAACTGAATATAGTGGTGGTTTGGAGACAGATGAAGACTGTGCTGGTGTGGTACAGTTGGAGACTATTGGAGACTAAAGACAGTGATGATTTAGGGACTGTTGTGGACTGAAGACATTGGTGATTTTGGGACTGAAGACCGTAGTGCTTTAGGGGCTGAAGTCAGTGGTGTTTTATGGACTGCCGGGAACTTAATATAGTGGTTATTCGAAGACTGTTAGTCAGCCTGTTGTAGGTTGTCAGTGTTGTAGTTGGTTTAGTCATTGTAGTGATGGGTGTTGTAGTGTGCTTGGTATAGTAACGGTTCCTGCAGTAGTTGTAGTTGTCAATGTTGTAGTTGTTAGTCTTGTAATTATAGCTGGCTTCGTCACTGTGGTCGTTGGTGTTGAAGTGGTTCGTATAATAGTGGTCGATGTACTAGTTGTAGTGGTTGTTTTGGGGGCCGTTTTTCTGTTGTAGTTGGTTTAGTCATTGTAGTGGTTTTGTTATTCTGATTGGTATAGCAGGAGACGTTGAAGTGGTAGCCGACGTGGCTTTTGTAGTTGTTAGTGCTGTAGTCGTTTAGTCATTGTAGTGGATGGTGTTGTAGTGGTTGGTATAGTAGTGGCTGGTGTAGTACTATTGTAGTTGATGTAGTAGAGGTTGGGGTAGCGATTGTGGTGGTGGTGGTGGTGGTGGTGGTGGTGGTGGTGGTGGTAGTTGACGTTGTAATGGTTAACAAAGTTGTTAGTGGTTTCGGTGGTTGGTGTTGAAGTTGGTTTAGACATTAAAGTGGTTGTTGTGTTGGTTGTTGTAGTTCTCACTGGTGTAATACTTGTTGTGTTGCTTTAGTAGTTCTGGTGTTTGTGCCGTAGTGGTTGATCGTGGTTGTATGTTTGTTATACACCCCTTTGAAAAGAGGGGGGGGGGGGTGCATAGAGTAATCACTTTGTCCGTTCATCCTTCCGTCCGTCTGTCCGTCCGATTGTCCTTCCGTCCGTCGACACGTTTCCGGGCAATGACTTTTGTACCATTGGTTGCACAGTACACATACTTAACAGGTAGGCTGCCTGTAATAGGATGATGATTGAGATTGCGCTTGGGATCTGTAGGTCAAAGTTCAAGGTTACTGTTACTATAAATAAAATATTTTTCGAGCAATAACTTTCGTTTTCTTTTGTCTTCGAGGCTGTAGCTTCATATTGTGGTTGCATATGTGATGGAGATCGTTGGGATTGCGTTTGGGGTCAATAGTTCAAAGGTCAAGGCCACCATTACTGTAAATAAATTTTTGGTTTTCATGCAATAACTTTAGTTTTCTTTTGTGTACGAAGCTATAAACTGTTGTTACATTAGACATGTCGATCGTTGTGTAGGAAGCTATAACTTCATTGTCTCCCGAAATTTTTTTTGGGGAGACTATAGTAATGAGTGATATCCGTCTATCCGTCCATCCGTCCATCCGAGATGCCCCGTCCATCCGCCGAGACATCCGTCCGTCCATCCATCCGTCCGCCCAAAACTCTTTGGCGTCCAATTTGTAACTTGAGTTCGGGTGAATTGATCGTAACCAAATTTGGTACAAGCCTTACTTGGGAGGTAGTGCTGGTTAAGTTTGAAAATGGACATGGTCCGTTAATTTTCCCCAGAGTTATGGTCTTTTTTCGACTTAGGAAACATGTTTTGTGTATTGACCGAATTTTAACTTGAGTTTGGATGAATTGATTGCAACCAAATTTGATATGCATCTTACTGGGGAGGAAATACATCACTTTTAGATGGATGAACTGCAAAGGGGGGTGGGGGTGGTGGTAATTCTCTCGAGACCCCGCTCACTTTGTTTATATTTGTGTTGTGAGCGTTGTTGTTGTTGTAGAAGTTGGTGAATTAGTTATTGGTACAGTGGTAGTTGTGGTGCTTGGTGCTGTAGTGGTTGGTGGTGTAGTAAAGGTAAGTGTACTAGTTTTGGAGTTGAAGTAGTTGATGTGGTGGTGGTTGATATAGTCCTTGTTGATATTGTAGACACTGATATAGCAAGTGTGTGTGCAGTAGTGATTGATGGTGCAGAAATCATTGGAGTAGTAGCGGTGGACCTGAAGAACTGTATATGTAATTACGTATCACAAGCTGTTCTTCAGCTTCCCTAATGATAATTACCACTATACCAACCACCACGAGGACACCCATCAATAACCTCAACGTCCACAACAACCACCACTACACCAACCACTACAACTACTGAACAGTCCACTACAACACCACCCTTGACAATATCATCAAACTAAACTGCAAGCACAGCCCCTACAAACACCCACTACTTCAATACTAATTACCACTGCATCTAAAGCAACTACAACACCTACTACATCATCTATTACCACACTAACCTTGACAAAGCCAACAACTACAACACCGACAACAGTTCTGTCATAACAATATCTACAACACCAACAACTACAACACCAACTACTACTTTATCGGCCACTTTAACCCTTTACGCAACGTAACGGCCAAAACCGGCCAGCGCTATTCTCAAAAATCGCCAATTAATTTTCACTATTTTTTTCATTTTTTGTCTCAAAAACATAGGTTATGACCCCTCGTTGGAACGAGCTCGTCGAGCTCGTTCCAACGAGGGGTCATAACCTATGTTTTTGAGACAAAAAATGAAAAAAATTAGTTATTCAAGATTTTTTTTTGCAAGTGTCGTCTGCTTTTCACGTTAGGTAAAGGGTTAATAATTAATACAGCTACTATGCCGTATTAACTACAAAAACAGTCCCAAAGAGGGACTCCTTAAAACGGATTATATAAGTGGGATTCGGTAAGTCGGATTCCAGTTTCCTCTACTGCTCCTGGTAGTTTTACCGTCGGCTTCCATCTTGTCTTCAACTATCTTTCCTATGATTTATCTCTATTGTTGTCATCCAATACTGTAGTCGTCTAACAGTAATAGACGAACAGATCGGAATGGGCAGAAACTATAGCATAGGTAGAAGCAGAAGATTCTGAAAGAATCAGAACTACTAAAACTAATCGGGTCTATTTAGATAATTCTATCCTATGTTTCTGCAGGAATCCGAACCAGTACTTTTATACAACGATGCGCGTCCAATAGCACTATTCTTATAAAACTAAAATGGGGAAATCCAAGTCCCCCTTTGGTGATTTGGGGTTGTTTTTTATTTACTCCTATTCAATCGAGCATATTCTCGAAACAAACCCCTTTTGCATTGTAGGTCTTTCAGGCCCACATAACCACGTGCTAGCAAAGAAACCAAGATGGCGGGTCCCACTATACAAAATGAACGATAGAAACACGAAGCACTCTAACAAAACGCAATGCGCATGCGCACAAACACCGCCCACGTATCACTATGGGAATGACCTTACAACATGGCCGCTCAATCGGGCAACCGTGACAACCAAACAAGACGTAACTGGGTCACGCGATATGACGTCACCTCCGGGGTCCGGGCAGGGACGTGGCGACGGGGGGGGGGGGGGGATTTGATCCCCTGAATCCTGCCCAAAATGTCCTATTGTTGGAAATTCGGTGGCCAAGTCATGAGTAGTTGCAAATTTCATCTTTCTGGATTTTAGAGCTATTTTGGTGATGCTGATGTCTCCTTTACTTCCCAAAATACCAACTCGGGTTCAAATCGGCAAAAACTCCGACTGTTACTATTTACAACTACGGTGTACGCAATATCGAGCTTCATAAGTATGCATGAATCGGCCACAGTTTTAAGTTTCATTTTGTCGTATCTCCATTCGGTCAGCAATTGAAAATATGAATAGCTTTTTGTCATTTAATTTTAGTCTTTATTCAGCCTCAGCTGATTTGGTAATTCGTAACGATAGTGCTATAACATTGCCATTATTTGTGTAGCTTTAACAATGGTGTTCAATAAGTTCAACTTGACAAAGTCGAAGGAGCTATCATATTGCCATTTCACGAGTGAATGTCTGTTAGGCTGAGATGCCCAGATGAAAACGTCCCGTTTTGGTCGCGATTGGTCGACCGTGACCGAAACCCGAAAACGTTTAGCACAGTCTATAGGTCACATTTGTGAAGGGATTCCATTGTAACTTAGTAGGATGACTCAGTATAATGTCTAGATGAGAACGTCCCCCTTTGGTCGAGATCGATCAACCGCGACGAAGCTCGAGAACTTTTAGCACAGTCTACAGTTCGTATTTATGAAGGGATTTTATTGTAACTTCGCAGAATGACTCTGCACAAAGTCCAGATACGAACATACTTTGTTGGTCGGGTTCAGTCAACCGTGACGGCCGCATGAGACGTTACGTAGATTCCTTTAGCGCAGTCTACAGTTTGCATTTATAATGGGATATATTTTCAATTGCTGACAGAATGGAGATGCGACAAAAAACTTAAAACTGTGCCCGATTCATGCATACTTATAAAGCTCGATATTGCATACACTGCAGTTGTAAATAGTAACAGTTGGAATTTTTGTCCATTTCAACCAGAATTGGAATTTGGGGAAGTAAAGGAGACATCAGCATAACCAAAGAAGCACTAAAATCCAGAAAGATGGAATTTCCAACTACTCCTGACTTGCCCTCCGAATTTCCAACTACATGACGTTTTGGCCAGGTATCACCCCTTTCCAATCCCCCCCCCCCCCACCCCCGTCTCCACGTCCCTGTCCAGATCCCGGAGGTGACGTCATATCGCGTGACCCAGTTACCTCTTGTTTAGTTGACATGGTTGCCCGCTTGAGCGGCCATGTTGTTACGTCATTCCCATAGTGATACGTGGGCGGTATTTGTGCACATGCGTAGTGTGTTTTGTTAGAGGGATATGCGTTTCCGTCGTCCATTTTGTCTTTGTTAGCACGTGGTTACGTGGGCTTGAAAGGCCTACAATAGAAAAAAGGGTTTTTTTCCGAGAGTATGTTTGACTGAATAGGAGTAAATCTAATTACTACAAACAATCCATCAATTCTTCCAAATCACCAAAAATAACCCAAAACCACCAAAACGGACTTCGATTTCCCTGTTTTGGTTTTATAAGAATAGTGCTATTAGATGCGTATCTTTATATAAGAGTACTGGTTCAGATTCCTGCAGAAACATCGGATAGAATTATCAAAATAGACCGGCGACTTTTAGGCGTTCGGATTCTTTCAGAATCCTCTGCTTCTATCTATGCTATAGTTTCTGCCCACCCGATCTGTTCGTCTAGTTCTGGTAGAAGCCTACAATATTGGTTGACAACAATAGAGGTAAATCATAGGAAAGATAGTTGAAGACAATATGGTAGCCGACGGTAAAACTACCAGAAGCAGTATAGGAGCTTGGAATCCCACCTAGGAATCCAAGTTATAGAATCCCCTTTACGAAACCCCTTTTTAGGACTGTTTTTGTAGTTAACCCTTTACCTAACATGAAAAGCAGACGACACTTGCAAAAAAAATTCTTGAATAACTAATTTTTTTCATTTTTTGTCTCAAAAACATAGGTTATGACCCCTCGTTGGAACGAGCTCGACGAGCTCGTTCCAACGAGGGGTCATAACCTATGTTTTTGAGACAAAAAATGAAAATATTTTGAAAATTAATTGGCGATTTTTGAGAATAGCGCTGGCCGGTTTTGGCCGTTACGTTGGGTAAAGGGTTAATACTGTCATAGTAGCTGTATTAATTATTAAACTGGTCGATAAAGTAGTAGTTGGTGTTGTAGTTGTTGGTGTTGTAGATATTGTTATGACAGAACTGTTGTCGGTGTTGTAGTTGTTGGTTTTGCCAAGGTTACTAGTATGGTAATAGATGATGTAGTAGGTGTTGTAGTTGCTTTAGATGCTGTGGTAGTTGATATTGAAGTAGTGGGTGTAGTAGTGGTTGTGCTTATAGTTTAGTTTGATGATATTGTCAACGGTGGTGTTGTATTGGAGGGTACAGTTGATGCAGTGGTTGGTGTAGTTGTGGTTGTTGTGAAAGTTCAGGTTATTGGTGGGTGCTCTCGTGGTGGTTGGAATAGTGGTAGTTATCATTTGGGAAGCTGGAGAACCGCTTGTGATACGTAATTACTCATACAGTTCTTCAGGTCCACCGCTACTACTCCAATGTTTGCTGCACCATCAATCACTACTGCACAAACACATGCTATATCAGTGTCTACAACGCCAACAAGGACTATATCAACCACCACCACATCAACTCCAAAACTAGTACACTGATCTTTACTACACCATCAACCACTACAATACCAAGCACCACAACTACTACTGAACCAATAACTAATACACCAACTTCTATAACAACAACGTTCACAACACAAACAACCACACAAACACGACCAACCACTACGACACAGTCACCAGAACTACTACTCCAACACATCAAGTATTACACAAGTGAGAACTAAAACAACCAATACAACAACAACAACCACTGTAATGTCTAAACCAACTTCAACACCAACCACCGAAACCACTAACAACTTTGTTAACCATTACAACGTTAACCATCACCACCACCACAATCGCTACCCCAACCTTTACTACATCAACTACAATACAACTACACTAGCCACTACTGTTCCAACCACTACAACACCACCCACTACAATGACCAAACGACTACAGCACTAACAACTACAAAGGCCACCTCGGCTACCACTTCATCGTCCCCTGCTATACCAATCAGAATAACAAAACCACTACAATGACTAAACAAACTATAACACAAACAACCACAACAACGACCACTACAACTAATACATCGACCACAATTATACGAACCACTTCAACACCAACGACCACAGTGACGAAGCCAGCTACAATTACAAGACTAACAACTACAACATTGACCACTACAACTACTGCAGGAACCATTACTATACCAAGCACACGACAACACCCATCACTACAATGACTAAACCAACTGCAACACTGACAACTACAACAAACTACAACAGACTGAACAACAGTCTCCGAATATCCACTATATTCGGTTCCCAGCAGTCCACAAAACACCACTGCCTTCAGCCCCCAAATAACTACGGCCATCAGTCCCCAAATTACCAATGTCTTCAGTCCACGACATTCCCTAAATCATCACTGTCTTTGGTCTCCAATAGTCTCCAACTGTACCACACCAGCTCAGTATTCATCTGTCCCCAAACCATCACTCTATTGAATTCCCAACTCACAACAGTTTTCAGTCCCCAAACTGCCACTATATTCAGTTCTCAACAGTCGTCCTCAAACCATAATTATACTTAGTTCTCAAATGTTCCCAGCCCAGCACTGTCTTCAATGCCCACCAGTCCCCAAACCACCATTGTCATCAGTCTTCAAGTACCCGCTAGTCCATATTTCGTACCGCCAATAGTCCGATGATATAACACATTCGATGGGTTAGTAAAGCAAATGAGTGATAATGGACCAACAGGAGTACAGACCGTTCATCCTATGCCACCATGACGGCCCACCATGCAATACACCAAATGAATAACCATTAGAACCCACATGCCGGAATAAAGCATTTTGGTAGATTAAAAGTAGCAACTGTTCTACTAACTGTAGACTATCGGTCATATATAGAACTATATACCCCCAATACAGCACTGTCATATCGGTCCAGTTCGAGATGCCTGATACACTATGTGTCTCCACTGCAGCGAATGGGCGGGGGGGGGGGGGGGGGGGGGGGTAGTTGAAATTGCTTCTTATCGGTTTATGGAAGGACATGTGAGGGTCAGTTTCTCCATTGCAGCGGGGGTTAGTTAAAATTGATTATTTTCTTTTGGGAAGGGCATGTTGTGAGGGTCAGTTTATCCATTGTTATGGGGGGGGGGGGGGTCGGCAAGGGGCTAGTTAAAGTTCAACTTTAACAATTTACCCAAAATGTTACTTACAATACAAATTTTCATTTTTGTCACAGAGAACATGACTTACGACTCTTGATTACAACGAGCTCGATCAACGCGTTCCAGAGGTGATGATTCGCTTCATTTGTTTTTCTGGCAAAAATTAAAACAAAGAATGGAAAAAATAATATATTATGTTGGAAACACGATTTGTCTTAATAAATAATATATTATGTTGGAAACACGATTTATCTTAATAGCGAAGCGCCGGCCAGTTGTGGCCATCAAGTAAAGGGGGAATGTTAATACAACTACCGTATAATGTGCATGGGAGGGGGGGGGGGGCAAAAGGGATCACAGAACGTGTTTCCTAATGGCAAATGTTCCAGGCGTCACGACTGTTTTAATTTGCTCTGACGCCCAATGCGTTAACCACTGAATCGCGGCGAAGATTCCATCATGGAGGGGAAAACAGAAAAGCAGTCGTTCTGACAAAGATTTGGGAAATGAGTTAATAAATATGATCAATTGTTGGGTTTTTTTCAACAGTGAGAAGATTTTGTCGATTTGAAGATTTAGAGATGGAAATAGACAAATTGGAGAAGCATCATCCAGATTTCACATTATAAACAATTTTTGGATGCAAGGACCGGGAGTATAACTTCCGTCCCCGGCTCCACTTCATGTTCCTCAATATTGATGCTTTTAGACAGTGAAAAACAGAGTTTTCGAATATACGAAAGAGTTTTCGTATATACGAAAGAGTTTTCGTACTTACGAAAGTGTTTTCGTAGTTACGAAACAGTTTTCGTACTTATAAAAGTGTTTTCGTAGTTACGATTGAGTTTTCGTACTCACGAAAGTGTTTTTGTACTTACGAAAAAGTTTTCGTAGTTACGAAAATGTTTTCGTAGTTACGAAACTTCAATTTTTTTTAGCATGGCAGCAATACGCTTCCGTAGAATAGAGTGTGTCTTTGTCTTTTAAAAATATTTTAGCTGGAGATAAGTTAAACTGAATAGATATACCTGGGGGGTTTTAGATAGCTGATGGATACTTTCGACGAATACGAATTATATTTACGTCTTTACTTAACCCTTTACTCAACGCAAACGATATCAAAATTTATTATTTTAAATGTAATTTTTTTAAAATGTTCAAAAAATTTCAACAAAATCATATCATGTGAACCCTCATTGGAACGAGCTCGTTCCAAAGAGGGGTCACGTGATATGGGTTTGTTGAAATATTTTGAAACATAATATGTTTTCAGCTGCTGAATTTGCATATTACGGTGATCGGATGTAGCCGTTTCGTTTGGTAAAGCTTTAATACGACTAGGAGACGACACAAGTAAAAAGAATTTATTGAATAACTTGAGGTGCTTTTCAAGTTATGGAAAGTTAGCTTGAAAATGGGTGATAGGTTATTTTCGATGTCGTCAAAAAGCTAAACGAAATAATAATTTGTTAGTTTTTGCTGTCCATCCGTATTTATTAAAGCAATCCCAATGACGAACGAAAATTGTCAGTCATGTCAAAATCTGTTATTTTAATAATTTTCCTTTTTGAAATTTAAAAAAAAATATATCATCAACAAAACCATATAATGTGAACCTTCATTGTATAACTATTTTCAACTGCTCAATTTGTATATTACGGGGGAGGATGCGGCAGATTCGTTAGGTTAACCCTCTTTACTCTGATGTCAGAATGCTAAAGTTTTCAGCAGTAAATATTTCTCACAATACAAATTTAATAAATTATATCTTGTTTGACAGAGCTCACTGAGCTGTGCCAAACGAGATATATTCTGTTATTTTTTTCATTCTACGTGGGCAATATGGAGTCAATGATGGAAATTTTTAAATACTACCAGAGTGCTATGAGTTAAGGGATAAGATCTCATCATTTTGAGATTCGTATCTTCTTCTTTTCCTTGTTATCATTTTGTTTTACATTTTACACATCTTCAGTCGCAAAAAATTAAAAAAAGCTGCAACCGTTCGATTATGAACAGATAAAATATGTGTTGACCATCCCCACTGCACTACTTGAGTGTTGCCTAAGTCAACGACCGCGTACGTCTGTTTACAAAAGTACGCATCAACAATGAAAAATAATACACGAGGAACGTTTGATCAAAAACAGAACGTTTGATCACAAATGGGTGGCCGGACGGGCGGTTGGTCAAACAAACTAACAATCTGATTTCTCGAGCTATTCATCTTTCGGTCGCAGCTGATTATTAGGTTTGTTACATGATCTGGCTCTACTGTTGATCATTTATTTATAATTGATTTTTTTATTTTAGAGCGCGGTGGATTAGCGGTTACAACATTGAACTTCAAATAGAAAGGTCTACGGTTCGTCCCTGGCCAAGACTGCAAAAAATATAGGTTCCCTTTAGAACCAAAACTGGTTCTAATCTTGTCCCTGAGATGGAACCAGTTCTGTTTAAACAGTATTTATTTCAAATCAAATAAATTTACCAAGATTAGCATTCAATTTTAACAGAATATTACATGAACTAAAGTAGATTCAGCAGTAAACTTGGAGCTCATTCAACGCAGTCGCCAAATATTTTGAAACAAAGGAGATATGAACAGTTGGCATATCGAACCAGTTTTGGTTCTGTATAGAACCAAAACTGGTTCGATATGCCAACTGTTCATATCTCCTTTGCTTAATAATGATTTGAGAAACCTCGTATAAGCTCTAAACTTACGACTGAAACCCCCTCAATTCATGTTTAATTCTGTTAATATTCAATGTTAATTTTTATACATTTATTTGATTTAAAATAAATACTGTTTAAACAGAACTGGTTCCATCTCAGAGACAAGATTAGAACCAGTTTTGGTTCTGAAGAGAACCTATATTTTTTGCAGTGAATGGTAACTGCATTGTGTTCTTGGGCTCCACACTTTATCCCGATTGCCCAAGTTGGCATTGTGTACTAAGGTGATGGCACGTCGATGGTGCAATTGTCTTAACCCTTTATCCAACGCAACGATCAAAAACGGCCAGCGCTATTCTCAAAAATCCCTAATTAATTTTCATTATTTTTTCATTTTTTGTCTCAAAAACATAGGTTTTGACCCCCTCGTTGAAATGAAAAAAATTAGTTATTCAAGAAAATTGTTTGCAAAGTGTCGTCTGCTTTTCATGTTAGGTAAAGGGTTAACCAATGCTGACGGTGCTTGTGCAAGTTAAATACGTTGGGAAGTCTGACAGTTGCTGGCCACCGTTCGGTAGGTCTCTCTGGGTTCTACGGATTCCCCCATTCGTAACACTGTCCGACACGAAGTGACCCTGCCTGTCGAAAATGTTAAATCTAAATAAATAAATCAACAGCCAGAGTCATAGTGTGTCGGACATTTTTATGAGTGGAGGAAGGCGGAGTAACCCGAGGGAACCACCGAGCAGCGTGGAGTAACTATCGAACTCTCCAACCATTTAAACTGGTATAGCAGAGTTAGCATCGGTTGAGGCATGTGTACCATCGACGTGTCGCAGATGATTCGGATAAGGAAGGATTGAACCCAGTGGTGTAGCTGGGGGGGGGGGGGGGGGGTACCACCCACCCACCCCCAACATTGGCTCAATGAAACTTTCACACAACATATAGCCCCAAAATGGTCTCCAATATGGGGCTACACTCACTACAAATGCCTCAGATTCGCCCTTGAGTACTGAATTTTGCAAAAGGTTTCTTAGAAGTGGGAAATAGTACTACCTAGGACCCTCTGGTCGCCCCTTCCCACTTCCCTTCAGGGTAGTGATAGAAGGGGCAACGATCTGATGGTCCTACTTAGTTCGAGGAAGGCCCCTCTCCCTGAAACCACACACAACGGCCTTTTAAAGTTTATCTTTGCCCCCACTCCCAAACTGACTAGGGCACTTCTATAATAAAATCTTCGCTACACGCTTGAGTGAACCTATACAATCTTTAGGTCTGAAGTTACATGCTCTATGCACCACGACACCCCTCCCCCGCCCGGTCATCTGATTCATACTTTAAAACGGTTAACCACCATTATAAAGTGGTATCCCGGAGGTGGCCTAAGATGTACGCAGAAATCGTGCGCACAAATTAAACCCTGGTGTCTAAAATTATGTCACTGAAACCTTCGACCTACATACGATCTGTGGGCTATTTTTTTCAAGGTGACTCTGCAAAAGAATGTAATCAAGCCCGAAGCTAATGGGGTCGGGCGCCCCCCCCCCCCCCCCCCCCCGCAGTTCTATCTGTCGGAAATTGTTGCAGTTCGTCGTAAAAATTCATTGGTCACTCGAACGCCAACACTTTCTCTGAAAGCCCCTAATTTTAGGGAAAAAGCTGAAAATTTGGCGAAGCTATATAGTTTGCATTCTGCAAATATACCCTTACGTTTAAACTAACCCCCTCCCCTCCCCTCCCCTCCCCTCCCCTCCCCTCCTGTGTGGAAGCGCTCGTCATGAGGACGACCCAGTAGTCATATACACGAAAATTTTGAGATCTTACCTTCGTACTTAATTTTAAGTGGTTGTTTGCATATAGATCTCGTGTCCGTTCACTCAATGGGACAACCTCAGGCCAACGGTATTCCCCTCCCATTTTGAGGGGGGGGGGCACTATAATTTTTAGGGCGTCATGCCCCAGGCCTCCTTTGGCTACGCCATTGGCCCAAACCTTCTCTCAAATTCCTTGCACCTCTACCATTCTCGATTATCTTCATTCCACCCCCCCCCCCACCCCCCACTCCCGACATTGAACTCCTGGTTATTTCCAAATAAAGACTATGTGAATCATTTTGATCTGCAGTCAACACTTAATGTATAACCTAAATTTTCTGTACAAGTTATAATTTCCGGATACACGTAAATGTCCTTTGTTTTAGTATTGTTCGTGCGAAGGACAAATGTTCAAGGGTAAAATGTAAACAACTATACTGCCACAGGCGAAGAATACATCCCAACATGTCAACACATTATCAAAATATCACTCTGCTGACGCATAAAATGTATTAATCATGCTCAGAATAAATATAATCCCTACGAGAGTCACAAAGATAACATGTAAATTTTGAATGAAAAGTTTCGGAAGCTGTTACAATGTTTTGTCTGTTAATAATTCAAGATAAAAAGACAATGATTGCCCGTTACTTTTTTACCGATCTTAGTCATTGAAAATTGCAATCAAGATATTCCATACATATGTCTTTAATTCTACTGCAATACAGCCGGATTTTTCAACAGGGTGTTTGTAGAAAGCGTTTTTTTTCATACCGGTACTTATCCCCATCATTAGCCCACATTAACTAGTGGCGACGCCAGATAATGTTTATGCGAGGTCAAGTGGGGGCAGTTAATTTATTTACCCTTTCTATCAATACCAATAGCAGGCGACACTCCGAAAGAAATTTCGTGAATAACAAAAACTTTTCGTTTATTGCCACCCAACACATTGCTTATGACCCGTCATTGGAACGAGCTCAACGAGCTCGTTCCTATGAAGGGTCAAAAGCTCTTTTTCGGAGCAAAATTAGAAAAAATAATAAATTTTCAATTTTTGTGAACACCTCTGACTAGATATGGCCGTCACGTTTGGTAAAAGGTTAAAAAGGTAATTATTTATTTATTGGGGCTTAACGACACTCCACAGGGGGAGGGCGCCGAAGCACCTGGAGAGAATCGCCGAGCAACGGCGAGCAGATGTCAGACTCCCCAACGTACTTACTCCTGAACTCCACAGAAGCAGGGCCAGCATTGGTTGGAGACAAGTACGCCTTAATACATAACGCCACCGTGTCCCCACGTGAGCAATCGGGATTAAGTGTCTTGCCCAAGGAAACAACGCGGTTACCCCTCGCGGGAATCGAACCGTGGACCTTTCGGTTTGAAGTTAAATTCAATGCCGTAACCACTGAGCCATCGACCTCCCGATAAAGGGTAATACCATATTGAGTATGGAGCAAGTGGGGCAGAAAGTATTTGGGGACGGAGAGCGACGCTCCCTGGACCAAATGTTATAGGTTCTGTTGAGGTTTTTTCATCAGTAATAGTCCATTGCAGCTTCTGAAAAAGAGAAATATGATCGCTGAGAGCCAGACTCTTCCATTTGGAATTTTTTACAACCTTTTTATGTACACCAGCTTGTAATACCTTCTGCTTTGCATTGCTCTTTTTTGTTGGGATTTGTTCTATGTTTCGCCACCGCTAGAAAAGGCAATGTACGCCACTGCCACTAACATTAACAAGATTCAAATTGAATTTCATATGTGGGCTTTCTTTCGCTCCCAGCGTCTTCTGTTCTATGCTTATGTCCACCCCGAGAATGACAATACATTATAAAAAGATGACTTTCTTTTCCCAAAGAAAAAATCACCAGAATCCGTCAACTTCCAGTAATTGTGCGAAGACAATGATTAGTTTCATTTCCAGCACATGTTACTTCATTGAAACGGACAGAAAGCACAGTGACAGTCAATGGGGTAGGGTGAGTGGGAATAACCGTTCAAATCGACATCTCTTGGGAGCAGCAAAGTATTTCAAAATATGTCAAACAAGCCACGCAACCCAGAGGTCTATATGACACCAGTCACCAAAAATACCCAACGATGCTTCCGGAAAGGGTGACAGCGAACTACGGTGGTCACGGGTGGTAATCTGTACAGTTGCCATCGCAGGCACTGGGAAGCATTAAATGTCTCCAGTAGTTATGATATGTGTGTTGTCCACTTGAGGCCTTTAGCTAAAACATCAACCAATATCTGCCAAGAGCTACACGCAAGAATCGCAGTTTCAAAGCCTATTCGCAAGTTCACATAAAATATCATGATGGACATCAATGCGAAGATCAAACAATTTGTTGGTTATTGTT
Source organism: Pictodentalium vernedei (assembly GCA_031216915.1). Lineage (NCBI taxonomy): Eukaryota > Metazoa > Mollusca > Scaphopoda > Dentaliida > Dentaliidae > Pictodentalium > Pictodentalium vernedei. The sequence continues at coordinate 288,918,202 of CM062291.1, read as the reverse complement.
TTAATCTCTACAATAACGTAACGTCGCCTGAGTGCTAGAATGTTCTATGTCCCCTATGAGACATAGAACATTCTAGCACTCAGTCGACGAATTATGTTGATTCTGGATTTATGACTTTAGAATAGCACATTTTTCATCAGATAATGTCTCATCATCATTTAATGGCATTTCACGTTTATTGATATCATCAATGATTTCACATAAAAACTCGGGAGTTACAGAAAAAGGATGATATTCTGGAGACATCAAAACTCCTGAACGAATTATATCATTATATAAACCATTGGCATTATTCTGAATAAGACTCTCATATGCATAATTTTCACCCATATTTCACAAGTTCAAAGATAAACAATGTGTATATGTTATTTTCTCAGTTGGTGATTTATTATATCTGCGTGTTTCATCCTTTTCACACTTTTCATAATTCCTTTTTGAAGCAATTGCGCTTTGACCATAAAATTTGAAAGGTCTTAAATTAAAAAGACATATTCTCGCTCGATATGATATAAAATTATATGCAGTATGAGGTCCAATAGTAGTATTTTTTCTGATTTTTCCAAATTTCTTTATCATCTGAAGTTAATCTGGAAAGTCTGTCAAAAAAATCTGCATTCAAACATTTGAAAAAATTTTCAATTTCTTTTTGTTCCATTGAACCAATACATTTTCTCTTATAATATATTGTGATCACAGAATTTTTTTTTTTTCTTTATTTTATCTAACAATCATACAGATTTTTGCCTGAAAACCACGCGAAACAGTACGTATCACATAATGTGTTCCGATTCCGTATCATATAGAGAATTTTCAACTCAAATATCAAGACAGGGTGGATGGTCCAAGTGAGGGAGCTAATAGAGAACTACTCATTGGAGGCCTCGGACCTAGACGTTGGAGCAAACCAGGGTACACAAATCGCCCGAGAAAGGGTCATGGAGGATGGTAACCTTAATTGGCGAGAGGGTGTCAAATCAAAGAGGTCTTTGGGTGGCCTGCGTGATAAAGAGAAGCCTGGTTTTGAAGAGTCCCTTGATGGCACCTTTGGGGGTCACTGTTGTTCAAGCCGAGGTCGTTGTCCCTGGAGCTGAGGGGAGAATTGGTAAAAACAGTGAAAAGAAGTGCCAGATATGTAATTTGGGCGTGGTCTAGAATGCCCAAAATACCAGTCTAAAAGAATAAGATTCATTGGGAGTATAATGAGGAAGTGGGATGTGAGAATGAAGGACATGTGGTTAGTGAGAGACTAAAAGGAGATGGTTAATATGCTAATCGGAGAGATTGGGAAGAATGGGGCAAGGGATGGCACCAAACAGTTCGTCTTCAAGTGTTGGGAGGAGAGAAGAAGTGTGGGAATAGGGAGGCAGTTGGGGGTACAGGGGTCACCAAGGCATTCTCACCCGAGAACCGCGACAAATCAGCGTCCGGCCAAAGTGTTATTATTATTTTACCACAAAGCGACACGCGTCTGTCAGACAAAACTGTTCAACACGGGAGTTATGAATAATCAATGAATGATCAAATATTAAATATTTTGGGAAAACTGATCTCTTTTGAAGCTTCTAAATTCGACTCGACTCGACTCGAAATAATCCGGATTATTTGATCCAATTTGAGTTGCGTTGATTCGGAAATTTTAGAAGCATCGAGATGTTCTCAAAATCCTATCAAGAGCTTCATCCTGGTCTATTCTTCTATCATCAGCAGTAGTTGCGTTAGGATTTCCTCGACAAGGGGGTTTGTGCACACCGATGGGGGCGGCGGGGAGGGGGTATTCTCCAACAAGCCCATACTAAATCAGGCAGTTTCCCCGACGGGGAATGGAGGTAGACCTCCCCGACAAGGGGCTATAGCCCCCTGATTTCCTCCCCTCCCTTGACGATACCACAAATCATCTGGTCTCCTTTATATAGGAGACCTTATGGCAGACGAAGAGTTCAAGTTTGTTCCGCTTCCAAAACTACTTTGATTCCGTTTTAGAATATTCCGCTTTTATGACTGATTTGCCTAAACAGAAGAGACGCCGTTGCATAGAGACGGCACAATGGAGAAGCATAGGAAATTATAATACAAAAAAACTCCTATGTTAATTTCCTCTTGCCCATTTGGGTGGGGGACCCTATGGGAATTTACTATAGGAAGGCGCACTGGCTTACAAAAAGGTAGCACTTGGGGGATTTTTGATCAACGTTGGCCGACTTCTCCCACGGGGTAACTTCCCACACGCCACAGGTCGACTAAAATTATGGGTTGACGTTGTTTTGGGATCGACTTTCCTTGGAATCGAGTTCTCCTGTGTTCATCAGAACATATAGGTCACCTGAGTGCAGCTCGACAATATTTACGATTGTAAGAGGTGCAGTACCTACAACCCTTTGAACCCGAGAAGCCGTTTTTAAGGCCCAGGATCATGATACAGTTCATGGAGAGTGCATTATCAATAAATCACCCGTGAAGTGATGATATCTCTCAAGCAATAAATGCTACTTTGTTGCAAGGCGTAATTAGCATAAGTAAAGTTTCAGCCAATGGACCTCCGGGTTAAACCCGGAGGTCCATTGCTTGAAACTTTGCTTGTGTTTCTGTACAAAATTTGAGAGTAGTACCTTGTGTGATACCTCCACCCCATGGGTGATTTGGTGACAACCCACCTTCCAGATACTGTACGTTATAATTTCATTAAGTGGGATGGCTGCTCAGTAAATGCGTGCATGGCGTAGACCAATCAATATTTTCAACGTGCAGACCCAAGGCTGCACGTTGAAAATATCAATTGGTCTACTCCCAAATAATGAATATGGGCTCTTCCAATTGCCGTCATAGAACTGGCACGGAACACCAGTGTTCTACGGGTTACAGAGCGGTAAGATGCTATTCAAGATTCGATTCTATTGCAAATCGTCTGTCTGATTCGATACGTAAATCGCTTCTATCTGAAATTTGAGATTCGCATTGCCCTACCAAGGAAATGATATCTGGTGTCTCTTCATTAATCCACTAACCTATTGAATTTTCATTACTGTTAGACCAACTAACACTTTTGACCTGCAGCCGTGTATGGAGATTAAGGTGCTTTATAAGTAATAGATTTTTTTTTTATTTTGAAATTCCCACCTCTGATATTCATTAAATTCAAATTAAATATACACAAATTATACATCAAAATGAAGGTTGGGTAGTATAGAACACAAAGCACATATGTAATCAACTCACAAAGTTCACAGCGGGAACCACTGGTTCTTGGAAGTCTGCTACCGTATTCGTACCAGAACTGATAATACAATAATATTTTCTGAGAACAATTTGTGGCCAAATGTGCTTCAGATATCCAAGAACAACACTTAGGCATCAAAATCCTTCCAAACACAGCGACAGAGTTGCTTGGGGGTAAATTATAAAACGGACTGTTTTGTTTACATTGGGCATTACTTTCGATTTCCGGTCAACGTCATTGAACGTCATTGCCATATTCTATGCGAGGTATCATGACACCTGTTGAAATTTCTTAGAATTACAATTTTGTTTTTCGATGGAAATTCGTGGTATCGAGTGATTTGTGCATGTCCGCCGAACATGGAAACCATCTTCAATAAAAATGCAGACAGTGTTGTCCTTTTCACAAATGCAGTCCTATCGCTGCATCCTAAAGTGTTTTGGATGCCCAGTTTGGTTCTTGGACATGTGAAGCACATTTGGCCACAAGTTGTTCTCAGGAAATATATTTTATTATCAGTTCTGGTACGAATATGGTAGAAGACTTCCAGAAACCAGTGGTGCCTGCTGCCAACTCTATGCATTGATTACATATGTGTTTCGTGCCCTATACATCTCAACCTTCATTTTGATGTATAATTTATGTATATTTAATTTGAATTCAAGGAATATCAGAGGTGGGAATTTCAAAATGAACAAAATTCTATTACTTTTATAGCACCTTAAGTAATTTACCTTAAAACTGGCCTTTCTGCCTTTCCAAATCAAGGCAACATTCTCCCTGTTCGATGCTATTTCGCGAAAATGGGAACAAAAAGTTGAAAGTAGTTCGTCATGGAATAAGTTTGCTTCACTGCATATAAAATCTCCTCGATTAGATTCCATATCATTAAATTTTTATCAGTAACGGCCATTGTCATATAATTTAGGATAAAAATCCGGGTAGTCGGCTTTAAATACCTTTACCGTATTTTAACGGTACTTTTGCAGCTCTGTGAATATGACAATCTTAGATATCGGTTCGCACTTGCAAGCAAACATATACGCCTACTTGCGAGACTTGATTTGATATTTGGACTTATGAAAAAAGCCCGTATTATATGTGATGTATCCCATGGTACTAAACATTCACACAACAGTAACCCAACATTCGGTTGTTTCAGCAATGGGTGCATAACAAGAATTCTGTTTTAAATTCTTGGCATTTTCTTCATACCATCAAGCAAGTGGTAGCAACCTAAACATTTACCTAACACGAAAAGCAGACGACACTTGCAAATAAAATACTTGAATAACTAATTTTTTGTCACAAAAATATAGCGTATGACTCCTCATTGGAACGAGCTCAGCGAGCTCGTTTCAATGAGGAGTCATAAGCTATGTTTTTGTGATAAAAAATGAAAAAATGATGAAAATTGGATAGTATTTTTAGCTCAACTAGCTAATGCCATGGCCAGTCGTCCGTCGTCCGTCCGTCTGTCCGTCCGTCTGTCCGTCTGCCCGTCAACAATTCAATACGGCTCGGGCTAGAGGCCGTATTTATGAACCGATCTTTACGAAACTTCTTGGGTACCTTAGATATGACCGTGGGACGAGAACGAGTGTTTTGGGGTCCGATCCGAAATTCAAGTTGGCCGCTTGCAGCCATTTTGTTCAAAATTATGTGCAATCAGATTTTTGAGCAGAACTTCCATATGAAAGCGCTGATTTGAATAACTTTTTGTATGAATGTTTAGTACCATGGGATACATCACATATAATACGAGTTTTTTTCTCGTGCGTAAATTATGCAAATTAGACTAACTTTGATGTATTTAGTGTTACTTTCAGCACTGTAAGTGCAAATGCCAATACGGCTCGGGCTAGAGGCCGTATTTATGAACCGATCTTTACGAAACTTCGTGGGTACCTTTGGTATCAACGTGGGACGAGAACGAGTGTTTTGGGGTCCAGTCCAAAATTCAAGATGGCCGATGGCAGCCATTTTGTAGAAAATTAGGTGCAATCAGATTTTTGCACAGAACTTCCATATGAAAGCGCTGATTTGAATAATTTTTTGTGTGAATGTTTAGTACCATGGGATACATCACATATAATACGGACTTTTTCTCGTGCAGAAATTATGCAAATTAGACTAACTTTGATTTTTTCAGTGCTACTTACACATAGTAAGAACACATGTCAATACGGCTCGAGCTAGAGGCCGTATTTATGAACCGAACTTTACGAAACTTCGTGGGTACCTTTAGTATCAACATGGAACGAGAACGAGTGTTTTGGGGTCCAGTCCAAAATTCAAGATGGCCGATGGCAGCCATTTTGTACAAAATTAGGTGCAATCAGATTTTTGCACAGAACTTCCATATGAAAGCGCTGATTTGAATAATTTTTTGTGTGGATGTTTAGTACCATGGGATACATCACATATAATACGGGCTTTTTCTCGTGCAGAAATTATGCAAATTAGACTAACTTTGATTTTTTCAGTGCTACTTACACACAGTAAGAACACATGTCAATACGGCTCGGGCTATAGTCTGTATTTATGAACCGATCTTTACGAAACTTCTTGGGTACCTTTGGTATCACCGTGGGACGAGAACGAGTGCTTTTGGGTCCAGTCCGAAATTCACGATGGCCGATGGCAGCCATTTTGTACAAAATTAGGTGCAATCAGATTTTTGCACAGAACTTCCATATGAAAGCGCTGATTTGAATAATTTTTTGTGTGAATGTTTAGTACCATGGGATACATCACATATAATACGGGCTTTTTTCTCGTGCAGAAATTATGCAAATTAGATGAACTTTGATTTTTTCAGTGCTACTTACACACGGTAAGTACACATGTCAATACGTCTCGGGCTAGAGTCTGTATTTGTGAACCGATCTTCACGAAACGTCTTGGGTGCCTTTGTTATCACCTTGGGACGAGAACCAGTGTTTCTGGGTGCGGTCCAAAATTCAAGATGGCTATCAGTGGCCATTTTGTACCGAAAAGAGGCCTAATCATTTTTTTGTACACAACTTCTATACGGCTCAGGCTAGAGGCCGTATTTATGAACCGATCTTTACGAAACTTCTTGGGTACCTTTGTTATCACCGTGGGATGAGAAGGAGTGTTTTGGCGTGTGGTCCGAAATTCAAGATGGCCACCAGCAGCCATTTTGTACCAAAATTAGTGCAATCAGTCTTTTGTACAGAACTTCTGTATGAAAGTTCTGATTTGAATATTTTTTTGTTTGAATGTTTAGTAACATGGAATACATCACATATAGTACGTTTTTTTTTTTTCTCGTGCAGAAATTATGCAAATTAGATGAACTTTGATTTATTCAGTGCTACTTATACACTATATAATGTTCGCGACAGACGACCGACGAAGGGTCTTAGGCGGTGTCTATGGCTCATCCCGAATTTCACTCATTTAAGGGATTGCAATCTGTGAAATACGTGTACCTACTCTAGCACTGACAAACTTAACGTATTATTTGATATAATAAACAAGACTTTGTGTTGTATGCCGGCAGACGTCACGTATGCAAAAGACAAACAGGATATTTTTAATACGTCAAATTCCGTACAACATTTATTTGTTGGTGTTTAACCCGTTGAACTCCAGCGGCCGCTTTTCCGGCCAGGAACATGATACGTCATAGCGTCATTATATAGGATGGCTGTTCAGTAAAAGTATGGGGTAGACCAATCAATATTTTCAACGTGCAGCCCCTGGGCTGCAAGTTGAAAATATTGATTGGTCTACCCCACATAATGAATATGGACTCTACCAACTGCTGCCATTGAACTGCCTTGGAAGATACTACTAGAGTTCAAAAGGGTCTAAGTTACATATTTATAAACAATGGCTAATCATGATCGCCGCACAGCGTTTACTATAATAATAATAATAATAATAATAATAATAATAATAATAATAATAATAATACTTTGGCCGGCCGCTGATTTGTCGCGGTTCTCAGGTGAGAAGATCTTGATTAGCCCTGTATTCTCAAATACCTTCTTATCTCCACAACTCTTCTCTCCTCCCAACAGTCTGAAACGCACTGCTTGATGACATCCCGTACCCCATTTTCCCTAATCTCTCCGATATGCATACATACCTCTCCTTCGTGTCACCTCAAGGCCACCTGGACTGTATTCATAGACTGTATTCATAATATTTTACTAAAGAAACTGAAGAACATTTCCTATACCTATTTACGCCTTTTTCGTATGTATTTAATGCTTCATGTATTGAAGCTGACCGAGATTTGTTTTGGGTTTTTTTCACCTTGTGATCTAAATATTCTTACATGTCGTTTCCCGGGTGTCCCCGCCTCTGCCTCCCATGATGGCCAACACCGGTCCATCATAAAAACGCTCTCATTCAAATCTTATTATCTTTCCAACTTTGGACTCGGAAATGTCCTTTGTCTGGAGTGAGCTCGTTCCGGTGGGAGGACAAGAATTATGTTTTGGATCTGAAAATAAGAATGTCTAGTTATTCAAGAAGTCTTCTGTGCAACCACCGTATTCTAACCGCGTTGGGCACTGGGTTAACCTGGTGAACGAGAGGCGGGAGCTTCCGAGCGACGATGTGTGAGCTCTGCTACTGACTTATGTCAGACGCTTGTGTAATGTATACAAATACTGTTTAAACTGAATACTAAAATCACTCATACCTGCCATTGTAATTGGTAACTCTTGGTAATGTTATTCTTGGTGGAAACGGCCTTGTATAAGCTTATATAGCTTCCTGCCGAATCCACATTAATGTATGTAACAAATTTTTCATATGATTTTCTACTCTTGAAATAAATAATGTTTAAACCAATCACACATGTCCTTCATTCTCCAATTCCGCTTCGCCATCATAATCCCGGTGAATCTTATTCTGTTAGACTGGTACTTTGGGCATACTAATTTTGGACAAACAAAACTCTCATTGTTATTTTGTAGTTTTTCCTATTTCGGGGCTTGACAATTGAGGCAACCTATAGGACGGGTTGCCTATAGGTTACGCAAAAAGATTTTTGGGAGACCTCTTTATAGGTTAACCAAAAATAGTTTCATAATTGGAGATCTGATTGGAAGCTAATGACATAAGAAGACATGTAACAATGATAAAGATAAATTATTATAAATCATAATGACTTTTATTTCTCAACAAAATTCACATCCCCAAATCTGCCAATTATAATGGTTAACCAAGAGGTTAAGCCTTTACCTAACAAAATGGGGGAAAATGCCCAGAAAATTAGCCTAAGTGTGGCTTACACAACCTCACACATCATGGCAATTTCTCAATAAATCCATACCAATATGGATATCATTGGAACCAGCTGAATCAGCTGGTTCCAATGATATCCATATTTGTATGCTTCTATTGAAAATTTGAGACAAAGGTTTTAATCATGAAGTTCAGGATATTTGGGGGAAAGCTATGTTAGGTAAAGGGTTAACGCCCAAAAATTGGAGCAAAAGATCAAAAGGTTAATGAATATGTGATGGGGCACCTTCAAATGGGTCCATCAAAATTCTGAAATGTCAAGCCCTGCTATTTCACATGTTTAATTGATTAATTTATAAGTTTTCTGCCTCCCAAAGAAATGTCTGGATTCACTCACAAACAATCTTGGAACTTCTGTCGTCTGTTTTCAAAGTACTGTTACTGCTGTGGTTATTCAAAGACCAACAAAGAATTTCGATTGGATCGGGACAAAGTCGCGCTGGTCGAAATCCTCTGCCAGCTTTCCTCCCGCAGTGCCGGAGATTAGTACCCACCTAAAAAGAGATGCAAGAACAAAGAATCTCTGATGTACGGAAGTCCATTGTGGTAACGGAATGGCAAGAAAAAAATATTATTGCGTTTATTCGCAATAGTATTGCGTTTAATCGTAATAGTATTGCTTTTTCGGAAAGCTCGATCCATTCGAGTAGCCTGCAGATCGCAATCAGCTGGTGAAGGAAACAGCGTCTGCGATCACACTCATTGACGTAGCAAAGGAGGCGTGTGACATCACACACTCTCCACCCACCTACCCACCCCCAGTAATTTTCCAGTCGCTTCTGAATTGGAATCTTAGATATCGGTTCGCACTTGCAAGCAAACATATACGCCTACTTTCTTGCGAGACTTGATTTGATATTTGGACTTATGTCAAAAACCCAATCGGCCATTCGCTGGGACGGCCGTGGTAGCCAATTCGTGCAGTTGACGATATCCTCTCACACTGGCCCTCATCTGTTGGAGACAGGACCAACAATCAAGAAAAAAAGAAGAGTCCATCGACCAAGTGCATGGATGCCCGGCGATTGGAAGAGTTCGCGGGAGGGAAGAAGGAGGAGACGCAGAAGATTATTGAGAAGGTCAGTACCAATCCTGTAACTCGTCAACACCCCAGATGCTTCCCGAGGATGGGGGGGGGGGGGGGGGGTAAACTGGGAGATAGATATGTTATTAGTGAGGCAGAGACGGAGATGGTAACTTACTTTTTATAGCCTCCAGTTCCAATCTCTCCATTCCTTCAGAAACCCACATGGAGGTCCCCCTTTCATCAGGGCTTCTCTCGCTGCCACAGAAAAAGCTCTGGAAAACTCAAGGAAACTCTGTGAAGAGCTAAAATGGTGCGATGAAGAGGCTGGCTAGAACGGTTAAAACAGTGAAAGAGGATGCCCGGCTGAGAAAGTAATTAGAAGAATTTCTTCAACCAAAATCAATCTCTCCATTCATCAGTCCATTACGACGACCGACCAAAAATAAACAAAGAAATACCAAAAAAACACCCAAACGCGCCATTCACGCCGCTGCCTTTAGCTCCATTGATGCATTTGTCACCATGGCTGTGTCAGACACAGAGAATACCGCCACCCACACCGTCCCAGCGCGCCTTCTGCACCCTAAAACCATCTTCCAATCCTCCATAGTACCTTTAGTGGCAGAGGAATAAGTAATTATTTTAGCAGGATGAAGAGGCAGATCAATTTACTGTGAGTTTTGACGACTCTACTGTCTTCAATATATAGAGGAAATCTACACTGCAAGCGCTCGTGAAAAATAAAACTTTTAGGTCCACATTCATCAGATAATTCCCGATATTCACTAAAATGGCATAGATTTTATTTTTATTACATGCTGCGTGACATTTTACTGCGCAATATTCAGCTCAGTTCGAGTGCAAACAGTTTCAAGACAATAACAAAGATCTGCTGATCGTTCCTTTCAAGGTGGCGTCATGCGTCGAAACGTTGCATCATTTAGGAAGTACTGAGGGATATTTCTCGATATCCAGCGAGTTGAGCAAATAAGCGTCGCTTTGAGTTCTGTGTCAGCCAAGTCAACTAGATTTTGTGAAATATCAAGTTTAAATTCGTAGAACCGATGATATCATTCGCTTTAACTGAAGGGGCAACCCAAGATAACTTTAAACGATGGCATATCACAGGTTTAAAGAATTTTTCTACGAAGGCGAGAACTTGTTTTGTGTGGCAACAAGAAAACACTCGTTACACAAAGTTTCCCGGCCTGGGAAATCCACGCAAGCTGTCGAAACGATATCCACGGTCACAGAGTCATACCATAGGATACCTTAGGATCTCTTTATGGACGCAGGCACTTGGTTGCCTCTATGTCCAGATCAATATTTATATTCGTCTTTTCCGGTTTCGTATATTCAGATTGAAAATCATATTTCACATCTATCCCTGACCAATACCTGTCTAATTTTACTTCAAAATTTAGTACTGTTGTTGTTTTCATAATTTGGTCTGGAAGTCCATTCCATATATCTATCGATCTTTCCCAGAAGGCATATTTCTTTATGTCCATGTTGCAATATCTCTTGTTTATTTTAAAATCATGACCTCTGGTGGTTCTGTTCGATTTATAGTCAAGCATGTTTTCAGTCACTTCTTCATCATATATACCATGTGTATACATGATACAGCGTTACCCACAGCTTGTTTTCTTGAAATGTTTACACATCGCGACCTTGCATAGATTAAAAGACACAAGATGCCAGTTTCGAAAAGGCTTATTCCACTGGTGACATATTTAGGTTTCTCACTTTTGGCTTCACTTCTGATACTCCTATTATATCAGGTTGGAAATATGAACTCGCGTTCTCTTGTGTTCATCAGTACATATAAGTAATTTTTATCCCAAACCTCGAAAACGATGACATTAATAACGAAAACACTGCTGCCACTGTAAAATAATAGAGAAGACTCTGCTCAAATTAATAAAATACTTCGACTGTCTTAACCGCTTCGCAACGGGACTCATAAACACCGAAATGACACGGAATGGTACTGAATTGACAATATCACTGTCTGAGTCTGTCATTCCGGATGTTCATACAGCAAGGTTTAGTGACGAAGATTCCATTCCTCCGATTTCCACTCTACATTCTGGGGTCGAGTATTGGTAAAATAAATGTCATTCCGCATCATGGGTCATTTTAATTAACATCACACTAATGAAACGTAATAGATGTTATAATTACAATCAACTCATAATGTTTTTACAAAATAAGTAAATACAAGTACGTTTTCTCTTTCAGGTAATTAGAAAACCATTCACGCAGCTCTTCAGTGTGCACGCATCCATCAGACAAGGAGAAAGCATAACACATGTGCCTTTAACATACGTAATTATGTCCGGAAAAAGAAAAAAAGATTATGTTGGAGTTTTGAAAGAATTAATCACTCTTTTGTGTCCCGATCGAGCTGTCCACGAAATAGTAATAGCCTTTCATTTCACACGGGTTCTGTGGAAAAAAAGACAAGAGTTAGGGTTATATATTCAATACAAAAATGACTATAATACGAACAAGTATTTGAAAACATTTATGGCCTTACCTTTCTGCCTCATGAAAAATAGTCAGTTCGTTTGAAAATCTGTGTGCTGATGCTAGGGCAGATAAGCTTGTAGAATTCACCAATTATGTCCGAAAAGCATGGATAGACAGTGACATTTGGAGTGTCGGCGAGTGGTCAGTTTTCAACCAAAGTGTTCATACTAACAAAGACGTTGAAAGCTGTCATCGTAGATTGAATAAACATGCTAGTATAAATACACAGATTTATGTATTAGTTGACACTTTGTATGGAGAGAGTTGCTTTGTAAATGTTAGCATTAGATTATAGTGTCGGAAAATAAACGGAAGCGCGAGCAAAAAGCCAAATGCAGAGACTTGCAGCAAAACATTTTCGCCCTCTGGGAACTTTATATAAACAAAGAAATGTCAACAAGCGAGTTATTAAAAAAATGTTCACATGCAAATGCTCCTACTGAATAACTTATGCAATTATGTATCTTATTAACCTTACATGTGTAATTGTTAAATTATGTATCCTATTAACCTTACATGTATGTGTTACGTCGATAATGTGTATTTTCTTTCAATGTTATTATTTCTCTAGTTGTTATGAAATAATTTTAAACCAATCCAAATTCTTATGTATTTCTACTCTACATTTCCATATTTCCGCGCGACATCCCACCTATTCTCTGGGCAAGGTATCCTTGGCATATTATATCACTTCAGTGGGTCTATATCTCTGAGATTGGGTCGAAATCACTTTAGTGAGTTGAACTCACTTTGGGTCGAAAACACCAAAACTGGGCCGAATTCATCAAAGCTGGGTCGAACTCACTTGGGACGAATTTACTGTGGGTTAAATCACCGGGCACCGCTAGGCTCTTTGGTGAGAAGTGTTATCTGAAAAAGAATATTTTTTTCTCAGACATGCGCATTGGTACTGATACGTTGGAAAACATTTCCATGCTGATAAACTTTTCTTCTGGCAATACATCATTTTCAATAATATGGTGAAGCTCACAGCCGAGTTAATAGAACAGTCTGCCCAGTATACCAACCCCGTCAGGGACAGGGAGCTGGATTTACGTGGTGAGGGATTGGGTGCTCATCCTCAAACATTGTGTTTTTCTTAAGACACAATTTCACAAAACTGGCGCGACGATTTACCGAAAAGGAATCACGAAGAACCCTAGAGGCTAGACACCACAAGAAACCACGACAAACTCTATAATAATAATAATACCACTTCTAGCAGCCTCAAATCTCAGATACGAAGGGCTTAATTACACCTAGGCTCCGAAATTCCACACATCTTGTCTGATTTCATGAAATAAATATAAAAATTAATGTAAAAGCGTAATTGAATTTGAAAAAAATATGTATATGTGCTTCAGAACCAATAGAAAAAAGTAAGGCATTCAAAACATTTTATGATGCAACGACAGGACTGCATATGGGGAAAGGCCACCCTTTGTGCATTTTTTTATTGAGGAAGGATTCCATGGGCATGGCAGAAACGTTGAAAAACAATAGGGACGTCACGATAGATTATAGGATAAAATACCCTCGGACAAAATACCCTTAGGACATAATACCCTCAAAAAAATACCCTTAGGACATAATACCCTCAATGGGTAGGACAAAATACCCTCGGACAAAATACCCTCATATTTGTTTCATGTTCTGTGCTATCTGCCATTTATATTGTGCTTCATATTCAATTGCCATCTGCCATTGGTATTGTGCTTCATATCTATTTAGTTTAACCCTTTACCTAACCTGAAAAGCAGACGACACTTGCAAAAATAATTCTGGAATAACTAATTTTTTTGTCTCAAAAACATAGGTTATGACCCCTCGTTGGAACGAGCTCGTTCCAACGAGGGGTCATAACCTATGTTTTTGAGACAAAAAATGAAAAAGCAGTGAAAATTAATTGGAGATTTTTGAGAATAGCGCTGACCGGTTTTGGCCGTTACGTTAGGTAAAGGGTTAATAAAAAAAAAAAAAATATTGGTACTTGTTATTTCAAGCAAAACACCAGCTAGTGCCTTAGATGCAATTACCCCCAAACCCCCCCTCCCCCCCCACACCCCCAACACCAAAAATCCAACTTTATATACATTTGGTCTGAGGGTATTTTGTCCGAGGGTATTTTGTCCTACCCATTGAGGGTATTATGTCCTAAGGGTATTTTTTTTAGGGTATTATGTCCTAAGGGTATTTTGTCCGAGGGTATTTTGTCCGGATACCGTCACGATAATGTTTTGCAGTTTTCTGATTTGCGTAAAAAATGGCAAATATACGCCTTTTTAAAACTTGTCTTATTCATTTTTTTTAAAATATTTGCACCAGATAAAAGGTGTAGGTTATTCACGGGTTCACATTCCACCTAAAACGAATTGGATGACATCGATATGCAAATTATTTAAGAAGAACGTCAAAGTCGAAGAAAAACACATATATTTTTATACTGTACCAATGACCCAGACATAGCTGGTGCTAACTCTTAAAATATAGGGCCAAACACAAATTTTGCCCCCCAATCCCCAAAATTTGCATCTAAAACTAAAGAAAACATGTCCTGAAAGGCCCTCCACACCTCGCCCCCACTGCGCATGCGCAGTGTCAAGGACGTTCCGAAATTGGCGCCATTTATCATTCTAAGTTTGGCCCTTCATCAGTTAACATCTGACTGATCTTTGTGCTTTTAAATCTCAGTTTAAATGATGCCAGACACAAATATTAGTGAAATGTTGATTCTAAGGAGGATAGAAAAGGAGGAGAGGAAAAGAATGTGTGACAGAATATTATCAGGGCTGTAACTTAAAATTTTTTAATGAAATTATGTTAAGTTACCTATTTTCAAGGCAGCAGCCATTTTGTTGTCATTCTGATTATTTAGTTACACTGTTTTTTCAAGTGTTTTTCCTCTCTCCCTGTCCTTTAAGTTCCCCCTTGCTATTCTCCCATGCTTTTGGCATAGTTTCTGTAATTATTATTATTAAAATTTCTTGGGAGTTTTAGCTTAATAACAGAATGAATTCTGTTCTTTCCCCATGTTTACGTCTTCACCTACGGGTGGTTAGGCATTGTGTTCTGCATCTACCATCTGATGTTCTGCAGTTTCTTCCCTGGAAGTCTCTGTTTTGCATCAGATGGTGTATTTTTGGTAACTGATTTCGGGCCTGGGTGCCTGGAGTCTTATTTTAGTGTTTTTACACTCATTGTTTACATTTACAACAGCCCTCTGTGTGAGGGGGGGATTTCTAAATAATAATATCTTTATGTTATTTTAATCATAACTAGATACATTATTATTGTTCGTAAGTGTTGAATAAATTGTTTAAAATATTTTTAAAATTTTTGTCCACACTTAGGCTTGGGATCCATTGGGGCTCAACGTTACTTTTCAGAAACTTGGGCTGTTCTGAAAAAATATTTTTTCAAAATATTTTGATTTCAATTATTTTTTCTATATTAATGGATCATATTATTATTATGTATTTTGATTGCCAGGGGTTAGTGCGAGTACCAGGACTTGTTTTCTTTTCACATTGAAAGGATATTGATCAATTGTTTTAAGAGGAAGTCTTCCTCTGACCTTATTATCATTCTATATGTGGTCAGTGTACTCGCATTAACTCCTGTTCTGTATCGTATGATTTCGATGACAATATGGGAAGCGTATGTCACGGTATGTTGTTGGGGATTTGGACACTCCGGTCCTTTCCCCGCAGGGTCACTCTACTTTATCAATTTCTATTTCAGACGATCAAGATTAGGGTGATGTATCTGTGATGTCTTCCAACAGTGTGCCTCCGTCGTCACAATTAATGAAGGGCTAGCGGAAAAGTGCTCATGTAATACGCCAATTGCCTAAGAGGACCCTAGTAGGTTCGACGGCCTTTGACGTCCGCTAGCTCGCCCGGTGTAGCGTCCATTCACCGAATGGTTCGGCAGCCGGGTTCGTCCGTTGCGGTCTAGAAGGAATTTTGGGGTGATGCGAGCACTATAAAATTAACTTAATGCAGGGCTCGATTTGTTTTGAAAAAATTGATTAGCAGTTTTGTGTAAGTAGATGCCGAAGGCATCTATGCGAGTGCCGAAGGCACGAGCAAGTTAGGGGGTGAAATGTGCTATCAAATGGAGCCTTCTGGTGGCTTTTGGGGTGCAAATTCACTTTGTTTTCGTATCCCCCAAATCAAGATTTTTAAACAACGTCTTTCAAATTATCATGTTGTTAACTAGAAAGTTATATTTTTTAATCAAGCTCTGACAAACTGCCGAATAAACGTGATTTTACCATTCAATCATTGCTGATTGTGACGTCACATGTGGGTGACAATATCTCACATGATTATGAAGCTTTTGACTGTCACTCGCTCAGTCTCGCTGGTGTACAAGTTTCACCCGTCCCTAGGTGAAAATGACAACAATTTCAATTTTGCCATTTGCCATCAGATATCATAAAGCAAAGATGCCATCATGGGTACTGTGTATACACGAACGGAATTAGGTAAGTTTTGGGAAACGAATTTTGGCGGAGGCGAACCTGTCATTCACTGTGATTCATTGTCAACATTTTTGTTCAAATAAATTGAATGGAGAAAATAAAAGTAATATATTCTTACTTGACTTTCGTTTTGATTGAATTATTGAACCCCCAAGTGCATGATGATATTCCAATCACATGATCAATTCTTTCAACGCATCGAGCCTCTTGTGCTGTGTATTCGCTAAATCAGGGATTTAACTGAATGTTGCTGCAGTTTCGTTTTCAGTTCCAGGAACTAAAACCGAAACTACAGCATTCAGTTTTCTAAGAAATAATTTCATGTCTCCGCTGCAAGCACCCCCTTGGGCTTCGACAGTCACACAGATCATGCAGCTAATAGCATTAGGTCTGATTGTTGAATATGCTGTGACAGAATTTTTTAATTAACAAAACTTGCTAATGAAAAAATCCTCTCACAACATCTTTAACACTGCGCTCTATTACTAATAGTATTAGCTGCCGCGTCAGAGCCCAGGGGCCGGGTGCTGACAGCGGAGAAATGAAAAAGATATATGGGGGTGGGATGGGGGGTGGGGGGTGGGGGCTTCAGCCTCGGGACGCAGGACGACCACTAAAGGAGCTTGCAAGCAATTAGCATAGGTATGATTACATCTTGTCTGTGAACCTGACACGGAGAGATGTATCAACCTTACTTTAAAATATCCCACCCCCTTCAGAAGAGAATGTTTAAATAGGGTCGATTCATCTCTTAGATCGGGTTTCCAGGCGCGGACAGTGTTGTAAGTGGGGTCGGTTTGCAACGGAACAGGACAAGGTGGATGTTCTTCCCCTGTTGCCCCCCCCCCCCCCCCCCCCCCCCCCCCCCCCCCCCCCCCCAGTTTCAAAAGTTTGGAGAGGTCAGTGTTCAATTCGCGGAAGAAGTAAATCAGGATGGCCTAAAGTTTTGCGAAAATTACGCAAAATAAATATTAGGCCATTTTGATTTTCTGCTTGTGAAATTAAAGCTTCGGAGGGGGTGTTGTGATAGGCTTCAACACAAGGAGGGAACTTTGATTCTTAAACCCGAAAAGGAGGGGGACCCGGGTGACTTCGGCACGAGTATTGGCTTCGACGCACAATTTGGTTTCTTTCACTGAAAACACGTACAGATAATAAAATAACTGATCTTTATTATATTAAACCAAGGTTCTTCTTTTGAGCAGTTTAATATAACCCCTTGCATTCATTTGTCTCATTCGAATCTAGTATCTAATACAAGATTCTAATCAGGCAAATGGAGGCTGGCGGGGAATATTATTAAACACCAGACTACGAAAACATTGAATCGGGGGTGCTCCAGGGACATGTCCTCGGACCAGGTATTCCGAAGAATAATAGGGTTGACGACTTCGGTTTGGCAGGAATCAATACATTATCAAGTAATGTATTCATTCCCACTAAGCCAACGCCATCAAACCCATTATTACGGGAATACTAGGTCTATCAGAGGACGAATCTCTGGGGCACACTCAGTTCAATGTTTTCGTCCTCTTGTGTTTATGTATTCCTATGATCGTTTGTCTTTGAGTTCTCAAGTGCAGCAGCAGATCTGGATGCCAGGGGTTAACTTATGCAAGTTTCTATTTTTTCTCTCATTCTACTAAATCATGGAAAATGGGTTAATTTCTTACTGGAGTCCGAGAACAAAAGTAATGGCGATGAAAGTTAGAAACTGATATTGTTGGTAGAAACCTAGTCTTTATAACAATATTCAATAAATCAGAACTCTTCAAGTGATCAACTGTTTTGTGTGTTAAAATGAGCTACAGTCTTATCAATACATCTGGGTCTTTTGACAAGGATGATAATGACCAGTCAATCTAGTTATCATCATCTTTGGCAACAGACTCAGATGCGTTGCCCACTTTCATCTTCTTTCTTGGTCCATATGGAAGGACGTTGGGGTGCCTTCTTTTTCCAAAGAATTTTCTGGTGATTGGCGTGGGATCAAAGGAATGAGGGTCTGGACCTTCAATGTCGATTCTTATCAAACAGTCTAGAATGGAGTTGCCCAGACTGCATCACCAGTCTGTTTTTACGCGATTAACTGCCGAAAAGCCGCGTTCTGCTTTTGCGTTAGAGACGGGGTAAATCCTCAGAATCTGAACTACGTGTATGAAATTTGGATAGTTGAAATTGTCTTTCTCTTGGTGATACTTGATGAGGATGGTTTCCCACACATCATTGTATTTGAGATGCTTCAACGCTGTGCACCAATAAAGTTTAAGTTGTTGCCATTCATTGTGAATCTCGCCGAGATTTACACAATTTTTCTCTAGGAGTGTCTTAAAATGTTCAATAAAGGCATTGAGTTCATCATCTCCAAACTGGAGAAGATCCTTCTCCTCAGTTGGCCACAATGAGGTGTCCAGAAGTTTTAGTGCACCAAGATGAGATTTGATATCGGCACTGGCATTTGACGCGGCTGCGGAACTGGATTTTCGGGAATCAGATTTCTTAACACTGGAGTCGACAATTAACTCCCCTGACTCGGATTGGCTATCACCTGGATCGACCTTCAACTCGTCTAGCTCTCCGAAACGGCGGTTTAGTGTCCCTTGTAATTTGTTAATGAGCTCTTGCCTATGGGTGTTAAAGTTCAATAAACCTTGATTTACATGAGTCAATTTCACGCCTTTGTACGTCACCATCGGAATTTCTGCTACAGAAACAGATGCCTGTGACTTATCAGATTCGATTTCTTCAGAGAGTAGTACTGATTTTGCGCTGTCTATTAGATTTGATAGGCCAGAGTTAAACGTTTTCGATTTGCAACTCTCTGTAGTTTGACATTCATTTGAAACTGGCAAGATTAGTAGTTTGTCTAAACGATGGCGAGTCCTTTCCAAAGCAGCATAAGCTTGCAGTAAATCAACGCTGTCACCCTGCAGGTAGAGTGACAACTTAGAGATAGGCTCCAGTATTTCAGAAAGAAATAAGAGTGCTGCAACGAATTGAAACCGCTTTATCTTTGCCAAGTAGCCACGTATTTTGGCTCTGTCTTCAGCTTTCGTTGATGTGTCTTCTGCAAGATTCTCCATGTGGCTAACGAAAATTTCGAACGATTTCGCGAGTATGCTACAAGCCCTTCGTTTGAACTGTACCCAACGAGTACCATTTGCTCGTTCTGGCTTCTGGATATTCTCCTCCAAAATCGAAGCAAGTTCGCGTAGCTCTCGGAGGCGCTTAGAACTTTTCTCATAGAACTTGTAGAGATTTTCCAACATATCTGTAACATCTTTGAAAAGCACGCCACTAAATGCCTCCTTTATTGCCAGCTCCAACCGATGGTTCAGACAGTGTACCCCCAACAGCCATGGCATGTTATTTTCCCTCCTAAACCTGCCCAGTAGGCCATCTTTTTCGCCCAAATTAACGCTTGCTCCATCAGCCATAAACCCAATCATACGAGAACTAAAATCGGCGAGACCCGCTTCCTCGAATGCATCCTCAATGCCCCTTTTCAAACCGTAGGCACGCGCATTCTCGACACAAGACACTTTAAAAAAACGGAAATCGACCTTACCACTTTCAACATCATTGAACATAACGTACATCATTTCATTTTCCACAACAGCACTGTCAGTTGCGCCATCCACAAGCAGTGTGAAATATTTAGCTTCGAGGAGTTTAGCCATCAAACCCTGTTTCATGTGTTCGCCAATCAAAGCTGTAAATTCACTGCACTTTTTATCGTTTATGTAGGTATTACCAACATCAACACCGTGCTTCCTCTCAAGTTCGGCAAATACTGGGAATTTCGTGAACGGGAGTTCTTCTTTAGCGAGTGTGTATGCTATGTCTATTAGTTTCGAAACCCTTTCTTCCTCATTACTATTGCTTTGTGCAATCGAGCGCCCAATTGGGGTTTTGAACAACCGGTCAAGTGTTAACACTGATGGATTCTTCAGTCTCGCAGCTTTTTTGTGCGGTTCTGACTGAGCATGTTTGACAACATTGTCTTTTTTCAAGGCTGTGCCTGTTAATCCCAATATCATCGCACGCGAAAAGTTACGCAAATTATTTACTTGTTTTTCGTAGTCTGTACAAATCCCACATGTAATCGTAGTCACATGCTTCCCATCATCATCAGTCGTCCATCGTAGCCAGTGTGCTTTTGGGTCAACTTCCTTTTGCCAACTCGCAACAGTTTTTACTTTTACACCGTGACCTTTCATATTTCCAGTACCGGCAGCCAAAGTTGATTGCATTCTATCGAAACCCGCGAATCAAATAAGCACGCGCCCTCTACTTTCGAAATGAAAATCATAATGATGTCATCGGGATTTTCATGTATACCAATTCAACTTCTGAATACCCCAAATAACTATACAAGTTAAAGTTGTATTGTGTAATCGACTATCAGTTTACTTGATATTACAACAGATTTTCTTGAACGCTCAGAGAAGGCATGTTTTTCATTTACGGTACTTTCCATAATAAACGAAACATGCTATTTATTATTGCTAATCAATGACCAGATATTGAATCGCGGCCCGGGATTTATGCATCGCAAATTGCGATGCGAAACCGAACAAATCGAGCCCTGTAATGCACACCCAGTGACGGCGGATCGGAGGGAGAACGGAGGAAGCCTTTTAGTCCGGTTCATAGCTCGTTCCGGTCCATCCGGACGGCAAGCGAGAGAGGCCCCTCTCTCGTTCAACAACATCTGGCCCCAGATGTTGTGGTACAATGTGTCGTTAGCGGAGCATACGTCCGTCGCTCGGGACGCTCCGTTGTATAGGCAGTCCGCTGAGACTGCTAAGGCTTCCTCTTCTCGTCAGCGCACACGACCGCACCTTGGCTGCGTGACCGCCGATATATTACCAGCTTCGCCGATCAAGGATTCTTCGGCGACCAGGTCACACCATCCGGCAGCCAGGGATTCGAGACCGATGGACTCCGGACGTTCGCATAGGAAGTATGCGGGAGCCATCTGATGCGGAGCTGCCCTCGGCGAAGCACCGATAGACTGCGCCTCCGCAGGTCTCGACGCCGGACATTCTTGTGCACATAGCACAGCTTATCGCAGCATCCCAGCAGCCGACAGAAACGGTGTCGGATCGAGAATTATCCGACAGCGCTGGGTCGGTAGCCGGGGACTCGAGGCCTGCAGACTCCGGACGTTCGCATAGGAAGTGTGCGGGAGTCAACGTACACGGAGCTTCCAGCGGCAATGCATCGTAAGTCCGCTACTGCACAGGCCTCGGGAACGGACGTGCTTTCCTTAATAGCACAGTTTATCGCAGCATCCCAGCATCAACTGAATCTGTCGCATATATTTTATCCGACGATGCTGGGTCGGGACGCTCCGCGGAAGCGGGTACGGACGTCCGAAAGTTTCATCCGGTCCGACGGGATACCGAAAGGGATTCGGTGGATTTCAAGCTTTCCCTTTCGGAACAACATATGCTGCGATGCCGGATAAGAAACTGATAGCGTCGGTGGACTTAGAAATTTTTGGTTCGGTTCAGGGACATCGTCCCTCAGTTCCGACATAGTCCAATAATGTCACACAAACTTTCGAATTATTGAACGACGCTATATATATTATTATTTTACGCTTGCTATCCAAGCATTTCTGGTTTCTTGTTCGAAGAGTTATGGAGATGTCTTTCAAAAGTGTGCCTCTGTCGTCATAGTTAATGAAGAGTTAGCGGCAATAAGTGCTCATGGAATATGTCTATCGCTTACGGAGTGACATTCGCTAGCTCACCCGGTGTAGCGTACATTCATCGAATGGTTCGGCTGCCGGGTTCGTCCGTTGCGGTCTAGGAAGGAGATTTGGGTGATGCGAGCACTTTAATTACTTTAGTACTCACCCAGTGACGGCAGATTGAGGATAGATCGGAGGAAGCCAACAACATAGGGGACCGCATGTTGTGGTTCAGATATTTTACATTCAGAGCATATGTCCGTTGCTCGGGACGCTCCGTTATATTGACAGTCCGAGAGACTGTCTTTAATGATTCCTCATCCTCACAGCAGGGCACACGACCGCACATTGGCTACGTGACCTCGAGTATCCGATCAGTTTCGGCATTCAGTGATTCCACAGCGAATAGGTCGCGCCATCCGGTAGCCAAGGGACACGAGGCCTATACACCCCGTTCGCTCGCATATTGGAAGTGTGCACGGGGTAACGATCTCGGAGCTTCCTGCGGCAATGCATCGTAAGACCGCTGCTCCTCAGGCCTCAGTGACGGACGTGCTATCCGAGTTAGCACAGTTGTTTCGCAGCATCCCAGCAATTGACGGTTTCTCGGTCGAATCAGGAATTATCTGACGGCGCTGGGTCGGTGCGGTCCGCGGTTGCATCAAGCTACGGACGACCGAACGCTTTATAGGGTCCGACAGGATGGCGAAAGGGATTCGAAAGATTTCGAGTTTTCCCTTTAGTAGTATCGGAAGATGCCTTTCATATCTTCTGGCATTTCTTCCAGTGATTATTTTTCGGACTTCATTGCTGCGATCTTGGATAAGAGACTTATAGCGTCATTGGACTCGGATTTTTCGATCGGTACAGGGACTTTGTCTCTGACTTACCGACGCAGTCCAATATTGTCATTACAACATGTGTTTTATTTTTCGACGCTATATATTATATATATATATATACAAGCCTGCTACTAAGCATGATAGTTTAGTTTCTTGTCCGCGTGGCTCATTTCTGCCATTTTATCTTTTTTACATATAGTTTATTTTGGCAGAGCAGGGCATACCGAGAGTTCATATGCGTCTAGACGGTGTGATTAAAGACTGCATATATTCTTTTTCGCCGTTTATGTCTTTTCCAATTTCAATGTTGGGAACGACATTATGTATAGTAGACTTAACTTAGACGCTTTATTATACGTAATCCGCCTTACTGAGGCGTTATCATTACGTCTTCAAGAAAAGATTTACGGGATATTATTCTCAATGTAATTTCTTTTGAGGGCAGTAGTTTGTTCACGTATAACTCCGCCCTTCAGTGGCTGATTGGAGTTGGTTAGACGTGATGCAGCCCTAGCTACATCCACGCGTGGATAGTAGGTTAAGAACTCTCTCAGAGTCGCTTCGTTCTCGGAGGAGCTTCTCTTCGACGGCAACTTTCCGGCAATCCATGAATTGCTTGATTTATACATTCTCTTGTCTATCTAGTGTTACAAGAGATTCAGACTGGGGCAAACATTCGGTGGTTGACTCAGAGAGTGCCGCCGCAGTTGCCGGACCCTAGTGTGGCTGTTATGATGGTTGCCAGTCAAACAGATTGGGATATATACTGATCCCTACGGATTCGAAGTGCCAGGGTCTTTGGGTTCCGCAGTCTTTTAGCTATCAGTTTAACTTCCGCGGAATAATGTTTTTTAGGCTTGCTTTATGTCATTGCATGAACATTATTCAGAAACGCATGCCCAAATTCCTGTCCTTTAATTCGACAGTAGTGGCGTATCTCCGGAACCAGGGAGGCACTCTTTCGTTTCCGTTATTCAATTTAATGGAAAGAATCCGTCTGTTGGTTATAGTACACCAAGTTCAGTTTTGGTCCGTCATATTCTGGGTCGTCTGATTGTTTTATCGCACTCCCGTTCTCTTACGGGTCGCTTGTTGCTGTCAGAATGGACTCTCAACAAACAAGTATTTAATCAGATTTGCTATCTATGGGAGCGCCCAATGATGTTTTATTTATGACACAGCTTGCTAATCAGTTGCAGACGTATGTGTTGGCTTGTCCAGATCTCTGAGCTAATACTGTTAACGCTCTATTGATCTATAGGACGGAATGATAGGATACGCGTATCCTCCGGCGCTGTTGTTTTAGCAGGTATTGCTAAGATAAACAACCACAATACATTTCTGTTGATAGCATCTCTATCTTCACAGAGATCATGAGTAATTTACTCTCTTGTCTACTGTGGATCTTAATGTGAAATCTTCCTCTATGTGAGGATCTTTTTTCACTGGGTAAATCGTGTCATCTTTATCACAACCAGCAAGGTCGCAACCTTCATGTATTCCGTTGTGTGGTCCGTATTGCATTGTAAGCACTGTACTGGACGAGCTTTGGACGCGATTTCTTACTATAGGAGATCCTCTTCTTCGCTATTCTATGCGACTAAAGTGGAGGCTCTTCCGTCGTGGTGTAGGGATCATTATGTTCATATGGTTGATCCCTCCATACTACGCATTGCTAGTTTTTAGTATACTTGTTTCACAAGATCTACTGCAGCCTGTTGTTATTTAGGTTATAGGTTTATGTTACCTCATACCTATGCACTCTACGATAGTTTACTATTGAGTCTTTTGTCTCTTTATCTAAGTCAGTTAGTAACTTTTTGATAAATAGACTTAGAATCTTTAGATTAAATTCCTATACGGATTTTACCTTCGGTTCTTATTTAGCTAAGTAATCATTTGAGCATCTGGAAACAGTAGTTTTCAAATTCTGACCTTTTAGACAGTAATTCTGTTGGTTTCTCTTTTACTGTAGAGTCAGTGAGTTTCATGCACTATCGATGGATGATTTTCACTTTCATAGTTTCGGAATCAATACTTCCGTTACTATTTAGGTTGGATTGTTGCATAAGAGTTAGGCTCCTATTATCCGGAACCTATTATTTTAAGGTCCTTCCGTCTTCGTATGGGCATAGGCCTTTACTCTTTCCGGGTACAGTTTATGTATTTATAAACAGATATCTGTTTATTACAAGGGCGTAAGCTTCTTCTGTCTTTGATGTCTAGTAGAAGGACGTTACGCTCCATTTTATTGTTAATTCTATTAACTAGCGTACTGCTTATGGTATATCATTGGCTTAGCAGTTGTGCTTAAGATTTCGGCTCATGAAGTAAGAGTTCTTCTACTTCTTGGGCTTACATTAATAGTGTTGCTATTATAGATTTTTGAAGGCTGCTCATTGCGCTCAGCCATCCATTCATGATTTTTATCTCAGAAATATCGAGTCCATTTCTGGAGGCCTCTATTGTTAGGTCTATTATCTACTGCTCAGAATGTCATTCACTTAACAGTTGCTACTATAGCTAGGTAGGCTGTCTGTTTCGGCAGTGTCTCCGTTCGGCTGCCCTCTTCGCTCTGGGCTATTTGACCCAGGGCAAGAAAAAGGGGGGGGGGGGAGGGTGTTCCCTTGGGTCACCTGTTTTTACTATGAAAACAAGGGGATACCTCCTCCGGAGTTAGTAATTCTGAGCTGTTATTGGGATGGTTGTTTAGTGAGAAGTTTAAGTTTATAAAATTCATTCAAGTCTTAGTTTTTAAAGTATAGCTTTTGAATATTGCATTTGTCAACGGACATGATTATGCAATTCTCACACACTTTTAAGAGTATAAGAGTCTCTATTCTCTAGACTTACTTTATTATTGGCTTACTTTAAAAATTATTAGTATAAGGATTATTGGATATTAATAGAGTACATGGATGTATGAAGCTCAATTTTTGGAAGGTGTTGTATCTTTCTAATTTATCATAAATAAGAAAGATACATGTAAGGCCTATTACTTCTTTTCCCTACAGGGGATGACTCTATTTTATTTTATTGAGCGTATTCCATTTTGCTCTATGTCCTTGGCCCTCCAGCCTTTTTACTATTCAGCTATGTCTGGGTCATTGGTACAGTATAAAAATGTTAAAAAATTTATAGTAATTTATATATTTTTTATACTTACCAATGACCCAGACGGGGATGGCCCTCCCAGGAGTTGGGAACTCTTGCCTCCCCGCTGAGTACATAGCGCTTACCAGGCACTGGTTATTAGAATGATAAATGGCGCCAATTTCGGAACGTCCTTGACACTGCGCATGCGCAGTGGGGGCGAGGTGTGGAGGGCCTTTCAGGACATGTTTTCTTTAGTTTTAGATGCAAATTTTGGGGATTGGGGGGCAAAATTTGTGTTTGGCCCTATATTTTAAGAGTTAGCACCAGCTATGTCTGGGTCATTGGTAAGTATAAAAAATATATAAATTACTATAAATTTTTTAACTTTCGAGTCAAAAAAAATCTTTGTAACTTTTTTCCAACCGTTTTCAAGGTGCTGTCGACTGGGAGATATTTTTCACAGGAAAACATAAGTACCACCATTTTAAAGATCATATTCTCACCTTCACAACGGTCCATGATACTTTGGAATTTTTCAATTAGGTCATGATTTATTTTTCGAAGGAAAACTTTGATCGCGCATAACTTTTTAACCCATAATATTTATTTATTTATTTATTGGTGTTTAAGGTCACATACTTATGCACAATGGCTAATCATGACCGTGACAGTTTTACGGGTGGAGGAAGCCGGAGTACCCAGAGAGAACCACCGAGCAACGACGAGCAGCTGTCAGCTCTCCAACATCATAACTCTGAACTCTGCACCGCAGCACAGGTAGGGTTAGATTGGTTGAAGACATGTGCACCATCGACGTGCAGTACGCCTCAGTACACAGCGTCATCGTGCCCCCATGTAGGCAATCGGGGTGAAGTGTCTTGCCCAAGGACACAACGCGGTTGCCGCAGGTGGGATTCGAACCGAGGGCCTCTCGGCTTGCAGCCTGCACCTTTAACCCATAAATGGACGCAAAAGTATCGTGCATATTTAAATAGAGGAGATTCCAGGCTATCAAAAATACTGGATGTCGATTGGCTAATGTTAGGATCTTCCAGTCGATGACTTGTCAAAAAACGGTGACAAAAATAAACCGCCTTCCAAGAATTCCGCTCCACGAGAGCACGTAATTTTATAAACTCGTGCACAGTGCAGCATTCGCTTGTGCAAGTAAACTCAAATTCCTCTCGTAACGGAAATGAATAAACAACTGAAATAATTTGGCTTGCAATTCACCATAACTGCAAATAGTAAAGCACTCAAAAAAGGTATCAAAACACATTTATTTGATTGTCTTGGTTGTTGGCTGAAAACTCTGCCCATATTCCCGAAAATTCCAGCAGGCCATGTGCGTTTTCAAGATTTCGAATTTCGTTCCCGTATCGGGCGGAGGCTTTCATGTTTCAATTTCATCGGAATATTTTTGGACCCGCACCTTTTTCGCGAAACACGCTTAACAGGGTTTAATTTAAAATGTAGAATTGTAAAAAATAATGCTAAAAAAAAATAAATAAAACATGTCAACAGTGACAGAAGTCAACAAACAACACATGCTTTTTCGATGATAAACAAGCACCTGAGCTGAACTTTTGAGCGAACTGGCCATTATTTTCTTTCCAATCTTCGTTAGTTAAAAATCTTAATTTTAAGGTAAATTACCTTTGTTGTTCAACACTCTCAGTACAATATGGGAGTCATCTGACGAAAGAGTTATTTTTTTCTCGGGTACAGAAAAATTCAAAATAAATTTGAGTGTGAGCGAGATCAATTTTTTTTTTCACATTCATTTTAGACGACTGAATCCAGTGTCTTGTTGTGTAGCCAGTCCTATCTGGGTAGGGGGTTAGGAGGATAAAATTAAGCAGAGTTCTGCTGAAAAGTGGAATTTATTTAATTTTCATGCTCTCCTCCATCTGGAGGAGTTTTGAGTAATTGTTTACGGGGGAGGGCAGCTATAGCTTCTTTTGGGGGAAGCCATTGTTTAGCTTATTTTAATATTTTCATTATTTTGCGTTCACTCTGGACTTGGGGGAAGAGTATATTTATATCATTCGTTTTTCACTGATAGGTGGGGTGCAGGGGAGCAGTGGATATTAAAAGAGACATTGTTGGGAACATCCTCTCCCTGGGAAAACTCCTTTATTTTCTGTGGTGTTGTGAGGGGAATACCCCCCCCCCCCCCCATCAGAGAGCCCGGACTCTCATGTAGAAAATCCTAGGGTCTTTGGGGGGGGGGGGGGGGGGGTGTAACTGGTGTAGCAGTAGATTGTGCTTCTACCTGGAACAATATAGTTCCAATACCCACACTTTCATTCTCTAGCATACATGTTTTTGGAATGTTAGGACCTGTCTGTTCCCCAAGAGAAGCACTGTCCATCACCTATGCATTAATTTTTGTGTTAGAATACTTAAAATAAAGAAAGCCTTTCCAATTTTTTTTTTATTGACAGTTTCATGTGTTTCCACTATAATAAAACTTTGGCCAGCCGCTGTTTTGTAATGGTTCTCAGGTTAGAAGGCCTTATTTATTGGGGTTTAATGACACTTTCAACCGCTAGGGGAACCTTGTCTCGGACAGTTCTACGGGTGGAGGAAGCCAGAGTACCCAGTAAGAATTAGTAAGCAATGGCAAGCAGACTCCCAACATTAGAAGGCCTTAATTAACCCTGTACTCCCAAATGCATCCCTATCCCCACACTTCATCTCTCCTCCAAACACCCAGAAACAAACTGATAACACTGCGCACATCATTCTTTCCAATCTTTTCTGAAAGAAAAAAAATACTAACCCTCTCCTTTGTGTCGTTCAATACTCACATATCCTTCATTCTTCCATCCCAATATAATAAAAGATTGAACAAAATATTTTATTGTCTTTTATTTAAATTTCTAATATCAATAACATCCATCTACAAGCATATATATACATGTATAAGGGTAGTTTATACCAACACCTAAAAAATTAATTATGGTGTGAATCTGCTTAACAAACTATTGAGACCCAAAATTGATTTCTTGCTGCAAGGCATAACTAACTGTATACATAGAATATAGTTTGGTGGAATGTGTCCAAGGAAAGTTTGGACGTGGTTACTGCATATAAGGGTAGATGAAGAGGACACAGAAATAGCAATGACGATCTATTTTACAAAAATAAATATCTCCTGTGATCCACCAGGAATTTTTTTGGTGTCTATAGGGTCAAATGTAGACCCCTTTCCCAAAGGTATTTGGGCATGGTTTTCTCAATTGAAACCAAAATTTCTCAAGCTCACTCCCCTTTCAAATTTAGGGCAACGGCAGGTTCTTTAAACCTTAAAGGCCTAATTCTGAGAGTGAGCACATTTTTCTGCAACCAAACAAGTGCCCCAACAAGCAGTCGTTAGATGCAAGTTACATTCCAAGAATCTTGTAAGTAGTTTCTAGACATGTCTTGGCTGCCTGTATAGACTGCCAAGACTTGTCTTGACACAACAGCAAAGTCATACAGTGTAAAAGTGTTCTCAGTTCATATTGAAGGTAATATTTCTTATGCTCTGTATGTTTCTTCTCCCCCAAAACAATTCCAAATTGGAGCCTTCGTGTTAAGAATTTTCCAAATGCATGGGTCCCAGGCCCTTTCCCAAAGAGGGTAGATGAATCCCTGGCTACAAATAACAATTTTTAAACAATCAAGATATCAATTCCAGAGGTGTCAATTAAAACAAACACTCTGGGGATGCGGTGGCTCAGTTGGTAGAGTTGCTGGCTGCAAGCCGAGAGGTCCTCGGTTTGAATCCCACCTGCTGCAACTGTGTTGTGCCCTTGGGCAAGACCCTTCACCCCCATTGTCCACATGGGTGCATGGTGATGTTGTGTACTAAGGCATATTGCATGTCGGTGGTGCCCCTGTCTTCAACCAATCCTAACCCTGCTTGTCTGGAGTTTGTATGTTTGTTGGGAAGCTGAAAGTTGCTTACCATTGCTTGGTGGTTCTCTCTGGGTACTACAGCTTCCTCCACCCGTAAAACTGTTGTGGTCATGATAAGCCATTGTGCAGAAATATGTGACCTTAAACACTAATAAATAAATAAAACAAACACCACCCCCCCTCCCCCCCCCCCCCCCCCTCCTCATATCTCTACCACACTGACAGGAAATGTTTGTTCAAGAAACAATCTGCAGGGTGTTAGTTACAGTACGTTCATTACCCAGAGTGGATTTTCACCCGAATATTCATGGATTGCAGTTTCCAACGCGTGCAATAAATGTAAATATCTATGAACAAGCACAGTAGAATAAGTAGATGCATCCATGTTCCAGCCCATGGACATTCAGGCCAATCTCCGAAATACTTAAGTTTCTGAAACTTTTTTAGTGGAGTTACTGCATGGGTGGAAAATCCACTTCAAAAGTGTTTTAGCAACAACAAAAAATGCACCCAACACATACTGTATTAGTTAAATGTATACATAATATTGATAAGTGTACAAAAAATATGTTACTTCAACATACCGTCTCACGGTCTTGTGAATGTATAATGCTGAATACTTGGACCTGTTTCAGGCCTCCATTTCCCAAAACCTTTCCCCATTCCTTCTACCTTAAGAGAATTTACTACATTACATATTTTTAATTTTACAGGCTCCATTTTTGTTCAGCATGCTGGTTGTAATTCTTGTTAAAAGAGTATGCAGACTGAAGGGATGTTAGTTAGAAATTGTTGATCACAATCAATATCTTCAAACTTGTCGCTCTGAAAATGAAATTTATTTGAGAGAATTCAAATCTCAACATTTTAAGGGGTAGGGGTAGGGAAAAGCAGAATATATGTTCTTTAATGAGAAGATCTTCTTAGTTGGTTACTGTATTATCTGTAGTATACATTTGGCCATCTTATGCCACTTTTCCTGATTTTCTATCCATCACATTTCTCAAGTTATTGCCAGTAGAGTGTAAAAACATGCCCAAATCCATATATTTTAAATTTCACAAAAATAACAGTGACACAATTTACTTGTTAAAAGTAACTTAAAACAATACACAAGTCCCACAGTGACATTTAATGCTCACACATTCCTTCAAAGGGGTCACCTACACAAATGTGTAAGGCTAACTTGCAAGAATATAGCTCAACTTTACAGTTATTTACAATATTATCATCTCTCTGCTACAAATTAACATTGCCGTTTTTCACTACAAAGTGTCATATGAAGAAGGATATAAACACTTTGTTCGTGTAAAATTACTCTAAACAGTAATTTTTCAAGACACATATATCATATTATCATAATGCAAACTGGTTCTGAGATGTTAAGCCATTTTATATTCTGATACAGACAAAATAATTGCAATTTCAGGAAAAATCATCGAAAAATATCTGTATTTTTCACATTGGCCTTCCCCCTACCTTTCCAACCTCCCTAAAAATCAAGTTAAGTCCAACTGAAAGGAAATATTTTGATTTATGTACTCTATCAAGTATGGACATATCTGGAATTAGAGATCATAATTTTACATACTGACATCAGATATATGGGTACTTGAGCTGCGATAAGGATGTTACAAAGGAAAAATAAACTAAGTCCACAAAATGAGACCCCATATTCTGGATCCTATAAAAAGAGAAATATGTCCATTATAAAGGTAATTCCTGCTTTATTATAATGCACAAAGTGGATTTAGTATACAGAGAGAACAAAGGTTGTTATTGCACTTCACTTTTACAAGTTATAGGTCCTGGAATGTAGGGTGTTGTTACATTCTGTAAATTGCGTACTCGTGTGTCGGAAAAAAGGCCCATTTTGGGGGTATAAAAATGGAGATAACTTTGCAACCAGTTGTCCGATTTTGAAAAGGTTTTCAGTTTTGTAAATGTCATGACCTGCCCTATAATAAAAGCTAAAAAACAATCAGATTCTTGTGGATTGAAATTTTGAGTGTCAACCCTAAAAACAACTGCGTAATTGTAGGAAATAAGCCAGTTTTCAATTTCGACTGCGCAAATCTGGAAATAAAAGTAAATGGGATAAACAAATCCACGTGTACGCGCATAACTTGTTCGATTGACATTGATCGTTCCTTTAGACAAAATATATAGCAGTTTTGTAGAAATATATCCGCAGCTGGCGTCCTGTTGCATTCCGATGATTCTGTACATTTTCCCATTCCCAATTCATTTATTCAGTCTTTGTTTCTATAGCTATATAGTAATTATTTTGGTACACTGAACACCACAACCATGCTTTTTTCTTTGTGCATTCCAAAACTGTCCAAATGGAACATATTAGTTGAACATTTCGGAATACGAGTTATGTAGCATTCACAATACCAAGTATAAGGACCCTCTCGTTCTCACCACTGTTTGTCCTTTTCCCATCCTCAAACGATAAAAGTGATCCCCAAATTTACTACACCACTCTGATTTGTAAACATATAGCTACAGGGTGCAGTACTGGAATTACAGTTAAAACTAGAAGTCCTGTCCCGTATTCTGCACTAATTTGAAATAATAGCGCGTTAGGTTAGCGCAGCAAATCATCAGAGAATCACTTCAGATGCATGGTAGTGTATCGCGATTTCTGCAGAATTGTAACGCGCGGCGGCTGATTGATATTCAGTACTTGAAACAGGCAATCAATATTAATTAAGTCGCACCTCCTACTGACATAAGGTGGCAATTAAATATTAGAATGTAGATACTCAGAGGACGAGATGATGTTCAGTCATCTGCCCCCCCCCCCCCCCCCCACCCCTTATCAATTCATTTCGCGACAATACAAGAAGTATTTAAAAACGCGTATTGCGTGATTTTTGTTTTAGAAGATTGATAGGAAAATCATGCAGGGGTTGATTGACTTGATTCACGACTGCTAAACACTGAGAAGGCAGAAGTAATGGCCTTTTGAGAAGACCAGCGTGGTTGGAAACAAAGAATGCTCTCGACAGAGTACCGAACCGACAGTGAATCGAAAGTGTTGCGAGCGAATTAAGAAATTGGAATGCTCAGCTATTTATAAAGAAAGTTTCATTTTCAAGAGATAGTTGGTGTTTTGTAAAAAAATATATGCATTTGGATGAAAGCTGAAAACGAAATTAATTTTTCACCGAAAATTTTGAAAATCAGATCAACAAAAAGAAAAAAGATGCCCCCCCCCCCCCCCACACACACACACACACACTCCCTTTCCTCAGCAGAACCCTCAAGTTCTCACATACCCTCATCCCTACAAAGAGGGAAGCATGGGTAGCAAACTGCCAATTTCTCATACTCTTCTTCCCCATTCTAGCTTCGTTTTTTTTTTTTAAGTAAACGGTAAAAAAAAAGTATTCTCCAATTTTGCCGGTGGCCAATGCCACGTGCACCTTCGATCATTGAAGTGAAAGCAGGGTTAACATTATGAGTTATAAAGGAACGTTGTATTAAGAACGTCGATGCGTAATTATTTTGTGTGATGGGGTGGGGGGGGGGGAGGGGGCAAAATATTATGTCTGGAAAAAATCCCCCCCCCCCCCCCCTCCCGCCAACACAAGTTTCCGCCACTGCATGGCTCGGTGGGCATGCATGCTGTGTTAACAATTTATGATGGATAAGGGCGGGCCTACCTTTCTTAACACTTTTTCTGGGACCTACATTCCTACGCCTCCACATGTGGTCAGTTAAATTTGGCCTATAATTCACAGTACAGCATTTTAAAATTTCTCTCAAATAGGCCTACTGGCAATAGAATATTAAACCCTTGGGCTTGACATGCATGTATTTTATTTTTTATTTTAGAAGATATCCATGAAACCTTTCAAACAATTGTTGTCAATGTTTAATGGAGTGTTGAAAAAGAAGAGGCAACTGAAAATTGTCCACATGCTCATGCTAGAAATCAATTAAAATCAGTTTATCATTTTCTGCCTGCGCACGGCTTTTTGGTGTGAATTGATATTCTGACGTACTGCGCTTGATAGGTTAATATGTCGAGGGGGAGCATTTCCAAATGACTGAGAACAATCAAAAGCGTGTAACGGCTATTTATTCGTGAAAAATATCCGAATGAACGTTTTAGAAAGCTTAGAGAGCATTAATATTGTGAACATTTTTCTCGTCCAACTCATGACACGTGGCTTGAGACATTGCCACATCCTCTCTCAGTTTCGTACCACAGACGACTCGACTCATCGTTCTTGTGATTTTTACATTATCGTACAGACGTATACCGTGAACGACTGTACTTTTGATTGTGGATATTCAGTAAACTGTCTAACTCCATCCACGGTACATGGTGGATGCTTTTGTACAGAAACACCAACAAAGTGGAATTTCCACGCATACTGGATTGTGTTATGTGAAAGAAACACTCTCAGCTTCAAGTGAGCTACGAACCAATCGAAAAGACCCAAGCCACTGAACCATACTGTGTGCTTGTTTTGTCACAGAAGAAATGAGTGTATCATGAGTGGATATTCCACTCCTGGAGTGATTTGCAGACGCCCCCCCCCCCCCCCCCCCCCCCCCCACACACACACACAATTATATGATAGCAAGTTCTTTGAAGAATAATTCTGCTTATTGGGTGAGTCGATGACTGCAAGTGGAGTTTCCTCGAGCTGAAATTTGCAAGACTTTCAGTCAGATGTCCCAAACGGTGGGTGAAGAAACTGAGGATGGGAATTTTATCGACCCATTCCACATAGGATCCCTTCATATCTCTAATATAGGAGTACAGTTCGTTTGGAGAGGGCTACCATTAAATCATCGGCGCCGTGACGTTTTTAACCCAACCACTTGAAAGTTTATGCAAAGACTTCTAAGTCCCCAAGCCGTTCTCAAACAGACTGCTGTGTTTTTCCATGTCCATTTATCCTTGTCGTGCATACTTTTTTTCTTCAACAAACTGTGGATGTAGGCCAACATGTAAGCTCAACTTATTGTACTTTCACTTCTGGGAGGGAGGGCTTGTCAGGTGTTAATTTTCATAAATTGTCACCAGTCCGTTGATCAATTGAATATTCTACTTTCTTGCTCCTCATTTATGGAACAAATATGATCATTATTTATTGATGCTGAAGGCTATATCAGAAACTTGGGCTATATTGTGGCGACGGCCACATGTGTGGCATAAAGTATCAATAAATACGGAAGATGACCGCTATACTTCTCGGTGTGACATACTAGGAGCGGTATAATCCTACCTGAACAGAGAATATTTTTCTCCATTTGCAGCAGTTTTTCAGGTAGAAATCAGTAATGTTGGCAATCACCATTTGTGCTTTTTTGGACAGTGGAAGGTGTGAATAAGCTTTGAAAACAGTCCTGTCGGTATACAAACCTCCCGTTTTATGACCCCAATTAGGAAATGGCTTACTTAACAACAATTAGATGTAAAATTGATATTTCCAAAGGACTCATGTTCTTTTATCATCAGTGATCAAGTATTAATGATGAAGAGTGATTGAAAAGACCTGATCTGGAGAAAAATCAGTTTGGGATAGAAAATAAAAGTAAAAAAAAACCAACTCATTTTTTCCCGGCTGCTTTGTTTGTTTACAGGGACGGGATTTTTCAGCAGATTTCAGCGAATTCATGCCCCAATGGTGAAATTTTATAGAAATTAAGTATTTCTAACTTCACTCTGTGTTCTTAAATTTTAAAAAAAAAACCTGATTTTCAAATTTATTTTGAATGTAAGGGAATTTTCACAAATTTCGGCGAATTTTGTTGCTTGCCGTTCCTGCTGTTTACTGAAAATATTATAAGATACGCTTAGCTCATGGCACTGACGACAAGGCTGTTTGGAAAAGTTGAAGAGCAAACTCAAACAAGTTAAACAAATCAGAATTACGAAACCTCACTTGGCTTTAGAAGAATTTATCACAAAGTGTCTGACAGTACTCTTAAAAGACGATTATCAGGTTTGGCAGAGACTTTGATTTCACTGTCCGTGATTCTTGTGAAAATTAAAACTGGGCATTTCTACATTTTTATGGCGTATTTTCTTTCATTGTTACAACTAATTTACCAGACGAACCTGATTCGAAATAATATCGAAGTATGTTCTAGTCCAGTTACAACACATTTCTTATCCAAATTATATGTGTCGGAAATCAAAGTTAACGACCTCGTGAATAACGCACTACATAATGCGTTACATAGCACAGAAGTTAACGCATGTTTAACAGGGTTTACTTGACTATTCTGCACTAGATAGCGCATTAACTAACGAGCGTTTTCTGCACTAGACGTGACAGGACTTCTAGTTTTAACTGTAGCAAAATTAATTTACAGTATAACAAATGGGTTTCCTCCTTTAATTTATCCAACAAGGCCCTGATACCATTCTTTGACAAGTCTGCTGTGAGAGCTTTCCAGAAAATGGTATCATTTCCATTGTTCAATGATGGTTGGTCAGATTACATCATTCAGCTTGGGTAGAAAATGGTTTTATTGTTACCATTCAACTAAGTGAACACCATACTCCTACTGTAGTTATCATACAGCTTATTTCTGTCTGTATTGTACTAACCATTACATTCACTATAGAGTGCCAGCTGAAATAAATTGTAGGATAACCACAAGAAAACATTCTGAATTTGAAGTAAAATTACACCCTTAATTCCCATGTACTTGCTGTATAAATAAGATAATTCTGCCTCCAAATAGTGGAATTACATGTTTAATTCAATAACGCTCATTTGAATCAGAATATCAATCTGAAAAAAAATAATTGTAACACAGATGTTCTGAAATAACTGTGTGAATGTTACTTGGATAATGGTAACAATAACTGATTTATATAACATGGTGAGGGGAGGTGTGCTGGGTATAATTTACTATTCAGACTGTAACTTAAATTCTATGTACAGTACGTGGAGAGTGGATTGTGACTAAATAACCCACAGAGTGGGGTTACCACCCAAAGTATCATTTTCAAATTCTGTACATATGGAAAAAAAAACAGAAGCAACGTTTCAGTCAATGGCCCTTCGGGTTGAACCCAGAGGTCCATTGGCTGGAACTTTGCTTGTGCTTGTTATGCTTTGCAACAAATTTGCAATTATTGCTTGGGTGGAATCTCCACTCTATGGGTGGTTTAGTGATAATACACTTTCCACGTACTGTAAAAGCATAAGATGTCATCTAGTGAGGCCTGGGTTATCAGCTGAAGTCTTGCTTTGACTCATTATGCCTTTACACATAGGTTAATATTCATTGTCTGGGTAGGATGGATGTTTCAGAAGCGGATCTCTCTCCCTGCACAGTATTCCACTGGAACCTTAAAAATGTTGAGTCTTTGAAACTAATATTTTCAGTTTGTTCATGTTTTTTTTTTGATTTATCTGATTATACAATTTATACTGCCAATGTGCTAAAAGATTCTTGGTTATTTTTTAAAGTGAATTATTATCACCAGTCTCACTAGCTGAATTTTGATGACATCTTATGTGGATAGTTAAAATGCTCTACAATTTACAAATGCATTAACAAAAAAAATACTGTAGTACTAAGTAGGAGAGGACACTTGCCCAAACAACTCTTGCAATTGCTTAACTAAAAATTTTCATTGTTTGCTTCAAAAAGATAGGTTATGGCACTTAATTGGAACGAGCTTGTTCCAGTGAGATGGTCTTAACCAATGTTTTTGAATAAAAAAAAAAAAAATAACAAAGCCGAGGGCAGATTTATGAATCATTCTCATTTGCTCACTAGGCCTAGACTGAATTCTCAAAATTTGACAGAAAAAAACGGTACCGGGTATGCTCTGTGACGAAGTTTATTCAGAATTTTATGCGAGCGAATGCAGATGACTTTGAATGGAAGGAGCGAAATGCACAGTGGAAATAAAAGGAAGTGGGTTATTTTGGCGATTTATTTGAAATAGTTGACTACATTAAACTTCGAGTTGAAAAGATCGAAGGAAAATGTCATAAGAAGAAAATAAACATTTCGATACGAATAGAGAACATACACTGTTTTTTGTCCAAAAAACCCGCAAATTATTTTTAATTTCAAACAGGAAAGAAAAATGTATTGCGACAATGAACGCCGTTGGAATAGTTTTGCGAATTATTTTAATTAGTACCTCCAAAAGTGTAATTATATCCTCGTTGTTTATATTCCTGTTAATGTTCCAACGTTACCACATGTATTTGTTTATACCAAAGCTTCCCACAATTCCACGTGGGTGATCAAAAGTGTAAATTGGCTTATTCAAACAGGGGTGTCATGATACCTTGTAAGTAATACGACAACTGTGCAGTCTCCATATAATGACAGTCTGTAGTGTGATGGCGATCAGTCTCATTATTTTGATTCTTAGATGGCATTATATATTACTGCTTTTTTGACCTGTTGACCTTGACTGAATTGTAAACAGATAGAAAATAAAACAAAGTTGAGAGTTTAGGAATTTATCCCCAGGCAGCTCTCTCATTGCATTCTGAAAAGTTCTGATTTCCTTGCTTTGTTGGATATCTGATTCACATTTAGCCAGGAGTTGTTCTTGTGAAATATTTGATTTTCTGTTCTGGTACAAATATTGTAGCAGTAGTGATGAACCAATTATCAAAACTTGCTATCAACCGATTACCGGTTATTTCTCTGCCAGTCATGCCGATCCCGATGGTTGAAGTAGGACACTGAAGAAAATCTGCTGGTGCCTGTTATACTACAGAATTTCATTGATAAATCATCAATCACGAAAGCTTAATACCACATAAGTTCTCAGAGTATGCATATTTAGTGCTGGACAATATTAGCCAAAATAATATTTGCATTTTGGTTGGGGTGTGGGGAAAAGATTGTTATTTACGATACAATCACACGAAATTGTTCTCGTGAAGATTGTGTTTTATTCTGGTAAATAGTGTTAATATGATTTTGTGTAAGGATGCAATACACTTGGCTGTATTAACCAGGAATATACTGAGCACACATACTTTGTGTCTTAAATGAATAATAATTTTAATGTTAATGTGTGTTGCGAAGTCGTATGCCGCATGGCTTACACGTTTGTCAGAATGTATTATTCAGTGTTTTTTTCAACATCTTACCTCCCTTGATGTGTTTCTGTAATCTTTACATGAACTGTACAATCTTCGGGAAATGGTGGCGATCTCGTACCGATTGCAGTTGGTAAATTCCGTAATATCTCTGCTCTGCAAATCCCTAAATTTTCTGCTATGCACTACATACGTTTTTAATGGGGAAACTTTATTGAAAGGGCCAGATATCAAAGGGATTTTTAATAGTCAGTGTTAAATATAGAATAACCGGAAACTGCCGGTTGTCATAATCGGCCGATGCCCCATAACTGACCGGTTCCGATTCCGATTATCAGTTCATCACTAGGAAGGAGACTTCCAGGAACCATTGAAGCCTGCTGTCAACCCTGTGAATTGATTACATATACTTTCTGTGTTCAATACATCATAACCTTCATGTTGATATATAGCCAGATAGTTTCATTAATGCAACTATCTGTATTTATGCAACAGCAGGTTTAATGCATAAAAGCAATCGACAAACTTCGTCCGGGAATCAGTTATCATTAGTTGCCTGTTCCCTATGCCGTATCGGTTCCACCTTTTCAGGTCCAGTTTTAATTTTAATCATGCTGAATCCCATTTTAGTAGGTAACTCTACAAGTTCACTCATTTACGGAACCCCCCTCTAGGTCATAAAATAATCGCGCAAGAATATGGGAATGACCACTCGACCGGTCCCTTTGATCCTGCGAGATTATCCAATGGAAACACGGATTATTTTCTCGGTGGGTTTCAAACGGTGTTCTGTCAAATTTTTGGGCCGGGAAGCAGTCATTCGAACATTTAATTTTTTCAAAGTTAAAGCAAGTCAAACATTTCCACTGCCGTCCCCGCCTCCATTCTGGTTCCTCATTTTTAGCTCAACTTTGGCGAAGCCAAATTTGAGCTTTTGTCATGGCCCATCGTCCGTCTGGCCGTCTGTCCGTACGTCAACAATTGGATACGGCTCGGGCTAGAGGCTGTATTTATGAACCGATCTTTACGAAGCTTCTTGGGTACCTTTGTTATGACCGTGGGAAGAGAACGAGTGTTTTCGGATGCGGTCCGAAATTCAAGATGGCTGCCAGCCGCCATTTTGTAACGACGATGCAGAAATCTGTTTTTTGTACAGAACTTCCATATGAAAGCTCTGATTTGAATAATTTTTTGTATGAATGTTTAGTACCATGGGATACATCACATATAATACGGGTTTTTTTCTCGTGCGTAAATTGTGCAAATTAGACTAATTTTGATGTTTTTTTGTGTTACTTTCAACACTGTAAGTGCAAATGCTAATACGGCTCGGGCTAGAGGCCGTATTTATGAACCGATCTTTACGAAACTTCTTGGGTACCTTTGGTATCACCGTGGGACGAGAACGAGTGTTTTGGGGTCCGGTCCGAAATTCAAGATGGCCGATGGCAGCCATTTTGTACAAAATTAGGTGCAATCAGATTTTTGCACAGAACTTCCATATGAAAGTGCTGATTTGAATAATTTTTTGCGTGAATGTTTAGTACCATTGGATACATCACATATAATACGGGTTTTTTTCTCATGCAGAAATTATGCAAATTAGATGAACTTTGATTTTTTTAGTGCGACTTACAGTAAGTACACATGTCAATACGGCTCGGGCTAGAGTCTGTATTTATGAACTGATCTTCATGAAATGTCTTGGGTACCTTTGTTATCACCTTGGGACGAGAATGAGTGTTTCTAGGTGCGGTCTAAAATTCAAGATGTCTGCCAGTGGCCATTTTGTACTGAAATTAGGTCTAATCGCTTTTTTGTACACAACTTTTATACGGCTCAGACTAGAGGCCATATTTATGAACCAATCTTTACGAAACTTCATGGGTACCTTTGTTATCACCGTGGGATGAGAGCGAGTGTTTTTGGGTGTGGTCCAAAACTCAAGATGGCCACCAGCAGCCATTTTGTACCAAAATTAGTGCAATCAGTCTTTTGTACAGAACTTCTCTATGAAAGTTCTGATTTGAATAAATTTTCGTATGAATGTTTACTAACATGGAATACATCACATAATGTAAGGGGTTTTTTTTCATGCAGAAATTATGCAAATTAGATGAACTTTGATTTATTCAGTGCTACTTACACAATGTAAGCACACATGTCAATACGGCTCAGGGTAGAGGCTGTATTTATGAACCGATCTTCACAAAACTTTTTGGGTACCTTTGTTATCACCTTGGGATGAGAATGAGTGTTTCTGGGTGCGGTCCAAAATTCAAGATGGCTGCCAGTGGCCATTTTGTACCGAAATTAGGTCCAATCAGTTTTTTGTCACAAGTTCTATACAGCTCGTATTTATGAACTGATCTTCACAAAATTTCTTGGGTACCTTTGTTTTCAACTTGGGACAGGAACGAGTGTGTTTTGGGGTGCATTTTTTATCACTGTGCTATGAGAACAAATATTTTGGGGTTCAGTCAGATCCACTCTGGGACTCAAAGATTTCTTTTCTAGTTTAGAATCTGACTGTCACCCACCTTTACAGTACTTTACCTATACATTTGTTACAGGCAACGGTTAGTATTTATGTACAGACCGTTACAATACTTTATATGTACCTTTGTTATCAGGTCATTACCTAGATGTTTGTCATTGCTGTGTCACATACTATACATGTACATGTCTTTGTCTTGACAAGTTGAGCTACAGTGTCATTGACACTTTCATTATAACTATTCGTCACTTATATTGTATCTATATATACTGATAACAGGCGTATTATTCGCCCACCTATGTTCAATTACCATAAAATATGCTTTGGCTAGACTGCTGTATACATAATTAATCAAAATAATTTGAAAATAAAAGCAGTTTTTAGTCAATTTTTCAATTCAAATCGGTTTTGTTGTAATTGTCAGTTCCTTGTTATTTTGCCTCTATCCACTAGCTTTCCTAGAAAAGTTGCCTGTTGGTGCATAAATAATTTGTGTGTATTTAATTTATATTTTTGGAATATCAAACTTGTTAATTTCAAAGTAAACTAACAGGGGTGCAGGAATTCAAATTTACCATAACCTGAAAACCGATTATGCAAATTCTTTTTTGCATAACCCATTGTAGATGCCGAAGGCATCTACAGCGAGTGCCGAAGGCACGAGCAGATTAGGGGGGTCAAAAATTTTGAAATGTGCTATCAAATGAAGCCTTCTGGTGGCTTTGGGGCTGAAAATTCACTTTATTTTTTGGTCACCAAAATCACCTTTTTTAAACAGCATGTTTCAAATTTTCATGATTGTTACATGTACTAACTTGGAAATTTTATTTTTTAAACAAGCTTTGAAATTGACAAACATTTGCGCGATACACATAATTCACGCCGTCAATGTACGTTTTCACATTGTTCAGGGCACTGCCTTTCAACCCTCTTAATTTCGCTTCCTTCTGTATATAATCCCACATTTCGCTGCATATTGTACAACGTAAGTTTTCAATTTTTCCGTTCTCATTGAGATCATATAAAAATAGATCGGAACTTGACCACTTTTTAAAAGTATTTTCGTTCACAGACTCTTGCTTATTTGCCATTTTGAAAATTAGCAGTACACATGTTTTTTTATTTACTATAAAAGCCCAGCATATTCTGTTTATACAATCATGTTTTCACTGATAACCACTTTTATGTGGATCGCAAAACACGATTGTAGAAATAGTCTATACCTATTGACCAATCGGCGATGCGTATCGTGTGAAATTAGATCACTTGTTTATTTGTCATGACAACCCAGCCACTTCAAAAAACAAAGAAACCCAGTCTCAGCTTGTCGACTCAATCCCACTGTGGTCGATGCACATTGCTTTTAACTGATAAATAATAACGAAACACCCGAACTTGGAGAATTTTTATTTCATTAAAATCATGTAAATGCAGACACATTTTATTGAATGCAAATAACAACATGCATGATTTATTTCTGGGCACATCAAAGTGGGTAGGCCAAATTTGAAGAAGAACGGAAACACGGTTTTGCCAATTGCAATTTGCACGAACGATGCACGAACGAAACGGTCGTTCGTGCATTTTCTGCACCCCTGACTGATTTTCTTTATTTTGCACCTTAAAAGGACAATAATCTGCCACTAGTAATTTTAAAAAAATATTGACGCTCAGATTTTGCTTGTTTGTGAAAGGGCATGCAAAAAAACATGGTCTGCAAAGTGTAAGACATTAGAAGCAATGCAAAATTTCTCAAGTCTGCAATTAAAAAGCTTCAATGCAGACAAAATTTCAGTAAAAAACGACATTGTGAAGCTTCAAACAAAGAACATTTTCTGTAGTGTTGGGAGGTTATGAAATTTTACATCGATTTCAGTTTCTACTTGTTTTTTTTTTTAAAAAAGAGTTGACTCCAGTTACGGTTTCGTTTTTTTTTAATGAAAAATATTCAGATATTAAACACTATAAACAGTCGGTTTTCTTCCCTCTTCCCAAATATTAGTTCTAATGAATGTTTGAAGTGCAAGTACCTTTCCCACTCTCCAAATTATGAGATTACATTTAGCTCAGTACATTGAGCCATTAATCTAGAAGATAATGAAGATTGTACTCAGAGTCCTGGATATACAGTTGAATAGTATTGTCAGGCCCCCCCCACCCCCACCCCCCCCCCCCCCCCCCCCATAACCAACCAAGAGAAAATGCTATGATAGCATTTCATACCATAGGTAAATAAAATGCAGAGGGTGTAATGTTGTAAAATGTCAGTCCAAAAAAAAAAAAAAAATGTTTGTGTTTGGGGTAACCTGATCGACCCTAAAAATTTTATCAGGTTACAGTCACTCATTTAGTTCATTATTACCTTAATTTTCATCCGACTTCATCTGTGAATTTGAATCGTATTTTGAAGTTCAAGCTTTCAAAATTAAATTTAGAAATAAATATATCACACAGTATAAATGCAGAGCAAGTGGCAAGTTCCAGTTCAGCAAAAGAAACTGCATTTGATAAACTGATCTTTTTACAAATACAGTGTTTCAGCATCAGGTTATGAATATAAAAGAATATCATGTTGAGTTTCGTGTATTGATACTGAAAGGCACAAATCTTTTCCTACTGTCTTGAAAATGTTATTGGTGCAAGTATAGTGTACAACAGTTTTTAGCTTAACTTGACAAAGTCAAGATAAGCTCTTGCCATCATGTGTGTGGAAGTCTGTGAGTCTGTTCACATTCTCTT
This sequence comes from Pictodentalium vernedei, assembly GCA_031216915.1. Classification (NCBI taxonomy): domain Eukaryota; kingdom Metazoa; phylum Mollusca; class Scaphopoda; order Dentaliida; family Dentaliidae; genus Pictodentalium; species Pictodentalium vernedei. Next base: position 288,873,811 of record CM062291.1, on the reverse strand, counting down.
TGGCACAGGCTACACCCTGTAGGTCTTTCTCAGATCATCACAAAATTTCATATTCAGGTTCAAGGTTCAAGGTCATGTCTAGATGAGTCGCGATCGGTCAACCATGGTGGCTGCGAAAGCCCCAATCCTGAAAATGTTTAGCACAGTCCACAGGTCTTATTTATGAAGGAATTTCATTGTAACTTGGAAGGTTGACTGTATAATGTCTAGATGAGAACATCCCCTTTTGGTTGTGATCGGTCAACTGTGATGGCTGCAAGAGCCCGAAACCTGAAAAGCTTTAAGACTGTATACAGGTTGTATTTGTGAAGGGATTTCATTGTAACTTGGTAGGATGACTCCGCATAATGTCTAGATTGGAACCTCCCCTTTTGGTTGCAAATGGTTGACTGTGACGGCTACGAGAGCCCGAAAACCTTTAGCACAGCTTACAGGTAGTATTTATTTTATGAAGAGATTTCATTGTAACTTGGTAGGATGGCTCTGTATAATGTCTAGATGGGAATGTCCCCTTTTGGTTGCGATCGATCAACTGTGAAGGCTACACAGTCCCAAAGCCTGAAAACCTTTAGCAGAGTCTGCAGGTCATGTTTATGGAGGGATTTTATTGTAACTTGGTAGGATGACTCTGTATAATATCTAGATGAGAATGTCCTATTTTGACCGTAATCTGTCAAGCTGAATGGGGTGATTTTTATCATTGGTCATTTGTAGGAAAATTTATTTAATATGGGAATATGATTATACTATGGGGCCAAAAAAATTAGAAGAATAATTACCGGGCTCTGATTTTTTTCTGTGATTTGTGCCATTTCTATTTAACACATTACACGAAGTGACGGCATTCGAGATTGCACAGTTGAATAACCGTGCCTGTCCCGACTGTTGTTTGTCTCATGTTCAGGTCAGTCAGTGTTTTTAAATAACCGACACCGACTTGTATTTTTGGTTAATCTCCCACTCGGACGCAAACAAATCATTTCTGAATACACAGAGTTTCTGATTTTAACTTTGCTGCTGTTTGCCTAAATTGCACCCACAAACAACAACGGTGCATTATTTTAGCACTAATTGGGCATAATTAGATAAAAAAACCATTGTGTTATTTCAAATAAATTGCAATTAGGCCCCCCAAAAATACCTGTATCTGGGGTAACCTGTGGAAAAAAACTAGGGTAGGAAGAGAGGTATTTTTTGTTACGATTTTTTATTTTTTTAAATCAGATTCTACTATTTTGTAGCAGGTGTGTTATATTTTTATACTAAAACCAATGGACCAGACTTAGCTGGTGCAACCTCAATATTATTAAGGGCCAAACAAATTTTGAACCCCCAACCCCCCAAATTTGCATACAGTACCGAAAATTAAAAGTCCTATCTGGCCCTCCATACTTTTAGTACTTGCGCATGCTCAGTACCCAGGAAGAGACCGGAATTGGCGATTGTACTGTAAATTTAGATCCCTTTCATTCACATAGTGCCCGAATAAGCTGTATTGCTATGATAGGGTAAGGAAGTAGTTTGAAATTTTGCATCAGATTTTCCACAGTGCACTGGTATGAGGTGAGTATGGCCCTGTACTGAATGGCAACAGAAAATAGAATAATGTTTGTCACCCATAACAAATGAGCTTGCAGGTGTAGGGTAATTGTATAAGTCATCATGTAATTCCATTTGTTTGTCTAAAATGGCAGATCATTTTACCAACTTTGATTTTTCAGAAACTGCATATCTTACCCATGCAGCTGCTCGTCGTCGCTCGGTGGTTCTCTCCGGGTACTCCGGCTTCCTCCACCCGTAAAACTGTCACGGTCACGATTAGCCATTGTGCATAAGTATGTGACCTTAAACACCACTAAATAAATAAATAAATAATCTTACCCATGTTTTATTGAAAACACTTTTTTCACCCATTAGTTACCTGTGAGAAATGCCATCACTCTGGTGAGACACTGGAAGTTGCGATTTCATTTTTAGCTGCGACTAGCAGCTCTATAAGTGGCAATGTTGGTCTGTCTGTGACCAACAAGTTTCAAAACTCAATAACTTTTGAAATACTTGATGGAATGACTTTATATTTGGCATGTAAGTGTATCTTATTGATGTCTAGCCACTGTTAAATGCAGGTGTTGTTCCAAATATTTTTCTTTGAGTTATGGCCCTTGATGGACTTAGAATTTTGTGAGATTGCACCACCCGTCGCAGCTACGGCGTCGATGTCGCTATTTTTACATATTTCAAAACTAATACATATAATGTTCCATTTTTGTTGTTGTGCATTTCAGGTTATAAGATACCTGTTATAGAAAATGTAGGTGCAACATTGGTATGTACATTTTTATTATTGAAAAACATTATGCAGTATCTTTCAGTTGTTTCAGTTTTGATCCAGTGCGCTACTATGCCTTTTATTTCTGTCATTCCTGGCCTTTGAAGTAGTAACATTTAGTGATTAACCGATAAAAATTTGTGACTGCCATCTGCTTGCCAATTAGTTCAGCGCACAATTAGCCTATTGTGAGTGCCCAATTCCAATAGTCACAACCATAAGGATTAATATGTTCAAGAATGCTTAGAATAGGGTTACTTTTATAGTATCATCAGGTTGAGTGGTTCATTGACCTCAAGAGCATGTCACAATGTGTTTCAGAATAAAAATACGTCAGTGGAAACAAGTTTAACAGAGTGGCATCTTTGGTCAGTGATCAAAGATGCTGTGCTGTTAACTTGTTTCTGCTAATGTCGTATTTCATAAAGACATCACATGCACCCTGAGCAGCTATCAAGGAGAAGATCAGACCACTCAATCAGTTAAGAACAATCATGATTCCTGCCAATCATTGTGGCAACTTATTAAGCTTATTACTGCTTGTATGAGATCGTGAATCAAATGTAAATAGGAACAATTTTGATCCTGTGGTATCGTTCATACTGGGTATCTTTTAACTGGTAGAGTGCTGGAAGCCCATATTTGGGCTTTATTCTGAAATGCAGGTATCACAACTTGAAAGCTCATATTCAGTGCATGTGCTTTGTATTATCATTGAAGTGATATTATTTAGTCTGTAAGGGTTTGCCTTGTTAAAATTTATGGGAGAGTGCCCATAGGCACTCTCCCATAAATTGTAACAAGGCAAAGACATGTGTACAAGTTTTGAGGACTGAAAATAATTTAGCACTCTACCAGTTAATTATTGCAGTTTGGGAAGACACCGCAGAGTAATAGAATCTTCGGTCTTGTACACTCGAGCAACCCTCTTTGGAATAATTGAAACTTCGAAAGTGAGAACATTGTTACAAGACCCACAGCAGTAAGTTCACTTCTAGTACTAAGTTGTAACTTGTGTTGGAGTGGAGGGGGTTTTATATTCAAAATTTCTGAATATTAGTTACAGAAAAGAAACATTTGCACAAATGTTCTTCTGTTTAAATTCTTCAGATCAATCGGAGTCTGCCGGAGATATTTCAATGTTTCTATCTTATCTCGATGCAGAAAGGTACACATTCAAACATCATCAGTTTTAAATTTATTTTGTAAGTATATTAGAGATTGTTGAATTCACAGGAAAAGACTATTAATCGACAAACCGTCGACTATGAAAATTGATGGTTGCGACAGCCCTAATGCCAGATGCAATTGCTTAATCACTAGTAACATTTATAACAAGATATAATAAACTTGTAGGACGCCCATAAAGTGGTTCAGTGCTTGTTTACTGTCTAACACAAGTTCTATTGTACTGGCTAAATAGGTCTCAATAACAAACGCATGGGTTGGAAGTCCTCTAAAATAGGCAACATTGGTATGAATGATTGGCTAAATTTGACTTTCTACCTGTGTTGCAATCATAATATAATCAGATGTTAAAAGTTACCTTAAATATCCCAAAATAGGGATGTGAGAGAGTTTACAGGGTGTGCACCTCCTTGAAAAGTCCTTGAATTTCAATCTTACTCCTTGAATTTTGAAAATTCAGAAAACGTACTTGAAAATCCATCAGACAAATGAAAGTCCTTAAATTTTGCCCTATATCATTTTTATCTGTGTAATAGTAGACAATTGAAACATCTCTTTTGCACTTGTTTTAGTTGAAAAACGAAAAAAAATGAAATAAATAATGGATAATCGAAAAATGAGGAATTAAAGTTCAGGCATTATTTACCTGGTTGTCATTCTGTAAGTAGCATAATTTTGTTGCAGAGCATTTTAGAAGCACCGTTTTCCTGGAATTTAGAAGGATGAGGTAGAAGACATTTTTAACCTTTTACCCAGTTGAACGGCCAAAACCGGCCACTGCTATTCTAAAAAATGGCCAATTAATTTCAGTTTTTTTTTTTTTATTTTTGTCTCAAAAACATAGGTTATGACCCCTCATTGGAACGAGCTCATTGAGCTCGTTCCAATGAGGGGTCATAACCTATGTTTTTGAGACAAAAAATTAGTTATTCAAGAATTTTTTTGCAAGTGTCATCTGCTTTTCATGTAAGGTAAAGGGTTAAAGTAGGTAAGGCTTCTAAAAATGGTTATATTCCAAAAGTACATGTTAAAAAAAACATCCTTTGAAAATGCTGATATGTCCTTGAAAAGTCCTTGAATTTTTTTGGTCCTTGACTGTAAGAACCCTGGTTTAGTTGATCAGTTGATTTCAGCATTTTTCCTTGAAATTTTATTTTCTATAACATTACAGGGAATTATTATGAATTCAGTGGGTGCTACCTTCACATTAATACTAATTTACACAGCCTATAAGAGAGCATAATACCTGAAAACCTGGAACAAAGTTTGTAAAGTGTAGCCGGTCGCTAATGGCTATTTTTAGTCATTAGCACCCGCAGACCAGCTTAGCATGTGCTGACCTTCTGCCCGTGATGTCATTTCGCTGTCCTGGAAATCTGTTTCCATTTACCTAACTAGTTTACCTTTCATTGTTGTTGACAGATAAATTTAAAGTGTTATGCCATAAATTTCTTAATAAATGGTGTTTCACATTGATTCTTTTTCCCAAAATAATATCACTCCAAAAGGATCCAGATCGTTCTTATAATTTTCAAGTATTGATAATAATAATAACTTGATTTTCTCAGGCGTTGTTTGGCTCCATTACTGGTCCTCCACCTGTTCTTAGCAGTCCTCGGTTTTGATCCAGCGCTCTCATCAAGCTTGTTCCAATGAGGGGTCACTTAATATGGTTTTGTTGAAAGTTTTTTGAAAAATTTAAAAAAAACAGTAATTAAAATAATAAATTTTGATATTCTTTATGTTGGGTAAAGGGTTATGTATAACATGTTCTGATTTGAAACTGAAACAGACATATTTGAACCCTTGAAAGCTCTGTCTCACTGTAAATTCAGAATGGATACTTCTCTCTACATTTATGGTGAATTAGTCTAAACATTAGTAAGATAAATGTTGTGGTGATTTCTGTTTGATGTCATGGCTACCTATCTAGCAGACTTGTACAAATTAGAAATTATTGTGACTTGAGAATCCATCCCCTTAACCATTTACAGTAATAGTCATAAACAGCCACCACTGTTTATAAAAATAATAGTCATCATTATTTTTTTAGTTTTGCCTCTAAAACATAGCTTATGACACCCCTCATTGGAATGAGCTTTGAACGATTTTATTGTTCCTTTGGTGGTTATATAAATGAAAAAAACAGATGATAAAAAAATTGTTCATCTGGAAGTACAGACAGTTCATCAAAAAGTTGTGTCTGTGGGAAGACCCCCTTTCTTCAGTGCTCAAACTCCCTAAGACAGCTGACACCCCCTGTGCTTGCAGGGTTCATACAGCTCTTGAAAAACCCTTGAAAATGAGTATTTTCTTGAAAAACCCTGGAATTTGAAATTAGCCCTTGAGAAACCCTTGAACTTTCAGAAATCTCTTGAAAAACCCTTGAATACCAAGCTATTTGTAATAGCCATTGTAAATATATGTGTACTCGCCTTTTACTTGTTTGTTGCGCTTGTGTCGCTCAGTTAAAAAAAACATAAAAAAGTATGGAACGTTTTACCAAGATTACTGTAACACAGATCACACTTTGGGTACCAGTACTTCCTGACTTCCAAAGTCATATCTGTGTCACATGAATCTTAGATTTTTAGAGCTCATACAACAAGCTGAATAGTATATGTATCCCTTGGAAAAAAAAAAAAGCCCTTGAACTTTGTGAGAAAATTTTTGTATGAACCCTGGCTTGTCGCAGTTGCTTTCGATATCTGTGAACTGTCATACAGTCGGGACATCGTGGATGGGTCAAATTCCATGAGTTGTCATTTTTTCCATGCATGTAATTCAGAGATGATCTACTATGACACCTAGCAAAATTTCTACCAATGAAGCACCAAGATAACCCTGGTGCTTCATTGGTGGAAATTTCGCTAGGTGTCATAGCGGATCATCTCTGTATTATATGCATGGAAAAAGGCTCACCCAGAGATTTTGACCCATCCACGTTGGCTGTACTGTAATCGATCCTCTTTATTATATACAGATGAGCGATACATGTAAGTAGTTTATGTCAAAATTTGGGATTTTATTCTTTGCATGACCTATGTTTTTGAAGGAGGGGGATTAAAATTTCAGTTGTTCCAGAATTCTTTTAAGCTAAAAAAAGGGTTTTGGTTCTATTTTTCAAACTGCGAGGCCGATTTGAACCAAATTTTACATGAGTGCTGGGTCATAAGTACCTAATTTATGCCGAAATTTTTTTCCCCATAGCCCCTTGGGAACCACAGGAGCTAAAAATAGAAAAAAATGAAAACGCCCATATCTCCAAAACTACACGGCACTGAGAATTCTTATTTGTTGTGAAGCTTCCTTAGGACGAACAGAATGGAATGATAAAAAAAATTGCCATCGGTTTTATGATGGGGTACTTTTTGGGGACTTTGAAAAAGTGCTGAGTCAGCATTTTTTAACACTGTGGGTAATGGGAAAAACATAAGACTACTTTTCTGCGAAACCACTGCTCCAAAAGCTTTAAAATTTCACATATAACATCTTTGTAAGATTGTTTCACATGTTTATTGAAATCAATTGCCTGGGTCGATATTTGGGCTCTCTAAGGGAGCCCAAATGTTTAAATTAGTGCAGTATGAGGAGTATTTTTGAAAAATCTTCTTCTTCAGATCTAGCAATAAGAATGTTTTGATATTTGGTATGCAGCATCCTTAAGGGGGTGAGATTCAAGTTTGTTGAAGCCAAATCCCTGGGTTCATATTTAGGCTGAAAATTTGGGGTCCTGTTGCGGACTTCGAAATTTTGGACCAAAATCCGAAAAAAAATTTTTTTGTTTTTTCTGCCTTTCGGTCAGTTTTAAGACAAAAAAAAAATAAATTTTTTTTCCCCTGAAAATTTGGGGTCCGGGTGGGACTTAGAAAATTTTGGACGAAAATCCGAAAAAAATTTTTTTGGTTTTTTATGCATTTCTGTCAATTTTAAGACAAAAAAAAAAAAAAAAAATTTTTCCCCTGAAAATTTTGGGTCCGGGTGGGACTAAGAAAATTTTAGACGAAAATCCGAAAAAAAAATTTTTTTGTTTTTTATGCATTTCTGTCAATTTTAAGAGAAAAAAAAAAAAAAAATTTTTCCCCTGAAAATTTTGGGTCCATAAAATTTTTTTGTTTTGTTTTTTATGCGTTTCTGTCAATTTTAAGACAAAAAAAATTTATTTTTTTTTTACCCTCAAAATTTGGGGTCCGGTGGGACTTTGAAAATTTTGGACCAAAATCTGTAAAAAAAATTTTGGTGTTTTTTATGCGTTTCTGTCAATTCTAAGACAAAAAGAAATTTTTTTTTTACACCGAAATTTTTGGGTCCGGGGTGGGACTTCGAAAATTTTGGACCAAAATCCGGAAATTTTTGTTTTTGTTTTTTATGCATTTCGGTCAGTTTTAAGACAAAAAAAAAATTTTTTTTTTTTACCCTGAATATTTGGGGTCCGGGTGGGACTTCGAAAATTTTGGACCAAAATCCATAATTTTTTTGTTTTTTGTTTTTTATGCATTTCTGTCAATTTTAAGACAAAAAAAACATTTTTTTTTTACACCAAAAATTTGGGGTCCAGGTGGGACTTAGAAAATTTTGGACAAAAATCCGGAAATTAGTTTTAGCGTTTTTTATGCGTTTTAAGAAGAAGAAAAAAATTTAGGCTGAAAGTATTTTGTTTGGGAAAAAAATCTGTATTGTGTGGGCACAATCGCTTCATCTAGTTGGTATATGCTTTTCTTAGGAGGGACGTATGCAGCTTATTCAAGTCAAGTCCCTGGTTTGATATTTAGACTACCATGTCAGGTGAGCGCCCTCAGGCCCCCTGGGGCCTCTTGTATTGGTTTGCAGGATCTTCCTAAATAAGTATGAAATAACAAGGCTAAAATTTTCCCATTTTTGATTGAAGTATATTTATTTGCGCATATTTTCAACAAAGCATGATCAAAAAATTCATTTTCTCTTTATATTTTTTTAAACATCCAGTTTGTTCTGTTCTGCAGAAAATAACTCAAATGTAAAATGAACAGTATTTATTTTTTGAAAAAGGTGCATAAATTTAACTGAACACAAATGTATTTCATATTTCTGTATTAACTGGTTGAGTGCTGGAAATCCAATGGATTTTATCTGAAGTGCAAGGTCATGTACCACAACTTACCACAACTTAACCCTTTACCTAACGCAGACTACATCAAATTTGATTATTTTAAATATCATTTTTAGCTCAACTTTGACGAAGTCAAATTTGAGATATTGTCATGGCCCGTCGTCTGTCTGTCCGTCTGTCCGTACGTCAACAATTGGCTATGGCTCGGGCTAGAGGTCGTATTTATGAACCGATCTTTACAAAACTTCTTGTGTACCTTTGTTATGACCCTGGGATGGGAACAAGTGTTTTTAGGTGTGGTCCGAAATTCAAGATGGCTGCCAGCGGCCATTTTGTACCGATGATGCAAAAATCAGTTTTTTGTACAGAACTTCTGTATGAAAGTTCTGATTTGAATAAAGTTTTGTATAAATGTTTAGTACCATGGGATACATCACATATAATACAGGTTTTTTTCTCGTGCGTAAATTATGCAAATTAGACTGACTTTGATTTATTTAGTGTTACTTTCAGAGCTGTAAGTGCCAAGCTGCTATGGCTCGGGCTAGAGGCCGTATTTATGTACCGATCTTTACGAAACTTCTTAGGTACCTTTGTTCTGACTGTGGGACGAGAACGAATGTTTTTGGGTGCGGTCCGAAATTCAAGATGGCTGCCATTTTGTACCGACGATGCAGAAATCTGTTTTTTGTACAGAACTTCCATATGAAAGCTCTGATTTGAATAATTTTTTGTATGAATGTTTAGTACCATGGGATACATCACATATAATACAGGTTTTTTTCTCGTGCGTAAATTATGCAAATTAGACTAACTTTGATGTTTTTTGGTGTTACTTTCAGCACTGTAAGTGCAAATGCCAATACGGCTCGGGCTAGAGGCCGTATTTATGAACCGATCTTTACGAAACTTCTTGGGTACCTTTGTTATCACCGTGGGACGAGAACGAGTGTTTTGGGGTCCGGTCCGAAATTCAAGATGGCCGATGGCAGCCATTTTGTACGAAATTTGGTGCAGTCAGATTTTTGCACAGAACTTCCTTATGAAAGCGCTGATTTGAATAATTTTTTGTGTGAATGTTTAGTACCATGGGATACATCACATATAATACAGGTTTTTTTCTCGTGCAGAAATTATGCAAATTAGATGAACTTTGATTTTTTCAGTGCTGCTTACACACAGTAAGTACACATGTCAATACGGCTCGGGCTAGAGTCTGTATTTATGAACCGATCTTCACGAAACGTCTTGGGTACCTTTGTTATCACCTTGGGACGAGAACGAGTGTTTCTGGGTGCGGTCCAAAATTTAAGATGGCTGCCAGTGGCCATTTTGTATCGAAATTAGGTCTAATCAGTTTTTTGTACACAACTTCTATACGGCTCAGGCTAGATGCCGTATTTATGAACCGATCATTACGAAACTTCTTGGGTACCTTTGTTATTACCGTGGGGTGAGAATGAGTGTTTTTGGGTGTGGTCCGAAATTCAAGATGGCCACCAGCAGCCATTTTGTACCAAAATTAGTGCAATCAGTCTTTTGTACAGAACTTCTGTAGGAAAGTTCTGATTTTAATAAATTTTTGAATTGAATGTTTAGTAACATGGAATACATCACATATAGTACAGGTTTTTTTCTCGTGCAGAAATTATGCAAATTAGATGAACTTTGATTTATTCAGTGCTACTTATACTCTGTAAGTGCACATGTCAATACGGCTCGGGCTAGAGGCTGTATTTATGAACCGATCTTCACAAAACTTCTTGGGTACCTTTGTTATCACCTTGGGACGAGAACGAGTGTTTCTGGGCGCGGTCCAAAATTCAAGATGGCTGCCAGTGGCCATTTTGTACCGAAATTAGGTCCAATCAGTTTTTTGTCACAACTTCTACACAGCTTATATTTGTGAACTGATCTTCACGAAACTTCTTGGGTACCTTTGTTTTCACCTTGGGACAGGAATGAGTGTGTTTTGGGGTGCCTTTGTTGTCACTGTGCTATGAGAACAAATATTTTGGGGTTCAGTCAGACCCACTCTGGGACTCAAAGATTTTTTCTAGTTTAGCATCTGACTGTCACCCACCTTTACAATACTTTACGTATACATTTGTTACAGGCTACGGTCAGTATTTATGTACAGACCATTACAATACTTTATATGTACCTTTGTTATCAGGTCATTACCTAGATGTTTGTCATTGCTGTGTCACATACTATACATGTACATGTCTTTGTCTTGACAAGTTGAGCTACAGTGTCATTGACACTTTCATTTTTTAATTTTTCCAAAAATTTCAACAATACCATATCATGTTACCCCTCATTGGAACAAGCTCAACAAGCTTGTTCCAAAGAGGGGTCATATGATATGGTTTTGTTGAAATTTTTGGAAAAATAATATTTTTTCCGCTGCTGAATTTGCATATTACGTGGGCGGATGTGGCCGATTCGTTGGGTTATGGGTTAAAGGTTTCATATTCTGTGGGTGTGCTTCAGATTATCTGTGAAGTGAAATCATTTAGTCTGAATGGAGTTTGCTTGTTAATCTTTATGGGAGAGTGCTTATTGGTACAATTTTTATCACTCTTCTAGTTATCAATGAAAAAAACAAAATTGTGTTAAGTAAAGGGGTAACTGCATTTCAGGTAGGGCTGTCATGACTCAATTTTCATAGTCGATTAATCCCCAGCATTAATTGATGGTTAGTCAATAAATAGTAGTTTCACATAAATTCAACAAACTCTGTGTAATATACTTACAAAACAACTTTAACTGAAAGACGTTTGAATGTGTGCACTTCTGTGTTGGGTTAAAATGGAAATTCCAAAATGTCGCCAATTCTTCTGAAGAATTTAAACAGAAGAGGATTTGTGCAATGTTTCATTTCTATAACTAATTTCGATAAATTTCGAACATAAAACTCCTCCATTCCTACACAGGTTACAACTTAGTACTACAAGTGAACTGACCATTGTGAGTTTGTGACAATTTTCTCACTTTCACTGTTCATATTGTTCCAGTGAGGTTGTTCGAGTGTACAAGACTAAAGATACTATTTACTCTGCTATTAGCAATGCCTTCCCAAACCGTGAATCATTCAAAGGTAAACAATTGAACTATACTCTTGAGTACCAATTAACATAATTCTCATTAATACTACAGAGAACAGAGATTGACAAAATGGCAAAGCTCTGTGGGTTTTTTTTAACCCTTTATCTAACATGAAAAGCAGACGACACTTATAAACAAAATTCTTGAATAAGTAATTTTTTTCATTTTTTATCTCAGAAACATAGGTTATGACCCCTCATTGGAACGTGCTCATTCCAAAGAGGGCTCATAAGCTATGTTTTTGAGACAAAATATGAAAAAATAATGAAAATTAATTGGCAATTTTTGTGAATATCACTGGGCAGTTTTGGCTGTTAGGTTGGGTAGAGGGTTAAATTATGTTGTTGCACAATCATGCAGAAAACAAAAGCCATGGGATATTATAAGTGACTATGGTTAGACATTTCAAAGGTCAATACTCCAACTGTTCATTCACCTCATTACACAGGACAATTTAAACCTAACTTATATCACTTTAAAAATGACTGATGCACGGCTAAAAATAAAAACCGTCAACTACCGTAACAGTCGACAGTTAGTCAAATAATTGCAATAGCGCTAATTTCAGGTAACACTTTGTTGAGGATATTTCTTGGAAATGAAATGTGAAGTGATAGTGATTTGTTATCCAAGCTTGTGCTAAAACAGAGAGGTGCAGCCAAGAATTCTGCTCCTTATTTATTGACTTTCTTCCATGAAGACAATCCAGTACCGTAATGTAAAACAATGATGGTATTGTTAGTGGAGAAGCCCCCTTTCTGTCATTGGTGATGCTTATTTGTCTGTCATGCATTATAATATATCTGGAATGTACCACTCAGAATCATTGATGCTCATCAACAAATGTCTGTTGTTGATCCAGTTTACTATGTCACAATTGTAATGCATACAAATCTATTGGATTGTAGTATCATATCTTCTAGAGCTGAAATGGTTAAAGGGTTTTCTTGATTGATTAATCATACGGATTAATCTTGATAAACCGATTAATCACTTGCCCTTATAGTAGGGCTGCACGGTATTCAAATTCAAATACCGATATTGGTTCCCCGTGGGAACCCCGGGAAGTAAGCAGCACTTGTTTACTGTGGTAAACCAGTTCCGCTTTACTAGTAAAATAGGACCCAGTCACCAATGCTTGGGGTGAAAGTCCTTTAAAATGGGCAACATGTTGATCAACGATTGACTAAACTTGACTTCATCTCCATGTTGTGTCACGATTAGCCATGGTGCATAAATATGTGACGTTAACCAACAAACAAACAAACCGATATTGGTATTGAAAAAAATACAGCAATATACCGGTATATTGTAGATCAGACAAGTTTAGAATCTGAATGAAATTATCAGTACCTGAGACTGATAGCCACTGATACTGATGATTACGCTCAGATTGCTTCATTAATTAACAGAGTAAGAAGGGCAAAATTATTACGTGAATCTGCGAACGAATTCATCTAAATCTCCAAGTACGCAAATCTTAGTAGATTCACATAAAAAATACAGTTTTTGAGTGTCAAACACTTGCTTCCTTCTGCATTCTGGCTATTTCATGATCTGAATGTATAAAGTAACAAATAAGTGCCATGGCTTTTTTGTTCGAGAAAAATATCCCACAAATTGTCACTGTAGTGTTTATTTTTCCTTTGTTCATGAATATTAATTAATACAGCTGTTTTATGGAGTGTGTGCACTTCGCATCCTGCATTTTCCTCTCCATTGTTTGGTTCTTCTTATGACTTATTGTGTTTTAATTGTCGATAGTTATGGTCGGTGGTATGTTTATGTTAGTAAATAATGTTCACGTAAGTGGTTATAATTGATGTCTGAATGGATTATTATTCTGCAGGCTGCCCTTTCCCTTTGTTTCTGTTTCTGCTCCTTGTACGTACATACCACCAAAACTGCACCTGATGTCATGCGTGGTTAGCACAGTTCTTAAAAGGTTAAGGCATAATAAATACTAGGTTTATTTGAATTTATTATTAATTTCTGGGATAACATCTGTAAAAAAAAAAATAGTTTAGTTTTAGTTTGCTGGTTAAAACTGGGCTGAAAAGTGACATGGACGTCCAACCCATGTCTAGATTTCCATTGAACAGCTGATTGATATTCAAAAATTCAAAGTTTACAATTACAGTGTTGGTGGAAATGTTGATCAACTTGGCTTCAGATTTTATCTGTTTTTGAGAGGGATAGCATAAATAAAACAAACACTCCCTACGATGATTTTGTGAGTAATTTTATTATTACATGGGAAAAAGTGAGGTTACATTCAGAAATAGATCAATGTATTCATCCCCTGAATTTGATACACTCCCAAAATATTCAATTTTCAGTTTCAAATTGCTGGTACAGGTATACTAATTTGTAACTTATGCAGCTCAAGTTCGCTGCAAACTGTGTTTCATTGGTCGAATGAAGATTGATTGACATGGACTTCATAACAGGAGTTGTCAGGCTGGGAGAAGTTTCATGTAGTATTGGTTGATTTGTTTTCTGTGATTGGCATTTGGGGAATGACAGACATAACAGTATACAGTGACTGGTTTTTTTCCCACTAATATATCAACTTCAACTTCGAGGGAGCGTGGTGGCTCAGTGGCAGACTGAAGGACTTCTATGGTAGAGGTCCTGAGTTTGATCCCTTTCTGGGACGACCCGCATTGTGTCCTTGGGCAAGGTCCTTTATCCCAATTGCCTATACTAAGGCATACTGCACGTCGACGGTGCACATGTCTTCAACCACTGTAACCCTGCTTGAGCAGAGCTTGAACAGAGTTAGAATGTTGAGGAGCTGACAGTTGCTCGTCGATGCTCGGTGTTTCTCTCCGGGTACTCTGGCTTCCTCCACCCTTAAAAATTTACGGTCACGCTTAGCCATTGTGCATAAGTATGCGACCTTAAACACCAATAACTAATAACTAACTATTTACAACATTAACTCTTTTACCTACCCAATGTAATGGAGAAAACCTGCCAGTGCTGTATACAGAAATCTCCAAATTTTATTATGTTTACAATTTTCATCTCAAAAGCACAGCTTATGGGCCCTCATTGGAACAAGCTTGTTGAGCTCGTTCTAATGAGGGGTCATAAGCTATATTTTTTAGACAAAAATTGAACACTTTTAGTAATTCAAGAATTTACTTTGCAAGTATCATCTGCTACTCGCATTGGGTAAAGGGTTAAGAATGACCATTTCCAGCTACTGATACAGTATAATAATCATGCAAGTGAACAATTATGTCAGCACATAACTTGCATGCATTACTCTGTCTCATATAATTATGTGAGTCAGTGTGACAATGTTTGCCTGTTTTGGAGCAAGTTTGTTCCTTTGTTGACCCATATTAATACAGTAGTTCAAAAGTAATTGTTAATTGATCAATTACTTTTTTGATTGATCAAGAGATTGATCATTGGTTAATCGATTAATCAGCTAACCATTTCAGCTCAAATATCATCAAACAATTTCCCATCAACATAGTATACTACTCAAAGTTTGCTAAGCACCAAGTATATCCAACTACCTGTTTTACATTTTAGTTGAAATATTGTTATGAAAAGTGTATATATTTTTCTTTTAATTATATCTTTAATGATTTAAGCATAGACATTAAGATTTTGTTTGTGTTTGACATTATATTTTAGCTTTTGAATATGATAACCATGGAAAATGGATATTATTGGTAAAAGAGGAAATTTTTCAAATTTGCCAAAAAGTTGACAGAGCAAATTGATATGTGAGACCCGTTATTGTTAATTACAGCTTGACAATGCCTTCTCATGCTCACAATCAGGTTCCAGATGGTCCTTTGTGGGATGTTGTTCCATTCTTGGACCAGCATGGCACCAAGCTCCTGAACACTTCTTGGTTGGACTGGACAGGCTGAAATTGCAAGCTCCAACTCACTCTAGACATGTTCGATTGGATTGAGGTCGGGGATCTTGCTGGCCAGTCCATACGCTCAATCCCCTCCGTCTGTCGGTACACCTTGACAGCATGGGCAACATGAGGATGGGCATTATCATCCATCAGAATGAATCTATCACCCACTGCACCTGCAAACAATCTGACGTGGACATCCAGGATCTCATCAATATACCGCTGTGTAGTCAAGGACAGAGAGCCCTGTACATCTATCCTGGCTGATGCTGCCCAGACCATTATTGACCATCCACCAGAGCGGTCATGCTTAGCAATATTGGCTGCATGGAATCGCTCTCCTGGTCTTCTCCATACCCTAGAACGCCTATCTGTGCTGTCTTGGCAGTACCTTGACTCATCTGTAAAAAGGACAGGTTGCCAATCTTCTCTGGTCCATCCAACGTGATCCATGTCCCATTCATATCGTGCCTGGTGGTGGTTCTGGGACAGCTGAATGCGAATACATAGCCTTCTCAATCAGAGACCACCTTTGTGCAACCTTGCCCGGATCGACTGTATCGAAACACTTACCCCGGATGCATTCTGAAGGTCACTGCGAAGCTGGGTTGCTGTGCCAAAGTGGTTCCTACGTGCCTGAATGATCAAAAACCTGTCTTCAGTTGCAGATGTTGCCCTGTCTCTGCCACCACCATGTTGTCTGACTGGTGTGCCATACTGCTGAAATCTTGCCCAGGCTCTGGTGATCACCGTATGGTGCACACCAAGGGCTTCACCAACCTGATGATGGGTAGCCCCTTGTTCCCCCATCCCTACAGCCCGCCACATTTCTGCTTCAGACAAATGTCTTCTTACATTTGCATTCACCATATTCAATCATTAAATCACAAGGGTTTGTGTTGAAATGAAGACTGAATACCCTACACATATCATGTACATGAAGACAGTACACAAAAACATCATGAAAATCAAGGGGAACATGCTTTCCATGACTGTCACGGAAAGTCTGCCTGTCAAGAGAGCTAATGTAAACACTGGGGACCATCTCAATACATTCCTCAATCATATCCACCAAAAATATTTTAAATGTGTCACAAGAAAATTTCACGGTTGATGTGCCAAATATGTGGTGCTTAGCAAACTTTGAGTAGTATATTTACTAAACTATTTGTATCATAGCTCACTGATGTCGTTACTTATTATTTCACTGCCATTTTTTTGTACATTTTTTACGATTTCAATCAAATTTTTTACTTTTGAAAAGATATTGATATTTTTAGCTGCGATGAGCAGCTCTATTTGTGGCAGTGTAGGTCTGTCTGTCTGTCAGTCTGTCACCGAGTTTAAAAAACACCATAACTCCTAAAATACTTGATGGAATGACACCACACTTGGTATGCAAGTGTATCTTCATGATGTCTACACCCTCTCAATAGTGCATGTCATTCGGATAATTTCTGTCACATTTATGGACTTGTCACCAACAAGTTTTTTTGTCACCTAGTTTTTTTGTCACAAACGAGATTTAAAACATCATAACTCCTAAAATACTTGATGGAATGACACCATACTTGGTATGCAAGTGTATCTTCATGATGTCTACACCCTCTCAATATTGCATGTCAGTCGGATAATTTCTGTCCCATTTATGGACTTATCACTAACAAGTTTTTTTGTCACCAATAAGTTTTAAAACATCATTGGCGTTGCATGGATCGCCGCAGCTTCGGCACTGCAACAGAGTGCTCTAGTTTTCCCCACTGTTTTATCGTCACAAGATAGCCTAAGATGGCAATGTTGCATTAAGCACCAGTAAATAAAGAAATTTGATTATATAGTACAACCGACATGGATTGATCATAATCCACGCGTGGGCAGTTATTTCCATGCATGCGTTTACCTGGTAATAAAAGTCATCAGCAGCAAAATTTTAATTAATGAAGCACTGGGTTGCACCTGATGCTTCATTAATTTAATTAATTGCTTGATGATCATTCCTATAATTAGTATTTTGAATCTAATGTTATTGCATCCATGGAAATATTGCTTACACATGGAAAGTGACCAGTCCATGCCGGCTGTACTGTAGTATATGAATCAGAGTTGTTTGTGGGGATCTGTTATAGATTTGTGTCCAGTTTCTAGGCCCAGGGCAAGTAATGAATTGGTATCTCACTACTGTACTCACTGATCTTGGAGTCATTGATTGCCTGGAAAAACATTTTATATTCAGGCCTGGTAAACTAGAAAATCAATGAGTGCAAAATAGTTGCCCTCCTCAGATTGCTTGGGAGTGCAATTGCACCAAAAAAACTTGCATGCATTTTGGTTAAATTTACTTCAAGGTATTAATATTGTGACTGAAAAATGTACTACATTCAGCTACATAGTGGAAAAATTGGCACACACGTCTTCTCATTATTCAAAATATTGCATTGAATTCTTATCTAACCAACTTCTACATTCAAAATCTATCGACGTGCAACACAGAATGGGTCATGAGTTATTGTGAATCAAGGCAACATTAACAAATCGTCCCCTGAGTTCCAATGTGTTCTCTGTGCCAGGAGGCACAGAGAACACATTGGTACTCAGGATTGAAATGATAATAGATTTTAAAGTCAGTCCCAAATAGGTCTGGCATTCCAGAAAATCAAGGGGTGCAAAAAATTGCCCTCCTCAATTTTTTCTATGCATGCAGTAGTCATGCAGCACTCCTGGACTCCTAAAGAATGCCAGGCCTGTATGTTGATCTCTTCTTTACTGCAGAGATTATGATAACTTATTATATCATTTTTTTGCGGTAGATAATATATATATCATTTTGTTATTGAAAACTATTTTGGAACATATTTTTTCAGGACCAGTTTGATACAATAGATTTTTCAGACAATGACATCAGAAAGTTGGATGGGTTTCCTCTGCTAAGAAGACTGAAATGTCTCCTGCTAAATAATAATCGAGTTGTGTAAGTATCTGATATAATGTGATGAATTATATAAAAAAATATAATTTCAGAGCAGGGTCATCAAAATTATTCAAACCCCTGTGGGAACCCTGGGAACTAGAACATTGCTTGTTTCCTGCTGTAAGCATGTTCTACTTTACCGGGGAAATAGGACCCGGAACCCACATCTGGGATGGAAGGCCTCTTTTAGCTTAGCAGCATAAAGATAAACGATTGGCCAAACTTGACATTATACCTTTTTTGCAGCCGTGATACAGCCAAAGATGCTAAAAGGGACCATAAACACCAATAAATAAATAAATAAATAGTTCAACCCAACACCAAACGTATTGACCAAAAACAGCACTAAAAAAGTTAAAAATCTGTTTCTCCCACATGGTCCTTTTGGTTGCTGCATGCTCTCTTCTTATAACCAATGCAAACTTTAAATAATTAGAAATTCAGTGGTTTATGTCTGATATTTTACCCGAGTAAATAAAATTGATAAATTTGTTTCTTGAGTCCAGAAGGCTTTGCAATGCTAAGGCATTGCAAAGCGTCGTTGCACTCAAGGGATTAATTACACAACACGCTACTCTGTACATTATGATGCCTAATACATAAAACAAACCAAGAACATGAATATTTGATGTCAAAAAAATAATTACAAAAATAAAATAAAAATTGCCCGCCCACATGCAGTTTTACAAAAATGGCCTGAGAAACAGAAGATCTACTTTGCGGGACCTTGTACAAAAAGTTTGCACATTTTTAACTCACCTGACTCAAAGTCCAGGTGAACTCATGCCGTCACTTGACATCCAGTGTTTGACTATTGTCTGTTTGAATTTACATTTTAACCTCTAAAAGTTTTTCTGGCCCAACTGCAACCGAAGTTTTAATTTTCTACAAAATATTGGGTGCCCTATTATTATGCTCCCGGCTTGAAAAGTCAGAGTATCTAGTGGAGACCCCAGTCCATCTGTTTGTTTGTCCGTCCATCCATACCAACATTGTCCCTTGTATCTCAGCCACTGCTACTCTGATTTGAATGATATTTTGTGTTGTGATGAAGCATCATGGGGGAACGATACCTGTGTAGCATGAGTTTCTTCCACACATTTGTTCCAGAGTTATGGCACTTTTTCACTCTGTCGACTTTTGGTCGGTCAGGGGCATTGGCACACTCTTTGCATTTCCCCTCTTGTTATGTATTTATTTTATTTTTTTTTGTTTGGCTGTAGTTACTTCTCTTGGTCATTTATGGCCAAGTTTGCTGAATTTTGGCCATAAAATAAAATGGTGAATCACTGAATCCACTCAGATAGGTAGCAGTTAAAGAGAAGAAAAATCTGGAAAACTCTATGATCAGACTGAACAAAAATAAGTACGAAGCACATATATATATTTTTACACTGTAAACCAATGGCCCAGACTAGCTGGTGCTTAACTCGAAGTTATTAAGGGCCAAACACAAATTTTGACCCCCCCCCCCCCAATCCCCCAAATTTGCTTGCAAAACCAAAAATTAAAAGTCCTATCCAGCCCTCCATACATTTACTCTCTGCGCATGCGGAGATGTCAGGAAGTGACCGGAATTGGCGCCAACATCATTCTTTGTTTGGCCCTAATGTCTTCAACAATGAAATGACATCTGTGCTTTAAAATCTCCTTTTTTGAGGATGCCAGACACAAATCAATGCAAGAATTGGTGGATACAAGACTGTTATTGGATGAAGGAAGTGTTCAGTGGTGGTTTTGGACGTTCAGGTCTGTAACTTTATAATTTTTATAAAATTATTTTATGATTCCCAATTTCAGGACATATGCCTGACGTCATCATTTTTAAAAATGATTATTCCACTGTTTGTTAAGTATTCCTTCCCTATCCTTCCATGAACCCTTCCTGTTAAACTATTAAGCTTTTTGGCTATTTTTTGTTGAATTTTTTTATTAAATTTCTTGGGAGTTTAATTACAGAATATTATTCTGTTTCTTCCCCAGGGTTACGTCCTCACCTTAGGGGTATTAGGGCATTTAGTCTTGCATCTTCTATCCGATGTATCGTTTTTTCTTCGTATGAAGATGTAGCTTTGCATCTGATAGCATTTCAATTGGTTCTGACTTTGGGCCTTTTTGTGTGCCTGATGTCTTGTTTACATTGACTTTGTTTACATTATCAACGTCCTCATATATAGGTAGTTTTTTATATTCTGTTACTGTAGTATACTGTAGGATACATGGATTGTTATTGCGTTAGTGTAGCTCAAAAGATTTTGGATTTTGTCCACACTTAGGCTCTATCAGGATGCCCTTGGGCTCTTTGTTCCCTTTGGGAACTTGGGCGTTTTTTCGAAAAAAAATTTTTGTTTTACAAAAAATATTTTGAATTTAAATATGATTGCTATTATTCATGTATCTCAGTTATATATATATATTGTTGTTGAGTTTGGAGGACTGATATCGACTTAGTTGATATACTCCTGCAGACTCTTGTCATTCTTGTGTTGCACCGGGATGACTGATGTTGGAGTCGGGTGTCGTGGTACATTGTTGTCGGTGAGGTTCTGAGGATAAGTGCCTCTTACCGCATTTTAATTCATTCTGTCAGTTTCTATTTCTGAGGAACATGAACATGGTGATGATATTCTGACACCCATCCAAGTGTGCTACCGTCATCGCGCTCCGTGGAGCATATAGGGCTAGCTGCAGTTCTCATTATTGCAAGAGTTAGGACCTTTTGTTAAAGGTTTTAATCTCTTGCAAGCACCTAGCTCGACTGGTGAAGCGGTACTCCGTCCGTGGGTGCCGTGACGCTGGGTAAGTCCGTTGCGGTCTAGGAAGTGGATTGGGTAGAGCGAGCATAATACAAATAGCTCACCCAGCGATGACGGAAATAGGGAGGAAGTCAGCAAGTTCTTGTACTTGGTGAGGTCTGATAGATCGCGAGCGGGAGAGGCCCCCCTCTCTAATCTAGCAACGTCTGGGGTCAGATGTTGTTTTGAGAAACTTGAACAAGCCGGAGCATATGTCCGCCCTCCACTCGGGACACTCTGTTTAGTCTGCAGCCGGGGTAGGCTTTAGTCAAGGCTTCCTCCGCTACATTTCTCAAGGCTGAAATAAAGTTTTCTGGTTGGAAACTTGCACAAGATGGAGCATATGTCTGCCGGCTGCTCGGGACGCTCCGACCAGTCTGCAGCCGGGTCAATTTCAGTCATGGCTTCCTCTGCTACGTTATTTAAGCGTACACAACCGCATCTTAGCTACCCGACTTCGGTTATCCAGCCTGCTGCACGAAGAAGGAACCACTCTTCGTTTGTGAAGTCGGATCATCTGGCAGCTATGGAGACGAGGCCTTGATCATCGGGACGTTCAGAGAAAGGAATCTGTTTCAGACACACCGTCCCAGGAGCAGCATGTGGCTAAGGAACTGAAAACTGCTGCTCCGCAGGCCTCGATGACAGACTTGCTGTTGCAGATTGCGCAGCTGATCACAGCAAGTGCAGATACAGCCTCCCTCAGACTCAGAATCTGAGCTGTTTGACGGTGCTGTGTCGGTCAAGTCGTTTGTTCGCGCAGATGCAATGGACCGAGATTCGCAACTGATTTCTCGGATGGTGAAAGGGATAAGAAAGAGGATTACCCTTCCCTTTCAGAACAGTGCATGGTTACGATGGCTTTCATCCATCAAGACTACCCTGATTTTGTTCTGCCAAATCAGAATGCTGCGACGACAAGAGAGAAACCGCTGACGTCATTAGGCACAGACTTTATCCGGACCAAGGAAGTCCTTTTTTTTCCGGTTCAGTTTATGCAGGTGTCGCAGGCCTTCGGCCATATAGACGACGTATTTATCCTCTTGAGTGCGAGGAAGAAAGCGGTTCCTTATCTTCATCTTCCGTATACATGCCGTTTTTTAGACTACGTTCATTTAAAAACGGTCAGGGAAGATGTTCAGAGAGTTCTGCATTTGGATGAGCAGGCCGGGGATCTATAGGAATCCTTATTATTCACTATTCGCTCAAACACAATTGAGACGGCAATTTCTTCAAATAGAGCGAATTTGGACGTTACGTCTTACGCAGATTACATTACAAGAGCTATGGCGCAACGTCTCAAGGGAAAGGAATTTGAGGACGTTCGTACCTCTCTTAGAGTTCTTTCCAGGGCAATTATGTATACCACGTATTACTCCGTCCTAACAGTTGCTAATCTGGAGTTAAACAGACGTGATGCTGCCTTTGCGTTGTCATTAATGATAAGATGACAAGGTGAAAAGTTCTGTCCAAGTCGCTCCGTTTTCTGGACATTTTATTTTCGATGACTAGCTTTTGTTAGTCTATGAACAGGCTACTAAGAAAGCGTCTGGTGATCTGCTTTTGAAGTCGGTGTATCAATGACCCACTTCAGCAGACAAGAGTAAAGGAGGGTGTTCCAGACAAAATCATCAAAAGGAAACTCCTCACAAGGGTACAAGTAACCCTCTTATAATTACTCTGGAGATCGTCAGTATAGCGACTCGGGAAAGGGGCGTAGACCTGATCGGGACTATAGGCCAGACGCCCCTAGGCCGACGAGACAAGGTTTTTTTGCAGGGAGGACGTGGTTCCTCCTCCCGTAAGCCTCGCAGGTCATACAGGTGATGGTTTAGACCTCTACTGCTGGCCAGTTGGTGGAAGGTGATCAAGATCCGCAAAAAACTGGATAATAATCACGGAAGATCAGTGGGTGAGAAGTGTAGTCTCGGACTGCTTACGGCTATCATTCCAAGCAAAAACCCCACTAACAAATTGACCGCTTTGGACAAATCTTCCATCAAATTATTGCATAAGAGAGTTTCTCCTATCGGAGGTATAAGCTCTCTTTTCAAAGGAAGCAATACAGGTCGTCGAAAATCAGGATTCTCAAAATTTTTACAGTCACCTGTTACTCGGCCCAAAGCCAGACGGCTCGTTCCGACCTGTAATAGACTTGAGCTGGATAACAAGCTTATCATGGCTCCAAAAGTTTATTTATGGAAATCATTCAGTCGGTAAAAGCGAGCGTTCGAGTGACCGACTATGCGGCAAGCATAGATCTAAGGATGTGCACTTTCATGTCCTGGTACATCTGGCATTCTAAAAGTACCTGCCGTTCGCACAATATGCTTTGGTCTGAATCCGGCCCCCTGGACGTTTCACTCGAATAATGGACTCAGTAATGTCTTACTTACGAGCTCATTCATCTGCGGTAACGTCGGCTTACTTGGACAACCTTCTACAGGGTTATGGCAACAGAATTATTCTTCAGAATGGTGTTCAGAGTCTGCTTCTATTACTCTAACATCTCGGTTTCATTGTAAACGAGAAAAAGTCGGATCTAGCTCCGTACAATCGTCTATTCACTTGGGAATGAGCTTTGAGACTCACAACAATCTGGTGCGTCTGCCGTTACCAAGAGAGAAATTTTAGTCAGTTGTTATGCTCGCTTTTGTCTACACTCAGACGCATTAATAGTGAGGTAATTCAGGCGACTTTTGGAGCTGTGTGTAGCGGCTGTGGATTTCATTCCAATGGGCCGTCTGCGCGCACGTCCCCTCCAGATATTCTTTACTCAGAACTGGAGTGTGAAGATGCTTTCACTTGAACCAGTATTGTTTTAACAGACCTAGTAAAATAAAACAAGGGTTCAGATTTGGGAAGATATTCAGTGGTTAACTCGGGGAGTTCCACTGCAACTGCCGGTTCCGGCTTTCATGATTATGACGGATGTGAGTCAGACGGGTTGGGGTGCGACCCTAAGTCCCGCAGTCTTGAAGTGTCAGGGTCTTTGGGACCCTCAGTTCCAGGAGAATCAAATAAACATCAAGAGACGATGTCAGTATAGCTAGTGCTACAATATTGGATTCACATAATAACGGACGTCTATGTTCAATTTGGTCGGACAACTCGACAGTAGCAGTGTACACCTGGAACCAGAGCGGCACCCATTCATTTCCGTTATGCCAACTAACAGAGAAGATTTTTCTATATGTCATGAATCATCATGCTCATCTTTCTATCCGTCATAAACCGGGTCATCTAAATGTACTAGCAGACTTGCTCTCTCGGAAAGGTTGCCTGTTGCAATTGGATTGGATGCTCAGCAAGCGAGTATTTGGGCAGATTTGCTACCAGAGGGATCGCCCCATAATAGATCTGTTTGCAACACACTGGAACAATCAGTTACCGTCATTCGTGTCGCCATGCCCAGACCATTGAGTGTATGCAGTAGACACTCTGCCGATCTCATCGGGATGAATGATAGGATACGTGTATCCTCCAATTCAGTTGATTCAGTAGATTATGTTTAAGATCAAGCAATCTCGTTGTGAATCCTACTGGTAGCACCTCTGTCATCACAAAAACCTTGGACAGTCTTCTCAAGTGTCTGTTATGGGATGTTCCCCGGAAGCTTCCTCCACGAGAGGAACTTCTTTATCGGGAAGTTTTTGTTCTTCACGCTCTTCTCTGCCCATAGTTGCATAATGGAGTTGGTTAGACGTGAGGGAACCATTGCGGTTCCTATATTATTTTATGACTAACACAAGAACGATTAAGTAATGCGGGTGAGGAGGGTTCGATATGACTTTGAGTCCCCCCTGCCACCCCCCCCCCCCCCCCCCCACACACACACACATACACACCACCTATGTGTTTAGAGGCAATTATCAGGCAAGACGTGAATTATTTCGGGGTCGGTCCGTGTTGGAGCCTGTTAATCATACCTACTTCCATTTCCAGATCCAGGTTTCTATTAATGTTGGTACTCAACTCGTATATTCGCACGTTTATAGTGTCATAGATATCGGACGGATAGTACACGTAGGGGAGTGTTGTTACTGGAATTTATTGTAGTGATAATAATAATATACACATTTATATAGCACCAAAATTATAGTTCAGAAGATACAGAACCATATTCTAAGACGCTGTACATGTTACTGAGCTCGTGCAAATATACAAACAGAATATATACAGTATCTTACAGTCCAGAACATCACTTATAGGCTTTTTGAAACAGGTATGTTTTGAGATCTTTCTTGTAAAGGTTGACATTTGACAGTCTTTTTAGGTGTTCTGGTAAATTATTCCACAAGTGAGGGCCAGCAAATGAGAATGACCTATCTCCAAATGTCTTACACCTATGTTTTGGAACATGTAGCAGCATTTTACCATCGGACCTCAGGTTGTATTGACACACATTATTGGTATTAAGGAGTTCTTTTAAGTAGGCTGATGACATGTTGTTTTGTGTCTTAAAAACTAATAGTAAAGTTTTGAAAATAATTCTGTACTTAACTGGCAGCCAGTGCATATCCGTCAGAATAGGAGTGATGTGTTGATATCGTGATACCCGACATACCACTCGGGCTGATGCATTTAGTACCATCTGCAGCCGAGAGTACTGATATTGTGGAAGGTTGAACAGTAAGGCATTACAAAAATCCAAATGTGAAGTTACAAAGGCATGAACTAGGGTTTTTGTTGAGTCTTTGTGAGGAACTGTCTTATCTGTTTAACTTTGTATAGACCTCTGAAAGCCTTATTGCACATATTTGTAACATGTCTGTCCATAGACATGGTAGAGTCGAAGAAGGCACCAAAATTACATACACTGTTACTTGCACTGATGGCGGAATCTCCTACCTTCACTGAATTGATGTCAACTTTAGTGAGTTGTTGTCGTGAACCAATTATTAGGAATTCAGTCTTATCATCATTTATCATTAATTTGTTTGAAACCATCCATGTGCGAATGTCCGAAATACATGATTCAGTAGTTTCTAGAGCTTTAGTTTGATCCTTGATTGATGGTCGAAAAGAGAAATAGACCTGTGTGTCATCAGCATAACCATGGACGACAGGCAGGTGAGATTCAATGATGGTGAACATTTTTGAAATATACAATAGAAACAACAGGACCAAGGCAACTGCCCTGTGGGGCTCCACATTCAAGATGGAAGTCTTTTGACAGATTACCGTTTATTGATACACGCTGCTGTCTATTCTTCAGGTATGATGATAGCCAGCTAGCAGCAACACCATTAATGACGTCCAAAATCAGAATTCATTGTCTCTAGCAGAGTGTTATGACAAATAGTGTCAAAAGCAGCACTAAGGTCTAAAAGAACAAGCAGTGTTACCCTTCCAGACTCCATATTAAGGAGGATGTCATTCTGAACCTTGAGTAATGCCGTTTCAGTTGAGCGAAATTTTCTGAATCCAGACGTGTTGGCCGGTACCTTGGAATGGGGTCGCCTGTGGGTTACTTCGGAAGTGTGTTTACTCTCCAGAGATCGTTCATTGTGGTCCAATTGGACATGTGTATGTTATATATTATTTCACCGGTTTTCGACCTATCTGCGTATGCTGTCTCCGGTGTACATTATATAGTGGGCAATATTAATTACCGAGATCGTCGCTATAGCCTTAACTTCTGAAGTGGCATTAAACACCATTTATTAATAATAAATTAATACTTGAGTGCCTGTTCGACGAATATTTATATTGTTTTTTGGTACCGCTTTTACAGATTCCAGAACGTGCTCCTCTTGCTTTTTGAAGATTCCGAAGGGGGAGGGAGGGGGATTTTTGCCTCTCCTCCGGCTTAATAAGTATGTAACTATGAGAAAAAGGCTCTTTTGTCTGTAATTATATCCTGCATACAGCTGGAGTTTTATTGTATATGGTGTATGTTTGTGGGGGATATTCTCTCATTCTCAAATACGCCATCCTAATTTTTGGGGCTTAGTCCGGGCTAGCCTTCAAAATTGGGAACTTGTTACATCCAATTAACATAAACTTCATGCTAAGTTTACAAAATTACTTGAACTGGGCTCCTTTTTTATGAAACATCTTCTCTATCACTGTATAGAGAGACATACATGTAATTACTAATAATTTTAATTTCCTTTCACCTTGGATTACAGGATTGGAACTATGTTGATCTACTAATTCTGAAGTCCTAGGCCCTCCACCTTTTTATGATTCAGCTAGACTGGGCCATTGGTTTACAGTGTAAAAATATTATAAATTTGTAGTAATTTGTATATTTTTATACTTACCAATGGCCCAGACGGAGATGGCCCTCCCATGAGTAGGCACTCATACCTCCCCACTGAAATTTTATGTAGTACTCTCTTCTACAAAGAATGATGTTGGTGCCAATTCCGGTCACTTCCTGATGTCTGCGCATGCGCAGAGAGTAAATGTATGGAGGGCCAGATAGGACTTTTAATTTTCGGTTTTGCAAGCAAATTTTGGGGATGGGGTGGGGGGGGGGGGGGGGGGGGGTCAAAATTTGTGGTTGGCCCTTAACAAGTTTGAGTTAAGCACCAGCTAGTCTGGGCCATTGGTAAGTAGAAAAATATACAAATTACTATAAATTTATAATGTTTTCACCTTAATATGTTGTACAAAATGTTGTATGGGAGTCAAGCTCTTTTTCCTAAGGCCATATCTCGGCTAGTCAAAGACAAGTTGATGGGGGCGCGGTGGCTCAGTTGGTAGAGGTGCAGGCTGCAAGCCGAGAGGTCCTCGGTTCGAATCCCACCTGCGGCAACCGCGTTGTGTCCTTGGGCAAGACACTTCACCCCGATTGCCTACATGGGGGCCCGATGACGCTGTGTACTGAGGCGTACTGCACGTCGATGGTGCGCATGTCTTCAACCAATCTAACCCTGCCTGTGCTGCGGTGCAGAGTTCAGAGTTACGATGTTGGAGAGCTGACAGCTGCTCGTCGTTGCTCGGTGGTTCTCTCCAGGTACTCCGGCTTCCTCCACCCGTAAAACTGTCACGGTCACGATAAGCCATTGTGCATAAGTATGTGACCTTAAACACCAATAAATAATAATAATAGACAAGTTGATATATAATCTTACAAACAAGAGTGTGATTCTGATACATCATTTTGTACATAAACATGGTGGTGAGGATAGATTTATCATGCAATTCTAAACTGTAATAACTTGATTAACAATTTTCACGCTGATGTCAAAATACCTAAATTTAAAGCAGCAATTAAAACCATAATGCTAGTAAGAATTTAACCAACTCAATCCTGTTTGATAGTGCGCACTGAGCTCTTTCAAACAAGATTGAATTGGTTAAATTTGAAGTTGAATTATGGGAAAAAACTGCAGCTTGAAATTGTGACATTTCTACATCAGTGTGCAGATGTTAAACCTTTAAATGAGCTGCATCCTGAAAGATTTTTCCAAAAATTCTAACAAAACTACATTATGTGACCCCTCATTGGATCGCACTCATCGATCTTGTTTCCAATGAGGGGGTCACATGATATAGTCTTGAAATTTTTGCAAAATATTTACAAAAAAGAATTAAAATAGGCAGCCAAGACTTAAACAATACGACACCACTATGTCAAAGTGTTACTTTATTGTGAAAGAGAGGAAAAATAAACAGAATTCTCCAGGTCTTTGAGGACACTGTCAGAGTCTTATGACAAAAGTTAACCCTTTACCCAATCTAACCGCCAAAACCAGACAGTGCTATTCTCAAAAATTGACAGTTAATTTTCATTATTTTTTCATTTTTTGTCTCAAAAACATAGGTTATGTCTCCTTATTGGAACGATCTCATAGAGCTCGTCCCAATGAGGGGTCATAACCTATGGTTTTGAGACAAAAAATGAAAAAAATTAGTTGTTCAAGAATTTTTTTTGCAAGTCTTGTCTGCTTTTCATGTTAGGTAAAGGGTTAAATGACAATTTTTGGAAAATCAAAGTTGAGTCTCATTGTTTTCCTTGTTAAAATCGATTCTAACTCTCACATAGAATTTTAAGTCCTGCTCTGTTCCATCCAGACAGTGTGCATAAGATGTAAGGCCAGATGGTGCATGTAGCCAATGCACACTTTACCCAACATAGTGGAAAACTGGCCAGTGCTATGCACAAAAATCACCATTTAGTTTATTTTTCAGCTCACCTGACTGAAAGTCAGTTGGAGCTATTGCCATCATATGACATCCGGCATCTGTTAATTTCTCAAAACCAAATTCAGACATGTATGGCACAGACCATCTTTGAAGTATACCCTTTCTACTTTGTTCTAATGAAGATGCTGCCATCATTGGGCTGGGGTCAATGCCTAAACATCATTAAATCTTCTCTTGAACAACCAGAGAGAATGCTTTGATATTTGGTATGGAACTTCTTTGGTGGTGAAGATTAATGTTTGTTCAAGGCAATTTTGAGGTCAATATTTGGGCTCTCTGTGGGTGCATGCCCACTTTGGGCTACATCCAAAATTTCTATTTCATGAACTGATGTGCTGATTTGAACCAAATTTGGCATGCAGTATATTGAGTCATAAGTACTTGATTGATGCCTGTAAAAAAAAATTGCCAGGGTTCCCGCGCCTCCTTGAATTCCTTGAAAGTCCTCGAATTTCAAAACCCCCTCCCAAGGACCTGGAAACTCCTTGAATTTTGAAGCACCTCCTGGAAACTCCTGGAATTTTGGAAAAATCGAGTTGGTTGCTCACTGGATTAATTCAACTCCTAACATTTTTCCTTCCTCCCAACACATGGTCGCTTTATACTCCTTGAAAACCCTTGAATTTCACCCAGCTGACTCCTGGAAACTCCTTGAAAAATTCATCTGAACCTCATGGAAATTCCTGGAATTCACTTCACAATTTGGTGCAGGAACCCTGAAAGCCCTGTAGCTGAATACAGAAAAAAATTCAAATGCCCATATTTCAAAAACAGTAAGCACCAGAATATTGTGTTTTGGTATGCAGCTTCCTTAGGACCAGTGGAATCAGATGGACAAAAAAAATTATTTCTAATGATTATGTCGTGGGGTGCCATATGGAGAATGCCCATTTTAACACTGTTGGCAGTGGAAAATTGTGAGTCATCATCTTTTGTTCCATCAATGAATTTGAAACTTGTCTTCAAAACCACCGGGTCAAATTCAAACATATATGGCACAGACCCTCTTTGGAGTATACTCCTTCTACTTTGTTCAAATGAAGTTGCTGCCATCTTCATGCTGGGTTTAATGTCCAAAAAGCCTAAAAAAACTTTTAAAATCTTCTTGTGAACCACCAGAGATAATCCTTAGATATTTGTTGTGGAACTTTGTTTGGTGGTGTAGATTAAAGTTTGTTCAAGGGAGGTTTGTAGGTTAATATTGGGCTACCTCTCGGAGTATGCACATTTTTGGCACCACCCAAAAAATTTGTATTTCAAGAACTGATGAGCTTATTTGAACCAAATTTGGCATGCAGTATAAATGAGTCATAAGTACTTGATTGCTGCCTGGACATTTTTTTTGCAACCCTGTGGGAACCCCAGGTGCTAACAATAGAAACAAATGCAGACATCCTTATTTCAAAAACTGCATGGGCCAGAATATTGTCTTTTGGCTCGCAGCTTCCTTAGGGTCAGTGGAATCAAATGGACAAAAACAATAGCTGTCAGCTTTGTCATGGACATGCCCATTTTAACAATGTTGGCAATTGGAAAATGCTGAGTCATCATCTATTATGTGCTCTATCAACTTAGTATTTCTCAACCTAAAGATTTTGTCATGCAGTGCCGTATGGGGATGCCATATTTTTACACAATAACCAATGGCCCAGACTTAGCTGGTGCTAACTCAAAATTATCCAGAGCCAAACACAAATTTTGCCCCCCAATCCCCAAAATTTGCATGTAAAACCGAAAATTTCATGTCCTATGTGGTCCTCCATACATTTGACATCTGCGCATGCGCAGTGTCCAGGAAGCACCAAAATTGCTGCCAAATATCATTTCCTTGTTTGGCCCTCTGTCAGATAACAACAAACTGACTTTTGTGCTTTTAAATCTCAGTTTTTATGAGATAATCTGATTCCGTCGGATGGAGGAAAGTGACCCTTCCCTTTCGGAACAACATATGGTAGCGATAGATTTTATCCATCAATACTTTTCAGAATTTGTTCCAGAGAATCATACTGCTGCGACCGCCCATAAGAAGTTGCTAGCGTCGTTAGACGCAGACTATATCCGGTCAAGGGAGGATGTCCTTTCCTTTCTGGTGCAGTCAAAACAAATGTCACAGACTTTTGCTCTCCTTAACGATTCTATATTTAATCTTTCAAGCGGAAAGAAAAAAGGCAGTTTTTTTTATCTTCCGTCCGTATACCATTTATTGGACCGCGTCCATTTAAAACGGTAGGGGAAGGTGTACAGAGAGTTCCTCTGCATTTGGATGAGCAGACTGAGGACCTAGATATGGCCTTACCTCCATTATTCTTGATTCGCTCGTATACAATTGAGACGGCAATTTCATCTAATAGAGTGAATTTAGATGCTATGTCTTTCGCAGATCACCTTACGAGAGCTATAGCACAACATCTCAATGGGAAGGAATATGAGGACATTCGTACCTCTTTACAAGTTCTTTCCAGGTCTATAGTGTTTACCATGTATAACTCTGCCCTTACAGTGGCTAATTTGGAGTTAGTTAGACGTGACAGAGCCCTCCCTTGCATCGTCATCTTTGATAGATGACAGGGTGAAAAACTCTCTTAGAGTCGCTCCTGTATCGGGACACGATATATTTGACAATAAGCTTTCTTTGGTCTATGACCAAGCTACAAAGAAAGCATCTAATTCTCTGCTTCTGAAGTCGTCGTCAAATAAACCCGAACAAGCAGAGATGAGTAAGGTAGGAGGTTCAGGACAAAAATCGTCCAGGGGAAACTCCTCGCGAGGATATAGAAGATCCTCTTATAGTTACTCGCAGAATCGTCAATTTAGCGACTCAGGTCGGGGGCGTGGGTCTGGCCGAGGCAACCGGTCAAATGCCCCCAAACCAGCGGGTCGAGGCTCATCATGGGGAGGACGTGGTTTATCCTCCTGCTGGCCTTGCAGGTCCTACATGTGATGGTCATGACCTCTATTGCGTCCCAGTTGGCAGAAGGTTATCAAGATTCAAGATAAACTGGATAACTATAACGGAAGATCAGTGGATGAGGAGTGTCGTCTCGGACGGCCTAAAGCTGACATTCCGAGCCAAACCGCCCCTAACACGAAGTCTGCAATGGACTCAACTTCCGCCAAATCCTACAAAAAGAGAGTCCCTCCTTTTGGAGGTAAAGTCTCTCTTAGAAAAGGATGCAATTGAGGTCGTAGAGAACCAAGAGTCACTAGGTTTCTACAGTCACCTGTTCCTCGTACCAAAGCCAGATGGCTCGTTCCGACCGGTAATAGACTTGAGCTGGATAAACAAGCTTATCATCGCTCCAAAGTTCTATATGGAGACCATTCAGTCAGTAAGGGCGAGCATACGAGTGAACGACTATGCGGCAAGCATAGATCTAAAAGATGCATACTTTCATGTCACGGTTCATCCGGCATTCAGAAAGTACCTATGGTTCGCTGTTCAGGGGACAGTATATCAGTTCCGAGCGATGTGCTTCTGCCTGAATCTAGCTCCCTGGACGTTCACTCGATTAATGAACTCAGTAATGTCTTATTTCCGAGCTCATTCATCTGCGGTAACGTCGGCTTACTTGGACCACATTCTTCAGAGGTACAGCAACAAAAATACTCTTCAGAACAATGTTCAGAGTCTGCTATCATTACTCCCACGTCTCGGTTTCATCATAAACGAGAAGAAGTCGGATCTAGCTCCATCCAAGTCGTTCATTCACTTGGGGATGAGCTTCGAGACTCACAACAATCTGGTTCGTCTGCCGTTACCAAGAGCGAAATTAGTCAGTTGTTATGCTCGCTTTTGTCTACAAACAGACGCATTAACAGCGAGAGAATTTATACGACTGATGGGGTTGTGTGGAGCGGTCGCGGACCTGATCCCGATGGGTCGCCTATGCACACGTCCTCTCCAGATATTCTTTACTCAGAATTGGAGTGTGAAGACGCATTCGCTCGAGACCAATATTGTTTTTACGGACCAAGTAAAACAAAAGGTTCAGATTTGGGCAGATATTCAGTGGTTAACTCAGGGAGTTCCGTTGCAACTGCCGGATCCGGCTTTCACGCTTATGACGGATGCGAGTCAGGTAGGTTGGAGCGCGACCCTGAATCTGACAGACTCGAAGTGCCGGGGTCTTTGAGGCCCAGTGTTCCTAGGAAAGCACATAATCGTCAAGGAAATGATGTCAATATGGCTAGCGCTACAACAATGGATTCACATTATCGAGAACGCTCATGTTCAAATATTGTCGGACAACTCTACAGTAGTTGCGTATATAAGGAACCAGGGAGGTACTCATTCGATTCCGTTATACGAACTAACGGAAAGCAGGCCTCGAAATAACAAGATTTTGATAAACCTTCCAGCAGGTTGCCTCATCTGACAATGGTTAACCTGTTGATCGGTTACCTAGTTTTTTTTCATAAACGTATTGGTTAACCATTGCATTAAAAGTATTACCGTATTTCATCTAAATTTTCGGACTCCAAAAAATAATTCAATTTTCCAGCGTCCGAAAAATTTGAAAATGGCCAAAATACATGTGGACAGCAAATGTTAGTGGAAATTTTAAAAAACACACTGCACCGGTTAATAAATTTATTGTACACGAACTACCGGGGTGTACCTCAGAAATGGGAAAGATAAAATAGCTGTTCAGTACAGCGACTTTAATCATCAGCATAAATGAATAAAATGAACATACCAAATGAATTAAAAATTTCCGATTGTTGTGTTTTTATTTACTTTCCCAATAAATCCCTGAGAAGAAATCACGTTTGATCTACCGGTACTTGAAAAGTTTTGATGTTTCCACGAATTATGTTGAACAGTAATTAAGCCATGTGCTTGTGTTGTTACTGTTGGATAAAAAACCTGAGCAGGCTTCAGTGTTTTCAAAATGGACCAGTGTAGCCATTCAAAGGCAATGAAGTGCAAACAATTTTTGAGTGGTGTGTATATTGGCTTAATTGTTTGTTCAGTTGAAACTGTTCACTATATTGATGGAAAGTGTGCCAGTAAACTTTAAAGAAATGGCATTATCTTCGTGTGGTGCTGCTAATACATAAATACAGGGCGAATACTGAAGTCAGCATTCAATCACCAGCATTTGATATCATAAGAACTCGAGATGGAAAAATTCCTAGTGAAATACAAAACAGCAGAAGAAGCCAGACCAACAGTACAACTGACACCCTACAAGCCTTCAGAAAAGAGACCAGTCGGACGTCCAACTAAAAGAAAGAGAACAGATTCTGATGAAACAGCTGCAAAACCGCAACCAGCAAAGAAACACCACAAAGGGATTTCAACGGTTGAAACTGATGCCATTAAAGATAGCAATGACCATCCAACTGTCGCAAGTGGGCACTATAAATTATAATATGAAGGAGAAGAAGGAAGCAGTTGAAGTAATCAAGTTGATTGGCCTATGGCAAGCCGCCCTGAAACTGAAAATACTCAAATTGACGCTCAGTGACTGGAAAAAAATTAATTTTGATGAAGAAGGGAGAGACAGATCAACAGGTCATTTATCCAAGAGTGGGAGTCCTGTTACCTATGGAGACGACCTGGATGACAAAATCTCTGAATGGGTATTAATCCAAAGAGATTTGCAGCTACCTGTATCAGTTGAATCATTATGCGCGTATGCCAGAGAAATGGTCAAGAATGAGAACAAAGAAAGCGATTTCAAAGCCAGTACAGGCTGGGCTGAGAAATTCATGGCACGTCACAACTTTTCACTCTGTACCAAGACATCTTTAGCCCAAAGATTACCAAAAGATTTAGAGCAGAAAATCGACAGCTTTAGAGAATTTGTCAAAGATAGAAGAGCAGAAGACGAGTTTGAAAACCAGTTTATTATTAACATGGATGAAACCCCAGTCTACTTCGACCTTATCCCCAACAAAACAGTCAACTTGATTGGAGAGAAATCTGTCAGGATCAGAAGTACAGGATCAGAAGACATCTGACACTGGTTCTGGCTGTATCTGCGAGTGGCGATGTCTTACCACCAATGGTAATTTTAAGGGTAAAAGAGAACTAAGTTAAAAGCACCAAAAAACTGAATAATTAAGGTTCAAGAAAAAGGTTGGATGGACGAGCATTTGATGAAAGAATGGGTGAAGGAAATTTATTGCAAACACACCAAAAAGGAGAGATCACTATTAATAATGGACAGCTTTAGGGGCCATCTGACTGATAAGGTTAAGAAAGAATTAAGAAAGAGCAATGCCGTTCCCGCAGTAATACCAGGGGGCTGCACATCTAAATTACAGCCACTTGATGTCAGCATCAGCAAGCCTGTAAAGGGGGATCTTAGAAGAAAATGGACCGAATTTATCCAATCTGGGACCAAAAAAATTATCAACAAGGAAGAAGAATGTATAAAGCCTGCCTCCAAACAAGATATTGTTGATTGGATTTCATTTGCCGTCACCAATCTGGAAAAGCAAAATCCTTCAAAGTCTGCTGTTTAAACAACCACCTGAATGGAGCAGAGGATAAACTTATCAACCAGTCTGAATACATAGGAGAGATGCTATTTGACAACCAGGAGGAGCTGGACATTGCTTGTAAACTGTTTATTGACCCCAAGAAAATCAGGTCTGTAGAGACTGCTATGTCTGAAATTTTCAATTCAGATGATGAAGATGATCTGACTGAGGCAGGTATTTTAAATGAGCGTGATTCATGTAATATGAAATGTTTTATGTAATTTAACTTATTTGTTCTTGTATTTTGAAAATTATTGTATTCTTGTATGATCTTGTTATGTGTTCTTGGATGTATTCTTATATATTTTTGTATGTATGTGTATATTGTATTTCCTATTTTCGTTTTTGGAAGCGTGCCCTCCCCACGTGCACTGCTGATGTCGGAGAAAAATAATATGGAAACACTCTGACAGTGTTCGGGTCCATGTGTTAATTTTTTGTGAAACCCTGCAACAGCACGTGTTGACCTCATTGTCATTTGTTCTATTTTTAATGTTGGAAAATTTTGTTGGTGTTCAGTGCACTGAATATGTTTATTCAAAGCAATAATTATCCTGTTCTGTTGCTGGTGCATGGTTTATACTGCATTATATGGATTTATTTATGGGACCCTTTCATTATTGTCATCATTTAAGGTCAGTTCACCATAACATTTGTGGGGTTTTCTCTTTCCAAATCTCGAAGGAGTCGAATGAAAGCACACTTTTTGAAAACAAAAATTTGATTGGTCAGTTTGTCAGACATGTCAGTTTGATAAGGAAAACAATACTTACCTGTCAATAAATAAAGAACAAGTTTGCAAATAGAGTTGTTTTAATAATTCTATTTCGATTGTACAAGATATTGTGCAAACAATACATGTTTTTAACATAAAACAAAGAAAGAAAGATGAAATCTGCAACTGAAAAGAAAATCATTGTCATTTTGGATTTATGATTCACTAGGATTTTCCCACCACATCAGTCCGGGACGATCTTTGAGTGGGTGTCCGAAAATTTCAAGGCTTAAAAAAAATTATTTTTTGATGAAAAAATGGTGTCTGAAAACAAAAAGTATCCGAAAATTTAGATGAAATACGGTAATACTAACAAAGATTCTGACATACCCAACTACAGTTCCTCCCAAATTAGTTTGACGTTTAGACACAAGGGACCCAAGGCAGGTGCAGTACAAAACAGGTACATACACACGCACATTCACATATGCACACATTAACATTTGTTGTTCTTTGCTTTATATGATTTTCGTGTCTAATAAAAATTAAAGAATTTTAATTGTTTATTTTGCTGTGTGGCTTATTATTTCAGAAACCCAAACACCTTTGTCTCGAACTGGGAGTGGGAATTGGGCAATTGTGTGGGTATGGGGTCAAAAACCATCGATGGACGTCTGTATTACAAATACATTGAACTTTGGGGCATGGGACTTGCATTGGCAGTCTCTGATTAACATTGGAAAAGAAACAATTGTAAATCGTATCTACCTTCCCCTACATTTCGGAATCCGGAGAATGTAATCCAAAGTTCCAAACTAAAACTTTATTTGTGCCACAATGTTCAAAATCATTTGGAAAAACTCATATTCACAACCATACTGGCTGTTTATTCAAATGGAATAAGCACGTAAATAAGAAGTCAGCATTCATGAATAAAATACATTTCCATAATGTGTTCAAAAATTTTTCTCATGGATTGGTAAGGTAAAAAGGGGCTGAATGCAAATAATTAACAACAGCTCATTTGATTTTCAATATGTCTCCTTTTTATTGTATCGAAGACTTATTTTCAGCTTTGCGAAGTGCGAGAGTTAATACCTCACGTGCAGTAAATGTATTAACAAAGCAGTTAGCTCCCTTTAGCTGTAACAGATAATCGTCTTTCTCAGAATCGAAACAGATTGTTTCGAGAGCCAGAGGGTGCCGTGAGTTGGTACTGCAGATCGTTAGTACCACTAATACTATAGATTTATAAACCCCCACAAGTCCAGTAATGATTGAAACATGCTGTATGATAACCACATGAGCGTTTTGTTCTCGTTTTGTTCACTGCAGTGCTTCTTTTAAATCAGTGGGAGGAAAAACGTTGAAAACTTTTCTCATCCTGTAACAACTAACTTCGTTGGCCATCGGCACGATTTTTGGTTAACCGATCGAGCGTTCACCTGAAAACAAATCTGTGTTACCGATAGGCGAACGATACGAGCGTTCGCCTCTTATTTCGAGGCCTGGAAAGAATCCTATTTGTCTTGGAACATCAAGTTCATCTATCTATCCATCATATACAGTACGTGCCAAGTGTATCCTGTCTCAAACACCCGTCCCTGTGATGAGTGAAAAACGCAAATTTCAGCCAGTTGCACACGTTGGCTAATTTTCAAACACCATGATAAGGGACTAAATAGATTACCCCTTTCCACTTAAAGTCAGCGTTTGATGTTTTTCGGTAGCGATAATGACTAATTAATGTCCATTATTCCGACACGGTGTTCAACCGTGTTTTATTTAGAAGCATTCAAATTGATAAATGTTTCAATGATTACATGTATCTGTGCAACGACAACAACAAATTAAGATAAGGACAAAGCCCTAAATGTGTACGCGGAGACAGAAACAAAATAGAAATACTGACCAATGCATGTATCATTGTATGTGTGTGCCTTCGATACAACGTGCATAAAAAAAACAGAAATCTTCCACTTCATTTTCAGCTGGTACAAATTTGCGCTGTCTATTTCGTCCATGTGTAAAAGTTTAAAACAAACTTTTGTGGTGTAAATGTACATGTATTTGCATTCCTACAGCAGTGGGGTAGATACCTTTCCGTCACTACAAGCTATAAATTTTCCAACAAAAATTGTTTCTATGTTTCTACTTATTCGGGGTGGCGTGGAGAGTGCAGGTTGTAATGCCATGGCCCATGCAAATTTTTAAAAATATTTCTTTTTTCGCCTCAATGTGCGTTTTAGTTTATATGTGTCAAACATACATCTAACAAATCCATATACATGTGTATAAATCAGTTATAATGTGTTTTCATTTTTTACCACACCCTGCCCCAACCCACCTTCTCGGCTACGCCATTTCCTTGCAGTATATTCGCTGGTAATCTGTTTTATTACATGTCGACGGTAGTCAGGGGCATAGAAATGGTGGGGGGGGGGGGGGGGGGAGGCCCCCCCCCCCCCCCTTCCGTGTTTGGTGAAAATAGGCCTCGCCTTCCGGTATAACCAGCCAACACTGTCAAATTTGTCTTAGAACTTCATGCACACCAGTGTAATTCACTCTGGTGTGTATGCAGTACCAAGACAAATTCAGTTTTTTGGTTGCGTTTTCCATGACTTATTCATGAACCTATAGAGGCATCATTGGGCATCTGTTCCTGCGGATACGACATTTCCCTTGCGTAAATTTTGCAAATCCTGTATCACAGGCTCACAGCATTAATTCACGGGAAGGAAGTACCACCATCTTTAAAAATGTCCAACATGCTGTTAAAACATTGACTTTTTTCAATTGAAGAAAACAATAGGATTTTCAAAAAGCCACCAGAATGCACCATTTGATATCTCCAAGTTTTAAATTTTTCCTGGAAACGCCCCCGGATCCACCCTCCCCCCCACTCATTCACTTTGCGGCTTCAGCGCTCGTGTCAGATGCCTTCGACATCTGCTGCCCAACCATATCATTTAATAATCAGAAATGTGTGCCCCCTCCCCCCCCCCCCAACATTCAGAAATTTGACCCCTCCCCCTCCACCCCCATTCAAATGCTTCCTACGCCATCGACGATAGTTCACACTTGTACTCAATGTCCATAAAATGAGGTTTTGCCGTGGTACTTCCCGTGGGTTGTGCCACACCAAATATTTATATTATGGGGTTTGTGGGCTACTGTGATTTTCAACAGTGCAAAAGCCAAATTCTCGAATGGAATGTTTATGTGAAGCGGTTGTTTTGTGGAGAATAAACATTTGAAGAAATATGCGAATGGCCATTTAATCAAATGAAATATGCTTTGTTGGGATAATGCACGTTAAAAATAAAATGTTCATCGAACAAAAAACAACAAAGAATGGTTCTAGCCTTAATTTGTTTATTTGTATGCTAAACACGAAAATGCTAATTCTCGTCTGAACATGTGCTCTGTACAAAACACGAAGGCACCTTCTGCCCACCTAAGTTCGGACCTGCATGTAGTTGAAACCAAGTTCCGTTTAAAATGCACCATTCCAAGAGAAACCTTAGAGGAGTACATGTATATACACACACTGTGATTTAAATAAATGCACATCCTTGTTGGGAAACCTTGGAAGCAATGAGTTCTGATCTACAGATGTAGACATTTATCTACTGCACCAAAGAGATTGTGGAGTGGGGTGGGCATACTGAAACTTATTCCACAGGCTCATTGTCGAGAGGGCTGCAATATTTTTTTTTTTAAATAATTTTAAAAAATATTTTGTGAGGACATTTCAATGGTGTAGCCAGGTGATGTAATTATTGATGCCTTCCACAACTTATAAATTATGGACACAAGCAGATTCAGTCAAGGAAATTGAGTTTTTTTGTCTCCAATTTCACATTTGTTTCAGGGGCACACCCTCACCTCCAGTGAGGGGTGCTTCCTCTTGTGCTCGCCCCCCATCTCGTCGCTACGTGGATCGGGTAAACGGCTCGAACACGTTATTCTTCCCGATGGGCTCCCCTTCTCTCACCATGCTCTCACAAAATCCTTAGACTCAAAATGATAAGCGTTTCGTATTAAGATGCAGTGGAATTTCAATATTCAAATGCGTCATGAATTCAGAAAAAGGTGAGGCTGCTATTGAATGTGATGAGAATAAAATGTCACTGTGAGTACACTGAACTTAAGGAATGCAGGGCGTCTGGAAACAATACACAAGTCGGGAATGGATTAATTAATGCCATTCTCAAAATATTTAATTCAATTGCATGAATACTTAATTACTTTTCGGGGTGCATTGTGAGATCCAGAACATTGTTTTTTGTAAACAATAACTTCAGAAGGCCTGCACAATAAAAGGAAGCTGATTGATTTGTATGCCCGGCACTAAATCCAATTTTGGTGAGTGTCTAATTGCCACCAGTTTTAT
This sequence comes from Pictodentalium vernedei, assembly GCA_031216915.1. Taxonomy (NCBI): domain Eukaryota; kingdom Metazoa; phylum Mollusca; class Scaphopoda; order Dentaliida; family Dentaliidae; genus Pictodentalium; species Pictodentalium vernedei. Next base: position 288,832,679 of record CM062291.1, on the reverse strand, counting down.
TACAAAACAAACTACTGTAATTAACCACCTGTGAAAACACGAAAGGGGGACGGTTACTGCTAGTCTAAGAGTGCCTTTTCCATTGTTTTTTTTTTTTTCTGAACTACCCACTATTTGAATGGCAAAAGGAGATTTGATGCATTTAAATGATTGACATTTTTTAAAATGTTGGCGTTAAAATCTAAATGCACCCACCCCACAAACATTGAAATATTTTGTAATGTACAATATACCGGGGCACTGAAGCCTTTATTAAGTGGTAAAATTAATGTCATCCGACGTAGTTAAACGTTGATGCCGTCATCAAGTCATTCAAGACAACACTGAGGCGATGAAATAGAAAGTATTTTTTCTATCAAATTGGAAACTTCAGGACATTCAATCGCCAGAGTTTGGGTGAATGGCGCAATAGAGGGCGGAGAAGTGAAATGGGGTATTGGGAGTTGGTGGGAGGGACAATTGATGCGTAACGATGTTCATGTCGTTTTTCTGTCCATAACTTCTATGCCAGCATTTTCGGAGGGAGGGAGGGGGGGGGGGAGGGTGGCGGTGTGGTAGGAAACAACGGCTGAGAAGTAGAAAACATTATGTAAAACTAACCAGTACCTACTTACAGACCTTCCTCTGTCTGTAACTTGTCCTGTACTGATATCTTGTTTTTCAGGCTTGTTTATTTAATTTTAGTAGTATGGCATTGCGCGACGGATGTTAGGAGCTTGTAATGCCTTTAGTTTCAGTTTCTCAGAATATGATCGGTGGTCGAAATGGCTTCCAGTGGTTGTTTCAACCTCGATGTTTTACCCGGCACGTTTTCGTGTTGAGTTTTAAAAAATATTGGGGACACATTGTCCCAGGGTAAATTGAAACGTCTCGGACTCCCGGTGGGCCTGAAAATGCCCCCCCCCCCCCCCCTTCCATCTATTCCTTTCATAAGACCAACCTGCTTCAATTTTCTTCAACTCAAGCCAAGTTCTTTGGAGGAGGGTGAGACGTGGCGTGCAATGGGATGAGGTCATTGTTAACACAACGTTATATTGTTTTCAATCGGCACATTTAATGAGAATGAAGAAATTTTCTGTTTAAATAGGCATCCGATTGAAAAGTGGATTTTGCCGTATATATTATTAATTATTATTACCGCCAAATATTCTTTGCAGACTTGTGTGAAAGTCGGACAGATTTTAAGGTGGATTTTTTACTCGTCCCGCTGCAGCCGCATGTTGCAATGGAAAAATCAGTGAATAACTGCGTGAACGAAATCGGCCATGACATTGGCAGATTTTCTGAAAACCTTTGATGTCAGAATTCAGTTGCGTTTTGAAACCATTATCCCTTTATGGCCAGTGTATTGAACGAAAATGAAATGGACTTGTTGGTACGATCGTTTTCATGCAGATAACATGTGCGGTAATTTTTATTTTTTCTAAAATTGAATTCACATCTCTTCACAATGTGAGTTTGTGACATCACCAGTTTGAATCAACACATATTTAAATTGGCTTCGCCTGTTCGCCAAACCCCATTTCAACACACGTTTTCTCAGTAGCGCAACTGGTAGCCAGTTAATTATATTACCAAGAAGGAAATAATCCTTTTCACACTGAATCACCGTTGAAGGAGATAATCTTTTCCACACCTAAACACCATTGCACACGTTGATTAATTTGGTGATTTTCAGAAAATTGTCCACTGTGTCGGATGTTTGAGACAGGATACACTTGGTGCGTACTGTACCGGGTCGTCTGAACTTACTAGCAGGCTCGCTGTTTCGGAAAGGTCGCCTGTTGCCTTCAGAATGGACTCTCAACATGCAAGTGTTCAGACAGATTTGCTACCAGTGGGATCGACCTATGATAGATTTCTTTGTGACACACCTCAACAATCAGTTGCAGACGTACGTGTCGCCATGCCCAGATCCTCGAGCATACGCATTAGACACTCTCTCAGTTCCATGGGACGGAATAATAGGATTTTTCATATCCTCCAGCTCCATTAATTCAACAGATCTTGTTAAAGATCAAGCAATCTCATTGCAAGATTCTGTTAGTAGCATCTCTGTCGTCACAGAAACCCTGGATCAATCTTTCAGGTGTCTGTTATGGGACATTCCCCAGAAGCTTCCTCAACAGGAGGACCTTCTTTATCAGGGGAAGTCATGCACACTGCATCACAAACCGCAAGGTCTCAACCTTCACGTATTTCCGTTGTGCGGTCCTTCTTGAACGGCAAGCGTTTTACAGGATGAGCAGTGGACGCAATTTCTAACTGTAGGAGGACCTCCTCTTCGCTGAATTACTCAGCAAAGTGGAGGGTTTTCTTCCGTTGGTGTAAGGATCAGTCGATAGACGTTTATAATCCATCCATACCAGACATTGCAAATTTTCTGGTCTACTTGTTTGACCTTCTCAAACTGCAGCCCGTCACTATTAAGGTCTATAGGTCTATGCTATCAGACACTTACGCACATCATGATAACTTGGATATTGGATCTAATACTTCTTTATCCAAACTAGTTAGAAATTTCTCTATAAATAGACCTAGAACTCTCAGATTAATTCCGAAGTGGAATTTAGCTTGGTTTGTGTTGAAGCTCAAAGAAGCTCTGTTTGAGCCGTTGGACGTTGTAGAGCTCAAATTCTTGATCTATAAAACAGCATTTCTCTTAGCCTTTGCCTCCGCTAGAAGAGTTAGTTAACTCCATGCATTATCAGTTGACAAATCTCACTACCGTAGTGTTGGAAATACCATCACTTTAACTACACAAGTGGGATTTTTGGCTAAGAATCAAGTTCCTAATGTGCGGCCTGAGCCTATTATCATAAAGACTCTGCCGTCTACAGACTACCAAAGACCTTTGCTGTGTCCAGTCAGAGCTATGCGCATATATAAACGCCGATCAGAGTTTATTAGGAAAGGAAGGAAACACTTCATTTTATCATTAATTCCTAACAGAAAAGATATATCTGTTCAGTCTATTGCCAGATGGATTCAGATGGTAATATGTATTGCCTATGAAAATCTTTCTCCAGATCAGCGTTCTGTAAATAAGATATCAGCGCATGAAGTTAGAGTGCTGTCCACTTCTTGGGCCTATTCTAACAGTGTAGCCATTACTGATCTCATGAAAGCTGCGTACTGGACACAGCCTTCTACATTCACTAAGTTTTACCTTAGAAATATAGAGTCCATCTCCGGTGACCTTAGGTGTTTAGGTCCTTTATCTGTTGCTCAGAATGTTGTCCACTAAAGGATTACAGCTATAGTTATTTAGGTTTTCCGTTCCAGCAGTGACACTGTTCTGCTGCCCCCTTCGTTCTGCAGTTATGTGACCCTGAACAAAGGGAAGAGGGGGTGTCACTGTTTTCCCTTAATATCATCTGGCTTTATAGTGAAAAGCAAGGGAAGACCTCCTCTGGTGTCAGTAGTTCCGAGTCAGTACTGGAATGGTTTTAATGTGTAGCTCAGTGGAAGCAATTATTATGTCATTTATGTAATATTTTTAAAGTGTAGCTCGGTGTGAAGCATTTGAATATGTCACGTGTCAAACGAGCATTAATATACAATCCTCGGACACTTTTAAATGAGTATAAAGAGTCTCATTCTCTGGACTATCTTTATATATTGGCTTCCCTTCACGGAATTAGCATAATGGGTTATGCTGGCATTAAAATGGAGATTTATATATTGTGTAGTAATGCTCAGTTACATTGTTGGTGTAATGTCTTTCTTATTTAAATAAATATGAAAGACATATGTAATTCCATTCTCTCCTATTCTCCTGTAGGAGATATTCTTTAAGAAGTGATTGAGTAACTGGATTTTCCTTTATGTCCTGTGCCCTCCAACCTATTTACTATTCAGCTAAGTCTGGGCCATTGGTCATTGTGTAAAAATATTTTAAATTCTTAGTGATTTGTATATTTTTATACTTACCAATGGCCCAGACAGGGACGGCCCTCCAATGAGTGGGCACTCATACCTCCCCGCTGGTTATAACATTTAGCAGGCACAGTAGAAGGCATGATATTTGCCGGCAATTTCGGTGCTTCCTGGACACTGCGCATGCGCAGATATCAAATGTATGGAGGACCACATAGGACATGAAATTTTCGGTTTTACTTGCAAATTTTGGGGATTGGGGGACAAAATTTGTGTTTGGCCCTGGATAATTTTGAGTTAGCACCAGCTGAGTCTGGGCCATTGGTAAGTATAAAAATATACAAATTACTATGAATTTATAATTTTTAACATTTTTGGCAATGGGAAAATGTTGAGTCATCATCTGTCTTGTACTTCATATGCATGTTTAGGTTCATGCCTAGATGAGAATATCCCATTACATGCATGGTGATGGTCGACTGCCCACAGTGGCTGTCACAGTAGCCATATTTGATTTCTTCAGTTCAAGCTACAGATTGCATTTATGCATCAATTTTCTTTAAACTCAGCAAGGTAACAGTATGATGAGTACATGTGAATGTCCTATTTTGGTCATAGTTGGCTGTCCAGAATGCCTGCCACGGTGGTCGTGGCCATCTTGGATTTCTTCAGCACTGGCTGCTGTTCACATTTATGAATCAGTTTTCTTGAAACATCGGCAGGGTAACCTTGCATGCTTGAGTGAGTGAGTGAGTACAACCTATTTGGTAGAATGATTTCTTCAGAGCAGTCTGGTTGCATTTATGCAGCAATATTCTTGAAATGTGACAAGATGATTAAGATGAGAATGCACTGCCAATGTTGGTCATGGTTGATCACACACAATGGCTACCACCTGCAATGGCGACCACAACAGCCATCTTGTTTCACTTCAGCACAGCCTACAGGTTGCATTTATCTTATTCTCCTGGTCTCCTGTCTTCTCACCACTACCTTGTCCGTCTGATGACTTGAATACAAATCCCCCTATCTCTCTGCTTTTTGGCATACTAATAGACAGCCACTTGAACTTGACTGTCTATATTTTTCAGATTCTTGTGACATTGGGGTTGTCTGTGGGTGTGTTTTGAGAGAGGGTCTCATTCATCCCTCAAGCATTGTATGACCTGGGACTGACACCAAATGAGTCGTAACTCTATGAAGACTTAAAATATGGGTCATGGTCAGTGAAGTAACCCAGGGGTCATTGAATGCAATTTTCAGAATTGCTGGAAATCACATTTTATGACCACCTAATGCATTCCAGAGGTTCATACATGTTTTTTGACCCTCAAAAAGGTTGGCAGGTCCAAACATTTTGAAAGTGTACCGTGTTCCTATCTCCAGTGTGGATTAACCTATGGGCTTGGAACAAACACCAAATGAGTCAAAACTCAATGGTGATTCAAAATGTGGGTCACTGAGGTCACCCAGGGTTCAGTGAGTACTTTTTGCAGAATTGAGTTTTAAAAACAAATTGATGAAAAAGAGAAATCGATTAATTTATAGGATTTGATTGTTACTGGGCCTCTGTGACCTGTGTTGCTCCTCTGCTTCATCCTAATTTGGCATTGGTGCTGGTTAAAATGTCCACAAATCAAATGTGCCCTGAGAATTTTGATCATACGACCCCAAAACATCCTCAAGTGTGGGTAAAAATGTCCATAAGAGTTGGTCAAAACATGCACAACATTTGGTCAAAATGCCCAAACATTAAGTGAAAACATCCCCTCAAGGATTTGGCAACAATTCTTGTGATATTAATGCATCACAAAATTGTGTTACCATGAGTAACTAAAAAGGTTACCATTAGAAAATATATATAGCACTTTCTAGATTAATAAAACAGGGTTTGTTTAGTTTAACTGTTCTTGATGCAAAAGTAGACATTGGTGATGAAAGTAACATGATTTTTAGCTCAACTTTGGTGAAGCCAACTTTGAGGTATTGTCATGGCCCATCCGTCCGTCTGTTGCGACGTCAACACGGCTTGGGCTAGAGGCCGTATTTATGAATAGATTTTTACGAAACTTCTTGAGTACCTTTGTTATCACCGTAGGACGAGAATGGGTGTTTTGGGGTCCGGTCCGAAATTCAAGATGGCCGCTGGCAGCCATTTTTACAAAATTAGGTGCAATCAGATTTTTGCGCAGAACTTCCATATGAAAGCACTGATTTGAATAATTTTTTGTGTGAATGTTTAGTACCATGGGATACATCACATATAATACAGGTTTTTTTCTTGTGCGTAAATTATGCAAATTAGACTAACTTTGATTTATTTAGTGTTACTTTCAGCACTGTAAGTGCAAATGCCAATACGGCTCGGGCTAGAGGCCGTATTTATGAATCGATCTTTACGAAACTTCTTGGGTGCTTTTGTTATCACCGTGGGACGAGAATGAGTGTTTTGGGGTCCGGTCCAAAATTCAAGATGGCCGCTGGCAGCCATTTTTACAAAATTAGGTGCAATCAGATTTTTGTGCAGAACTTCCATATGATAGCACTGATTTGAATAATTTTTTGTGTAAATGTTTAGTACCATGGGATACATCACATATAATACAGGGTTTTTTTCTCGTGCAGAAATTATGCAAATTAGATGAACTTTGATTTTTTCAGTGCAACTTACACACAGTTATTACACAAGTCAATACGGCTAGGGGCTGTATTTATGAACCGATCTGGGACTCGAAGATTTCTTTTCTAGTTTAGCATCTAACTGTCACCCACCGTTACAATACCTTACCTAGACATTTGTTACAGGTTACGGTCAGCATTTATGTACAGACCATTACAATACTTTATATCTACCTTTGTTATCAGGTCATTACCTAGATGTTTGTCAAAGTCAAGCTGAGCTATTGCCTTCACTTCTCATCCATCGACATACGTACGTACGTCCAGGCATCCACAATTTCCTTTGGCACACCTTACAGGTCGCATTTATGATCAGATCACTCTAAAACTTAGTATGCTTGTTTGGGGTGACCTCTAGATGGGAGCTATCGATTTTCTTCAATTTCCATCAAAAAATGTTGCCGCGGCCAACATTCTTAGAACTTAGTTTAATCAGACCTCAATATTTTCCTTTGGCACACCCTACATGGCACATTTATGATCGGATTGCTTTGAAACCTGGCATGCTTGTTTGGGGCGACCTCTAGATGGGAGCTACCGATTTTCTTCCATTTCCGTCAAAAAGTGTTGCCGCGGCCAATGTTCTTAGAACTTAGTTCAGCCAGACCTCAATATTTCCCTTTGGCACACCCTACCGGGCACATTTATGATCAGATTGCTTTGAAACCTGGCATGCTTGTTTGGGGTGACTCTAGATGGGAGCTATCTATTTTCTTCCATTTCCGTAAAAAAATGTTGCCGCAGCCAACGTTCTTAGAACTTAGTTTAGTCAGACCTCAATATTTCCCTTTGGCACACCCTACAGGGCACATTTTTGATCGGATTGCTTTGAAACCTGGCATGCTTGTTTGGGGTGACCTCTAGATGGGAGCTATTGATTTTCTTCTATTTCCATCAAAAAATGTTGCCGCGGCCAACATTCTTAGAACTTGGTTTAGTCAGACCTCAATATTTCCCTTTGGCACACCCTACAGGGCACATTTATGATTGGATTGCTTTGAAACCTGGCATGCTTGTTTGGGGTGACCTCTAGATGGGAGCTATCGATTTTCTTCCATTTCCGTCCGTCAAAAAAAGTTGCCGCTGGCAACGATCTTTGAACTTAGTTTAGTCAGGCATCAATATATTCCTTTGGCATGCCCTACAGGGCACATTTATGATCAGATCGGTTTGAAACTTTGTATACTTGTTTGGGGTTACCTCTAGATGGGAGCTATCGATTTTCTTTGATTTCCGTCAATAAATGTTGCCACTGGCAATGACCTTCGTTGAACTTAGTAAAAACTTAGTGCAGTTAAGCATCAATATTTCCCTTTGACACACCCTGCAGGGCACATTTATGATTGGATCACTTTCAAACTTGGTTTGCTTGTGTGGGGTGACATCTATATGGGAGCTGTCGATTATCTTCCATTTCTGTCAAAAAATGTTGTCGTTTCGTCAGACCTCAATATTTCCTTTTAACACACCCTTCAGGGCACATTTATGATCGGATCACTTTGAAACTCGGTATGTGTGTTCAGGGTGACCTCTAGATGTGAGCTATTGCTTTTTTTCATTTCCATAAAAAATTATTGTCGTTATCACCAGCCTTTGAACTTACTGCATTTGTGCATCAACTTATGCCTTTTGCACTCTCTGCAGGGTATATTTATGAATTTCCATAAAAAAAAAAAAAATTGCCACAAGCAATGACCTTCCACTTAGTGCATTTGTGCATTAACATCTTCCTTTGGCATGCCTCAGAGGGCACATTCATTATCATGTTGTTTTGAAACTTTGTATGCTTATGCAGGGTGACAAAAATAGGAGCTATTGATTTTCTTTTCATTTCCACCAAAAACTATTGCTGTTAGCAACAATCTTTGAATTTATTGCATTTGTTCATCAACATTCTTCATTGACATGGCCTACAGGCCACAATTATCATAGGATTGTTTTTGAACTTGGTGTGCTCATTAGGCGAGACCTTTAGATAAGAGCTATTGATTAGCATTTATTTCTGTGAAAAAAGTTGCCATTTACAAGAACCTCTGAACATACTGCATTTGTGTATCAACATTCTTCCTTTAGTTTACATTTAAAAATGCATGGATTACTCTGACTTTGTGCACACACAATGCTGTTATGTTGAAATTTCATCAAATAACATTAGTACCAATGATCTTCAATTTTGCCATTTCATTTATAACTTACCAATTTCAAGTTTGTCAAGTTGAGCTACAGTGTCATTGACACATTCATTTAAAATGTGGGATTTTTCTCTTGATGGTCGGAGAGTGAGGAGGTGGGGGTGGAGAATTGCACAAATTTTTGTTTTCCAACTGCACTGCACTAAGCATCTTGTAAATTCTCTTGTTAACTCTTCACCTAACCTGACAAGAAGGTGGCATTTTTGAATAACAGGAAATTTTCAGTTTTTTCCTCTTAACCCCAAAGAAGGCCCAGGCATGTCAACTGGTATGTGTACCAGTACAATACTGCTGGTTCTCTCATGCTTCAACCGGTACTGGTACTGAAGTTTTTGTCCAGCCAGTACCGGGACACAATTATTTTGGGGGGAAACTCCTAATTGAACGAGGGAATACGGGGTGATAATTGTTTCTGGCACACTTGCATGACATAGTTTCAACTTATTTGTGAATGAGCCTATCAAAACACTAAGGTGCATGTTAGTGCTGAAACGGTTAGCCGGATAACCGGTTTGAAACCGGTTATCGGCATAACTGGTTGAAAAAGCTGTCAACCGGATAACCTCTATACCTATAGTTGACAGGATGCCGTCGGGGAAAATAAATAGTATTTGGCCGCAAGACGTTATAATACTTTTGTCGACACAAGCATTGTTAAAAAGCTACTAAACATTTGTTGATTTACAGTGATGTGTAGTCGATGTATCATGAAAGGGTTAAAGTGTTAAATGTTGAAAGAACAGTTATTTTGGTCGCTTGGGATGTCAGGTCGCAGATAAATGTCTGTTACTTTGTATTAAACTACTAACAGTCGAGTGCACTGAAGGTTGTTTTCTGTGTGGGCAGCAGTGAGCATGTGCCTGTCAGGGTAACATTGTCTTCTACAGACAAATTTGACATTCTTCCCTTTGATGAGGTGTTGTTGATTGCAGATTATAATGCTGTAAAAAATCCCTCAGTGTGTGTAATGGTGCGTTCAAAATAAATTGACTGTTTGGTACTTTACAAACATATTTCAGAAAAAAAGTGTTTCGATTTTATTGAACTGTTTAAAAGTATGAACGTATGTCATAAAAAACCTATTTTAAAATCTAGCATTGTAAAATTCATTTTTCAATTGTCAATGTCGGAACAGGGGCTCTTGGTCAATGGGGCATATAATAATTTCTTACCACACCCCTTTCATGACTCACAACATATTCCCGCCAGAAATTTCAGTTCCTGGAATAGACAAATGTAATTTGTGAATGTGGAACTGTTTGTGACTTTTGTCTCAGCAGTGAACATAAAAAGATATTCAAAAAATTAGGATTATATATTCACTCTTTGATCATATCAAATTCAAGCCACTAAAGGTAAGAGGCTCTTTGCTAATACAGTTAACTAATAACTATGCCTAACAACAATTTACTAACTGGTTGGAAAATTCTTAACTAATATCAGTGACATTTGTCCCTCACTTCAAATGCGTGCCTGTGGGAACAAATTGCATACACAATTTTTGTTTCAGGTGTGCTGCATGTCGTGCGCTTGTGATTTTCAAACGGCAAGGCCTGTTTTTGTGTCCGGGCAATGCAAGGTGACCACAGTTACGATGTATCATCACTATTATGTGGGACCATTGCAGTCATATAAATTGTTGACGATTGTTTGCACATTGGCGATTCCCATTGGCACTCGATGGTGTTCGTTTGTATACGTTTTGCGGCACTCGATGGTGTTCGTTTGTATACGTTTTGCGAAAGTCAGGTGGCAGTATTTTTAACTGTTTTTCTTGCCATTCCTTACTGGTTTTGCATCATAGACAATGCAATAATACCAGCGGTTAAAATTAACGGTTGTCTGGTTGAAATCCGATTATGACTGACAGTTGGCCGGTTACAAAAATGGGTCAACCGTTTCAGCACTAGCATGTTGTGTCTGCACCACAACCTTGATTAGGCTGACCATTTTGACTTTTCAAATGTGGCATCAAAGACAATGAAAGCACAGTCACCAGCTATTTCAAAGAAATGATTCTGTGGCGACATCAAAGTCATCATGAAGCACGATCTTGTGCTTTATGATTACTTTGATGTTGCCGTAGAATAATTAGGACAATGCAATTTTTGTCTTTGCGATCTTGGGGACTGGGGCTGTTTCAGTGCAAATTTCTCCCACCTGATTGTGGTATGTCACCCAATTGTTGATTTGTCCCGGTACCGGTTATCTTGGTTTTGGCAGTACTTTGACATGCCTATAAAGGCCTATTTCTGACTTCTAAGACTCCAGAAAAGGTACCCTTAACCAAACTTGTCCGGGCGCTTGAGGGTTAAAATATAGCTAATGATCCCTCACTAGAATGAGCCGAACAAGCTTGTTCCAGTGAGGAGTCATGAGCCATATTTTTTATGCAAAAACTGAATATATAATAAAATGTGAAAGATGAATTTTGTGGATAAGGCATTGAGATATATGGTTATTATGATTGCTGGGATTTTTACTCCAAAATTAATAATTATGTTGACACTGTTATTAGGCAGGTGGGAGGACTGTGGTAAACTAGCTGTTTTATTGGAAAAATAGAACCCCTCACCAATACTTGGGGTGGAGGTCCTCTAAAATGGGCAACATGGGTATAAAAGATTGACTAGTCTTTACTTTATATCCATGTTGTGGTCATGATTAACCACTGTGCAGACATATGTGATCTTAAACATCAATAAATAACCAAATAAACTTCTTTTAAATGTTAGCGATTTGAATGCAAATCTCAGTAGCAGTGAAAGAGTTCATATACACTTTTTATGTGTACCCATACTATGTATGGTACACATAATGCCGGCATCCGGGGTGACCATCCATCGTTCGTCCATCCTTTGTCCATCCATCTGTCCGTCTGGCATCCGTATCCATTTCTTTGTCATTCGATAACTTGAAAAATATTGCTTGGATTGTCAAGTTACTTTATATTTGTGTTCAGGTTACTGATGTGCCAAGCTGTATAGTTTTTGGTGTAAATCGAATAATTTGATCCTGAGATATTAACCCTTTATCCTTCAAATTGAAAATTCCTCCAATCCCTTTGGCATTCGATAACTTGAAAAATATTGCTTGGATTGTCTAGTTACTTTATATTTGTGTTCAGGTTACTGATTTGCCGAGCTCTATAGTTTTTGGTGTAAATCTGATGATTTGATCCCGAGATATTAACCCTTTATCCTTCAAATTGAAAATTCCTCCAATCTCTTTGGCATTCGATAACTTGAAAAATATTGCTTGGATTGTCAAGTTACTTTATATTTGTGTTCATGTTACTGATGGGCTGAGCTATATAGTTTTTGGTGTAAATCTGTTATTTTGATCCTGAGATATTAACCCTTTATCCTTCAAATTGAAAATTCCTCCAATCTCTTTGGCTTCGATAACTTGAAAAATATTGCTTGGATTGTCAAGTTACTTTATATTTGTGTTCAGGTTACTGATGTGTCGAGCTGTATAGTTTTTGGTGTAAATCTGTTATTTTGATCCTGAGATATTAACCCTTTATCCTTCAAATTGAAAATTCCTCCAATCCCTTTGGCATTCAATGACTTGAAAAATATTGCTTGGATTGTCAAGTTACTTTATATTTGTGTTCAGGTTACTGATGTGCCAAGCTGTATAGGTTTTGGTGTAAATCTGATAATTTAATCCTGAGATATTAACCCTTTATCCTTCAAATTGAAAATTCCTCCAATCCCTTTGGCATGAGATAACTTGAAAAATATTGCTTGGATTGTCAAGTTACTTTATAATTGTGTTCAGGTTACTGATGTGCTGAGCTGTATAGTTTTTGGTGTAAATCTGATAATTTGAGCCAGAGATATTAACCCTCTTTATCCTTCAAATTGAAAATTCCTCCAATCCCTTTGGCATTCAATGACTTGAAAAATATTGCTTGGATTGTCAAGTTACTTTATATTTGTGTTCAGGTTACTGATGTGCCAAGCTGTATAGGTTTTGGTGTAAATCTGATAATTTAATCCTGAGATATTAACCCTTTATCCTTCAAATTGAAAATTCCTCCAATCCCTTTGGCATGAGATAACTTGAAAAATATTGCTTGGATTGTCAAGTTACTTTATAATTGTGTTCAGGTTACTGATGTGCTGAGCTGTATAGTTTTTGGTGTAAATCTGATAATTTGAGCCAGAGATATTAACGCTCTTTATCCTTCAAATTGAAAATTCCTCCAATCCCTTTGGCATGAGATAACTCAAAAAATATCAATCCGATTGTCATGTTACTTTATATATTTATTCAGGTTACTGATGTGCTGTGCTGTATAGTTTTTTATGTAAATCTGATTAATTTGATCTGGAGATATTAACCCCTTATCCATTAAATTTGACACTCCTCCAATCCATTTCTATATGTAACCATACCTTGTATGGTGTACATTATGTCAGCATCCGTGGTGGCCCTCCGTCATACTGCTTTCTACTAATTGTGCATATGGGTACACATCTGACGATTTCATCGGCCTATTTTTAAAAAATAATGGAACAAAACAAAACCTATAAAATTTCACTCCATTTCAACGATCAGAATTCCTGTGAATAATTGACAGTTATTGAAGAGATAGTTTTATTTCAATTTTCAGGAGGATAGCAGAAGGCTTAGACGAATGTTTACCCAATTTAGAAACAGTTGTACTTACAAACAATGGGTTACAAGAACTGGGAGATCTGGATGCACTGTCAGCTGTTAAAAATATCAGATATCTCAGGTATTTTTTCAACCCACTTGTACAAAGGAGTGGTGTACATAGTAGTCACTTTGTTTGCTTATCCTTCCATCTGTTTGTCCATGTATTTGTCCACATCCATCCATCCTGATTGCTTCCAGACAACAAATTTGGTCCTGGAGAATTCCCCCTCCAATATGTGCCCATCTGGATATGTGCCTCCCGAACATCATGACCCCCTCCCCCCCCCCCTGAAGTTATCAACAATTACAGATGTGCCCCTCCAACAAGTGCAAAATAGTGTCATAGAAGAGATTTTCAGGTGAAAAAAGTGGTGATGAGGCAGATTTTCTGTGACGAGAGAGGTGCCTGAGAAACAAGAATTTTTTTTTAATAGCCTTATTTCCAAGTATTTATTTATTGGTATTTAAGGTCACCTATTTCTGCACAATGGTTAATCATGACCACGACAGTTTTACAGGGGGAGAAAGCCAGACCACCTGGAGAGAACCACCAAGCAACAGCTAGCAACTGTCTGCTCCCCAACATACTAACTTCACACAAGCAGAGTTAGCATTGGTTAAAGACAGGTTCATCATTGATGTGCAGTATTCCTTAGTACACAATGTCACCGAGCCACCACGTGGGCAATGGGGAATGAAGTGTCTTGCCCAAGGATACAATGCGTTTGCTGCAGGTGGGATTTGAACTGAGAACCTCTCGGCTTGCAGCCTGCACCTCTACCTACTGATCCACCTTTCCCCCATCTCCAAGTAATATACATGTATATTATATCTCAGGTGAATTCCCTCCCTCTGTTTGGCTTAGAGGTACTATACTATTCCTGATAGTTTTACCTATTGAGGGTTCTAAAAATAATTGTGCACTATTCCTGTGCACTATATACTTTCTAAAAATAGCTGGGGAATATTCTAGGTTGTTTGACTGATTGAACACAACACAATCTTTTAAGAGATTTTTCCTGTTTTTTTTTTATTTTTCTGTTTTAATTATTTTTAAGTTCAAGAATGAAAGTGCCTGTCTTGGGCAAGTTCTGTGACAACAGGTAGCATACTCAGGATTGGAATCCTGATGGGTAACAAGATTTTTCCATGGTTTGATATATAATATAATTATTCAGGGATGAGAGAGAGTGGTGTCTAAATTATCTTTTTATTTTTTTCCAATGTTCAAGTACTTTCTAGGGGCCCAGAATTTCAGTTTAAAAATTAAAGCCCTGTTGATGCCAGTGTCTGGCAAATACCATTCCTATGTAATACCGTTTCTGTAACACAGACAAGAGTTTACGTAAAGAAAATATTAATGTGATGGACAAGTGGACCTATGTGTACTGATTATTATTACGGAGGTTCATTTGACACATTTAACAGCCAGACTCATATACTGTTGGACAGCTGTAAAGGTGGAGGAAGTCGGAGTACCCTGAAAGAGCCACTGAGCTGTGACGAGCATCTATCAGACTCTCCAACTTACTAACCCTGAGCTTACTAACCCTGCACAAATAGAGTTAGCATCATTTTAAGGCAGGAGTGCCATCGACAAGCAATGTGCCTCAGTACATAATACCTCCACGATTAAGTGTCTGAAGTGTCTGAAGTCCAATGCTCTAACATGTGAGCCATGCACTCCCAATGTTGACACAAAAACAACCAGATGTATGAGACAGAAGTCAGGATAGAAGAAAGGATAGACACAGAATTGTTTTCAAACTTGTCTGAATCAATCACTAGCACTGGGAGATGGGGGTGGGGGGAAGGGGGTGGGTAACCATCATGTGATCTAGATTCCTTTAGCAAAGTCTATGTGCTATATTCATGAAGGGATTTCATTGTAACTTGGTAGGATGACTCGTTTTGGAATGATTTTACTGTAACATAACTTGGCAACTTTTGTTGACATACGTTAACTGTTAGGGCCACATAGCCCAGGTCTTAATTCTTTGGTACAGTCTGTACTCAAATTATTCTTATTGATAACATAGCATACAGGGAACAGAAATTAACATATTCTCAATTATCACAATTCTTGTCTTATTTTATAATCCTTTCATAAACATTGAACATTATCTTTTTCATCAGACACTACACACAGTTAAGTTAAGCTACAGTGTCATTGACACTTTCATTTTAGTTCATTACACTTAAGTTTCATGACATGGTTCCGATGAGGTATGGTGAGAAGTTTGGGATATGCTTTGTTATGCAGTGCTTTTTATTGTTCAACCTATAGCCTGTCTTTATTCTTGTCAAAAATGAAGTTGCGTGTAACAGTTCTTATGACCATTAGAGCTGAAACGGTTAAAAGTGTTTTCTCGATCTATTAATCACATAGATTACCTTGGTTAACCGATTAATCACTTGCCCTAATAAGTAGCTGAATAATTGCCATACCATTAATGATTTACAGCAGTAACCCATTACACAACATAATGGACAAACTGGCCAGTGCCATATACAAAAATCTCCATTCAAATTATTATGCGTCTGGCATCATTTAAACTGAGATTTACAAGCACAAATATCAGTGAGATGTAACTGATGTGAGGGCAAAACAAAGAATGGTAATTGCGAGACCTCCTTGACACTGCGCATGCGCAGTGGAGAAAAAGTATGGAGGACCATATAGGGGGGGGGGGAGGGGGTAAAATTTGTGTTTGGCCCTAAATATTTAAGAGTTAGCACCAGCTAAGTCTGGGTCATTGGTAAGTATAAAACATATATAAATTACTATAAATTTTTTAACTTTATTATGTTTTCAATATTTGTCTCAAAAACATAGCTTATGATCCCTTGAGCTCGCTCCAGTTAGGGGTCATAAGCTATGTTTTTTTATACTTTAACCCAATCGCCCAGACTAGCTGGTGCTAACTCAAATCTGTCTAGGGCCAATCACAAATTTTGCCCCCCAATCCCCAAAATTTGCATGCAAAACTGAAAATTAAAAGTCCTATCTGGCCCTCCATACATTTACTCTCCGTGCATGCGCAGACGTCAGGAAGTGACCGGAATTGGCGCAAACATCATTCTTTGTTTGGCCCTCAGTCAGATAACAACAAACTGACATCTGTGATTTTAAATCTCAGTTTTAATGATGCCAGACACAAATCAATGGTTAATTTGGTGGATCCAAGGACACATTTGGATGAAGGAAGGAAGAAACGGTGGTTTGAAACGTTCAGGACTGTAACTTTATAATTTTTATAAAAATTATTTCATGTTCCCCATTTTCGGGACATGGGTCTGACGTCATCATTCTTGCTAAAGATTTTTCCACTGTTTGTTAAGTATTCCTTCCCTATCCTTCCTTGAAGCCCCTCCAGTTAAATTCCCAAGCTTTTTGGCTTGTTTTATTGCATTTTTTTTTATAAATTTTTCGGGAGTTTGACTTGTTACACAGAATGTTTATTTTGTATATCCCCATGGTTACGCCCTCACCCTAGGGGTGTTTCAACGTTTTTGGTCATGCATCATACATCCGATGTATCGTTTTTTCTTCTGATGAAGATCTTGCTTTACATCGGATAGTTCAAAATCTGTTACTGACTTCGGGACTTTTTTTTATTATGCCTGGAGTCTTGTTTCTGTTTTTAGCTCAACTTTGGCGAAGCCAAATTTGAGCTTTTGTCATGGCCCTTCGTCTGTCTGTCCGTCTGTCCATCTGGCCATCTGTCTGTCTGTCCATACGTCAACAATTGGGTATGGCTCGGGCTAGAGGCCGTATTGATGAACCGATCTTTACGAAACTTCTTGGGTACCTTTGCTATGTCCATGGGACGAAAACGAGTGTTTTTGGGTGCGGTCCGAAATTCAAGATGGCTGCCAGCCGCCATTTTGTACCGAGGATGCAGAAATCTGTTTTTTGTACAGAACTTCCATATGAAAGCTCTGATTTGAATAATTTTTTGTATGAATGTTTAGTACCATGGGATACATCACATATAATACGGGTTTTTTTCTCGTGTGTAAATTGTGCAAATTAGACAAATTTTGATGTTTTTGGTGTTACTTTCAGCACTTTAAGTGCAAATGCCAATACGGCTCGGCTAGAGGCTGTATTTATGAACCGATCTTTACGAAACTCCTTGGGTACCTTTGGTATCACCGTGGGATGAGAACGAGTGTTTTTGGGTCCGGTCCAAAATTCAAGATTGCCGATGGCAGCCATTTTGTACAAGATTTTTGCACAGAACTTCCATATGAAAGCGCTGATTTGAATAATTTTTTCTCGTGCAGAAATTATGCAAATTAGATGAACTTTGATTTTTTCAGTGCGACTTACACACAGTAAGTACACATGTCAGTACGGCTCAGACTAGAGTCTGTATTTATGAACTGATCTTCACGAAATGTCTTGGGTACCTTTGTTGTCACCTTGGGACGAGAACGAGTGTTTCTGAGTGCGGTCTAAAATTCAAGATGGCTGCCAGTGGCCATTTTGTACCGAAATTAGGTCTGATCAGTTTTTTGTACACAACTTCTATACAGCTCAGACTAGAGGCCATATTTATGAACCAATCTTTACGAAACTTCTTGGGTACCTTTGTTATCACCATGGGATGAGAGCGAGTGTTTTTGGGTGTGGTCCAAAATTCAACATGGCCACCAGCAGCCATTTTGTACAAAAATTAGTGCAATCAGTCTTTTGTACAGAACTTCTGTATGAAAGTTCTGATTTGAATAAATTTTTGTATGAATGTTTAGTAACATGGAATACATCACATATTGTAAGGGTTTTTTTTTCGTGCAGAAATTATGCAAATTAGATGAACTTTGATTTATTCAGTGCTACTTACACAATGTAAATACGGCTCAGGGTAGAGGCTGTATTTATGAACCGATCTTCACAAAACTTTTTGGGTACCTTTGTTATCACCTTGGGACGAGAATGAGTGTTTCTGGGTACGGTCCAAAATTCAAGATGGCTGCCAGTGGCCATTTTGTACCGAAATTAGGTCCAATCAGTTTTTTGTCACAAGTTCTATACAGCTCGTATTTATGAACTGATCTTCACAAAACTTCTTGGGTACCTTTGTTTTCACCTTGGGACAGGAACGAGTGTGTTTTGGGGTGCCTTTGTTATCACTGTGCTATGAGAACAAATATTTTGGGGTTCAGTCAGACCCACTCTGGGACTCAAAGATTTTTTTCTAGTTTAGCATCTGACTGTCACCCACCTTTACAATACTTTACCTATACATTTGTTATAGGCAACGGTCAGTATTTATGTACAGACCGTTACAATACTTTATATGTACCTTTGTTATCAGGTCATTACCTAGATGTTTGTCATTGCTGTGTCACATACTATACATGTACATGTCTTTGTCTTGACAAGTTGAGCTACAGTGTCATTGACACTTTCATTTCTACTGACATTGTTTACATTGACAACGCTCTATTAATATATGTAGTTTCCTATTTATTATTATGGTAGGACTGTTGTAAGATACATTAAATATTCCGGTAGTGTAGCAAATAATTTTTTGGATAATAAAATAATTTTTGTCCACACTTAGGCTCTATCGAGATACATTTGGGCTCATCGTTCCCTTTGGGGACTTGGGCTCTTGTCAAAATTTTTCGAATACATTTTTGTGTTAATTATTTTTCGATTTATATTTAAAATGTTATTTATTACGTATCTTTTTCTAATATTTAATGTAAAGTTGGTGGGAGTCCGATCGACTTTATTTTACTTCATTATGAAAACATATTGCTCAAAATGCAAGGCGAGGAAGCCTTTCCTCTGATTTACATATTGATTGCCTTGCTTGTTGTCGATGTACTCCCACTAATTCTTGCTCAACATGTGTTGGATGGGATGACAAACGTTGGAGACAGGTGTCACGGTACGTTGTTAGTGGCCAAAGATTCATTCTTGTTTTTAGTTTCTATTTCAGAGGAACAAGGTCATGGTGATGTTTACATGATGCCTAGAGACAGTGTGCTGCCGTCGTCACATTCAGATAATTAAACAGAGCTAGCGGCAAAGGTGCTCATGAACATTGGTCAGAGCTATAAACCACAAACCAGTGGTTTCAGTTCCCTGCCTCCATCTAGCTCGACCGAAGCTTTACTCTGTCTGTGGGTATCGTGACACCGGGTGTGTCTGTTGCGGTCTAAGAGGTGAATTGGGTAGAGCGAGCACCTTAAAATATAAACAGGCTCACCCAGCGACTAGGGAACAGAAGAAGCAGCCGGCAAGTTCATTGGGAAGCTCGGCGAGATCTGAAAAGACCGCGAGCGAGAGAGCCCCCCTCTCTTTCCCAACAACATCTGGGGCCAGATGTGGTGATTAGAAACTTGGGTCAGTTGAAGCATACGTCCATGCCTCCCGTCCGGGACGCTTTGTTCAGTTCACAGCCGGCGTCAGTTACAATTTTGGCTTCTGCATCGGCATCTTCCAAGCACACATGACCGCACCTTAGCTACATGACTTCAGATATTCAGCCTACATCACCGAGAAGGGACCACTCATCATCAGGAAGTCGGACCATCCGGTAGCTAAGGAGACGTCCCGGGCGCAGCCGGCGGCCTAGTAACAGAAGACTGCTGCTCCTTGCTGTCACAGATTGCGCAGCTCATAGCAGCATCCCAGCAAGTGCAGAAGCATCCCGACAGCAGAACCTCAGCTGTCGGATGGTGCTGGGTCGGTCCAGTCATCTGCAAGTTCAGATGCCGCTGACCATGAATTTCAAATGATTCAATCGGATGATGAAAGGGATACGGAGGAGGATTACCCATCCCTTTTGGAACAACACATTGTTGCGATGGATTTAATCCATCAACACTACCCTGAATTTGTTTCCTGCGAATCAGAATGCTGCGACTACTAGGAAGAAACCGCTGGCGTCATTGGACGCTGACTTTATCTGGAGAAAGAAGGAGGTCCTGTTTTTTTCCGGTTCAGTCTAGTCAGGTGTCGCAGGCCTTCAGCCATTTAGACGACGCCATATTCAAACTTTCCAGTGGGAAGAAGAAAGGCGGTTTCTTGTCATCATCTTCCGTAATTTTACCATTTGTTGGACAACGTTCTTTTAAAAATAGTCGGGAAGATGTACAGAGAGTTCCTCTGCGGTTGGATGAGCAGGTTGAGGACCTAGTCATGTCCTTACCTTTGTCATTCACTATTCGCTCGAACACAATTGAGACAGCAATTTCTTCAATCAGAGCGAATTTAGACGCATTGTCTTACGCAGATCACCTTCAAGAGCTGTGGCCCAATGTCTCAATGGAAAGGAATTTGAGGACGTTCATACCTCTTCAAGAGTCCTTTCCAGGGCTATTATGTTTACCACGTATAACTCTGCCTTAACAGTGGCTAATTTGGAGTTAATCGGACGTGACGGAGCCCTTGTGTCGTCATCTTTAATAGATGACAAAGTGAAAAACTCTCTACGGGTCGCTCCGGTATCCGGACATTAAGTTTTTGACAATAAGCTTTCAGTGGTTTATGACCAGGCTACAAAGAAAGCGTCAATACTCTGCTCCTTAAGTCGGCATCTAATCAACCTGCAGCAGCAGTAAGGAGTAAGGGAGGACGTCCTAGACAGAAATCGCCTAAAGGGGACTCCTCGCGAGGGTATTGGAAACCCTTCTATAATTACTCTAGGGATCGTCAATACAGCGACCCAGGAAGGGGGCATAGGTCTGATCGAGACTACCGGTCAGACGCCCCCAAGTCGGCGGGTCGAGGCTCTTCGTGAGGGGGGATATGGTTTCTCCTCCAATAAGCCTCGCAGGTACTACAGGTGATGGTCAGGATCTCTATTGCTTTGAAGGTTATCAAGAATTGCATCAAACTGGATAACTATTACGGTCGGCCTAGGGCTATCTTTCCGAGCGAAACCACCACTAACATGATGTCTGTGATGAGAAATATGCATCAAATACTTGCATAAGAGAGTCTCTCCAATCGGAGGTAAAGGCTCTCTTGGAAGGGAAGCAATAGAGGTCATCGAGAACCAAGATTCTCTAGGATTCTACAGTCACCTGTTCCTCGTACCGAAGCCAGATAGCTCGTTCCGATCGGTAACAGACTTGAGCTGGATAACAAGTTTATCATGGCTCTAAAAGTTTATTTATGGTAATCATTCAGTCGGTAAAAGTGAGCGTTCAAGTGATCGACTATGCAACAAGCATAGATCTAAGGATCCATACTTTCATGTCCTGGTATATCCGGCATTCAGAAAGTACCTATGGTTCGCCATTCAAGGGATAGTATATCAGTTCCGAGCGAGGTGCTTCGGTCTGAATCTAGTGCCCTGGGCGTTCACTCGAATATTGATCTTGGTAATGTCTTACTTCGGAGCTCATTCGTCTGCGGTAACGTTGGCTTACTTGGACGATTTTCTTCAGAGATACGGCATCAACTGCTGTTCAGAACGATGTTTGGAGTCTGCTTCTCTTGCTCCAACGTCTCGGCTTCATCGTAACGAAAAGAAGTCAGAGCTAGCTCCGTCCAAGTCGTTTATTCACTTGGGAGTGAGCTTCAAGACTCACAGTAATCTGATTCGTCTGCCATTACCCAGAGCTAAATTAGTCAGTTGTTATGCTCACTTTTGTCTACACTCACGCATTAACAGCGAGGGAATTTATACGACTGATGTGTTGTGCGGAGCGGCTGCGGATCTTATTCCGATGGGTCGCTTGCGCACACGTCCCCTCCAGATATTCTTTAACCAGAACTGGTATGTGAAGATGCATTCCCTCGAGACCAGTATTGTTTTAATGGATCTAGTAAACAAATGGTCCAGATTTGGGCAGATATCCAGTGGTTAACTCGGGGAGTTCCGCTGCAGCTGCCAGATCCGGCTTTCATGATTATGACGGATGCGAGTCAACAGGTTGGGGCACGTCCCTGATCCCAACAGACTCGAAATGCCAGGGTCTTTGGGACCCTCAGTTCCTGGATAAGCACATAAACATCAAAGAAATTATGTTAATTTGGTTAGCGCTACAACAAAGGCTCATTATAGCGGACGTGCATATTCAGATATTGTCGTACAACTCGACAGTGGTAGCATACATCAGGAACCAGGGTGGCACCCGTTGATTTCCGTTATGCCATCTAACAGAGAAGATTTTCCTATTAAGTCATGTATCATCATGTTCATCTTTCTATCCGTCATATACCGAGTCATCTGAACGTTCCAGCAGACTCGCTCCTCGGAAAGGTCGTTGCAATTGGAATGGACGTTTAACAAGCGAGTATTTGGACAGTTTTGCAACCAGTGGGATCGCCCCATGATAGAGCAGTTTGCGACACACCGGAACAATCAGTTACCGTCGTTTGTGTCACCATGCCCAGACCATTGAGCGCAAGCAGTAGACGCTCTGCCGATCTCATGGGGATAGATGATAGGATACGCATATCCTCCATTTCATTTGATTCAGTAGATTATGTTTAAGATCAAACAGTCTCGTTGTGAATCCTAATAGTAGCACATCTGTCGTCATAGAAACCTTGGATCAGATTTCTTAAGTGTCTGTTATGGGACGCTTCCTCCATGAGAGGACCTTCTTTATTAGGGGAAGTTTTTGTTCTTCACGTCCTTCTCTGCCTGTAGTGGCATTATGGAGTCGGTTAGACGTGAGGGAACCATTGCGGTTTCTATATTATTTGATGACTAACACAGGAACGATTTAGTAATGCAGGTGAGGAGATTTCGATAGGACTTCGATTCCCCCCCTCCCCCCCCCCTCCCCCCCCCCCCCCCCCCCCCCCCCCCCCCCCCCCCCCGGCTGGCCAATTGGGCTAAAATTTCATCTGTGCGGGTATACTGACCCATCGATCATTTTGACTTTATCGGGGTGCTCGTGCAGGGTGACCTTGACCCTGAAATTGGTGACCTTAAGCTTTTATTTCGAAAACGGCTGGGCCGATAGGGCTAAAATTTCATATGAGCGGGTATATTGACACATAGATCATTTTGACTTTATCGGGGTGCCCAAGCGGGGTGACCTTGTGACCTTGAAATTGGTGATAACGATCTTCTCTCGTGCAACACCGGGTATCACCCGCTAGTATTTTATATCACCGGTTTTCAACGTATCTGTGTATGCCGCCTGGGGTGTACGTTATATAGCAGGCAATATTAATTACAGGGATCGTCGCTATAGCCTTGACTTCTGAGGTGGCATTAAGCACCATTTATTAATTTTGGATTAATACCTGAGTGCCTGTTCGACGAGTATTTATATTATTTTTTGGTACCGCTCTTACTGATTCCAGAGCTCTCCCCTCTTTGGTGGGGCAAAATTTGTGTTTGGCCCTAGATATTTTTGAGTTGGCACCAGCTGGTCTGGGCCATTGGTAAGTATAAAAAATATACAAATTACTATGAATTTATCATTTTTGAGATAAAAATGGGAAATTTTTAGTAATTCAAGAACTTATTGTGCAAGTATCTTCTGCTACCCACATTTTGTAAAGAGTTAAGAATGAACATATTCAGCAACTGATACAGTATAATGGTCATACAAGTGAACAAGTATATCAGCAAGTAACTTGCATGCTTTACTCTGTCTCATATAATTGATGTGAGTTAGTGTGACAATGTTTGCCTGTTTTGGAGTAAGTTTGTTCCTTTGTTAACCCATATTAATACAGTAGTTCAAAAGTAATGGTTAATTGATCAATTACTTTTTTTGATAAATCAAGACGTTGATCATTGGTTAACCAATTAATCGGTTATCCATTTCAGCTCTAATGACTATTTACATCTTTCATTTGTAGCCTGCTGAGAAATCCTGTCACATCAAAGAAACATTACAGATCATATGTCATCCACAAAATACCACAGCTCCGAGTTCTAGATTTTCAGAGAATAAAAATGAAGGTTCAGTATTTACACTCTTACCATAATTCTAAACCCTCTGCACACTAATGTTAGAATGTTAAAATTTCAAGAAGCAAATTTTTCCCATTATACAACTTGGATTTTAACCAATTCAGTCTTGTTTGACAAAGCTCAACAAGCTGTATCAAACAAGGTTGAGCTCATTAAATTGTAGATTGGTTTATTTTTGCATCAGTCTGCATAGTGTTTAATATCTGCAAATCTGCTTTCTTTGTTCTGTTGTATTTTTATTCCAAGGCTTATAAGATTGCTTACCAGCAAGAGTTGAAGTATCCTTTTCTGAACAATCATTCTCAACCAACATTTTCCATTTTTGCTTCCGAAACATAGTATATGTCCCCAAACTGAAATGTGTTTGGTAACTTTATTTCAGTGAGGGGTTATTTGTTGTGTTTTATGATGCAAAAAATAAATCTCAGTTTGTGTATATATGGTTGATGGATTTGACTGATTCAGTATCAGAGTTACTGTGACTCCTGGAATCCATTGATAAGCGTGCAATTTAGAAATCAGTTGGCTTTGACCTGGGAAGTCCATAAACATTGGAATCTTCCTGGAAAACCCTTGAAATATGAGATATCAAGCGATCAGGAGAGTTTCATTTCTGTACAATTTAGTTTAAACAATATTTATTCAAAGAAAATGCTGTATATTACAAAACTGAACAACAACAAAAAAGTAACAGCACAAGGCACTGCATATATATATAACATATATTTAACACTAAACAAATTGCTAATTGAAGGAGGGATTTGACAGGAAGCTTCTGGACAATTTAGTATGCTTCTCAGTGAGCTGAAAGTTGCTGCAATAGATCTTCTAAAAGAATATCGACCAAATAGAATGAGATTAGTGGATTAAATTGGGGGCATGATTATTAACCCGTTACCCAATGCAGACGACATCAAAATTTATTATATTTTTATACTGTACCAATGACCCAGACATAGCTGGTGCTAACTCTTAAAAATATAGGGCCAAACACAAATTTTGCCCCCCAATCCCCAAAATTTGCATCTAAAACCAAAGAAATCATGTCCTGAATGGCCCTCCATACTTCACCTCTACTGCGCATGCGCAGTGTCAAGGACGTCCCGAAATTGACGCCATTAATCATTCTTTGTTTGGCCCTTCATCAGTTAACATCTGACTGATCTTTGTGCTTGTAAATCTCAGTTTAAATGATGCCAGACACATAAATATTAGTGAAATGGTGATTCTAAGGAGGATATAGAAGGAGGAGAGGAAAAATGAGTGACAGAAAATAATCAGGGCTGTAACTTAAATTTTTTTTAATGAAATTATGTTAAGTTACCTATTTTCGAGGCAACAGCCTGTTGTGGTCATTCTTGTTATTAAGTTACACTGCTTGTTCAGTGTTTTCCTCTCTCCCTTTCCTTTAAGTCCCCTCTTGCTATTCTCTCATGCTTTTGGCATATTTTCTGTAATATTATTACTAAAATTTCTTGGGAGTTTTAGCTGGATAACAGAATGTATTCTGTTCTTTTCCCCATGTTTACGTCTTCACCTATGGGTGGTTAGGCGTAGTGTTCTGCATCTACCATCTGATGTTCTGCAGTTTCTTCCCTGGAAGTCTCTGTTTTGCATCAGATAGTGTATTATTGGTAACTGATTTCGGGCCAGGGTGCCTGGAGTCTTGATCTAGTGTTTTTACACTTATTGTTTACATTTCCAACAGCCCTCTGTGTGAGGGGGGATTTCTTGAAAATAATATCTTGATGTTAATTTAATCATAACTAGATACATTCTTATTGTTTGTAAGTGTTGCATAAATTGTTTAAAATATTTTTAGAATTTTTGTCCACACTTAGGCTTGGGATCCATTGGGGCTCAACGTTACTTTTCAGAAACTTGGGCTGTTCTGAAAAAATATTTTTTCAAAAGTTTTTGATTCGATTATTTTTTCTATGTTAATGGACCTTGTTATTATGTTTTTTGATTGTCAGGGGTTGGTGCGAGTACTAGGACTTTGTTTTCTTTTCACAATGAAAGGATATTGTTCAATTGTAATAAGAGGAAATCTTCCTCTGACTTTCATAATCATTGTATAATGTAATCAGTGTACTTGCACTAACTCCAGTTCTGTATGTGTTGATTTCGATGACAACATGGGAAGCGTGTGTCACGGTATGTTAGTGGGGAATTGGCCATTCCGGTCCTTTCAAAGCAGGGTCACTCTACTTTATCAATCTCTATTTCAGACGATCATGATCAGGGTGATGTATCCGTGATGTCTTCCAAAAAGTGTGCCTCCGTCGTCACAATTAATGAAGAGCTAGCGGAAAAGTGCTCATGTAATACGTCAATTGCCTAAGAGGACCCTAGTAGGTTCGACGGCCTTTGACGTCCGCTAGCTCGCCCGGTGTAGCATCCATTCATCGAATGGTTCGGCAGCCGGGTTCGTCCGTTGCGGTCTAGAAAGGAGTTTTGGGTGATGCGAGCACTATAAAATAACCAAGTGCACACCCAGTGACGGCGGATTAGAGGGGAGAACGGAGGAAGCCTTTTAGTCCGGTTCATAGCTCGTCCAGGCCCATCCGGGCTGCGAGCGAGAGAGGCCCCTCTCTCGTACATCAACATCTGGCCCCAGATGTTGTGGTACAAAATGTCTCGCATTCGGAGCATACGTCCGCTGCTCGGGACGCTCCGTTATATAGACAGTCCGGAGAGACTGTAAATAAGGCTTCCTCATTCTCATGGCAGCGCACACGACCACACCTTGGCTATGTGACCTCCGATATCCAGTCAACTTCGCCAATCAGAGAATCCTCGGCGACCAGGTCACGCCATCCGATAGCCAGGGACACGAGGCCTGGAGACTCCGGACGTTCGCATAAGAAAGTATGCGGGAGTCAACGTACACGGAGCTTCCAGCGGCAAAGCATCGTAAGACCGCTTCTGCACAGGCCTCGGTGACGGACGTGCTATCCCAAATAGCACAACTTATTGCAGCATCCCAGCAACGACAGAATCTCTGTCGCATAATGTAATATCCGATGACGCTGGGTCGGGACTCTCCGCGGAAGCATCAGGTGCGGACGTCCGAAAATTTCATACGGTCCGACGGGATGCCGAAAGGGATTCGGAGGTTTTCGAGCTTTCCCTTTCGGAACAACATAAGCTGCTGTATATGTCATCCGACTTCATCTTCTAGAGGTTCTTCGTCGGACCAGAATGCTGCGATACCGGATAAGAAACTGATAGCGTCGGTGGACTTAGAAATTTTTGGTTCGGTTCAGGGACATCGTCCCTGAGTTCCGACACAGTCCAATAATGTCTCAGATACGTTCGATTTATTGAACGACGCTATATATATTTTTTATATGCTTGCTATGTACAGGCATGTCTGGTTTCTTGTTCGCAAAATTACTGAGATGTCTTTCAAAAGTGTGCCTCTGTCGTCATAGTTAATGAAGAGCTAGCGGCAATTAGTGCTCATGGATTACGTCAATCGCCTAAGAGGTCCCTAGTAGGATCGACGGAGTTGACATTCGCTAGCTCTTCCGGTGTAGCGTCCATTCATCGAATGGTTCGGCAGTCTGGTTCGTCCGTTGCGGTCTAGGAAGGAGATTTGGGTGATGCGAGCACTATAATAGACTTTAGTACACACCCAGTGACGACGGATTAGAGGAGAGATTGGAGGAAGCCTGTTAGTCCGGTTCCTAGCTCGTCCGGTCCGTCCGGGCGGCGAGCGAGAGAGGTCCCTCTCTCGTGCAACAACATATGGGACCGGATGTTGTGGTACAGACATTTCACTTTCGGAGCGTATGCCCGCCGCTCGGGACGCTCCGTTATATAGACAGTCCGAGTGACTGTCGATAATGCTTCCTCATCCTCACAGCAGCGCACACGACCGCACATTGGCTACGTGATCTCGAATATCCGGCCAGCTTCGTCATTCAGTGATTCCATGGCGAACAGGTCACGCCATCCGGTAGCCAAGGGACATGAGGCCTGCACACTCCGGTCGCTCGCATAATAGAAGTATGCACGGGGTAACGAACACGGAGCTTCCAGCGGCAATGCATCGTAAGTCCGCTTCTCCACAGGCCTCAGTGACGGACGTGCTATCCAAAATAGCACAGCTTATCGTAGCATCCCAGCAAACGACAGATTCTTGGTCGGATCAGGAATAATCCGACGGCGCTGGGTCGGTGCGCTCCGCTGTTGCATCAGGTACGGACGACCGAACACTTCATAGGGTCCGACAGGATGGCGAAAGGGATTCGGACGATTTCGAGCTTTCTCTTTCGGAACAACAGAAGCTGCCATACATTTCTTCCGGCATTATCTTCCAGAGGTTGTTCCGTCGGACTACATTGCTGCGATGCTGGATAAGAGACTAATAGCGTCATTGGACACGGAGTTTTGGATCAGTTCAGGTACATTGTCCCTGAGTTGCCGACGCAGTCCAATAATGTCTTTAGAACATTCGAATTATTGAACGACGCTATATATAAGCTTGCTATCAACATCCTAGTGTAGTTTCTTGTCCTCAATGCTCTATTCTGCCTTTCGTGAATTCTAGGAAATAATTGTTTATTGGCAGAACTGGGCTTACCGAGAGTTCCTTTGCGTCCAAGACGGCAAGATTGAAGACTGGGAATTATCTTTTTCGGCGTCTATGTCAATTCCAACCACGATGTTGGAAACGACAATGATGTATAATAGACTTAACTTAGACGCTTTATCATACGTACACCACCTTACTGAGACGTTATCATTACGTCTTCAAGAGAAAGAATTCCAGGATATGATCCTCAATGAGATTTCTTTCAGGGGCAGTAGTTTTTCCACGTATAACTCCGCCCTTCAGTGGCAACCTGGAGTTGGTTAGACGTGACGCAGCCCTAGCTACATCCACGCGCGTGGATAGTAAGGTGAAGAACTCTCTCAGAGTCGCTTCGGTCTCCGAGAAGCTTCTCTTCGACGGCAACCTTTCAGCAATCTTGAATTGCTCGATATACACGTTCTCTTGTCTATCAAGTGTAACAAGAGATTCAGACGTGGGCGAACATTCGGTGGTTGACTCAGAGAGTTCCACTGTAGTTGCCGGATCCAAGTTTTTCGCTTATGACGGATGCCAGTCAAACAGGTTGGGACACAATTTTGATCCCAACGGATTCGAAGTGCCAGGGTCTTTGGGTTCCGCAGTTTTTAGGCAAGCTCTTAACTTCCAAGGAAGAATATTATGTTGGCTTGCACTACGTCATTGGATGAATTTTATTCAGAAACGCATGTTCAATCCTGTCCGATAATACAACAGTAGTTGCGTATATCCGGAACCAGGGAGGCACTCATTCGGTTCCGTTATTGATTTTAACGGAAAGAATCCTTCTGTTTGTTATAGAACACCAAGTTCTGTTTCGGTTCGTCATATTCTCGGTCGTCAGATCGTATTAGCAGACTCCCTTTCACGTAAGGGTCGTTTGTTGCCGTCGGAATGGACTATCAACAAACAGGTATTCAATCAGATTTGCTATCAATGGGAGCGCCCAGTGATAAATTTATTTGTGACACAACTCTCCAATCAATTGTAGACGTATGTGTCACCGTGTCCGGATCCCCGAGCATATGTAGTTAACGCTCTATCGATCTAGTAGGACGCGATGTTAGGATATGCGTATCCTCCAGCACTGTTGATTCAGCAAGTATTGCTAGGATTATTCATTCACAATACAATTCTGTTGGTAGCATCTCTGTCTCCACAGAGACGGTGGATAAATTTACTTAGATGTCTGCTGTGGGGCTTACCGCGGAAACTTCCTCCACGAGAGGATCTTTTTTCGCTGGGGAAATCGTGTCAACTCTATCACAACCCGCAAGGTCTCAACCTTCACGTATTCCGTTGTGCGGTCCTTCTTGCATGGCAAGCATTGTACAGGACGAGCAGTGGACGCAATTCCTAACTGTAGAAGGACCTCCTCTTCGCTATACTATGCGGCTAAAGTGGAGGGTCTTCCGTCATTGGTGTAGGGATCTTTATGTTGATATTTTTGATCCCTTCATACCAGACATTGCAAACTTTCTAGTATACTTGTTTAACGAGATCATCTGCAGCCAGTTACTTTTAAAGGTTATAGGTCTATGTTATCTGATACCTATGCACACCATGATAGTTTACAATGGAGCCTAATGTCTCTTTATCTAAGTTAGTTTGAAACTTTTCGATAAGAGACCTAGAATCGTTAGATTAATTCCTATTCGGAATTTAGCTTGGGTTCTTATTAACTAAAGCAACCATTTGAACCCCTTGAGACAGTAGTTTCAAATTCTGGCCTTTTTAGGCAGCAATTCTCTTAGTCTTCTCTTCTGCTGAAGAGTCAGTGAGCTTCATGCACTATCGGTGGACGATTCTCACTTTCGTAGTATCGGAAACTCTATTACCTTTACTACTAATGTTGTATTTTTGGTTAAGAATCAGGCTCCTAATGATATCCGGAACCTATTGTTTTTAAGGTCCTTCCGTCTTCGAGCGGGCATAGGTCTTTACTCTGTCCGGATAGACCTTTATGTATTTATTAACAGATCTCAGTTATCAGTAGGACGTAAAGCTTCTTCTGGCTCTGATGCCTAATAGAAAGGTCATTACGGTCCATTCTATTACTTAATGCATTCAGTTAACTATCGGTACTGCTTAGGATAATCTATCCTTAACTCAGCAGTCTGTGCTTAAGATTTCGGCTCATGAAGTAAGAGCTCTTCTACATCTTGGGCTGACGTATAGTTTTGCTATTATAGATTAAGTAGGCTGCATATTGGTCTCAGCCATCCACATTCACGAATTTTTATCTCAGAAATATTGTATCCATTTCTGGAGGGCTGTATCTCCGAACATCAACTTTTAGAAAATTAATCTTGATGTTCAGCTTCACTGAAGTTAATTATGGGGCACACAAAGGGGAGCTTTTACTAATAAGAACTTCGCGAAAATCAGTGTGTGAATAGCATTGTTAGGTACAGATAACAAGAGAGTTTTAACACTATAAATATTTTATTACAAAGGGTTTTCAATATAATTATCATATATTTTTCACAAAAGAAGAATTGAAAAAAATTTAAAAAAATAAATAAATACAAAAAAATGAAAAAAAATAAAATAATTTTGTATTTAAAAAAAATGAAAATAAAATAATAATAAAGTTTTGTATTGAAGAAAATTGGAAAAAAAGAAATTAATAAACATATAATTATACAGCAACAATAAAGATACAACAACAATAAATTACAAAAAATATCAATACATTTTTAACCCAAGTGGAGTAATTCCGATGCTGAATCTACATATTCCATGGTTGTGATGGTTCCTCTCTGCAGTCTTTCTTTGAGCGTACGAATGCGACAGTCGATAGTCATGTACCTTTTTGCCCTTGGGCGGACGGTTCCCCCTGCTTCTCTCTGGAGTCGATTGATGTCAATTGCATTCTGTATGTCCAGGAAGGTCTTGATGATTGTAAAGATATTTGGGTGTGCGTGTTGAACCTTTTATTTAAGTTTACCATGCCAAGCTTCTAGGTTATTTGTTGTTCGTGGTCCATCTGTGTTGAAGTGGTTTCATGTAGCTCTGCCGCCAGCATCAACCCACTGTTCTGTAACATAATCAGTGAAAGGCAGGGTATCATGAGGAATTTCTGTTTCTTCCAAGGCTTCTAGTGTGTTGAACCACACTTCTTCTATGCTTTCTAGGGGTACTAATGGAAGAGCGGCTGCTCGGCGAATTAGTGTTCTAACATCTTTGTT
Organism: Pictodentalium vernedei; assembly: GCA_031216915.1. Lineage (NCBI taxonomy): Eukaryota > Metazoa > Mollusca > Scaphopoda > Dentaliida > Dentaliidae > Pictodentalium > Pictodentalium vernedei. The sequence goes on along the minus strand of CM062291.1, from coordinate 288,800,578 downwards.
GTCTCTATACAAAGTTTGAAGTACGGTAGTTTGTGCCTTTTTCCATATACATTGGGTAAAATGGAAGAAACAACCTTTTATGGTGACGTTTGGAAGAACCTGGCGTATGGCATTGTGGGCGGCTACTTCGAAGTCGGCAAATGCTGTTGTGGCGTTGAATGGTAGGTTCAGTGTCGTCATGTGTTCTTTGAGTAGAGTGAACATTCTGGCGTATATGCTCTGACTTTTGGAAGGAAGTAAGGCATAGACAACTGGAGTCATTGTACCATTTATCTGTGTATGGATAGAATATATCTGACGAAACATACGTGGACAGGTGTAAAAGGTTCCATCGCAGAAGAAGGTGTTGGCAGCTGAGAGATGTGTCAGGCTTTCTGTGGTGGCAAATGCGATGATACGGTCTGTTTGTTGGCTGTCGTCGAAAAGAAGAAATCGGTCACCAGTGGCTGTTTGTGTCCATCTTCCTTCTAGGCTGATGTCAGCAAGAGTCTCTGGAAGTTTAGGCGTTTACTTGCGGCGTGCTCTGTATAAAGTTGATCTTCTGGAGTTGAAGGTAGGGAGTCTCTGTACAATTATTTGGGTGTCGTCATCCCATTCTTGGTCTCGCAGCTTATTTAGTTCTTCTTCATAGATAGATGGTATTGGCCTTACGTCTTCCATGCAGCGTCGGTCGATTTGATTAAGTATCTGTTTTGTGATGACTCCAGTGTGGTCAGCGGGGTGATTGTGCTGTTGTCTTCCGAAACTTACTGGTATGTTGTCTAATATAGTTAGAGAACCTGAACAACCGGATGTGGTGCATCTCCAGTATATTTTGTCGCCACCTTTCCGGGTGTGTCTGTAGATATAGCCATCATAAGCTATGTTCTTCCCTCCTTTTCTGTTGGTTATGAAGTTAACATTCAGCTGTGCATTTGCCATGTTGAGATGAACAATGATGAACAATGATATGATTATTTCATATTCTGACACAATATTTATAGTGAAAGATAGTTTTGACAAAATCTTGCAAATGAAAAATGTTCACGTCGGTTATTGTTCTAATGTTATTATTCACCTTTTATTTTGATATTTCAATTTCACCTTTTAAAAGCCATGAAAGTGAAAGGTGTTCACGTCAGGCTTAATATTTGTCTCATATTCTTTAAATTTTCTATAAACAACAAACATGTAAAATGTGTTAACACCAGCTTTAATACCTGTTAGTAATGTGATTTTAAGAAAGTTGGCGTTCGGAGAATGCTTAATACATGATTAATTATTACTTTACCCCTTAGGGACCTCACTGTAACTGCTAAAACAACAATACTGCAGTATGTGATTTTAAGAAAGTTGACGTTCGGAGAACACACCTTCTGGAGACCTGCATTATTTAGGTCCATTATCAGCTGCTCAGAATGTCGATCACTTAACAATTGCAACTATAGCTATGTAGGCTTTATGTTCCGGCAGTGACTCCGTCCTGCTGCCCTCTTCGCTCTGGGCTATTTGACCCAGGGCAAGAAAAAGGGGGGGCGGGGAGGGTATTCCCTTGGGTCACCTGTTTTATTATGAAAACAAGGGGATACCTCCTCCGGAGTTAGTAATTCTGAGCTGTTACTGGGATGGTTTCTTAAGTGAAAGTTATGTTTTAAAATTCATTCATGTCATAGTTTTAAAGTATAGCATTTGAATATGTCACGTGTCAAACGGATGTTATTATACTATCCTCGGACACTTTTAAAAGAGTATAAAGAGTCTCAATTCTTTGGACTAACTTTATTTATTGGCTTACTTTAAAAATAATTAGTATAAGAATTATACTGGATATTAATAGAGAACATGGATGTTATGATGCTCAATTATAGAAGGTATTGTGTCTTTCTAATTTATCATAAATAAGAAAGATACACGTGAAGCCTAATTCTCCTTTTCTCCTCCAGGAGATGACTCTATTTTATATAGTTGAGCTTATTGGATTTTCCTCTAAGTCCTGGGCGCTCCAGCCTTTTTACTATTCAGCTATGTCTGGGTCATTGGTACAGTATAAAAATCTTAAAAAATTTATAGTAATTTATATATTTTTTATACTTACCAATGACCCAGACGGGGATGGCCCTCCCAGGAGTTGGGAACTCATACCACCCCGCTGAGGACATAGCGCTTACCAGGCACTGATGGTAAGAATGATTAATGGCATCAATTTTGGGACGTCCTTGACACTGCGTATGCGCAGTAGAGGTGAAGTACGGAGGGCCATTCAGGACATGATTTCTTTGGTTTTAGATGCAAATTTTGGGGATTGGGGGGCAAAATTTGTGTTTGGCCCTATATTTTTAAGAGTTAGCACCAGCTATGTCTGGGTCATTGGTAAGTATAAAAAATATATAAATTACTATAAATTTTTTAAGTTTCATATCATTTTTAAAATTTTTTCTAAAAATTTCAACAAAACCATCACGTGACCCCTCATTGGAACGAGCTCGATGAGCTCGTTCCAAAGAGGGGTCACATAATATGGTTTTGTTGAAATTTTGGGGAAAATAATATTTTTTCAGCTGCTGAATTTGCATATTCCGCGGGGCAGATGTGGCCGATTCGTTTGGTAAAGAGTTAAATGACATTATGTATTAGATATGATTTTCTTTCCCACAATTGTCCATAATCAGACTTATCTGAAATGACTTCAAACTGGGCTGATATGATGCTGATCTCGGCCGATATGAACAAAGCCAGAGTTATTCCCTCTGATGCCTTGTTACGTGCCCAAGCCAATTTGTTTACTTCAGAACCGTTAACCGTTACCAGACATGTTAAATCAGTCTGAAATTGAGATTTTTAACAGAATCTCTCTATTAAAAGTAGATAAACTTTCCTCTTTCAGCCATATAAAAATTAAAATCGCACTATTTTTGATCAGAAACCTTACTATTTTACAATTCTTCAGCTTAACAAGTCTGACTATTACTCATCTAGCACATTCAGGAAAACTGGCATTCATGGGTGTAATAGAGTGGTTTGAAGTGGATTGTTTGAATGGCAAGGAATTAATGTCTGCAATGAGTGAGAATTGGGTGGAGGAAGAAAAGAAAAAAGACTGCTGTACAGAAAATTTGGCGCAAACTAAAACTCGACAGTTGTAAAGCATATAAACGCTAGAGTGGGAGAAGAGATAGTTCAGCTATCCGAATGTCACAGCTTCCCTTATGGGGAAGCCCAGAAGTTCGAATAGCTGAACTAAGAGAAGAGGAAGCTTTGGAGTTTGTGAAAAGAATGAGAAGCAATAACACTGTCGGAAAACTTAACAGATCTGAGAACATTTTGTACTTATTCATTTTGGTTGATTAAATGAAGAGGTTATAACTTGATTAGTTTCACATCGGCTGAGATATCAGCTGTCAGTAACTTCACATCAGTCTTTGACCTTCGGTCTCAGACTCCTGTAAAGTTACCCCGAGTGATATCTCTGCTGATATGAAACTTACCAAGTAATAACTGATTAATCTTCTGGCCATTAATGTCAAAATATAAAATTTTTTACTCCAAATGTTTCCCATAAATCAGCTAGGAATTTAACCAATTCGGCCTTGTTTGACAGGGCTCATCAAGCTCATGGCATCACAGCGTACTCTACTTTCGGACAAGTACAAAAATAGCTGTCCTCTGTGTGGAGAGAGAGAGACAAACTCTGTACTACAGGCTAAAGATCTCTTTGTAGTGTTCAAGAAGAGTAAAGCCACAAAGTTGCCATAATGAAGGTCATCCCACACATCCGTGCCATTGGACCAAGGAGAGACATTAATATAAGTTGCATAACTATCTTGCTAATCCGTGTAAAGCAATTCTGCATAAAACAAATAAGCTGAGTTTACATGTGTTTGAGAATATCACAGGCTGGTTTTGACTATTCCGTTGGGTAAAGAGTTGCTATAGATATTTACACTGATGGTGTATAGTGCACATTCAATACTCAGTTTGTGATGAAAATTTTTTATAACCAGAAGGTGGTGTGGTGGCTCAGTCGGTAGAGGTGCAGGCTGCAGGGCGAGAGGTTCTCGGTTCGAATCCCACCTGCGGCAACAGCATTGTGCTCTTGGGCAAGACACTTCACCCCCATTGCCTACGTGGGGGCACGGTGACATTGTGTACTAAGGCCTACTGCACATCATTGGTGCACCTGTCTTCAGTCAATGCTAACCCTGCTTGTGTGGAGTTAGTATGTTGGGAAGTTGACAGTTGTTTGTCATTGCTTGGTGGTTCTCTCTAGATACTCCGGCTTCCCCCACACATAAAACTGTCATGGTCATGATTAGCCATTGTGCTGAAATATGTGACCTTAAACACAAATAAATAAATAAATAAATAAATAAATAAATAAATAAATAAATATAACCAGAAATGCACAGGGTTAGTCACACTTTCTGGTCACAGAAAATTGGAACTTCCATATCACCCTCCACATAAAAATGTACACTCACTAAGGCTGTGCAAAGCCCAAGGTTAACCCTTTACCCAACGAATCGCCCGCATCCACCCGCGTAATATGCAAATTCAGCAGTTGAAAAAATATTATATTTTTATACTGTACCAATGACCTAGACTTAGCTGGTGCTAACTCCACCAAAACCAGGGCCAAACACAAATTTTGCCCCCCAATCCCCAAAATTTGCATCCAAAACAAAAAGAAATCATGTCCTAAAGGACCTCCATAGTACGCCTCTACTGCGCATGCGCAGTGACGCAGTCGTCCCGAAATTGGCGCCAATTATCATTCTCTGTTTGGCCCTTCATCAGTCAACATCTCACTGATCTTTGTGCTTGTAAATCTCAGTTTAAAGGATGCCAGACACGTAATTTTTGGAGAAAATGTGATTCTAAGGAGGATAGAAGGAGGAGAGGAAAAAGAAGTGGCAAAAAATAATCAGGGCTGTACTTAAAATTTTTTGATGAAATTATGTTAAGTTGCCTATTTTCGAGGCATGGGCCTCTTGTTGTCATTCTTGCTAATTGTTGCACTGCTTATTCAGTGTTTCCTCTCCCCTAGCCTTCTAAGTCCCCCCTGGCAATTCTCCCATGCTTTTGGCATATTTTTGAGAAGTTTCATTTCTAAAATTTCCTGGGAGAGTTGCTTGGTTACAGAATGTTTTCTGTTATTTTCCCCATAGTTACGTTTTCACCCATGGGTGTATAACATTTGTGTTCTGCATCTTCCATCTGATGTTCTACAGATTCTCCCCAGGGAGTCTCTGTTTTGCATCAGATAGAGTGTAATTGATGACTGATTCCGGGCCAGTTTTTTCAGTGCCTGGAGTCATGTTTTCTAGTGTGTTTACACTGTTTGTTTTCATTGGCAACAGCCTTTTTTGTGCCTGGAGTCATGTTTTCTAGTGTGTTTACACTGTTTGTTTTCATTGGCAACAGCCTTTTTTTGAGGGGGGCTGTTTGCCTTTGTGGTAGTTTATCTCATTATAAGATACATTTATATTATCCGAAAGTGTCTCATTAATTATTTTATATAAATTAAAAATTTTTGACCACACTTTGCCATCGGATCCATCGGGGCTCAACGTTACTTTTCAGCAACTTGGGCTTTTCTGAAAAAATATTTTTTCAAAATTATTTTGTTTTGCAATTGTTTTTTCATTTATTAATGGATCATGTTATTATGTATCTTTGTGTCAGGGGTTTTTGCGAGTAACTAGGACTTATTGCTGTTCTTTCACAATGAAGGGACATTGTTCAAATTGTAATAGGAAGAAATCTTCCTCTGACTTTCATGATCATTGTATTAATTGCAGTCAGTGTTCTCGCATTAATCCCTGTCCTATATGTGAACATTGGGATGAGAAACATTGGAAACGTGTGTCACGATATGTTGTTTCTGGAGAAAGAGCGATGCCGGCTCTTCCTCCACAAGGTCACTCTACTCTCTCAGTTTCTATTTCAGAGGAACCAGAACAGGGTGATGTTTCCATGTTATCTTCTTCAAGTGTGCATCCGTCGTCACAAATGAATTCAGAGCTAGCGGCAAAAGTGCTCATGAAGATTAGACAAATGTCGTCTGCTAGCTTGCCCGGTGTAGCGTCCATTCACCGAATGGTTCGGCAGCCGGGTTCGTCCGATGCGGTCCAAGAGGAAATTTTGGGTGATGCGAGCACTATAAACATAATAGATGCACACCCAGTGACGGCGGATAGTAAACGAGAATGGAGGAAGCCTTTTAGTCCGGTTCCTAGCTCGTCCAGGTCCAGCCGGGCCGCGAGCGAGAGAGGTCCCTCTCTCGTACAACAACATCTGGGACCAGATGTTGTGGTACAAAATGTGTCTTTAGCGGAGCATACGTCCGTCGCTCGGGACGCTCCGTTGTATAAACAGTCCGCAGAGACTGTTAAAGCTTCCTCTTCTCGTCAGCGCACACGACCGCACCTTGGCTGCGTGACCGCCGATATTTTACCAGCTTCGCCGATGAAGGATTCTTCGGCGACCAGGTCACACCATCCGGCAGCCAGGGATTCGAGACCGATGGACTCCGGACGTTCGCATAGGAAAAGTATGCGGGAGCCATCTGATGCGGAGCTGCCCTCGGCGAAGCAGCGAAAGACTGCGCCTCCGCAGGTCTCGACGTCGGACATTCTTGTGCAGATAGCACAGCTTATCGCAGCATCCCAGCAGCCGACAGAAACGGTGTCGGATCGAGAATTATCAGACGGCGCTGGGTCGGTACGCTCCGCCGAAGCATCGGGGGCGGACGACCGGGAACATCGGGAGGTCCGACCGGATGGTGAAAGGGATACGGATGAATTGGAGCTATCCCTTTCGGAACAACATAAAGCTGCCGTGGACTTCATCCGGCACTTTCTCCCTCAAGTTGTTCCGTCGGGCCAGACTGCTGCGCTTCCGGACAAGAGAATTATAGCGTCATTGGACTCTGAATTTTTTGAGCGGTTCAGGGACATCGCTCCCGAGTTTTCGTCGCAGTCCAATAATGTTGCAAGAACATTTGAATTATTGAACGACGCTATATTTAAACTTGCTTCCAGGACGGGGAAAGCAGGTTTCTTGTCCGCTAATACTCTTAACCTGCCTTTCATTAATGCAAGGAATAAATTCGATACGGCAGGACAGGGTATACCGAGAGTTCCTCTGCGTATGGACGACGAGGCGGAAGACTTAGAGCTATCATTACCGTCGTCAGCTTCTATTCCAACCGCGGTGTTGGAAACAGCTATTGCGTCTAACAGAGCCAATTTAGATGCCTTATCTTACGCAGATCACCTTACTAAGGCGTTATCACTGCGCCTTCAAGGGGAAGAGTTTCAGGATATACAATCCTCTTTAAGACTTCTTTCAAGGGCAGTAGCTTATTCCACGTGTAACTCCGCCCTTTCAGTGGCAAATCTGGAGTTGGTTAGACGTGACGCAGCCCTAGCTACATCCACACTAGTGGATTCTAAGGTGAAGAACTCTCTTAGAGTCGCTTCGGTCTCAGGAGAACTTCTCTTTGACGGCAAGCTTTCCGCTATTTATGATAAAATTAAAAAGAAAGCTAATGATTCTCTGTTGTTCAGATCGGCTCCTAAAAAGTCGGATACAGCAGACACGAATAAGACAGGCACTTCTGGGTCTAATGCGCCCAAGAGAGGTTCCTATAGAGGTTCCGGTGCGTCCTCTTGGTCTTATTCGAGAGACCGTCAGGATAGCGACTCTCGTTCGGGACGTCCTTCAGGCCGGGACAATCGGTCGGACGCCCCGAGGTCGACGAAGCGAGGTGCGGGTCGTGGAAGACGTGGTTTCTCCTACCGCAGGCCTTGCAGGTCCAGGAGGTGATGGCTTAAACCTCTATCGCGTTCCGGTTGGCGGAAGGTTGTCGAGTTTTTCACAAGAGTGGGCGTCGATTATGGACGACCCTTGGGTGAGAGGAGTGACTTCGGAAGGTCTAAAGATATCCTTCAAACGAAAGCCTCCATTAACTCGAAGTCCAAAGTGGACTCATCTTCCGTCAAATCCACAGAAAAGAGACGCTCTGTTATCAGAGGTGCAGTCTCTTTTAATGAAGAACGCGGTAGAGGTCGTAGAAAACCAGGAATCTCTGGGATTCTACAGCCATCTGTTTCTGGTTCCGAAACCAGACGGCTCGTTCCGTCCAGTCATAGATTTGAGCTGGATAAACAAGCTGATCGTCGCTCCGAAGTTTTATATGGAGACGATTCGATCGGTTAGAGCGAGTATTCGGGTGAACGATTATGCAACGAGCATAGATCTCAAAGATGCGTACTTTCACGTCATGGTACATCCGACATTCCGGAAGTATCTACGCTTCGCAGTCCTAGGAGTGGTGTATCAATTCCGGGCGATGTGCTTCGGATTGAATCTAGCACCCTGGGCTTTCACTCGGGTAATGAACTCGGTAATGATCTACTCATTCGTCTGCGGTAACGTCGGCCTACCTGGACGACATTCTTCAGAGGTACGGCAATGAGTTAACGCTTCAGAACGATGTTCAGAATCTTCTTCTATTGCTCCGACGTCTCGGTTTTATAGTAAACGAGGAGAAGTCGGATCTGGTGCCGTCCAAGTCATTCACTCATCTGGGAATGAGCTTCGAGACGCACAACAATCTCGTTCGTCTGCCGTTAACCAGAGCGAAATTAGTCAGTTGTTACGCTCGCTATTGTCTGCACGCAGACAAAGTCACGGCGAGAGAATTTATGAGACTGATAGGTCTGTGCGGAGCCGCCGCGGATCTCATTCCGATGGGGCGGCTACGCACACGTCCTCTTCAAATTTTCCTGACTCAGAATTGGAGTGTGAAAATTCATTCGCTCGATGTAGACGTTCTCTTGTCAGATCAAGTGAAACAAGAGATTCAGACTTGGGCAAACATTCAGTGGTTAACTCAAGGAGTTCCGCTGCAGTTGCCGGATCCGAGTTTTACCGTTATGACGGATGCCAGTCAAACAGGTTGGGGTGCATCATTAATCCCAACGGATTCGAGATGCCAGGGTCTTTGGGATCCGCAATTCCTGTGCAAGCACATAAACATCAAGGAAATCATGTCAATTTGGCTTGCGTTACGTCACTGGATGGACATTATTCACGATGCTCATGTCCAAATCCTATCCGACAATATGACAGTAGTGGCGTATATACGGAATCAGGGAGGCACTCATTCAGTTCCGTTGTTCAATCTAACGGAAAGAATCCTTCTGTTTGCGTTAGAACATCACGTTCTTCTTTCGGTCCGTCACATACCGGGTCGTCTGAATGTGCTAGCAGACTCCCTTTCACGAAAGGGTCGCTTGTTGCCGTCGGAGTGGACTCTCAACAAACAAGTATTCAATCAGATTTGCTACCAATGGGAACGGCCAATGATAGACTTATTTGCGACACATCTCAACAATCAGTTGCAGACGTATGTGTCTCCGTGTCCGGATCCAAGAGCATTTGCAGTAGACGCTCTGTCGATCCCTTGGGACGGAATGATAGGATATGCGTATCCTCCAGCGCCGTTAATTCAACAAGTATTGCTAAAGATAAAACAATCTCAATGCAAGATTCTGTTGGTAGCATCTCTGTCGCCACAGAGACCGTGGATAAATCTACTCAGGTGTCTGTTGTGGGACCTACCGCGGAAGCTTCCTCCACGAGAGGATCTTCTTTCGCAGGGGAAATCGCGCCAACTCCATCACAACCCGCAAGGTCTCAACCTTCACGTTTTTCCGTTGTGCGGTCCTTCTTGCATGGCAAGCACTTTACAGGACGAGCAGTGGACGCGATTTCTAAGTGTAGGAGGACCTCCTCTTCGCTAAACTATGCGGCTAAGTGGAAGGTTTTTCGTCGTTGGTGTAGGGATCATTCTGTAGATATATTTGATCCCTCTATACCAGACATTGCAAACTTTCTAGTATACTTGTTTGACGAAATCAAACTGCAGCCTGTTACTTTAAAGGGTTATAGATCTATGTTATCTGATACCTATGCACATCATGATAGTTTACAAATTGGATCTAATGTCTCTTTGTCGAAATTGGTTAGAAACTTTTCGATAAATAGACCCAGAACTCTTAGATTAATTCCTAAGTGGAATTTAGCTTGGGTTCTCCTTAAATTGAAGGAAAAGCCATTTGAACCTCTTGGGACAGTAGATTTCAAATTCTTATCTTATAAGACAGCTTTTCTCTTAGCTTTCTCTTCTGCCAGAAGAGTCAGTGAGCTTCATGCACTATCGGTGGATGATTCTCATTATCGTAGTGTTGGGAACAATATCACCTTCACTACTAATGTGGGTTTTTTAGCTAAGAATCAGGCTCCTAATAAATATCCGGAACCTATTGTTATTAAGGCTCTTCCGTCTTCAGACGGGCGTAGGCCTTTACTCTGTCCTGTTAGAGCACTACGTATCTATAAACAGAGATCTCAGTTTATCAGAAAGGGACGGAAACGTTTCTTTCTGTCTTTGATGCCTAATAGAAAGGACATTTCAGTCCATTCTATTGCTAGATGGATTCAGTTAACTATCCGTACTGCTTATGAAGATTTATCTTCTTCTCAGCAGTCTGTGCTTAAGATTTCTGCTCATGAAGTAAGAGCTCTTTCTACTTCCTGGGCTTATGCTAATAGTGTTGCTATTACAGATTTAATGAAGGCTGCTTATTGGTCTCGGCCATCCACATTTACGAATTTTTATCTCAGAAATATTGAGTCCATTTCTGGAGACCTGCATTGTTTAGGTCCGTTATCTGTTGCTCAGAATGTCGTCCACTAAACAGTTGCAACTATAGTTATGCAGGCTTTCTGTTCCGGCAGTGACTCCGTCCGGCTGCCCTCTTCGCTCTGGGCTATTTGACCCAGGGCAAGGGGAAGGGGGGGGGGGGGGGGGGGGCGGGTGTTCCCTTAGGTCACCTGCTTTATAGTGAAAAGCAAGGGAATGCCTCCTCCAAGTCAGTATTTCTGAGTCGCTTCCGGGATGTTTTTAAAGTGTAATATTAATGTTTAAATTCATTCATGTCTTATTTTTAAAGTGTAGCTCGGTGTGAAGCATTTGTATATGTCAAGTGTCAAACGGGCTTTAATATACAATACTCAGACACTTTTAAATGATTATAAAGAGTCTCAATTCTCTGGACTACTTTATTTATTGGCTTGCTTTAAAAATAATTAGTATAAGGGTTATACTGGATGTTAATAGAGAACATGAATGTTATTGTGCTCAATTATTAAGGGTAGTGTATCTTTCTAATTTAATTTTAATTAAGAAAGATACATGTAAAGCCTAATACTTCTTTTCTCCTTAAGGGGTTACCTCTTTACTATATAATTGAGCTTATTGGATTTTCCTCTATGTCCTAGGCCCTCCAGCCTGTTTACTATTCAGCTAAGTCTGGGTCATTGGTACAGTATAAAAATGTTAAAAAATTTATAGTAATTTATATATTTTTTATACTTACCAATGACCCAGACGGGGATGGCCCTCCCTGGAGTTGGGAACTCTTGCCTCCCCGCTGAGTACATAGCGCTGACCAGGCACTGCCAGTAAGAATGATAATTGGCGCCAATTTCGGGACGACTGCATCACTGCGCATGCGCAGTAGAGGCGTACTATGGAGGTCCTTTAGGACATGATTTCTTTTTGTTTTAGATGCAAATTTTGGGGATTGGGGGGCAAAATTTGTGTTTGGCCCTGGTTTTGTTGGAGTTAGCACCAGCTAAGTCTGGGTCATTGGTAAGTATAAAAAATATATAAATTACTATAAATTTTTTAACTTTTCAAAAAATTTCAACAAAACCATATCATGTGACCCCTCGTTGGAACGAGACTTGTCAGGCAATTTCTTGAATTCCAATGAGGGGTCACATGATATGGTTTTGTTGAAATTTTTTGAAAAATTAAAAAAAAATGATATTTAAAATAATAAATTTTGTTATCGTCTGCGTTGGGTAAAGGGTTAATCACATAATAGAGATGATCTTAATAATAACCACAAAGAAGAAAGTGACTAACCCTGTGCATTGCATAGAGTTGATTGGTAAGCTAACATACATTGGCTGACTATAGGCATTGCACAGGATTAGTTGGTGGGCTATCATATCACACACTACACGAAAATATACACTGACAAAGGCCGTAAAAATGCACAGGGTTAGTTGGTTACATGTTACATAGGGTGCAGGATTCATAGGAACTAATGGAAATACTTTGACTGGAATGTGGAAATTAGTTTTAAGGTGATTTTCCAAAATGAAAACACATTCTATTTTCAATTAATAGCTTGTTACATGTAGGTACTAAACTGCCATGAAAAATGTTTTAATGGGTTTAATTCAGGGCATGTTGCCAGGGCTGTTTTAACTACCGTACTTTCATGGACCTCAAAAGATCTGTAGTGCCTGACAAACCAGAATTATGTCAGTGTTGGGACGATTGCTGATTTTCAGGAATCGACTAGTTGTACAGGATAATCTACTCAAAGTTGACTAGTCCTGTATGTTAGTGTTGGGACAATTGCTGATTTTCAGGAATTGACTACTCGAACGCGATAATCGACTCAAAGTTGACTTGTCAGGCAATTTCTTGAATCATTAAGACGATCGGCATACTGTACTTTCATACTTTTAGTGACAGTGAAGTTCAAAATCGGAAGGGAAAGAAGATGAATTTGTTTTTATAAAATTGGCCAAGAAATAAACATAACCATTCAGTGCATCCTGTCATGTGTTTATTCTTCCCAAAAGATTATTTAACCCATAGTACTAGTTGGGTAGAAATATTTTGTTACTATGAACTTGTGGCTGTCATAATGACACCGCTCACCTTCTGGCCATTGAGGTGCTTCTCAGTGTGACATGCATCCAGTTATGAGAAGTGACTTCAAACAAGAGCTGTGATAACATGTATCGTTACACTTCACGGGAGAACTTGGTTCGATTTCCACAAACTTTATTCGAGGGATAGAATAGATGAATAATAGAAGTACTATTTTTAGCTCAACTTGACAATGTCCAGTATGAGCTATCGGGGTGGGCTGCGATCTGCCGTCCATCCGTAGGTCCCTCAGTCTGTCCACAATTCCTTTAGCACACCCTACAGGCCGCATCTCTTACCCGATTAGTTTCATGTTTCATACGTGGCTTTTGGGTAATGTCCATATGGGAGCTATCAAATTTTTTCTGAATTTGTTGAAAAACATGGCCATCAGTGGTCATCTTGGATTTGGCCTATAAATTGTCAGCAATTTCCTCAGCACACCCTGCAGGCCACACCTCTTACCCAATCATTTGCAAGTTCTATATTTAGCTTTAGTGTGATGTCTAAATGGGAGCTATCAAATATTTTTATACTGTACCAATGACCCAGACATAGCTGGTGCTAACTCTTAAAATTCTAGGGCCAAACACAAATTTTGCCCCCCAATCTCCAAAATTTGCATCTAAAACCAAAGAAATCATGTCCTGAAGGTCCTCCATACTTTGCCTCCACTGCGCATGCGCAGTGTCAAGGAGGTCCCGAAATTGGCGCCAATTATCATTCTTTGTTTGGCCCTTCATCAGTTCACATCTGACTGATATTTGTGCTTGTAAATCTCAGTTTAAAGGATGCCAGACACATAAATATTAGAGAAATGGTGGATCTAAAGAGGATATAGAAGGAGGAGAGGAAAAATGAGTGACAGAAAATAATCAGGGCTGTAACTTAAAAAATTTTTTATGAAATTATGTTAAGTTGCCTATATTTTTATACTGTACCAATGACCCAGACATAGCTGGTGCTAACTTAAAATACTAGGGCCAAACACAAATTTTGCCCCCCAATCCCCAAAATTTGCATCTAAAACCAAAGAAATCATGTCCTGAAGGTCCTCCATACTTTGCCCTTACTGCGCATGCGCAGTGTCAAGGACGTTCCGAAATTGGCACCAATTATCATTCCTTGTTTGGCCCTTCATCAGTTAACATCTCACTGATCTTTGTGCTTGTAAATCTCAGTTTAAATGATGCCAGACACATAAATATTGGAGAAATGGTGATTCTAAGGAGGATATAGAAGGAGGAGAGGAAAAAGGAGTGACAGAAAATATTCAGGGCTGTAACTTAAAATTTTCTAGTGAAATTATGTTAAGTTGCCTATTTTCGAGGCATGGGCCTGTTGTTGTCATTCTTGCTATGAAGTTGCACTGCTTATTCAGTGTTTCCTCTCCCCTTATCCTGTAAGTACCCCCTTGCTATTCTCCCATGCTTTTGGCATATTTTTGAGTAAGATTACTAATAAAATTTCTTGGGAGAATTAGCTTGGTAACAGAATGATTTCTGTTATTTTCCCCATGTTTACGTTTTCAGCCATGGGTGTTTAGACGTTGTGTTCTGCATCTACCATCTGATGTTCTGCAGATTCTTCCCTGGAAGTCTCTGTTTTGCATCAGATAGTGTATATTTTGATAACTGATTTCGGGCCAGTATTGTCAGTGCCTGGAGTCCTGTTTTCCAGTATTTATACACTTTTTGTTTACATTGGCAACAGTCTCTTTTGAGGGGGGCTTTTTGCCTTTGGAGTAGTTTACTCATTATAAGATACATTATTATTTACCGTAAGTGTTGCATTAATTATTTAAAATAATTTTAAATTTTTTTACCACACTTAGCCTTGGGATCCATTGGGGCTCAACGTTACTTTTCAGAAACTTGGGCTTCTCTGGAAAAATATTTTTCAAAAATTCTTTTTGATTGCTATTGTTTTTTCAATATTAATGGATCATGTTATTATGTATCTTTGCTTTTAGGGGTTTGTGCGAGTACTAGGACTTGTTGTCTTTTCACAATGAAAAGATATTGTTCAAATTGTAATAGGAAGAAATCTTCCTCTGACTTTCATGATCAGTGTATTAATTGTAGTCAGTGTACTCGCACTAACTCCTGTTCAATATGTAATTTTTGGGATGATAAACATTGGAAACGTGTGTCACGATATATTGTTAGCGGGGAAAGGACCATGCCGGCCCTTTCTCCACAGGGTCACTCTAGTCTATCAGTTTCTATTTCAGAGGAACAAGAACAGGGTGATGTTTCCATGTTATCCTCCAAAAGTGCGCTTCCGTCGTCACAATTGAATGCAGAGCTAGCGGCAAAAGTGCTCATGGAGATACGACAGTTGCCTAAGAGGTCCCTAGTAGGATTGATGGCGCTGTCGTCCGCTAGCTCGCCCGGTGTAGCGTCCATTCACCGAATGGTTCGGCAGCCGGGTTCGTCCATTGCGGTCCAGGAAGGAGTTTTGGGTGATGCGAGCACTATAAACATACAAGGTGCACACCCAGTGACGGCGGATATAAGGAGAGATCGGAGGAAGCCTTCTAGTTCAGTTCCTAGCTCATCCAGGTCCAGCTGGGCCGCGAGCGAGAGAGGCCCCTCTCTCGTACAACAACATCTGGGACCAGATGTTGTGGTACAAAATGTGTCGCAAGCGGAGCACACGTCCGTCGCTCGGGACGCTCCGTTGTATAGGCAGTCCGCTGAGACTGCTCAGGCTTCCTCATCCTCTCAGCAGCGCACTCGACCACACCTTGGCTACGTGACCGCGGATATTCTACCAGCTTCGCCGATCAGGGATTCATCGGCGACAAGGTCACGCCATCCGGTAGCCAGGGACACGAGGCCGAAAGACTCCGGACGTTCGCATCGGAAGAGTATGCGGGAGTCAGTTGATGCGGAGCTTCCCGCGGCTAAGCAGCGAAAGACCGCTACTCCGCAGGCCTCGATGACGGACGTACTAGCTCAGATAGCACAAATTATCACAGCATCCCAGCAACCGACAGAATCGGTGTCGGATCGGGAATTATCCGACGGCGCTGGGTCGGTACGCTCTGCAGAAGCATCGGGTGCTGACGATCGGGAGCATCGTGAGGTCCGACCGGATGGCAAAAGGGATACTGATGACTTGGACCTATCCCTTTCGGAACAACATAAAGCTGCCGTGGACTTCATCCGGCACTTCCTTCCTCAAGTTGTTCCGTCGGGCCAGACTGCTGCGGTACTGGATAAGAGACTGATAGCGTCATTGGACACTGATTTCTTCAAGCGGTTCAGAGACATCGTCCCTGAGTTTCCGTCTCAGTCCAATAATGTCACAAGAACATTTGAATTATTGAACGACGCTATCTTCAAGCTTGCTTCCAAAACAGGCAAAGCTGGTTTCTTGTCCGCCAATGCTCTTAACCTGCCTTTCATTAATTCAAGGAATAAATTCGATACGGCAGGACAGGGTGTTCCGAGAGTTCCTCTGCGTCTTGACGACGAGGCGGAAGACTTAGAATTGTCATTACCGTCGTCAACGTCCATTCCAACCGCAGTGTTGGATACGACAATTACGTCTAACAGGGCCAGTTTAGACGCTTTATCTTACGCAGACCACCTTACTAAGGCGTTATCACTACGTCTACAAGGGAAAGAATTCCAGGATATTCAATCCTCTTTAAGACTTCTTTCAAGGGCAGTGGCTTATTCCGCGTATAACTCCGCCCTTTCAGTGGCAAACCTGGAGTTGGTTAGACGTGACGCGCCCTAGCTACATCCACACGCGTGGATAGTAAGGTGAAGAACTCTCTCAGAGTCGCTTCGGTCTCCGGAGAGCTTCTCTTCGACGGCAAGCTTTCTGCAATCTACGAGAAAATTACTAAGAAAGCTTCGGATTCTCTGCTGTTTAAATCCGCTTCCAAAAAGTCGGATACGGCAGAAAAGAGTAAGACAGGCACTTCTGGGACTAATGCGCCCAAGAGAGGTTCCTATAGAGGTTCCGGTGCGTCCTCTTGGTCTTTTTCAAGAGACCGTCAAGGCAGCGACTCACGTTCAGGACGTCCTTCGGGCCGGGACAACCGGTCGAAGGGACGAGGTGCAGGTCGTGGAGGACGTGGTTTCTCCTCCCGCAGGCCTCGCAGGTCCAGGAGGTGATGGTATCAACCTCTATCGTGTTCCGGTTGGCGGAAGATCATCGAGTTTTATAGACGAGTGGGCGTCGATTACGGAGGACCCCTGGGTCCGAGGGGTAATTTCGGAAGGACTAAGAATATCCTTCAAACGAAAGCCTCCATTAACTCGAAGTCCAAAATGGACTCATCTTCCGTCAAATCCGCAGAAAAGAGATGCGCTTTTATCAGAAGTACAGTCTCTTCTGACGAAGAACGCGGTAGAGGTCATAGAAGACCAGGAATCACCGGGTTTCTACAGCCATCTGTTTCTGGTTCCGAAACCAGACGGCTCGTTCCGTCCAGACGTAGATCTGAGCTGGATAAACAAGCTGATCGTCGCTCCAAAGTTCTATATGGAGACGATTCGATCAGTCAGAGCGAGTATTCGGGTGAACGACTATGCTACAAGCATAGATCTCAAAGATGCGTACTTTCACGTCATGGTACATCCGACATTCAGAAAGTATCTACGCTTCGCAGTCCTAGGAGTTGTATATCAATTCCGGGCGATGTGCTTCGGTTTGAACCTAGCACCCTGGGCTTTCACTCGAATAATGAACTCGGTAATGATACATTTCCGAGCTCATTCGTCTGCGGTAACGTCGACCTACCTGGACGACATTCTTCAGAGGTACGGCAACGAGTTAAGGCTTCAGAACGATGTGCAGAATCTGCTTCTATTACTCCAACGTCTCGGTTTTATAATAAATGAGGAGAAGTCGGATTTGGTGCCGTCCAAGTCATTCACTCATCTGGGAATGAGCTTCGAGACGCACAACAATCTCGTTCGTCTGCCGTTAACCAGAGCGAAATTAATCAGTTGTTACGCTCGCTATTGTCTTCACTCAGACAAAGTCACAGCGAGGGAGTTAATGAGACTGATAGGTCTGTGCGGAGCCGCTGCGGATCTCATTCCCATGGGGTGGCTACGCACTCGTCCTCTCCAAATTTTCTTGACTCAGAATTGGAGTGTAAAGATTCATTCGCTCGATATAGACGTTCTCTTGTCAAATCAAGTGAAACAAGAGATTCATTCCGTTCCGTTATTCAATTTAACGGAAAGAATCCTTCTGTTTGTTCTAGAACACCAAGTTCTACTTTCGGTCCGTCATATTCCGGGTCGTCTGAATGTATTAGCAGACTCCCTTTCACGGAAGGGTCGCTTGTTGCCGTCAGAATGGACTCTCAACAAACAGGTATTCAATCAGATTTGCTACCTATGGGAACGGCCAATGATAGATTTATTTGCGACACAACTCAACAATCAGTTGCAGACGTATGTGTCACCATGTCCGGATCCCCGAGCAAATGCAGTAGACACTCTATCGATCCCGTGGGACGGAATGGTAGGATATGCATATCCTCCAGCGCCGTTGATTCAGCAAATATTGCTAAAGATAAAACAATCACAATGCAAAATTCTGTTGGTAGCATCTCTGTCGCCACAGAGACCGTGGATAAATCTACTCAGGTGTCTGCTGTGGGACTTACCGTGAAAACTTCCTCCACGAGAGGATCTTCTTTCGCAGGGGAAGTCGCGTCAACTTCATCACAACCCGCAAGGTCTCAACCTTCACGTATTTCCATTGTGCGGTCCTTCTTGCACGGCAAGCATTTTACAGGACGAGCAGTGGACGCGATTTCTAACTGTAGGAGGACCTCCTCTTCACTAAACTATGCGGCTAAGTGGAAGGCCTTTCGTCGTTGGTGTAGGGATCATTCTGTTGATATTTTTGATCCCTCCATACCAGACATTGCAAACTTTCTAGTATACTTGTTTGACGAGATCAAACTTCAGCCTGTTACTATTAAAGGTTATAGGTCTATGTTATTTGATACCTATGCACACCATGATAGTTTACAAATTGGATCTAATGTCTCTTTATCTAAATTAGTTAGAAACTTCTCGATAAATAGACCCAGAACTCTTAGATTAATTCCTAAATGGAATTTAGCTTGGGTTCTTCTTAAACTGAAAGAAAAGCCATTTGAGCCTCTTGGGACAGTATATTTCAAATTCTTGTCTTATAAGACAGCATTTCTCTTAGCTTTCTCTTCTGCTAGAAGAGTCTGTGAGCTTCATGCACTATCAGTGGACGATTCGCACTATCGTAGTGTCGGGAACACTATTACCTTTACTATTAATGTTGGATTTTTAGCTAAGAATCAGGCTCCTAATAAATATCCGGAACCTATTGTTATTAAGGCCCTTCCGTCTTCAGACGGGCGTAGGCCTTTACTCTGTCCGGTTAGAGCTTTACGTATTTATAAACAAAGATCTCAGTTTATCAGAAAGGGACGAAAACGCTTCTTTCTGTCTCTGATGCCTAATAGAAAGGACATTACGGTCCATTCTATTGCTAGATGGATTCAATTAACTATCCGTACTGCTTATGATAATCTATCTTCAACTCAGCAGTCTGTGCTTAAGATTTCAGCTCATGAAGTAAGAGCTCTTTCTACATCTTGGGCTTACGCAAATAGTGTTGCTATTACAGATTTAATGAAGGCTGCATATTGGTCTCAGCCATCCACATTCACGAATTTTTATCTCAGAAATATTTAGTCCATTTCTGGAGACCTGCATTGTTTAGGTCCGTTATCTCTTGCTCAGAATGTCGTCCACTAAACAGTTGCAACTATAGTTATGCAGGCTTTCTGTTCCGGCAGTGACTCCGTCCTGCTGCCCTCTTCGCTCTGGGCTATTTGACCCAGGGCAAGGGGAAGGGGGGGGGGGGGGGGGGGGGGGGGGAGGGTGTTCCCTTAGGTCACCTGCTTTATAGTGAAAAGCAAGGGGATTCCTCCTCCGGAGTCAGTAATTCTGAGTCGTTACCGGGATGGTTTTAAAGTGTAAGATTAATGTTAAAAATTCATTCATGTCATATTTTTGAAGTGTAGCTCAGTGTGAAGCATTTGTATATGTCACGTGTCAAACGGGCGTTAATATACAATCCTCGGACACTTTTAAGAGAGTATAAAGAGTCTCAATTCTCTGGACTAACTTTATTTATTGGCTTACTTTAAAAATAATTAGTATAAAGGGTTATACTGGATGTTAATAGAGAACATGAATGTTATTGTGCTCAATTATGAAGGGTATTGTATCTTTCTAATTTATTATAAAATAAGAAAGATACATGTAAAGCCTAATACTCCTTTTCTCCTTGAGGAGTTGACTCTATGTTATATAGTTGAGCTTATTGGATTTTCCTCTATGTCCTAGGCCCTCCAGCCTTTTTACTATTCAGCTATGTCTGGGGCATTGGTACAGTATAAAAATGTTAAAAAATTTATAGTAATTTATATATTTTTTATACTTACCAATGACCCAGACGGGGATGGCCCTCCCAGGAGTTGGGAACTCATACCTCCCCGCTGAGTACATAGCGCTGACCAGGCGCTGCTTGTAAGTATGATAATTGGCGCCAATTTCGGGACCTCCTTGACACTGCGCATGCGCAATGGAGGCAAAGTATGGAGGACCTTCAGGACATGATTTCTTTGGTTTTAGATGCAAATTTTGGGGATTGGGGGGTAAAATTTGTGTTTGGCCCTAGAATTTTAAGAGTTAGCACCAGCTATGTCTGGGTCATTGGTAAGTATAAAAAATATATAAATTACTATAAATTTTTTAACTTTTCTTAATTTCATTGAAAACCATGGTTGCCAGTGGCCATCTTGGATTTGGCATGTACATTGTCAACAATTCCCTTTGCACACTGACCCTTTGTGGAGCATGTCTCACTCTGTTTTTTTCATTAATTCATTTGTGCTTCATTGGTCCAACACTGCGGTCGGGATATAATTAGTCTTGAAATGCTTACCTGACTAATCAACCTCAACTCGATTTTCGGGAAAGTCAGCTCTCAAATCTGCCTGTCGATTAGTTGGGACATTTTGTAAGGCAGTGATTGTCACCATATAATGTAAAATTAGTCT
Source organism: Pictodentalium vernedei (assembly GCA_031216915.1). Classification (NCBI taxonomy): domain Eukaryota; kingdom Metazoa; phylum Mollusca; class Scaphopoda; order Dentaliida; family Dentaliidae; genus Pictodentalium; species Pictodentalium vernedei. Next base: position 288,779,708 of record CM062291.1, on the reverse strand, counting down.
AATATAATAAAAACCTTGATATAATTGAATATCTTGGGACTGCATCAGGAAAAACCTCATAGAAGTGCTTCAGAAATCTCCATCAATCAAGCTCACTATGTTGTTATCACCCTTTGATGTCACCATCAATTGACAATTCGACAGAGTTGTAACAGTCAGTAGTGGCACTTTTCACCCTGATTGTTCAAAGCCCACATGTTTCAATGAGCGTCCTCTGATGCCCTTTGAAAATATGACCTCAAACATAGAGCCAGTAGGCCCGGTACACGCATTGTCATCATCAGGCATTAGATACCATAGAAAAAACATCAACACTTATGCGCATGCATGTTCGAAGTCAGAACAAATTTAAACGGGAGTTCTTATCTGATGCACTGGACACCGCTTGTGAACTTTGAACTCTAGAACTTCTGTTTGAAATTCGTTTCTACTTCGATCAACCCGCGCACATCGGCACAAGGCAAATCATTGTTTATAGGGTTCTTGGCAATTTACAAACTTGATTGATTTGAATCTCAACTAATAATGTGACTCCCAAATTCTTCAAGTAACTTGGTGCTCTGCGTATTTATAACTATCATTATTGAGAAATAATTCATGGTTCTCATTATAATTTTATTTACTGATAGGAACATCCCGACGAGTCGACTTTGAATTGATTACTGCCGGTGACTAGTCGTCTTCCAAAAATAGCTAACCGTTTCAAGACTAGGTATAATTGCCTTCAGCAATAACTGTTGCTTAGCTCAACTTGACAATGGCATGTATGAGCTATTGGGATGGGTTGCAATCCGTTCCTTTTACCATTCATAATTACCTTAGCACACCCAACAGGCCATATCTCTCACCTGATCAGTTTCAAATTTTATATGTAGCTTTAGTGTGATGTCAAGATGGGAGCTCATTGGTGGGCAACTTGGAATTGACGTATAAATTGTCAACAATCCTTTAGCACAGCCTTTAGGCCGCATCCCTCTCCCGATCTTTTTTTCTGACTTCATATGTAGCTTTGGTGTGATGTCCTTTCTGTAGAAACTTGAGTGAATGACTTGGCATTACAGAAACTTTCTGTTTAGTTCAGTCCTAGTTGGTCAAGGTGAACTGCCTTGTCACTGACACTTTCATTAACCCTTTACCTAACATGAAAAGCAGACGACACTTGCAAAAAAATACTTCATGAATAACTAATTTTTTTAGCTCACCTGAGCGAAGCTCGAGATGAGCTTTACTGATCACTTGCCATCCGTCTGTCCATCTGTCATCTGTCCATCTGTCCGTCCGTTAACTTCATGTTTTCGACTTCTCAAGAACCGCTGGGCCAATTTAGATGAAACTTGATGTGAATCTTCCCCAACATGTGTCCACCCAATTTTGTTCATAAGATGTTGCCATGCCCACCAGGGGTTCTACAAGGGGCATAATTCTAACACTACCCTCAATTTTATTAAAAAAATCTTCTTCTTCAGATCCAGCAGTTGGAATGTTTTGATATTTGGTGTGCAGCATTCTTAGGGGGGTGTGATTCAAGTTTGTGAAATCCAAGTCCCTGGGTTCATATTTGGGCTCCCTGTGGGAGCCCGAATTATAACTTTTTTTCAATATGAGGAATGTTTCTTTCAAAATCTTCTTCTTCAAATTCAGCAGTCAGAATGTTTTGATATTGGCATGCAGCATCCTTAGTGGGGTGAGATTCAAGTTTGTTCAAGCCATGTCCCTAGGTTCCTATTTGGGCTCACTGTGGGAGCTCGAATTGTAACTTAGTTCAAAATGAGGAATTTTCTTTAAAAATCTTCTTCTTCAGATCCAGCAGTCAGAATATATTGATATTTGGTATGTAGCATCCTTAGGGGGGTGAGATTCATGTTTGTTGAAGCCAAGTCCCTGGGTTCATATTTGGGATACCTGTGGGAGCCCAAATTATAACTTAGTTCAATATGAGGATTTTTTCTTTAAAAATCTTCTTCAGATTCAGCTGTCGGAATGTTTTGATATTTGGCATGCAGCATCCTTAGGGGGGTGAGATTTATGTTTGTTCAAGCCAAGTCCCTGAGTTGATATTTGGGCTCCCTGTGGGAGCCTGAATTATAACTTAGTTCAATATGAGGAATATTCTTCAAAAATCTTCTTCACATCCACCAGTCAGAATCTTCTGATATTTTGAAAACAGCATCCCACTGGAAGTGAGATTCAAGTTTGTTCAAGCCAAGTCTCTGGGTTCATATGTGGGCTTCCTATGGGAGCCTGAATTATAACTAGTTCAATATGAGGAATATTATATAAAAAAATTTTTTTTTAGATCCACTTGTTGGAATCTTTGGATATTTGGTTTTAGCTTTTCTGAGGAGGGGCAGATGCATCTTGTTGAAATTAATTCCCTGTGTTTTATATTTAGGCTAACATGTCATGTCACGCCCGCAGGCCCACTGTGGCCTCTTGTTTCATTTTTTGACTCAAAAACATAGGTTATGACCCCTCATTGGAACGAGCTCATTCCAACGTGGGGTCATAACCTACATTTTTGAGACAAAAAATGAAAAAAATAATGAAAATTAATTGGCAGTTTTTGAGAATAGTGCTGGCCGGTTTTGGCCATTACGTTAGGTAAAGGGTTAACTTTTTATTGTTTTCTCCTTGAATTCGGCAATAGGCGAGAGCTATTCATGAAAGATGTATTTTTCCGACTAACCGACTGGTCCATTTTAAGTTCAACACTTGCCTGGTTGGTAATTGAGTTGATGCCGATTAGTCGGCTAATCGCCCTAACATTACTACTGTACAACCTATCTTGAGAGACCACCTTTTTCGCCAGGCAAAAGTGGTCTCTCAAAACAGGTGGTCTCTCATGACAGGTCCATTACAGAGTGAAACAACCAAATGGTACAAGGTCATAGGTTTTACTCTATATACCAATCCAGAGTTCTAAAATTTCCCTTTCCCAGTCTTCATGGATTAGTCTGTGCTTAACATTCGTTTTTCGGTTCCAGGACGATGTTCTTTTTTCAGATGTTCAGTCCAAATGTGGCATTCCAAGCCCTGTCATATTGATTAATTAATATTACAAAATGAGCAATCCCTTGATCTGTTGACAACATCAAGTATGAGCTATTGGGATGGGTTGCAAGCATTGTACGTCTGTACATTTCTCTGTCCGTCCACAATTCCTTCAGCACACACTACAGGTCGCAGCTCTCACCCAATCAGTTCCAATTCCAGTGGCCATCTTGGATTTGGCATATGAATCGTCAACAGTTGTATTAGCAAACCCTACAGGCATCCTCACCCGATTTTTTGCAAATTTTATATGTAACTTTGGTGTGATGTCTTTTCGGTAGAAATTTTAGTGAATGACCTCACATTTCTGGAACTGTCTATTTAGTTCAGTCCTTTCTGGGTCAAGTTAAGCTGCCTTGTCATTAACACTTTCATTATCTAACATTTTACCCGGTCAGCCACCAGAATAGAATGCCAGTTTATGGTTTGTTTATGGCTGTTGTGTTAGGTCAGACCTGGGAGTAAAGGGCTTATATCATAACCCATCTGCAAGTTGTGCTATTTAGCATAGACATAACCCATAGGAAAAAATTATGCTGTTATGCTTCTCCACCTTCTCAGTTTTACTTCGCCAGTCATACTGTTTTACGTCTTAATGGGATATCTGCCTAAATAATTATGAACAAATGCCACAATCTTGACAAAGTGAGATCCTGCATTAGTTGTTGCTATTTATTTGGGAACAAATTTTGTTTGAGATAGAAACTGTGATAGTCTATTCATAATACAGATACGATGCTCAACCTTTGAGTTGAGACAGTTCTGAAAGATTGTCAAGTTTTTCTTCCAAAACATGCGAAATTAGCAATTTAATAAAGTCATGATATATTATTTTGTCATAACCTACAGTTTGTTTGCATATTTTACAATTGAAGTAATCACCGCATAACATAAACAATCATTCACTGGTTATTTCCAGGTCTGTTAAGGTAGGTTAAGGGTCAGTACTTAAAAAAATGCCACTTGTTTACTTTGGGTGTTACATTAAAGAATGTTTCTCACGCCACCATAATAAAAAGTTAGAAAGGTTTTAACCCTTTACCCAGTGGAATGGCCAAACTGGCCAGCACTATTCACAAAAATTGCCATTCAGTTTTATTTATTTTTTTTATTTTTTGGCTTCAAAACTTAGCTTATGACCCCTCATTGGAACAAGCTCATTTGGCTTGTTCCATTGAGAGGTCATAAGCTATGTTTTGACTCAAAATTTTTTAAAAAATTTGTTACTCAATAATTTTGTTGGCTTTTCGTGTTACATAAAAGGGTTAATGAAGAAGAGACCAGTCATTTAAATCACCAGTAAGATAACCTTACTCCATACCTTCTTCACTCATGTGAGTTGATGAATATATGGAATCTGAAATATACATGGACAATGCAACCTGTCTTGAGAGACCACATGTATATATTTTTAGCTCACCTGGTGCAAAAGGCCATGTGAGCTATTGCCATCACTTTGGGTCCATCCTTGGCCCTAAACTTTTCACATTTTCATCATCTCTGGAACAGCTGACCTGATTTGAACCAAACTTGGCAGGTATGATCTATGGGAGGTCCTCTACAAACTATCCAGGCCTTTATATTCACCTAATTTGGGCACATTAGATTCAAGTGAAAAATGTGCCCCAAATATGAGAAACTATATGATTAGTCAATATACATACAAATAGAATATAATAGAGGACTTTCTAAGACCTATTTTGCATCGTGCAAAAGTATTTCTTAACATATATATTTATTAGCTCACCGAAGGGAGCTTATCACTTGCCATCTGTCGTCCGTTGTCGTCGTCCGTCGTGAACCTTACATTATCGACTACTCCTCACAAACTACTGGATCAAATTGAACAAAATTTGGGGTGCATGTTTCCCATCATATATCAATTCAAACTTGTACAAATAAACTTGCCGCACCCAAAGGGGGTACCACAAGGGGCATAACTCTGATAACACCCATGAATTTCTTTCCAAAATTCAAAAAAATCTTCTTCAGATCCACCAGGCAGAATTCTTTCCTATTTGGTATACATCATCTCTAGGAGGATCAGATTCAAGTTTGTTCAAATCGGCCCCCTGGATTCATATTTGGGCTCACTATAGAAGCCCGAATTTGAACTTAGTGCATTTCAGGCAATTTTCTTTAAAAATCTTCTCAAGATCCAGCAGGCAGAATCAATCTTTTGATATTGAGTATGCAGCATGCTTAGGGGGGTGAGATTCAAGTTTGTTGAAGCCAAGTCCCTGGGTTCATATTTGGGCTCACTGTGGGAGCCCGAATTATAACTTCGTTTAAACTGAGGAATATTTTTATACTGTACCAATGACCCAGACTTAGCTGGTGCAAACTCCATTAAATTCAGGGCCAAACACAAATTTTGCCCCGCCCCCCCCCCTCCCCCCCCCAATCCCCAAAATTTGCATCAAAAACGAAAATTAGATGTCCTGGTAGGTCCTCCATACTTTTACTGTACTGCACATGCGCAGTGTCAAGGAGGTCTCGAAATTCCCGCCAAAATGTCATTCTTTGTTTGGCCCTGTAAACAGTATCACCTCACTGATATTTGTGCTGTAAATCTCAGTTTTAATGATGCCAGACACATAATTATGAGAGAAATGGTGGATATGAAGTGCATTTAGGATGAGGAGAGGAGAAAAACAGTGGTTTCTGATGTTCAGGGCTGTAACTTAAAATTTTTTTATGAAAATTTATTCATGTCCTCCATACTTTTGTCCACTGCGCATGCGCAGTGTCAAGGAAGTACCGAAATTGGTGCAAAATCTCCATTCTTTGTTTGGCCCTTCAGTCAGTAACATCTCCCTGATATCTGTGCTTATAATCTCGATTAAAATGATGCCAGACACAAAATCATGAAGGAAATGGTGGATCCAAGGATGAAATAAGGGGATGAGAGGAAGAAACAGGTGGAAGGATGTGTTCAGGGCTGTAACTTATAATTTTTATGCAAAATTATTTCATGTTCCCTATTTTCGAGGCATAGCCCTGTTGTTTTCATTCTTGCTATGAATGTTCCATTGTTTGTTCAGTGTTTCCTCTCTTCCTTTCCTTCATTCCCCCCTAGCTACTCTCCCATGCTTTTGGCTTATTTTTTGTAATCTTTATTACAAAAATTTCTTCAGAGTTTTGGCTTGGAAACAGAATTATGTTCTGTTCTTTCCCCATGTTTACGTCTTCACCCTAGGGGTGTTTAGGCGTTTTGGTCTGCATCTACCATCTGATGCTCTGCAGTCTCTTCTGGGGAAGGCGCTCTGTTTAGCATCAGATAGTTTTTAAATTAGACACTGATTACTGGGCCATGTTTACCAGTGCCTGGAGTCAGTTTTCTGGTTTGTTTACACTTTTTGTTTATGTTGACAACGGTTACTTCTGATAAGTGATTCCTTGTCTTCTGCCTTGATTATTTCATAGTAAGATACATTAATATTGCCCGTAAGTGTTACATTAATTTTTCAGAATGATTTAAAATTTTTGTCCACACTTAGGCTTTTTTGGGATCCATTTGGGCTCTGAGTTCCCTTTGGGAACTTGGGCTCTTCTGAAAAAAAATTTTCAAAAAATATTTTCTTTGTGAATTGTTTTTTCATATTATTATAATGGATTTTTATATTATGTATCTTTGTTTACAAGGTTTATTGCGGGTACTATGATTGATTATTTTTACAATGAAAGATTATTCAAATTGTAATGGAAGGAGGGAGCGCGGTGGCTCAGTAGGTAGAGGTGCAGGCTGCAAGCCAAGAGATCCTCGGTTCGAATCCCACCTGCAGCAACCACGTTGTGTCCTTGGGCAAGACACTTCAACTCCATTGCCCGCGTGGGGGCACGATGACGCCGTGTACTAAGGCGTACTGCACGTCGATGATGCGCATGTCTTCAACCAATCTAACCCTGCCTGTACTGCAGTGCGGAGTTACGATGTTGGGTAGCTGGCAGCTGCTCGGTGGTTCTCTCCGGGTACTCCGGCTTCCTCCACCCGTAAAACTGTCACGGTCATGATTAGCCATTGTGCATAAATATGTGACCTTAAACATCAATAAATAAATAAGTAATGGAAGGAAGTCTTCCTCTGATTCTCATGATTTCTGCATTAATTGTAGTTAATGTACCCGCACTAATCCTTGTTCTGTATGTATCGTTGGACACGTGTGTCACGGTATGTTGTTAGCGGGGAGAGTGACATGCTGGTCCTCTCTCCGCAGGGTCACTCAAGTTTTTCACTCTCTTTTTCAGAGGAACAAGAATTGGGTGATGTTTCCATGATGTCGTCTACCAGTGTGCGTCCGTCGTCACAATCCAGAGAAGAGCTAGCGGCAAAAGTGCTCATGGATATACGGCAATTGCCTAAGAGGCCCCTAGTAGGGTCGACGACGTTGGTTCTACGTTCGCTAGCTCACCCGGTGTCGCGTCCATTTACCGAATGGTACATCACCCGGGTTCGTCCGTTGCAGTCCAGGAAGGAAATAAGGGTGTTGCGAGCACTATAAACATTCCACAGGCACACCCAGTGACGACGGAACTTGGTTTAGGACGGAAGAAGCCTTTGGGTTCGGTCCCCAGCTCGTCCAGCTCCGCACGGGCTGCGAGCGAGAGAGGTCTCTCTCTCATACAACAACATCGCGGTCCAGATGTTGTTGTACAAAACGTTCCTCAGTCGGAGCTTACGTCCACCCCTCGGGACGATCCGGTGTATAAACAGTCCGGAGAGACTGTATCAAGGGCTTCTTCCTCCTCACATCAGCGCACTCGACCGCACCTTGGCTACATGACCGCCGATATCCAGCCGGCATCACCTTTCAGAGATTCCTCGACAGCCAGGTCACGCCATCCGATAGCCAAGGATTCGAGGCCACCTTCATCTGGACGTTTGCATAAGAGAAGTATGCAAGAGACAACATCCACAGAGCTTCCTGCAGCTAAATCCCGTAAGACCGCAACTCCGCAGGCCTCGTTAACGGACGTGCTATCACAGATAGCACAAATCATAGCAGCATCCCAGCATCCGGCAGAAGCCTCATCAGAGCAGGAAGAATCTGATGATGCTGGGTCGGTGCGTTCCGCAGCTGGATCAGGAGCGGACGACCGAGATATCCAGGAGGTCCATCAGGATGGCGAAAGGGATATGGATGAATTGGAGTTCTCCCTTTCAGAACAACACAAAATCGCCGTCGAGTTAATCTGGCATTTTCTTCCTGATGTTGTTCCAGCTGACCAGGATGCTGCTCAGCCGGATAGGAGGCTTATAGCTCCACTGGACACCAAATTTTTTAATCGGTTTAGGGACACTGTCCCTGAGTTTCCGTCTCAGTCCAGGAATGTCTCACGGACATTTGAACTTTTGAATGACGCTATCAGTAAACTTGCTGGTACATCGGGCAAGTCAGCCTTCCTATCGGCTAATGCTCTTAATCTGCCTTTCATTAATTCAAGGAATAGATTTGAAACAGCAGAACAGGGTGTTCAGAGAGTTCCTCTACGTCTAGACGACCAGGCTGAAGACCTTGAATTATCCATGCCATCGTCTATGTCTATTCATAGCTCTACCTTGGAAACTACAATATCTTTGAATAGAGCAAATTTTGACGCACTCTCATAGTACGCAGATCACCTTACCAGAGCATTGTCGTTACGCCTTGAAGGGCAAGAATTTCAGGACGTCCAAACGTCTTTGAGAGTTCTGTCAAGGGCTATTGCCTATTCTACATATAACTCCGCCCTTTCAGTGGCTAATCTGGAGTTGGTTAGACGTGACAGAACCCTAGCTACGTCCACAAGAGTGGATAGTAAGGTGAAAAACTCTCTTAGAGTCGCTCCAGTCTCCAGAGAACTTCTCTTTGACGGCAAGCTTTCTGCTATTTACGATAAGTTAACTAAGAAAGCTTCAGACTCTCTGCTTTTTAAGTCCGCTTCTAATAAGTTGGAACCAGCAGATAAAAGTAGGCCTGGATCTTCTGGGACGAGTACGTCCAGGGGAAGTTCCTTTAAAGGTGCGTACGCACCCTCTAGGCCTTATTCTCGAGACCGTCAAGGCAGCGACTCTGGCAGGGGCCGTAACGCTGGCCGTAATAATAGGTCAGACGCCCCTAGGTCGACGGTGCGGGTCGGGGAGGACGTGGTTTCTCCTTCCGCAAGCCTTGCAAGTCCAGGAAGTGATGGTGTAGACCTCTGTCGCGTTCCTGTAGGCGGAAGGTTGTCGAGTTATTTACAAAATTGGGAATTGATTACGGAGGACCCTTGGGTTCGAAGGGTGATTGCGGAAGGACTGAAACTGTCCTTCAAAGGAAAACCTCCGTTAACTCGAAGTCCAAGATGGAATATTTTAAAAAGAGACACACTTCTTTCAGAAGTTCAGTCTCTTTTACTGAAGAATGCAATAGAGGTCATAGAAAACCAGAAATCTCCAGGTTTCTACAGCCATCTGTTTCTGGTTCCCAAACAGCTCGTTCCGTCCAGTAATAGATTTAAGCTGGATAAACAAGCTGATTGTGGCTCCAAAATTTTATATGGAGACCATTCGATCGGTCAGAATCTTCTATTATTGCTCCGACGTCTCGGTTTTACAGTAAACGAACAGAAGTCGGATCTGGTGCCATCCAAGTCATTCACCCACCTGGGGATGAGCTTCGAGACGCACAACAATCTCGTTCATCTGCCGTTAACCAGAGCGAAATTAGTCAGTTGTTATGCTCGCTATTGTCTAAACTCGCAGAAGGTTACAGCGAGAGAATTCATGAGACTGATAGGTCTGTGCGGAACTGCCGCGGATCTCATTCCAATGGGGCGGCTACGCACTCGTCCTCTCCAAATCTTTCTGACTCGGAATTGGAAAGTGATGACTCATTCGCTCGATGCGGACATCCTCTTGTGAAACAAGAGATTCAGACTTGGGCAGACATTCAGTGGTTAAGTTCCACTGCAATTGCCGGATCCGAGTTTTACTATTATGACGGATGCCAGTCAAACAGGTTGGGGCACGACACTATGCCCGTCGGATTCGAGGTGCCAGGGTCTTTGGGATCCTCAATTTTTAGGCAAGCACATAAATATCAAAGAAATGATGTCAATTTGGCTTGCGTTGCGTCATTGGATGGACGTTATTCAGAACACACATGTTCAAATTTTGTCCGACAATACAACGGTAGTAACGTATATTCGGAATCAGGGAGGCACTCATTCTATTCCGTTGTTCAAGCTAACGGAAAGAATTCTTCTGTTTGTACTGGAACATCAGGTTCTACTATCGGTCCGTCATATTCCGGGTCGTCTGAATGTGTTAGCAGACTCCCTTTCACGGAAGGGTCGCCTGTTGCCATCGGAATGGACTCTCAACAAACAGGTTTTCAGTCAGATTTGCTACCAATGGGAGCGACCAATGATAGATTTGTTTGCGACGCACCTCAACAATCAGTTGCAGACTTACGTGTCCCCATGTCCGGATCCTCGAGCGTTTGCAGTAGACGCTCTGTCGATCCCGTGGGATGGGATAATAGGATATGCGTATCCTCCGGCGCCATTGATTCAGCAGATATTGCTCAAAATAAAGCAATCCCACTGCAAGATTCTGTTGGTAGCATCTCTATCACCACAGAGACCGTGGATAAATCTACTCAAGTGTCTGTTGTGGGACATGCCGCGGAAGCTTCCTCCACAGCAGGATCTTCTACCGCAGGGGAATTTGCGCACACTTCACCACAATCCGCAAGGTCTCAACCTTCACGTATTTCCGTTGTGCGGTCCTTCTTACGCAGTAAGCATTTTACAGGACAAGCAGTGGACGCAATTACTAACTGCAGGAGGACCTCCTCTTCGCTAAATTATGCTGCAAAGTGGAAGGTCTTTCGCCAGTGGTGTTGGGATCACTCTGTGGATTTATATGATCCCTCCATTCCTGACATTGCTAATTTTCTGGTCTATTTGTTTGACGAGATCAAACTGCAGCCTGTTACTATCAAGGGTTATAGGTCTATGTTATCTGATACCTACGCTCACCATGATACATTAATGATTGGTTCTAATGTCTCTTTATCTAAATTAGTTAGAAACTTCTCGATAAATAGACCTAGAACTCTTAGATTAATTCCAAAATGGAATTTAGCATGGGTTCTTCTTAAGCTAAAAGAAGCACCTTTTGAGCCTCTTGATACAGTGGACTTCAAATTCTTAACATATAAGACAGCTTTTCTCTTAGCCTTCTCTTCTGCTAGAAGAGTTAGTGAGCTTCATGCTTTATCGGTAGATGATTCTCACTATCGTAGTGTTGGTAATACTATTACTTTTACTACTAATGTTGGATGTTTGGCTAAGAATCAAGCTCCTAATAAGTATCCTGAACCTATTGTTGTTAGGGCCTTTCCGTCTTCAGACGGGCATAGGCCTTTACTCTGTCCTGTTAGAGCAATACGTATTTATAAAGGTAGGTCTGAGTTTATTAGAAAGGGATGTAAGTGTTTCTTTTTGTCTTTGATGCCTAATAGAAAGGACATTATGGTTCATTCTATTGCTAGATGGATTCAATTAACTATACATACTGCTTATGAAAAGTTATCTTCTCAGCAGTCTGCTCTCAAGATTTCGGCTCATGAAGTAAGAGCTCTATCAACATCTTGGGCTTATGCTAATAATGTTGCTATTACAGATTTAATGAAGGCTGCATATTGGTCTCAGCCTTCCACTTTCACTAATTTTTATCTTAGAAATATTGAGTCCATATATGGAGATCAACATTGTTTAGGTCCGTTATCTGTTGCTCAGAATATCGTCCACTAAACAGTTGCAACTATAGTTATGTATGCTTTCTGTTTCGGCAGTGACTCTGTCCTGCTGCCCTCTTTGCTCTGGGGTATTTGACCCAGGGAAGGGGGGGGGGGGGGGTGTTCCCTTAGGTCACCTGCGGAATGGTTTTGTGTCTTTCTTTTTTGATAAAATAAGAAAGATACATATAAATCCTATCTCTCCTTTTCTCCTTTAGGGGATAATTCTGTTATACGCAATTGAGCCTATTGGATTTTCCTTTATGTCCTAGGCCCTCCAGCCTTTTTTCTATTCAGCTAAGTCAGGGTCATTGGTACAGTATAAAAATGTTAAAAAATTTATAGTAATTTATATATTTTTTATACTTACCAATGACCCAGACGGGGATGGCCCTCCCTGGAGTTGGGAACTCTTGCCTACCCGCTGCGTACATAACACTTACCAGGCACTGGTCGTAAGAATGACATTTTGGCGGGAATTTCGAGATCTCCTTGACAGTGCGCATGCGCAGTACAGTAAAAGTATGGAGGACCTACCAGGACATCTAATTTTTGTTTTTGATGCAAATTTTGGGGATTGGGAGGGCAAAATTGGTGTTTGGCCCTGAATTTAATGGAGTTTGCACCAGCTAAGTCTGGGTCATTTGTAAGTATAAAAAATATATAAATAACGAAAAAAATTTAACTTTCTTTAAAAATCTTCTTCAGATCCAGCAGTCGGAATGTTTTGATATTGGTATGCTGCATCTTTAGGGGGTGAGATTCAAGTTTGTTTAAGCCAGGTCCCTAGGTCCATATTTGGGCTCCCTGTGGGAGCTCGAATTGTAACTTAGTTCAAAATGAGGAATTTTCTTAAAAAATCTTCTTCTTCAGATCCAGCAGTCGGAATGTTTTGATATTTGGTGTGCAGAATCCGGGGGGAGGGGGTGGGGGGGGATTCAAGTTTGTTAAAGCCAAGTCCCTGGGTTCATATTTGGGCTCCTTGTGGAAGCCCGAATTATAACTTAGTTCAATATGAGGAATTTTTCTTTAAAAATCTTCTTCTTTCGATTCATCAGTCGGAATGTTTTGATATTTTTGGCATGCAATATCCTTAGGGGGTGAGATTCAAGTTTGTTCCCAAGTCCCTGGGTTCATATTTGGGCTCACTGTGGAATATTCTTTAAAACTCTTTTTTTTTTAGATCCACCAGTCAGAATCTTTGGATATTTTGTGTAAGCTTTTCTTAGGAGGGGCAGATGCAACTTGTTAAAATCAATTCCCTGGGTTGATATTTAGTCTACCTTGTCAGGTGAGCACCCTCAGGCCCCCTGGGGCCTCTTGTTTTAGAATGTTACAACAAGCTTTAGTAGCCATATCCTAATTTGGGCGCAACATTTACCACCTTGAATTTGGGGGTAATATAAAGGCCTGAAACTATCCTCATTTTGTTCCTGTCAGATGAAAAACATGGCCACCAGGGCACTCTTTGATTCTGATTTCTGGTTAATTTTTAAAAATCTTCTCCTCTGAAACTACGATGCCAAATGTTTTGAAACGTCACATGCTTGATGACTGGGAAATCCTCTACCGACGATCCTGATTTAATGTTGATCGTGTTACAAACATGGCCACAATTGTGGCTCATAGTTACCATGGAAACCCTATGGGAAATCACATTTTTATCTTCTCTGTAACCACTGAGCCGATGTGAACCAATCTTGGCAGAAATGGTCTTTGGGAGGTCCTCTACAAATCATATTTTTATACTGTGCCAATGACCCAGACTTAGCTGGTGCTAACTCTTAAAATTTCAGGGTCAAACACAAATTTTACCCCCCCCCCCCCCCCATCCCCCCAAATTTGCATCAAATTCCCAAAAAAATCTATGTCCTATATGGTCCTCCCATACTTTTGTACACTGCACATGCGCAGTGTCAAGGAAGTACCGAAATTGGCGCAAAATCTCCATTCTTTGTTTGGCCCTTCAGTCAGTAACATCTCACTGATATCTGTGCTTATAATCTCAGTTAAAATGATGCCAGACACAAAATCATGAAGGAAATGGTGGATGCAAGGATGAAATGAGAGGAAGAAACAGTGGAAGGATGTGTTCAGGGCTGTAACTTATAATTTTTATGCAAGATTATTTCATGTTCCCTAATTTCGGGGCATGGGCCTGATGTTTTCATTCTTGCTATGAAATCTCCACTGTTTGTTCAGTGTTTCCTCTCTCCCTTTCCTTGATACCCTCCTAGCTAATCTCCCATGCTTTTGGCATAATTTTTTTACTGACATTTCTTGGGAGTTTTTAGCAGAGTAACAGAATGTTTATTCTGTTTTCCCCATGGTTATGTCCTCACCCTAGGGGTGTTTAGGCATTTTGGTCATGCATCTACCATCCGATGTACTGCAATTTCTTCTGTGGAAGTTTATGTTTTACATCGGATAGTGTTTTAAAATTGGTTACTGATTTTGGGCCATATTTTCAGTGCCTGGAGTCTTGTTTCCGGTTTTTATTCACTTTTGTTTACGTTGACAACGGTTTACTTCTGACAGTGATTCCTTGTCTTCTATAAGGTTTTGTTCATAGCCAGATACATTAATATTGTCCATAAGTGTAACATTAATTTTTAGATATGTTTTAAAATTTTTGTCCACACTTAGGCTTTTTTGGGATCCATTTGGGCTCATCGTTCCCTTTGGGAACTTGGGCTCATCTTGAAATTTTTCGAAAAAATTTTTCTTTTGAATTATTTTTGAAATTTTTGTAATGGATTATATTATTATTATGTATCTTTGTATTTCAAGGGTTCGTGCGAGTACTACGGCTGTTTAATATTTTTTCAAAATATGAAAGAATATTGTTCTAATTGTAAATCGAGGAAGTCTTCCTCTGATTCTCATGTTCATTGTATTTGCTGTAGTCAATGTACTCGCACTAATTCTTGCTCAGTGTGTGCCAACTGGGATGACAAACGTTGGAGACATGTGTCACGGTATATTGTTAGTGGTGAGAGGTCCATGCCGATCCTTTCGCCACAGTGTCATTCTAGTTTTTCAGTCTCTTTTTCAGAGGAACAAGAACAGGGTGATGTTTCCGTGATGTCTTCAGGAAGTATGCTACCGTCGTCGCAATCAAATGAAGAGCTAGCGGCAAAAGTGCTCAACGAAATACGACAAGTGCCTAGATCCTTAGTAGGATTGACGACCTTGTCGCCAGCTAGCTCGCCCAGTGAAGCTATCACTCGAAAAGTGGGTGATGTGACGCTGGGTTCGTCCATTGCAGTCCAGGAGAGGAGAAGGGGTGTTGCGAGCACTATAAACTCGGATCACGCACACCCAGCGACGATGGAACGGAGGAAGCCAAACAGTCCGGTAGCTAGCTCATTTCGGTCTACCCGGACCCCGAGCGAGAGAGGTCCCTTTCTCTTACAGCAACATCTGGGCCCAGATGTTGTACGTAACGTTCGTCAGTCGGAGCATACGTCCACTCCTCCTGCTCGGGACGCTCAGTCGTATAGACAGCCGGGTGTGGCTAGTCTAACTGGCTTCCTCATCCACAAGTCAGCACACATGACCGCACCTTGGATATGTGACCGCAGATATCCAGCCTGCTTTGCCGACAAGGGATTCCACGTCAACCAGGTCACTCCATCCGGTAGCCAAGGACACGTGGTCTTACCAGTCGGGACGTTCGCATGAAAGATTTATGCAAGAGTTACCGTCCCAGGAGCTTCCAGCGGCTAAACTACGTAAGACCGCGGCTCCACGGGCCTCTGTGATGGACTTGCTATCACAGATATCACAACTCATTGCAGCATCCCAGCAACCTTCAGAAACTCTTTCAGATCAGGAACTGTCTGAGGAAGCTGGGTCGGTACGCTCCCCTGCAGTGTCAGAAAGGGACGACTGAGATTCACATTTGGTCTAGTCGGATGGTGAAAGGGAATCAGCGGAGCTGGAATTTTCCGTTTCAGAACAACATAAGCTGGCCGTAGATTTCATCCTGCAACACCTTCCAGAAGTTGTTCCTCCGGACCAGAGAGCTGCAATTCCAGATAAGAGACTGATAGCGTCACTGGACACAGACTTTTTCGGCCGGGATAAGGACGTCGGCCTGAGTTTCCGGCCCAGTCCAGAAATGTCTCACAGACATTTGAATTGCTGAATGACGCTATTTTCAGGCTAGCCTCTAAGACTGACAGATCCAGTTTCTTATCGTCTCATGCTCTACATCGGCCGTTCATCAACAGTAGAAATAGATTTGAAACGGCAGGACAGGGCGTTCCGAGAGTTCCTCTGCGTTTAGACGCACTAACAAATGACTACTTATGTGGCTACGAGTTAGTAAAACAGGATACTTATGTGATTCAAGTCTGTTACGTGGCTAGCCATAACAGAATCTCTTATTATGGGGGGGTTGAGGGGGGTGGGGGTGGGGGGTTTGGATAAATGTAGAGTAGGGTTAGGGCATTCAGGGTGGGGTTTAGGAGTGGGGGTGTGGTGGGGATCAGTGAAGGGGTTTTAGAGTTATGTGGCTAGGGTTAGTGTTAGTTTAGGGTTAGGGGTGGGTAGGGTGAGGGTCAGTAAAGGGTAGGGTTAGGGGTTAGCTGACCCCCCCAAAAATTTTCCCCCAATAAAACTTGTTTTATTATGTTGAACATGTGTTTTAGGTTAGCCACCTAATATGTCCATAAAATAGCCACATAAGTAGCCATTTGTTAGAACGTCCGACCAGGCAGAAGACATGGAGTTGTCATTGCCGGCATCTATGTCGATTCTCTCCAGTACGTTGGAGACGCCCAATCTCGTCTAACAGAGCCAGTTTAGATGCCTTATCTTATGCAGATCACCTTAGCAGAGCGTTATCACAACGTCTCGATGGAAAAGAATTCCAGGATGTTCAAACTTCCTTGAGAGTTCTTTTGAGGGCCATAGCATATTCCACGTATAACTCTGCCCTTTCATTGGCAAATTTGGAGTGGATTCTAAGGTGAAAAACTCTCTTTGAGTCGCTCCAGTTTCAGGAGAGCTTCTCTTTGACGGTAAGCTTTCGCTAATCTATGATCAGATTACTAAGAAAGCTTTGGACTCTCTGCTCTTTTAAGTCCGTTTAAAAAAAAAACGGACTCAGCAGAGAGGAGTAAGTCAGGAACTTCTGGGGCGAGTACGTCCAAGGGAAGTTCCTATAGAGGATCTAAGAAAGCCTCTATGTCTTACTCCAGAGACTGTCAAAGTAGCGACTCAGGTAGGGGTCGTAATGCTGGCCGAGACAACCAGTCAGATGCCCCAAAGTCGACTGGTCGAGGTGCGGGTCGGGGAGGACGTAGTTTCTCCTCCTGCAAGCCTCGCAGGTCCAGGAGGTGATGGCCAGAACCTCTATTGCGCTCCAGTGGGCGGAAGACTGTCGAGATTCTTAACCAATTGGTTTTCAATTACGGACAACCCATGGGTTCAGGGGGTTATTTCGGAAGGTCTTAAACTGTCCTTCAAGGAAAAACCTCCGTTAACACGAAGTCCACGTTGGACTCAGCTTCCGTCAAACCTTCAGAAAAGAGATTCGCTTCTATCAGAGGTCTAATCTCTTCTGGAGAAGAATGCCATAGAGGTCATAGGAAACCAGGAATCTCCCAGTTTCTACAGTCACCTGTTCCTGGTACCAAAACCAGACGGCTCGTTCAGTCCAGTTATAGATCTAAGCTGGATAAACAAGCTGATCGTGGCTCCAAAATTTTATATGGAGACCATTGCTGTCCTAGGAGTCGTTTATCAGTTCCGAGCAATGTGCTTCGGTCTGAATCTAGCACCCTGGGCCTTCACTCGAATAATGAACTACTTGGTAATGACTCATTTCCGAGCTCATTCATCTGCGGTAACGTCGGCCTACTTGGACGACATTCTTCAGAGGTATGGCGACAGATTAACGCTTCAGAACGATGTTCAGAGTCTGCTTCAACTGCTGCAATGTCTCGGTTTCATAGTAAACAAATAGAAGTCAGATCTAGTTCCGTCCAAGTCATTCATCCACTTGGGAATGAGCTTTGAGACGCACAACAATCTGGTTCTTCCGCCGTTACCCAGAGCGAAATTAGTCAGTTGTTACGCTCGCTTTTGTCTTCACTCAGATGTAGTAACAGCGAGAGAATTCATGCGACTGATAGGTTTGTGCAGAGCCGCCGCGGATCTCATTCCAATCGGGTGCCTATGCACTCATCCACTCCAGATATTTTTTACTCAGAATTGGAGTGTGAAGATTCATTAGCTCAAAACAAACATTGTCTTGTCGAACCAAGTAAAACAAGAGATTCAGACTTGGGCAGATATTCAGTGGTTAACTCAGGGAGTGCCACTGCAACTGCCGGATCCGATTTTTACAATTATGACGGATGCAAGTCAAACAGGTTGGGGTGCAACTTTGAGCCCAACAGATTCGAGGTGCCAGGGTCTTTGGGATCCGCAGTTCCTAAACAAGCACATAAACATCAAAGAAATGATGTCAATTTGGCTTGCGCTACGTCATTGGATGAACATTATTCAGAATTCACATGTTCAAATTCTGTCCGACAATTCAACAGCAATAGTGTATATTCGGAACCAGGGAGGCACTTATTCCATTCCGTTGTTCAGCTTTACGGAGGGAATCCTTCTGTTTGTCCTGGAGCATCAGGTTCTTCTGTCGGTCCGTCATATTCCGGGTCGTCTGAACGTTCTAGCAGACTCCCTTTCTCGGAAAGGCTGTATGTTGCCATCAGAATGGACTCTCAACAAACGAGTATTCAATCAGATCTGCTACCAATGGGATCGTCCTATGATAGACTTGTTTGCGACGCATCTCAACAATCAGTTGCAGACGTATGTGTCGCCATGCCCAGATCCTCGAGCGTTCGCAGTAGACGCTCTCTCGATCTCTTGGGACGGAATGATAGGATACACGTATCCTCCAGCTCCGTTGATTCAATAGATATTGCTAAAAATCAAGCAATCTCACAGCAAGATTCTGTTGGTAGCATCTTTGTCACCCCAGAGACCATGGATAAATCTACTCAGGTGTCTGTTGTGGGACATTCCTCGAAAGCTTCCTCCATGGGAGGACCTTCTTTCGCAGGGGAAATCGCGCACACTGCATCACAACCTGCAGGGTCTCAACCTTCACATATTAATGTTGTGCGGTCCTTCTTGCACGGCAAGCATTTTACAGGTCGGGCAGTGGACACAATTTCTAACTGTAGGAGGACCTCCTCTTCGCTACATTATGCAGCTAAGTGGAAGGTTTTCTCTCGTAGGTGTAGGGATCATTCTATTGATATTTATGATCCCTCCATTCCAGACATTGCTAATTTTTTGGTCCACTTGTTTGACGAGATCAAACTGCGGCCAATAACTATTAAGGGTTATAGGTCTATGCTGTCGGATACTTGTGCTCATCATGATAGCTTACAAATTGGATCTCATGTCTCTTTATCTAAGTTAGTGAAAAACTTTTCGATAAATAGACCAAGAACCCTTAGGTTAATTCCTAAGTGGAATTTAGCTTGGGTTCTTCTGAAGCTAAAAGAAGCACCATTTGAACCCCTTGACACGGTAGACTTCAAATACTTATCTTATAAGACAGCTTTTTTCTTAGCCTTCTCTTCTGCTAGAAGAGTTAGTGAGCTTCATACACTATCTGTTGGTGATTCTCACTATCGTAGTGTTGGTAATACTATTACTTTGACTACTAATGTTGGATTTTTGGCTAAGAATCAGGCTCCTAATAAGTACCCTGAACCTATTGTTATTAAGGCTCTTCCGTCCTCAGACGGCCATAGGCCTTTTCTATGTCCAGTTAGAGCTTTGCGTATTTACAAACGTAGATCTGAGTTTATCAGAAAGGGACGAAAACGTTTCTGTCTCTGCTGCCTAATAGAAGGGACGTCTCGGTCCATTCTATTTCAAGGTGGATACAATTGACTATTCGTACTGCTTATGAAAAATTATCTTCTACTCAGCAGTCTGTGCTTAAGATTCCGGCGCATGAAGTGAGAGCGCTGTCTGCATCTTGGGCTTATGCTAATAGTATTGCTATTACTGATTTGATGAAGGCTGCATACTGGTCTCAGCCTTCTGCATTCACAAATTTTTACCTTAGAAATATTGAGTCTATTTCTGGCGACCTGCATTGTTTAGGTCCGTTATCTGTTGCTCAGAATGTCGTCCACTAAACAGTTGCAACTATAGTTATGCAGGCTTTTTGTTCCAGCAGTGACTCTGTCCTGCTGCCCTCTTCGTTCTGGGGTGATTGACCCAGAGCAAGGGGAAGGGGGTGGAGGGATGGTGTTCCCTTATATCACCTGCTTTATAGTGAAAAGCAAGGGAATACCTCCTCTGGAGTCAGTAATTCCGAGTCGGTGCTGAGATGGTTTTAAAGTGTAAAGCTAATGTTTATCTCATTTATGTAATATTTTTAAAGTGTAGCTCGGTGTGAAGCATTTGTATGTGTCACATGTCATACGAGCATTAATATACAATCCTCGGGCACTTGTAAATGAGTATAAAGAGTCTCATTCTCTGGACTATCTTTATTTATTGGCTTTCCTTTAAAGAATTAGTATAATGGGTTATACTGGATGTTAATAGAGATCATTGATGTTATTGTGCTCAATTACGGACTGGTAATGTGTCTTTCTTATTTTGTATAAACGAGAAAGATACATGTAAATCCTGTTTCTCCTTTTCTCCTTGGGGGGATAATTCTGTTTACATGTAATTGAGCCTATTGGATTTTCCTTTATGGCCTAGGCCCTCCAGCCTTTTTTCTATTCAGCTAAGTCTGGGTCATTGGTACAGTATAAAAATGTTAAAAAATTTATAGTAATTTATTTATTTTTTATACTTACCAATGACCCAGACGGGGATGGCCCTCCCATGAGTTGAGAACTCATACCTCCCCGCTGATTACATAACACTTACCAGGCACTGGTTGTAAAAATGAAGATTTGGCGCCAATTTCGGTATTTCCTTGACTCTGCGCATGTGCAGTGGACAAAAGTATGGAGGACCATATAGGACATAAGATTTTTTGGGATTTTGATGCAAATTTGGTGGATTGGAGGGGCAAAATTTGTGTTTGGCCCTGAAATTTTAAGAATTAGCACCAGCTTAGTCTGGGTCATTGGTAAGTATAAAAAATATATAAATTACTATAAATTTTTTGACTTTCATTTTGTTTCTACTGGTTCATAAACATGGCCGCCAGAGGCATTTTTTGATTCTGATTGGTTGATTTTCAAAAATCTTCTCCTCTGAAACTACAAAGCCAAATGTTTTGAGACTTCACATGCTTGATGACTGGGATACCTTCTACCAACAAACCATCATAATGATAGAGAAAGTACTCTGAAAACAACCATCATTCTGTTTTGCTCAGATGAAGGAGCATGGCGGCCAGCTGCATTATTTGATTTTGATTAGAATAACTGAGGGATATGCAGTTCTTTCAGCCAGGTGAGCGATTACAGGCTCTTTAGGGCCTCTTGTTAAATTTCACCACTATATATTCTGTCTATATATCCTGCAGGAGAGAGAAGCCGCTTCAAGATTATTCAAGGGCAAAAAGGGTCAACATTTGAATCAAGAGCTTAGCAAGAAAGCTAAAACATTTGTTCCAGGTGAAAAGTTAGCTGAGAAGAAGCCAGCTGGCCCAGCTAAAGATGATGTGGAAGCCATCAAGGTTTGTTCACTTGTAACCTTTTTCTTGCCAAATGATGCAAAGGCTCCTAATCAACCTTTACCTTATGAAATGGCCTTAACCGGCAAGCACTATTCACAAAATCTGCCATTAAAATTTGATTATATCTTCTCGGTTTTTTTTCCTTCAGAAATATAACATATGACCTCTCATTGGAACAAGCTCATCAAAATGAGAGGTCATAAACTATGTTTCCGAGGCAAAAAATCGAAATTAAGTTAATTTTTTCTTTGCTTCTGTTTTTTCATTTGTTTTAGGTAAAGTGTTAACTCTTTACCCAATGCAAATGAAATCAAAATTTATTAGCTCACCAAAAGGAGCTTAACTTATCACTTGCCATCCATCATCATTCATAATGAACTTTACATTATCGACTTCTTCTCACAAACTACTCAACCAAATTGAACCAAATCTGGTGTGCATTTTCCCTATCATATGCCAATTCAGGTTTGTTCAAATAAACTTGCCACACCCACAGAGGGCACCGCAAGGGGCGTAACAGATAGAACCCATAAATTTTTTCAAAAATTCAAAAAATCTTCTTCAGATCTACCAGTCAGAATCTTTTCATATTTGTGATACAACATCTCTAGGGGGGGTCAGATTCAAGTTTGTTCAAATCGAGTCCCTGGCAAGCCAGAAAATAAGCAGACTGTCATCTGCAAAATGAGGTCCCCAGAGGGTGAATTTAGTGATGCTACCCTGCATAGCAGGGTAGCATCACTAAATTTACCCTCTGTGAACCTCAGTCTGAATTAGGGTCTCAAAGCTAAACAAAAAGAGGTACCCAGAGGATAAATTGCCCCACTGTAGGGATAGCATCATCAAATTCACCCTCTGGGGACCTCATTCAGCAAATGTCAGGCCGCTTATTTTCAGGCCTGGTCCCTGGGTTAAGATTTGGACTCTCTATTGGAGCCCAAATTTTAACTTAGTGCAATATGTGGAATATTCTTTAAAAATCTTCTTCAGATCAACCAGTTGAAATCTTTTGATATTTAGTTTCCAACATCTCTAGGGATCAGATTCAAGTTTGTTCAAATCATGTTCCTGAGTTAGTATTTGGGCTCTCTATTGAGCCCAAAGTTTGACTTGGTTCAATTTGAGGGAATATCTTTAAAAATCTTCTTCAGACTATCAGTCAGAATCTTTTCCTGTTTGGTATACAACATCTGTAGGGAGGGGGGGGGGGGGGGGGGCAGATTCAAGTTTGTTCAAATTGAGTTCCTGGGTAAATAATTTTAACTTAGTGAAATATGAGGAAATTTCTATAAAAATCTTTTTCATCAGATCCACCAGTCAGAATGCTTTCATGTTTGGTATACAGCATCTCTAATTCAAGTTTGTTCAAATTGGGTCCATAAGTTAGTATTTGGGCTCTCTATTGGAAACCAAAGTTTAGCTTGGTGTAATTTGAGGAAATTTCTTTAAAAATCTTCTTCTTCAGATCCATCAGTCAAAATCCTTTATGTTTGGTATACAACATCTATAGGGGCAGTCCGATTGAAGTTTGTTCAAATCGAATTGTTGGGTTAATATTTGGGATCCCTTTGAGAGCGTGAATTCTAACTTAGTGCAGTATGAGGATCCCCCAGTCAGAATTCTCTCATATTTGGTATACATCATCTCTAGGGGGGCCAGATTGAAGTTTGTTCAGATTGAGTTCCTCGGATAATATTTGGGCTCCTTATGGGAGCCCGAATCTTAACTTTGTACAGTTTGAGGAACTTTCTTTAAAAATCTTCTTCAGATCCACCAGTCAGAATCCTTTAACATTTGGTATACATCATCTCTACGGGGGTCAGATTCAAGTTTGTTCAAATTGGGTTCCTGGTTTGAAAATTTTGGGCCTGGTTCTGACTTAGAAATTTTGGACCAAAATTTGGAAAAAACATAAAAAATTTCAGTTATTCATTTTGTTAGCTCAACTTTGGCGAAGCCAAATTTGAGCTTATGCCATGGCCTGTCGTCCATCTGTCCGTCTGTCCGTCAACAATTGGATACGGCTCGGGCTAGAGGCCATATTTATGAACCGCTCTTTACGAAACTTCTTGGGTACCTTTGTTATGACCGTGGGACGAGAACGAGTGTTTTTGGGTGCGGTCCGAAATTCAAGATGGCTGCCAGCCACCATTTTGTACCGATGATGCAGAAATCTGTATTTTTATACTGTACCAATGACCCAGACTTAACTGGTGCTAACTCTAACAAAACCAGGGCCAAACACAAATTTTGCCCCCCAATCCCCAAAATTTGCATCCAAAACAAAAAGAAATCATGTCCTAAAGGACCTCCATACTACGCCTCTACTGCGCATGCGCAGTGACGCAGACGTCCCGAAATTGGCGCCAATTATCATTCTCTGTTTGGCCCTTCATCAGTCAACATCTCACTGATCTTTGTGCTTGTAAATCTCAGTTTAAAGGATGCCAGACACGTAATTTTTGGAGAAAATGTGATTCTAAGGAGGATAGAAGGAGGAGAGGAAAAAGAAGTGACAAAAAATAATCAGGGCTGTTCTTGCTAATTGTTGCACTGCTTATTCAGTGTTTCCTCTCCCTTAGCCAGCCTTCTAAAGTCCCCCCTTGCAATTCTCCCATGCTTTTGGCATATTTTTGAGAAATTTCATTTCTAAAATTTCCTGGGAGAGTTGCTTGGTTACAGAATGTTTTCTGTTATTTTCCCCATAGTTACGTTTTCACCCATGGGTGTATAACGTTTGTGTTCTGCATCTTCCATCTGATGTTCTGCAGATTCTCCCCTGGGAGTCTCTGTTTTGCATCAGATAGAGTGTAATTGATGACTGATTCCGGGCCAGTTTTTTCAGTGCCTGGAGTCATGTTTTCTGGTGTTTTTACACTGTTTGTTTTCATTGGCAACAGCCTTTTTTGAGGGGGGCTGTTTGCCTTTGCTGTAGTTTATCTCACTATAAGATACATTTATATTATCCGTAAGTGTCTCATTAATTATTTAATATAAATTTAAAATTTTTGACCACACTTTGCCATCGGATCCATCGGAGCTCAACATTACTTTTCAGCAACTTGGGCTTCGCTGAAAAAATATTTTTTCTAAATTATTTTGTTTTGCAATTGTTTTTAGCTCAACTTTGACGAAGTCAAATTTGAGCTATTGTCATGGCCCGTCGTCCGTCTGTCCGTCCGTCCGTCTGGCCGTCTGTCCGTCTGTCCGTACGTCAACAATTGGCTATGGCTCGGGCTAGAGGTCGTATTTATGAGCCGATCTTTACGAAACTTCTTGTGTACCTTTGTTATGACCCTGGGACGGGAACGAGTGTTTTTAGGTGTGGTCCGAAATTCAAGATGGCTGCCAGTGGCCATTTTGTACCGATGATGCAAAAATCAGTTTTTTGTACAGAACTTCTGTATGAAAGTTCTGATTTGAATAAAGTTTTGTATAAATGTTTAGTACCATGGGATACATCACATATAATACGGGTTTTTTTCTCGTGCGTAAATTATGCAAATTAGACTGACTTTGATTTATTTAGTGTTACTTTCAAAGCTGTAAGTGCCAAGCTGCTATGGCTCGGGCTAGAGGCCGTATTTATGAACCGATCTTTACGAAACTTCTTGGGTACCTTTGTTATGACCGTGGGACGAGAACGAGTGTTTTTGGGTGCGGTCCGAAATTCAAGATGGCTGCCAGCCGCCATTTTGTACCGACGATGCAGAAATCTGTTTTTTGTACAAAACTTCCATATGAAAGCTCTGATTTGAATAATTTTTTGTATGAATGTTTAGTACCATGGGATACATCACATATAATACTGGTTTTTTTCTCGTACGTAAATTGTGCAAATTAGACTAATTTTGATGTTTTTTGGGGTTACTTTCAGCACTGTAAGTGCAAATGCCAATACGGCTCGGGCTAGAGGCCGTATTTATGAACCGATCTTTACGAAACTTCTTGGGTACCTTTGGTATCACCGTGGGACGAGAACGAGTGTTTTGGGGTCCGGTCTGAAATTCAAGATGGCCGATGGCAGCCATTTTGTACAAAATTAGGTGCAATCAGATTTTTGCACAGAACTTCCATATGAAAGCCCTGATTTGAATAATTTTTTTGTGTGAATGTTTAGTTCCATGGGATGCATCACATATAATACGGGGTTTTTTTCTCGTGCAGAAATTATGCAAATTAGATGAACTTTGATTTTTTCAGTGCGACTTACACACAGTAAGTACACATGTCAATACGGCTCAGACTAGAGTCTGTATTTATGAACTGATCTTCACGAAATGTCTTGGGTACCTTTGTTATCACCTTGGGACGAGAACGAGTGTTTCTGGGTGCGGTCTAAAATTCAAGATGGCTGCCAGTGGCCATTTTGTACCGAAATTAGGTCTAATCATTTTTTTGTACACATCTTCTATACAGCTCAGACTAGAGGCCATATTTATGAACCAATCTTTACGAAACTTCTTGGGTACCTTTGTTATCACCGTGGGATGAGAGCGAGTGTTTTTGGGTGTGGTCCGAAATTCAAGATGGCCACCAGCAGCCATTTTGTACCAAAATTAGTGCAATCAGTCTTTTGTATAGAACTTCTGTATGAAAGTTCTGATTTGAATAAATTTTTGTATGAATGTTTAGTAACATGGAATACATCACATATTGTAAGGGGTTTTTTTTCGTGCAGAAATTATGCAAATTAGATGAACTTTGATTTATTCAGTGCTACTTACACAATGTAAGCACACATGTCAATACGGCTCAGGGTAGAGGCTGTATTTATGAACCGATCTTCACAAAACTTCTTGGGTACCTTTGTTATCTCCTTGGGATGAGAATGAGTGTTTCTGGGTACGGTCCAAAATTCAAGATGGCTGCCAGTGGCCATTTTGTACCGAAATTAGGTCCAATCAGTTTTTTGTCACAAGTTCTATACAGCTCGTATTTATGAACTGATCTTCACAAAACTTCTTGAGTACTTTTGTTTTTACCTTGGGACAGGAACGAGTGTGTTTTGGGGTGCCTTTGTTATCACTGTGCTATGAGAACAAATATTTTGGGGTTCAGTCAGACCCACTCTGGGACTCAAAGATTTTTTCTAGTTCAGCATCTGACTGTCACCCACCTTTACAATACTTTACCTATACATTTGTTACAGGCAACGGTCAGTATTTATGTACAGACCGTTACAATACTTTATATGTACCTTTGTTATCAGGTCATTACCTAGATGTTTGTCATTGCTGTGTCACATACTATACATGTACATGTCTTTGTCTTGACAAGTTGAGCTACAGTGTCATTGACACTTTCATTTCATTTATTAATGGATCATGTTATTACGTATCTTTGTGTCAGGGGTTTTTGCGAGTAACTAGGACTTATTGTTGTTCTTTCACAATGAAGGGACGTTGTTCAAATTGTAATAGGAAGAAATCTTCCTCTGACTTTCATGATCATTGTATTAATTGTAGACAGTGTTCTCGCATTAATCCCTGTCCTATATGTGAACATTGGGATGAGAAACATTGGAAACGTGTGTCACGATATGTTGTTTCTGGAGAAAGAGCGATTCCGGCTCTTTCTCCGCAAGGTCACTCTACTCTCTCAGTTTCTATTTCAGAGGAACCAGAACAGGGTGATGTTTCCATGTTATCTTCTTCAAGTGTGCGTCCGTCGTCACAAATGAATTCAGAGCTAGCGGCAAAAGTGCTCATGGAGATTAGACAAATGTCGTCCGCTAGCTCGCCCGGTGTAGCGTCCATTCACCGAATGGTTCGGCAGCCTGGTTCGTCCGATGCAGTCCAAGAGGAAATTTTGGGTGATGCGAGCACTATAAACATAATAGATGCACACCCAGTGACGGCGGATAGTAAGCGAGAACGGAGAAAGCCTTTGAGTCCGGTTCCTAGCTCGTCCAGGTCCAGCCGGGCCGCGAGCGTGAGAGGCCCCTCTCTCGTACAACAACATCTGGGACCAGATGTTGTGGTACAAAATGTGTCTTTAGCGGAGCATACGTCCGTCGCTCGGGACGCTCCGTTGTATAAGCAGTCCGCAGAGACTGTTAAGGCTTCCTCTTCTCGTCAGCGCACACGACCGCACCTTGGCTGCGTGACCGCCGATATATTACCAGCTTCGCCGATCAAGGATTCTTCGGCGACCAGGTCACACCATCCGGCAGCCAGGGATTCGAGACCGATGGACTCCGGACGTTCGCATAGGAAAAGTATGCGGGAGCCATCTGATGCGGAGCTGCCCTCGGCGAAGCAGCGAAAGACTGCGCCTCCACAGGTCTCGACGCCGGACATTCTTGTGCAGATAGCACAGCTTTTCGCAGCAGCCGACAGAAACGGTGTCGGATCGAGAATTATCCGACGGCGCTGGGTCGGTACGCTCCGCCGAAGCATCGGGGGCAGACGACCGGGAACATCATGAGGTCCGACCGGATGGTGAAAGGGATACGGATGACTTGGAGCTATCCCTTTCGGAACAACATAAAGCTGCCGTGGACTTCATCCGGCACTTTCTCCCTCAAGTTGTTCCGTCGGGCCAGACTGCTGCGCTTCCGGACAAGAGAATTATAGCGTCATTGGACTCTGAATTTTTTGAGCGGTTCAGGGACATCACTCCCGAGTTTCCGTCGCAGTCCAATAATGTTGCAAGAACATTTGAATTATTGAACGACGCTATATTTAAACTTGCTTCCAGGACGGGGAAAGCAGGTTTCTTGTCCGCTAATACTCTCAACCTGCCTTTCATTAATGCAAGGAATAAATTCGATACGGCAGGACAGGGTATACCGAGAGTTCCTCTGCGTATGGACGACGAGGCGGAAGACTTAGAGCTATCATTACCGTCGTCAGCTTCTATTCCAACCGCGGTGTTGGAAACAGCTATTGCGTCTAACAGAGCCAATTTAGATGCCTTATCTTACGCAGATCACCTTACTAAGGCGTTATCACTGCGCCTTCAGGGGAAAGAGTTTCAGGATATACAATCCTCTTTAAGACTTCTTTCAAGGGCAGTAGCTTATTCCACGTGTAACTCCGCCCTTTCAGTGGCAAATCTGGAGTTGGTTAGACGTGACGCAGCCCTAGCTACATCCACACTAGTGGATTCTAAGGTGAAGAACTCTCTTAGAGTCGCTTCGGTCTCAGGAGAACTTCTCTTTGACGGCAAGCTTTCCGCTATTTATGATAAAATTACAAAGAAAGCTAAGGATTCTCTGTTGTTCAAATCTGCTCCTAAGAAGTCGGATACAGCAGACACGAATAAGACAGGCACTTCTGGGTCTAATGCGCCCAAGAGAGGTTCCTATAGAGGTTCCGGTGCGTCCTCGTGGTCTTATTCGAGAGACCGTCAGGATAGCGACTCTCGTTCGGGACGTCCTTCAGGCCGGGACAATCGGTTGGACGCCCCGAGGTCGACGGGGCGAGGTGCGGGTCGTGGAAGACGTGGTTTCTCCTACCGCAGGCCTCGCAGGTCCAGGAGGTGATGGCTTAAACCTCTATCGCATTCCGGTTGGCGGAAGGTTGTCGAGCTTTTCACAAGAATGGGCGTCGATTACGGACGACCCTTGGGTGAGAGGAGTGACTTCGGAAGGTCTAAAGATATCCTTCAAACGAAAGCCTCCATTAACTCGAAGTCCAAAGTGGACTCATCTTCCGTCAAATCCGCAGAAAAGAGACGCTCTGTTATCAGAGGTGCAGTCTCTTTTAATGAAGAACGTGGTAGAGGTCGTAGAAAACCAGGAATCTCCGGGATTCTACAGCCATCTGTTTCTGGTTCCGAAACCAGACGGCTCGTTCCGTCCAGTCATAGATTTGAGCTGGATAAACAAGCTGATCGTCGCTCCGAAGTTTTATATGGAGACGATTCGATCGGTCAGAGCGAGTATTCGGGTGAACGATTATGCAACGAGCATAGATCTCAAAGATGCGTACTTTCACATCATGGTACATCCGACATTCCGAAAGTATCTACGCTTCGCAGTCCTAGGAGTGGTGTATCAATTCCGGGCGATGTGCTTCGGATTGAATCTAGCACCCTGGGCTTTCACTCGGGTAATGAACTCGGTAATGATCTACTTCCGAGCTCATTCGTCTGCGGTAACGTCGGCCTACCTGGACGACATTCTTCAGAGGTACGGCAACGAGTTAACGCTTCAGAACGATGTTCAGAATCTTCTTCTATTGCTCCGACGTCTCGGTTTTATAGTAAACGAGGAGAAGTCGGATCTGGTGCCGTCCAAGTCATTCACACATCTGGGAATGAGCTTCGAGACGCACAACAATCTCGTTCGTCTGCCGTTAACCAGAGCGAAATTAGTCAGTTGTTACGCTCGCTATTGTCTGCACGCAGACAAAGTCACGGCGAGAGAATTTATGAGACTGATAGGTCTGTGCGGAGCCGCCGCGGATCTCATTCCGATGGGGCGGTTACGCACACGTCCTCTTCAAATTTTCCTGACTCAGAATTGGAGTGTGAAAATTCATTCGCTCGATTTAGACGTTCTCTTGTCAGATCAAGTGAAACAAGAGATTCAGACTTGGGCAAACATTCAGTGGTTAACTCAAGGAGTTCCGCTGCAGTTGCCGGATCCGAGTTTTACCGTTATGACGGATGCCAGTCAAACAGGTTGGGGTGCATCATTAATCCCAACGGATTCGAGATGCCAGGGTCTTTGGGATCCGCAATTCCTGTGCAAGCACATAAACATCAAGGAAATGATGTCAATTTGGCTTGCGTTACGTCACTGGATGGACATTATTCACGATGCTCATGTCCAAATCCTATCCGACAATACGACAGTAGTGGCGTATATACGGAATCAGGGAGGCACTCATTCAGTTCCGTTGTTCAATCTAACGGAAAGAATCCTTCTGTTTGCGCTAGAACATCACGTTCTTCTTTCGGTCCGTCACATACCGGGTCGTCTGAATGTGCTAGCAGACTCCCTTTCACGAAAGGGTCGCTTGTTGCCGTCGGAGTGGACTCTCAACAAACAAGTATTCAATCAGATTTGCTACCAATGGGAACGGCCAATGATAGACTTATTTGCGACACATCTCAACAATCAGTTGCAGACGTATGTGTCTCCGTGTCCGGATCCAAGAGCATTTGCAGTAGACGCTCTGTCGATCCCTTGGGACGGAATGATAGGATATGCGTATCCTCCAGCGCCGTTAATTCAACAAGTATTGCTAAAGATAAAACAATCTCAATGCAAGATTCTGTTGGTAGCATCTCTGTCGCCACAGAGACCGTGGATAAATCTACTCAGGTGTCTGTTGTGGGACCTACCGCGGAAGCTTCCTCCACGGAAGGATCTTCTTTCGCAGGGGAAATCGTGCCAACTCCATCACAACCCGCAAGGTCTCAACCTTCACGTTTTTCCGTTGTGCGGTCCTTCTTGCATGGCAAGCACTTTACAGGACGAGCAGTGGACGCGATTTCTAACTGTAGGAGGACCTCCTCTTCGCTAAACTATGCGGCTAAGTGGAAGGTTTTTCGTCGTTGGTGTAGGGATCATTCTGTAGATATATTTGATCCCTCTATACCAGACATTGCAAACTTTCTAGTATACTTGTTTGACGAAATCAAACTGCAGCCTGTTACTATAAAGGGTTATAGATCTATGTTATCTGATACCTATGCACATCATGATAGTTTACAAATTGGATCTAATGTCTCTTTATCGAAGTTGGTTAGAAACTTTTCGATAAATAGACCCAGAACTCTTAGATTAATTCCTAAGTGGAATTTAGCTTGGGTTCTTCTTAACTTGAAGGAAAAGCCATTTGAACCTCTTGGGACAGTAGATTTCAAATTCTTATCTTATAAGACAGCTTTTCTCTTAGCTTTCTCTTCTGCTAGAAGAGTCAGTGAGCTTCATGCACTATCGGTGGATGATTCTCATTATCGTAGTGTTGGGAACACTATCACCTTCACTACTAATGTGGGTTTTTTAGCTAAGAATCAGGCTCCTAATAAATATCCGGAACCTATTGTTATTAAGGCTCTTCCGTCTTCAGACAGGCGTAGGCCTTTACTCTGTCCTGTTAGAGCATTACGTATCTATAAACAGAGATCTCAGTTTATCAGAAAGGGACGGAAACGTTTCTTTCTGTCTTTGATGCCTAATAGAAAGGACATTTCAGTCCATTCTATTGCTAGATGGATTCAGTTAACTATCCGTACTGCTTATGAAGATTTATCTTCTTCTCAGCAGTCTGTGCTTAAGATTTCTGCTCATGAAGTAAGAGCTCTTTCTACTTCCTGGGCTTATGCTAATAGTGTTGCTATTACAGATTTAATGAAGGCTGCTTATTGGTCTCAGCCATCCACATTTACGAATTTTTATCTCAGAAATATTGAGTCCATTTCTGGAGACCTGCATTGTTTAGGTCCGTTATCTGTTGCTCAGAATGTCATCCACTGAACAGTTGCAACTATAGTTATGCAGGCTTTTTGTTCCGGCAGTGACTCCGTCCGGCTGCCCTCTTCGCTCTGGGCTATTTGACCCAGGGCAAGGGGAAGGGGGGGGGGGGGGGGGGGGGGCGGGGGGGGGGTGTTCCCTTAGGTCACCTGCTTTATAGTGAAAAGCAAGGGAATGCCTCCTCCAAGTCAGTATTTCTGAGTCGCTTCCGGGATGGTTTTAAAGTGTAATATTAATGTTAAAATTCATTCATGTCTTATTTTTAAAGTGTAGCTCGGTGTGAAGCATTTGTATATGTCAAGTGTCAAACGGGCTTTAATATACAATACTCGGACACTTTTAAATGACTATAAAGAGTCTCAATTCTCTGGACTACTTTATTTATTGGCTTACTTTAAAAATAATTAGTATAAGGGTTATACTGGATGTTAATAGAGAACATGAATGTTATTGTGCTCAATTATTAAGGGTAGTGTATCTTTCTAATTTAATATTAAATAAGAAAGATACATGTAAAGCCTAATACTCCTTTTCTCCTTAAGGGGTTACCTCTTTACTATATAGTTGAGCTTATTGGATTTTCCTCTATGTCCTAGGCCCTCCAGCCTGTTTACTATTCAGCTAAGTCTGGGTCATTGGTACAGTATAAAAATGTTAAAAAATTTATAGTAATTTATATATTTTTTATACTTACCAATGACCCAGACGGGGATGGCCCTCCCTGGAGTTGGGAACTCTTGCCTCCCCGCTGAGTACATAGCGCTGACCAGGCACTGCTAGTAAGAACGATAATTGTCGCCAATTTCGGGACGTCTGCGTCACTGCGCATGCGCAGTAGAGGCGTAGTATGGAGGTCCTTTAGGACATGATTTCTTTTTGTTTTGGATGCAAATTTTGGGGATTGGGGGGCAAAATTTGTGTTTGGCCCTGGTTTTGTTAGAGTTAGAACCAGCTAAGTCTGGGTCATTGGTAAGTATAAAAAATATATAAATTACTATAAATTTTTTAACTTTTTGTACAGAACTTCCATATGAAAGCTCTGATTTGAATAATTTTTTGTATGAATGTTTAGTACCATGGGATACATCACATATAATACGGGTTTTTTTCTCGTGCGTAAATTATGCAAATTAGACTAACTTTGATGTTTTTTGGTGTTACTTTCAGCACTGTAAGTGCAAATGCCAATACGGCTCGGGCTAGAGGCCGTATTTATGAACCGATCTTTACGAAACTCCTTGGGTACCTTTGTTATCACCGTGGGACGAGAACGAGAGTTTTTGGGTCTGGCCCGAAATTCAAGATGGCCGATGGCAGCCATTTTGTACAAAATTTGGTGCAATCAGATTTTTGCACAGAACTTCCATATGAAAGCGCTGATTTGAATAATTTTTTGTGTGAATGTTTAGTACCATGAGATACATCACATATAATACGGGGTTTTTTCTCGTGCAGAAATTATGCAAATTAGATGAACTTTGATTTTTTCAGTGCTACTTACACACAGTAAGTACACATGTCAATACGGATCGGGCTAGAGTCTGTATTTATGAACCGATCTTCACGAAACGTCTTGGGTACCTTTGTTATCACCTTAGGACGAGAACGAGTGTTTCTGGATGTGGTCCAAAGTTCAAGATGGCTGCCAGTGGCCATTTTGTACCGAAATTAGGTCTAATCAGTTTTTTGTACACAACTTCTATACGGCTCAGGCTAGAGGCCGCATTTATGAACCGATCTTTACGAAACTTCTTGGGTACCTTTGTTATCATCGTGGGATGAGAACGAGTGTTTTTGGGTGTGGTCCGAAATTCAAGATGGCCACCAGTAGCCATATTTTTATACTGTACCAATGACCCAGACTTAGCTGGTGCTAACTCCACAAAAACCAGGGCCAAACACAAATTTTGCCCCCCAATCCCCAAAATTTGCATCCAAAACAAAAAGAAATCATGTCCTAAAGGACCTCCATAGTACGACTCTACTGCGCATGCGCAGTGACGCAGTCGTCCCGAAATTGGCGCCAAATATCATTCTCTGTTTGGCCCTTCATCAGTCAACATCTCACTGATCTTTGTGCTTGTAAATCTCAGTTTAAAGGATGCCAGACACGTAATTCTTGGAGAAAATGTGATTCTAAGGAGGATAGAAGGAGGAGAGGAAAAAAGAAGTGGCAAAAAATAATCAGGGCTGTACTTAAAATTTTTTGTTAAAATTATGTTAAGTTGCCTATTTTCGAGGCAAACGCCTCTTGTTGTCATTCTTGCTAATTGTTGCACTGCTTATTCAGTGTTTCCTCTCCCCTAACCTTCTAAAGTCCCCCCTTGCAATTCTCCCATGCTTTTGGCATATTTTTGAGAAGTTTCATTTCTAAAATTTCCCTGGGAGAGTTGCTTGGTTACAGAATGTTTTCTGTTATTTTCCCCATAGTTACGTTTTCACCCATGGGTGTATAACGTTTGTGTTCTGCATCTTCCATCTGATGTTCTGCAGATTCTCCCCTGGGAGTCTCTGTTTTGCATCAGATAGAGTGTAATTGAGGACTGATTCCGGGCCAGTTTTTTCAGTGCCTGGAGTCATGTTTTCTTCTGTGTTTACACTGTTTGTTTTCATTGGCAACAGCCTTTTTTGAGGGGGGCTGTTTGTCTTTGAGGTAGTTTATCTCATTATAAGATACATTTATATTATCCGAAAGTGTCTCATTAATTATTTTATATAATTTTAAAATTTTTGACCACACTTTGCCATCGGATCCATCGGGGCTCAACGTTACTTTTCAGCAACTTGGGCTTCTCTGAAAAAATATTTTTTCAAAATTATTTTGTTTTGCAATTGTTTTTTCATTTATTAATGGATCATGTTATTATGTATCTTTGTGTCAGGGGTTTTTGCGAGTAACTAGGACTTATTGTTGTTCCTTCACAATGAAAGGAACTTGTTCAAATTGTAATAGGAAGAAATCTTCCTCTGACTTTCATGATTATTGCATAAATTGTAGTCAGTGTTCTCGCATTAATCCCTGTCCTGTATGTGAACATTGGGATGAGAAACATTGGAAACGTGTGTCACGATATGTTGTTTCTGGAGAAAGAGCGATGCCGGCTCTTTCTCCACAAGGTCACTCTACTCTCTCAGTTTCTATTTCAGAGGAACCAGAACAGGGTGATGTTTCCATGTTATCCTCTTCAAGTGTGCGTCCGTCGTCACAATTAAATACAGAGCTAGCGGCAAAAGTGCTCATGGAGATTAGACAAATGTCGTCCGCTAGCTCGCCCGGTGTAGCGTCCATTCACCGAATGGTTCGGCAGCCGGGTTCGTCCGATGCGGTCCAAGAGGAAATTTTGGGTGATGCGAGCACTATAAAAATAATAGATGCACACCCAGTGACGGCGGATAGTGAACGAGAACGGAGGAAGCCTTTTAGTCCGGTTCCTAGCTCGTCCAGGTCCAGCCGGGCCGCGAGCGAGAGAGGCCCCTCTCTCGTACAACAACATCTGGGACCAGATGTTGTGGTACAAAATGTGTCTTTAGCGGAGCATACGTCCGTCGCTCGGGACGCTCCGTTGTATAAGCAGTCCGCAGAGACTGTTAAGGCTTCCTCTTCTCGCCGGCGCACACGACCGCACCTTGGCTGCGTGACCTCCGATATCTTGCCAGCTTCGCCGAGGAAGGATTATTCGGCGACCAGGTCACACCATCCGGCAGCCAGGGACTCGAGACCGATGGACTCCGGACGTTCGCATAGGAAAAGTATGCGGGAGCCATCCGATGCGGAGCTGCCCTCGGCAAAGCAGCGAAAGACCGCTCCTCCGCAGGTCTCGACGTCGGACATTCTAGTGCAGATAGCACAGCTTATCGCAGCATCCCAGCAGCCGACAGAAACGGTGTCGGATCGAGAATTATCCGACGGCGCTGGGTCGGTACGCTCCGCCGAAGCATCGGGGGCGGACGACCGGGAACATCGGGAGGTCCGACCGGATGGTGAAAGGGATACGGATGAATTGGAGCTATCCCTTTCGGAACAACACAAAGCTGCCGTAGACTTCATCCGGCACTTTCTTCCTCAAGTTGTTCCGTCGGGCCAGACTGCTGCGCTTCCGGACAGGAGAATTATAGCGTCATTGGACTCTGATTTTTTCGAGCGGTTCAGGGACATCGCTCCCGAGTTTCCGTCGCAGTCCAATAATGTTGCAAGAACATTTGAATTATTGAACGACGCTATTTTTAAACTTGCTTCCAGGACAGGGAAAGCAGGCTTCTTGTCCGCAAATACTCTCAACCTGCCTTTCATTAATGCAAGGAATAAATTCGACACGGCAGGTCAGGGTATACCGAGAGTTCCTCTGCGTATGGACGACGAGGCGGAATACTTAGAGCTATCATTACCGTCGTCAGCTTCTATTCCAACCGCAGTGTTGGAAACAGCTATTGCGTCTAACAGAGCCAATTTAGATGCCTTATCTTACGCAGATCACCTTACGAAGGCGTTATCACTGCGTCTTCAAGGGGAAGAGTTTCAGGATATACAATCCTCCTTAAGACTTCTTTCAAGGGCAGTAGCTTATTCCACGTGTAACTCCGCCCTTTCAGTGGCTAATCTGGAGTTGGTTAGACGTGACGCAGCCCTGTCTACATCCACACTAGTGGATTCTAAGGTGAAGAACTCTCTTAGAGTCGCTTCGGTCTCAGGAGATCTTCTCTTTGACGGCAAGCTTTCCGCTATTTATGATAATATTAAAAAGAAAGCTAGTGATTCTCTGTTGTTTAGATCCGCTCCTAAAAGGTCGGATTCAGCAGACACGAATAAGGCGGGCACTTCTGGGTCTTATCCGCCCAAGAGAGGTTCCTATAGAGGTTCCGGTGCGTCCTCTAGCTCTTATTCGAGAGACCGTCAGGATAGCGACTCTCGTTCGGGACGTCCTTCAGGCCGGGACAATCGGTCGGACGCCCCGAGGTCGACGAGGCGAGGTGCGGGTCGTGGAAGACGTGGTTTCTCCTACCGCAGGCCTCGCAGATCCAGGAGGTGATGGCTCAAACCTCTATCGCGTTCCGGTTGGCGGAAGGTTGTCGAGTTTTTCTCAAGAGTGGGCGTCGATTACGGACGACCCTGGGGTGAGAGGAGTGACTTCGGAAGGTCTAAAGATATCCTTCAAACGAAAGCCTCCATTAACTCGAAGTCCAAAGTG
This sequence comes from Pictodentalium vernedei, assembly GCA_031216915.1. NCBI lineage: Eukaryota > Metazoa > Mollusca > Scaphopoda > Dentaliida > Dentaliidae > Pictodentalium > Pictodentalium vernedei. The sequence goes on along the minus strand of CM062291.1, from coordinate 288,742,583 downwards.
GACTCATCTTCCGTCAAACCCTCAGAAAAGAGACGCTCTGCTATCAGAGGTGCAGTCTCTTTTAATGAAGAACGCGGTAGAGGTCGTAGAAAACCAGGAATCGCTGGGATTCTACAGCCATCTGTTTCTGGTTCCGAAACCAGACGGCTCGTTCCGTCCAGTCATAGATTTGAGCTGGATAAACAAGCGGATCATCGCTCCGAAGTTTTATATGGAGACGATTCGATCGGTCAGAGCGAGTATTCGGGTGAACGATTATGCAACGAGCATAGATCTCAAAGATGCGTACTTTCACGTCATGGTACATCCGACATTCCGAAAGTATCTACGCTTCGCAGTCCTAGGAGTGGTGTATCAGTTCCGGGCCATGTGCTTCGGATTGAATCTAGCACCCTGGGCTTTCACTCGAGTAATGAACTCGGTAATGATTTACTTCCGAGCTCATTCGTCTGCGGTAACGTCGGCCTACCTGGACGACATTCTTCAGAGGTACGGCAACGAGTTAACGCTTCAGAACGATGTTCAGAATCTTCTTCTATTGCTCCGACGTCTCGGTTTCATAGTAAACGAGGAGAAGTCGGATCTGGTGCCGTCCAAGTCATTCACTCATCTGGGAATGAGCTTCGAGACGCACAACAATCTCGTTCGTCTGCCGTTAACCAGAGCGAAATTAGTCAGTTGTTACGCTCGCTATTGTCTAAATACAGACAAAGTCACAGCGAGAGAATTTATGAGACTGATAGGTCTGTGCGGAGCCGCTGCGGATCTCATTCCGATGGGACGGCTACGCACACGGCCTCTTCAAATTTTCTTGACTCAGAATTGGAGTGTGAAAATTCATTCGCTCGATGTAGACGTTCTCTTGTCAGATCAAGTGAAACAAGAGATTCAGACTTGGGCAAACATTCAGTGGTTAACTCAAGGAGTTCCGCTGCAGTTGCCGGATCCGAGTTTTACCATTATGACGGATGCCAGTCAAACAGGTTGGGGTGCATCATTAATCCCAACGGATTCGAGATGCCAGGGTCTTTGGGATCCGCAATTCCTGTGCAAGCACATAAACATCAAGGAAATGATGTCAATTTGGCTTGCGTTACGTCACTGGATGGACATTATTCACGATGCTCATGTCCAAATCCTATCCGACAATACGACAGTAGTGGCGTATATACGGAATCAGGGAGGCACTCATTCAGTTCCGTTGTTCAATCTAACGGAAAGAATCCTTCTGTTTGCGTTGGAACATCACGTTCTTCTTTCGGTCCGTCACATACCGGGTCGTCTGAATGTGCTAGCAGACTCCCTTTCTCGAAAGGGTCGCTTGTTGCCGTCGGAGTGGACTCTCAACAAACAAGTATTCAATCAGATTTGCTACCAATGGGAACGGCCAATGATAGACTTATTTGCGACACATCTCAACAATCAGTTGCAGACGTATGTGTCCCCGTGTCCGGATCCAAGAGCATTTGCTGTAGACGCTCTATCGATCCCTTGGGACGGAATGATAGGATATGCGTATCCTCCAGCGCCGTTAATTCAACAAGTATTGCTAAAGATAAAACAATCTCAATGCAAGATTCTGTTGGTAGCATCTCTGTCGCCACAGAGACCGTGGATAAATCTACTCAGGTGTCTGTTGTGGGACCTACCGCGGAAGCTCCCTCCACGAGAGGATCTTCTTTGGCAGGGGAAATCGCGCCAACTGCATCACAACCCGCAAGGTCTCAACCTTCACGTTTTTCCGTTGTGCGGTCCTTCTTGCATGGCAAGCACTTTACAGGACGAGCAGTGGACGCGATTTCTAACTGTAGGAGGACCTCCTCTTCGCTAAACTATGCGGCTAAGTGGAAGGTTTTCCGTCGTTGGTGTAGGGATCATTCTGTTGATATATTTGATCCCTCTATACCAGACATTGCTAACTTTCTAGTATACTTGTTTGACGAAATCAAACTGCAACCGGTTACTATAAAGGGTTATAGATCTATGTTATCTGATACCTATGCACATCATGATAGTTTACAAATTGGATCTAATGTCTCTTTATCGAAATTGGTTAGAAACTTTTCGATAAATAGACCCAGAACTCTTAGATTAATTCCTAAGTGGAATTTAGCTTGGGTTCTCCTTAAATTGAAGGAAAAGCCATTTGAACCTCTTGGGACAGTAGATTTCAAATTCTTATCTTATAAGACAGCTTTTCTCTTAGCTTTCTCTTCTGCCAGAAGAGTCAGTGAGCTTCATGCACTATCGGTGGATGATTCTCATTATCGTAGTGTTGGGAACACTATCACCTTCACTACTAACGTCGGTTTTTTAGCTAAGATTCAGGCTCCTAATAAATATCCGGAACCTATTGTTATTAAGGCTCTTCCGTCTTCAGACGGGCGTAGGCCTTTACTCTGTCCTGTTAGAGCACTACGTATCTATAAACAGAGATCTCAGTTCATCAGAAAGGGACGGAAACGTTTCTTTCTGTCTTTGATGCCTAATAGAAAGGACATTTCAGTCCATTCTATTGCTAGATGGATTCAGTTAACTATCCGTACTGCGTATGAAGAGTTATCTTCTTCTCAGCAGTCTGTGCTTAAGATTTCTGCTCATGAAGTAAGAGCTCTTTCTACTTCCTGGGCTTATGCTAATAGTGTTGCTATTACAGATTTAATGAAGGCTGCTTATTGGTCTCAGCCATCCACATTTACTAATTTTTATCTCAGAAATATTGAGTCCATTTCTGGAGACCTACATTGTTTAGGTCCGTTATCTGTTGCTCAGAATGTCGTCCACTAAACAGTTGCAACTATAGTTATGCAGGCTTTCTGTTCCGGCAGTGACTCCGTCCGGCTGCCCTCTTCGCTCTGGGCTATTTGACCCAGGGCAAGGGGAAGGGGGGGGGCGGGTGTTCCCTTAGGTCACCTGCTTTATAGTGAAAAGCAAGGGAATGCCTCCTCCAAGACAGTATTTCTGAGTCGCTTCCGGGATGGTTTTAAAGTGTAATATTAATGTTTAATTTCATTCATGTCTTATTTTTAAAGTGTAGCTCGGTGTGAAGCATTTGTATATGTCAAGTGTCAAACGGGCTTTAATATACAATACTCGGACACTTTTAAATGATTATAAAGAGTCTCAATTCTCTGGACTACTTTATTTATTGGCTTGTTTTAATAATAATTAGTATAAAGGTTATACTGGATATTAATAGAGAACATGAATGTTATTGTGCTCAATTATTAAGGGTAGTGTATCTTTCTAATTTAAATATTAAATAAGAAAGATACATGTAAAGCCTAATACTCCTTTTCTCCTTAAGGGGTTATCTCTTTATTTTATAATTGAGCTTATTGGATTTTCCTCTATGTCCTAGGCCCTCCAGCCTGTTTACTATTCAGCTAAGTCTGGGTCATTGGTACAGTATAAAAATGTTAAAAAATTTATAGTAATTTATATATTTTTTATACTTACCAATGACCCAGACGGGGATGGCCCTCCCTGAGTTGGGAACTCTTGCCTCCCCGCTGAGTACATAGCGCTGACCAGGCACTGCCAGTAAGAATGATATTTGGCGCCAATTTCGGGACGACTGCGTCACTGCGCATGCGCAGTAGAGTCGTACTATGGAGGTCCTTTAGGACATGATTTCTTTTTGTTTTGGATGCAAATTTTGGGGATTGGGGGGCAAAATTTGTGTTTGGCCCTGGTTTTTGTGGAGTTAGCACCAGCTAAGTCTGGGTCATTGGTAAGTATAAAAAATATATAAATTACTATAAATTTTTTAACTTTGTACCAAAATTAGTGCAATCAGTCTTTTGTACAGAACTTCTGTATGAAAGTTCTGATTTGAATTAATTTTTGTATGAATGTTTAGTAACATGGAATACATCACATATAGTAAGGGTTTTTTTCTCGTGCAGAAATTATGCAAATTAAAAGAACTTTGATTTATTCAGTGCTACTTGTACACAGTAAGTGCACATGTCAATACGGCTCGGACTAGAGGCTGTATTTATGAACTGATCTTCACAAAACTTCTTGGGTACCTTTGTTATCACCTTGAGACGAGAACGAGTGTTTCTGGGTGCGGTCCACAATTCAAGATGGCTGCCAGTGGCCATTTTGTACCGAAATTAGGTTCAATCAGTTTTTTGTCACAACTTCTACACAGCTCATATTTGTGAACTGATCTTCACGTAACTTCTTGGGTACCTTTGTTTTCACTTTGGGACAGGAATGAGTGTGTTTTGGGGTGCCTTTGTTATCACTGTGCTCTGAGAACAAATATTTTTGGGTTCAGTCAGACCCACTCTGGGACTCAAAGATTTTTTCTAGTTTAGCATCTGACTGTCACCCACCTTTACAATACTTTACCTATACATTTGTTACAGGCAACGCTCAGTATTTATGTACAGACCATTACAATACTTTATATGTACCTTTGTTATCAGGTCATTACCTAGATGTTTGTCATTGCTGTGTCACATACTATACATGTACATGTCTTTGTCTTGACAAGTTGAGCTACAGTGTCATTGACACTTTCATTCATTTTTGAGATGCATAGCCTGAAAATTTCGATGTTCTGTTCTTGGAAATTTTTTGTGAATTCTTTTCAAAATCGAGTTCCTAGATGAATTAGAGTGGTTTTATGTGAAAATGTCCTCCACTCCCTCCCTTCCTTGTTGTGGGGGTGAGGGTGGGCAGTTAGATGTAACAAAATGTTTGGCTGCAAAATATATTTTGATAGATTTAGATTGATAAACCGCCCAGCCCTACTGAGTTTTAACTTAGTGCAATATTGAGGGAATTTCTTTTAAAATCTACTTTAGATCCACCAATTAGAATCCTTTCATATTTGGTATACAACATCTCTAGGAGGGTCAGATTCAAGTTTGTTCAAATCGGGTCCCTGGGTTAATGTTTTGGCTCCCGACAGTACAGTTGCCATGGACTGGTTATAATCCACATGTGGGCAATGACTTCCATGCATGCATTTACCAGGTAATGAAAATCATCATCAGCAAAATTTTAATTAATGAAGCACCAGGTTTTACCCGGTGCTTCATTAATAAAAGTTTTGCTGATTATTCCTATAATTAGTGTTTGGAATCCAATATTATTGCGTCCGTGGAAGTATTGCCCACCCGAGGAAAGTTACTAATCCACAGTGACCATACTGACACAGCGTTGTTAGGTTAGTGTACAGTTGTTGTTTAAGGCTGCCAAAGATAGTCAACTGTCTGATCAAATCAGCATGTACTATTTACATCTTTTAGTCAACTGTGTTTTTTATCCATAGAAAAAAAAAACTATCTGATCCTTGGGAGAGAGCTTTCCTAGGATCATGTCTGGTGCAGGTAATATTTCGCTAGATCTATCAATGAATGGTCACTAGTGACTGAGGACTGAGGAAAACATCTACTGTAATCATCAATAGTGACCCAGTATTTATTTAAAATAATGATTTTGGCTGTATATTAATTGTCACTATCTGTTATTTTGTGTTCAGCACAAAAATTGCAGTCTGAATTCCACTAATTGGCACTTTAGTAAGTTTGTTTTCAGATTAAAGTGTCGGAAAGCAGGAAGAAGTGTAAATACACCCAAAAATGTCCGGGGTAATAAATTAATAATTTTCTTGTTGATCGATGAGATGTGGGATTATTCCCATAACATTGCATCACTATTTGTCTACTTTTGTAATCAAATGAATGCCGATATGAAAATTGAACAAAAACATGAAACAGTTTGCAAACACAACTGATAATAAAATTTTGGAGAAAAAAGGCTGACATAATAAATATGTTACAGTACTTTTAGTTGGCTGATACGATATCACATGGCGTTCAGCAAGAACAGTATTAGGCAAGGCTAAAGTCTCATGTGACATTGTATCAGCCAAGTAAACGTCCTCTAACTAATATTATTTGTTTTGAAGACATGTTCAAGAATTGTTAACTGGTAAGTAAAAAAAAATTTTAAATGATGAATATTCTTCTGAAAGACTATCTTGGAAAGTGCTGGTCTCTACATATGTAGTTTGTGTTAGTTAACCCTTTACCCAACACATGCAATAACAAAATTATTTTAAATTTTATTTTTTCAAAATGTTTTATTAAAACCATGTGACCCCTCATTGGAATGAGCTTGTTCCAATGAAGGAATCACATGATAAGGATTTGTTGATTTTTTCTATCAATTGCTCGTTATGTAAAGGGTTACAGTTTTTATGAGATTATGCAACTTTGTAATTCCATTACCCAGGGCCCATTTTGCCAGAATGATAATCTTTATCATGCTCAGGCAGTAACACCCCTTTTTCAACAGAATGATGTAACAGTGGATTGGTGAGCTGGAGCAATTAAATTTTGGTGCCTCATTATCAGCATACAATAACGTTGCTCAGTATATTATCATGTCAGGAAGTACACACTTACTGGCCCTTTAGCTTATTTGAGACTTTGCTTCATGTCCCTATCTCCAATGCCACAACTTGTTAGACTTGTGACTTTCAGCTTTCAGGCATATGTGATGATATTTTAGTTCTTTAGACAGACACTTCCTGTGATGTTTCCTCAGTGTTTTAGCTTATAATTTCATGCCAAATGGAAAGAACCATGAATATAAAATTTAACCTTCTGAGTAGTATTATTTTGTTGGCAAGTCTGTGTAAACCAGCATAAAAAATACATGATGCTTTCTATTCTTTCAGGCCATGTTCCAAAACACAGAACCCCAAGTGGTTAGCCTTGTGGCTTTCAGGCATATGTGATGATGTTTTAGTTCTTCAGACAACACTTTCTGTGATATTTCCTCACAGTTTTAGCTTATAATTTCATGCCAATTGTTAACTGGTTGAGTGCTAGAAGCCACTATCAGGCCTCTACTGAAAAGTGCTGAAAGCCACTATAGTGGCTTTACACTGCTTTCACCAATTTGTTGTTGGATCAGCAGTAGAAGAAAACTATTAATAAAATTATTTTGTTACAATTTATTGGAGAGTGCTAACTGGCACTCTCCAATTTATTTAATAGGGTTTAATGACACATTAACAGCCAAGGTCATATCGTGTCGGTGACAGTTTTACGGTGGAGGAAGCCGGAGTACCCGGAGAGAACCACTGAGCAACAACAAGCAGCTGCCAGCTCCCCAACATCTAACTCCACACTGCAGCACAGGCAGGATTAGATTGGTTGAAGATATGTGCACCTTTGACTTGCAGGATGCCTTAGTACACGGTGTCATCATACCCCCATGTGGACAACCAGGGTTAAGTGCCTTGCCCAAGGACAATGTGGAAGTCTGAATCGATCGCTCAGATGGTCACCCATCCAAGGACTAACCGGGCCTGACGCTGCTTAACTTCGGTGATCTGACGAGAACCGGTTACCACAATGCCACTGCACCCCTAGCACTCTCCAATAAATTGCAACAAAATTATTATGAGCAGTATCGCGCTAAACTAAGGCTCCTTTTGCTGGTAGTGTGATATCTTTGGAAAAAAAAATACTTGCGTTACAAATCACAATTGAAAAGTAACTTGCCACTCTATCTGTTAAGAACCATGAATATAAAATTCAACCTCTGATTAGTATTGTTTTGTTGACTATTCTGCAGGCCTCTCGAGGAGCAAATCAGTGGTGAGTGATATGTCACTCACCTGTAATTAAGATCAGGCGAGTGATAGTAATTGCAAATTCATTTCTTTGACTTTACTGTTATGCATGATATGAAGATTTTGACATATCTGAACACATTAGCTGGTAGAGGGCTAGATTATTTTTATCTCTATTTTACCTATGTAACAAGTCTGGACATTATGAGGCATAGAATTCATAAATATTAAATTGTGTCAGTTTGCTGGAGAATGCCTAAAGGCATTCTACATTAAACTGAAGCAATTTGATATTTATTCACAAAGGGTATTTAATATTGCTGAATCATCTATAAAACAACCGCTGAAGACAAAAGCCACTCTAGTGGTCTCCAGCTCTCAACAAGTTAAGAGGCGAGTGATCAGTCACTCACCACTTTAGAAATTTAGGCAATTATCAGGCGAGTGTGAGTGATCACTCACCATTCCTGGAGAGCCCTGTTCTGTGTAAGACAGCATAACAAATACACAAAGCTTTCCATTCTTTCAGGCTGCCATTGCAAATGCTAAAACTCTAGAAGAGGTAGAAAGATTGAACCAGTTGCTCAAAAGTGGTCAAATTCCTGGTCGAGATGCCAAAAAGTCAAAAGGTAATTGATTTTTTTCACTTGTGATTCCTATACATGAATTTTAATTGAATAGATATAACTCCTATAAATTGGATTAACTCTCTCAATCCTTATGTCTTAAATAGTTACATCTTATACATTATTGTCCACAACAATATGGACAAATCCATTCTTCTTTTGCAAGGAGGCTCAGTAATATTTCAATCCTACAGCGAATGAGGGATGTATGATTAAAATATTAGTGATATTCTTCCCAGCTTATTGTTCATTGTGATGTCAGAGCACTCTCCACAAATCTTTGCTTTTCAACCAACAATTTAAGTACAGTGTGTTGGAAGGGTTAACCCATGAAGGCTTGTACATATTTTTAGCTCAACTTTGGCGAAGCCAAATTTGAGCCTATGCCATGGCCAGTCGTCCGTCTGTCCGTCAACAATTGGATACGGCTCGGGCTAGAGGCCGTATTTATGAACCGATCTTTACGAAACTTCTTGGGTACCTTTGTTATGACCGTGGGACGAGAACGAGTGTTTTTGGGTGCGGTCCGAAATTCAAGATGGCTGCCATCTGCCATTTTGTACCGACGATGCAGAAATCTGTTTTTTGTACAGAACTTCCATATGAAAGCTCTGATTTGAATAATTTTTTGTATGGGTGTTTAGTACCATGGGATACATCACATATAATACAGGTTTTTTTCTTGTGCGTAAATTATGCAAATTAGATTAACTTTGATGTTTTTTGGTGTTGCTTTCAGCACTATAAGTGCAAATGCCAATACGGCTCGGGCTAGAGGCCGTACTTATGAACCGATCTTTACGAAACTTCATGGGTACCTTTGTTATCACCGTGGGACGAGAACGATTGTTTTTGGGTCCGGTCCGAAATTCAAGATGGCCGATGGCAGCCATTTTGTACAAAATTTGGTGCAATCAGATTTTTACACAGAACTTCCATATGAAAGCGCTGATTTGAATAATTTTTTTGGTGAATGTTTAGTACCATGGGATACATCACATATAATACGGGTTTTTTTCTAGTGCAGAAATTATGCAAATTAGATGAACTTTGATTTTTTCAGTGCTACTTACACACAGTAAGTACACATGTCAATACGGCTCGGGCTAGAGTCTGTATTTATGAACCGATCTTCACGAAACGTCTTGGGTACCTTTGTTATCACCTTAGGACGAGAACGAGTGTTTCTGGGTGTGGTCCAAAATTCAAGATGGCTGCCAGTGGCCATTTTGTACCGAAATTAGGTCTAATCAGTTTTTTGTACACAACTTCTATACGGCTGAGGCTAGAGGCCGTATTTATGAACCGATCTTTATGAAACTTCTTGGGTACCTTTGTTATCACCATGGGATGAGAACGAGTGTTTTGGGGTGTGGTCCGAAATTCAAGATGGCCACCAGCAACCATTTTGTACCAAAATTAGTGCAATCAGTCTTTTGTACAGAACTTCTGTATGAAAGTTCTGATTTGAATAAATTTTTGTATGAATGTTTAGTAACATGGAATACATCACATATAGTACAGGTTTTTTTCTCGTGCAGAAATTATGCAAATTAGATGAACTTTGATTTATTCAGTGCTACTTATACACTGTAAGTGCACATGTCAATTCGGCTCGGGCTAGAGGCTGTATTTATGAACCGATCTTCACAAAACTTCTTGGGTACCTTTGTTATCACCTTGGGACGAGAACGAGTGTTTCTGGGTGTGGTCCAAAATTCAAGATGGCTGCCAGTGGCCATTTTGTACTGAAATTAGGTCCAATTAGTTTTTTGTCACAACTTTTATACAGCTCGTATTTATGAACTGATCTTCATGAAACTTTTTGGGTACCTTTGTTTTCACCTTGGGACAGGAATGAGTGTGTTTTGGGGTGCCTTTGTTATCACTGTGCTATGAGAACAAATATTTTGGGGTTCAGTCAGACCCACTTTGGGATGGGACTCAAAGATTTCTTTTCTAGTTTAGCATCTGACTGTCACCCACCTTTACAATACTTTACCTATACATTTGTTACAGGCAACAGTCAGTATTTATGTACAGACCGTTACAATACTTTATATGTACCTTTGTTATCAGGTCATTACCTAGATGTTTGTCATTGCTGTGTCACATACTGTACATGTACATGTCTTTGTCTTGACAAGTTGAGCTACAGTGTCATTGACACTTTCATTTTTCTATTTTTTTAAAACTCTCTTGACTCTGAATTGAACAATTTCAGACTTTGATAACGCTTGTCATCTAAAAGAAAAGAAACTTTACATTTTGTTTGAAAAATCTGGTGAATAACTCCAGCAAGTAAAATATTGTGAGTTGAATTCTTGATACAGTGGTCATTGGATGCTAAACACTATTGTTCATTGGATGGGAATATTACTTCCAGCCCAACAGCAAGATGTTTGCTTCTGTCTTTAAAGGAAGGGAAAGCTCCAGACACTTGCATACACCAGAAACATTTGACTTGAGAATATTTCTGTTGTACTGATGACCTGCAAGTTGTTCAGGAAAAATAGAATATACATTAGCTGGAATCAGGCCTTCATGGGTACAAAAAAATGTCACATTGACATTGAATATATTGTTGGATTTTTCTTCTAAAAAGAACTGTTGTGGATAATTTGGGGTTATTAATGGTTTGAGCAATTACCTATTTTACATTGATGATAGAAGATTGCTGTATGTTTTATTTTTCCTCACAAAAACACAGTCTCATGACACATTTCAAAATGCCTGTCTTAGCTTTTTCTAATTGTGGGCCATATGAGGGGGTCGAGGAACCAGGACCCACAGAGGTGTGTCATTGGTAACCAATGCTTGAAGTTTGAGTCCTCTAAAGTGAGCAACTTAAGTTTAAACAGTTGGCTAAACTTGATGGTATACCTGTTTTGCACGATCTATCCATCAATGCAGAAAGTGAAATTAATTTTCAATAAACTAATGAATAGACTTGAAAATGTATTTTTGAACATTTTTAGCTCTGTTGTTACAATGCTTATCTGAGCTTTTCTGATTTGTCTGGCATTAGTCCATCTATTGTCTGGTGTCATTCCATCTATCATCTGACGTCAGTTTGTTCATCATATGTCACCAATATTTTTTATACCCCCACAAAACGAAGTTATGGGGGGTAAAAAGGAGTCAACTTGTCGATCTGTCGTCGTTGCACATATAAACTTGTGGAGCAAACTGCTTCCACAGTTTAGCAGCATTTTCATGAAACTTTACAAAAATGATCAACATGATGAGGGGGAAGTGCGTCACATAATTTTTTTCCAGCTCAGTTTCAAGATGGCCAACTGGTGGCCATATTGGATTTTGCAAAATACTTGTGGAGCGAACTCCACAGTTTTAGTCGCATTTTCATGAAACTTCACCAAAATGATCAACATGATGAGGAGTCGTGCGTGACATAATCTTTTTCCCGATCGGATTCAAGATGGCCCACTGGCGGCCATATTTGATTTTGCAAAATACTTGTGGAGCGAACTCTTCTACAGTTTTTGCTGCATTTTCATGAAACTCAATATAAATGATCGACACATAGAGGAGCAGTGAGTGCCATAATGTTTTTCCCGATCAAATTCAAGATGGCCGACTGATGGCCATATTGGATTTTTTTTTTTACTTAGAAAAATTGAATGCCCCTTTTCAGTTATCCACACTAGGTGGTATGACATGGTGGGTGTATACCGGGCGACAGACCATCTCTAGTTGTCCAGACAATAATGTCTTAAACCTCCTGCACACGGATGTTAAAATACCAAATTTCAAGTAGAACATTTTCCCATCTAGGAACCATCTAGAAAATTAACCAATTCAGTCCTGTTTTGACAGAGATCAATGAGCTCTGTCAAAACAGGACCGAATTGGGTAAATGCTCATTTTGACTCTTTGCATGCTTCTGGCAGATATTCCTGCCCAGCACAGGGTTTCTCTTGTTACTGAAATAAGTATATGTTGGGTGCATTTAATCATATTTGCCCCATGTAAATTGAATGGATTTTTTCACCGATGATTTCTTGTGGTATGTTTATATTAAACATTTAAAGCAGCCATGACTAGATTTGATGAAAAATATCTAGAAAATACTCAGCAGGTTAAGAGTTAATGGTATATAACTTTGTTATATACTGAAAGTTTCACTGCTCCTCTGAATATACAATTCATTTATCTCTATGATCATTTGGTAGATCAGTAAATTTTCATCGCATAACCTGTATTTTGATTTCATGTCATGTGGGCTGAGGTGAGAGAAAAATCATACTCGAGTGGAAAGAAACTGAAAAATAGTTCTTTCCTGTGCTGCTCAGAGAGTTGGGCGGTATTGAAAATGTTGGTTCAGTGTCCTTATTTTGGAGATGATTTTCTTCTGTTCTGGTACAATATTCAGTATTGACACAATATTAATACCAACGCCCAAGTGTTTTTGGTATGGTGCCAAGCTGTTAGCCACTGCTTTACAGTTAAGGGACACTTGGAATGCTTTTATTAGCTCACCTGAGCGAAGCTCAAGGAGAGCTTTACTAATCACTTTCCGTCCATTGTCCGTCCATCATCATCCAGTGTAAACTTTACATTATCGACTTCTTATAAACTCCTGGACCAAATTGAACCAAATTTGGTGTGCATATTCCTCATCATATGTCAATTCAAGTTTGTTCAAATAAAGTTGTCATGCCCACAGGGGGCACCACAAGGGGCATAAGTCTGATAGCACCCATAAAATACAAAAAAAATCTTCTTCTTCAGTTCCATTTGTCAGAATCTTTTCATATTTGGTATACAACAACTTTAGGGGGGTGTGAGGTGTGGAGGTGGAGGGGGGGGGGGGGGGGGGGAGGGCAGATTCAAATTTATTCAAATCGAGTCCCTGGGTTAATATTTGGGCTTTGAATTTTAACTTAGTGCAATACATTGAATATTCTTTAAAAATCTTCTTCTTCAGATCCAGCAGTCAGAATCTTTTCATATTTGGTACACAACATCTCTAGGGGGGTCAGATTCAAGTTTGTTCAAATTGAGTCGCTGCATTAATATTTGGGCTCTCTGTGTGAGCCCGAATTTTAACTTAGTGCAGTATGAGGAAATTTCTTTTGAAATCTTCTTCAGATCCAGTGGTCAGAATCTTTTCATATTTGGTATACATCATCTCTAGGGGGGGAGGGAGGGGGGGGGGGGGGGCAGATTCAAGTTTGTTCAGATAGAGTCCCTGGGTTAATATTTGCTTGGAGCCCAAATGTTAATTTTGTGCAATACATGGAATATTCTTTAAAAATCTTCTTCTTTAGATTCACCAGTCAGAATCCTCTCATATTTGGTATGCATCATCTCCAGGGGGCCAGATTCAAGTTTGTTCAAATCAAGTTCCTCAGTTAATATTTGGGCTCCCTTTGGGAGCCCGAATTTTAACTTAGTGCAATATGAGGAAATTTCTTTAAAAATTTTCTTCAGATCCGCCAGTTAGAATCCTTTAACATTTGGTACACATCATCTCTAGGGGGTCAGATTCAAGTTTGGTCAAATCAGGTCCCTGGGTTGAAAATTTTGGGTCTGGTTCGTACTTAGAAACTTTGGACCTAAATTTTTAGCCGGAATGTTTTGGGTGCAGTTCTGACTTGGGGAAAAAAATTTGATTTTTATGCATTTTGTTAAATTTTGAGATCGAAAAAAAAAATTTTTTTAGCCTGAAATTTTTGGGTCCGGTTCTGACTTTTGGGCCAAAATTTGGAAATTCTTCCCTTTTTTTTGGATTCTTTTCAAAATCGAGTTCCAAGATGAATTAGAGTGGTTTTATGCGAAAATGTTTTTACCCTATGTCCTCCCCTCCCTTCCTTGTTGGGGATGGGGGTAGGGCAGTTAGATGTAACAAAATGTTTGGCTGCAAAATATATTTTGAAAGATTTAGAGTGATTTTATGCAACGCCCCACCCCCCCCCCCCCTGCCCCCCCAAAAATACCCCTATGACCACCAACCCCACTCCCCTCTCACGGGGGTCATTTAAGCGGAGGAAAAAACATTGCTGCAAAATGCTTTTTGAAGGAATTAGAGTGAATTTATGTAAAAAAAAAAAATGGCCCCTATAATAATTTCATGACTTCATACCTCTGAAGTGTTGATGAGCCATGATTTGCTGAATGTGATCCAAAATACTTCTTTGAACAACTTGTCAGGTGAGCAATTAAGGTCCCTTGGGGCCTCTTGTTCAACTATCAAATCACGATACCAATACAACTTGGCAAATTTGATGAATAATGAATGTATTATTTGTCAGATTGTTCAAAATAACACACACAGGCAATGAAATGCTGATAGAAAATACCTTATTATTACATCAAATGACCAGTGGTGAATGCCTGTGGAAATAAGTAGTCCACATGCTCTCCAGTCATTCATTTTGATCCAATCTTCTGCCATCCAGATTATTTTTAGCTAAGAACAGGAGTATTTTACCCAAATTTGTGTTTTTAGATTTTTTTTTTTAGTTTTTAGATTCCTCTTCATCAATAAACAAATACTTAATCGATAAAAAATAGATAGGGAGTTATTAGAAGGAATAGGAGTTTTTTCTGGCCTTGATACCCCAAAGGAACTGGAGCCACGAGGAAGAAAAGTTCTGATTTACTGGTAGGCAACATCGATATAAATGATTGGCTGAACTTTACCGTATATCCATGTTATGGACACGAATAGCCATTGTTCAGAAATATGTGACGTTACTTAAACCCCAATAAATTTTTAAGTTCCTTTAACCATTGCCTGTGGCAAGAATCCTCTGAAGTGGGCAACATAATCATAAATGATGCTTGGAAACTTGACCTTATACTTGTATGCAAGTTATATGATTTCCATAGATGCTGAAAGTAACTTTCGCTTCAGTAAGCCAATGCCTTGATACACATGGTTAGCTTCAACCAATGTTTAGTAGAAAAATAGACCTTGGGTGAATCTTCTCTGCATTTATTAATGAAACATGCTTCAAAATATCATTCAGAGTTTGATAATTTGTTCTGGTATATCATAGTTAACTACAGAATTCCTGGACCGACATGCAACATATGACATACAACATTCAAGATTAGTGCTGAAACAGTTGACCCATTTTTGTAACCGGCTAACCGTCGGGCATAACTGGATTTCAACCGGATATCCATTAATTTCAACTGCTGGTATTATTGTATTGTCTACTCTGCAAAATCAGTAAGGAATGGCGAGAAAACAGTTCAAAACACTACCACCTACAACTTCCACAAAAAGTAAACGAAAGAAAACCATCGAGTGCCAATGGAAATCGTCGATGTGCAAATGATCGTTAACAATTTGTATGACTGCAATGGACCCACATAATAGTGATGATGCATTGTAGCTGTAGTCACGCTGCATTGCCCAGTCACAAAACCAGGCCTTGCCATTTGAAAGTCACAGGCATGCTGCGCACCTGAAACAAAGTTTACGGGTGCGATTTGCTTCCAGTGCGTGCCTTTGAAGTGAGGGATGACTGTCATTGATATTACTTAAGAATTTTCCAACCAGTTTGTAAATTGTTGTCAGGCACAATTAATTGTATTAGCAAAAAGCCTCTTACCTTGAGTGGCTTGAATTTGATGTGATCATATCGTCATAGGGTGAATATATACTGATGTTTTGAGTTTCTTTTTCTGTTCACTGCTACAACAAATGTCACAAACAGTTCCACGTTTACATTTATCTATACATCACAATGAAATTTCTGGCTGGAATATGTTGTGAGTCATGAAAAGGGTGTGGTAAAGAAATTATTATAAGTATCATTGACCAAGAGCCCCTCATTGTCTGACATTGACCATTGAAAAACGAATTTGAAAATGCAAGATTTTAAAATAGTGGGTTTTTTATGCCCCCCGACTTAAGTCGGGTGGCATATAGTGATTGAAGTGTGTGTGTGTCTGTCTGTCCATCTGTCCATGTGTGTGTGTGTTTGTCCGAGCCAATAACTCAAAAACTGTTAGGGCCACAGTCATCAAACTTCACACAATTATAAAGGACCATGGGTCACACATCATAGCCAGGTTCGTACCTTCAAGGTCAAGGTCACATTTCAAGGTCACACTAAAAATCGGTCAATATTCGTGTCTCAACCGTAACTCGGAAACGAATCATAGTTCAATTGTTAAACTTTTTACAAATGTTAAGGACAGTCAGAAGGTGTGTCGCGTATAATAGTTTCTGACGCATCTGCAATGTGAAGGTCACAATTGACCTTCATATGTTCAGGGTCACAATTCGTGTCTCAAGCATAACTCCAAAACTATTAGGGCTACAGTCATCAACCTTCACACAGTTATAAAGGACCATGGGAGAATGTGTCACACACCATAGCTGGGTTTCTACCTTCAAGGTCAAGGTCACACTAAAAATCGGTCAATATTCGTGTCTCAACCATAACTCAGAAACGAATCATAGCACAATTGTTAAACTTTTTACAAATGTTAAGGACAGTCAGAAGGTGTGTCGTGTATAATAGTTTCCGCCGCATCTGAAAGGTGAAGGTCACATGGGGGGGGGGGGGGGGGGGGGGCATGTGTTACCTTAGTAACATTCTTCTTGTTTTTACATACGTTCATACTGTACTTTTAAACAGTTCAACAAAAAACATTTTTTCTGAAACACAAAGGTAAAGTACCAAACAGTCAATTTATTTTGGAAGCACCATTACTCACACTGAGGGATTTTTTCAGCATTATAATCTGCAATTAACAACACCTCATCAAAGAGAAGAATGTCTAATTTGTCTGTAGAAGACAATGTTACACTGACAGGCACATGCTCACTGCAGCCCACACAGAAAACAACCTGCAGACTTTTGGCAGTTTATTTATTTATATTTATCCGTGACTTGACAGCCAAAGTGACCGAATAACTGTTCATTCAAGCGTGAAGGTGGTATTTGAGCCTCTTTCTCCTAAACCACTGGCCACATTTTAATTAAATTTCATGTAAGTAGTGACTATATAGGGGCATTTTGATTTTTATCCAAAATAGCTTTCGGCTCATATTGAGCAGAGGTGTGGGGGAAAAATGGCCAAATTTTTTGAAAATCTTCTTCTAATGAACCACCAGTAGCAGAGACTTGATATGTGGTATACAGAGTCCTTTTGAGGTTTAGAATCAAGTTTGTTCAAGAGAAGTTCGTCGGGCATTATTTGCCTTCGTTATGGGAGGGGCAAAAATTTTGGCCACGCTTAAAATTTCTATTTTCAGAACCGTGAGGTCGATTTGAACCAAATTTGATATGAGATGATAATGGGTCATAAGTAGTTGATTGATGCAAAAAAAAATTTTCTCATTGCCCCGTGGGAACCTCGGGAGCTAAAAATAGGAAAAACCTTAAAACTGCCATATCTCCAAAACTACACGGCACAGAGAATTCTTATTTTGTATAAAGCTTACTTTTATCCAGTAGAATAGAATGGTTAAAAAAAATCCCTATCGGTTTGATCACAAGGTACTTTTTTCAGGACTTTGAAAAAGTGCTGAGTCAGCACTTTTTAACACTGTAGGCAATGGGAAAAAGATTAAAAAATCTTCTTCTCCAGATCCAGCAGGCAGATTCTTTTGATATTTGGTATGTAACATTGTGGGGTGGATCTGATGGAAGTTTGTTCAAATCGGCTCTCTGGATTCATATTTGGGCTCACTATAGAAGCCCGAATTCGAACTTAGTGCATTTCAGGCAAATTTCTTAAAAAATCTTCTTCTCCAGATCGAGCAGGCAGAATCTTTTGATATTTGGCATGCAACATTGTGGGGTGGATCTGATTCAAGTTTGTTCAAATCGGCCCCCTGGGTTTATATTTGGGCTCAGTATAGAAGCTCGAATTCGAACTTAGTGCATTTCAGGCAAATTTCGTAAAAAATCTTCTTCTCCAAATCCAGCAGGCAGAATCTTTTGATAGTTGGTATGCAACATTGTGGGGTGGATCTGATTCAAGTTTGTTCAAATCGGCCCCCTGGGTTTATATTTGGGCTCAGTATGGAAGCTCGAATTCGAACTTAGTGCATTTCTGGCAAATTTCTTAAAAAATCTTCTTCTCCAGATTCAGCAGGCAGAATCTTTTGATATTTGGTATGCAACATTGTGGGGTGGATCTGATTCAAGTTTGTTCAAATCAGGTCCCTAGATTTCTATTTGGGCTCACTATAGAAGATCGAATTCGAACTTAGTGCATTTCAGGCAAATTTCTTTGAAAATCTTCTTCTCAAGATCCAGCAGGCAGAATCTTTTGATATTGGGTATGCACCATGCTTAGGGGGGTGAGATTCAAGTTTGTTCAAGCCAAGTCCCTGGGTTCATATTTGGGCTCACTGTGGAAGCCCGAATTATAACTTAGTTCAAAATGAGGAATTTTCTTTAAAAATCTTCTTCAGATCCAGCAGTTGGAATGTTTTGATATTTGATATGCAGCATCCTTAGGGGGGTGAGATTCAAGTTTGTTCAAGCCATCTCCCTAGGTCCATATTTGGACTCACTGTGGGAGCTTGAATTGTAACTTAGTTCAAAATGAGGATTTTTCTTTAAAAATCTTCTTCTTCAGATCCAGCAGTCGGGATGTTTTTATATTTGATGTGCAGCATCCTTGGGGGGGGGGGGGGGGGGGGGGGGGGGGGGGGAGATTTTAGTTTGTTAAAGCCAAGTCCCTGGGTTCATATATGGGCTCCCTATGGGAGCCCGAATTATAACTTAGTTCAATATGAGGAATATTCTTTAAAAATCTTCTTTTTTTTTAGATCCGCTGGTCAGAATCTTTGGATATTTGGTATAAGCTTTTCTTAGGAGGAGCAGATGCAACTTGTTGAAATCAATTCTCTGGGTTGATATTTAGGCTACCATGTCAGGTGAGCACCCTCAGGCCCCTTGGGGCCTCTTGTTCTGTTTGCGAAACACGAAATGCTTTTTGTGAAATGCGAAATGCATTTTGATAAATGCGAAATGACGAAACAGTGAATATGTGATATCACTAAAAAAGTGTTGACTGACGGCGACTGTGACTCGGGAAAATATGTAGGCAGAAAATGTTTTAGTTTAAACAACAATGTTTTATTTTTATACAATGCAAGATCCAATTCTGAATCTATTTTTATGTTTTTTTGTTTTTAATTCAACAAAATCTAAAATATGTACTTTACTGTTTTAAATAGAAGCGGAATAATCTAATGTTCTGTTCTAATTTTGGATTAAGTTAGTATAAAAAGAATGAATTCTGTAACATTAAACATGTTTAGATCTATACCAATTTAATTCTAACTTGGACGAAAAAGTCATGATTTATTTGTTTTCTTATCAAAATCATGGCCTACGCTGCTACTGTTTGAGATGCATACAAATGGACAATTCGCAAAACGCATTTAGCAAAAGGCATTTCGTAAATTGGAAAAAATGCATTTCGCAAAAAGCACGTCGCAACCGGCTTTCCATAATACTAGAACATACGAGATAGTGTTTCCTTTGAAACATGACCAGGAAGTCGTGTCCATTCTGTATTGCACTGTACTTTATCATTCTTGCCATCTTTGTGAAAAAGAAAAATATGCAACCCTTAACTCCTTATATGCTGCTGGCAGATATTCCTACCAGGACAGAATTTCTCTTGCCACTGCAATATGTATAATTGGGGCATATTTAATCAAATTTTCTCCCTGTAAATTGAATGATTTTTTTTCACCAATGATTTCTTGAGTTAAATTTATATGAATTTTTCGATTGTTCTGTAGGTAGAGATGCAGGCTGCAAGCCGAGAGAGGTTCTCGATTCGAATCCCACCTGCAGGAATTGCGTTGTAGCCTTGGACAAAACACTTAATCCCAACTGCCCATGTGGGGGCACAGTGGCATTGTGTACTAAGGTGTACTGCAAGTCGATGGTGACCTGGTCTTCAACCAATGCTAAGCCTGCTTGTGTGGAGTTAGTATGTTGGGGAGCCTGACAGTTGCTTGCCATTGCTGAGTGGTTCTCTCTGGGTACTCCGGCTTCCTCCATCCATAAAACTGTCCATTATAAAACATGTTATTATATTATGTACTAGTATATGGGGGTATCCACTTATACCTATTTTATAATATTATTTTTATTCCTGAATCATTGTTTGTAACGAGCCCCTGTGTTCCGACGTTTCCAACCATGAACTAGTCAGAATAAAAGTACCATTTGGATTGGCCAAACAAAACACGAATTACTTGTTTACTCGCATTGGTCAAAGGTATTTTATGCCATATGTTGTATGTTGTATATCGTATCTTGCATGTCGAATGTCAGTCCAGGATTTTCATAGTTAACTTTGATGGGAACATTATCCATTAACAAGGAAAAGTTAACTCTGTACCAAACCTGAAAATTTTGACTGGATCTCTGTCAACTATCCTCACAACACCAGAATCTTACCTCTCAAAGAAGAAATCTGAGATTTCCGTTTCTGGCGGCCCATTTGCAGTAGAGTTATGGCCCTTTATTTATGGGAATTTAGCCCAACTTCTTGTTTCCGGACGCTAACTTTAGTTTGCCTTGACCGATTTATTTCAAATTTTCAGTTTTTTGTTTTTGACCACAAAATACAGCCCAAGTTCACTTTTGACCACATTCGCATATACCTTTCCAGAGTTATTCCCCTTGAATGATTGCAAATTTGTGGATTTTGTGGTTTCCGGATGATAACTTTAGTTTGCCTTGACCGATTTTTTTCAAATTCTCAGATTTTGTTTTTCACCACAAAGCACAGCTCAAGTTCACCTTTGGCCATAATCGCATGTACCATTCCATAGTTATTCCCCTTGAATGATTGCAAATTTGTGAATTATGTGGTTTCCGGATGATAACTTTTAGTTTGCCTTGAGTAATTTGTTTCAAATTCTCAGATTTTGTTTAGGACCACAAAGCACAGCTCAAGTTCACTTTCGGCCAAAATTGCATGTACCTTTCCAGAGTTATTCCTCTTGAATTTGTGCATTTTGTGTTTTCCGGATTATAACTTTAGTATGGCCTGACTGATTTTTTATACGCCTGTTGAAAAACAATCGAATTATGGAATCAGTCTGTCTGTCTGTCTGTCCATTTGTCCATCCATTTGTCCATCCGTTCGTCAACATTTGGTTTCCAGATGATAACTTTAGTATTTTTTTTTCGATTGACTCCTAAACTTGGTATGTGGTTTAATCAAAACAAAAGACAGGTCAAGTTAGAATATGGGATCAGTTCGAACTTTGAAGTTTCCCTGAATTATGGCCCATGTTGGACATAGAATGCATCAAATATTTGGTTTCCGGATAACTTTTAATATTCGTTTTCCGATTGGTTCCAAACTTGGTATGTTGTTTAATCACAACAAAATACAGGTCAAGTTCGAATATGGGGTTGGTCCGAACAATTTTCACCCTCACCCCCATCCTTACCCCAACCCTTCAAAAATACAAAACAGGCATATAATGTCCCGCTAGGCGGTGCTCTTGTTTCTTGATTTTGCAGTATTTTATTTCTAATATCTCCATCTGCTGATGCGATTGTGTTGTGACAAGATCACAATCTGATCAAGAAAAAGACAACTTTTGCAATTCCAGTACTGAACTAATCACACAAGAAAATGCAGAATCAAAACCAAACACCCTGCAATAGCCACTACTTGATGCTCAAGCACCAGAATACAATATTAAAATGATCTTACTGCAACTCTGAGATAATTTCTGACCATTCCAGGTTTATACACCTAAGATGGATTATTTGGGTTTGAGAACAGTTTGAGACACAAACAACATTTATCAGATAAGTCTCAAAACAAACCTATTGTCAGTCAGTAGTCACCATAGGCCTGAAAACAAGGTCTGTTTGACGTCATTGGTCTAGGCAAGCTGCTAGACTAATTAACTGATCACTGATCTTATTCCCCATAGGAACCCTATGAAGTTGAGCACTGTTTGTTTACAGGATAAACAAGTCTGTTTTACTGATAAAATGGAACCGTGTAACAAATGCCTCCAAGTGAAGTCCTTTGAAGTGGGTGTCATTATATAAGTGATTGTCTAAACTTGACTTCATAGACATGTTACAGTCATGATATAACAATAGGTAATGTAGATGGCCTTAAAAACCAACAAATAACACGATAAGGCCTAAAAAAGTTAAAAATCTGTTCTCAGGCCCTCCCGCATGGTTCTTTTGGCTGCCGCATGGTTTCTTATATCTAATGCAAATTAAAAAAATATAAATTAAATGGTTTATGTCTGATATTTTATCCAAGTTAAATAATAAAATTGATAAATTTGTCCCTTGAGTGCAACAAGAGCTTGCAATGCTTCAGCATTGGAAAGCCGCCTTGCACTCAATCAGGGATGAGATTTTTCAGCAAATTTGCTGATTTCAGCGAATTCATGCCCCAGGTTCTGAAATTTTATTTCTATATACTTGCATGAGATTTTTATGCAAATTTATAGAAAGTAAATATCTCTCAATCAACAGGTTCTCTCTGTGTTTTTAGATTTTTTTAAGAAACCTGATTTTCACAAATGTATCCTAATAATGTGGGAATTTTCACAAATTTTAACGCATTTTTTTTTGCTTGCCTTTCTAATCCCTGCTCAATGGACAAAACACACCACCACCCATGCTGTTCTGTGGATTACGAGGACTAAAACATAAAAAAAAACAAGAACATGAACTTTTGGTGGCAAAGAAATAATTTCAAAAATAAAAAATAAAATAAAACCCACCTGCCCACATGCAATTTTACAAAAAATGGCCTGAGAAACAGAAGATCTAATTTATGGGGCCAAAATAGCAGTTTTTCATAATTTTTCCACCATGCTGAGAGGTAATATTTGAATGTTATTTCTGCAATAACAGGACTTTCACCCGACAGTTATAAATGAAAAGAGTCTTCTTGTTCATGAGATGACAGCAGTATCTCTCATGTATGTGCATGTACAGGGTTTCCGCAGGGTCTTCGATTCAAAGAATGGCCTTGCATTTGACTGAGGGTTATTCAAGGCCTTGAAATCCTGGAAAATGTCTGAGGAGACCTCGAAAAACCGTGACTTTACATGAAATAAAAATGCCATCGAAGCACGTAATCATAACTATATAGTTTTCTATGGCAGAGCCAGCCCTGAAAATAAGCAGTCTGACATTTGCAGAATGAGGTCCTCAGCACCTGAATTTGATGATGCTATCCCATACAGTGGGCCAATTTATCCTCTGGGTACATCTTTCTGTTTAGTTTTGAGACCCTGACTCAGATTGAGGTTCACAGAGGGTAAATTTAGTGATGCCAAATTCACCCTCTGGGGACATCATTTTGCAGATGACAGTCTCCTTATTTTCTGGCTTGGCCAGAGTTAGTGAAGGCATAGTCCTAACAATGACCCTCTGGCCATTATCCCTTCCTGAGTAATGACCAGAAGTTCTAGTAAGGACTAGTGAAGGCAGCGCCTTGAAAATCCTCGAATTATGGCCATTGTAGGGCCTTGAAAAATGCTGAAATTTCTCAAAAAACGGCCTTGAAATGCCTTGAATTGTATCAGTCCTTGCCTATAGAAACCCTGACATTGTAATTACTATGATATACAAGGCTGTGCATTTTACTGTGAACATGACATGTAAGATAACCATTGTGTAAATAAATAACTTTTGAGAAAAATTAGTGTTACAGATTTTTACGACTCAGCATGGAAGTGCGGTGGCTCAGTGGTTAGAGCATTGGACTTAAAAATGAAAAGGATGATGGTTCGATCCTGACCAGAGTTAACTGTGTTATGTCCTTGATCAAGACACTTAATCCTGATTGCCCACATGGTGGTATGGTGGCACTGTGTTCTAAGGTGCTCTGCACGTCAAAGATACACTTACCTTCACCCTCTACTAACTCTGCTTTTGCAGACTTAGGAAATTAGAGAGACTTGACAGTTTCTTGTGGCTGCTCGGTGGTTCTCTCTCTGTACTCCCACTTCCTTCACTTGTAAAACTGTCTAAAAGGAGGTGATCTTGGCTGTTGAAGGTGTCGTTAAACACCCCAATAACAAAATAAAATGACACAACACCTTGTGAGTCTAGCAGTGTAGTGATTTTTAGGCAGGTCTTTTGTAGAAACCACTCCCAAGTTAATTTAGCTATTGTCTGCAGGACTTTGTCTTGATTGTATGCTAAGATACTTGTTCTGGGGCTGCAAAGTTTATCAAAGTGTAATAAAGACCTTTGTAGTTAACAGCTCCCAGTGTATAATATTAGAGTTTGGGTTTCCCATTATAGCAAAATGACTTTTTCACTAGGGAGGCAGACACCCTCCAGAACATTTTCCCAGATGGGCGTTAGTCGCTTTTCTGTAATTTTAAAATAAAAGGCTTGGTTTCAGAAAATTTATAGCTGCTATTCCTGCGTTATTAATTAACTTGTGTATGAAGAAGTTTCATGATGTTCTTGTCTTTTTTATGATTTCTCGTTTTCCGACTCTGTATGAACCAAAAATTTTACAAATTATTTTAGAAGGTAAATTTATTTTGATGGAACTGTTGTAAAAGTCTTTCACATCTGGACTTTCAACTCAAGTTAATGGCATTTGAAACTTCAATTTTAGTCTACAAAATTATTTTAAAGCTTTTGTAATGAATCAAAATATTTTTCAGGTTGAAGAGGAAAAGACTAGTAAGTTGGTGCCACCAGAAGAGTGTTTTAAAATGGATTTATTTTCTCATAATGTCATATATATTTTCAACTTTCTGTCAATGAAAATAATTTTTACGTAATCCCAATATATGAATTTAGTATGGACCTGTGCAAGCATTTCACTGGTAGGAAAGAGCTATGTAATTTATCATATTGCTGGTCAAAGTCCAGTTTTATATATTGCAGGAAGTGGCATTTTTTCTGTCTTCCCGATAATATGTAACATGTTCTTTAGTTTGGTGATAAACAGAGTTCTACAATTGGAGATGGATGGTATAATCGAAAACCAGTTTGGTTTCCATTTTTTTGTCATAACTGAAAAACCGAATGGCCCTATTTTGAAAAAAATGTGTAGATGGTTTTTGCTGACTTCCATATTTTTTGCTTCATCGGAAACATATAATCTATAAAAAAAAAAACTGCATACAAGTGAATTATATTTAGTAAAAGAATATTTTATAATAAATATTTCACTTGCATCCAATATATTCTTTTCTGCTTTATTCATTTCAATTTCACTGTCCTGATCAATTTACGTCACAAGTGCCGAAGCAAAAATAGGTGACTTTAGCACATCAGTTCTTGACATCCACCTTCACTTAAATAATGATTGCCAATGAATAAAATGTTAGAAAAAGAATTAAACAATGTATATTTATTTATTTTAGTCCAAATATTCACTTGTTTTTATTCAATTGTCTACTCGATCTGTAATCACTACAGCAAAGCATAATAAAGTTTATAAATGGGGTCACTGATTTTTGTTTCGTTGTGCCGGTCATATTTGAGGCATCTATTACCGGAAAGTTCCAAATGGTATTTGCACGGGTTAAAATTATGAAATGTCCTCACTCTGAAATCGGTGCATGCAAAGAAATGCTGCATCTAAAAAAAGAGAATCTTGGATTAAATTACATGTGTCATGAAAAACTTAATTACACTTTATTGCCTGTTCCAGAAGGGAATTGTAAGCTTGTTACACTTTGGTCAAATGGTAACACCAGGTGAGATGATGGGGGTGGGGGTGGGGGAGGGGGGGTGCTGCATGGGATGGCACTGGGGCTTGGAGGATATTCAGACCAATCATTTTTTAACATTGCATAAAGGGCATCAGCAAATTTTTAGCCTATGACCCACTGGTTGCAAACTGGGGCCAGTGGCAGTCCAAGAGCTGAAAATTTCTAGTTCTTCTTGTGGATTGTTCACCCACATACTTTTATCTGATAATACTCTTGACTAGGTTGAGCCCTTTAATACCAGTTTTTCCTTTACCTGCTGTACTGTAGAAAATAACCGAAACCATGAGCCGAGTTGTTCTCTGTCAAAAAAAAAAAGTAACCAAAAACTGAGCAAAAATGCTCATAACCATCCATCTCTACTGTGACTCTGAATACAATGGAGCCCACTTAATTGGGTATCAATTAATTGAATAGCCCTGTTAATTGAATAGAAGTTAACACAAGACTAATTTCCATACCTTCAGAACAATTTTGACCTTTTAATTGCATACAGGCTATGAATGAATTTCTGGGTTTGAATAAAAAAGCTTGTATTCTATTGAAGAATTACCCTTGACAACCACTGAATATTCCCCATGCTCATAGACCTATTTGACCTCAGTTCATCCAATACAGGTACTTAATCTATTGTATCATGTTTTACTGACCTCTTTGAGCTCTGTCAGACAAGATGTAATAGAATAAATGCAGAGTTTACTACCAAATTCATGTTAATTGGATACTCATGTTAATTGAATATTTTTAATGGCAATATGGCTGTTTAATTAACAGGGTTCCACTGTATTAGTTGAAGAGAAACCATATGCCTCACCTGATATGGTATTCTCTCAGCCTTATATGACACTGTATAACCCAACTAAAGGCTATGTAACAACGATATTCTGTGTGAACTTCCTGATATAGAAGTAAAGAATTAATCTTTTTTCCCCCTAAGGAATCCCGGGAAGTGAAGCAGTGCCTGTTAACTGTGATAAACAAGTTATGTTCTTCTGGTAAAATAAGATCCATTCACCAGTGCTTGGGGTGGAAGTCCTCTAAAATGGGTAACATGGGTATAAAAAATTGAATAAACTTGACTTTATCTCCATGCTATGGTGAAAATAAGCCATTGTTCAGAAATAAGTGACCTTAAACACCAATAAATAAATAATTGTATCTTTCTGCAACTGGCATAATGGGTGTTTGAACCCAGACCGTTCCAGTGATTGCAGTATGCAGAATTAAATGATCCTGAAATAAGTTTGTCTTTCTGTTCAAACAGTGTGCAGAAGTTCATATGGGTGAATTATCGTTTCTCTTTCAGCAAATGAACTTGTGTTTTATGTGAACAACACATCAAACCAAATCGGAAATGTGTTTTGTGTGTTCATATCGAATAATCCATCAAAATTTCAGTGCCATCATGAATTTTGATGTACAAATACTAGAATCAAATGAGAAAAGATCTGTTTAACCCTTAGGAGCCAAATTAAGACATTGATCATGTTTTACAACAGCTGAACAGGTGTTCCAACAAGCAGTCTCTGGGCAAATTTGAAAGTTACATTCTAAGTATCTTGGCAGTTGTTTCTAGGCAAGTCTTGGATGCCTATATAGTATCATGGCAGTTGTTTTTGGGCAAAGTATCTTGGCAGTTGTTTCTAGGCAAGTCTTGGATGCCTATATAGGCATCCAAGACTTTCCTAGAAACAACTGCGAAGTCCCAGGATATATACTGTGAAAGTATAGCAAAAATGTATAAAAAATATCCAGGCCCTTGAGGGTTAAAAACATTTGACATTATATTTAGAGAAAAATTGCTAATTCTTAGTAAAAAGTGCCAATGAAATGCATCAAGGGGCATAACTTAAAATGTACTAACAATGTTCAAAAGCTGAACACCAGTCAGGGTGTTGTGGGTATGTGTCTTCTTAGTTGGAGTTATTTGTTTGCTAAATTTTGGATGCAAAATTGAAAGAATAATAAAATTGAATGACGATTCATTTGAATAATCTTATCGGATGTGGTGTTACATTAGATAAACAGTTGGAAGAAAGTGAAATGAAGTTCATTTTCTTTTTCTTTAAATAGGGCCGGCACGATTATGAAATTTCAGGAAGGACTTTTGAAGAAGAATAATTGATTTACATTGACTTTAATCATACCCAGCGACCTCTAGAAAGAACTGTATAGAAAACAATATTTTTGGTCATTAGTTCCTTGGGATAGACATTTTTTGGGCATGCCAACAACTCTCCAAGGAAAATTCAGACTTCTGACCATCTCAGGCCCAAACCTGAGCCTAGGCCAGAGGTAGTCAAGAGTAATAATATCTGCATTTAGATTTAAGAAGGCAATCACACTCCTTGGCAAATTGAGAAGGGCAATTATTTGTACACCCATACTTTCTAGAATGCCAGACCTGGTGTCATGTGTTGTATCTTTATACTTCTTTGCCATATCAATGACAATGTATTTTGATATTCTACAGGCCTGACACCTCTTAAGAGCACGGTGGGGAGGGGAGAGTAATAACTAAGTGAAAGAGTGATGAAAACCCGTAATCGTCAACTTTGAAATTGTAGTTGATTATGAATGTTTCTGACGATTGATCGGCCTTTCAGTTAAACATGACAGGCCTCTCTTTAAACACATTAATCTCTTTCTATATTTTGCATTTGTAGATGTTTGCAGTGATTGGTTACAAGCAGTTATTCGTTGTTTTGTATTGTAAAATGTACAGAAGAAATTTTAATTTTTACTTTGTTGCGATTTGGTCAAAATTCTCTGCCTGCTTTCCGGGACATGTCACTGTAAAAGCACCTGTCAAAAAAGAAATACAAAAATATTGCATCTTGGGTGCTATTGTCATTTATTTCACAAATAAAATGGGACCCTGTCACCAGTGTCTGAGGTGGAAGTCTTAAAGTAAACAACATACTTGTATGTGTAAATGAGTGGTGAGACTTTCCTTTATACTTGCGATCACGATATAGCCATAGATGCTCAAAATGACTTAAAATGCCCCAAAATATGCAAAATTTGCTTCAAAGATGTGGTACCCAACACAGTCTGAGGTGTTCCAAGTAAAGATAATTAAGTTTTCTTTTTGTCATAGTCATTCAAGGAAAGAGAGTGTACTACTGATAAAACTGTGCACAATGCACTTGCACAATCTTTCAACTTAAATTGTATACAGTGGAGCCCACATAATTGGATAGCTCCTAATTGAATAACCCTGTTAATTGAATATAACTTCCAAACAAAAAAATGTTTACCATACCTTCAAGACAAATTTGACCTGTTAATTGCACATAGGTTATGGAGTAAACTCCTGTTAATTGAATAAAAATCTTATATGTCGAGAAATTATATTGACCATAAGCAAGTCCTCTTTATTTATAGAACTTTATGTCTTCAGTATATCCAATACAGGCTTCTCACTTCATCTTGATAGCCCACGCGGGGACCTGGTGGTACTGTGTCCTAAGGCATGCTGCACGTCAATGGTGCACTTGTCTTCAACTGATGCTAATCCTGCTTGTGCAGATTCAGTATGTTGGAGAGTCTGACAGTTGCTTACCATTGTTTGGTGGTGTTCTCTGGGTACTCTGACTTTCACCACCCACAAAACTGCCTGACGTGAGGTAACCCTGGATTTAAAGAAAATCCTTAAACCCGCAATAAATAAATAAAGGCATCAAATCCAAATAAATACATAAATAAATAAAGGCATCTTGTTTGACAGAGCTCCATGCATTCGGACAAACAAGACATAATAAAACGAATGCTCATTTTGTCTCTGGAATACAGGAAAGTGGCATTATCCCTATTAACTGGTAGAGTGCTGAATTATTTTTGGCTATCAAACTTTGTTCATATGTCTTTGCCTTGTTACAATTTATGGGAGAGTGCCTACAGGCACTCTCCCATAAATTGTAACAAGACAAGTCCCTACAGACTAAATAATATCACTTCAAAGATAATACGAAACACATCCATTGAGTATGAAGCCTTCAAGTTGCAGTACCTTCACCTCAGAGTAAAGCCCAAATATGGGCTTCCAGCACTCTACCAGTTAATTGAATACTCCTGTCAAATGCCTAATTTTCAGTTGCAAATTGGCTATTTAATTAACAGAGTGCCACTATATATTGCCAATTTCTTTGTCAGTGTGGTTATCTCTCAAAAAAACCCATAGTAGATGATTATCTTAGATGCAACGAAATAGAATTTCCTGAACAGTAAAGTTTAAAAATGTTTAAAAAGTAGGGATTATCACAGTTGTTGCAGGCAAAAACTTAGTTTCACTGGATTTATTTATTTTCCCCTTCCCATGAGCCCTTTTATTTTCATTCAGCAGAAACCCTGTGGAATCAGTCATCTGTTGTAGTCCTAAAGGATTATAAAAAATAAAAATTATTATTAAAAATTTAACCCTTTCAGTATGAATTCATGTATTTTTTGCAAAGACAAACATGGTTAAAAAAGACATCAAAGTGAACGTTTGTTTGGAAATGAAGATTAGGCTAAAAAAAATCTAGTTTCTCGGGCACTTCCCTTGTTATTAAAATTCTGCAAAAAAAACCTCGAACTCCTGCATACATAAAATTTTGAAAGAAAAGAAAATTGTTAGCTGTTTTCTGAAATGAAGACATTCTAGAGCCTTTTGCAGTTGTTTCTTGTCAAGTCTTGGCTGCCTGTAGAGGTAGCCAAGACATGCCTATAATCAATGCTAAAGACACATCATCTAGACTGTTCAAATGCAGCCAAGATGTACAAAAATCTCCAGAGTAAAATTTACAGCTTAAAGGAAAAAGACCCTGTCAGAAAATTCAGAACCATTGCCTGAGAAACAAGAAATATATTGTTAATAGTCATAGTATAAGTTTAATGCTATAGTGCTGTGACCAACAGAACTGTAGGATCAAATTATCACAAAACCTACCCATAAATCCCAAATGATCTTGCTAATTTCCATTCAGTATCATTGTTTAGGAAAAGATAATTTCAGAATACAGGGTGGAAAGAGTTAGGTAACATAGATGAACTCTTTTTGTAACTTGACTGGAAAAATAATTGTTTTTTATTTACAGGCCAAAATGATGAGGAGCAGGAGGGGGAGGAGGAAGAAGAGATGGAGTTTGTCAATGGTGATTAAAACCTCCAAAAGCATCAGATACCAGACGTGATTTTCTTTCAGCAGTCTGAGCTCCAAATATGAGAAGAGAGAAATGTCCTGATGTAGGAAACACCATGCTTGGTTGAGATTCTTCAAAAATATTTTCCTTGATATGAAGTATTTCCCTTGCATATATAATTAACATTGCTGCTGTGATACATCTATAGAAAAGTAACCAGGATAATCTTGGAAGAAAATATTAACCGATTCAATGCTGGAAGTCCTTTCCTGTGGCCTTAGAAAAGTACTGAAAACACATATTTGGGCTCCTTCAAAAAAGTACTCGGTGATCAGTAATATTTACTATTCTAAAATTGGTTCCAGTTTTAAGAATTATTTTATTTAAGTTTATTGGAGGGTTTTTAGAGGCAACCTGTTTAATAGTAACTCGATAATTTTTAAAAAAGTAAAATGGTTGCCAAATTAAAGTAATGGTTGCAAGCTGTATGCTAAACTTCGTAAATACCTACGTTTTGATTGGCTGGTCAAAATTAAGTCAGTCCTAAGTTTGTAATGTTATTGCTTTTGCAAAGTAGCCATGATTGATAGTGTTATATTGATTTTGAGATTTGCAGAAATATTTGGGAGAGAGGAATTAACCCTTTGGGTATCGAGGCAAATTATGTACATGTTGGAGCACTTTTTCTGAGGAATTCAGGTTTATCCAAGTTTGACTCTGTCAAACTTGGATAAACTTGGATTCCCCAGAAAAAGTGTTCCAAAGAGTCATTATGTGGGAGTCTCTTAGATCTTTGTCAGCTTGTCGTGACTGATTTATAGTCAAGTCTGGCCTCCTATACAGGCAGTTACATCTTCTGACTACAAATCATTCCAATAGGCCTGTTTAAATTGAGCATTCATTTCTTTCATTCCCCTATCGTTCGCCTCAAAATAAAATACTTGACTTTGGATAAATAGCAAAACACAAATACTCAAATTTCCTTTGGTATTCATTAGGGCCCCTCACTCTGTCTGTCTATCCATAAGCATATTCCTTTGTCGTACGATAACTCAAGTTTCTTTGACCAGTTCTCAAAATATTTATACACAATATTGAGTTTTCTTTGACCAGTTCTCAAAATATTTATACACAATATTGAAATTTATAAACCAAAGCTCCCTTTCATTTTTGACGGTTTTCTGTTTTTTCTTTCCAGAGTTATGGGACTTGAATCTTCAAAAAAATTTATAATTTTTTACATGTCATATGACAACTCAATAATGCTTTCACCAAATCTCTTGAAATTTTGTAGTAATGTTACAATCAGTGAAGACAACACTCCTTTCAATTTTTACGATTTTCAGGTTTGTCATTCTGGAGTTATGTGACTTTACTCATAAAAAATGACATACTCCATTTTGTTTTTGACCGATTCTCATAATTTATATACACACTATTGAGATTGATCAAACGAAGCTCTCTTTCATTTTTTTGACAATTTTCAGATTTATAATTCCAGAAATGTGAATAGTCAAAAATAGCAATTTTTAGATCATTAATGTTGACAGAGTAGTGTGGACTATACATGATTGCAGGCATCTACTGGTCCTAGGGCTTTCAAATTTCATATGTGTGTTAATTGCTTCAATGTAAGTTAACATTAACCGTTAACCAAACAGTTTCTACAGATTGTGAAGATTTTTAATACACTGTTCAACTTTTTTTCTTAGTTTAGTCTTAAGAAAAATTCTGACCTGTTTTCCTCTACATGAATGCAGGCAACTAACCACTGGTTAACAAAGCTTAGGTGAGGGTGGATCTGATGTGTTCCATTTATAATAAGCCTGAATATTATGCATGGGATACTATTGGTGAGCTGATGAGGATTGACCCCTCCTCCCCCCCCCCCCCCCTTGTTTTTTGTATGTAGTTTCCTGATAGGTACCTCCACATCAAGTTTTAATTTCATTCCAATCCTTTTGCTTATTTAAGAGATATTGCCCTTGAACTTAAAAATTTCACATATTAGCTGCGGTTTTAGCTCCTCATCCATCATACGGACAGCTGTTGTTGGAAATTTGAATGGAAAACAAGACTTTTCAATATAAATATCTCTTTTGTATAATTATATAATAATGATATAAATACCCCGGACCATGGAACCCAAATCAGCTATTTGGTACATTATTTCACTGGCCTCTCAAGACATGTGGAGTCTCAAGGAAGGTTTTACTGTACTGTGTTCTGTAAGAATGGCAAACCGTTTCAAGTTCAGGGCCCACAGTAATGGCGCTCATCACTTTGCATGTAGTTTGTTACGTTTTTCTGAACCATGAGTTACTTTATCATGATAAAAACAGATGGGGTGATGTAAAACACTGTGAGAAAAGGCTCTCAGGGGCCCCTTCTAGCAGTGTATTACATCACAGCACTTAATCGACTCAATGAAATAAATTCAGGAAATAAGCTATAGTTTTCTTTATTGCTCATCTTGTTTGAACATTTGTTCTCATTCTACAAGGTAAACATACCTGCGTTTTCCATATGGATTTCCGTTGACAGACTATTTTTTCACCTGACATCTTGGATCCATAAAAAGATTTAAACTCCGCCCATTTTTATTTTAATTTGACAAAGTCAAGATAAGCTATTACCATCACGCGTGCTGAAGTCTGTGAGTCTGTTTGTCAGTGAGTCTGTTCACATTTTCCTTTAGCACAGGCTACACCCCGTAATTCTTGTCCGATCATCACAAAATTTCATATACCGGTTTGGGGTCATGTCTAGATGAGAACGTCCCCTTTTGGTCGTGATTGGTCAACCGTGCTGGCTGCCCAAACCCAAAACCCCGAAAACCTTTAGCACAGTCTACAGGTCATATTTATAAAGGCATTTCATTGTAACTTGGTAGGATGACTCCAGATAATGCCCAGATGAGAACGTCCCCTTTTGGTCACGATCATTCAGCCATGATGGCTGCCCAAGCCCAAAACCTGAAAATTTTTAGCAGACTATAGGTCGTATTCATGAAGGGATTTCATTGTAACTTGGTAGGATGACTCCGTGTATAATGTCGAGATGAGGAGGTCCCCTTTTGGTTGCGATCAGTCAACTGTGATGGCTACACTGGCCTGAAACCCGAAAATCTTTAGCACAGTCTACAGGCCATATTTATGAAGGATTTCATTGTAACTTGATAGGATGACTCATTTTCCAATAATTTCACTGTAACTTGGTAACTTTCGTTGACATACATTAACTGTGAGAGCCACATTAACCCGCCCCTCATGGCCACGTTTAGCCTTTGTGCATAAGTATGTGACCTTAAACCCCAATAAACAATAAACCCACCCCTCAATTCTTTAGTATAATCTACACCTCGTATTATTTTTATTGAAAACATAGCATACAGGGAACAGAAATTAACATATTCCCAATTATCACAATTCTTGTCTTATTTCATAATCCTTTCATAAACATTGAACATTATCCTTTTCAACAAACACAACACACAGGCAAGTTAAGCTACAGTGTCTTTGACACTTTCATTGTAATTTGCCAATTGAAATGGCTCATTCTGACCTAGATCAATTTGGAAGCTGTTGTGACAGTCAATAAATCAAATGTCAATTGGAAAATTATTTTTGTTCAAATCTACCAAAATTAACAAAATTAAAATTATTCTATAAATGGGGAGGGATTTTATTACACTCATGTTCTGACTTTGAAACTAATATCTCTCAGATAATAGCAGCTAATTTCTTAAAAATACGAATATGTAACCTATTTGGACACAATTTTTATTTATATTTTTCTGTTTACATATCAATCTGTCACATGTGTTTGCCAACTACAGCTGTTTTGTTTTTGTTTTTATTTCAAGCAAATGTCAGCACTGTCAAATTCTAAAAATAAAAATAAATCTTTAAATTAATTGAATCTGTGTCAAAGAGGCATGTAATAAACAGAACAATATGTGAATACATTCGTCAATATGGCACTCATGCACCTCTTGTTCTGTCCTTCCACTCTTGCACTCGTGCCATATTGACTCACACATTCACACTTCGTGATGTTCTGTGTATTTATAATTTGCCTTTATCTTCCGTAAAAAAATAGTACAAAATGGGTACCAAAAAAATGTGGAAAAGTGCCTAAAAACTGTTGTTTCATTTCAGATGTTCTTAATTTCTAATTGTACAGGCCTGCTTCTAAAAGCCTCTAGATCTAGAGGTAGTTGACATTACCCTGGAAAAGAGACTAGCTATTAAGGGTTAATATTGTTGAATGTAGTACATGTTTGTTTTTAAGAATGAAAGTGCATATTTGGGTCATGTGTGTTTGAATGTACGAAATGTGTAAATAATTTAAAACTCAAGAGATCTGCAAGATATTGAAACCTACGTATTACAACACCCTTTTTCTTTGAATTATTGGAATGTGCAAAGGTGTACAAAGAGGAAAGTTTAGTTGCTAGCAATTGCCAAACTTTCAAGAGCGAAACCAAAGGTCATTAGAGCAGACTGTCAATTCTGCTTGTGTGTCATGGTTTTAGGCTTTTCATGTGCTGAGGATAGTATCATACATGGCATGAAATCGCCCAGAGATATTCTCAAAAATTGCCAATTAATTTTCTTTATTTTTTCATTTTTTGTCTCAAAAACATAGGTTATGACCCCTCATTGGAACGAGCTTGTCAAGCTCGTTCCAATGAGCGGTAATAACCTATGTTTTTGAGACAAAAAAAGAAACAAATTATTCAAGAATTTTGTTTGCTAGCATCGCCTGCTTTTCAGATTAGGTAAAGGGTTAATATTGTCATGCTTTCAAGGCAAATTAATACTTATTGATTGGAATATCTGTAGTTGAAGCATGGAAGAATATCTATATCTTTGTGAGTAAAGGGGCACCACATTAAATTAATGGTAGTCTGTGCTCAAACGCCAGGAAACGTGGGTAAACATATAGCCCATAACAGTGTCAGATTCCTTTTTGAATTCAACTGGTGGCCCGAGTGCTTGATTATTTCTTTGTATTATGATGGTGTTTATAACTTATGCTGACTGCACTATGGATATTGTAAATTGTATTGACTGGTTACACCTCATTCTGTGGTTGGAAAAGTGTTCAACTGTGAATCAAGAGAGATAATCCTAATATTTGGTCATGAATGCGTAGAACTCTAGTATAAGCATTTTAATGCCATTCCACTCCTTTGGCACTCCCATATGCAAACCCAGACCCCACAGTGAGTGTAAACTTCTGGACTGAATTGAGTACATGAGCCAAGTTGGGTGGTGATCGGATTGATGGTGTATGTTCGGGAAGAACACATTCACACATAAATAGACAAAAGAAACCCTTTGCAACTCATAGTATGGATGTCATCATCTTAATCGGTTAAATTGATTTTTAAAGAATTTTCTCTTAGGAATGATGAAATTTTTACAAAATGTTAATTGAGAATAACTATACTGCAATGTCTTTTAGTTACAGATTTCAGAAGAGTATGGCTTCAACAAGAGCTGGTCAGCTTTGAAAGAATCTTAACGACCATTTACCTAACTTAATGACCATAATTGGTCAGTGCTATTCACAAAACTCACCATTTAATTAGGCCGCACAAAGGTGATCTGTTTCTCTGACCATTTTTGGTAAAATTGCATGTGGGCGGGTGGTTTTTTATTTTATTTTTTTATTTGTATAATTATTTTTTTGCCATCAAATGTCCTTGTTCTTGGTTTGTTATATGTTTTAGTCCTCATAATCTACAGAATAGTATGGGTGGAGGTGTATTTCGTCCCTGGATTGCAAGAAGGCTTTGCAGTGCTAAAGCATTGCAAAGCCTTGTTGCACTCCAGGGACAGATTTATCAATTTTATTAACTTGGGTAAAATATCAGATGGGGGCACAATGGCTCAGCAGGTAGAGGTGCAGGCTGCAAGCCGAGAGGTCCTCGGTTCCAATCCCACCTGCGGCAACTCCATTATGTCCTTGAGCAAGACACTTCACCCCCATTGCCCACATAGGTGCATGGTGATTTGTACTAAGGCATTCTGCACATCAGTGGTGCACCTGTCTTCAACCAATGCTAACCCTGCTTGTGTGGAGTTAGTATGTTGGGGAGCTGACAGTTGCTTGCCATTGCTTGATGGTTCTCTCCGGTATTCCAACTTCATCCATCCATAAAACTGTTGTGGTCATGATTAGCCATTGTGCAGAAATATGTGATCTTAAACACCAATAAATAAATAAAATATTTGACATAAACATTTTTATTTTTTAAAGTGTGCATTGGTTATAAAAAGATAGCATGTGACAGCCAAAATGACCATGCGGCAGGGCCTGAGAAACAGATTTTTGACTTTTTTTTTAGGCCATATCAATATTTTGTTCTATTTTTACCCCTAAAACATAGCTGTGACCCCCTCTGTCATTGGAACAAGCTCATCAATGAGCTCATTCCAATGAGGGAACATAAGTTATGTATTCAGGGATGGAAGAGTTCACTTAAGTAGCTGATCACAAAATATTTATCTTCTATTTACCGAAATTTTTTTATCTATAAATCTATATCAAAATGGTCTTAAGACAATTTTCATATAGATTTACAGAAATGAAATGTCTTCCAAGTTATACATTAACTATATATCCTTTTCATTTTCACAAATTTTCAGGTTAAATTATGAGAGTTTCAGCTGATTTCAGATAATTCAGATACCTTCCACTCTCATCCCTGTATATTTGAGGCAAAAAACTGAAAAAATGATAAAACTTCATTGAGAGTGTTTTGTGAATAGATATGGCCTTTAATTTAGGTAAATGGTTAATTGATGCCACGATGTGTTTGATGTGTATAATGTTTTGTATCAAATATTGAAGCTTGATAGAACAGATACTTCAACTTTTTCATTTAGAATGCTTTCCTTTGATACATTGTTTACGTGGAATCATTTGTCATTGGAATTCATAATTACAGTGGAACCCTGTTAATTGAATAGCCACTTTGCCAACAAAAATTATTCAATTAACAGGGATTGTGTCACTTTACTGTGTTCTGGAGATAAACTAAGCATTTATTCTATTATATCTTGTTTGACAGAGCTCTATCAGCTCTATCAAACAAGATATGATAGATTAAATGCCTGTATTGGATGTACTGAGGCCAAATAGGTCTGTAAACTAAAACTTAAAAGGAAAACTGGAGAGAGGCGGGGTAATTTCTCAACAGGATACAAGTTTTTTAGCTTAACTTGACAACGTCAAGATAAGCTATTGCCATCACATGTGCTGGAGTCTGTTAGTCTGTGAGTGTGTTCACATTTTCCTTTCGCACAGGCTGAACCCTGTAGTTCTTGTCTGATCATCAAAAAATTTCATATGCAGGTTTGGGGTCATGTCTAGATGAGAACGTCCCCTTTTGGTCGCGAACGGTCAGCCAATATGGCTGCCCGAGCCCAAAACCCGAAAACCATTAGCACACTGTGCAGGTCGTATTTATGAAGGGATTTCATTGTAACTTGGTAGGATGCCTCTGTATAATGCCTAGGTGAGAACGTCCCTTTTTGGTCATGATCTGTCCACCTTGATGGCTGCCCAAGCCCGAAACGCAAAAACTTTTAGCACAGTCTGCCGGTCATATTTAATATGGAGGGATATCATTGTACCTTGGTAGGATGACTCCGGATGATGTCTAGATGAGAACTTCCCCATTTGGTCGCGATCTGTCAACTGTGACGACTGCCCGAGCCCAAAACCCCAAAACCTTTAGCACAGTCTACAGGTCATATTTATGGAGGCATTTCATTGTAACTTGGTAGGTTGACTTCATATAATGTCTAGATGAGAACGTCCCCTTTTGGACGTGATTGGGCAACTGTGACGGCTACAGGGTCCCGAAGCCAGAAAACCTTAAACACAGTCTACAGGTCATATTTATGGTGGGATTTCATTGTTACTTGGTAGGATGACTCCAAATAATGTCTAGATGAGAACGTCCCCTTTTGGTCGCGATCATTCAGCCTTGATGTGCTGCCCAAGCCCAAAAACATTTAGCACAGTCTACAGGCCATATTTATGGAAGGATTTCATTGTAACTTGTTAGGTTGACTCCATATAATGCCTAGATGATGACATCCCCTTTTGGGCGTGATTGGTCAACTGTGACGGCTACAGGTGCCGAAGCCCAAAAACCTTGAACACAGTCTACAGGTCATATTTATGAAGGGATTTCATTGTAACTTCGTAGGATCACTCCAGATGATGCCCAGATGAGAATTCCCCGTTTGGTTGCGATCATTCAACCATGATGGCTGCCCGAGCCCGAAAACCTTTAGCACAGACTACAGGCCGTATTTATGAAGGGATTTCATTGTAACTTGATAGGATGGCTCCTTTTGGAATAATTTCACTAAATTGGTAAATTAAGTTGATATACATTAACTGTGAGGACCACATACAGAAATTAACATATTCCCAGTTATCACAATTCTTGTCTTATTTCATAATCCTTTCATAAATATTGAACATTATCCTATTCATCAAACATAACACACTGACAAGTTAAGCTACAGTGTCATTGACATTTTCATTATCATAATGCCTGACAATGCATAATAAAAAAAATGCTGGAAATTGGTGCCTTTTTAGTCCTTAGTGTAACAACTGCAAAAAAAAATAAAAGTCCAGTCATGGAACCATGGAAGTCTCTTTCAGAAAGCTTCCCAAGAACCTTGATAGTGGACTGAAACACCAAAAAAAGAAAGTGAAGTTCTCATCTTACATATTTTATGGAAAAAATATGAAAGTATGTATGTCTACCTTCAAAGTGAAAACATGGTTGAGAGGTTTTGAAATCATTTAAGAAACCCCTAGTCCATTTTTGAAAAGGTCCATGACAATGTTTTAATTTCAAAACTGAAAAATGGTCCCATGAAGGTGCTTGAAGAATGGGATTCTTTTGGAAAAAAAATATGGAAAGTCCTTGAAAATATTTAGGTATTTCTATGGATGATATTGTGCACTTGAATCAGTGGTATTTATGTGTTTTGGTTTGGTAATTTTTATGGGAGGAGGGGGGGGGGGGGGGGGGGGTATGTTAAATTCCCATGGGAAATCCAGGAAGTGAAGCACTGCCTGTTATACCCCATAACATGGTGAAGGGTTCTGTTGTCCTTCTGTCCATCTGCCTGTCCATTGGGTCAACTTTCCCTTCATCTTTCCATCCACACTTCCAGCTGTCATACTTCCCCATTTTGTGTCATTACATTTTAAATAAAAGCATTCAAAAGATTTTCTGAAATTTTAATCTATAGCTTTTTGGTGATGATATCGTGAATGGCATTGCGAACCAGCTAGTATTTCATCAGGAGTTGTTCCCCATGTTTGACTTTGAATTTCTTGTCATCACAGTTCCATTTATTGTTATCACATTTAAAAGAAAACAGTTTCAAGTTTTTTTGTCCAAATTTAAAATACATCTTGTGATGGTTCAGTCCTTCTCACGGAATATATTGCTCCGGGAGTGAGCTATTTGCTCTCGCAATGACACATCACCATTATTGACCAACAGCAATGTGATTTTTCGTGCATTTTTTGAAAGGGATAACTGCGTCAAATCAGCGGCTGGCCAAAGTGTTATTATTACTCTAGTCAGGCTTTGTTATGCCATGTTTATGCAATTTTCCAATGATAGAGAGATTTTCATTGTTAATGCCTGTTGTGGAGCATTTTCAATGTGTGCCACTTTTCGAGGGTGGGGGATGTACAGTCTAATTATGTTTTGAGCCCCTGTCATTGGAAGGGGGGGGGGGGGGGGGGGCACTGGATTCAGATTCACATTATTGTTCTAATCTTGCTATGTGACGAGGTTTTGTGGTCCAAAAACATTACATACGAAACTGGTCTATTGATGTGCTAGTTTTGACCTTTTTTACTTTGTATTTCTTTGATGCTATCATTTATTAATAATTATACTGAATGCGATCCTTTTCTTGGATAATGTATTATATATATAATATATTATATATTATTGTTATAGATACGTGTATACTGTTGTTGTCCCCCTCCCCCCCCCCCCTCCCTCTTCCTGAAACGAAAACATCTCTGCCTCAAAATGAGAGCCCAATGGTGAAAAATATCAGTTCTAGAAAGCACATCAGTTCCCCCTCCCCCCCCCCCCCCCCCCCATTCACCCACATCAAACCCGATTATTTTTAATCCCCGGAATTTTCCAAAACAGCAACCCATGCAGACCTTCATTTTAATGGCACGCAATCACGCACGCAATTACAATCTGCAGCTAACGATCAATCGCGCCTTTGCAAAAAAAAAGCAGTTACTTTTTTAGTTTACGTCAACAATGTCAGAGTTTCAGAAATTATGTCTAAACACTTGACTGTCTTGCCTATTCAATTAATCGAATAACCGGTGTAAGGTTAGGTGTTATAGTCTACTATTATTTTTCATAGGCGACTATTTTTTTAGCCATATACATCATGCCACTGAATGATAATATTGGTCTGCGAGGGACGTATAACATTTCTCGGTACCTATTATCCTTCGTATTCATTGTTTATATCATGAAAATAGGCAGTAATTTTTACTTTACCTTCACATATTATTTCATGAAATGGACGTTGTCATACCTAAACTCTGCTCTGGATCAAGCTATTGTGAGCAAATTGTTGATAATCCAAGTTAATTTTTGCCATTTTAATTTTTAAATACAATAAATTTAATGGCGATGTGGAATTTATTGACACTAAATTTCTGAAGAATGTACACACTTTGAAGGGTTAGCATCACGTGACAGTGACTGTCACAAAGTTGATTACGTCAATGAGAAATTCCTGGTAAACCCACATTTTTAGATGACCCGATTGGCTGGAATAAACACTGTGTGCTATATTTTTATACTGTACCAATGACCCAGACATAGCTGGTGCTAACTCTTAAAATATAGGGCCAAACACAAATTTTGCCCCCCAATCCCCAAAATTTGCATCTAAAACTAAAGAAAACATGTCCTGAGAGGCCCTCCACACTTCGCCCCTACTGCGCATGCGCAGTGTCAAGGACGTTCCGAAATTGGCGCCATTTTTCATTCTAAGTTTGGCCCTTCATCAGTTAACATCTGACTGATCTTTGTGCTTTTAAATCTCAGTTTAAATGATGCCAGACACATAAATATTAGTGAAATGGTGATTCTAAGGAGGATAGAAAAGGAGGAGAGGAAAAGAATGTGTGACAGAATATTATCAGGGCTGTAACTTAAAATTTTTTAATGAAATTATGTTAAGTTACCTATTTTCAAGGCAGCAGCCATTTTGTTGTCATTCTGATTATTTAGTTACACTGTTTTTACAAGTGTTTTTCCTCTCTCCCTGTCCTTTAAGTTCCCCCTTGCTATTCTCCCATGCTTTTGGCATAATTTCTGTAATTATTATTACTAAAATTTCTTGGGAGTTTAGCTGAATAACAGAATGAATTCTGTTCTTTCCCCATGTTTACGTCTTCACCTACGGGTGGTTAGGCGTTGTGTTCTGCATCTACCATCTGATGTTCTGCAGTTTCTTCCCTGGAAGTCTCTGTTTTGCATCAGATGGTGTATTTTTGGTAACTGATTTCGGGCCTGGGTGCCTGGAGTCTTATTTTAGTGTTTTTACACTCATTGTTTACATTTACAACAGCCCTCTGTGTGAGGGGGGGATTTCTAAATAATAATATCTTTATGTTATTTTAATCATAACTAGTTACATTATTATTGTTCGTAAGTGTTGAATAAATTGTTTAAAATATTTTTAAAATTTTTGTCCACACTTAGGCTTGGGATCCATTGGGGCTCAACGTTACTTTTCAGAAACTTGGGCTGTTCTGAAAAAATATTTTTTCAAAATATTTTGATTTCAATTATTTTTTCTATATTAATGGATCATATTATTATTATGTATTTTGATTGCCAGGGGTTAGTGCGAGTACCAGGACTTGTTTTCTTTTCACATTGAAAGGATATTGATCTATTGTTTTAAGAGGAAGTCTTCCTCTGACCTTATTATCATTCTATATGTGGTCAGTGTACTCGCATTAACTCCGGTTCTGTATCGTATGATTTCGATGACAATATGGGAAGCGTATGTCACGGTATGTTGTTGGGGATTTGGACACTCCGGTCCTTTCCCCGCAGGGTCACTCTACTTTATCAATTTCTATTTCAGACGATCAAGATTAGGGTGATGTATCTGTGATGTCTTCCAACAGTGTGCCTCCGTCGTCACAATTAATGAAGGGCTAGCGGAAAAGTGCTCATGTAATACGCCAATTGCCTAAGAGGACCCTAGTAGGTTCGACGGCCTTTGACGTCCGCTAGCTCTCCCGGTGTAGCGTCCATTCACCGAATGGTTCGGCAGCCGGGTTCGTCCGTTGCGGTCTAGAAGGAATTTTGGGGTGATGCGAGCACTATAAAATTAACTTAATGCACACCCAGTGACGGCGGATCGGAGGGAGAACGGAGGAAGCCTTTTAGTCCGGTTCATAGCTCGTTCCGGTCCTTCCGGACGGCAAGCGAGAGAGGCCCCTCTCTCGTTCAACAACATCTGGCCCCAGATGTTGTGGTACAAATGTGTCGTTAGCGGAGCATACGTCCGTCGCTCGGGACGCTCCGTTGTATAGGCAGTCCGCTGAGACTGCTAAGGCTTCCTCTTCTCGTCAGCGCACACGACCGCACCTTGGCTGCGTGACCGCCGATATATTACCAGCTTCGCCGATCAAGGATTCTTCGGCGACCAGGTCACACCATCCGGCAGCCAGGGATTC
Organism: Pictodentalium vernedei; assembly: GCA_031216915.1. Taxonomy (NCBI): domain Eukaryota; kingdom Metazoa; phylum Mollusca; class Scaphopoda; order Dentaliida; family Dentaliidae; genus Pictodentalium; species Pictodentalium vernedei. Next base: position 288,698,735 of record CM062291.1, on the reverse strand, counting down.
GAGACCGATGGACTCCGGACGTTCGCATAGGAAAAGTATGCGGGAGCCATCTGATGCGGAGCTGCCCTCGGCGAAGCAGCGATAGACTGCGCCTCCGCAGGTCTCGACGCCGGACATTCTTGTGCACATAGCACAGCTTATCGCAGCATCCCAGCAGCCGACAGAAACGGTGTCGGATCGAGAATTATCCGACAGCGCTGGGTCGGTAGCCGGGGACTCGAGGCCTGCAGACTCCGGACGTTCGCTTAGGAAGTATGCGGGAGTCAACGTACACGGAGCTTCCAGCGGCAATGCATCGTAAGTCCGCTACTGCACAGGCCTCGGGAACGGACGTGCTTTCCTTAATAGCACAGTTTATCGCAGCATCCCAGCATCAACTGAATCTGTCGCATATATTTTATCCGACGATGCTGGGTCGGGACGCTCCGCGGAAGCGGGTACGGACGTCCGAAAGTTTCATCCGGTCCGACGGGATACCGAAAGGGATTCGGTGGATTTCAAGCTTTCCCTTTCGGAACAACATATGCTGCGATGCCGGATAAGAAACTGATAGCGTCGGTGGACTTAGAAATTTTTGGTTCGGTTCAGGGACATCGTCCCTCAGTTCCGACATAGTCCAATAATGTCACACTAACTTTCGAATTATTGAACGACGCTATATATATTATTATTTTATGCTTGCTATCCAAGCATTTCTGGTTTCTTGTTCGAAGAGTTATGGAGATGTCTTTCAAAAGTGTGCCTCTGTCGTCATAGTTAATGAAGAGTTAGCGGCAATAAGTGCTCATGGAATATGTCTATCGCTTACGGAGTGACATTCGCTAGCTCACCCGGTGTAGCGTACATTCATCGAATGGTTCGGCTGCCGGGTTCGTCCGTTGCGGTCTAGGAAGGAGATTTGGGTGATGCGAGCACTTTAATTACTTTAGTACTCACCCAGTGACGGCAGATTGAGGACAGATCGGAGGAAGCCAACAACATAGGGGACCGCATGTTGTGGTTCAGATATTTTACATTCGGAGCATATGTCCGTTGCTCGGGACGCTCCGTTATATTGACAGTCCGAGAGACTGTCTTTAATGCTTCCTCATCCTCACAGCAGGGCACACGACCGCACATTGGCTACGTGACCTCTAGTATCCGATCAGTTTCGGCATTCAGTGATTCCACAGCGAATAGGTCGCGCCATCCGGTAGCCAAGGGACACGAGGCCTATACACTCCGTTCGCTCGCATATTGGAAGTATGCACGGGGTAACGATCTCGGAGCTTCCTGCGGCAGTGCATCGTAAGACCGCTGCTCCTCAGGCCTCAGTGACGGACGTGCTATCCGAGTTAGCACAGTTGTTTCGCAGCATCCCAGCAATTGACGGTTTCTCGGTCGAATCAGGAATTATCCGACGGCGCTGGGTCGGTGCGGTCCGTGGTTGCATCAAGCTACGGACGACCGAACGCTTTATAGGGTCCGACAGGATGGCGAAAGGGATTCGAAAGATTTCGAGTTTTCCCTTTAGTAGTATCGGAAGATGCCTTTCATATCTTCTGGCATTTCTTCCAGTGATTATTTTTCGGACTTCATTGCTGCGATCTTGGATAAGAGACTTATAGCGTCATTGGACTCGGATTTTTCGATCGGTACAGGGACTTTGTCCCTGACTTACCGACGCAGTCCAATATTGTCATTACAACATGTGTTTTATTTTTCGACGCTATATATTTATATATATATTCAAGACGGCTACTAAGCATGATAGTTTAGTTTCTTGTCCGCGTGGCTCATTTCTGCCATTTTATCTTTTTTTACATATAGTTTATTTTGGCAGAGCAGGGCATACCGAGAGTTCATATGCGTCTAGACGGTGTGATTAAAGACTGCATATATTCTTTTTCACCGTTTATGTCTTTTCCAATTTCAATGTTGGGAACGACATTATGTATATTAGACTTAACTTAGACGCTTTATTATACGTAATCCGCCTTACTGAGGCGTTATCATTACGTCTTCAAGAAAAGATTTACGGGATATTATTCTCAATGTAATTTCTTTTGAGGGCAGTAGTTTGTTCACGTATAACTCCGCCCTTCAGTGGCTGATTGGAGTTGGTTAGACGTGAGGCAGCCCTAGCTACATCCACGCGTGGATAGTAGGTTAAGAACTCTCTCAGAGTCGCTTCGTTCTCGGAGGAGCTTCTCTTCGACGGCAACTTTCCGGCAATCCATGAATTGCTTGATTTATACATTCTCTTGTCTATCTAGTGTTACAAGAGATTCAGACTGGGGCAAACATTCGGTGGTTGACTCAGAGAGTGCCGCCGCAGTTGCCGGACCCGAGTGTGGCTGTTATGACGGTTGCCAGTCAAACAGATTGGGATATATACTGATCCCTACGGATTCGAAGTGCCAGGGTCTTTGGGTTCCGCAGTCTTTTAGCTATCAGTTAACTTCCGTGGAATAATGTTTTTTAGGCTTGCTTTATGTCATTGCATGAACATTATTCAGAAACGCATGCCCAAATTCCTGTCCTTTAATTCGACAGTAGTGGCGTATCTCCGGAACCAGGGAGGCACTCTTTCGTTTCCGTTATTCAATTTAATGGAAAGAATCCGTTTGTTGGTTATAGTACACCAAGTTCAGTTTTGGTCCGTCATATTCTGGGTCGTCTGATTGTTTTATCGCACTCCCGTTCTCTTACGGGTCGCTTGTTGCTGTCAGAATGGACTCTCAACAAACAAGTATTCAATCAGATTTGCTATCTATGGGAGCGCCCAATGATGTTTTATTTATGACACAGCTGGCTAATCAATTGCAGACGTATGTGTTGGCTTGTCCAGATCTCTGAGCTAATACTGTTAACGCTCTATTGATCTATAGGACAGAATGATAGGATACGCGTATCCTCCGGCGCTGTTGTTTTTAGCAGGTATTGCTAAGATAAACAACCACAATACATTTCTGTTGATAGCATCTCTATCTTCACAGAGATCATGAGTAATTTACTCTCTTGTCTACTGTGGATCTTAACGTGAAATCTTCCTCTATGTGAGGATCTTTTTTCACTGGGTAAATCGTGTCATCTTTTTCACAACCAGCAAGGTCGCAACCTTCATGTATTCCGTTGTGTGGTCCGTATTGCATTGTAAGCACTGTACTGGACGAGCTTTGGACGCGATTTCTTACTATAGGAGATCCTCTTCTTCGCTATTCTATGCGACTAAAGTGGAGGCTCTTCCGTCGTGGTGTAGGGATCATTATGTTCACATGGTTGATCCCTCCATACTACTCATTGCTATTTTTTAGTATACTTGTTTCACAAGATCTACTGCAGCCTGTTGTTATTTAGGTTATAGGTTTATGTTACCTCATACCTATGCACTCTACGATAGTTTACAATTGAGTCTTTTGTCTCTTTATCTAAGTCAGTTAGTAACTTTTTGATAAATAGACTTAGAATCTTTAGATTAAATTTCTATACGGATTTTAACTTCAGGTTCTTATTTAGCTAAGTAATCATTTGAGCCTCTGGAAACAGTAGTTTTCAAATTCTGACCTTTTAGACAGTAATTATGTTGGTTTCTCTTTTACTGTAGAGTCAGTGAGTTTCATGCACTATCGATGGATGATTTTCACTTTCATAGTTTCGGAATCAATACTTCCGTTACTATTTAGGTTGGATTGTTGCATAAGAGTTAGGCTCCTATTATCCGGAACCTATTATTTTAAGGTCCTTCCGTCTTCGTATGGGCATAGGCCTTTACTCTTTCTGGGTACAGTTTATGTATTTATAAACAGATATCTGTTTATTACAAGGGCGTAAGCTTCTTCTGTCTTTGATGTCTAGTAGAAGGACGTTACGCTCCATTTTATTGTTAATGGATTCTATTAACTAGCGTACTGCTTATGGTATATCATTGGCTTAGCAGTTGTGCTTAAGATTTCGGCTCATGAAGTAAGAGTTCTTCTACTTCTTGGGCTTACATTAATAGTGTTCTATTATAGATTTTTGAAGGCTGCTCATTGCGCTCAGCCATCCATTCATGAATTTTATCTCAGAAATATCGAGTCCATTTCTGGAGGCCTCTATTGTTAGGTCTATTATCTACTGCTCAGAATGTCATTCACTTAACAGTTGCTACTATAGCTAGGTAGGCTGTCTGTTTCGGCAGTGTCTCCGTTCGGCTGCCCTCTTCGCTCTGGGCTATTTGACCCAGGGCAAGAAAAAGGGGGGGGGGGGAGGGTGTTCCCTTGGGTCACCTGTTTTTACTATGAAAACAAGGGGATACCTCCTCCGGAGTTAGTAATTCTGAGCTGTTATTGGGATGGTTGTTTAGTGAGAAGTTTAAGTTTATAAAATTCATTCAAGTCTTAGTTTTTAAAGTATAGCTTTTGAATATTGCATATGTCAACGGACATGATTATGCAATTCTCACACACTTTTAGGAGTATAAGAGTCTCTATTCTCTAGACTTACTTTATTATTGGCTTACTTTAAAAATTATTAGTATAAGGATTATTGGATATTAATAGAGTACATGGATGTATGAAGCTCAATTTTTGGAAGGTGTTGTATCTTTCTAATTTATCATAAATAAGAAAGATACATGTAAGGCCTATTACTTCTTTTCCCTACAGGGGATGACTCTATTTTATTTTATTGAGCGTATTCCATTTTGCTCTATGTCCTTGGCCCTCCAGCCTTTTTACTATTCAGCTATGTCTGGGTCATTGGTACAGTATAAAAATGTTAAAAAATTTATAGTAATTTATATATTTTTTATACTTACCAATGACCCAGACGGGGATGGCCCTCCCAGGAGTTGGGAACTCTTGCCTCCCCGCTGAGTACATAGCGCTTACCAGGCACTGGTTATTAGAATGATAAATGGCGCCAATTTCGGAACGTCCTTGACACTGCGCATGCGCAGTAGGGGCGAAGTGTGGAGGGCCTCTCAGGACATGTTTTCTTTAGTTTTAGATGCAAATTTTGGGGATTGGGGGGCAAAATTTGTGTTTGGCCCTATATTTTAAGAGTTAGCACCAGCTATGTCTGGGTCATTGGTAAGTATAAAAAATATATAAATTACTATAAATTTTTTAACATTCCTGGCAATTTTCATCAAGCAACAGTTTCTAGATCCCCAAAATGACCCAAATAAAAACATCAGAGTTCAGACGGCGCTTTGATTTTCACTTGTGTTGTCAGGATTTTGAACTGCATTTACATGTACCTCGCTAAATATTCCACTGTATATTATGCGCCCATCTCACTGGCTTCAATTGACTGAATAATCCCGTCCCGGGCCCGAACCACTTCGACTGACAAGCTGTCTTCCCGTAGTATGGTAGACGGGCGCATCAATTTGCGCTCGGAAAATAAAAAACCCGGGCGCGAGAGCAATAGCGCCCGCTTCGTGAGAAGGACTGATGGTTAATATCATAAAGGGAATTGTGAACCAGCTGTGTCAAAGTATTTCTTTGAGAGTTATTGTTCATGTTGGACTTTGGTGGGAGGGAATTGGCCACCCCTATTGCATTGCACTTGTTTACTGTGGTATTCAAGTTTTGTTGTATGGTAAAATAGGACCTGGTATCCACGTACCACGTCCACGTCCTTTGTAATGGACAACATGAGTAGAATAGGCTTCATTGTTCTTCAAAACCTTGAAAGTCTAATTTGGAAATTTATTTTCAGAGCCTTGAAAATGCTTGAAATTTGAACAGGGTCATTGAAAGTTCTTGAATTTTAGTTTAGGTCTAAAAAAATGATGCACTTTCCTTATAATGCACAACAGTTGATTTGTATTAATGACTTATTGTGGGGTGTCCAACTTTGTATCTATCAAAACAATGGATGGAGGGTTTAGGGGCATGAACTCTTGAGAGTACTCACTTGGTGTGATGCTATTTACTGCTAATGGGAGACAGTTTATTTAAATATAATGTTTGTCAGTGTACCGGGAACCTGTAGTTTTGACTGATTCTTAAATGAACAAAAGCTTTTTTGTCAAACAGGGTTTTTTTTCGCTCAAGATCAAACTCTGGGTAATTAGGTAAGTGGTGTGAAAAATGTTTTCACTTACCCAAAAGGTCCTTGAAAATGCCTTGCATAGGTTCTTGAATATGTTTGGTGGCATAAAGAGGCTCTAAGTTTTTTATTAATTTTTAATTTCATTTGTTCAGTTGATGTGTTTTTATACAGTGCAAGCCCACTAACATGGATATTTCCTATTTGAACAACCCTGCTAATTTCATATAAGTAAAAGAGTGAACTCCTGCTAATTGAATAAAAAATCTCTCTGACAATCACTGATTTCTCCATGATTACAGGCCAGAATGCCTTCAGTACATCCAAACTATGGATTTAATTTATTATATCTTGACAGAGATCCATGATCTCTGTCAAATAAGATGAAACAGAAAAAAATGCTTAGTTTATCACTTTTATGCAGGAAAATTAAAAATTTTGGTTCAGTGAATATTTTTCTTGGTGAATATCCAGTTGATACGATTCCACTATACTATAAAACACCCATTATATTATTAACAAATTCATTTTTGTTGAGATCAAGAAATTTCTAAATGGTAGAGTACTGGAAGCCCATATTTGAGTTCTGTTGTGACGTATAAGCAATGCGACTGAACCTTTTTGCTGCTATAGGTCGGTACTGAATACAGACCCAAATTTTGATGTTGTGTGCTATACATCCGTACTGAATACAGAGTTAATACACACAGAATGGATACACCACACAGTGTTATTCTCAATACACTGCACATTGTAACAAATGTAAGAGACAGACAATGTGACATCAAAGGCTTTTCCAGTATTTTCTGTCATTTTTATGGAAATACCCGAGTCAGCCGCATGTCAAGTTTCTGATTAAGAGTTATGTGTCCTGATGTTCTTGAAATGTAAACATATCTAAAAAACATTTTACAACCGATGAAGTTGTTGCAGAATTATTTGCGGACAATGATAGTGGTGCGGGCCATTTAGATAATTCAAGTGACTTTAGCGAATCCAGATATTACTGCTCCGCCTGTCCAAGTGGCCCTGGACTATATTATTACCTATGTATGGGGGTTATACCCAATGAAAATTAGGTATTGGAACTAAACATTAGACTCCAAAAGTGTTCAATTATGTTCAGGTAGATTTAAATTACAAGTCATTTTACATTTCTGTCTTTTTTTCAATTTTTATCGTTTTCTACCCTTGTTTCCAAAATATGGCTCAGCACAGGGTATTACAAAATTGCACAGCAGCGAAGGGGTTAAAGGTTTCATACCCAGTGGATGTGCTTCATATTTTCTTTGAAATGAAATTATTTAGTCTGTTAGGTTTTGCCTAGTTACAATTTATGGGAGAGTACCTGTACTCTCCCATAAATTGTAACAAGGTGAAAACGTGAACAAATTTTGACAAACAAAAATAATTTAGCACTCTACCAGATAAACATTTTTCATTCAAAATCTTTGAAAAATTTCTTTGCTTGTCTTCCGTCATTTGTTTCTGTTGTATATTTATTTTCAAGCAAGATTCTGCAGTATTATTTTTTTATTTATTGGTGTTTAAGGTCACATACTTAGGTACAGTGGCTAATCGTGACAGTTTTACGGGTGGAGGAAGCCGGAGAGAACCACTGAGCATTGACGAGCAACTGTCAACTCCACATTCTCTGTTCAAGCTCCGCTCAAGCAGGGTTACAGCAGCTGAAGACATGTGCACCATCGACGTGCAGTACGCCTTAGTACATGGCGTCGTTGTGCCCCCATGTAGGCAACCGGGACAAAGTGCCTTGCCCAAGGACACAATGCGGGTCATCCCGGATGCGGATCGAACTCATGGCCTCTAGCATAGAAGTCCAACAGTCTACCACTGAGCAACAATGCTCCCAGATTCTGCAGTAAAGTATATTTCCTTGCATGTTTCATCGCTCGGAAACATTTTTTAAGTATATTTTTAAAAAATTTTAAAATCTACTGGGAAATCTGCCAGTTGTAGTATGCCAACTTAATGACAGCTCAGCTGATAGTAAGTTCTTGTCACATGTTGAGAGGTCTCAGAAGCATATTTCATACCCTCTTCCTGACAACGTCATAACCAGGCAGGGCTCTGCTAAAAAATCATCTTTTAAATTTTATTATTAGCTGGTCAAGCAGCTCCTTATATGGTAATTGTCAGTTGCTCTGTGACTGATGAGTTTTTAAACTTAAGAACTTATAAAATATTTTATATTCCTTATGCATGTGTACCTTATTTATGTCTAACCCCATATTTAATGCAGGTATTATTCAGAGTATTTTATCTGAGTACTTGCCCTTTGTCAACTTGGAATTTGTTTCATTTTTACCAACAGTTTCCACTTAGGTGCAAATCCAAATTTTTAGTCGAGTTGTGACGAAGTCAAACTCGACTTATAGTTTGATGAATGGGGGGCGGGCGTAAACAATTGGTTTCCGGTTGATAACTTGATAATGGTTCAACCCATGTTCATGAAACTTCATAGATAGGTTGGTATTGGTGAGAGGAAGAACCCTATTAATTTTGGACTTGCTTGGTCAAAGGTCAAGGTCACAGTGACCTTTAACATAGTAAATTGTAAACAATTGGTTTCCAGATGATAACTTGACTATGGTTAAACCCACATTCATGAAACTTCATATGTAGGTTGGCCTTCGTGAGAGGAAGAACCCTATTTATTTTGGACTCACTAGATCAAAGATCAAGGTCACAATGACCCTGAACATAGTAAATCAAAACAATTGGTTTCCAGATGATAACTTGATAATGGTTCGACCCATGTTCATGAAACTTCATAGTTTGGTTGGCATCAGTGAGAGGAAGAACCCTATTTATTTTGAACTCGCTAGATGAAAGGTCAAGGTCACAGTGACCTTCAACATAGTAAATCATAAACAATTGGTTTCTGGATGATAACTTGATAATGTTTCGACCCACGTTCATGAAACTTCATAGGTGGGGTGGCATCAGTGAGAGGAAGAACGCTATTTATTTTGAACTTGCTAGGTGAAAGGTCAAGGTCATAGTGACCTTCAACATACTAAATCATAAACAATTGGTTTCCAGACGATAACTTGAAAATGGTTTGACCCATATTCATGAAACTTCATAGGTTGGTTGGCCTAGGTGAGTGGAAAACCCCTATTTATTTTGGACTCGCTAGGTCAAAGGCCAAGGTCACAGTGACCTTGAACATAATAAATCGTAAACAATTGGTTTCCAGATGATAATTTGACAATGGTTCCACCTACATTCATGAAACTTCATAAGTAGGTTGGCATTGGTGCAAGAAAGAGCCCCGTTTATTTCGGAATCACTAGGTCAAAGGTAAAGGTCACAGTGACCCTTCACATAGTAAATTGTAAACAATATAAGTTGATAATGATTAAACCCACTTTTGTGCTGTCACAACTCGACATTGGATCGGTGATCCTATCAGCATTTTTTTTTTATTATTTTGTCTTAACAACATAGCTTATGGCCTCCCATTGAAACATGTTCATCAAGCTCGTTTCAGTGAGGTGTTGTAAGCATGTGTTTGAAGCAGAAAATGAAAGTCTGCAATTATTCAGGAATTTTTTGGCAAGTGTTGTTTTTCTCTCCCTGTTAGGAAAAGGTTTGAACATATTTTTACACCACAGAATTATTTCTAATGCATTTTTTCCAAAAGTCAATATATTTGAATGGCTACATAGATCTGTTATGGTACGTACAGTACTTTGATCACAAGAGAGGCTGTTTGATTGCAACACACATAACCAGTGGGTCAAGCTTTCAAAAATAAAATACTTTGAAATCAAGACCATATTGAGAAAAACAAAGGAAAATTAGCTGTTTTTTTAACAGGTGAGCCCTCAACAGGGGTGTCATGAAGCTGTGTTCACGCTGACGGGTGCCAATGTAGCCAATTGCACTAAAAATCTTGATTTGACACCAAGAAATCTTTGTAGCTAAAATTTTGGAACCAAAATATGTTCTTTGTTAACTCTTAGCCACTGAATATTTTCAAGATATTTTTTCATCAGATCTAGTCAAGGCTGCTGTAAAGCAGCCATGACTAGTGTTGATGAAAAATTAATCTAAATTTAACAAGAAATCATTGGTGAAAAAATCCATTAACCCTATACCAAACTTAACGGCCAAAACTGGCCAGCGCTATTCACAAAAAACACCAATTAATTTTCATTATTTTTTTTCATTTTTTGTCTCAAAAACATAGGTTATGACCCCTCTTTGGAATGAGCTTGTCGAGCTCGTTCCAAGAGGGGTCATAACCTATGTTTTTGAGACAAAAAATGAGAAAAAAATTTATTTATTCAAGAATTTTGTTTGCAAGTGTGGTCTGCTTTTCATGTTAGGTAAAGGGTTTAATTTACAGAGGAAAATATGTTTAAATATGCCCAAATTATACTTATATCAGTGACAAGAGAAACTCTGTGCTGGGCAGGAATATCCATCAGCAGCATGCAAAGAGTTAATGAAAGCCATTGCGGCAGTGAGGAACACAATAAGAAAACAAACATTTTATTACTTCTAGTACAAGAAAATCGTCTGCTGGCAATAAAAACGGAAACAAAAACCGATTTTCACAAAACACACTCAAACTCTAACTTAGTCATTTTGTGAATTGTGTATTAGAAAGAATGTTCAGACAAACATTCAATGTCAATTGTCAGTGAGTGGTAACAAGGCTTTGTTTTTCTTCAGTACAGCATTGTAGGTTATCAACTTTACAAAAGGCAACATTTAATTAGATAGCATTATATTAGATAAATGCTTCATACCGGTCACTCACTCTATGCAATATTTATCTAATTAAATAAGATATAACTTTGGTAACCACCTGTTTTACCAACTGAGTATATCAGAACTGTTGAGTTTTGACGAATTTTTTCTGTAATCAGTTGTCTGTTCACTCTTGAAATAATTGCTTGTCCATTTTTCTAATCACAATCAATTTATTTGGTTTAAACATTATTTATTTCAAGAGTACAAAATCATATGAAAAATTTGTTACATACATTAATGTTGATTCGACAGGAAGTTATCAGCTTATATACAAGGCCTTTTCCACCAATTAATTTATTTGGATCAGACAGTGAAAATGCATACTGCTCCCAGCCTCACCCTGACAAACACCCCCTCCCCAAGATTAACATGTGACTGGTGGTGGAAAAAATATGCCAGAACTTGAAAGTTGTGGCAAAATCCTCGGTAGGCAAAAGGGCAGCACCACAGTCTCAGCTCATACATCGATTTAATTAATGGCCAGGCTGAATGTGTTGGTACGTACGCCTGTTGTTGTAGTTAAATAATAACAGATTAATTGACTAATTACTGTTAATCCACTGGGCTTAGCCCATTGCAAGTGACTCACGATTGTATTTTTTAAATTAACCCTCTAACCCACTGATGTCAAAATGGTAGTTTTCTGCAGCAAATATTTCCCATAATGCAGTTTGATATTTAAGCTCTGTCAAACAAGATATAATTGGTTAAATTCATAGTTAAACAATAGAAAAACAGAGTGATTGAAGAAAATTTTGCTGCACCACCGGACTGCTAGGGGTAGTAAATTGTTGCTTTTTGAAAATATCATAACCAACATTTTATTAAAGAAAAAACCATGTCCCTTTACCACTCACTGACAATTAACGTTGAAAGTCTGGCCAAACGCCATTTCCAACACCCTATTGACAAAATCAGTGGGTTTGAGTGTGTTTCATGAAAACTGGTTATTGTTTCCGACTTTATTGCCAGCTGACGATCTCTCTTCATGACTGTATGGATTTCCTTTGCAAGTGAAAGGAACTTTTGGGGTGGGAAAAATTTAGCCAACTAAGATTTTTTGGTGCCAAAATCGAAATTTTACTGCAACTGGCTAAATTGGTTCCCAACATCGTGAACACTGATAAAAAGTGTTAACTGGTGTGTACACAGGTGATCATTTTATTTTAAATCCTTCAAAGTGCTTGAAAACTCATTTTTAAGGACCTTGAAAGTCCTGGATTTGTTATTCTCTTTTGTGGGGAGGGAGCCAAATCTAGAGGGTTATATTCTTGCAGTTCATGAATAACTGCAGTTTGCTAAAGTTTTCTGTATTTTTGTTTGATTTTGCTTCAGTGATAAATGATTCTTTTAAATATTGACATTTGTAATTAAATTTGATCTATGTAAAGTCAGAATAAAAGGTTGAGAAGCAGATGTAAACTGTACTCTTGTTTAACTTTGAACTGCCTACCTGACCCCCCCCCCCCCCCCCCCCCCCCCCCAAAAAAAAAAAAAAAAAAAAAAACTATCTGATACCCTTACCCATCCATCCTAGCAATAACCTGAAAATTATAATATCTATAATAGACCCCATTTTTATGGAGGATGAGGAAGGCCTTTTTCGAAACACGGCATCTTGGATACCCATTATGGCAGCAATCTTGCATTTTTAGCTCACCTGACTGAAAGTCAGGGTGAGCTTTTCTTATCACTCTTCATCCTTTGTCCATCTGTCCGTCGTCCTGCGTGAAGGTGGTGTTTGAGCCTCTTTCTCCTAAACTGGCCACATTTTAATTAAATTTCAGGTAAGTAGTGGTTATATAGGGGCATTTGGGTTTTCTTCAAATTGGATTTCTTCTCATATTGTGGAGTGGGGTGGGGCCGAAATACACAAAAGTTTAAAAAATCTTCTCATGAACCAGCCATAGCAGAGACTTGATATTTGGTATGCAGCTTCCGTTTGAGGTGTAGACTCGACTCAAGTTTGTTCAAGAGAAGTTTGACGGGCAATATTTACCTTTGTTCTGAGAAGGGCAAGAATTATTGCCCCGCCCAAAATTTCTATTTTCAGAAACCAGAGGCCGATTTGAACCAAATTTAATATGAGGTATTATTGGGTTATATGTACTTGATTTATGCTAAAAAAAATGTTCATGCAGCCTCGTGGGAACCACAGGAGATAAAAATAGAAAAAAATTAAAACGCCCATATCTCCAAAACTGCACAGCACCAAGAATTTTTATTTGGAGTGAAGCTTCCTTAGAACCAACAGAAAGGATTGGTAAAAAAAAATTGGCATCGGTTTTATCATAGGGTACAGTTTCGGGACTTTGAAAAAGTGCTGAGTCAGCACTTTTTAACACTGTAGGCAATGGGAAAAACATTAAAAAATCTTCTCCAGATCCAGCAGACAGAATCTTTTGATATTTGGTATGCAACATTGTTGGGTGGATCTGATTCAAGTTTGTTCAAATTGGCCCCCTGGGTTCATATTTGGGCTCACTATAGAAGCCTGAATTCGAACTTAGTGCATTTCAGGCAAATTTCTTAAAAAATCTTCTTCTCCAGATCCAGCAGGCAGAATCTTTTGATATTTGGTATGCAACATTGTGGGGTGGATCTGATTCAAGTTTGTTCAAATCGGCCCCCTGGGTTTATATTTGGGCTCAGTATAGGAGCCTGATTTCAAACTTAGTGCATTTCAGGCAAATTTCTTCAAACATCATCTTCTCCAGATTTAGCAGGTAGAATCTTTTGATATTTGGTATGCAACATTGTGGGGTGGATCTGATTCAGGTTTGTTCAAATTGGCCCCCTGGATTCATTTTTGGGCTCACTATAGAAGCCCGAATTCGAACTTAGTGCATTTCAGGCGAATTTCTTCAAAAATCTTCTTCTCCAGATCTAGCAGGCAGAATCTTTTGATATTTGGTATGCAACCTTGTGGGGTGGATCTGATTCAGGTTTGTTCAAATTGGCCCCCTGGATTCATATTTGGGCTCACTATAGAAGCCTGAATTCGAACTTAGTGCATTTCAGGCAAATTTCTTCAAAAATCTTCTCCAGATCCAGCAGGCAGAATCTTTTGATATTTGGTATGCAACATTGTGGGGTGGATCTGATTCAAGTTTGTTCAAATCGGCCCCCTGGATTTATATTTGGGCTCAGTATAGGAGCCCAAATTTGAACTTTGTGCATTTCAGGCAAATTTCTTTGAAAATCTTCTTCTCAAGATCCAGCAGGCAGAATCTTTTGATATTGGGTATGCACCATGCTTAGGGGGTGAGATTCAATTTTGTTCAAGCCAAGTCCCTGGGTTCATATTTGGGCTCACTGTGGGAGCCCAAATTATAACTTGGTTCAAAATGAGGAATTTTCTTTAAAAATCTTCTTCAGATCCAGCAGTCGGAATGTTTTAATATTTGGTATGCAGTATCCTTAGGGAGGTGAGATTCAAGTTTGTTCAAGCCATGTCCCTAGGTCCATATTTGGGCTCACTGTGGGAGCCTGAATGATAACTTAGTTCAAAATGCGGAATTTTCTTTAAAGATCTTCTTCAGATCCAGCAGTCGGAATGTTTTGATATTTGGTATGCAGCATCCTCAGGGGGGTGAGATTCAAGTTTGTTCAAGCCATGTCCCTAGGTCGATATTTGGGTTCACTGTGGGAGCTTGACTTGTAACTTAGTATGAAATGACGAATTTTCTTAAAAAATCGTCTTCTTCAGATCCAGCAGTTGGAATGTTTTGATATGTGGTGTGTAGCATCCTGGGGGGGAGGGGGTGGGGAGGGAGGATATTCAAGTTTGTTAAAGCCAAGTCCCTGGGTCCATATTTGGTCTCCCTGTGGGAGCCCGAATTATAACTTAGTCAATGTGAGGAATTTTTCTTCAAAAATCTTCTTCTTCCGATTCAGCAGTCGGAATGTTTTGACATTTGGCATGCAGCAACCTTGGGGGGGGGGGGGGGGGGGGGGGGGGGCTGAGAATCAAGTTTGTTCAAGCCAAGTCCCTTGGTTCATATTTGGGCTCACTATGGGAGCCCGAATGACACTTAGTACAAAATGAGGAATTTTCTTTAAAAATCTTCTTCAGATCCAGCAGTCGGAATGTTTTGATATTTGGTGTGCAGCATCCTTGGGGGGGGGGGGGGGGAGATTCAAGTTTGGTAAAGCCAAGTCCCTGGGTTCATATATGGGCTCGAATTATAACTTAGTTCAATATGAGGAATATTCTTTAAAAATCCTTTTTTTTTAGATCCACTGGTCAGAATCTTTGGATATTTGCTATAAGCTTTTCTTAGGAGGAGCAGATGCAACTTGTTGAAATCAATTCTCTGGCTTGGCATTTAGGCTACCAGTCAGGTGAGCGCCCTCAGGCCCCCTGGGGCCTCTTGTTAGCTCACCTGACTGAAAGTCAGTGGGGGGGGGGCTTAAGTGATTACTTTTTGTCCGTCATCTGTCAGGCGTGAACTTTACATTATTGACTTCTCATAAACCACTGGGCCGAATTGAACAAATTTGATATGCATGTTCCTTATCACATGTAGGCAGGGGGTGGGGGAAAATGCTCCAAAATTTTAAAACAATCTTCTCATGAACCAGTGGGTACATTGACTTGATATTTAGTATGGAGCTTCCTTTTGAGGTGTTGAATCAAGTTTGTTCAAACGAAGTTCGTGGAACAATATTTGTCTTTGTAATGGGAGGGAAACAAGATTTTTGGTCCTGCCTAAAATTTCTATTTTCTGAACCGATGGTCCGATTTGAACCAAATTTGGCATGTATTATTGAGTCATAAGTCAAACATTTTCTGTATCCCCATGGGAACTCCAGGAGCTAAACATAGAAATATTTTTAAATAATAATTATAATTTACTTTTATAGTGCCTTTACCAGGAAAACACTGTTCAAAAGCGCTCACAAAATAAACTGACATTCAAAAGAAAGAATTCAGCAGTCAAAGAGATGGGTCTTTAAACCTTTTTTTGAAATTTTCAGTATTGGGGGATTTCCTTAAATTCTGAGGAAGTGCATTCCATAGTGAGGGAGCTGCAAAAGTGAATGATCTTTTTCCCGTAGTGGATCATATTCGGGGCACGACAAGAAGATTCTCTGAAGATGATCTAAGATTCCGTACCAGTTTGTGTAAAATGATCGCTTAAACAAGACCTTATCCAGTTGAGAGCAGAACCGCGTATGTTGGGTCGTTTTTCTAAACGTGACAAAAGTATCTGGTGGCCGATCGTATCAGACAGGTCAAGCAGCACAAATAATGTTAACTTGCGATCATCCATCGAATTAAGAATGTCACTGCTAACACGAATTAAGTAAGAGCTGTTTCAGTACTCTGCCTGGGTCTTTCTGCTAAATGGAATGTTTCGAGTTTGTTATCAGTCGAAATATGCTGAATGATTCTGGAGGAGACGACCTTTTCGAGGCATTTGGACAAAAAAGGAAGATCAAAGGCAGGTCTATAGTTTTTAACTCAACTTGACAAAGTTAAGCTGAGCTATTGCCATCACTTCTCGTCCGTCGGCGTAGGACGTCCACAATTTCATTTGACACACCTCACAGGTCGCACTTATGATCAGATTGCTTTGAAACTTGGTATGCTTGTTTTGGGGGATCTTCACATGGGAGCTATAGATTTTCTTCAATTTCCGTCAAAAAATGTTGCCGCGGACAACGTTCTTAGAACTTAGTTTAGTCAGACCTCAATCTTTCCCTTTGGCACACCCTACAGGGCACATTTATGATCGGATTGCTTTGAAACCTGGCATGCTTGTTCGGGGTGACCTCTAAATGGGAGCTATCGATTGTCTTCCAGTTCTTGCTTAGAACTTCGTTTAGTCAGAGCTCAATATTTCCCTTTGGCACACCCTACAGGGCACATTTATGATCGGATTGCTTTGACATCTGGCATGCTTGTTTGGAGTGAACTCTAGATGGGAGCTATAGATTTTCTTCCATTTCTGTTGAAAAATGTTGCCGCTGGCGACGACCTTTGAACTTAGTTTAGTCAGGCATAAATATATTCCTTTGGCACGCCGTACAGGACACATTTTTTTATCAGATCGGTTTGAAACTTGGTATGCTTGTTTGGGGTTACCGCTAGATGGGAGTTATCAATTTTCTTCAATATCTGCCAAGAAATGTTGCCGCTAGCAACGACCTTTGATGAACTTAGGGCAGTAATGCATCACAATTTCCCTATGGCAAACCCCGCAAGGCACATTTATTATCGGATCGCTTTGAAACTTGGTTTGCTTATTTGGGGTGACCTCTAGATGGGAGATATCGATTTTCTTCAATTTCCGTCAAAAAATGTTGCTGCGGACAACGTTCTTAGAACTTAGCTTAGTCAGACCTCAATATTTCCCTTTGGCACACCCTACAGGGCACATTTATGATCGGATTGCTTTGAAATCTGGCATGCTTGTTTGGAGTGACCTCTAGATGCGAGATAATGATTTTCTACCATTTCTATAAAAAATGTTGCCGTTAGCAACGACCTTTGATGAACATTGTGCAGTTATGCATCAAACCCTTTGAACTTAGTTTAGTCAGGCATCAATATATTCCTTTGGCATGCCCTACAGGGCACCTTTATTATTAGATCGATTTGAAACTTTGTATGCTTGTTTGGTGTTACCTCTAGATGGGAGCTATTGATTTTCTTCGATTTCCGTCAAAAAATGTTGCCGCTGGAAACGACCTTCGATAAACTAAATGCAATCATGTATCAATATTTCCCTTTGGTACACCCTGCAGTGCACATTTTTGACCAGATCATTTTGAAACGTGGTATGCTTGTTTGGGTTGAGCTCTGGATAGGTGCTATCGATTTTCTTCCGTTTCCGTCAAAAAAATGTTGCCGCGGACAACGTTCTTAGAACTTGGTTAAGTCATACCTCAACATTTCCCTTTGGCACACCCTACAGGGCACATTTATGATCGAATTGTTTTGAAACCTGGCATGCTTATTTGGGGTGACCTCTAGATGGAAGCTATCAATTTTCTTCCATTTCCAAAAAAAAATCATAAATATACCCTACTCTGCAGGGTATATTTATGAATTTTGGTATGTTTGTTTGGGGTTACCCCTAGATGGGAGCTATCGATTTTCTTCAATTTCTGTAAAAAAAATGTTGCCGCTGGCAATGACCTTCAACTTCATGCAGTTATGCATAATATTTGCTTTTGGCGCAGCCTGCAGAGCACATTTTTGACCTTATCGCTTTGAAACTTAGTGTGCTTGTTTGGGGTGACCTCGAGGTGGGAGCTATCGATTTTCTTGCATTTTCATCAAAAATAGTTGCCATTGGCAACGACCTCTGATGAACTTAGTAAAAACTTAGTGCAGTTTTGCATCAATATTTTCCTTTGACACACACTGCAGGGCACATTTATGAATGGATTGCTTGGAAACACATACCCTGCAGGGCACATTTATGAATGGATTGCTTGGAAACTGGGTGTGCTTGTGTGGGGTGATATCTATATGGGAGTTATCGATTTTCTTTCATTTCTGTAAAAAATGTTGCCGCTGGCAACAACCTTTGAACTTAGTTTTGTCAGGCTTCAATATTTCCCTTTGGCACACCCTTCAGGGCACATTTATGATCGGATCACTTTGAAACTTGGTATGTGTGTTTGGGGTGCCCTCTTGGTGTGAGCTATTGATTTTTTTTAGCTCAACTTGACAAAGTCAAGCTGAGCTATTGCCATCACTTCTCGTCCGTCGGCGTACGTACGTACGTTAGTACGTTAGTACGTACGTCCACAATTTCCTTTGGCACACCTCACAGGTCGCATTTATGATCAGATTACTTTGAAACTTGGTATGCTGGTTTGGGGTAACCTCTAGATGGGAGCTATCGATTTTCTTCAATTTCCGTCAAAAAATGTTGCCACGGCCAACGTTCGTAGAACTTAGTTTAGTCAGACCTCAATATTTCCCTTTGGCACACCCTACAGGGCACATTTATGATCAGATTGCTTTGAAACTTCGTATGCTTGTTTGGGGAGACCTCTAGATGGGAGCTATCGATTTTCTTCAATTTCTGTCAAAAAATGTTGCTGCGGCCCACGTTCTTAGAACTTAGTTTAGTCAGAAGACTCAATATTTCCCTTTGGCACACCCTACAGGGTACATTTATGATCGGATTGCTTTGAAACCCGGCATGCTTGTTTGGGGTGATCTCTAGATGGGAGCTATCGAGTTTCTTCAATTTCCGTCAAAAAATGTTGCCGCGGCCAACGTTCTTAGAACTTAGTTTAGTCAAACCACAATATTTCCCTTTGGCACACCCTACAGGGCACATTTATGATTTGATTGCTTTGAAACCTGGTATGCTTATTTAGGTTGACCTCTAGATGAGAGCTATCGATTTTCTTCAATTTCCGGCAAAAAATATTGCCACGGCCAACGTTCGTAGAACTTAGTTTAGTCAGACCTCAATATTTCCCTTTGGCACACCCTACAGGGCCCATTTATGATCAAATTGCTTTGAAACCTGGCATGCTTGTTTGGGGTGATCTCTAGATGGGAGCTATCGATTTTCTTCAATTTCTGTCAAAAAATGTTGCCGCGGCCAACGTTCTTAGAACTTAGTTTAGTCCGAAGACTCAATATTTCCCTTTGGCACACCCTACAGGGCACATTTATGATTGGATTGCTTTGAAACCTGGCATGCTTGTTTGACACACAGTGCAGGGCACATTTATGAATGGATTGCTTGGAAACACATACCCTGCAGGGCACATTTATGAATGGATTGCTTGGAAACTGGGTGTGCTTGTGTGGGGTGATATCTATATGGGAGTTATCGATTTTCTTTCATTTCTGTACAAAATGTTGCCGCTGGCAACAACCTTTGAACTTAGTTTTGTCAGGCTTCAATATTTCCCTTTGGCACACCCTTCAGGGCACATTTATGATCGGATCACTTTGAAACTTGGTATGTGTGTTTGGGGTGCCCTCTTGGTGTGAGCTATTGATTTTTTTTAGCTCAACTTGACAAAGTCAAGCTGAGCTATTGCCATCACTTCTCGTCCGTCGGCGTACGTACGTACGTTAGTACGTTAGTACGTACGTCCACAATTTCCTTTGGCACACCTCACAGGTCGCATTTATGATCAGATTACTTTGAAACTTGGTATGCTTGTTTGGGGTGACCTCTAGATGGGAGCTATCGATTTTCTTTCCTTTCCGGCAAAAAATGTTGCCACGGCCAACGTTCGTAGAACTTAGTTTAGTCAGACCTCAATATTTCCCTTTGGCACACCCTGCAGGGTACATTTATGATCGGATTGCTTTGAAACCTGGCATGCTTGTTTGGGGTGATCTCTAGATGGGAGCTATCGAGTTTCTTCAATTTCCGTCAAAAAATGTTGCCGCGGCCAACGTTCTTAGAACTTAGTTTAGTCAAACCACAATATTTCCCTTTGGCACACCCTACAGGGCACATTTATGATTTGATTGCTTTGAAACCTGGTATGCTTATTTAGGTTGACCTCTAGATGGGAGCTATCGATTTTCTTCAATTTCCGGCAAAAAATGTTGCCACGGCCAACGTTCGTAGAACTTAGTTTAGTCAGACCTCAATATTTCCCTTTGGCACACCCTACAGGGCCCATTTATGATCAAATTGCTTTGAAACCTGGCATGCTTGTTTGGGGTGATCTCTAGATGGGAGCTATCGATTTTCTTCAATTTCTGTCAAAAAATGTTGCCGCGGCCAACGTTCTTAGAACTTAGTTTAGACCGAAGACTCAATATTTCCCTTGGCACACCCTACAGGGCACATTTATGATTGGATTGCTTTGAAACCTGGCATGCTTGTTTGGGGTGACCTCTAGATGGGAGCTATCGATTTTGTTCAATTTCCATCAAAAAATGTTGCCGCAGCCAACATTCTTAGAACTTAGTTTAGTCAGACCACAATATTTCCCTTTGGCTCACCCTACAGGGCACATTTATGACTAGATTGCTTTGAAACCTGGTATGCTTATTTACGGTGACCTCTAGATGGGAGCTATCAATTATCTTCCATTTCCGTCAAAAAATGTTGCCATGGCCAACGTTCTTAGAATTTAGTCTAGTCAGACCACAATATTTCCCTTTTGTACACCCTGCAGGGCACATTTATGATCGGATTGCTTTGAAACCTGGCATGCTTTTTTGGGGAGACCTCTAGATGGGAGCTATCGATTTTCTTCGGTTTCTGTAAAAAAAATGTTGCCACTGGCAAAAACAATGACATTGGTACCAGTGATCTTCAATTTTGCCATTTCATTTATAACTTACCAAGTTCAAGTTTGTCAAGTTGAGCTACAGTGTCATTGACACTTTCATTTTAATTTCCATAAAAAATTATTGCCGTTATCACCAGCCTTTGAACTTACTTCTGCATTTGTGCAGCAACTTATCCCTTTAGCACTCTCTGCAGGGTAAAAAAGTGAGACAAAGACATTGTAACAAGCAATGACCTTCAAACTTAGTGCATTTGTGCATTAACATCTTTCTTTGGCATGTCTCAGAGGGCGCATTCATTATCAGGTCGTTTTGAAACTTTGTATGCTTATTTATGCAGGGAGACAAAGATAGGAGCTATTGATTGTCTTTTCATTTCCATCAAAAACTTTGGCTGTTAGCAACAATCTCTGAATTTATTGCATTTTGCATCAACATTCTTCTTTGACATGGCCCACAGGCCACATTTATCATTGGAGTGTTTTTTAACTTGGTGTGCTCATTGGGCAGGACCTTTAGATAAGAGCTATTGATTAGCATTCATTTCTGTGAAAAAAAGTTTCCATTTACAATAGCCTCTGAACTTTCTGCATTTGTGTATCAACATTCTTCCTTTAGCCAGTCTTTCAGTTTACATTTAAAAATGCATGGATTGCTCTGACATTGTGCACACACAATGCTGTTATGTTAAAATTTCACCAAATAACATTGGTACCAATGATCTTCAATTTTGCCATGTCACTTTTTACTTACCAAGTTCAAGTTTGTCAAGTTGCGCTACAGTGTCATCGACACTTTCATTTAAAGTATTAACATCCCGACTAGGTTTCTTTAGGAGTGGAATAACATGGGCGTTCTTAAACGCAGTTGATACAGTGCCGAGAGCTAGAGGTGAGCTGAAAATATTAGTAATGATGGGAAGGAGCTGGTCCAAAACAGGGTTGTTTTTCAACAATCATGTTGATAGTGGGCCGAGAGAACATGACGTTGGTGGGGCTTTTAAAATAATTGACTTAACCTCTTCCATGGTTGGTGGTTGGAAGTTATTCAGGGTGATTTCAGAATCTGGTGATTTACTTTCATCACTGGTCACTGTTTATGCCTGGATTTTCCAGTTTACTTAGGATTTTCGAAATTTTATCTTAAAAAAACTCAGAAAATCAAAATACAAGCTCGGAAAGATGAGTGTGCTCGGGAAGTTCCCTCCTACAGCTTACATTAAGAAGATTTCTGACGATTTTGAAGACCTGTTTAGAATTATTTCCACATGAGGCAAAGCTATTCATTACCCAGTCTATTTTAGCTGACTTGATAGACGAATTTAACTCATTTCGAAGTGCCTTATACATATCCTTATGGACATGAAGTCAAGATTTTACAGAGTGACGCTCCGCTTTCATGCACATTTGTTTTACTTCCCTTATCTCATCGTTGTACCATCCAATGTTTGAGCGAACGATACCAGAACGATGCCCATATTTCCCAAACCACATGGAGCAGAGAACTGTTATTTGGTATGAAGCATCCTTAGGTCCAGTAAAATCGAATAGTAAAAAGAATTGCAATCAGCTGTATCAGGGTGTACTGTAGAGTGAAATAAAAAAGGCTGAGTGCACAGGAGGGGGGGGGGGGCAGAAACAAGTTTGTTTAAACTGAGCCCCTCAGTTCATATTTGGGCTCAGTACAGGAGTCCCAATTTTTGGGTGGCTGTAAGACCATGGTAAAAAAGACAACAGCAAAAATGAAAAGGTAAAAAAGACAATGCTAATTACATAACTAGGAAAAAAAGACAAAATAATTTCAATTACTTCAAAAAATCTCTTTGAGCTGCAATCTTAAAATTGGACTCATGACATTGCTGGTTATTTTATGTTAAAAATAAGACAAAGTCATTAGCCTAATTTTTTTACAAAAATTTTAATCATTTATTATAAAAATCATCAAGTAAATCAAAATATAAAACTGTATTTGACAGTTAACCCTTTACGTAATAAATCTGCCAAATCGGGACATTGCTAAATCACCATAAGATGCACTGTTGCTCCACAACAAAGCTTATACGGTCCTTTAATCAGACAGCTCATTCTGGAGCCGATACTATAAAACTTTTACAATTGAATTTTTTAAAATTGTATTTTCTACCTATTAATATAACTGACTACTACTGAATCATTAGCATTTTAAAAGATACGGCAATTTGCCAACTGGCAAATTGCCACATCTTTGAAAATACTAATGGTTTATTTCAACCCATTTAAAGTCATAACTAGAAAATACAATTCTAGAAAATACAATTGTAAATGTTTTATAGTATTGGATCCTGGAGTGTGTCATAACTGACGTCTTGTGCGAACAAAAATTTACAAAATCGATTTTGCAATTCCACAAGCCCGGGTATTTTTGTGTTTCCTTCAGCAAATAGCATTGTGTAAAGTGTTACAGAAAAATAACAATTGATGATAATGAGGCACTAATTACCACATGTTTTGACACAAGCACTGTACGTCTTTTGTCAATAGTTTTTCAGTTACATTTTGATAAGCTTATGCAATGGCCGATTCCATTCAGAAATTGTTCCAAAGTTTTCCTGTTTTCAACAAAATCATGACAAAGATTGTTCAAACGCTGCTGTTGGTTGACCATTTCTCGGCGAATCCTCTTCTTTTGTTGGTTGTCAATTGAATCTTGGGCAAGAACAGTTCTTACAGATAGTTCTTCGGATTGCAGGATTTTTATGATTTTCTTAGTTGTGCGATGTTTGTATCCAATCATCTGAGAGAATTTATTATTCCAAACCTCACTTATATTGTTAGTTCGCGGATTACCTTCGATAGTTGAAGTATGCACATTCCACAGTGTTGGGGGAGGACACCTTCGCAGGTGAACTGTGTTATTTTGACCACGAAATCGTCTGTAAGTCTCAAATGCATTGGTGTTGTCAAAATAGTCAACAAGGTCCAATGCCTCAGGCGAGGCAATGTGTCTGAGATATTCAATACCTTCATGACCGTGACCCACTGGTAAAATGCCACTGAAGTGACAAATGTTATCAGTTTCTACAGGAATGTGTCGTGTCCGTTCATTTTGATGAGTGTTTGCAAATGTCAGCTTGAGGTAAAAAGGGCCGTGCCACACTGTTTACTTTTGAATATACTTCTGCTACTATCTGTGTTGGTTTATTTTCTATTCTTGCGGCCAAATGTTTTATCTCTGACCTGGCTTTGGCAATCATGACAGCCCCACTGTCTGTATGGTGGCTATGGTCATGCATCACTACTAGATCGTCAAAGCTCTGTGATGTTTTGAGGTTTCCCTTGCAGCCCGTATTAAACTAAATATATTGCTGTATTGGTACTGTTGTGTTTGTTATACATAAAACTATTATAGCATAGCTTCCATCCACATTTGTTGTTTGTTATAACTTCCATTGCTCAGTACTCTTGCTCCAAACCTTGAAGATAATTGTATCGTGAATGAATGAGAAGAGTTTCAGCACGCCAAAGGCGCACAGGGACGATGTGGGATTTAAAAACCCTTGCGACCTGAGTAACTTTATTTGCTTATGAATCCACGAGAGTCGGAAGTGAGGGCCAATAATCTTATTTGGTTTGAGTGTGCGCACTAGCAGTAGGGTACTAGGGTCAGACCCCCGAGAACCTCGAACTGGATGGAGACTAGGAATTGGTCATAACAAGATTTTTCTTCGTGTTTTACTTAGAAAAATGGGCATATTCATGGTAAAACTGAACCCGCAGTTTGATGGTTGTTTTAGAAAAAAAGGAAAAGAAAACCAAACTGGTTTGGGAGCAGCCCCAACATATTATCCATAACAGTTATAAAAAGTAAAAAATCCACCAATATGTGTTTTTGAAAGCTGGGAGTCATCCATCAGCCTATTAGGGAGAGTGGATGCTGAGCCGTGGATATCTGATCTGCCTTCAGAGGGAAGGTAGCGGGGTGATAGGAGGGAAAAAACAAACTCTCTCAGACTCTCGCCCAAAAGCCCTTAACAGGGCTGTTATAACTTTTATTCATATGTTTATTTATTTAAAATGTACAGTGGTACCGGTCAGGGCAGTTTGTTTCAATCCTTGCTTGGTGTTTAGTTTCCAGTGTATGTTAACAGTCAGGTTGTTCCAATTCCTCCTGCGCTGCGTCTTCTTGATAAAAGTGTTTCAAGAAAATTTGAGAGTGTTCAATTAGAGAAGTTATAGGTAGAGAGAGATAGGAATCCACTATTGTATATTGTGACTGTGTGTGATTGTTGCTATTGATGGGCGAGGGTGGGTTCCTTCGGAGCCCCCTCCCTACACATACAGAGTTGCGAAGCAGTCCACAGACTCAATCCCAGAGTTTCAATGTATAGTGGACACCAAATCACACATATGTATAGGTAAGTGATTTTCTGTTGCAACACAAGTTTTAGCAATTGTTATACTTAGTTTTTGATTCCAATTAACCCTTTACCTAACATGAAAAGCAGACGACACTTGCAAAAAAAATTCTTGAATAATTAATTTTTTTCATTTTTTGTCTCAAAAACATAGGTTATGACCCCTCGTTGGAACGAGCTCGACGAGCTCGTTCCAACAAGGGGTCATAACCTATGTTTTTGAGACAAAAAATGAAAATATTTTGAAAATTAATTGGCGATTTTTGAGAATAGCGCTGGCCGGTTTTGGCCGTTACGTTGGGTAAAGGGTTTTTAAAACAAACAAATCTTTTGATTACTTCTCTTACTTGCTTGATTGTTTTCTCAGAAACTGAAGTGGGCTTGACCCCTCTCTCAGGTTGGTGGAAGAACAACCTTTTCAAATGCCTTGATGTTTTCTCAGTCATTGAAATAGGCTTGTTTGTATGCTGTTAAAAATGTTCAAACTAGTCCTATAGTTAACAATTATTATAAAGCATTGTTTTCACAGTAATTTGTAGGATAAATAGTATTTCGTATCAAAAGATAATTTTCCTCTCTTTAAATATTTCAAAAATATTAGCTACGAATATAACCATATATATCTATTACTTTATCTTGTTTATTTTTCATTTTTATTTTTTTTTTTTTTTTTTTTTTGGGGGGGGGGGGGGGGGGGGGCTTTTTTCCAAATTATGTAATTTTCTTTGTCTTTTTACCATTGTCTTTTTTCCATTGTCTTTTTTATCTTGTCTTGTTTACCGTTGTCTTTTTACCATTGCCTTTATTGCCTACATTCAATTTTTTACGTAGTGCAACATGAGACGTGCTCTTCAAACAACCCTCTCCAGAACCAGTCAGAATCATTTTTTATTTGGTATACAACATTGTTAGAGGGGTCAGTTTCACAGTTTGTTCAAAACAAGTCCCTCAGTTAATATTTGGGCACCCTAAGGAGAGCAAGGTGAGAAATATCTGGTATACAGCATCCTCATGGAGGTCAGATCTAAGTTTGTTCCAACCAAATCCCTGGATTAATATTTGGGCTCACTATTGGAGCCTGAATTTTAACTTAATCCAATATGAGGAATAATTTTTAAAACACTTCTTCTCCAGAACTACTAGCTAGAATCTTTTGATATAAGGTATACAGAACCCTTTCAGGGATTGGATTCACATTTGTTCAACTGAAGTCCATCGGTTAATAATTGTGCTCTCTATGGAAGCTCGAATTTTAACTTGGCGCAATATGGGAAAGAATCTCTCCTTCAGATCCATCTGCGGCAACTGCGTTGTGTCCTTGGGCAAGACACTTCTCCCCCCATTGCTCATGTAGGGGCACAGTGGCGTTGTGTACTAAGGCGTGCTGCACGTCGATGGTGCATCTGTTTTCAACCAATGCTAACCGTGCTTGTGTGGAGTAAGTATGTTGGGGAGCTGACAGTTGCTCGGTGGTTCTCTCCGGTACTCCGGCTTCCTCCACCCATAAAACTATCGCGGTCATGATTAGCCATTGTGCCGAAATATGTGACCTTAAACACCAATAAATAAATTCTTCAGACCCACCTGTCAGAATCTTTTGATATTTGATATACAGTATCCTTATAGGGGGCTGATTCAAGTTTGTTCAAGTGAAGCCTCTTGATTAATATTTGGGCTCCTTGTTTGAGCCCGAATTTTTACATGGTGCGATATCAGGAATATTCTTTAAAAATATTGTTCTGACATTGCTTTTACAAACAATCTTCTCATGAACCAATGGGTACATTGACTTGATATTTGATACTGAGCTTCCTTTTGAGGTGTAGAATCATGTCTGAGTCAGGTTTGTTCAAATGAAGTCCCTTGATTAATATTTGGGTTCATAAATCCCACATTGCCATGAATGCATACGGCACACCAATGGGCCACAATTTAAGTAGTCTCGTGAAAAATGTGCTTGATCCATCAAACACCTGCAGCTGGGACTCCCTTGACTATTCCCTCTTGCTGCTGCAAGATGGAACAACATTTGGGGTTGGTCCCACTTGCTTTTCGCCCTTGCCCTCCCACAGCCCCATTTTTTCACGTTTCCCTTCCTTGGGCAAACCTTCCTGCCAACTTTCGAAAAATTTCGTGTCACGAAGGGCCATCTAATATACTTTTAATTTCTTTTTTCTACTTTTGACGAATCCTGCACAACCTCGCTTTTGTAACCTTAAAAGCTGATTCCAATGTACATTACTGTACATCAATATTGGGTGTCACTTGTGGTGTAATAGTGTATTTGGTTATTAAACCATCTCTGTCTATAGTATACAGTATTCTCTTTTTCGTCAGATATTGGTTCTACGAATTGCTCACGCCATGTAATTGACTGAACGCCCGCACACATGTATTTCGCTACTAGACCATCTCTTCTAATAGTATAGTATTCGTCTTAATCAGATATCGGTTCAGTGAACTGCCCTTACCTTACAATTCAATTCAATTCAATTCAATTCAATTCAATATTTATTTAGTAATAAATGTACCTTAATAGCATACAATAAATTTGAAAGCATATGCGAGTTACAAATAGTGATACAAATTATAAACAATATGTATTGATTATGTGGTACAAAAATTACAAGGAGAGGGCATAGCCAGATTGGCTGTCTACCTGCCATCTCCTTAAAACAAGTCGGATTTATCTCTTGGAGATCTGCTGATCACAAAAAAATAATTTGTCTCTTTTAGTAAATATTACTACTTGTTCTATGAAATGTGGAATTGGCCAAATAAATTCACAATGTTCTGAATATCCATCGCTTTCTGTTTAGTTAATTTAAGGGGAAAAAGAGCCAGAAGGCCTCATCTCACCGGAGGCAACCAGAATTCGGCGGGAGGCGCAGCAGGGTGACAACCAAAGATTCGTCACAAATACTGAACGACAATACAGAGACTGGCATGGCTAGCGAGACACCAAATCATCAGACACAGATCCGTCCCATCATCGTGTATCTTCCGAATTGTGTCGGGTGAGCCAATGTCTCACTGCTAAGTTTTCTTGACTCAATTGAAGTATCCAGAGAGTGACTGAAAAACGCTAATTGTTACATCACCATATCGCGCGCAATGTCCACACTTCACGAGAAATTGCCTTCAAGCGATGGAGAAATAAGCTATTGACCGACAAAGTTATTGGTCAACAATGTTATTGGTCGACAAGGTGATGAGATTCAGAGTCAAGCGAGTATTTAATCAAACGTTACAATCTTGGCAATAAGGATTTGAACAGGAGACAGAAGTGAGATAGGAGCCTGTTAGTAAGTTGGTTAAGGTCAATTTAAAAACATTTCTTTCGTGTATATTCCGTATTTCATTGTCTAATTTGTTCCATAGTGCCGGAAAGTGGTTCGCTGGTAGCCATTCAACAAATTTGGTTCTAGGCGTGTTTGTTTTTAATAATCCTGATTGTCTAGTCACAACTCCATCTTGGTTTGTAATAGAGGTGAAGTAATTATTAAAGGTGGTAGGTAATGCATTGTTATGCCAGTCATGTACAAGTAACAATGCATGTAGTGTATAAAGGTCTTGAATTTTAAGTATTTTATCTTTTAGAAATAGGGGATCTGTGTGACAGTTATAAGCTTTGTCGTTTATTATTCGGATTGCTCTTTTTTGTAAGAGATAGAGTTTGTTTATATGTTTGGAGTGACCCCATATTTGGATACCAAACAGGAAGTGACTATGAATTAACGCATAATACAGGGTGACTAACGCTCTATGCGGTAGGATTTTTTTAACTCTATTTATTGCCCAAACTGCTCTTGCTACTTTTGTGCACAACATTGAAATGTGGGTGGAGTAACTCAACTTATCGTCGAGATGAACTCCTAAAAATTTGACAGAGGATTCTGTTTCTTTAATACCCACCCTGATTATGGGATTATTATCGATGCTAATTATATTATTATTATTTTTAAGTTTGATATGTGACGAGCTGATTATGACATATTTCGATTTTTGGGCGTTTAGGAGTAGGTTACTGGCTCTGCACCACATATTTAATTTTTCTAGTTCAGTGTTGACAGACTGATATAAGATTTCTTGATTATGATGGGATGTATAGCCCGTTGTGTCATCAGCGAACGAAAGGAGATTCAAGTTAGTACTATTTGCTATGTCATTAATATAAATTAAAAATAAAACAGGCCCTAAAATTGAACCCTGTGGAACTCCGTAGGTTATTGTGGTGTGTGATGATTTTTTGTTCAGATACTCTACATATTGCTTTCTATCACTGAGATAACTCTGAAACCATTTGTTTACAACACCTCTGAAACCATAAAACTCTAACTTTTTGAGGAGAATATCATGGTTTATTGTGTCGAAGGCTTTTGATAGGTCTAAAAAAACAGAGATTGTACTATCTTTGGTGGGTTTGTTATTTTGAGTTCCTATATGGTCCAGAAGGTGTAGTATGGGGTGCACAGTTGAATGTCCTTTTCTAAATCCGTATTGGTGTTGGTAAAGGATGTTATTATTCACTAGGAATGTGTCAAGGCGGACCTGCATTATCTTTTCTAAGAGTTTGGAGAAAATAGGGAGTATGCTAATTGGTCTATAATTATTGAGAACACTCGCGTCACCTGATTTAAATACTGGAATTACTTTAGCTAATTTCATCTTCTCGGGTACTATGCCAGTTTCGAAAGATAGGTTTATTATATGTGATAGGGGGGTCGATATAGAATTAATAATTTCCTTGATGAGTCTAGAGGTCAATTCGTTACAATCTTTGCTTGTTTTAGTTTTCATTCTCTTAGTTATGTTGACAACTTCGTCAGGGGTTGTGGGCTCAATGAAGAAGCTGCTCGGGTGACCGCTCCCTTGAAGGTAACTCGAGAAATGTTTATTCGAAGCCGCTATCTGTGCGGACGTAGATTCTCCCACACTAGTGAAAATGTTATTAAATTCTCGCGCGATCTCAATTCCATTGGAGATTTCTGTATCATTAACTTTGAAACTTGCTGATAATTTAATTTTTGAATGGGGTTTTTGGATTGCTTCATTTAATATTTGCCATGTTTTCTTTAGGTTATATTGATTTTCTTTGAGTATAGAGTTATAATAAGAGGCTTTACTTTTCCGTTTTGTTTTATTGAAGACTTGGCAAAACTGTTTATAAGCACCTTTATTTTCATCGGTAGGGCTTTTCATTTGTTTTTGGTAGAGTTTAAGTTTGTTTACTGAGGAGGTTATTGGTCATCCAAGGTTGTTTTTTAACATATCGATTTTTTTGCTGTCTTTCTTTTAAGGGGAAACTCTCATTGAAGGCCTGTAGGAATATATTTATGAAGATGTTATATGCTTCGTCGGGACAGTGAGTGTTTAATACATTACTGAAGTCAAGTTCTGAAAGCTTCCCATAGAAAGTGTTAATATTTTCCTGGGATATATTTCTTGTGTTTATTGTTTCTTTGTCAATATTTGTTTTTAAACTTGTTTCTAAGTAAAACGTTCCAAAGTGATCAGCTAGGTCTGTAATAACAATTCCAGATATGGAGCTTCTGACCTTGTTAACAAAAATGTTGTCTATCAGGGTTGCTGAGTGCTTTGTCACTCTGGTCGGCTTTGTCACGGTGGGCAGAAATCCCAGGGAAAACATATTATCGATGAAATCGTCTGTTTGTTTATGTTCAGAGATCTTGAGTAAATCAATATTGAAGTCACCAAGTAAGATGCATTTTTTTATTTTCTGAATTAATTAGGCCAGATATTGTGTTGACTTGAGTTAGGAAAAGGTTTAGGTCAGCCCTAGGCTGAGAATTTGGCCGGTATATTACACCGATTATAGTTGGTGGAATCTTTCTACCTATGATCTCCACGAATAATGTTTCACATACGTGGGGTATAAAAACGGTCAAGTCGGGGCGTAATTTATAATTTATACCTTCCTTTATAAATAAGCCAGCACCTCCCCTGCCATCATCAGTCCGCACATTAGTTAAGATGTTTTGGTAACCCGCTAGATTATAAGATATGTTTTCGGGACATTTGAATATCTCTGTCAATCCGATGATGTCAAACGAATTGGCGTCAGTTTGCAAAGTGTATAGTAAGTTATTCAAGGCATCCCAGTGGGCGTTAAGACTTCTGCAATTAAGGTTAAATATGCTTAGAGACGTCTTGATGCGAGATATGTTTTGTCGAAATTCCGCGGGCATATAGTATTTACAAGTGTCGTGGTGGTCGGCAAGCTGTGATTCATTTTCATCTTCCTCGGAGAGGTTCTGGATTTTATCATTGAATTTTTTGAAAAAATTATACTCGTCGCTTGTCTGAATCTCATCTAGTGTTATACTACCCGCCATTGAATATTATATCTGAGGCCCATTGTTTTCTCGGATATGATGTGGTTGAACAAAGTATGAGTAGAAATTGTGATGGATGTTCATTCAATGAGATACAGTTTATCTGTGTTAATTGTTTTTTTTCTCCAAGAGTTGCATGTGGTATGGTGTTTGTAATCAGTGGGTGTATACAGAGATGTGAACTATGTACACATTTCTTAGGACTAAAACATGAAATAAAAAGCAAAATGAGAACAAATAATAACATAACAAATTAAATGTAAGTGGGGACCTTCCTCAATTCCTCCAAATGCGATAACTGAAAAGGAATGATAAACTAGTTGTAGCCAATTTCTGGGGTGGGGTGGCGATTTTTGAGGTCAAGAAATGGCGTGTTGATGCACCAGCGTGGAGATGGACTAATATGCATCATGTGTGCTCTAGTGGCGATATCTCCTACACGGTAGATGAACATAACTAGAATTCCCATTTTGGTTAGCCGACGCCAAATCAAAGGGGGGGGGGGGGGGAGGGTCCAAAATTATCCGCTCCTTACGGGGATGTCAGAAATCTCCCATTTGGTGAAGCAGTACTAAGATGGTTAAGTTTTCTTCGATATCTATGCATGCAGCGACGGACAAAACTGACTTCGGAGAGTAAATCGTGTCATTAATTTTCGAAAGGGATACGCTTTCACCCCATTCGGACTTAACCATTGAGACCGATGTGCAATTTTGTCGGTACGGGAAACGATTAGAAAGAAACAGAGTGATTAAAATATTCCGCAATAGTGCAATCCTATTGCCAAGCAATGTTGGGATGTTAAACAATAATTAGTTATTTATATATGCCTAGATAGATTCCAATTACACATAAAATGCGTTAGCGTTGTTAGGGTTAAAGTGTGCCACCATGTAGTTTGCCTGCACAACGCATGGACAGCGACTGCAATTGAGGAGGAAACGTTTTTATGTTATTCAGTGAGGATAGTTTGGGTTGTTATTGTTAATTGATTGTTGTCTTCTCTTTTCAATGAGAAGGGGAATTCCTTTCTGTGAGTTAATGGATTACTTTTCATCAGGTTGGAC
The DNA here is from genome assembly GCA_031216915.1 of Pictodentalium vernedei. Classification (NCBI taxonomy): domain Eukaryota; kingdom Metazoa; phylum Mollusca; class Scaphopoda; order Dentaliida; family Dentaliidae; genus Pictodentalium; species Pictodentalium vernedei. The sequence continues at coordinate 288,665,873 of CM062291.1, read as the reverse complement.
AGTGGGTCATTCTGTGGATATAAGGATAGAGCAATCCCTGTAACGGTATTTACAGTTGTATAAAATATATACATACATACATAGAAACATATATACACGCATCCATACACATAAACCTATTTTTAGGTGTGATATACAGTAGTTTATCAAGACGGAAGCTCGTATACTTTCAGCTAAAAAAGCATCAATACGATTTTTTCGGGTGGGTAGGAGGGTATGCAATATATTCGATGTTGTAAGTGATATTTAGGGGGGGGGGGGGTGGGGTTAGTCTAACTGGTCATAATGTACATTTGACTGAATCCCCGAGGTCATGTGTGTTTGCCTCTAATCATATTGTCGCCCTAGGCACATTCTTCTTAAGGTCTAGTCACACTTATACGACCATTTCTCCTGTAATCTTGTGTGTGACAGTAAACTCGTGTTGCAAGAAGCTTATGAGTAGTTGCAATGCAGGTACCCTTTAATAGTCCACAAAGGATGTTGGAATGCTAACAGCTGCACAACTTGTTACATTTAAAATTCAAACCCACATCCTATCTCTGTCGTGCGTTCACTATACCCTGTGGTCAAACATTTTGATGATCCGTGTGTACGGCGCTGTTGAACCATGTAGTCTTGCTATTCACTTGCCTATTGTATTGGGATATGCATACTCATTAAGTAAATTCAGGAAACTCCTGACCTCGTCACATCAGATTGCATCTGATACTTATACACAGATGCTACACGTGTATCATGTATATACTGTTACCTTTGAGGTTTTCATCATTTTATATTTACTTTTTGTTTTCATACCTAGTTATCCACTCTCCATAGAAAAACTTTTTTTTCTTTCCTAAAGCCAGCTTGAACAGAATCTCCTCCCAATACATAATTATGTTCTTACATGCAACCATGATTGTTTCTTACACCCGAGCACTATGTCTATATTACCACCCACAGATTACATAATGTGTTGCATCGAATTATATCGTGCAAGGATCGTTAGTTACAATCTAAGAGTGTATGCTCGCAGCTGAAAGCTCAGATTACTCAATGATCAATCCATTTGTGTCTTAACTTACTTGCATATGCGTCTTCGTAGCGTTGGGTATTATGAAAGTTTTACAACAATGACTGCCCTGTTTTTCCGTCCTTATAGAAGTAACGCCCATTGCTGGGAAAATGCTCTTGGACCAAATTGATACCTACCCAGTGGTATCGAAGCCTACAAGGCCATCATCACCCCAAAAGTAATCTTATCTCCTACTGATATTTTGACCTTCCTCCGTTTGGCTGCAATTATATTATTTCGGTTGACATTAAAACTAACCCCGGACCAAACTGGTGCAACTTGGGACACACCCAGAATAGTTTAAAAATTCTCCACCTCAGTATCCAAAGCTTAAAACCTAAAATAGACATTATCGAATACGAATCTTCAACCTACGATATATTGGCATTCACCAAGACTTGGCTAAACAGTGCCGACCCCTCTGAAATCCTAATCCATGAGTTCCATGAGCCCCTGCGAATCAAGCGGGGTTGCTATTTACATCAAAGAGGGAATCTCATTTATAAACAGACCCGATCATGGGACGCCCAACACGGAGTGTTTATGGGTTGAGGAATATTCAAAATGGAACAGATCGCTATTATTAGGGGTATTCTATCGCCCTCCCAATAGTCCTCCAAATACGTGGAACGCTATATCAGTCTCCATCGAAAAAGCCAAAGGTACATCAATTGCCGATTTAATTGTTACAGGCGATTTTAATGATAACCAGATAGGTCCCACAACAAGCGGCTTTTCAGAAATAATTACATATTTCAATCTAATACAGCTCGTAAGTGAACCCACGCATTTTACAGAGGCTTCTCCGATAAATCTTTTTGTTGTTATTTATTTATTTATTTATTTATTTATTTATTTATTTATTGGTGTTTAAGGTCATATACTTATGCACAGTGGCTAATCATGACCGTGGCAGTTTTACAGGTGGAGGAAGCCGGTGTACCCGGAGAGAACCACCGAGCAACGACGAGCAGCTGCCAGCTCCCCAACATCGTAACTCCGCACTGCAGGACAGGCAGGGTTAGATTGGTTGAAGACATGCGTACCATCGACGTGCAGTACGCCTTAGTACACGGCGTCATCGTGCCCCCATGTGGACAATCGGAGTGGAGTGCCTTGCCGAAGGACACAACGCGGGAGCCCGAATCGATCGCTCAGACGGTCACCCATGTAAGGACTAACCGGGCTCGATGTTGCTTAACTTCGGTGATCTGACGAGAACCGGTTACAGCAACAACACCGTGCACCCATCTTTTTGTTGTAAGTAACACAGTCAGTGTTAAGGCATGTGAGGTCCTTGAACCTCTTATTCCAGATATGATCCGCTACCATTGTCCAGTCTCATTAGAAGTCGAATTCTCAAAATCCCCGCCTCTTACGTTCATAAGACGGATATGGTTGTGTTGTCGGGGCAATATCGAAGCACTAATCCGGCATTCCGTAACGAAGACTGGAACTCTCTCTGACAATTCGTGTCTTGATACCATAGTGACTAATTTTACCGACAAACTTCTCCGCACTGCATCCAAATATGTATCAAATAAGTGTATAACGTCAAGAAAAAGCCAACCGAAATGGATTCACAATGAAATAAAATTACTGATAAAACAGAGAAACGTTTGAATCGTACAGCTAAACGCACTGGTCTCCCTCATGCATGGGGAAAATACAGACTTAAACGTTATGAAGTTGTATCGTTTGTTAGGCAGGCCAAAGCCTCATATCTTTCCAAAGTACAATCCACTCGGGGAAGTAGTAAAACAAGTACATCTCAGTGGTGGAAAACCCTTAAAATATTCATCGGTGGAAATAACATGACAAGCATTCCATCCATAAATAATTTAAATAATGTATATTATTCAAATGCCGAGAAAGCAGAGCTGTTTAATGAATACTTCTGTTCTGTTTCTTCAATTGACAACTCAAAATTAATGCCGCTCTGTCAGATCTCCCATACCATATTCCCCATAAACTTGACAGTATAACCCTACAATGCAGTGAAGTATATGATGCAATGAAAACAATTAAGGTATCCAAGTCGTCTGGACCTGATCTTATAAGTCCGCGTCTTCTCAAAGAATGTAAGTCCTCCTTATGTGAACCACTTTCGTTACTATTTAATATACTACTCAACAGTTCTCATTTTCCCTGAGGCGGGGGCGGGGGGTCGTCAATTTTTTTCCGGACACAAGGATGGGGTGGGTGGGTAGGTCAGCAGCTCTGAAAACGCGTTTTTTTCCATGCTTTGAATGTTTTTTCCTATGAGCTCTTATCTTTTAAATAAGTGATGTATATTGATTAGGGAAGCTTCTGTAGGCTTTTTGCTACCACTCCATCTTCTCTGGGTTAACAGAGGGTGAGTTGTAGTACAACATAGAGGCTAGCAGCATGGGAATGTGTTCAAAATCGTGAACCACTGATGGTGTTATGGGGAACATGCATAATCGCCGTTCCCCATAACACCATCAGTGGTTCACGATTTTGAAAAAAGTTAAAGCAATTTAAACGAATTGTCATTTTTGTAATCTAACATAAATGTAATCGAACCAGATCTGACAATAAAATGACTCTTCTCACCATGAATAGTAAACATCATACAGTGACATAATGCCATTTCCCAATGCAACTGACTACTTCCACGGATTCTCATTATTTAATTATGAATTTCAGTCATATACCTCTATGAGCAAAATGTAGGGTTGTTATTGATCATTCAAGATTTGGGCTTAGGTCGTAACCTTCAAACTAATTCCCTTCAGTTTGTGATATACTGTCAGAAAAAGGCTGAACCATAAGAGAGTCAGGATATCATATCTTATGGATAGAGAGTTTATCAACAGGGAAACTGATTCCATGTTAGCAGACTGTTTATACAATGGTGTAAACAGTTTGTCAACAGGGAATCAGTTAATATGAATTTCAGCCATTTACTCCTGCACCATAGTGTATAGCACATGTTGAGGAAGATACTGGATGTCTGGAGAGAAACCTGGCGTATGAGATCTGAAAACTTTGCAAACACATATAAGACACCTGGTTGGGTTATCTTTTAATAGAAATAAAATTAACTTCTTTTGAAATGAACTATAGCAACCTGCTGTAATAAAGAATAAAATTAAATCATAGAATAAAGTGTGTTGGGATCATCCGAGTCAGAAAGGATACGCATGTGTATCATGTTTCAAGCTTTCAAGCTAAATATTGTAACAACCACTTGGAAGGTAACTGTCCTGTCACTGGTCCTACACCATATTTTGAGCAAATAGGTTTCACGCCTCTGAGCTGAATGAACAGCCTCTAATATATTGTAGGAGAACCCTGACTTTCATTGCGTAAAAGGTATAAATCACAGGGCCGTCACTCGACATATCAAAGCCCCAAAAATTTCCATAATGCATCCTGACCAAATTTGGAGAAATATGATAGACCTTTTCAACTCAACGTGGTCACCATTTCCTTCGCACTTGATCATCTGACTTGCTGAGATGAATCAACCAAAGCTTACTAACTGCTCCGTCGAAAGTAGCACTACTCATATCGGCCAAGGTGCAACGTAGCACAGTTTATGAGGGATGGATTTCCGATATCAAAGAATCACTTCTCATCATCGTGACTATTGACAGGTTCAATACAACATGGAGCTAACTGCCTCCACGAATTGTGCACTTGATAATGCTTAATAAATTCAGATCAGACTGATGAAACTAAAATTGAGTGTAGAAATGGGTAGAAATAGTAGAAATAGCAGCAAATACGGTGGTGAAACCAGGTAAAACATCAAACTAGAGTGATGTCACGCATGCAGCCCGACTGTCCCAGGAATGGCAATGCTTAGACGCAAAATAGTCGGAGCCATCTTTTGTTAACAGTTTACCTAACGAATCTGCCAAATCTGCACTCGTGATATACAAAATTTGCTATTCAAATTTTATTTTTTCGTTTCTCTACATCAAAACATACCTCATGACCTATTAATGGAACAAACTTGAATAGCTTGTTCCAATAAGGAGTAATAAGCCATGGTTAGAAGTAAATAAAAAATGAAAAAATCTGAGGTTTCAGAAAAATAATTTGTACTGTTGGCTTCAACTTGTGTAAGGTAAAGGATTAAAGATGCAGTTCATAAAGCAATGTTCGGCTATATGAGTCAATTTTATTTTTTACATGTAATAACTCCCAATCCTTCAAAATGCATTTTGGTGTGTGTGTGTGTGTGTGTGTGGGGGGGGGGGGGGGGGGGGGGGGGGGGGCAGTTGTGGAACCTATATTGAAACCTGGCCTTTACTGGCTGGAAAATACACATAACAACTTTGGTTGAAATCAAATAATCCAAACTGGAGTTATCTGTCGGAAACCAATTGTTTACAGACAGATGGATGGACCGACATATGGACGGACGAAAGTCATGACTATAGCCCCGACTATAAACAGTCAGGCTAAAAATGCATTTTGTACCAAATAAAAAATATTGCATGAATGGCCCTGGGTGAGGAGGAGGTGGGGAGAGTGGGGGATGAGGGGTGGGGAGAGTGGGGTGTGTTAGGGGAGTCCATTTTTTTTTCGCATGTGGTCAGTCTAAATCCTTCAGAATGCATTTTGAGCAGAGAAAAAAAAAATATCTAACTGGCACGATGGGGGTGGGGTGGGGGTGGGTGGTGGTGACAAAAGGAAAAAAAGGGTTCTGCATGTAGTGACTGTAAATAGTTCAAAATGCATATTGGAGGAAATAAGAAAAAAAAGGCCTAATTGGGGGTGGGTTGGGGATGGTGGTGGTGGTGGAGGGGGGGGGGGGGTATACGGTGGCTTTTGGGTTTTTAACCAAAACTGTAAACAAGCATTTTTGACGAAAGAAAAAAAAAGTGCCTAATTGGCCCCCGGCGGGAGGGGGGAGGGGGTACGTAAGTTTAAAAAAGTATTCCGCATGTAGTGACTGTAAATAGTTCAAAATGCATATTGGAGAAAAGAAGAAAAATTAAAGCCTAATGGGGGGTAGGGGGGGGTAGGGTGTGGTGTTTGTCTGGGTTTTTAACCACAAACTTGGAGTCATCCTACCAAGCTACAATGAAATCCCTTCATAATTATGGCCTGTGGAATATTCTAAAGGTTTTCGGGCTTCGGGCTTATGTTGCCGTCACAGTTGCCCAAAAGGGGACGTTCTCATCTAGACATTATATGAAGTCAACCTATCAAGTTACAATGAAATCCCTCCATAAATATGACCTGTAGACTGTGCTAAAGGGTTTCGGGCTCCAGGCCCCTGTTGCCGTCACAGTTGCCCAAAAGGGGACGTTCTCATCTAGACATTATATGAAGTCAACCTATCAAGTTACAATGAAATCCCTCCATAAATATGACGTGTAGACTGTGCTAAAGGTTTTCGTGCTTTGGGCTCGGGCAGCCATCGTGGTTGAATGATCGCAACTAAAAGGGCACATTCTCATCTGGGTATCATGTGGATTGATCCTACGAAGTTACAATGAAATCCCTTCATAAATATGACCTGTAGACTGTGCTGAAGGTTTTCGGGCTTCGAGCACATGTAGCCGTCACAGTTGCCCAATCACGTCCAAAATGGGACTTTCTCATGTGTAGAAATTATATGAAGTCAGCCTATGAAGTTACACTGAAATCCCTCCATAAATATGACCTGTAGACTGTGCTAAAGGTTTTCGGGTTTTGGGCTCGGGCAGTCGTGACGGTTGGTAGATCACGCCTAAACGGGGAAATTCTCATGTAGACATCATACGAAGTCATCGTATCAAGTTACAATGAAATCCGTCCATATTAAACATGACCTGCAGACTGTGCTAAAAGTTTTTGGGTTTCGGGCTTGGGCAGCCATCACACTTGACAATCACGCCCAAACGGGGACGTTCTCATCTAGGCATTATACAGAGGCATTCTATGAAGTTGCAATGAAATCCCTTCATAAATACGACCTGTAGACTGTGCTAATACTTTTCGGGTTTTGTGCTCGGGCAGCCATACCGGTTGACCGATCACGACCAAAAGGGGACATTCTCATGTTGACATGACCTAAAACCTGCATATGAAATTTCGTGACGATCAGACAAGAAATACCGGGTATAGTCTGTACTTGAAGTTGAATAAAAAACTTTAATTACAAATTTTAACCAAAACTCCAAATGTCAACTAAACAGGAATAAGAGAAAAAAAAACAAACAAAAAAACACTTGAACCTTCAGTAAAAAACTTTAACCACAAACTTTAACCAAAACTCTAAATGTTAACAGAAAAAAGACAGACGGACAGACGGACGGACAAAAGTCATTACTATAGCCCTCACTGTAAACAGTCGGGCTAAAAATGATGCTCTACTCAGTTCGTCAAAGGTACAATAGTGCAGTTTATGAGGGGTGGATTTCCGATACCAAAGAATCTCCCTCATCATATTGACTATTGACAGGTTCAGTACAACACTGAGCTAACTGCCTCTACGAATTGTGCACTTGATAATGCTTAATAAATTCATATTAGACTGATGAAACTAAGACTGAGTGTAGAAATGGCTAGAAACAGAAAAAAGTAGTAGAAATGGCAGCAAATACAGTGGTGAAAGCAGGTAAAACATCAAAATGGTCAACATATTTCACACCTGTTCCTGCTACACCGGTCTTAATACTGTTCAGGTAGAATGCCAGTATATGCTATATACTCTCCTGATTAACCATGTTTCCACTGACTGTCAGTGTCGGTGAGAAAGTTTGAATAAATTTATAAACTTGCCAAGAAATGGGACCAAATTCCGACCAATCTTTATTAGCTGGTTATAATAATAATAATATACACATTTAAACGTCGCCAAAATTATAGTTCAGAAGATGTAGAACCATATTCTAAGGCGCTGTACATGTTACTGAGCTCGTGCAAATATACAAACGGAATATATACAGTATCTTTCAGTCCACAACATCACTTATAGGCTTTTTGAAACAGGTATGTTTTGAGATCTTTCTTGAAAAGGTTGACATTTGACAGTTTTTTTTAGTTAGGTGTTCTGGTAAATTATTCCACAAGTGAGGGCCAGCAGATGGGAATGACCTATCTCCAAATGTCTTACACCTATGTTTTGGAACATGTAGTAGCATTTTACCATCGGACCTCAGGTTGTATTGACACACATTCTTGGTATTAAAGAGTTCTTCTAAGTAGGCTGGTGACATGTTGTTTTGTGTCTTAAAGACTAATAATAAAGTTTTGAAAATTATTCTGTACTTGACTGGCAGCCAGTGCATATCCGTCAGAACAGGAGTAATGTGTTGAGATCGTGATACCCTGCATACCACTCGGGCTGATGCATTTAGTACCATCTGCAGGCGAGAGTAATGATATTGTGGAAGGTTGAACAGTAAGGCATTACAATAATCCAAATGTGAAGTTACAAAGGCATGAACTAGGGTTTTGTGGAGTCTTTCGTGAGGAACTGTCTTATCTGTTTAACTTTGTATAGGCCCCTGAAAGCCTTATTGCACATATTTGTAACATGTCTGTCCATAGACATGGTAGAGTCGAAGAAGGCACCAAGATTACGTACACTGTTACTTGCACTGATGGCGGAATCTCCTACTTTCACTGAATTGATGTCAACTTTAGTGAGTTGCTGTCGTGAACCAATTATTAGGAATTCAGTCTTATCATCATTTATCATTAATTTGTTTGAAACCATCCATGTGCGAATGTCCGATATACATGATTCAATAGTTTCTAGAGCTTTAGTTTGATCCCTGATTGATGGTCGAAAAGAGAAATAGACCTGTGTGTCATCAGCATAACCATGGACGTCAGGTAGGTGAGATTCAATGATAATGATAGTGAACATTTTTGAAATATAGAATAGAAACAGAACAGGACCAAGGCAACTGCCCTGTGGGACTCCACATTCAAGATGGAAGTCTTTTGACAGATTACCATTTATTGATACACGCTGCTGTCTATTCTTGAGGTATGATGATAGCCAGCTAGCAGCTACACCATTAAGTCCAAAATCAGAATTCATTGTCTCTAGCAGAGTTTTATGACAAACAGTGTCAAAAGCAGCACTAAGGTCTAAAAAGAACAAGCAATGTTACCCTTCCAGACTCCATATTAAGGAGGATGTCATTCTGAACCTTGAGCAATGCCGTTTCAGTCGAGTGAAATTTTCTGAATCCAGGCGTGCTGGCCGGTAATGGAGCATGCATATCACTATGTAACATTCGCTGGTCAATTGCGGCTTTTTCACACAGCTTAGAGACGAACGGTAAGTTACTCACTGGTCGGAAGTTTTAAAACACAAGTTCCGCACCTTGTTTCTTCAGAAGAGGATTAACAATTGCTATTTTCCACGCATCAGGCACATATCCTTCTAGCAGAGACATGTTGATCATTTTTGTGATTACAGGAGCCAAAGAGTCTACATATGATTTGACAATAGATGTTGGCATTGGGTCAAGTTGACATGAAGCATTTGAGGATTCTTTTATTAATTGAAAGCTCTTTTTCTGATGGTCTCTATTTATATTAATTTTGTCTACATTTATGTTCTGAATTTTTTCCTGAATTAATTTTATTTTTATGAAGAATTCGCCAAATTGATCAGCTAGCTTTGATGGATCATCGTATGTTGGAAATGACACATTTCGATTTTCTGTACACAGATTTTTAACAACTTTAAACAGTTTTTTGCTGTCACCATTACAAGCTTCAACACATGTTGTGTAGTAAGATTTTCTGGCATCTTTTAGTTTGTTGGAGAACTGATTACGAATAGTCTTATATGCTGCTTTCTCATTGTAAGATTTAGATCTTTCCCGCTCCTGCTTTCGACGATTAACTTTTAGAGTTCTCAGTTCATTGGTAAACCAGAGTATATTTGGGCAAATAATTGATGTTTTTGTTTTCAGAGGGGCATGCTGATCCAGTAGATAAGACAATGTGTTGTTGTATGATTTTGCCAGATCATCCAGGTTAGCACACTGAAAATTACACAAATCTGATTTTTCGATGTCACATTTAAGCTTGTTAATGTCAATTTGATTGAATTTTCGGAGTGTTTCTTCCTTACGTGTCAGTGATGGTTTTCGAACACCTAGTGTGCACTCAACAAATGAATGGTCTGATAGTCTGAATGGGATTAATGGCTCAGAAAGCTGAAAGTCATTATTACATCTTGTGATGATAAGGTCAAGAGTGTGTCCAGAGGTATGAGTAGGCACAGTAACATGTTGTTGTAAACCAAATGTTTCTAAGAGGTTCATAAACTTGTTAGCATCACTGTCATTGTTGTCACCCATATGTATATTAAAATCACCGATGATAAGGAGTTTTTTACAACACATAATAGTGGATTCTAGGTGCACAGAAAATTCTTCAAAGAAAACACTGGTCGAGATAGGATGATTTTTGGAGGAAGGTGGTCGATATACACCCACAGTTCGGATGTTGGTGTCAGCCCAGCATATAGTCCGTTCGGCATATTCAAAAGAGGATTTATATTCTTGGGTTGAGGTTTTAATTTGTATATTCTCTCGGCACATGAGACCAATTCCACCTCCAGTCCTAGCATTAATCCTAGGGGCACTCTTGAAAATATATCCTTCACAGGAAAATCCTAAAACAATTACACTGTCCGGATCAGTTAGCCAAGTCTCAGTAACCAAACAGAAATCCATTTTGTTATTGATGATGTGTTCTACAAAATCAGGAACCTTATTCCTCACAGATCTGGCATTTACAGCAGAAAAGTTTACACTTGAGATAATCGGGGAATGAATAGTAGTATCTGTGCTAATTACATGAATGTTGTTGGTATTCACACCAGAGTTAATAGGCTTTGGTCTTATTGCTTGTTTGTGGTGAATTTTTAATCCCTTTAATTGGTACATGTATACTTAATCTGAGCTGTTGTTGGTAAAACAAAATTCAGGTTTTAGTATTCTTTGTTTTTTCAAGGCTTTAAAAACATATGCTTTAGGCCTGTGTTTGACGTGTGGTTAGATTAAATGTCGAGAATAGTTACTGGAACAATACAAACCATGTTCTAGCATCAAAGCAGTTTATGTGCGATTAACTTTAATTTTGTGGAGTGGGTACCAAATTTCAAAATGAAAAAAAATTGTTTTCCTTCAAAAAAGGAGCGGGTGGCTACCTAAGGGTCAGAAAAAAACTTTTTGAACCTAGTGTCCGAAAGTTTTTTCCTCCCCCCCCCCCCCCCCCCCCCCCCCCTCCGAGCACACAGACAACATCAGGAAAAGTTCACACAACAATCTGCGGTATGGATTAAACTTTTGGAGGGGAGTACCCCTCGTTGTTGACGTCAGATACGGTATCTGACGTTGGATTTTCTTTTCTTTTTTTGGCAACTTTGTGTTTAGGACCATGGATGCTAAAATGTCTCATGGTCAAACCTGTTGAAAGTTGAATTTAATTTTTACGTTTTTTGCACCTCCGTCACATAGCGTTCTATTTACTGCGTCAATGAGCATACAAATGTGCCTCGTCATCATTACAACTATCCCTCGCGATGTGTATTTAATTTTTATATGAGTATTTTTTTTACATTCCTTTGACGGCGGATAGTCACAAAATGGGGGTGGGTGTAAAAACAGGCGCAAAAACGTCGAAAACAACGTTAAATCCAAAAATCCACAGACAGGTTTTTTTTTTATTTTTCTACCTGTACAATATACTAAATTTTCTCGGAAATCGGGGAAACTTTAATTTTTCGGACATTGGCGTTCTACAGTCACCCCAACGGCATCCCCAAACGAATTCGTCGTTGGCTGAACTCCGATTGCATTTTTAGTTATGATTTGTATTGGAGAATATATTTCCAAAATTTGGAGAGTGAGCGTTCAACAAGTGGGCAGATATCAGATGTTCATGCACAAAAACCGTCAAATTGGCGTTATTTTGCATAAATGTTCAACTTTGAAATTGCAACAAATACGTTTTAACAATGCATTTGAGAGAGCCACCATGGAGGTAAAAGTGTGAAAAATTTCATAGCTATGTGTGTTATTTAAATGGAGCTTCGCCTTATTGAGAATCTGCATTTTCAATGAGAAATGTGCAAAATAAACTCTAAATTTGACGAAAAAAGGTAAAATAGGCCATAAATCAAAATAATAAAAAAAACATTTTTTAAAAAACTTTTTCGCTTTACAACATGCTGACATTTAATTGTATTGTGACGTAACGTCATTAAAGTCACCCGAAAATGCGGTAAGACTTGGTGAGAATTTTCATGGTCGGCGCCACTTTTTGGATATGGTTACAGCAGTTCGAGATGATACAGTACGTGGAGAGTGTATTATCACTAAATCACTTGCAGAGTGGAGATTTCATCCAAGCAATAGTTGCAAATTTGTTGCAAAGCATAACCAGCACAAGCAATGTTTCAGCCAATGGACCTCCGGGTTAAACCCGGAGGTCCGTTGGCTGAAACATTGCTTGTATTTTTTGTTGATATGCACTAAATTTGAAAGTTATAGCTTGGGTGATAACTCCACTCTGCGGGTGATTTAGTCACAATCCACTCTCCACGTACTGTATATCAAAAATTTCAATGAGGAAGGCTTGATACAGGAGCCGATATTAAAAAATCAAGAAAAACGTGATAATTGGGTATTCTTTTGGACAAATGTAGAAAATCAAAATTCGGGCTCCATTTCATTCAGCGCCGGAAAGTTCTTAACACATGTGCCAAATTTCATGAGAATCGGTTGAAAACCGTGGCCGTGATTCGGCAAATGAGAAAAAAAGCTAAGGATTACAATAAGTCATTTGAACTTCGTTGATTGACTTTATAATTCCGCAATATTGTTCTTATCAGGTTAACCTGAAGAAAAGCTGTTGCCATCAAACGTACGAAAGTATGTGAGACTGTTCACGTTTTCCTTTAGCTGAGGCTACACCCCGTAGTTCTTGTTCGATCGTCACGAAATTTCATATGCAGGTTTGAGGTCATGGCAAGATGAGAACGTCCCCTTTGGTCGCGATTGGTCAACCGTGATGTCTGCCCGAGCCAAAACCCAAAAACCTTTATTACAGTCTACAGGTCATATTTATGAAGGGATTTCATTTGTAACTTGGTAGGACGACTCTGTAAATGTCTAGATGAAAACGTCCCCTTCCGGTCATGATCTGTCAACCCGTGACGGCTGTCAAGCCTGAAACCCGTGAACGTTTAGCACAGTAGACAAGTCGTATTTATATGGTGGATTCAGTGGTAACTTGGTAGGATGACACCGTATGGTGTCTAGATTAGAACTTCCCCATTTTGATCTGTCAACCCTGACGGCTGCCTGAGCCCAAAACCCGAAAACATTTAGCACAGTCTACAGGTCGTATTTATGGAGGGATTTCATTGTAACTTGGTAGGATGACTCCGTATAATGTCTAGATTAGAACGCCCCCTTTTTGGTCTCGATTGATCAATCGTGTTGGCTACAGCGGACCGAAGCCCAAAAACTTTAGACACGGTCTACAGGTCGTATTTATGAAGGGGTTTCATTGTAACTTGGTAGGGTGACTCCATATAATGTCCTGATGAGAACATTCCCTTTTGATCGCGATCGTTCAACCGTGACAGCCGCCCGACCTGAAAACTCGAAAACCTTTAGCACAGACTACAAGTCGTATTTGTGAAGGGATTTCATTGTAACTTGGTAGGATGACTCAGTATAATGTCTCGATGAGGACATCTCCTTTTGGTTGCGATCGATCAGCCGTGATGGCTACACAGTCCCGAAGCCCGAAAACTATTAGCACAGTCTACAGGCCGGATTTATGAAGGGATTTCATTCTAACTTGGTACGATGACTCGGTGTGATGTCTAGTTGAGAACGCCCCCTTTCAGTCTCGATCGGTCGACCGTGACGGCGACAGGGGCCCGAAAGCCCAAAAACCTTTAGTAAAGTCTACAGGTCGTATTTATGCAGGAATTTCATTGAAACTCGGTTCGATGACTCCGTATAATGTCTAGATGAGAACTTCCCCTTTTGGTCGCAATCTGTCAACCGTAACAGCTGCCTGAGCCCGAAACCCGAAAAGTTTTAGCACAGTCTACAGGTCGCATTTATGAAGGAATTTCGTTGTAACTTGATAGGATGACTCAGTATGATGTCTAGATGAAAACGTTCTATTTTGGCCGTGATCGGTCAACCGTGGTGGCCGCAGAAGCCTGTGACCTAGATTTGTTTAGCACAGTCTACAGTTCATATTTATGAAGTGATTTCATTGTAACTTTTGAAGGATAACTCGATATGTCTAGATGAGACCTTTGTATTTTGGTCACGATCAGTCAGCGTTACGCGTGGTACCGCCGCCCATCGCCCGAATTCATTTAGTCACTGGTCTACAGGTTCCTTTTTATAAAGGGATTTAATTGTAACTTGGTAGGATAACTTGGTATAGTATCTAGATGAGACGTGCCCTATTTTGGTCATGATAGGTCAATCGTGACTGCCGAGTCATCATGTGACCAAGATTCATCTTGCAAAGTCTACGAGTTATATTTATGAAGTGATTGCATTGTAACTTGATAGGATGACTCGTTTTGGAATAATTTTCACTGTAACTTGGTAACTTCGTTTTGACATACATTAACTTTGAGGGCCACCTCTCAGTTCTTAAGGACAATCTACACCTCAAATTATTTTTATTGAAAACATTGCATACAGGGAATAGAAATTAACACATTCTCAATTATCACAATTCTTGTCGTATTTCTTAATCCTTTCATAAACATTGAATATTATCCTTTTCATCAAACACAACACACAGTCAAGTTAAGATACAGTGTGATTGACACTTTTATTTTTTATAGAAAAAAACGGTAAGGAGGGGTGAGGGCGATCGTCCATCGGGGCTATTCGTCCACTGGGGCGAATTGTTCAGTTCCCTGGATACCGATAAAGGGTGGCCGTTGGACACCTGAAGATTGAGCGCTATTTTCGTGATGGTGTGATACTAGTGTCAGAAAAGAGAAGAGGGGTTCGAGAAAATGCCAACAACTGTGAGAGGTGTGGGACATGGAGTTGAGATAGAAATGGGAACAAATGGAGGATCGAAGTAAATAAAAACCAAAGCAAGCTTATGGCGGGTGGGTCGTAACGCGGAGCGTACTGGAAGGTGGGGGAGTTCTCTATTTCGGAAGGTAAAAGCAAATTTCTTCGTGTGGAGACAAGTGGCTACGAGTTTTGTGTGTTTGTGTGTGTGTGTGTGGGGGGGGGGAGGGGGGGTAATATGATAACACTTTGGTTGACTGCTGATTGTCGCACGGTATCTAAGAGGCCTTTGTCGAAACCACACGAATAAACTAACTGTGAAGGGGAAGTAAATTCCCACTCAGCTGAATCTTCTAGGGAGAAATATCTTGAATAAGATTGTGTGGGGAAAACCATTTGGGAAATGGTGGGTGTACCAATTATAACATGTGGTATGGAAGTGAAACTTAAAAACCAAACGGTTGTAAAGAGCTTAGAACTGTGCAGATTGATGAAATGACAGGGTTGAGTAAATCCATGGCACCAGAAGCAATCGGATCTGTTATTGGGGGATGAGGATCAAGGGTGGGGGTCGAGAAGAAAAGGCCTTGGACAGGATAGTATGGACGTCAAACGAGTAGCTGTGTGAAAGCGGGCTCTCCAATATATCGTCAGTTATGTGATTTCTTGTATTTGGATTTGTTACGGGAGTTTATAATTTTGGATCTAATGAATTTGTGAATCGATATCAGCTTTTTATTCCGAAATCGGAATACTTTGTTGGTGGACAAAAGGGTGTTTTGATGGACAGTGTCGTATTTTCGTGTAAAAACAAGCCGTTTCAATGTCTGGATAGTATTGGTCATCAGAACAAAAAGGCGTGTGATATCTAATCACGGCTGTGATCCGTTGCGGTCTCGATCACTTCTCTTCGTCCAGCACAGAACTCAGCCTGTGTCAGCGGTAAAGTCAACAATGCGTTTCACTCTTCACTGGTCGCTTTGTTGTCCGAACTGATTCCAAGCTTGAAAACTTGTGAGAAGAGTATCTAACTGTTCAATGTGGCAACCCTGTATTCAATTTTGTCTGTCTATTCTCCACATTCGGTGCAGCTACTTCAATTTTATTATAAAATGTCCAAAAAAGTAACACTTCTTCAAGTTCCAGGAATTCAGGAGCAAATCATGGAAAAAGCAGTCAACATCCACTGCAGATACACCAGAGGAACCTTTTGCCGAAAGGCCGCGGCCGAGAGACAGCTTGGAAAACAACCCCTCAGACTACAGATCAGACGATAAATCCTCGGACTCGATACAGAAGTGGCCTTAAGAAATTTGTCGGAATGCTTCCAAAAGTTGACAGCGAAAGTGGTAGAATTGCCGTCGAGAGATGAAATTCTGACCGCAGTGAATGATTTACTGGACAAAAACTTGGTAATGTTTAATAAAAACCAGATAACCAAGTTACTGGATAGAAAAATTGATGAACTTTTACAGAAACTGGAATCGCTTCTCTTTGAGGAGTGACTTCTGGGAGGAGAATTAGATGAATCTACGGGAGAGAATATATCACTTCATAATGAAGTGGAGACTCTGAAGGAAGATCCCAGGTTATTGAAAAAAGGGTTAACCAGAGCGAGCAATATTCACGCAAATGTAACGCAGGAGTTTTAGACTTGGAGGAGGAGGAGAACGAAGACTTCAGAGGTAGGCTTTGTAACGTTATTAATTGTGGTGACAAAGATATTAACTTACTGCCTGCCGACATTCTCGCAGCCCATCGTCTGACAGAGAAAATTAACAATCGAGCCAACCATGTATTGTAAAATTCACAACCAGTGACATGAGAAACAAAGTATTTCTGGGGCGCAAAAACTAAAAATATCAAACCCAAAGATAGCTCACCAAGAAATATGGCAATGAAGGTTGAGGGAGCACGTTGGCACAGTAAGTTGAGATGCAGGCTGCAAGCCAGGAGGTCCTCGGTTTCGAACCCCACCTGCGGTAAACGCGTTATGTCCTTGGGCAAGACACTTCACACCCATTGCCCACGTGGGGGCACGGTGGCGTTGTGTATTAATTCATACGGCACCTGTCTTCAACCAATGCTAACCCTGCTCGTGTAGATTTGGTATGTTGGGAAGTTGACAGTTGCTCGTTGGTTCTCTCCGGGTACTCCGACTTCCTCCACCCGTAAAACTGTCATGGTCATGATTAGCCATTGTGCAAAAAGTTGTGACCTTAAATACCAGTAAATAAATAACCAATGCTCACCCTGCTTGTATCGAGTTGTTTCGTTAGGGGGGGGGGGGGGGGTCTGACAGGTGCTCGCAATTGCTCGGTGGTTCTTTTCGGGTACCCCGGCTTCCTCCACCCGTACAACTGTCCGTCACGAGGTGACCCTGGTTGTCGAAAGTGTCGGTTAAACACAAATAAATAAATAAATAAATAAATAAATAAATAAATAAATAAATAAATAAATAAATAAAGGATGACATTACACGTGAGAATATTAACTTGATAAACAGTTTATACAAACATGATATGGTGGAATCTGTTTATCATCGGAATGGTTTCGTGTGGGGAAGCTTCGTTCTAGTAAAAGATTGAAATTTGACACTCTTGACAGAAAAGTCGACATCATAAAAAAATCGGAACTAGTGTAAAAAAAAATCCACTTAGGTTATTATCTACATTAGATCTATTCTTTATTCTGTAGTCGAATAAAGCCATGGCTGCTTTACAGCAGCAATGATTTGATTCGACAATAAACTGAGAAAGTTTTATCTACAGATATGCCGAGTAATATGTTTCCCATGTGTCTGCAAGGTACTTGCAAAGATCACACTTTGTTCAGCTCGTTGACGAATTAAGACATGGCTGCATCACAACAGCCATGAATTGATTTCACAACGAACTGAGGGAGTTTTATCCACAGAAATGTTGAGTAATACATTTTTCTTGCGTATTTTCAAGGAACTTGCAAAGGCCACAACATGTTTTAGCTTGTTGACGAATCCGATCATGAGTGTTTCACAGCAGCCATAACGTGATTGGACAATAAACTGAGAAAATTTTGTTCACAGACATGCTGAGTAGCATACCTTTTGTCGTCTATCTGCAAGGTACTTGCAAAGATCACACTTTGCCCGGCTCGTTGAACAAATCAAGCCGTGGCTGCTTCACATCAGCCACGACTTGATTCGCCAATGAATTGAGGGAGTTTTATCCACAGTTATGCTGAGTAATATAATTTCCCCATTTATGTCCAAGGTACTTGCAATGGTCCCAACCTTTGATCCTCGTCCGGGACGACCCGCGTTGTGCTCTTGGACAAGGCACTTTATCCCGGTTGCCTACATGGGGGCACGATGACGCCGTATATTAAGGCGTACTGCACGTCGATGGCTCACATGTCTTCAACCGCTGTAACCCTGCTTAAGCGGAGCGTGAACAGATTTGGAATGTTGAGGAGCTCACAGTTGCTCGTCGATGCTCGGTGGTTCTCTCCAGGTACTCCGGCTTCCTCCACCCGTAAAACTGTCACGGTCACGATTAGCCAGCGTGCATAAGTATATGACCTTAAACACCAATAAATAAATAAATAAGGTCCCAAAATGTATTTTGCTTGTTGACAAATCAAGCCATGGCTGCTTCACTGCAGCCATGACTTGATTCGACGATAAACTGAGAAAGTCTTTTATCCACAGTTTTGCTGAGTAACACAGAGTAACATATTTTTCTCATGTATCCGCAAGGTACTTGCAAAGATTGTTGACAAATCAAGCCATTGCTTAACCCTTCACCCAACGTAACGGCCAAAATCGGCCAGCGTTATTCTCAAAAATCGTCAATTAATTTTCATTATTTGTTTCATTTCTTGTCTCAAAAAATAGGTTATGACCCTTTTTTGGAACGAGCTCATCGAGCGCGTTCCAACGAGGGGTCATAACCTATGTTTTTGAGACAAAAAATAAAAAAAATTAGTTATTCAATATTTTTTTTTTTTTTTTTTTTTTTTGCAAGTGTCGTCTGTTTTTCATGTTAGGTAAAGGGTTAAAGGGTTAAAATACCTTTCTTCTCAACAGCCATAACTTGAATCGACAATAAATTGAGGAAGTTGTATCCACAAATATTGATTGTTGATTCATATACTTCTCTCATGTGTTTCTAAGGCGCTTGCAAAGGTCACAACATGCTTTTAGCTTGTTTACAAATCAAGCCATGGGGAGCGCGGTGGCTCAGTAGGTAGAGGTGCAGGCTGCAAGCCGAGAGGTCCTCGGTTCGAATCCCACCTGCGGCAACCGCGTTGTGTCCTTGGGCAAGACACTTCATCTCCATTGCCCGCGTGGGGGCACGGTGGCGTTGTGTACTAAGGCGTACTGCACGTCGATGGTGCACTTGTCTTCAACCAATGCTAACCCTGCTTGTGTGGAGTTAGTATGTTGGGGAGCTGACAGTTGCTCGCCGTTGCTCGGTGGTTCTCTCCGGGTACTCCGGCTTCCTCCACCCGAAAAACTGTCACGGTCACGATTAACCATTGTGCATAAATGTGTGACCTGAGACACCAATAAATAAATAATTAAATAAATCAAGCCATGGCTGCTTTACAGCAGTCATGACTTGATTCGATAATAAATAGAAAGTTTTTGTCCACAGACACGTGGAGTACCCTACTCGCAAAGGCCACTGTTAAGGTATTGTCTCATGTATCTGCAACGTACTTGCAGAGATTGTTGGCAGTGAAATGAGGAAGTTTTATTCACAGATAATGTTAAGTGACATACTTTACTCATGTATTTCTAAGGCACCTGCAAAGATCACAACATGTTTTTAGCTCGTTGACAAATCAAGCCGTGGCTGCTTTACAGCAACTATGACTTGATTCGACAATAAACTGAGAAAGTTTTTTATCCACATATATGCTGAGTAACATACTTTTCTCATGTATCTGCAAGGTACTTGCAATTTGCAAGGATCAAACTTTGTGTAGCTGCTTCAAAACAACCGCGACTTGACTCGACAATCAATTGAGGGAGTTTTATCCAAAGATATTTTGAGTAATACACGTTTCGCATGTATTCCAAGGTACCTGCAAAGGTTATAACGTGTTTTAGCTTGTTGATAAATCAAATCGTGGCTGCTTCCCAACAGCCATGACTTGATTTGGCAATAAACTGAGAAAGGTTTATCCACAGGTATGATGAGTAACATACTTACTCATCTATCTGCAAGTTACTTGCAAAGATCACACTTTGCCCAGCCCGTTGATAAACCAAGGCCCGACTGCTTCAGCGCAGCCATTACTTGATTCGAGAATAACATGAAGTTTTATCCACAAATGCATGGATTAATGTACTTTTCTTATGTGACTTCAAGGCCAGTGTCAAAGTATTGTCTCTGCAGACACGATTGTGAAATTAGAGAAGATTAAGTTCAGACGCCTAGAGATAAACAATGCACTGATTTTTCGATCGTGTTGATTTGTATTCAACCGTGAGATCGTCAACTCCTTTTCGGTGGCGATCTTTAAACCCAATCAAATACACCAATCAATGTGCAGCTCCGTCTTTGAATGAATGAAAAGTTTCATCGTGCCGAAGGCGCACAGGGACGATGTGGGATTTAAATCCCTTGCGACCCGATTGACTTTATTTGCTTTATAACTTTATTTGCTTATGAATCCACGAGAGTCGGAAGCAAGAGCCAATAATCTTATTTGATTTGAGTGTGCGCACTGGCAGTAGGGTAGTGGGTTCAGATCCCCGAGAACCTCGAACTGGAAGATGACTTGGAATTGTGCACAATTACAAGAATTCTGCTCTGTGGTTGCTTCAAGACGTGGGTATACTTGTGATAAAACTGAAACCGCAGTTCGATAGTTGTTTTAGAAAAAAAAGAAACCCAAACAGTCGCTGGTTTGGGAGCAGCCCCAGCATATTGTCCATAACGCGGTTACAAAAAAAGAAAAAATCCGCCAATTTGTGCTTTTGAAAGCTGGGAGTCATCCATCAACCTATAAGGGAGAGTGGATGCTGAGCCTAGGCCATCTGGTCTGCCTTCAAAGGGAACAGATGATGGGGTCATGGGAGGGAAACAATAACAGTAACAACCACCACCCCCCCCCCCCCCCTACACAGAGAGAGAGAGACACACACACACACACACATTTAAAAGGGCTGTTAAGTCTTTATTCAAATGTTTATTGATTTAAAATGTACACTGGTCCCAGCAAGCTTGTTTCAATCCTTGCTTGCTGTTTGGTGGTTTCTTGTGTATGTTAACAGAAAGGTAGGTTGCTCAAATTTATCATACGCCTCGTCTGCTATTTCCATGCGTCTTCTTGATAAGAGTGTTGCAAGAAAATTTGAGAGTGTACAATCACAAAAGCTATAGGTATAGAGAGAGAGAGGAATCCGCTATTGTATGTTGTGACTTTTGTATGATTGTTGTTATGGATGGGGCGAGGGGTTGGTTTCTTCAGAGCCCAATCCCTACGCGCAGATAGCGAGGCAGCCCCCCACAGACTCTATTCTAGATTTCATAATGAGTAGCGAGGCAATCCTCACTGACTCCACTCCTCCATATCACTGTGAGAGAAAGATAGAACTCCGCTATTATATATTGTAACTGTTGTGTGAATGTTGCTGTTGCTGGGGCGAGTGGTGTGTTTCTTCGTAGCCCTCTCCCCACATGCAGAGTTGCGAGGCAATCCTCACAGACTCAATCCTAGGTAAAGTTCTCAATCCTCACTGACTCCACACGCAATTTAATTGTGTTGAATAATTTAATTTTCTGTGACTTATTTTGTTTTTCTGTTGAGGGTTCGGTGTTCATTCAGCTCTTCCATTAACTCACTCTCTTGGAGCCTGCTGATGGTTTTGTTTTGTAGGTCTTTTAGCGTATAAATAGTTTCTATTTTTACGAGCTCGTGAAGTTCCTTTATACCGGTTCCACTTGGTTTTCCATAGTTCCACGTGCAGGGCATGATTTTGAACCCTCTGCAGCTTCTGAATGTTGGTTTTGCTCAGGTCACGTGTTATTATGGCACCGTATTCTAGTACCGGACGTACAATTGATATGTAGAGCTTGAGAATCACATCTTTGTTTGCTCCCCAATTTTTACCTCTGATCATCATCTTCAGAAAATTGATACGTCTAACACTGTCCAGTCAGTTAACCCTTTACCTAACATGGAAAGCAGACGACACTTGCAAAAAAATTCTTGAAAAACTAATTTTTTTCATTTTTTGTCTCAAAAACATAGGTTATGACCCCTCGTGGAAACGAGCTCGTTCAACGAGGGGTCATAACCTATATTTTTGAGACAAAAAATGAAAAAATAATGAAAATTAATTGGCGATTTCTGAGAATAGAGCTGGCCGTTTTTGTCCGTTACCTTGGGTAAAGGGTTAATTATAGCCCCACACAATTACAAAACGATAGGTATTTTTCCGATGGACTGGAGTTATTTTCAACTCTAGCCAATTAGAAAAACTGCCTCACTATTCAAACTCTTTTTCCAGAAGTTTGGTGAGAAATAGGGGCGGAGTAAATTAACACTTCCATCATGACTGATTCATTCAGTGATTAGAATAACCGCAAACAACCCCAGTTAATGCAATACTCTGGAAGCTGGACTGAATTTATATGGTTTCCGTACACAGTTATCTCGATTCTTGTTACACGAATGTTGCCTTCTTCTGCAGTGTTCCAAACTTTGATTTATTCTTGCTTTTTTTCTCTTCTCCTTGGCTTAACTTCACTCTTCTATTTCTCTTTTTCTACCGGGGGCGCTTTTTTGTTTGTTTACACTTAGTGGGGCTACACATCTTGCGTTAAGTTGTAATGATAAACTTAGACAACACAAATGGATACGGTTAAGATTGTGTCAGGGGCTTGGTGATAGAAGGAAGCGTAAAGACGTCTTCCATTATATTAGAAACAAAACCCATTCGATATATTGTTTACAGGATGTACATTTTACTCAAACCAAAGAAAATACAATCAAGCCAGAGTGGGGGTTTTACTGCATCTTTAACTCGCATACAAGCGCCTCCCGTGAAGTGGCTATTCTTTTTAATAACAATTTCATTTATCAAATCATCTCAGTTAAACAAGACTTGCCTGGCAATTGTTTCATTTTAGAAATCCAAATAAAGACAGTTTTCGCCGTAGTCAATATATCTGGACCAAACAAAGATAGTCCTGCAGTTAAAGCTAGAAGTCCCGTCATGAAATGTGCACAAATAGTACGTCGATCTGCGCGTTAATCTATGAGTTATGACCATATTAAGGCTATCAAATTCTGTGCATATGGCCTGTGTACAAGCAATGTTTCAGCCAATGGACCTCCGGGTAACCCGGAGGTCCATTGGCAGAAACATTGCCTGTGTTTGCTGAGTAAGCAGGAGAACCTGCCGTGCTTTGGGTGCCATTCGAAATGGCAATTACGCGCAATTCCTACGCGCAATTAAGCCTAGATAAGCACACAGTTCATGACAGGACTAATAGTTTTAACTGTACTTTTTATGAGCAACTACTCATAGACCTACATAGTTTCCCTACATCTAACTATATTATTTGTGGGGACTTGAACTTGGTTTTCGACCCCAATATTGATTATTATAACTATTTGAACATTAATAACCTACGAGCTAGAAATGTCGTACTTAATATGAAAGAGCAGTTGGAACTTGTAGATTTTTGGCGCGTGAATAACCCAAATATAAAACGCTCTACACGGATGTGCAAATCTCCCAGGAAATAAGCTCGTTTGCATTTTTTCTTATAACATATTGCACTTCTAGTTTATAAATGCTACATTGAACCAGGATACAGAACAGATCACTCATCCATCTTCCCACATTTACAGTTTGATAACTTTGTACGTGGAAATACTTTTTGGACATTCAATAATTCCCTATTAATTAAAAAAAAACAATATGTTGAAACGATAAAAGCAAAAATAAAAGAAATTTGTAATCATTGTACAACAGGGAGGGGTGGGGGTATAGATGGTGAAAACAGTAATCCTGTATTTAATATTAATGATCAGCTCTTCTTTGAAACTCTTTTTATGCAATTGAGGGGTACTACTATATACTTTGCGTCTGACCTGAAAAAAGAAAGAAATAAAACAGAACTTAAGTTCATTGAACAGATAAGAGAATGGAAGAAACAGTTGAACTGGAAGACAGATTAGAAACCTTAAAAAGAGAGTTGGAAATTCGAAAACAAAAATTGGGGGGTAATGTTATTAGGTCAAGAGCGCGTTGGTTGGAAGACGGTGAGAAACCCACAAAATATTTTCTAAATTCGAAGGCGCACCGGGACGGTGTGGGTAGGCCCCTTACGACCACTTTACCAATATAATGGTACCATTCCACGTCCAGCATCCGCCCAGGGGGAGAATCAAAGGAGCCAGGAAAACCACCAGGACCTGCCACTTCGGCCTATGTGATGTAGAACGTCCAGGGGGTTCACTTTCCTCATCGCCAAGTTTTGTCTGTCTCCGGATGTTATAGATAGTGATGATTCTAGGAGTACATGTATGCCAGTGTTTTGTTGTTCTTCTGGCAGGTAGAATCTGCAGGCCACCTGTGGTTGTTGTTGTGTCCCAGATCGACCTTCAAAGTCAAGTATAGTTCTGCCTCCGGTTTGATCGGGTCAGCTCTTCCCGAAGCACACATCAGCATAGAGGGCCATGCCGGGCCTATATGTGCCAAAGGCTTGACGCTCCCTGAACCGGTGACTTTGGGCTTCCGTTGGTTTAGTCCGAGGGTAATTTTGATTCTGCCAAGCCAAGACAAACCAAATGGAGAGCCTGGTCAAAATGGAGAGTAGAAGAAACCACAGCTGTTACGCCAGCTAGGGAGTGACACCGGCATGATATTTCATAACTATTACAAAAATTGGATTGGACAGATCTCTTGTAGTATTTTGGAAGGAGGCGGGACATCCACCAAACTTTTATGGAGATTGAAATGCCATGTTTAAACACCCCCCCCCCCCCCCCGAAAAAAATGAGTTGAAATAAACGGTGCGACTACTTACCCAGAATAACTGAGAACAACCAAGAACAAAGAAAAAGAATAATAAATAAAGGCAAAAATAAATATTAATTGTGAGTTTTGAGGTACTCTATTCATGTAAAAGCTAGAAATAACTTTAAACCGACCAAGTCTGTGGTGAATGGGGTTATTCATTAATCCTCCGCCTTCGGCGTCGAACAGAGACGAAACTACTTGCCGAGAGCAAAACAAAAAAATATATAAAGATCCAAATAAAAGCTTGGCGTATAAAGCATGTATGTACTCTATATTATGTACATACATATTATCATGACTATGTGCATGTTCTGTGATTTGTATCAGATTCGAGGTGGTGTCCAGAATGGAATCTCAACAAGCCGGCTTTGCCGGCGAGTTGTCATCCCATTTTTGGACACCACCGAGAATCTGATGCAAATCACAGGACATGCACATTATCATGATAATTCATCATATATCCGACAATTCTGTCACATAAACAGATTAAATCTTAAAATTTTAAAACAGTTTTGGGACTAAATGTTGGGTCGATCACTGAAACGCACATAGCATGTATTCATGAGCCTGTTATGATAGCCCGTCGTGTTACCAGAAACGAATCGTCTATATGATACGGATACAGAATGAGTCGTCTATATGATACGGAATCGGAAAACATTGTGATACATACCGTTTTTCGTGTTTTTCAGGCCAAAATCAATATGATTGTTAGATAAAAATTAGTAACAAAACAATTTTAAACCAGTCAGGTTGATGGTGAATGGGATTATTTATTAATTCCCACATTCGGCGCCGAACCGAGAAGAGGCTACTTGCCGAGTCCACTTTCTAAATGCAGTGAGTATATTAGGTGACGCAGGTCTGTTTCCGATGACGGGTAAGATTCCAATTATGGAACAACCTAAAACAGGGACAGCTGGCACCATTAAGTGAACACCATACAGTGACCACTTTCAAAAAGAAGTGAGTATATTAGGTGACGCAGGTCTGTTTCCGATGACGGGTAAGATTCCAGTGATGCAAGCTTATGATGGAACAACCTAAGACAGGGACAGCTGGCACCATTAACTGAGCACTACACAGTGTCCACTTATGAAAAAGAAGTGAGTACCGGTATACTCTGAGGTGCCAAATAAGAGTGTCGGCACTGTTATTAATTTTGGAGGAAAATTCCAACCATCACTGTTATTTGGTAATGAGATATAGAGCAAAAACGCCATCACTGTTATTAATTTTTGATGAATATGCAAGTCATCACTGTTATTCAGCCATCACTATTATTTGGCACCTGAGAGTACGTGACAACAGAACGGACAATTTTAAACCATGTATGATTTGCAGGTCCAAAGCCCTGGTAAATGGTGATGGGAAGTGTGATTCTATATTAAATTTAAAAAAGAAAATTTTAAATCAGGCAAAGTCTATGTGATGGGAATTATTTATTGA
The DNA here is from genome assembly GCA_031216915.1 of Pictodentalium vernedei. Taxonomy (NCBI): domain Eukaryota; kingdom Metazoa; phylum Mollusca; class Scaphopoda; order Dentaliida; family Dentaliidae; genus Pictodentalium; species Pictodentalium vernedei. The sequence continues at coordinate 288,639,331 of CM062291.1, read as the reverse complement.
TCTTTTATTTACACCGAGAACAGACTACTTACCGAGAACAACAAATGTGATTTATTGCATGAAACTGCATGCAGTCAGTGTTAATTAACAGTCACAGTCTTTTCTCGATCAGTAGTCTTCTCGGTTCGCCGGCGAATACCAGATTGGTAAATAATCCCCATCACGGATTCACCACAGACACAGTTGGTCAAAAAGCTCTTGCATGAAACCACATGCAATCACTGTTAATTAACAGTCACAATCTTGTTTTCGGTGATGAGTCTTCTCGGTTCGGCGGCGAATACGAGATTGATAAATAATCCCCTTCACGGATTCTCCACAGACTTATTTGGCCTGAAGGCTCTAAATTTGACTTTTCTTATTTTTTTAATACAACATAGAGTACCTGTAAGATAACAATTAATATTTATTTTTACCTTTATCTATTATTTCGATTTGTTCTCGGTTGTTCTCGGTAGGGTAAGTAGTCTTACCCGAAATAAAAAAAATGACTTTTATTGGTGGATTAAGTGTACCTCAGTTTGTGTTTGGTCAGGGAGATTGAGGAAGATTCTCCGTGGTTTGGTGTAAATTTTTAGTAATCAGTTGAGTCCTTCAGAGCAGGGTCAAGCAGATGAAATGGTTTCGCGCGTTGAAGGCGCGCAGGGGCGCTGTGGGGCAAGCCCCTTTCGACCCTCTTTAACTGTAGAATGTAGTTTTTAGCAGCATGTCAAGGCGCGTCAAAGAAGGAAAAGGGTCGGGAACTCAGCAGATGTCCGGGATTATGGTGTTCTTGGGAGTTGTGGCTCGTCTTTTTGATGTTCGTTTGGTCTAAATACTCGGGTGAGGACCAGTGCGAGAGGGAGTCCTCTCAGCAAAGGTGCAACATCTCCCAGAGGGTGCAGTGATGGTATATTCAGGCAAGTATAATCTGCCACTTGTAGGATTGTCTTGTTGTGGTGGGCCATCATTGTCAAGTATAGTCTGCATCAGGCAATTGATGGTTGGCGGAGTTGGCTTCTTTGTTGGGTTCTGTTTTTAGGATTGCATCAGATCGTGGAGGAAAAAACAACGGCCCCTTTCGGAGACCACCCAGAGAAAGACCCGAACTTCCCTTGTTCGGGGGCAGGCCTGCATGGTAATCTATTTGGCCGGGGTAGAATGCACGCTACTGGCGCATACAAAAAGGGGCAATAGTGGGACGCAGGTCCAACACTCTCCTCCCAGGAGGTGGATGACCATTTCTAGGTTGGAGTGAAGGATGTTCAAAGTCCATAGTGGTTACTGTGATCCATAGCGTTTAGAGTTGATCCTTAGCGGTTATTGGGAGGTGGATGACAAACAGAATTAGTAGGTTGTATATAATAGAGTAAGAGTGCAAACACAGTAAGGAGCCATGTTTGGTAGAGTGGGTTGTTTTTAGGTTAAAGGGGGGCGGGAGCAGACTATGACGCTTATATGCCACACCCGAGGGTGTTTCATGCTTCTTTCCCGCGGATTGATTCCTACTTGACTTTATCTGGGACATCTTTATCGGTAGAGATCGAAATTAGGATTTAGGGAGGAGAGCAGGCAAAACGATCATGTGCCACACCCGAGAGTGTTATTCCGGCTTTTTGCCTCCCCGGTTTGATTCCTAGTTTAGTTTATCTGGGACTCTTTGATTAGATAGGTTGAGATCAAGATTAAGATTAAGGGAGGGAAGCAGGTCATACGATTATTTGTCACACCCGAGGATGTTATTCCTGCTCTTTACCATCCTGGTTTGATTCCTACTTGAGTTAATATGGGACGTTTTAGTTAGGTTGAGATCGAGTTTAAGATTAAGGGAGGGAAGCAGGCCAAACGATCATGTGCCACACCCAAGGGTGTTATTCCTGCTCTTAACCTCGCCGGTTTGATTCCTACTTGAGTATATATGGGATGTTTTATTCGATATGTTCAGATCAAGTTCAAGATTAAGAGTGGGAACCAGGCCATACGCCCATATGCCGCACCCGAGGGTGTTATTCCTGCTTTATCCCGCTCTGGTTTGGTTGGTAATTACGGGGTGATTATTTTATGGCATTTTTAGCTTTTTGTCGACTGGCACAAACGTCCTGTAGTTCGGATATTAGGTCACTTTCGGTGAGTCGGTCTCGATTTTTCGCGGCTAGGGGGGGGGGGGGGGGGGGGAAGGCAAGGCGGCCTTCTACTGTTGGAATACTGGCTCTGTCGTGAAGTAATTTGATGGGGTGTTCCAGAGGGAACGGAGGGCGACCCTGAACGCGTAGTTCTGAACTTTCTGGAGTTTACCCATATTGGTTTTATTTTAGTCGGTGAGGACAAGTGTCCCATACTCGAGGACTGGGCGCAAAAAAGCTTTGTATAATTTAAGTAGGATTGTCTGATTGGCTCCCCAGGACGTACCTCTTCGCATTTTTATGAGGTTAATGCGTCTGGAAGCTTTAGTGGCGATATCGTTTGTGTGTTTGTTGAAGGACAGGTTTTGGTCAATGGTTATGCCAAGGAATTTCGCTTCGGTTCATTCTGGGAGGACTTTGTCTAGAAGTTTTAAGTTAAAATCGCGATCTTTTTTCTTACGGGTGAACGTGATTCTTTGGGTTTTATTGGCGTTCAGCTCGATTCTTCATTTGGCACACCATAGCGCCAGGTCGTCGAGGGCGCGTTGAAGAGGTTTTTCAATTAGATTGGCGATGTTATTAGAGTCCCATAGTCCCTTATCTTCCGCAAATTGTGAGATTTGAACGCGATTATCGAAGATTTTGAGGTCATTGACGTAGATGATATTTTGGTGGGGCTGATAACGGATCCTTGGGGGTGCCTGCCTCGAGAGGGGCACTCTCGGACATTTCGTTGTTGACTCTGATTTTTATTTCGTGGTCGTTAAGGAAGGAGGAGAGTAATCTAAGCAGTTTTATGGGGAGATTCATTCTGGATAATTTTAGGCGCATTCCGTTGTGCCAAACGTAATCGAACGCCTTTTCTACGTCTAGTATCCCCGCGGGAACCCCGGGATGTGAAGCAGTGCCTGTTCACTGCGGTAAACAGGCTCTGTTTTACTGGTAAAATAAGACCCAGTTACCAATGCTTGGGAAGTGCAAGCCCTCTCTCAAAATGGGCAACATGGCTTATTAACGCTCACCCCTGGTCTGGAGTTGATGCTCATGTTGTGGTCATGATTAGCCATTGTGCAAAAATATGTGACCTTAAACACCAATACATCATTATGTCTAGTAGGATTGCCGCGCCTGTTTGCTGGTTATTGATCGCTGTTTTCATTTGTTCAACGAGGCGGTAGACGTGCTCAATACCTTCTTTACGGTGCCTATAGGCTCTTTGCCATCTATTGCAGAAGTCAGATTCTTCAAGGTGTCCCTCAGTCGATTTGTAAGGATTCTTCGGCATACCTTGCCGATGCAACTGGGGAGACTGATTGGGCGATAGTTGGCCGGTTTGGGTGTGATGACCCCAATGGCTGATTTCCAACATGTTGGAAAGTAGCCGTGGGTGAGGCATGCATTGAATAGGCTCTTTAGTCTAGTAGTTAGGGAGCTTGGGCTTTGTTTCAGAAGTTTAAAGCTAACCTCGTCCTCGCCGTACTTCTTTATGATATTGATGATTTCGTCATTAGTGATGGGAATGACGAGGTCATCGTCGTCCCCGACTTCTGGGCCGATGTGAAATTTAGGATCACGATAGATATCGGGGTGTTCATTGATGAAGATGTCAATAGCTTTTACGATGACGTCGTCGTTAACGGGGCCTTCATATGGGCAATGAGTGTTCCTGAGGAGGTCGGCGAAAGTGTCGCCTTGTCTTTGTCGGTACGCGCGAAGGAGCCATCTTCCTTTTTAAGGGGTTTGGCTGCTGCCTTATTGTCTCGGGTTTTTTACCACTTAGAATTTGGAAAGAGTTCCAGAAGTTTTTGGCTTCCCAAATCTCGTTGAGGTGGTTGGCAGTGGCTTTTTCACAGTTGGCTTGTTTTTCGGTTTGGAGGGCTTTCTTAACCTCGCCAAGAGGGAGGTTGTAAATTTTTTGGAGGTCTGCTTTTTTGAGGGGGTCACTTTCTGCTTTAAGAGCTCGAAGGGCTTTTCGTTTGGTTTTAATTTATGAAAGTGTGTCACCCGAGATAGTGCTTCTCCAAGAAACGCGTATTTTATATGATACGGAATCAGAATGAGTCGTCTGTACAGAATTAGTAACAAAACAATTTTAAACCAGCCAGGTCGATGGTGAATGGAATTATTAATTCCCACATTCTTCGGCGCCGTACCGAGAAGAGGCTACTTGCTGAGTCCATTTTCTAAAAGCAGTGAGTATATCAGGTGACGCAGGTCTGTTTCCGATGACGGGTAAGATTCCAATTATGGAACAACCTAAAACAGGGACAGCTGGCACCATCAAATGAACAGCATACAATGTCCACTTCCAAAAAGAAGCGAGTATATTAGGTGACGCAGGTCTGTTTCCGATGACGGGTAAGATTCCACTTATGGAACAACCAAAAACAGGGGCAGCTGGCACCATCAAGTGAACAGCACACAGTGTCCACTTTCAAAAAGAAGCGAGTATTTTAGGTGACGCAGGTCTGTTTCCGATGACGGGTAAGATTCCAATAATGCTCACGCTGGAACAACCTAAGACAGGGACAACTGGCACCATTAACTGAGCACTACACAGTGTCCACTTACAAAAAAAATTAGTGAGTACCGGATACACGTGACAAAAGAACAGACAATTTTAAACGATATATGACTTGCGGTCCAAAGCCCTGGTAAATGGTGATGGGAATTGTGTGTAGCAGTATAGGCGACAAAAGAGCAGACAATTTTAAACCAGCCAAGGCTATGACTTGCAGGTCCAAAGCCCTGGTAAATAGTGATGGGAAGTGTGTTTCTATATTAAATAAAAATTTAGATCAGGCAAAGTCTATGTGATGGGAATTATTTATTAATCTTTTATTTACACCGAGAACAGACTACTTACCGAGAACAACAAATGTGATTTATTGCATGAAACTGCATGCAGTCAGTGTTAATTAACAGTCACAGTCTTTTCTCGATCAGTAGTCTTCTCGGTTCGCCGGCGAATACCAGATTGGTAAATAATCCCCATCACGGATTCACCACAGACACAGTTGGTCAAAAAGCTCTAAATTTCACTTTTTTATACAACATAGAGTACCTATAAGCTAACAATTAATATTTATTTTTATCATTATCTATTATTTTGATTTGTTCTCAATAAATTCAATTAAATAGGGAGTAATCGCTTGACTGGACTGGTTACGTGAAATAATTCATGAGAGGTGAGGGACGTTGTACAAACACGAGTGCGCGAATGTTTATTACTTTTCATTATTAATGATAATTATATTCTTTAACCCTTTACCTAACGCAACGGCCAAAACCGACCAAGCTGTTCTCAAAAATCGCCAATTAATTTTCAGTATTTTTTCATTTTTTGTCTCAAAAACATAGGTTATGACCCCTCATTGGAACGAGCTCGTCTGGCTCGTTCTATTGAGGGGCCATAACCTATGTTTTTGAGACAAAAAATGAAAAAATTAGTTATTCAAGAATTTTTTTTTTTTTTTTTTGCCAGTGTCGTCTGCTTTCATTTTAGGTAAAGGGTTAAAAAAACAAAAACAATGAAGTCCCCATTACACCCACAGCAAAGCGTCTTCGTTTGCTCGCACGGATACATAACCCAATTGTTGATTGTATAATTCACTTGTGAAGTTATCGTTTATAATGATAAATCAAACCCGGAAATCACAGTAAATCACACTTTGGAAAGTAATAAAGATTCAAAATAGCTTTAGAACGATATAAATTCATTCGGAAATTAGGTCCGTAAATGGGGTATGAGGTTTCAACCAACTAAATGCAACATAATGCATCTAACAAGGAAAAGGAAAAATTCAAACAAATACACTTACCCTTTAGAAGGTACGGATCTGACACCTCTTTGTGCCATAAAGTTTTTAGTTGTTACAATAACTGATGACCTTCGTTGGGATAAACATATAAATGAAATATGCGCTAAGGCAAATCGTACATTAGGCCTTATTAAAAGGAACCTTGCCTAATGTACTGTGGATGTCAAGGAAACGCCATATAAGGGTTTAGTTCGACCAATCCTGGAGTATGCTAGCCAAGTATGGGGGCCGTATAATATTAATCTGCAGAAGGAAATTGAAAAGGTCCAACGTAGCGCCGCTAGATTTGTCCTATGCGATTGTAATTATGAAATAGGCTGCATGACTACTAGATCAAATAAGTTAAAATGGAAACCACTTTTACAAAGAAGGAAAGAGAATAAAGTAATTTTGCTGCACAAGAGTATTCAAGGTCGCTTTGCAATTCCAACTTCAGATTTACAGTGTACGGAACGTAAATTCGTAATACTAGAAGTTCCAACACGGATAAATATATTCAACTTTTTGGTAGAACAAATGTTTATAAATATAGTTTTTCCCTTCCACTGTACGAGAGTGGAACTTTTTGGACAATCGGATTATTGTGAACTCAAAATTTTCCCAACACCCAGTAGAATAGAAACATGTACAAAAGATATAAGGAGTCGAGATATTTAGGCAAAAGAGCCCTTCCAACTGGCACAGCGGTTGCACAAATGTCACACGACGTAGCAACTATAGAGATGATGGTTGTTCTCGGTACGGTAAGTAGTCTTACCCGAAATAAATAGTCACTTTTGTTGGTGGATTGAATGTACCTCAGATTGTGTTTGGTCGGGAAGATTGAGGTAGATTCTCCGTGGTTTGGTGTAAATTTTTAGTAATCAGTTGAGTCCTTCAGAGCAGGGCAAGCAGCCCCCCCCCACCCCACCCCACCCACCTTTTTTACTCTTCTGCGAGTTAGCTGACCAATGAAAAGCGTATAATCGTAAACGTCACACTCTTCTGTGAAGGAACGAAGAAAGAAAAAAATGGACACTAGGCGCAAAAAGCTTTTTTCCGACCCTTGGGCACCCACCCACCCTTTTTTGAAGGAAAAAAAAATTATATTTTGAAATTTGGTATTTGGTCCCCACCCCCCAAAATTAGAGTAAATCGCACTTAAACTGCTTTGATTGGCAGTTTCAACAAGTATTTTTGCTGGAACATGATTTGTATTGTTCCAGTAACCATTCCCTACATTTAATCTACCCACAACCATCTAATGGAGATAAAACAGAATTCTCCAAACAAAGCTTTTCTGGCAATGTATCACAAATTGAAGGAAATTGATTTGAAGGCTACCCGCTACGCCTAAGGCTTGAATGATCAATAACAACCATACATTTTGCTCATACATATATATATATATATGACTGAAATTCATAATTACATAATGAGAGTCTGTGAAAGTAGTCATTTGCAGTGGGAAATGGCATTATGCCACTATGATTTCTACTGTTCAAGGTGAGAAGAGTCCTTTTATTGTCTGATCTGGTTAGATCACGTTTATGTTAGATTACATAAATAATAATTCGTTTAAATTGCTTTAACTTTTTTACAAAATCCCGAACCACTGATGGTGGGATGTCTGTCCACATTCCCATGCTGCTAGCCCCTATCCTGTACTACTAATCACCCCCCCCCACCCCCTAATAACCTAGCGGAGGTGCAGTGGTGGCAAAAAGCCTACACAAGCTTCCTGATCAATTTGCATCACTTATTTGAAAGATAAGAGCTCAAAAAAATTCCAAGGCATGGAAAAAATATGTTTTCAGAGCCGCTGACCTACCCACCCACCCCTGCCTTGTGTCTGGAAAACAATTGATGCCCCCACCCCTGTCATCCAATTTCATGATCTGTTTCGCAGTTACACAATGAGGTAAAATGAGGTAAAATGGGCGCATGTAGACGTGTCAATATATAGACATTCCTGTAACATTATTTGCAAATCCAAACTATATTTAGCCAAAGAATCCCACTTTTGGAGTTTTGGTTGCTCCAGTCCGTTTCTTCCACTTCAACTGTCTTCAAACCTGAAAACTGACCTTTGGGTTGGAAGATGGTTGAAGTAGAAAAAACGGACAAGACAGTGACCACACAGCAGCATATTCATCTAAACGAGAGACTATAGCAAGCCATTTAGACTATAGTTACATTTACCGATATACGATTGTAACCTTTTTCACACTGGGTCGAACCATGATAACATTGTGAATTTGCGCCCCTCCACTTTTATCGAGCTTCTGCCGCCGCTGCTAAAATATATGGATTAAACAGAAAGTATTAATACAACTAAATTACTAGTAGAATTGAGATTAATTGGTAGAGAGCTATGTTATTTTAAGCTATCACTGCTAGCTACTGGTACAATTTTGTTCCTAAATGTCAAACAGCTCTGATCAACCTTTCCCCCCAAAACGTGAATTAATCTCCCAACTGACACACAAAACACAGAAATAGTTCACTGACAAAATTAATCAGCCAGTACTTCTGCATTGATGAACGTTTTGTTTAGAACAAAATTTGTGAATAGAGTCCACCAGACCACCCCAACCTCTCTCCAAACTTTACCGGCCTCTGCCAACCAAACCAGGGGTGTAGATCTTTTAATTTTCAATGTGGGGGTGGTTTTCAATGTGGAGGTGGGGCCTTTTTGTACAAGTTAGCCCAGTAGCTGGCACATTACTAAGAAAGCATATGGCATTGTTGTAACACTGCTAGTTTCATTTCTTACCGAGGTTAAATTATTGTCCTAAATTAAAATATCAAAACTTATCAATTAATCAATGCGTTGGTTGTCATGGATACTACACGAGTATTTTGCAATATAGAATATTTAGTTGCTGTACCAAATGAGAAAATGTTTATTATATTACAGTGAGGTCGCCCCAGTTGTCAAGCTGTTGATAAGGAGGCACACCGGTTGCTATGTGGATCACATGCTATGTTTTTCACTTTCTTATACCCCCGCAATGAGTTGTGTGTATGGGGGGGGGGGGGGTATACTGGAATCACTTTTTCCGTCCGTTGTCATCAAAATTTGGTACGAATGCCACCACTATCTTTGCCAGAGTTATGACCCTTGTTCACATGTTTTAGAATGCAAGAATTTTGTCCACAGATTTTCTCAGATGTTTATGGGCCAATTCCTTTGAAACTTGGTATGGGTATTTACAACCATGGGAACCTGTGCACCAGCGATTATTGTTTTGATCGGGGTTTTTTTTTTTTTTTGCTCGAGCTGTGCCCTTTTTCGTCTTAGAAAAATTAATTTTGTCCGGAGATTTTCTCAGAAGTTCATGGGTCGCTTTCTTTGAAGCTTGGTATGGATATTCACAACCATGAGAACCTGTGCACCAGCGATTATAGGTATGATCAGAATTTTTTTGCCAGAGTTATGACCCTTTTCGTCTTAGAATGCCTGAATTTTGTCCAAAGATTTTCTCAGATGTTTATATCAATTCCTTTGAAACTTGGTATGGATGTTCACTACCATGGGAACCTGTGCATCAGCGATTATAGTTTTGATCGTGCTTTTTTGCCAGAGTTATGCCCCTTTTTGTCTTGGAATAATTAATTTTGTCGGGAGATTTTCTTGGTCACTTATGGGTCAATTCCTTTGAAACTTGGTATGGATATTCACTGTCATATGAACCTGTGCACCAGCGATTATAATTTTGATCAGACTTTTTTACCAGAGTTATTCCCCTTTTCGTCTCAGAATGCCTGAATTTTGTCCGGAGATTTTCTCAGATGTTTATGGGTCAATTCCTTTGAAACTTGGTATGGATGTTCACTACCATGGGAACCTGTGCACCAGCGATGAAACTTTTGATCGGAATTTGTTTGCTCGAGTTATGTCCCTTTCATCTTAGAATTCCTGAATTTTATCCGGAGATTTTCTCGGATGTTTATTGTTCAATTCTGTTGAAACTTGGTATGGATGTTCACTACCATGGGGACCTGTGCACAAGTGATTATAGGTATGATCAGAATTTCTTTGCGAGAGTTGTAACCCTTTTCGTCTTAGAATGCCTGAATTTTGTCCGGAGATTTTCTCGGATGTTTATTTTTCGATTCAGTTGAAACTTGGTATGGATGTTGACTACCATGGAAGCTGTGCACCAGCGATTATAGTTTTGATCGTACTTTTTTGCCAGAGTTATGCCCATTTTTGTTTTAGAATAATTAAATTTGTCCAGAGATTTTCTCGGCTGCTTTTGGGTCAATTCCTTTGAAACTTGGTATGGATATTCACTATCATAGGAACCTGTGCACCAGCGATTATAATTTTGAGCAGTCTTTTTTGCCAGAGTTATGCCCCTTTTCATCTTAGAATGCCTGAATGTTGTCCGGAGATTTCCTCAGATGTTTATGGGTCAATCCCTTTGAAACTTAGTATGCATGTTCACTACCATGGGAACCTGTGCACCTGCGATTTTAGTTTTGATCAGACTTTTTTTACCAGAGTTGTGCCCCTCTTTGTCTTAGACTAATCATAGCAGTGGGGGCACTGGGGGTATCGACAGGCCCATCTGAGACAGTCATACCTCTAGTTTAATTAGTTTCTGCCTAAGGTGTGGACTTGCATATGAAAGTCTCTCGAATGGATCCAGTTGTTAGCACGCTGCCAAGGAAGCCCCTTGGTTCAGTGGTTACTGTGGACATCACTTGACGTTGTTTCAGTATTAGTTTCATTTCTGGCTTATTAATGTATTGGTGTTTTTGCCACATCAACATCTAAGGCTATATTGTGGTGATATTATGGCTGATTATACAGTGGAACCCTGTGAATTGAATAGCCACTTTGCCAATGAAAATTATTCAATTAACAGGAGTATTCAATAAACAGGGATGGTGTCACTTTCCTATATTCTGGAGATAAACTTCGCATTTATTCTATTACATCTTGTTTGACAGAACACATGAGTGAAAGGCTTACTTTTATCAAGGGAGTTTACTTTATAACCTATATTCAATTAACCGGTCAAATTTTTGCCAGAGGTATGGTGAATGGTTTTGTGTTGGGAAATTATATTCATTTAACAGGGTTATTCAGTAGAGCTGGAACAGTTAACTGATTAAACGATTAATCAATGATCAACATCTTGATTGATCCAAAAAGTAATTGTTCGATTAACCGTTACTTTTGAACTACTGTATTATATGGGTCAACAAAGGAACAAACTTGCTCCAAAACAGGCAAACATTGACTCACATCAGTTATATGAGACAGAGTAAAACATGCAAGTTACTTGCTGACATACTTGTTTACTTGCATGATCATCATACTGTATCAGTAGCTGGGGTCATAAGCTATGTTTTTGAGACAAAATCTAAAAACATAATAAATTTGAATGGAGATTTTTGTATATAGGCCTAGTCGGTTTTATGTTGGGTAAAGGGTTCATGCTGTAAATCATCAACGGTATGGAAGTTATTCAGATATCTATTTGGACAAGTGATTAATCAGTTAAACAAGGTTAATCCACATCATTAATCGATCAAGAAAAACGCCTTAACCATTTCAGCTCTATCATTCAGTTAAAAGATATCCAATTAATTGGGCGCCACTGTACAAGCAAATGTTGTAGAATACTACTTGACAACACATGTTTATATACACATTATGGAATAGTTTCTGTGAACACTGTTCGATCTGATTTTGGGAGCTTGTGTAGAATTGGGTTTCTTTTTCAAAGAAAAATGTTCAAATGAACCCATAATTTGAGCATTCGATCATATGTTTGGGCAGAACGTTTACAATAGGTAATTTTGTAATCCGGTTGTTGAGCAATGAAGTGTTATGGCAGGATACCCAGACATTGTACATTTGAAACATGTATACTGATTTCAGAAACAATTATTTTTTACAGAAAAAATTGCCCTTTATTGACTTAAAAATGTAGTAAGAAAGTTTCCAATGTTTTTAATACTTCATGTATTTTGATTCCCCCCCCCCCCCCCCCCCCCACATCCCCAGCTCATCTTGGGACACTTGGTCAGCAACCTTTTACTGTACATGAATATGACTTTTACCACTAAACCATGTACCATACCTTCAGTACAAATTCATACCTTAAAATTAGGTGAGAGTGACAATTATGATTCTTATTTTGATTCATGCAAAGAGCCTTTGATTCTGACACAATATTTGATTCCTGCAAACTTTACAAAGTTTCGAGGCCTGCTGTTTATCCTGTTAATGGCATCAGGTTATAGAATAAATACCTGTTAATTGAATAAAAGTTGTGACTTTTCAAAGAATTTCTGGCAACCACTGATTCCCCTATTTTATAGACCTGTAACAAATTAATAGAGAGAAGTGCGAGAACCAGAGATCGAACTGTCCACCTCTAGCACAAAACACGACCAATTTACTACACGACTAAGAGATCCAGACCAACCATATTAGTTGATAAATGGCCCTTATGCCTCAGTTGCTGTACTACTCAATGTTTTTTCTTTGCGATTCACCCACAAAGAATCTCAACCCAGATTCCACTTGGCAGCAGTCAAAACCACCACAGTGCTTCACCACAGACTCCACAATGCCTCCAACTGCTAAGGGCTGGTCAACAGCACCAATATAACAAAACGAGAGAGGAGTGTGGGATCCCAGGTTTGATCTGTCGATCTCAAGCACACAATTCAACCAGTCTACCATGTCAAAGATTAGGAGATCCAGACCAACCAAGGCTGGTTGGAAAATTATCCTTATACCCTGACAACTACAAACTCAATCAGCCTCAGAACATGTACATGTACGTGTAGGTTTTCAATCAATTATATCTTGTGCGACAAAGCTCCTCAAGCTTTGTCAAACAAGATATAACAGACTAAATAAATGCTTAGTTTATCACTAGAATACAGGTAAATGACCATCTTCCTCTGAAATGAGTATTTTTCTTAGTTTATTCTCAACAAGACGAATCCCAACAAGACGAATGTCGGAAATGGTCATTCGAATCCCAAGACGAAATTAATTAAAATGACTACATAACCCATTTATTTTGATGCGTTAGTCTGGAGAATGGTAATTCAGACTAATGTGTTGGGTTAGAGTCAGTTAAGTAATTCCGACTAATGTATAGGCCTGGAGACATTTAGTTAATTCGGAGTAATGTATGGGATCGGTGAGATTTAGATAATTCAGACTAACGTATGGGTTTGGAGACGGTTAGATAATTCAGACTAACATATGGGCCTGGAGACAGGTAATTTAGACAAAATATTGGGCTGGAGTCAGTTAGGTAATTCAGACTAACACATTGGCTTAGAGACGCTTAGGTAATTCAGACTAACGTATTGGTATGGAGGCAATTAGGTAATTCAGACCAATGCAAAGAGTCTTGTGACAGTTAGGTATTTCAGACTAACGTATAATATTGGTCTGGAGTCAGTTAGATAATTCAGACTAACATAGTGATCTGGAGACAGTTAGGTATTTAAGACTAAAATATGGATCTAGCGACAATTATGTAATTGCTACTAACTTATGGGTCTTGAAACAGGTAATTCAGACTAATGTATTGGTCTGGAGACAGGTAATTAAGACTAACGCATGGGTCAGGAGACAGGTAAGTAATTCAGATTAACATATTGTGCTAGGAACATTTAGGTAATTCAGACTAACTTATGGGTCTGGAGACAGTTAGCTAATTCAGAATAACATATTGGTCTGGAGACAGTTAGGTAATACAGACTAACTTATGGGTCTGGAGACAGTTCAGTAATTCAGAATAACGTATTGGTCTGGAAACAGTTAGGTAATTCAGACTAACTTATGGGTCTGGAGACAGTTAGATAATTCAGACAAACGTATTGATCTGAAGACAGCTAGGTAATTCAGAATAACGTATTGGTCTGCAGACAGTATTCAGACTAACACATTGGTCTGGAGCCAGTTAGATAATTCAGACTGACATATGGGTCTGGAAACAGTTAGATAATTCAGACTAACGTATTGGTTTGGAGACAGTTAGATAATTCAGACTAACATATGGGTCTGGATACAGATAATTTAGACTAAGGTATTTGTCTGAAGACTGTTAGATAATTGAGAATAACGTATTGGTCTGGAGACAGGTATTTCAGACTAATACATTGATCTGGAGTCATTTAGTTAATTCAGACAAACATTATGATCTCATTGGTCTTCGGGAAGTCATGTAATTTAGAGTAACCTATTGTTCTGGAGACAGTTAGGTAATTCAGACTAACTTATGGGTCTGGAGACAGTTTGGTGATTCAGACAAGCATTTTGGTCTGGAGACAGTTACGTAAATCAAATTGATGTATTGGTCTGCAGAAAGTTAGATAATTCAGACTAACGTATGGGTCTGGAGACAGTTTTTTAATTCAGACTAATGTACTGGCCTGGAGACAGGTAATTCAGACTAACTTGAGACAGTTACATAAGTCAGACTAACATATTGGTCTGGAGGCAGGTAATTCAGACAAATGTATTGGTCTGGAGACAGGTAATTTAGACTAACTTATTAGTCTGAGAACAGATTGGTAATTAAGACTAGCATATTGGTCTGGACACAGATAATTCAGACTAACTTATTGGCCTGGAGACAGTTTAGTAATTCAGACTAACGTATTGGTCTGGACACAAATAATTCAGACTAACATATTGGTCTGGAGTACTAATTAAGACTAACATATAGGGTTGGGTGACAGTTATGTAATTGTGATTAACTTATGGGTCTGGAGGCAGGTAATTCAGACTAACGTATTGGTCTGCAGACAGTTAGGTAATTCAGACTAATGTCTTGAGACAGGTAGGTAATTGAGATTAACATATTGCTCTGGGGACAATTAGGTAATTCAAACAGTTATGTAATTGTGCTTAACTTATGGGTCTGGAGACAGTTTGGTAATTCAGAATAACATATTGGTCTGTAGACAGTTATTATTCAGACTAACATATTGGTCTATAGACAGTTAGATGATTCAGACTAACGTATTGGTTTGGAGACAGATAATTCAGACTAAGGTATTTGTCTGAAGACAGTTAGATAATTGAGAATAATGTATTGGTCTGGAGACAGTTAGGTATTTCAGACTAATGTATTGGTCTGGAGTCATTTAGGTAATTCAGACAAACATTTAGGTCTGGAGGCAGTTAGGTAATTCCGACAAATGTATGTACCCTTCTTGAGTGGAGCTGGAAACGAGTTAGAATGTTGAGTTAGAATGTCTCCAAACCAATACATTAGTCTGAATTATCATATGTGTCTCGAGACAGTTAGATAATTCAGACTAATGTATTGGTTTGGAGACAGTTAGATAATTCAGACTAACATAATGATCTGGAGACAAGTTTTTTAATCCAAACTAATGTATAAGTCAGGAATCGGGTAATTCAGACTAACTTATTGGTCTTGAGACATTTAGGTAATTCAGACTAACATATTGGTCTGGAGACAGGTTATTCAGACAAACGTATTTGTTTGGAGTCAGGTAATTCAGAGTAACTTACTGGTCTGAGGACAGTTTGGTAATTCATACTAGCGTATTGGTCTCGACACAGGCAATTCAGAGTAACGCATTGGTCTGCAGGCAGGTAATTCTGAATGGTCTGAAGACAGGTAATTCAGGCTAACATATTGGTCTGCAGACGGTTAGGTATTTCAGACTAACGTTTGTGTCTGGTGACAGTTTGGTAATGAAGACTAATGTATGGGTCTGGTGACAGTTATGTAACTACAACTAACTTATGGGTCTGGAGAAAGTTAGTTATTTCAGACTAATATATTGGTCTGGAGTCAAGTATTTCAGACTAACATATGGGCCGGGTGTTCGTTAGATAATTCAGACTAACATGGTGGTCTGGGTAATTCGGACTAACACAGTGTTCTGGTGATAGTTAGGTATTTCAGACAAATGTATTGGTCTGGTGTCAGTTAGGTAATTCAGACGAACATTTTGGTCTGGAGACAGGTAATTCAGAATATTGTATTGGTCTGGAGTGGTGGCGACGTGGTAGACTGTTGGAATTCTATGCTGGAGGTCCCGAGTGTCCTTGGGCAAGGAACTTTATCCCGTTTGCTTACATGGGGGCACAATGAAGCCGTGTATTAAGGCATACTGCACATCGATGGTGCACATGTCTTCAACCGCTGTAACCCTTCTTGAGTGGAGCTGGAAACGAGTTAGAATGTTGAGTAGCTGACAGTTGCTCATCGATGGTTCTCTCCGGGCTCTCCGGCTTCCTCCACCTGTAAAACTGTAAAAAAGTATGTGACCTTAACACCACCCCCCAAATATGTATTCGTCTGGAGACAGTTAGATAATTCAGACTAACATATGGGTCTGGAGACAGTTAGATAATTCAGACAAATGTATTGCTCTGGAGACAGTTAGGTAATTCAGACTAACATGTGGGTCTGACACAATTTTCTAATTCAGACTAATGTATTGGTTTGGAGGCAGGTCATTCAGACTAACATATTGATCTGGAGATCGTTAGGGAATTCAGACTAATGTAATGGTCTGGAGATAGTTTCTTAATTCAGACTAATGTGTTGGTCTGGGCACTGGTAACTCAGGCTAACTTAATGGCCTGCAGATAGGTAATTCAGACTAATTTATTGGGCTGAGGACAGTTTGGTAATTCAGACTAGTGTATTGGTCTGAAGATATATAATTCAGACTAACTTATTGGTCTGGAGGCAGTCTGGTAATTCGTATTGGTCTGGACACAGGTAATTCTGACTAATGTATTGGTCTGTAGACAGTTTAGTATTTAGACTAACATAATGGTCAGGTGACAGGAAATTCATTATTACACATCGGTCTAGAGACAGATAATGCAGACTAACATATTGAGCTGGAGTCAGTTAGTTAATTCAGACAAACATATTGATCTGGAGACAGTGAGGTATTTCAAACTAATGTATTGGTCTGGAGTCAAGTTTTTCAGACTAACATAAGTGTCCAGTGTCAGTTAGGTAATTCAGCCTAGCAGTGGTCTGGATACTGTTAGTTATTTCAGACTAACATA
The DNA here is from genome assembly GCA_031216915.1 of Pictodentalium vernedei. Classification (NCBI taxonomy): domain Eukaryota; kingdom Metazoa; phylum Mollusca; class Scaphopoda; order Dentaliida; family Dentaliidae; genus Pictodentalium; species Pictodentalium vernedei. Next base: position 288,622,373 of record CM062291.1, on the reverse strand, counting down.
TTGGTCTGGAATCAGTAAGGTATTTCAGACTAAAGTTTGGGTCCGGTGACTGTTAGGTAATTATGACTAGTGTATGGGTCTGATGAAAATTATGTAATTGTGACTAACTTTTGGATCTGGAGACAGTTAAGTAATTCAGACTAATGTATTAGTCTGGATACAGTCAGGTAATTCAGACTAACATATGAGTCTGGTGATAAGTAGGTAATTGAGATTAACATACTTCTCTGGGGACAATTAGGTAATTCAGGCTAATGTATTGGTCTGGGGACAGATCATTCACACCTCTGTATTTGCCAGGAGACAGCTAATTCAGACTAACATACTTGTCAGGAGGCAGTTTGGTAATTCAGACTAGCATATGGGCGTGGTGATAGTTTCTTAACGTATTGGTCTGGATGCAGGTAAGTCAGAATAACATATTGGGCTGGAGTCAGATAGTTAATTCAGACTAACATATTGGTCCAGAGACAGTTAGGTATTCATACTAACATATTGGTCTTGTGACAGTTAGGTAATGAAGACTAACATATGGGTCTGGTGACCGTTATATAATTGCAACTAACTTATGAGTCTGGAGACAGTTAGGAAATCCACCCTAACATATTGGTCTGGAGACAGTCAGGCATTTCAGGCAAATGTATTGGTCTGGAGTCAACTATTTCAGACTAACGTAAGGGTCACATGTCAGTTAGGTAATAACATTACAGAATAATAACATAATAACAGACTAACATAGTGGTCTGAAGTCAGTTAGGCATTTCAGACTAACGTTTGGGTCTGGTGGCAGGTAGGTAAGTGAGACTGACATATTGGTCGGGTGACTGTTATATGATTGCCACTAACTTATGGGTCTGGAAACATTCAGGTAATTCAGACTAACATACTGGTCTGGAGACAGGTACTTCAGACTAGTGTATGGGTCTGGAGAGAGGTAGGTAATTGAGATTAACATATTGCTCTTTGGACAATTAGGTGAATCAGACAAATGTATTCGTCTGGAGACAAGTTTTTCAGAGTAGTGTATTGGTCTGGAGACCGCTAATTCAGATTAACATATTGATCAGACTTATTGGTCTGGATAGAGTTTGGTAATTCAGGCTAATGTATAGGTCTGGCCACAGGTAATTCAGAATAACGTATTGGTCTGTGGACAGTTAGTAATCAGACTAACATACTGGTCTCCTGACAGTTAGGAAATTCAGACTAACACATTGGTCTGGAGACAGTTAGATAATTCAGACTAACATATGGATCTGGTGACAGTTAGATAATTCAGACTGACGTATTGGTTTCGAGGCAATCGGTTAATTCAGACTAACATGTAGGCCTGGAGACAGATAATTCAGACTAAGGTATTTGTCTGAAGACAGTTAGATAGTCCAGACTATGTTATTGGTCAGGAAACACTCAGGTAGCGTGTTGGTCTGGAGACAGTTAGGTAATTCAGATGAACATATTGGGCTGGACACAATTTTTAAATTCAGATTAATGTATTGGTGTGGAGACAGGTAATTCAGACTAACTTATCACTCTGGAGACAATTTGCTAATTCAAACTAATGTATTGTCTGGACACAGGTAATTCAGACTAACGTATTGGTCTGGACACGGGTAATTCAGAATAATGTATTGGTCTGTAGACAGTTAGGTATTCAGACTAACATATTGGTCTGCTGACATTTAGGAAATTCATGCTAACACAATGGTATCGAGACAGATAATACAGAATAACATATTGTGCTGGAATCAGTTAGTTAATTCAGACTAACATATTGATCTGGAGACATTTAGGTATTTCAAACTACCGTACTGGTCTGAAGTCAGTTAGGTATTTCAGACTGACGTTTGTGTCTGGTGACAGTTTGGTAATGAAGACTAACATATGGGTCTGGTGACAGTTATGTAATTGCAACTAACTTATGGGTCTGGAGACAGTTAGGTATTTCGGACTAATGTATTGGTCTGGAGTCAAGTATTTCAGACTAATGTATGGGTCAGGTATTAGTTAGGTAATTCAGACCAACATAGTGGTCTAGGTAATTCGACTAACATAGTGTTCTGGTGACAGGTATTTCAGACTAACGTATTGGTCTGGTGTCAGTTAGGTAATTCAGACAAACATTTTGGTCTGGAGACAGTTAGGTAATTTAGAATATAGTATTGATCTGGAGTGGTGGCTCCATGGTAGACTGTTGGACTTCTATGCTAGAGGTCCCAAGTTCGATCCCCATCTGGGTGGACCAGCGTTGTGTCCTTGGGCAAGGCACTTTATCCTGGTTGCTTACATGGGGGGCACAATGATTCCGTGTATTAAGTCATACTGCACATCAATGGTGCACATGTCCTCAACCACTGTAATCCTGCTTGAGCTGAGCTTGAAACAAGTTAGAATGTTGAGTAGCTGACAGTTGTTCGTCGACGGTCGGTGGTTCTCTCCGGGCACTCCGGCTTCCTCCACCTGCAAAACTGCCACTGTGCATAATTATGTGACCTTAAACCCCCAAACATAAATAAGTTGGTCTGGAGACAGTTAGATAATTCAGTCCAACATATGTGTCTGCAGACCGTTAGATAATTCAGACTAATGTTTTGGTCTGGAGACAGTTAGATAATTGCCACTGACATATGGGTCTCAAGACAATTTTTTTCACTCAGACTAACTTATTGGTCTGGAGACAGGTACTTCAGCCTAACTTATTGGGCTGAGGAGAGTTTGGTAATTCAGACTAGTGTATTGGTTTGGAGGTAGATTATTCAGACTAACTTATTGGTCTGGAGATAGTTTGGTAATTCAGACTATCGTATTCATCTGGACGCACTTTATTCTTACTAACGTATTGGTCTGTAGACAGTTAGGTATTCAGACTATCATATTGGTCTGATGGCAGGAAATTCATTCTAACACATTGGTCTAGAGACAGATAATTCAGACTAACATATTGGGCTGGAGTCAGTTAATTAATTCAAACTAACATATTGGTCGGGAGACAGTTAGGTATTTCAGACTAAAGTATTGGTCTCGAGTCAAGTATTTCAGACTAAAGTAAGTTTCCGGTGTCAGTTACGTAACTCAGACTAACCTAGTGGTCTGGATACCGTTTGGTACTTCAGACTAAAATTTTGGTCTGGAATCAGTGAGATATTTCAGACTAACATTTGGATGTGGTGACAGTTAGGTAATTAGGACCAACACATTGGTCGGGTGACAGTTATGTAATTGTGACTAACTTATGGGTCTGGAGACAGTTTGGTAATTCAGACTAACCTGCTGGTCTGGATAGAGTTAGGTAATTGAGATTAACGTATTGCTCAGGGGACAATTTGGTAATTCAGACTAATGTATTGGTCTGGAGACAATTCTGAAATTCAAACTGACGTGTTGGTCTGGAGACAGATAATTCAAACTAATGTAATGGTCTGGAGACAGGTCATTTAGACTAACAAAGTGGTCTGGATGCTGTTATGTATTTCAGAACATATTGGTTTGGAATCAGTAATGTATTTCAGACTAACATTTGGGTCCAGTGACAGTTAGGTAATTATGATTAATGTATTGGTCTGTTGAAAGTTATTTAATTGTGAGTAACTTATGGATTTGGAGACAGTTAGGTAATTCAGACTAACATTTTGGTCTGGATACAGTTAGGTAATTCAGACTAACATATGGGTCAGGAGACAGGAAATTCAGAATAACGTATTGACCTGTAGACAATTCGGTGTACAGACTGACATATAGGTCTGGTGACATTTAGGAAATTTATGCAAACGCAGTGATCCAGAGACAGATAATTCAGAATAACATATTGGGCTGGAGTCAGTTAATTCAGACTAACATATTGGTTTGGAGACAGTTAGATATTTCAGACTAACGTATTGGTCTAGAGTAAGTATGGTGTTTCAGACTAACGTATGGGCCTGGTGACAGTTATGTAATTGTGACTAACTTATGGGTCTGGAGACAGGTAGGTAATTCAGACCAACATTATGGTCGGGTGTCAGTTAGGTAATTCAGACTAACGTATTGGTCTGGAGTCAGTTAGGTATTTCAGGCTAACGTTTGGGTCTGGTGACAGTTAGGTAATTAAGACTGATATATTGGTCGGGTGACAGTTATGTAATTGTCACCAAGTTATGGGTCTGGAGACAGTTAGATAATTACACCCCCACTTTTGAAGAAAATGGAGGGGGGTGGGGGGTATACTGGATACATGCGTCCATCTGTGCATCCATCTGTCCGTGTATCCATCCACCCGTCTGTGTGTTGGTCCATCTCAAAATATTCATAACTTTCATAACTTAAGTATTATTATTATGGAACTTGGTGTGTAATTAAATTGTAACATTTCCCAAGACTAGAATGATTTTCGGTCTTGTCAGATTTTTTTTAGTACTTGTTGAACTTGGTGTGCTCATTTGGCAGCACACACAATGCTGTTTTGTTTAAATTTCACCAAATAACATTGGTACCAATGATCATCAATTTTGCCTTTTCTCTTATAACTTACCAAGTTCAAGTTTGTCAAGTTGAGCTACATTGTCATTGACACTTTCATTTACCAGGTTATCTCCCTTGAGGTTAGATTTATTATGAATATTCAAATGAGATTCTTGTGGGTGCAATTCCTCCTGCATTATTAAACCGATTTCAATGAAACTTCTCAAACATTATGACTAAGAAGTGGGCATACACGTATTCCAAAATTTTGGAACTGCGACAGTTTTAACTAAGTTACCTCCCATGAATTCTGGAAAGCCGGAAGTGGAGGTATTAATCACCTTCAGTGATAGTTCTAGTTCAGATAACATATTGGTCTGGAGACCGTTAGGTAATTCAGACTAATGTATGGGTCTGGAGACAGGTAGGTGCTTGAGATTAAGATGTTACTCAGGGGACAATTAGGTATTTCAGACTAACATATTGGTCTGGAGACAGATAATTCAGACCACTGCATTCATCTGGAGACAGCCAATTCAGACTAGCATATTGGTCTGGACAGAGTTAACTAATTCAGACTAACATATGAGTCTGGACACAACTGTTTAATTCAGACTAATGTATTGGTCTTGAGACAGGTGATACAGACTAATCAAATGGTCTGAAGACAGTTTGGTAATTCAGACTAACGTACTGGTCTGGACACAGGTAATTCAGACTAACGAACTGGTGTGGAATTCAGAATAATGGATTGGCCTGTAGACAGTTAGGTATTCAGACTAACATACTGGTCTGGTGACATTTAGGAAATTCATGCTAATACATTGGTCTAGAGACAGATAATTCACACTAACATATTGATATGGAATCCGTTAGTTAATTCAGACAACATTTGGATCTGGTGCAGTTAGGTAATTAAGACAAACGTATGGGTCTTGTGACAGTTATGTAATTGCCACTAACTGATGGGTCTGGAGGCAGTTAGGTAATTCAGACTAACATATTGGTCTGGAGACAGTTAGGTATTTCAGACTAACGTATTGGTCTGGAGTAAGTTTGGTATTTCAGACTCTCGTTTGGGTCTGGTGACAGTTAGGTAATGAAGACTAATGTATGGGCCTGGTGACAGTTATGTAATTGTGACTAACTTATGGGTCTGGAGACAGTTAGGTAATTCAGACTAACATTATGGTCTGGTGACAGTTAGGTATTTCACACTAATGTGTTGGTCTGGAGTCAAGTATTTCAGACTATCATAAGGGTCGGGTGTCAGTTAGGTAATTCAGACTAACGTATTGGTCTAGAGTCAGTTAGATATTTCAGACTAGTGTTTGGGTCTGGTGACAGGTAGGTAAATAAGACTGACATATTGGTTGGGTGACAGTTGTGTAATTGTCACTAACTTATGGGTCTGGAGACGGTTAGATAATTCAGACTAATGTATTGGTCTGGAGACAGTTAGGTAATTCAGACTAATGTATGGGTCTGGAGAGAGGTAGGTGATTGAGTGTAATGTTTTACTCAGGGAACATTTAGGTATTTCGGATTAACATACTGATCTGGAGACAGGTTATTCAGACAACTGTATTCGTCTGGAGACAGCCAGTTCAGGCTAGCCTATTGGTCTGGAGAGAGTTAGGTAATTCAGATTTACGTATTGCTCTGGGGAAAATTAGTTAATTCAGACAGTTATGTAATTGTGACTAACTTATGGGTCTGGAGTCAGTTAGGTAATTCAGAATAATGTCTCATGACAGTTGGGAAATTCTGACTAACATATGGGTCTGGAGACAGTTAGATAATTCAGACTAACGTATGGGTCTGGACAGAGTTGGATAATTCAGACTATCATATTGATCTGGAAACAGTCGGGTAATTCAGACAAATGTTTGGGTCCAGTTGCAGTTAGGTAATGAAGACTAACGTATGGGTCTGGTGACAGTTATGTAATTGCCACTAACTTATCGGTCTAGAGACAGTTAGGTAATTCAGAATAACATATTGGTCTGGCGAGCGTTTGGTAATTCAGTCTAACTTATGGGTGTGGAGACAGTTAGGTAATTCAGAATAATGTATTGGTCTGGAGACAGTTAGATAATTCAGACTAATGTATTGGTCTGGAGACAGTTAGATAATTCAGACTAGCATATGGGTCTGGAGACAAGCATATGGGTCTGGAGACAGTTAGATAATTCAGACTAATGTATTGCTCTGGAGACAGTTAGATAATTCAGACTAACACAATGTTTTAATTCAGTCGAATGTATTGGTCTGGAGACACTTAGGGAATTCAGACTAATGTATGGGTCTTAATTTAGACTAATGTATTGGTCTGAACACTGGTAACTCAGAATATCTTAATGGGCTGCAGACTGTTAATTCAGACTAATTTATTGGGTTGATTGAGGACAGTTTGGTAATTCAGACTAGTGTATTAATCTGCAGACATATAATTCAGACTAACTTATTGGTCTGCAGACCATTTGTTAATTCATATTGTTGAGGACCCAGGTGATTCTGACTAATGTATTGGTCTGTAGACAGTTAGGTATTCAGACTAACATATTGGTCAGGTGACAATTAGGAAATTCATGCTAACACATCGGTCTAGAGACAGATAACTCAGACTAACATATTGGACTGGAGTCAGTTAATTCAAACTAACATGTTGGTCTGGAGACAGTTAGGTTTTTCAGAATAATGTATTGGTCTGGAGTTGCGTTTTTCAGACTAAAATAAGGGTCCAGTGTCAGTTAGGTAATTCAGACTAACAGTGGTCTGGATATCATCAGGTATTTCAGAATAACATATTGGTCTGAAATCAGTAAGGTATTTTAGACTAACATTTGGGTCCGGTGAGAGTTAGGTAATTATGACTAATGGATGGGTCTGATGAAAGTTATGTAATTACAACTAACTTAAGGATCTGGAGATAGTTAGGTAATTCAGACTAACGTATTAGTCTGGATACAGTTAGGTAATTCAGACTAACATATGAGTCTAGTGATAAGTAGGTAATTGAGATTTAACCCTTTACCCAAAGTAACGGCCAAAACCGGCCAGCGCTATTCTCAAAAATCGCCAATAAATTTTCATTATATTTTCATTTTTTGTCTCAAAAACATAGGTTATGACCCCTCGTTGGAACGAGCTCGTCGAGCTCGTTCCAACGAGGGGTCATAACCTATGTTTTTGAGACAAAAAATGAAAAAAATTAGTTATTCAAGAATTTTTTTTGCAAGTGTCGTCTGCTTTTCATGTTAGGTAAAGGGTTAACATACTTCTCTAGGCACGATTAGGTAATTCAGGCTAACATATTGGTATGGAGACAGATCATCCACACCTCTGTATTGGTCAGGAGACAGCTAATTCAGACTAACGTATTGGTCTGGAGACAGTTAGGTAATTCAGACAAACATATGGGTGTGGTGACAGTTTTTTTTAAATTTAGACTAATGTATTGGTCTGGACATAGGTAATTCAGACTAACGTATTGGTCTGGATGCAGGTAATTCAGAATAACATATTGGGCTGGAGTCAGATAGTTAATTCAGACTAAGATATTGGTCTGGAGACAGATAGATATTTCATACTAACATATTGGTCTTGTGACAGTTAGGTAATGAAGACTAACATTTGGGTCTGGAGACAGTTAGGTAATGAAGACTATTGTATGGGCCTGGTTACCGTTTTGTAATTGGGACTAACTTATGAGTCCGGAGACAGTTAGGTAATCCAGCCTAACATATTGGTCTGGAGACAGTCAGGTAGTTCAGACTAATGTATTGTTCTGGAGTCAACTATTTCAGACCAATGTATTGGTCGGTGTCAGTTAGGTAATTCAGACTAACATAGTGGTCTGGAGGTAGTGAGGTATTTCAGACTAATGTTTTGGTCTGGACACAGGTAATTCATAATAGCGTATTGCCTGTAGACAGATAGGTATTTAGCCTAACATATTGGTCACGTGACATTTAGGAAACTCATGCTAACACATTGGTCTAGAGACTGATAATACACATTAACATATTGGGCTGGAGTCAGATAGTTAATTCAGACTTTCATATTGGCCTGTAGACAGTTAGGTATCTCAGACTAACCTATTGGTCTGGGGTCAGTAAGGTATTTCAGACTAACTTTTGGGTCTGGTGACAGTTAGGTAATGAAGACTAACGTATGGGTTTGATAGCAGTTATGTAATTGTGACTAACTTATGGGTCTGGAGACAGTTAGGTAGTTCAGACTAACATACTGGTCTGGTGACAGTGAGGTATTTCAGGCTAACATAAGGTTCGGGTGTCAGTTAGTTTATTCAGACTAACATAGTGGTCTGGAGATAGTTAGGTACTTCAGACTAACGTATTGGTTTGGAGTCAGTTAGGCATTTCAGACTAACGTTTGGGTCTGGTGACAGTTAGGTAATTAGGGCTGACATCTTGGTCAGGTGTCAGTTATTGAATTGAAACTAACTTTTGGATCTGGAGACAGTTTGGTAATTCAGACTAACCTGTTGGTCTGCATACAGTTAGTTATTCGGACTAACGTATGGGTCTGGAGACAGGTAGGTAATTGAGATTGACATATTGCTCTGGGGACAGTTAGGTAATTCAGACGAATGTATTGGTCTGGAGATAGGTCATTCAGACTACTGTATTGGCCTGGAGACAGCTAATTCAGACTGAGGTATTGGTCTGGAGACAGTTAGGTAATTCAGACTAATATGTGGGTCAAGAGACAGTTTTTCAATTCATACTAACGTATTGGTCTGTAGACAATTAGGTATTCAGGCTAACATATTGGTCGGGTGACATTTAGGAAATTCATGCTAACATATTAGTCTAGAGACAGATAATTCAGACTAATGATTGGGTCTGTTGACAGTTAGGAAATGAAGACTAACATATGGGTCTGGCGACTGTTATGTAATTACAATTAACTTATGGGACTGGAGACAGTTAGGTAATTCAGATTAACATATTGGTCTGGAGACAGGTATTTCAGCCAAATGTTTTGGTCTGGAGTCAAGTATTTCAGACTAATGTAATGGTCGGTGTCAGTTAGGTAATTCAGACTAACATAGCGGTCTGGAGGTAGTTAGGTATTTCAGACTATTGAATTGGTCTGGAGTCGGGTATTTCAGACTAACATTTGTGTCTGGTGACAGTTAGGTAATTAAAACTGACATATTCGTCGGGTGACAGTTATGTAATTTTCACTAACTAATGGGTCTGGTGACAGTTAGGTAATTCAGACTTGCTTATTGGGCTGAGGACAGTTTAGTAATTCAGACTAGTGTATTGGTCTGGAGGCAGTTAATTGGGACTAACTTATATACTGGGTTGGAGTCAGTTAGCTAATTCAAACTAACATATTGGTCTGGAGACAGTTAGGTATTTCAGACTAATGTATTGGTTCGGAGTCAAGTATTTCTGACTAATGTAAGTGTCGGGTGTCAGTTAGGTAATTCAGACTAACAGAATGGTCTGGATTCCGTTAGGTATTTCAGACTAACATATTATTGGTCTGGAAACAATAAGGCATTTCAGACTAACGTTTGGGTCCTGTGACAGTTAGGTAATTATGACTAATATATGGGTCTGGTGAAAGTTACGTAATTGTGACTAACTTATGGATCTAGAGGCAATTAGGTAATTCAGACTAACGTATTGGTCTGGATACAGTTAGTTAATTCAGACTAACATACGAGTCTGGAGCCAGGTAGGTAATTGAGATAAATGTATTGCTCTGGGGACAATTTGGTAATTCACACTAACGTATTAGTCTGGAGACAGGTCATTCAGACTACTGTATTGGTCTTGAGACAGCTGATTCAGACTAACGTATTGGTCTGGAGACAGTTTGGTAATTCAGCCCAACATATGGGTCTGGAATCAGTTAGGTATTTCAGACTAATGTATGGGTCTGGTGACAGTTAGGTTATGAAGCCTAATGTATGTGTCTGGTGACTGTTAAGTAAATGCACAGCTAGGTAACATATTGGTCTGGTGACATTTAAGAAATTCATGCTAAGACATTGGTCTAGAGCAGATAATTCAGAAACATATTAGGCTGGAGTCAGTTCGTTAATTCAGACTAACATATTGATCTGGAGACAGTTAGGTATTTCAGACTAACGTATTGGTCTGAGGTCAGGTAGGTAATTCCGACTAACGAATTAGTCTGGAGACAGTCAGATAATTCAGTGTAAACTATTGGTCTGGAAATTTAGACTAACATATTGGTCTGGAGACAGTTTTTTAATTCAGAGTAAAGTATTGGTCTGCAGATATGTAATTCAGACTGACTTATTGGTCTGGAGAAATGCAGTTCAGAATAACGTATTGTCTGGAGACATTTGGGTAATCCAGACTAACACACTAGTCTAGTCACGTTTATGTAATTGCGACTAACTTATGGGTCTGGAGACAGTTCGGTAATTCAGACTGACATATGGGTCTGGAGTCAGTTAGGTATTTCAGACTAATGTATGGGTCTGGTGACAGTTAGGTTATGAAGACTAACGCATGTGTCTGGTGACTGTTAAGTAAATACGCAGTTAGGTAACATATTGGTCTGGTGACATTTAAGAAATTCATGCTAAGACATTGGTCTAGAGCAGATAATTCAGAATAACATATTGGACTGGAGTGAGTTCGTTAATTCAGACATATAGGTATGGAGTCAGTTAGGTATTTCAGACTAATGTATGAGTCTGGTGACAGTTAGGTTATGAAGACTAACGTATGTGTCTGGTGACAGTTAGGTTATGAAGACTAACGTATGTGTCTGGTCACTGTTAAGTAATTGCAACTAACTAATGGGTCTGGAGACAGTTAGGTAATTCAGACTAACATATTGGTCTGGAGACATGTATTTCAGACTAATGTATTGGTCTGAAGTATTTCAGACTAACATAACGGTTGGGGGTCAGTTAGGTAATTCAGACTAATATATTGGTCTGGAGACAGTTAGGTAATGAAGACTAACATATGAGTCTGGTGACTGTTATGTAATTGCGATTAACTTATGGGTCTGGAGACAGTTAGGTAATTCAGATTAACATATTGGTCTGGCAACAGGTATTTCAGCCTAATGTTCTGGTCTGGAGTCAAGTATTTCAGACTAATGTAATGGTCGGTGTCAGTTAGGTAATTCAGACTAACATAGTGGTCTGGAGATAGTTAGGTATCTTAGACTATTGAATTGGTCTGGAGTTGGGTATTTCAGACTAACTTTTGGGTCTGGTAGCAGTTAGGTAATTAAAACTGACATATTCGTCGGGTGACAGTTATGTAATTGTCACTAACTAATGGGTCTGGTGACAGTTAGGTAATTCAGACTTACTTATTGGGCTTAGGACAGTTTGGTAATTCAGACTAGTGTATTGGTCTGGAGACAGATAATTGGGACTAACTTATATACTGGGTTGGAGTCAGTTAGCTAATTCAAACTAACATATTGGTCTGGAGACAGTTAGGTATTTCAGACTAATGTATTGGTTCGGAGTCAAGTATTTCTGACTAATGTAAGTGTTGGGTGTCAGTTAGGTAATTCAGACTAACAGAGTGGTATGGGTGCCGTTAGGTATTTCAGACTAACATATTGGTCTGGAAACAATAAGGCATTTCAGACTAACGTTTGGGTCCTGTGACAGTTAGGTAATTATGACTAATATACATGGGTCTGGTGAAAGTTATGTAATTGTGACTAACTTATGGATCTAGAGACAGTTAGGTAATTCAGACTAATATATTGGTCTGGAACAGTTAGGTATTTCTGACTAATGTATTGGTTCGGAGTCAAGTATTTCTGACTAATGTAAGTGTTGGGTGTCAGTTAGGTAATTCAGACTAACAGAGTGGTATGGATGCCGTTAGGTATTTCAAACTAACATATTGGTCTGGAAACAATAAGGCATTTCAGACTAACGTTTGGGTCCAGTGACAGTTAGGTAATTATGACTAATATATGGGTCTGGTGAAAGTTATGTAATTGTGACTAACTTATGGATCTAGAGACAGTTAGGTAATTCAGACTAACGTATTGGTCTGGATACAGTTAGTTAATTCAGACTAACATGCGAGTCTGGAGTCAGGTAGGTAATTGAGATAAATGTATTGCTCTGGGGACAATTTGGTAATTCACACTAATGTATTAGTCTGGAGACAGGTCATTCAGACTACTGCATTGGTCTTGAGACAGCTGATTCAGACTAAAGTATTGGTCTGGAGACAGTTTGGTAATTCAGACTGACATATGGGTCTGGAATCAGTTAGGTATTTCAGACTAATGTATGGGTCTGGTGACAGTTAGGTTATGAAGACTAACGCATGTGTCCGGTGACTGTTAAGTAAATACGCAGTTAGGTAACATATTGGTCTGGTGACATTTAAGAAATTCATGCTAAGACATTGGTCTAGAGCAGATAATTCAGAAACATATTGGGCTGGAGTCAGTTCGTTAATTCAGACTAACATATTGGTCTGAAGACAGTTAGGTATTTCAGACTAACATATTGGTCTGGAGTCAGTTAGGTATTTCAGACTAATGTATGGGTCTGGTGACAGTTAGGTTATGAAGACTAACGTATGTGTCTGGTGACTGTTAAGTAATTGCAACTAACTTATTGGTCTGGAGACAGTTAGGTAATTCAGACTAACATATTGGTCTGGAGACATGTATTTCAGATTAATGTATTGGTCTGAAGTATTTCAGACTAACATGACGGTCGGGGGTCAGTTAGGTAATTCAGACTAACATATTGGTCTGGAGACAGTTAGGTATTTCAGACTAACGTTTGGGTCTGGTGACAGTTAGATAATTAAGACTGACATATTGGTCAGGTGACACTTATGTAATTGCATCTAACTTGTGGGTCTGGAGACAGTTAGGTAATTCAGACTAACGTATTGGTCTAGAGACAATTGAGATTAATGTATTGGGGACAATTAGGAAATTCTGACTAAAGTATTGGTCTTGGTCTGGAGACAGGTCATTCAGACTACTGTATTGGTCTGGTGACAGCTTATTCAGACTAACTTATTGGTCTGGAGACAGTTAGGTAATTCAGACTAACATATGAGGCTGGTGACAGTTCGAATTACCTGTTTCCAAACCAAAACGTTAGTCTGAATTAAGAAACTTATTAGTCTGGAGTTAGTTAGGTAATTCAGACTAATGTTTGGGTCTGGTGACAGTTAACTAATTAAGACAGACATATTGGTCGGGTTACAGTTATATAATTGTCACAAACTTATGGGTCTGGAGACAGTTAGTTAATTCAGACTAACGTATTGGTCTGAACACAGTTAGGTATTTCAAACTAACGTTTGGGTCTGATGACAGTTAGATAATTAAGACTGACATATTGGTCAGGTGACACTTATGTAATTGCAACTAACTTGTGGGTCTGGAGACAGTTAGGTAATTCAGACTAACGTATTGGTCTGGAGACAGTTAGGCAATTCATACTAATGTATGGGTCTGGAGACAGGTAGGTAATACAGATTAACGTATTGCTCTGGGGACAATTATGTAATGCAGAGTGTTTTGTAATTGTGACTAATATATGGGTCTGGAGACAGTTTGGTAATTCAGAATAACGTATTGGTCTGTGGACAGTTAATATTCAGACTAACATACTGGTCTCAAGACAGTTAGGAAATTCAGACTAACACATTGGTCTGGAGACAGTTAGATAATTCAGACTAACATGTGGGTCTGGAGACAGTTAGATAATTCAGACTGACATATTGCTTTGGAGGTAGTCAGTTAATTCAGACTAACATATAGGTCTGGAGACAGATAATTCAGACTAAGGTATTTGTCTGAAGACAGTTAGATAATCCAGACTATCTTATTGGTCTGGAAACACTCAGGTAGCTTATTGGTCTGGAGACAGTTAGTTAATTTAGACTAACATATTGGTCTGGACACAATTTTTTAATTCAGACTAATGTATTGCTCTGGATACAGGTAATTCAAACTAACTTATCGGTCTGGAGGCAATTTGGTAATTCAGACTAACGTATTGGTCTGGACACAGGTAATTCAGACTGAGGTATTGGTCTGGACACGGGTAATTCAGACTGAGGTATTGGTCTGGACACGGGTAATTCAGACTAAGGTATTGGTCTGGACACGGGTAATTCAGAATAACGTATTGATCTGTAGACAGTTAGGTATTCAGACTAATATATTGCTCTGGTGACATTTAGGAAATTCATGCTAACACACTGATCTCGAGACAGATAATTTAGAATAACATATTGGGCTGGAGTCAGTTAGTTAATTCAGACTAACATATTGATCTGGAGGCAGTTAGATATTTCAGACTAACACATTGGTCTGGAGTCATTTAGGTATTTCAGACTAACGCATCGGTATGTTAACAGTTAGGTAATTCAGACCAACATATTGGTCTAGAGACAGTTAGGTATTTCAGACTAATGTATTGATCTGGAGCCAAGTATTTCAGACTATCGTAAGGGCCGGGTGTCAGTTATGTAATTTGGACTAACATAGTGGTCTGGAGATAGTTAGGTATTTCAGACTAACGTATTGGTCTGGAGTCAGTTAGGTAGTTCAGACTAACGTTTGGGTCTGGTGACAGTTAAGTAATTAAGACTGACATATTGGTCAGTGACAGTCATGTAATTGTCACTATCTTATGGGCCTGGAGCCAGTTAGGTAATTCAGACTAATGTATGGGTGTGGAGACAGGTAGGTAATTCAGATTAACGTATTGCTCTGGGGACAATTAGGTAATTCAGACAGTTATGTAATTATAACTAACTTATAGATCTGGAGACAATTTGGTAATTCAGAATAACGTATTGGTCTGTACACAGTTAGTATTCAGACTAACATATTGGTATTCTGACAGTTTGGAAATTCAGACTAACACATTGCTGTGGAGTGATCAAATAATTCAGACTAACATATGGGTCTGGAGACAGTTAGATAATTCAGACTAATGTATTGGTTTGGAGGCTGTCAGTTAATTCAGACTAACGTATTGGTCTGCAGACAGTTAGATAATTCAGACTGTCTTATTGGTCTGGAAACAGTTAGGTAATTGAAAATAATGTGGTGGTCTGGAGACAGTTAGGTATTTCAGATTAACCTATTGTCTGGAATCTGTTAGGTAATTCAGACAAACATTTTGGTCTGGAGACGGTTTGGTAATTCAGGATAACGCATTGGTGTGGAGACGGTTAGATAATTCAGACTAAGATATGGGTCTGGAGACAGTTTTTCATTCAGACTAATGTATTGGTCTGGAGTCAGTTAGTTAATTCAGACTAAGATATTGGTATGGAGAAAGTTAGGTATTTCAGACTAACATATTGGTCTGGACTCAGTTAGGTATTTCAGATAAATGTTTGGGTCCAGTGACAGTTACGTAATGAAAACTAACATATTAGTCTGGTGAGAGTTAGGTAATTCAGACTAACATATTGGTCTGGCGAGAGTAAGGTAATTCAGACTTACATATTGGTCTGGCGAGAGTTAGGTAATTCAGACTAACTTATGGGTCTGGAGTATTTTATTTTATTCAGCCTAATGTATTGGTCTGGATGCAGGTCATTCAGACTACTGTATTGGTCTGGAGACAGCTAATTCAGACTAACCTGTTGGTCTGGAAACAGTTTGGTAATTCATACGAACATATGATCTGGAGAGTTTTTTAATTCAGGCTAATGTATTGGTCTGGATACTGGTAATTCAGACTAACTTATTGGTCTGGAGATAGGTAATTCAGACTAACTTATTGGTCTGGAGACAGGTAATTAAGACTAAATTATTGGGCTGAGGAGAGTTTGGTAATTGAGACTAGTATATTGGTCTGGAGACAGATAATTCAGACCCACTTATTAGTCTGGGGACAGTTTGGTAATTCAGACTAATGTATCGGTCTTGACACAGATGATTCTGACTAACATGTTGGTCTGGAGATAGTTAGGTATTCAGACTAACACATTGGTCTGGTGACATTTAGGTAATTCAGACTAACACACTGGTCTAGAAACAGATAATTCAGAATAACATTGGGCTGAAGTCAGTTAGTTAATTCAGACTAACATATTGGTCTGGAGACAGTTAGGTATTTCAGACTAACGTATTGGTCTGAAGTCAAGTATTTCAGACTAACGTAAGGGTCCGTTGTCAGTTATGTAACTCAGACTAACATAGTCGTCTGGATAATGTTAGGTATTTCAGAGTAACATATTGGTTTGGAATCAGTAAGGTTTTTCAGACTAACGGTTGGGTCCGGTGACAGTTGGGTAATTATGACTGATGTATGGGTCTGGTGAAAGTTATGTAATTGCAACTAACTTTTAGGTCTGGAGACAGTTAGGTAATTCAGACTAACATATTGGTCTGGATACAGTTAGGCAATTCAGCCTAACGTTTGTGTCTGGAGACAGGTAGGTAATTGAGATTAACGTATTCCTCTGGCGACAATTAGGTAATTCAGACTAATGCATTGGTCTGCAGACATGTCATTCAGACTATAGTATTGGTCTGGAGACAGCTAATTCAGACTAACATATAGGTCTAGAGACAGTTAGGTAATTCAGACTAACATATGAGTGTGGAGACAGTTTTTTAATTCAGACTAATGTATTGGTCTGGGGACAGGTAATTCAGACTAACTTATTGGTCTAGAGACAGTTAGGTAGGTAATTCAGACTAATGTATGGGTCTGGAGACAGGTAGGTATTTCAGATTAATGTATTGCTGTGGGGACAATTAAGTAATTTAACTGACTGCCTCCAAACCAGTGCATTAGTTTGAATTATCTAACTGCCACGGTTAGGTTATTCAGGCTAACATAGTGGTCTGGTGACATTCGGGAAATTCATGCTAACACATTGGTCAGGAGACAGATAATTCAGAATAATACATTGGGCTGGAGACAGTTAGGTATTTCAGACTAACATATTGGTCTGGAATCAGTTAATTATATCAGACTAACGTTTGGGTCTGGTAACAGTTATGTAATTAAGACTGACATATTGGTTGGGACAGTTATGTAATTGTCATTAACTTTGGGGTCTGGAGAGAGTTGGGTAATTAAGACTAATGTATGGGTGTGGAGACAGGTAGGTAACTGAGATTAATGTATTGCTCTGGGGACAATTAAGTAATTCAGACTAACGTATTGGTCTGGAGACAGGTCATTCAGACTACTGTATTGGTCTGGAGACAGTTAGGTAATTTAGACTAACATATTGGTCTGGACTCAGTTAGGTGTTTCAAACTAACGTTTGGGTCTGGTGACTGTTAGGTAATGAAGAATAATGTATAGGTCTGGTGACAGTTATGCAGTTGTGACTAACGTATTAGTCTGGAGACAATTAGGTATTTCAGACTAACATTTGGGTCTGGTGTCAGGTAATTAAGACTGACATATGGGCCTGGCGACAGTTAGGTAATTCAGACTAACTTATTGGGCTGAGGACAGTTTGGTAATTCAGACTGGTGTATTGGTCTGGAGAAAGATAATAGAGACTCGCTTATTGGTCTGGAGACATATTGGTCGGGAAACCGTTATGTAATTGTCACTAACTTATGGGTCTGGAGACAGTTAGGTAATTCAGACTTATGTATTGGTCTGGAGACATTTAGGTAATTCAAACTAATGCATGTGTCTGGAGACAGGTAGGTAATTCAGATTAATGTATTGTTCTGGGGATAATTAGGTAATTCAGACAGTTATGTAATTGTGACTAACTTATGGGTCTGAGGACAGTACAGTAATTCCGAATAACTTTTGGTATGTCGACAGATAGTATTCAGAATAACATATTGGTTTTTTGACAGTTAGGAAATTCAGACTAACATATGGGTCTGGTGGCAGTTAGATAATTCAGACTAACATATTGGTTTGGAGGCAATCAGTTAATCAGACTAATGTATGGGTCTGGAGACAGATATTTCACACTATGGTATTAATTCTGGAGACATATAACTCAGACTAACTTATTGGTCTGGAAACAGTCAGGTAACAGTCAGGTAATTGAGAATAATGTATTGGTCTTGAGACAGTTAGGTATTTCAGACTAATATAATGGTCTGAAGTAGGTTAGGTAATTCAGACTAGCGTTTGGGTCTGGTGACAGGTAATTAGGACTGACATATTGGTCGGGTGACAGTAATGTAATTGTCACTAACTTTTGGGTCTGGAGACAGTTAGGTAATTCAGACTAATTTATTGGTCTGGATATAGTTAGGT
This sequence comes from Pictodentalium vernedei, assembly GCA_031216915.1. NCBI lineage: Eukaryota > Metazoa > Mollusca > Scaphopoda > Dentaliida > Dentaliidae > Pictodentalium > Pictodentalium vernedei. Next base: position 288,603,694 of record CM062291.1, on the reverse strand, counting down.
AATTCAGACTAATCTATGGGTGTGGGGACAGGTAGGTAATTGAGATTAATGTATTGCTCTGAGGACAATTTTGTAATTCAGACTAAGGTACTGGTCTGGAGACAGGTCATTCAGACTACTGTATTGGTCTGGAGACAGTTGGGTAATTCAGACTAACATATGAGTCTGGAGACAGTTTTTTAATTCAGGCAAGTGTATTGGTCTGGAGACAGGTAATTCAGACTAATTTATTGTTCTGGAGTCAGGTAATTCAGCCTATCATATTGGTCTGGAGGCAGACAATTTAGACTAATTTACTTGTCTGGAGACAGTTGGGTAATTCAGACCAATGTATTGGACTGGACACAGGTAATTCAGACTAACATGTTGGTCTGCAGATAAGTTAGATATTCAGACTAACATATTGGTCTGGTGACATTTAGGAAATTCATGCTAACACAAAGGTATAGAGACAGATAATTCAGAAGACCATATTGGGCTGGAGTCAGTTAGGTAATTCAGACTGACATAGTGGTCTGGAGACAGTTAGGCATTTCAAACTAACGTATTGGTCTAGAGTCAGTTAGGTATTTCAAACTAATGTTTGTGTCTGGTGACAGTTAGGTAATGATGAATAACGTATGGGTCTGGTGACAGTTATGTAATTGTGACTAACTTATGGGTCTGGAGACAGTTAGGTAATTCAGACTGACATATTGGTCTGGAGACAGTCAGGTATTTCAGACTAACATTTGCGTCTGGTTACAGGTAATTAAGACTGTCATATTGGTCGGGTGACAGTTATGTAATTGTCACTAACTTATGGGTCTGGAGACAGATAATTCAGATTAACGTATTGGTCTGGAGACAGCTAGGTAATTCCGAATAATGTATGGGTCTGGAGACAGGTAGGTAATTCAGATTAACGTATTGATCTGGGGACTATTAGGTGATTCAGACAGTTATGTAATTGTGACTAGCTTATGGGTTTGGGGACAGTTTGGTAATTCAGAATAGCGTATTGGTCTGTAGACAGTTAGTGTGCAGACTAACATATTGGTCTTGTGACAGTTCGAAATCCAGACTAATACATTGGTCTGGAGACAGTTAGATAATTCAGACTAACATATGGGTCTGGAGGCAGTTAGATAATTAAGACTAACATATTGGTTTGGAGGCAGTCAGTTAATTCAGACTAAAGTACGGGTCTGGAGACATATAATTCAGTCTAAGGTATTGGTCTGCAGACATGTAATTCAGACTAATTTATTGGTCTGGAAACAGTCAGGTAATTGAGAATAATGTATTGATCTTGAGACAGTTTGGTATTTCAGACTAACGTATTGGTCTGAGGTCAGGTAGGTAATTCCGAATAACGAATTAGTCTGGAGACAGTCAGATAATTCAGTGTAAACTATTGGTTTGGAAATTTAGACTAACATATTGGTCTGGAGACAGTTTTTTAATTCAGAGTAAAGTATTGGTCTGCAGATATGTAATTCAGACTGACTTATTGGTCTGGAGAAATGCAGTTCAGAATAACGTATTGTCTGGAGACATTTGGGTAATCCAGACTAACACACTAGTCTAGTCACATTTATGTAATTGCGACTAACTTATGGGTCTGGAGACAGTTCGGTAATTCAGACTAACATTCTGATCTGGAGAGAGTTAGGTAATGCAAACTAACTTATGAGTCTGGAGCAGTTAGGTAATTCAGAATAATGTATTGGTCTGGAGCAGTTAGATAATTCAGACTAACGTTTTGCTCTGGAGACAGTTTTTTTAATTCAGACTAATGTATTTGTCGGGGGGCAGGTAATTCAGACTACTATATTGGTCCGGAGACAGCTAATTCAGACAGTTTGGTAATTCAGACTAACATATCGGTCTGGAGATAGTTTTTTTTTTAATTCAGGCTAATGTACTGGTCTGGACAATGGTAATTCAGAGTAACTTATTGGTCTGGAGACATATAATTCAGACTAACATATTGGTCTGGACACAGTTTGGTAATTCAGTCTGGGCACAGTTAATTCTGTCTAACGTACTAGTCTGTAGACAGTTAGCTATTCAGACTAACATACTGGTCTGGTGACAGTTAGGAAATTCATGCTAACACTTCAGTCTGGAGAAAGATGATTCTGACTAACATATTGGGCTGGAGTCAGTTAGTTAATTCAAATTAACACATTGGTCTGGATACAGTTAGGTATTTCAGACTAATGTATTGGTCTGGAGTCAAGTATTTCAAACTAAAGTAGGGGTCCGGTGTCAGGTAATTCAGATACCGTTATTTATTTCAGCCTAATGTTTGGGTCTGACGACAGTTAGGTAATTATGACTCCTGTATGGATCTGGCAAAAGTTATGTAATTGTGACTAACTTATGGATCTGGATAGAGTTAGGTAATTCAGACTAACGTATGGGTCTGCAGACAGGTAGGTAATTGAGATTAACGTATTGCTCTGGGGACAATTAAGTAATCCAGACTAACGTATTGGTCTGGAGACAGGTCATTCAGACTACTGTTTTGTTCTGGAGACAGCTAATTCTGACTAACGTATTGGTCTAGAGACAGTTAGGTAATTCGGACTAACATATGGGTCTGGAGACAGTATTTTAATTCAGACTTATGTATTGGTCTGGAGGCAGGTTATTCAGACTAACTTATTGGTCTGGAGACAGGTCATTCAGACTAACGTATTGGTCTGAGGACCATTGGCTAATTTAGCCCAGCATATTGGTCTGGAGACAGATTTTTCAGATGAGTGAATTGGTCTGGCCAAAGGTAATTCAGACTAACGTATTGGTCTGGACACAGATTATTCAGAATAACGTTTTGGTCTCTAGACAGTTAGGTCCGGTGACAGTTAGTTAATTCAGACTAATGTATTGGTCTGGAGACAGTTAGATAATTCAGACTAACATATGGGTCTGGAGACAGATAATTCAGACTTTTTTAATTCAGGCTAATGTATTGGTCTCGAGACAGGTTACTCAGACTACTGTATTGGTCTGGAGACAGCTAATTCAAACTAATGTATTGGTCTGGGGACAGTTAGGTAATTCAGACTAACATATGGATCTGGGAACAGTTTTTTAATTCAGACTAATGCATTGATCTGGTCACTGGTAATTCAGACTAACTTAATGGGCTGAAGACAGGTCATTCAGACTAACTTATTGGGCTGAGGACAGTTTGGTAATTCAGACTATTGTGTTTGTCTGGAGACAGATAATTCATACTAACTTATTGGTCCGGAGACAGTTTGGTAATTCAGACTAACATATTGGTCTGCACATAGGCAATTAAGACTAATGTATTGGTCTGTAGACAGTTAGGTATTCAGACTCGCACATTGATCTAGAGACAAGTAATTCAGACCACTGATGGTCTGGAGACAGTTAGGTATTTCAGACTAACATATTGTTCTGGAGTCAGTTAGGTATTTCAGACTAACTTTTGGGTCTGGTGACAGTTAGGTAATTAAGACTAGCATATTGGTCGGGTGGCGGTTATGTAATTGTGACTAACTTATGGGTCTGGAGACAGTTTGGTAAGTCAGACTAACAGATTAGTCTGGAGGCAGTTAGGTAATTCAGACCCACGTATTTGTCTGGACTCAGGTAATTCAATGTAATTTATTGGTACGAGGACAGTTTGCTAATTCAGACTAGTGTATTTGTCTGGAGACTGATAATTCAGACTAATTTGTTGCCTGGAGACAGTTTGGTAATTCAGACTAGCGTATTGGTCTGGAAACAGGTAATTCAGACTAAAGTATTGGTCTGAACACAGGTAATTCAGACCAATAATGGTCTGTAGACACTTAGGTAATTCAGACGAATGTGTTGGTCTGGAGTCAGGTAATTTGCACTAACTTATGGGTCTGGAGACAGTTCAGTAATTCAGAATAACATATTGGTCTGGAGATAGTTGGGTCATTCAGACTAACTTATGGGTCAGGAGACAGTTAGGTAATATAGATTAACGTATTGGTCTGGATACAGTTTGTTGATTCAGTAGGGTCTGGAGGCAGGTAATTCAAGCTTACGTGTTGGTCTGGAGACAGTTAGGTAATTCAGACTAACTTATTGGTTTGGAGGCAGTCAGGTAATTCAGACAAATGTATTAATCTGGAGACAACTGGGTAATACAGAATAACGTATTTGTCAAACGAAATTTAGTATTCAGACTAACATACTGATCTGTTGACAGTTAGGAAATTCAGACAAACACATTGGGCCAGAGACAGTTAGATATTTCAAACTAACATATGGGTCTGGAAATAGTTAGATAATTCAGACTAACATATTGGTTTTGAGACAGTTAGATAATTCAGACTAACATTTGCGTCTGGAGACAGATAATTCAGACTAAGGTATTTGTGTGAAGACAGCTGGATAATCCAGACTTATTGATCTGGAGACAGTCAAGTAATTCAGAATAATGTATTGTTCTGGAGACAGTTAGGTAATTCCTAATAAATTATGGGTCTGTAGACAGTTTGATAATTTAGACTAACATATTAGTATGGACACAGGTAATTCAGACTAATGTATTGGTCTGGACACACGTAATTCAGACTAACATATTGGTATGGAGACAGGTAGGTTAATTCAGATTAACATTTTGCAATGGGGACAATTAGGTAATTTAGACTAACTTATGGGTCTGGAGACAGTTAGGTAATTCAGACTAAGGTATTGGACTGGATACAGGTAATTCAGACTAACGTGTTGGTCTGGAAACAATTAGGTAATTCAGTCCAACTTATGGATCTGGAAACAGTTAGGTAATTCAAAATAACGTATCGGTCTGGAGACAGTTAGGTAATTCAGAATAATGCATTGGTCTGCAGACAGTTAATATTCAGACTCGCATATTGGTCTGGTGACAGTTAAATCAGAGAATTCAGACTAACTTATTGGTTTCTAGACAGTTAGATAATTCAGACTAACATATGGGTCTGGAGACAGTTAGTAAATTCAGACTAACGTATTGGTTTGGAGGCAATAAGTTAATTCAGACTAACATATGTGTCTTGGGACAGATAATTCTGACTAAGGTATTTGTCTGAGGACAGTTAGATAATCGAAACTTATTGGTCTGGAGACAGTCAGGTAATTATTTTGTAATTATTTATTTATTTATTTATTTATTTATTTATTTATTTATTTTATTTATTTATTTATTTATTGGTGTTTAAGGTCACATACTTATACACAATGTCTAATCGTGACAGTGACAGTTTTATGGGAGGATGAAGCCGGAGGACCCGGAGAGAACCACCGAGCATCGATGAGCAATTGTCAGCTCATCAACAATCTAAATCTGTTTTAGCTCCTCTCAAGCAGGGTTACAGTGGTTGAAGACATGTGCACCATCGACGTGCAGTGGGCCTTAGTACACGGCGTCATCGTGCCCCCATGTGGGCAACCAGAATAAAGTGCCTTGCCTAAGGACACAATGCGGGCCACCCAGGAGGGGGATCGAACTCGGGACCTCTAGCATAGAAGTCCAACAGTCTACCACTGAACCACTGCGCACCTCCAGTCAGGTAATTCAGAATAACGTATTGGTCTGGAGACAGTTAGGTAATTCAGTCTAACTTATGGATCTGGACACAGTTACGTAATTCAGACAAACGTTTTGGTCTGCAGACAGGTAATTCAGACTAATGTTGGGGTCTGGTGACAGTTAGATAATTGCAACTAAGTTGCGAGTCTGGAGACACGTAAATGGACTGGAGTCAGGTAATTCAGACTAACGTATGGGTCAGGCGATATTTAGATAATGGCAACTAACATATGGGCTTGGAGACAGGTAATTCAGATTAATGTATTGGCCTGGAGGCAGTAAGGTATTTCAGACTAACGCATGCCGTTTGAGTCCGGTGAGAGTTAGATAATTAAGACTAATGTACGGGGCTGGTGACAGTCATGTAATTGTGACTAACTTATAGGTCAGGAGACAGTTAGGTAATTCAGACTAAAGCACTGTTCAGGAGACAGTTGGGTAATTCAGAATAACGTATTGGTCTGGAGACAGGTAATTCAGACTAACGTATTGGTCTCGCGACAGGTCATTCAGACTACTGTATTGGTTTGGAGACAACTAATTCAGACTAACGTATTGGTCTGGAGACAGGTAATTGAGACTAACTTATTGGGCTGGAGATAGGTAATTCAGGCTAACGTATTGGTCTGGAGACAGGTAATTCAGACTAACTTATTGGTCTGAGGACAGTTTGGTAATTCAGACTAGCGTAATTGGTCTGAAGACAGATAATTCAGACTTACTTATTGGTCTGGAGACAGTTTGCTAATTCAGACTAACGTTTTGGTCTGGACACAGATAATTCAGACTAACATATTGGCCTGGACACAGGTAATTCAGACTAAGATATTATTCCGTAGACAATTGGGTATTCAGATTAACATATTGGTCTGGTGACAGTTAGAAAATTCATTCTAACTCATTGGTCTTGAGACAGATAGTTCAGATTAACATATTGGTCTGGAGACAGTTAGGTATTTCAGACATCCGATCCTTGGGTGTTAGAGTTGTTTGGTCCGGTCTGCGGATATCCTTTCCGAGGCACCCCTCTCTTTATCGCAGGTGCCGTTTCCAACCCAAGTTCCTTCAGACGTTTCACGTCAAGAACGTTTGGTCACGGAGATAAACAGTCTTCTTCTAAGGGGGCGATCGAGGTCGTCAAGAACATTCATTCAGTGGGTTTTTATTCCCGCCTGTTCTTGGTGGCGAAGAAGGACGGCTGGCTCAACAGGTTATCGATCTGAGTATCTTGAACCAGTCTACCATTGCTCCCAAGTTCAGCAGAGAGACTTTCAAGTCTGTTCGCCCCTCCATTCACCAGGAAAACTTTGCTTCCCGCATTGATATGCGAGATGCTTACTTTCACGTGCTGATTCATCGAACATTGCGAAAGTGTCACCAGTTCGCTTTTCTGGGGCACGTTTACTAGTTCAAGACCATGGCTTCCGGTCTCAACCTGGCTACTTGGGCCTTCACCCGACTGATGTCGCATGTGCTAGCATTCCATCGCACACAGTCCAAAGTGACCACTTCGGCTTTTCTGGGTGACATCCTCCAGAGACACTCCAATGCTGCTCTTCTGGAGTCCGATGTCAACATACTGTTGAACCTGCTTTCGTCGCTAGGGTTCAGAGTCAACGAGGAGAAGTCGGACCTGGTCACTTTTCAGTCGTTTTTCATCTGGGGATGGACTTCCGAACTTCTCTGAATACAGTGGTGGTTCCCCGGGCGGGAGCAGTGATTCTCTTGACTTTCGCCCGGACTCGGACCCAGGTCACATCCACGACAGCCCAGATTTTTCTTTGGCTGCTCAGTATGTGTGCTTCAGTGATGGATCTCATTCCTTAAGGTCGGCTGCATGTCAGACCTCTCCAACATTTTCTGTTAAGTCGCTGTAGGCCGCATGTCGATCCTCTGGATCTGGTGCTTCAGTTACCAGCATCTCTCAATCGTCGCCTTCTTCCCTGGACAGATGTTCAGTGGATTATGCAAGTAGTTCCGTTGGACTTGCCCACATCTGATTGTGTTCTGACGGCTGGGGCGCACCGTTGGATCCTCTAAGTCTTTCCATTCACTGTGTTAGCGACCAGGATCAGGTAGCTTTTTACATTAACCAGAAGGAGCTACTTGCTCTTCCTCTGAGTTTCCAGCAGTGGATCACCCACCTCTCAAATCGTCAGGTCCTTCTCTTGTCCGACTATTTGACAGTCGTAGTTTACATTTGGAACCAGGGCGGAACACACTAGGTTCCATGAACAAATTGGCTCGAGATCTTCCAATGCTCGCTCAGGATGTCAACTCCTGTGTGGTGGTTCACCACATTCCCGGTGATTTGAACGTCCGAGCCGACTCCCTGTCCCGTTATTTCCACTAAGTGGATACTTCACAGAGCAGTGTTCCAGTCTCTTCGCAGACGCTGGGGTCATCCCTACATCGATCTGTTTGCGACCCTTTGGAACCATCAGGTAGACACTTGTGTGTCCCCATGTGTGGATCCTTTGTTTTGTTTTGGGTTTTTTTGCCATGGACGCTCTGTCACTCGATTGGAATGGACTAGTTGGCTACGCCTTCCCACCAGTTCCGATTCTGCCTCAGGTTCTAGTCAAGATACGAGCCTGCAGATGTCGAATCATTCTGATCGCTCCCCTGTCGTCTTAGTGTGTGTGTGTGGATCATTCAACTTCGCCCTCTGTTGGCGGCAGTTCTGGTATGTCTCCCTCTCCATCACAACCTTTGTCAAAGTTGCCTGAGGGGGTTTCATGTCGACCCGACATCATTGTGTCTTCACACATATCTTTTGTCCGGTCTTGTCGGCACTGTAGATGTTTTTTTTTTGGGGGGGGGGGGGTGGAGGGGTGGTGGGGAGGCGCTAGAGTGCTGTTCGAACCGTTATCCCAGATGTACATGCGATTTTTCACATACAAGACGGTTTTTCTGATGGCTTTTGCCTCAGCCATGGAGGGTAGCGATCGAGCAACAGTGTATTATTACCACTGATTGCTTCTTTTTAGCCAAGAATTAGATACCAGAAACATATCTGCCTCCTATCTGTATCAGGGCTCTTCCTTCCGTTGATGGGACACGTCCTTTGGTCTGTCCGTTTCGTGCCATTTGCATTACCTCAACCGGACACAGTTTATTAGAAAAGGCAGGAGGCGATTCTTTCTATCCCTGATCCCTGGTCGACAGAAGATCTTTTCTCATTCCATTTCTAGGTAGATTTGTCTTGCTATTAAAGCGTCATACGGTCGTTTCGCGAGGGACGATTTTAATACCAATCACATTTCTGCCCAAGAGGTGCACGCATTGTCTGCCTCCAGGGCTTATGCTAACTCCGTCAAGTTGACAGACGTTATGCGGGCAGCCTACTGGAGAAACACTTATACTTTCTCCTCGTACCTGCATCAGTTGCAGGAGCAGCCTGCAGACCTTTTTTTTCTCTTGGACATCTGTCTTATCAACCTTAGCCATTAGCCTTTTCCTTCAGGACCAGTTCACTCCTTGTGCTTTGTTTTTGTCCTTTCTATCTGTGTGTCACACATGACCCTATGTCTCCTATGTCCTTCTCCATATATTGATGTTTGTGATGTGATGGCTTTATAGGCCCTGGGAACTCTTCTGTCCACGGTTTGATCCAACGCAGTCGGGTAATGTGGGGGTTGGTTATGTGATTCCTGTCTCCTATTGTCTATTCAGAGTGTTGTAAACAGTTGTAAGGTAAGTTGATAAGAAATTTAAATTTTATAGTAAATTTCCTTTCTTATTATACCAACCACAATTGTTTTCCTGGAGGCTCTCCCGTCTTATTATTCGGGTAAGAATCCTTACTCCCCGCTGGTCACATAACTCCAATGTTACTGGATTCCAATAGAATGACAGGTTGGTTACACGTTTGCACACTGGTATCGGAAACAGTGGATTAATACAGAGAAGCGTGCCCCTACTGGGTGAGCACGGGTCGCATTCGACCCAGTTTTTGGCTTATTTTTTAGCTCACCTGACTGGATCGCGGTGGCTCAGTAGGTAGAGATGCTGGCTGCAAGCCGAGAGGTCCTCGGCTCGAATCCCACCGACGGCAACCGCGTTGTGTCCTTGAGCAAGACACTTTACCCCAATTGCCCATGTGGGGGCACGGTGGCGTTGTGTACTAAGGCGTACTGCACGTCGATAGTGCACTTAAAGAGATTCCAGTTTATTTAAAGCGGGCCTCTGGATTAATATTTTAGGCTGTGTATTGGAGCTCAAAGTTTAACTTACAGCAATTTGAGAAAATTTCTTTAAAAATATTCTTTTTCAGATCCATCAGTCAGAATACTTTCATATTTGGTATGAAACATTTCTAGGGGGGGGGGGGGGGGGGGGGGGTCATATTCCAGTTTGTTCAAATCGAGTCCCAGGGTTAATATTCGGGCTCCCTATAGGAGAATAAATTTCAGCTTAGTGCAATATGAGGAAATTTTTTTAAAACATCTTCTTCTTCAGATCCACTACTCAGTATGCTTTCATATTTGGTATACTGCATCTCTTCAAGTTTGTTCAAATCGCAAAGTTTAAAATAGTGGAATAAGAGGGAATTTCTTTAAAAATCTTGTTCAGATCCACCAGTTAGAATGCTCTCATATTTGGTATACAACATGTCTAGGAGTGGGGCCAGATTCAAGTTTGTTCAAATCGAATCCCTGGGTTAATAATTGGGCTCCCTATGGGAGCCGAAATTATAACTTGGTGCAATATGAGGACATTTTATGAAAACATCATCTTCAACTTCAGATCCACCAATGAGAATGCTTTCATATTTGGTATACAACATCTCTTAAGGGGTGGAGGGGGGTGGGGGGGGGGGGGTGACAGATTGAATTTTTTTTTCAATTTTGGTCTCTGGGTTAATATTTGGGCTCCCTATTAGTGCCCAAAGTTTAACTTAGTGCAATATGATTTCTTTAAAAATCTTCTTTTTCAGATCCATCAGTCAGAATCCTTTCATATTTGGTATGTAATATCTCTAGGGGTGTGAGATTCAAATTTGTTCAATTCGAGTCACTGGCTTAATATTTAGGTTCTCTGGGGGGGGGGGGGGGTTAATCTTATTTGTTTTATAAGGATTGGCGAACAAGTTATGCAACTTATATTCGCGCCTCTCCTTAGCCCAATGGCGCAGATGTGTGGGGTGACCTTCGTAGTGGCAACTTCGAGGCCTCGCTGTTCTCGAATACTACGGCGGGATCTTTAGCCTGCACGGAGTGTCTCTCTCCGCACAGAAGGGTGAGGATGGGTGTAGGGGTGGGTTGGCAGTAGGAATGGGGCAGTGTTCCTTAGTGTTTTTCCATAAAATTTGCCTTTCAAACAGTAGTGACATAACAACCCTTGGAAGTCTGGCAGTTCTTGTCTACAGCTGATAGAATTGGAAGCAGGAAGACTATGATCATCATCTGACATGGACACTAAAGTTATAAATAATTTCATAGCTTCATTCCTCTGTAGTGTTGATGAGCCATGACTAAGTGAATATGAAACAAAATACTTCTTTGAACCACTTTATCAGGTGAGCAATTAAGGCCCCTTGGGGCCTCTTGTTCTTGGTGCTTTTGCGCCACTTTTTCTTTTCCAAATCACTTGGGAAAGAACAAAAATAGACAGTATACTTCCGAGTTTGGGACATCCACTGTAGTGCAAGCCTGTTGTAAACAATTGTAGTAGGTATAATAAGAAAGGAAAATTACTATAAAATTTAAATATTCTTTACATATTTTGTTCTCACATACCTTTAATCAGAATATTTTGATATACGGTACACACCTTTCTTAGCATAGTCAGATTCAAACTTGGAAAAATCAAGTACCTGGATTAATATTTGAACACCCAAATGTTAACTTAGTCCAACATGAGGAATACTCTTTAAAAATCTTCTCCAGAACCGCCAGTCTGAATCTTTTGATATATGGTATACAGCACTCCTGCGGAAGTCAGGTTCAAAGTTGTTCAAATTAAGTCCTTTAATTTATATTTGTGCTCCCTATTGCAGCCTGAATTTTAACCCTTTACTCAACGTAACGGCCAAAACCGGCCAGCGCTATTCTCAAAAATCGCCAATTAATTTTCATTATTTTTTCACTTTTTGTCTCAAAAACATAGGTTATGACCCCTCGTTGGAACGAGCTCGTCGAGCTCGTTCCAACGAGGGGTCATAACCTATGTTTTTGAGACAAAAAATGAAAAAAATTAGTAACTCGAGAATTTTTTTTGGAAGTGTCGTCTGCAATTCGCGTTAGGTAAAGGGTTAACTTATTCCGTAGGAGGAATAATCTTTAAAAATCTGCTTCTTGAGATGCAATCACAACCTTTTGAAATTTTGCATATAGCATCCTTAGTGAGTTCAGCTTCATTTTATTAAAATAAAGTCCCTGGGTTGATATTTGTGTTCGTCCCAAATCACCAGTCAGAATCTTTTGATATTTGGTATGCAAAAAAAAATCTCCTTCAGATCCATCATTCAGAGTCTATTGATATTGAGTATACTGCATCCTGGTGGCAGAGGGGAAGGGGACGGATGCAATTTTGTTCAAGTTAAATCCCTAGGTTGGTATTTGAACTCCTTAGTTTTGCATTACTGAAAGTCTAGGCATAATTTCTCTGATAGCAGCCCAATACCAGAAAGAAATCATCTGGCATGGACAACAGAATTTTAAATAATTAAATAACTTCAATTCTCTGTAATGTTAAATAGCCATAGATGGTAATTAAATCCTTCTTTAAACAACTTTGGTCAGGTGAGTACCTCCGGTCCCATGGGCCTCTTGTGAGATGAAGCTCTAATGATTATTTGGTTTACTTTCACTTTCCTTTCGACAGCTGCATTAAAGTGGGCAATATGTTGGCTACAGCAGAAAGTATTCTGTGGTTGGCCTCAGGCAAAGACTGGCATGGTGCTGTGTATGTACTTTGAAGGACACAAATATGTTTTGGAGGAATTTAGAATGCCGGGAAATCGATCTCATCGCAACCCCGTCTAGCAATCGGGAGTCAAATTTCTAAACCACTAGACTATTGCTCACCGTCAATTGTGTTCTCCTGCTGGGAGAATTTGGTAAACATGGAACACAAAATGTGTACTTTTCTCGACTTCAGTGGCCATAGAAGAGGCAGAGGCAAATTATACTAGGGAATCTTCAGTCACATCTCAAGAATAACGAGCCTGGGCACATTTCTCTGTTAATTCCCACTAAGATTGTAATGCAGGAAACCCAAAAGAAAAATACAAGTTTCAGGTGACTGCATTTAAGTAGTGAGTTGTGCAGAGGATGTGGATCAGAATCTAACCTACGATCTTTTTTATCTACTGTCCAATACCAACAACCAAATTGTACCAATTTAATCTTCACACTTATACAGTGGAGACTACTTTCTGGATATCTCTTAACTGAATAACCTCGTCCTCGGTTCGAATCCCACCTGCAGCAGCCGCGTTGTGTCCTTGGGCAAGACACTTAATCCCAACTGCCCACATGGGAGCATGGTGGCATTGTGTACTAAGGTGTACTGCACAGCGATGGTGTACTTGTCTTCAACCAATGCTAACCATGCTTGAGTGGAGTTACTACGTTGGGGAGTCTGACAGTTGCTCGCTGTTGTTCGGTGGTTCTCTCCGAGTACTCCTGCTTCCTCCCCCCCCCCCCCGTAAAACTGTCCTACACGAGGTGACCCTGGCTGTCAAAAGTGCCGTTACACCCCAATAAATAAATAACTGAATAACCCTGTTAATTGAATATAATTTTCCATCACAAAACATTAACCATACCTCCAGTACGAATTTGGCCTGTTGATTGAAAATAGGCTATAGAGTAAACTCTTGTTAATTGAATAAAAAATCTTGTAACCTGTCGAATTTTCCTTTGTTTATAGACCTATTTGGCCTCAGAACATCCAATACAGGCATTTAATCTATTATATCTTGTTTGAAATATCTCCTGGAGCTTTGTCAAACAAAATATAATAGAATAAATGCTATAAGTTTATCTCTAAAATACTGGAAAATGACACAATCCCTGTCAACTGAATACTCCTGGTAATTGATTAATTTTTATTGGCCAAGTGGCTTTTCAATTAACAGGGTTCCACTGTACCATTATAAACCTCTTCACTGGGGGGCGTGGTGACTCAGTTGGTAGGGGTTGAGGCTGTAAGCCGAGAGGTCCTCAGTTCGAATTCCACCTGCGACAACGACGTTGTGTCCTTGGGCAAGACTCTTCACTCCCATTACCCATGTGGTGGCACGTGATGTTGTGCACTAATGCACGTCGACGGTGCACCTGGCAACCCTGCTTGTGTGGAGTTAGTATGTTGGTGAGCCGACAGTTGCTCGCCGTTGTTCTGTGGTTCTCTCCGGGTACTCCAGTTTCCTCCACCCTCAAAACTCTTGTGGTCATGATTAGCCATTGTGCAGAAATATGTGACCTAAAACACCAATAAATAAATCACCTCTTCGCTGATAAAACAATTCAGCAACTCGACTCTCCATACAATGGGCTCGCTTTCGAGTGCTTGATCGAGCTCAGAGTGTGGTTGTTCACTGGTTAGTGTAGATCCACTGCAAATGTTTTGTTGTTTGTTGATTTTTAGCTCAACTTGACAAAGTCAAGCTGAGCTATTGTCATCACTTCTCGTCCATCGGCGTGCGTCCGTCCGTCCGTACGTACGTACGTCCGTCCGTCCTCCCGTACGTCCGTCCGTACGTACGTACGTCCGGGCGAACGTACGTACGTACACAATTTCTTTGGAACACCTCACAGGTCGCATGTATGATCAGATCGCTTTGAAACTCGGTATGCTTGTTTGGGATGACCTCTGGATGGGAGCTATTGATTTTCTTCAATTTCCGTCAAAAACAACGTTCTTAGAACTTAGTTTAGTCAGACCTCAATATTTCCCTTTGGCACACCCTACAGGGCACATTTATGATCGGATTGCTTTGAAACTGGGTATGTTCGTTTGGGGTTACTTCTAGATGGGAGCTATCGAGTTTCTTCAATTTCTGTCAAAAATGTTGCTGCTGGCAACGACCTTCGATGAACTTAGTAAAAACTCAGAGCAGCTATGCATCAACATTTCCCTTTGGCGCAGCCTGCAGTGCACATTTTTACTAGATCGCTTTGAAACTTGGTATGCTTGTTTGGGGTGACCTCGAGATGGGAGCTATCAATTTTCTTCCATTTCCGTCAAAAATAGTTGCAATTGGCAACGACCTCTGATGAACTTAGTAAAAACTCAGTGCAGCTATGCATCAATATTTCCCTTTGACACACCCTGCAGGGCACATTTGTGATTGGATCGCTTGGAAACTGGGTGTGTTTGTGATATCTGTATGGGAGTTATCGATTTTCTTCCATTTCTGTCAAACTATGTTACCGCTGGCAACGGCCTTTGAACTCAGTTTAGTCAGGCTTTAATATTTCCCTTTGGGACACCCTTCAGGGCACATTTATGATCAGATCACTTTGAAACCTGGTATGTGTGTTTGGAGTGACCTCTAGATGTGAGCTATTGATTTTTTTCATTTCCATAAAAAATTATTGTCGTTATCACCAGCCTTTGAACTGCATTTGTGCAGCAACTTATGCCTTTTGCACTCTCTGCATCGTATATTTATGAATTTCCATAAAAAAAGTGAGAAAAAGACATTGCCACTAGCAATGATCTTCAATCGTAGTGCATTTGTGCATTAACATCTTCCTTTGGCATGCCTCAGAGGGCACATTCATTATCAGGTTGTTTTGAAACTTTGTATGCTTATGCAGGGTGACAAAGAGAGGAGCTATTGATTGCTGTTAGCAACAATCTTTGAATTTATTGCATTTGTGCATCAACATTCTTCTTTGACATGGCCTACAGGCCACATTTATCATAGGATTGTTTTTGAACTTGGTGTGCTCATTAGGCGAGACCTTTAGATAAGAGCTATTGATTAGCATTCATTTCTGTGAAAAAAGTTGCCATTTACAATAACCTCTGAACTTGCTGCATTTGTGTATCAACATTCTTCCTTTAGCCAGTCTTACAGTTTACATTTAAAAATGCATGGATTACTATGACGTTGTGCACACACAATGCAGTTATGTTGAATTTTCACCAAATAACATTGGTACCAATGATCTTCAATTTTGCCATTTCGCTTATAACTTACCAAGTTCAAGTTTGTCAAGTTGAGCTACAGTGACATTGACACTTTCATTTTATTCTGTAGTGACAAATAGTCGAGGGCATATTGTTTTACCTCTGTCCGTCTGTCTGTCTGAGAGTACATTGTTTGTCCGGTAATCTCCTCTCACACTTTTCAAGGCAGTACTTTTTTATTTCACAGGATGTTTGTACATATACCAGAGGTGGGCATATTATCAGGATTTTGATTTGCTTCAATATTTCACAAATTACAGGTTGCTGAACATAGTCAATTTTTTGTAGAATTTCACCTGTGTGGTGCGTGGTTTGTTGGGTTAACTCCTCTCACACCTTTGGAGCTAGGAACTTTTCATTCCACTTGCTGTTTGTACATATACACGAGGTGTACATATTGTCAGGATTTTGATTTGTTTCAGTATGTCACAAAATTAGAGGTTGTAGAACTTAGTCATTTTTTCGTAGAATTTCACCTGTATGGTACATGCTTTGTCCGGATTACTCCTCTCACAGTTTCGAAGCTAGGACCTTTTTATTTTTCAATTTGTTAATTACCTGATAGGATGCAGCTAATTCGATAAGTAAATGGTTAATCCCGATTGCTCGGTGGTGTCATATACTAAAGCATAGAACACTTGAAACCCTGTTAATTTAACTGGTTGAGTGCTAGAAGCCACTATTATGGCTCTCTTGAAAATGCTGAAAGCCATTTTAGTGTTTTTACACCTTATAAAATAGGCTGTTGTTATCCCCTGTCAAAACGAAGTTTGTGGGGGTGTAGAAATGGATTCTGTCCATCCGTCTGTTCGTTCTTCCGTCCGTCCGGCCGTCCGTAACAACTTTGGACCTTCATATCTCAGTCAGTGGATGTTGGATTTAAATGATCTTTGGCATGTTGTTAGACCTCTATGAGGGATGGGATATTCACGAGTAACAGGTTTTGTCCATGTTTTCTTCTAGAGTTATGGGCCTTTTCCCGCTTTTTCAATTTAGAAGAAACCCTTGGTGGGAGATACTGGTGGTGTTGCACCTTATTTGCCAGACAGTAGAAAGAATTTTTTTTACATGAAATTGCTTTGTTACAATTTATTGGAGAGTGCCAGTAGGCACTCTCCAATAAATTGTAACAACACAATTATTCATGAACAAAATCTTGTAAAACTAAGCATCGCTATGCTGGTGGCATAGTATCGTTAAAAAATTACTCATGTTACAAATCACCTTTGAAAAATAATTTAGCACTCAACCAGTTAATAGGCACCTTGCAAGTGGAACTTATTCAATCAGCAGGACTTTCAGTTAACAGTGATATTTTGGAGATACACTGAGCATTCATTCTTTTATATCCTGTTTATATCCTGTTTATATCAAACAGAGCTTGTATGCTTAAATGCATGTATCTTATATACAGAGGCAAAATAGGTCTCTACGAATTGCCAGTTTTGATCGAATCGAATATTGAATCGATTTGGAGAAAACGAATCAAATCTCAAATCGCACTTCGAATCGAATCACAGTTAATGGATACGTCGTCATAAGAAAAAAATGTTTTCTAAAATAATACCCCCCCCCCCCCCTCCCTCCTGATTATCTGATCATTAAAAGACACACAGTTATGTAGAGTACATTTTTCGGTTAACCACTTCCCACACGAAAAATGGAGATACAAACCAATATACTGGCTATTGGCTGAAACTATTCGAATTGTTGACTTTGTAGCTTCGAAACTGCTGCAATAAACATTTTTAACGAACCTGGCTGAAAGGGCTGATACCTCACTTTTATCACATGTTTTCTTGGAAAAAAAAACTTTGTTTCAAATCGGATCGACTCCATTCCGTTGAGAAGCCATTTGTTTTAAATAAAAATGCAGAATGACTAAAATGAAATGATAATTCAATGCTGAATGGAGTAGACACGCTTGTAAATTAAAGCCTGCTTCTACTTCTGTTTATATAATAATCAGCGGTATCGTTTTAGGAAACCGTTGCTTTTGACGATGTATCCAGTAACTGTGATCGAACAGAACAATACTGAATATAAAATAATGTGAACATGTTGGGGAACAAATCATTTATTGAAGTTGAACAGCTGAACAGCTTTTCAAAGTTCGAAACTTGAAATGGTCACTGGTGATAATGCACAATACGTTGAACTGAACAGTTGTAGAGTTAACAGTGTTTGTAGCGATGTAGCTACAACTGTTGTACAGTTGTAGCTACATCGCTACAAACACTGTTACCACTACAAGTCAGTTGTGTTTCTACTCAGAACAATACTCAATATAAAATAATGTAATCATTTACAATCTGTAAACATTCACGGTTGTGGTTGAAGAATATTCGAAAATATTCGCTTTTCAGATTTTGAATCAAATCATATTAAATATTGACTTTCGAATCGAATTTCAAATCTTCGCAGGAGCCTAGTATATAAACAAATTTAAGGGGAATTCAGTGATTGTCAGGGGAATATCTCAACATATTACAAATTTTTTTATTCAGTAAACAGGAGTTTACCCTTTTCCCTTCATGTAATTAACTGGTTGGGTGCTGGAAGCCCATATTTGGACTTTAATATAAAGTGCAGGTACCACAGCTTAATGGCTTCATATTCAGTGGCTGTAATTCATATTATCTTTTAAGTAATATTATTTATTCAGTAAGGATTTGCCTTGTTACAATTTATGGGAGATTGCCCAAAGGCACTCTCCCATAAATTGTAACAAGGTAATAATAATAATAATAATAATTTTCGGCCTAAAATCCACAAAATGTGCTCTTTGGCTTTACATACAAAAAAGGGAAATGATTTCTTATCTACATATTTGTGCAGAAAGCTTGTTTGTAGAGATGCCTTTTCAAACCAGCTTTGAATGACTCAGTTTCCTGTGGTTGTCTCAGGTGACTCGGTAAAAGGTTCCAGAGGTTAGGGGCGGCGATCAAAAAGGCCCGGTCACCCGCGGATGCTAATTTTGAAACAGGGTGGACCAAGGTGTGCGAGACCGAAGAACGGAGGTCTCTGGCAGGTGTGCAGTATGTGACCAGATGTGAGAGATATGATGGTGCCAGGTCATTTATACATTTATATGTCAGAAGGATTATTATATATTTTTAACCATCAAAATATATGTGAATAAATTTTGATGGTTAAAAATAATTAGGCCCTCTACCAGTTAATAGGTCATATTTGTACAGAAGCCTGAAGGTATGATAAATGGTTTTGTATTTTGAAATTATATTCAATTGATATGGTTAACATGTTTATAGCCTTAAATCCACACACGGTGTTCCGTGGCTGTATAAAATTGCAATAATGCCTTCTGGAAAAGGTACGTCTGAAAACCCATCTTGAATGATTCTAGTGAATCCCTTTCCTTTACACATTGCGGTGGGATTAGGTGTAGATTAGAATTGGTTCCTACGATTATAAATCTCTTGTTGGGGGTCGGTTGGGGCAGTGTCAAGCTGCAAGCAGCACCCAGTAGCCATCCTGGCACCTGTAAGGGGAGGGGGAGCGCATGCTGTGTGTTAGTATTGCTTTTTATTATTGCTTATTATCCATTCTGGCCAGACTGCATGTGTATATTTGCGGCTGTTTTGGAGTTGATGTCAGAGTGTGCATGAGAGAAGTGTAATTTTGCAGTGTAATTCTTACGAGTCGGTCTGAGACACAAGCAACACTCAGTGACTATGCTGGCATCTGTTCTGTGGTTGGGGTTGAGAGCAGAGTTTATACAGCTTGTCGCGCTTGTCCGTCTGTATCCACTGTCGCATGGCCACATGTGTGCGATTGTTGCTGTGCTGGTGTCAGTGTTGTAGGAGTGTACGCGAATGTGAAGTGATTTTGCAGTGTGATTCTCAAAAAAATAATTTTATAGCATTAAATCCACACATTGTGTACTATGACTGTACAAAATTGTAAAATGCCTTATAGAGAAGGTACGTTTTAACCCTATACTTAACATGAAAAGCAGACGACACGTGCAAACAAAATTCTTGAATAACTAATTTTTTCCCTTTTTGTCTCAAAAACATAGGTTATGACCCATCATTGGAACGAGCTCGTTCCAAAAAGGGATCGTAACCTATGTTTTGGAGATAAAAAGTGAAAATATAATGAAAATTAATTGGCGATTTTTTAGAATAGCGCTGGCCTATTTTTTCCATTACGTTGTGTAAAGGGTTAATACCCAACTTGAATGAAAATACATTACTTTTAGAGGGGTTGGAAGAGAAATGGGAAATTCTCTGTCGCCAGCAGAACTTAATTTAGATGAGGTCTGAGCCAGATGAAGTTTATAATGACAGAAGAGACCTCTGTGGCTTGGCACTGATAAACAGGTTAGACAAGAAGGATGGTGCATATCCTTTCATGTATTTAAAAAGAAGAAAAAATGTGAATTGAATTCTCTGCTAAATCTGAAGCCGGTGGAGATCAAAACGGGACAGTATAACAGTGGCAATTCTTTTTGAGACAGGGTAATCACACATGCTGCACAATTTTGGATGTGCTGTAGCTTTCAAAATGGAATTTTTAGAACCTGTCGAGAGATAGTTACAAGAGTCAAGGCTTGTAGTAACAAAGAAGTGAACAAGCTGCTCTGGTGTTTCTGTGTCAATGGGAGGTCGAATTTTACCAATATTACGTAGAGGAAAAAACGAACGACAAAATGTGCTTAACATGTTCATCAGCTGTCAGATTTCCATCCATGAAATAACCAAGATTATACAGACACAGCTGCTATAGGCAATTGTTGAATATTGAGAGACAATTTGGATATTTTCTTTAGTTCATGTGGTAGACCTATCTGCATCACTTCCATCTTGTCATGGTTCAATTTGAAGAAGTTTTCTCTCATCCATAGCTTGATGTCTGAAATGCAGAGTTATATTTTATAACTTTCATCATATTCTATGGTAGGAGTGAAATGAATATCCAGCTATGTGACATCACCATAAAAATGAAAATCGAGGCAAGGGCTCCGGGTAATTTCACCAACAGGGAGAACATAGAATGTAGAGTAATGGGTCTAATATTGACACCTTGGGGGATGCTGAACTCAAGTGTCACTTGTTCTGATGATTTGCCATCAGTGACTACGCTCTGTGTCCGACCTGGGAGATGTGATGCAAACAGTCAAGCACTTGGCTTGTGAGACCTATTCTAGTCATTCACTTGGATTGTTATGGTCTATAGCTGCATTCTAACAAACAAGGCAGGAAATTTTATGTCTATCCATGGATGAGAGAATGTCAGTCTTAGAAGCTCCATTTCAGTGCTACAAACCGACCTTCATGCAGACTGGAACTTGCTTTAGAAAAGCCATTGGCGGTCATATGGGAAGTTAGCTACCACTCAGTAATTTTCGAAAGGAATGTGAGATTAGAAACACATAAATGGGTTGCATAACATTAATTCTATGTAAATATTACAAGATATTGAAATCAGTAACCCACCTGCAGCTAGACCCTCCGAAGAGAAAAGCAGTTTTACAATGAATGAAATTAGTGAACTGTGACAGCAGAGTAGAAACCTTGAAATGGCCAGAACAAGGAGCTCATCCTGATATGTCATTTCATATGGAAGCACAAAGTTCTGGACACGATTTTAATCTAGCTTTTGAAAAGATTCATAAACTGAAAGACCATTGGTCCATTTTCCAAGTCTTGTCCTGTCGTAAGCTGGAACTATTTGTACTGTGTCTCTTGCAAATCTGAATAATGGTGTAAGTACTTGAAGAAGAATGAATCTTCTTCTTGGATTTTAATATGTACTAATGAACATTATCAGGCTCAACCAAGAAAATTTGCCATGCAGTTTGGTCTGCTATTGCAGATGAAACCCCCAATCACCTTGATGGTATAGTGAGGCCCTGTTAATTAAATACCATCTTTGACAGAGAAAAATATTCAGTTAACAAAAGTATACAATTAATATGAATTGAATAATTTACCGTTCTTCTAGCTAATATGCCAATGAGAAACTCTTGAGGGCATTACGTTTTCACCATATCTGTCTGTCGTACGTCCATTAACTTTTGGTTTCCTTCTAATAACTAGAACCGCTCATTTGATAAAATCATAATTTTAGGGGTTACTTGTGGATGACCAGACAATGCTTCCTTTCGATTTTGGTCCAGGTTCAATATGGCCGTCATGGTGGCCATCTTGAATTTGGTTTCCGTCCAATAACTAATGAATACTGACTTGAATCAATTTCATTTCTTGATTTCGCATTATTAGTGTCTAGAGGAAGCTTCTTGTCAATTTTGGATCAGTTAGCCAATTCAGTTTGGCCGCCATGGTGGCCATATTGAATTTGATTTCCGTCCAATAACTACTAAATGCTGACTCGAATCATTTTTAGCTCACCAACTTTAGTTGTGTGAGCTTATGGCATGGTTCGATCGGTCGGCGAACGTGTCCAATAATGTTAAAATTTCTGTTTAGGTCACATACTCGCCCTATTTCCATATCATGGCCTTTATAATGCTGCTATATGGTGATTATTATCATTCTACCATGATTTAACCCCTCGAACTCTGCATTTTAAACATTTATCTTGACATTTTAATTGCGTTTAGTTTTCTGTTTAGCTCAGAATTTCGTGTTTAACTTTGTGTTTAGCTCACCAGCTGTGTTCCTTCTCTTCCCATGGCGCTTATATTCATCATACATCTTCTTCATTATCATTCTATCATGGTTCAACCCTTGTCCAGTGAATTTCTTAAAAATTTTCTTCCAATTTTGAACGTTGAGTTTTCTGTTTAGCTCACACTTCCGACATTTTCGGTGGGTTAATTTTTTTGTTTATATCGACTGCTGACACCCTTTTCATCCCTTTCCCTTTATAATGCTTCCATATGGTGTTTATTATCATTCTACCACTATTTAACCCTCACCCAGTGTGTTTTAAATGTTTCTTTTAACGTTATGTTTAGCTCACACCTTGACATTTTCAGTGTGCTAAAGTTTCTGTTAAGGTCTGGCAACACCATTTGTAAAACATCATTTCCGAGGTTCCTCATATGATCAACAATTAATAATCTAATTGTGCCATGCTGATTTTCTTCACCAGTAATTACAAATGATAGTGCACGGAAAAGGCAGTTTCCATCACCACATATTTTTTTTAAAACAGAGCGTTCTTCCATTTCTCTATGTAGTGTACTATTAGGTATCTGATAAGTCACAGCTTTTTGAAAGTTTAAATCAAACATAGTACACTGAAGCATCTGCCAATGAAGACTGGTTGGTTCAAAGTAATACTTCTCATTTCATAATGTGGCCATTAACCCTGCTGCTGTTAAAAAAAAATTCAGTTTTTTATCGCATGTTATGAGCCTGTTTGATACAGTTCTTGTGTTTGCCAAAGTTACTATCAAAGGGGAATGTTGGTGAGCATAGGGCGTTGGTGTCCTTCTTGTTATTTTTATGCCTCTGAGAACCTCTCGGGGGGGGGGGGGGGCATTATATTTTCACCATGTCCGTCCATCCATCGTCCGGCGTTTGTCGTCCATCTGTTAACTTTCGGTTTCGTCCAATAACTAACGAACCACTTATTTGATCAAATTATAATTTTAGGGGTTACCTGTGGATGACTAGACAATGCTTCCTTTTTGATTTTGATCCAGCTAACCAATTCAAAATGGCTGCCATGGCATCCATATTGAATTTCATTCTTGTTCAATAACTGATGAATTCGGACTCGAAACATGTTTACTATTTTTTAATTATGCATTGTTGGTGTCTACAGGAAAATTCATTTCAATGTTGGACAAGTCAGTTGAACCAAGATGGCCACCAGTGGCCAATTGATTCTGGCTTCCATGGTGGCCATCTTGAATTTGGTTTCTGTCCAATAACGAATGAATACTGACTCAAATCAATTTCATTTTTTGGTTATGCATTATTGGTATCTAGAGGAAATTTCCTTTCGATTTTAGATCAGCTGGTCAATTCAATATGGCTGCCATTGTGGCCGTATTGAATTTGGTTTCCGTCCAATAACTATGAATGCTGACTCGATTCAATTTCATTTTTTGTCCCTCGAACATTTTTTTGGAGGGACTATTTAAATAGCTGGTGTCCATTCGGGAGTGCATGCGCCCGTCCCACATTGGTTTCTCGGTGATAACTTTAGTTATAGTAGAAGTTAAAGTAGGCCAAATCAAATGAAATTTGATACGTAGGTGTATCAACACAAAATACAGGTCGAGTTCGAATCGGGGTGCGGTCTTATAATTTTTGCCAGAATTTTGCCCTATTTTCATGTTTTTTGGTTTCCTGATAACTTAAGTTATAGTTGACCAAATCAAATGAGATTTGGTGTGTAGATGTATCAACATGAAATACAGGTGAAGTTCAAATTGGGGAGCGGTCCGATATTTTTGCCAGAGTCATGTCCCGTTTTCGACTGAAAAATTTCATTTTTTTTTCAAATACCTCGAACTGCACAGTTTTTTTTCGGGGGACATGTCGCCGGGCGTCCTTTTATGCATTCTTGGTGTCTGTAGGAAGCTTCTTTTTGATTTTGGATCAGCTAGCCAATTCAATATGGTCATCATGGTGGCCATATTGAATTTGGTTTCCATCCAATAACTAATGAATGCTGACTCGAATCAATGTTATTTTTCGATTATGCATTGTTGGTGTCTAGAGAAACCAGTCAGCAGAATCAAAATGGCTGCCAGTGGCCAATTCATTATTGCTTTTTTGATTTTAGATCAGCTAGCCAATTCAATATGGCTGTCATGGTGGCCATCTTGATTTTGGTTTCCATCCAATAACTAATGAATACTGACTCGACTCAAATAACGTTCATTTCTTGGTTGTGCGTTATTGGTGTCTGGAGGAAGCTTCCTTTTCGATTTTGGATCAGTTAGCCAATTCAGTATAGCCGCCATGGGAGTTACATTCCCCTTAACAGAGGTCAAATTTGTTCTGAAAATATAGTAAATGATTTGGTGCTTGTAAGTTATATACAATTAACAAGGTCATTCAATTAAAAGATATACAGTTAAGTGTGTTCCACTGTATTGAATATTCCATCTACTTAAAAACATGCTGATGGAACTCTTGAACATGACTGAACTTAGAACTGAAATATTCATTGCCAATGAAAGTGTTATTGAGGCAGTTCATACCACAAGGATGGTAAATGTCTCCAAATAGATCTAGCTGGTGTTAATGACCCTACTGAATGGTCAAATTGACACTATCAAATGGATTCCAGGGATCATTTCAGTCAGTAAACTCTATGATCAAGAAGGGATATTCTGGCCAGGAACTCCTGAAGGCAGTGACTGCTGGGAAGAAAATGCAGGCGAGTGAATGATCACTCTCTTCATTTTGATTTTGCGAGTGTGAAAAATTCAGGAGAGTGATTTAACCCCTTACCTGTGATGACAGCCCAAACTGACCAGCTTTATACACGGAAATGACCATACAAATTTTGTTATCTTTTTCATTTTTTGCTCTAAAAACATAGCTGATGACCCCTCATTGGAACGAGCTCATTGAGCTCGTTCCCATGAGGTGTCGTAAGATATGTTTGAAGCCAAAAATGACAGAGACAATGTTTTGCAAGTATTGTTTCCGAGTTGGGTCAGGTAACGGGTGATTGAAAAGCAATATATAACTTGATGTTTAGACATAATTTCTACACACATCTTGAAGGCGAGATATTAATTGCTCCCCTAGTGAAACATTTCGGAGAGTGATGGTGAGTGAGAGTGATTACTCTCCTTTCCCGTCAGTCCCTGTGAAAGTATTGTAGTCTTGCAAATTGCTTCCTGAGTACATACATATATATGCAGCTCAGAAAACTGAAAACAAATTTCCTGCATCTTACTGTATATAGCCAGTTATATATCTAAAGATACATGTGTGAAGTGAAAATGATTTGCGGTTCATATGTTGAAAGTTCCTGTTAAACTGTTTCATTATTTAAAAAACGTTTGAGAAATTTTATTGTTCTGATTCATGTTAACCCTTTACCTAACATGAAATGCAGACGACACTTGCAAATAAAATTCTTGAATAACTAATTTTTTTCATTTTTTGTCTCAAAAACATAGATTATGACCCCTCACTGGAACGAGTTCGATGAGCTCGTTCCAACGAGTGGTCATAACCTATGTTTGTGAGACAAAAAATGAAAAAATAATGAAAACTTAGATGTGAGTCTTCCATGGAAGACGTGTGTCGCCTGCATTATATTTTAATATTTCAGACAGAATTCTAAGTGGAAAAGGGGCATAACTCTGGAAAAAATACAGCGGATCAAAAAATAAAATGGGAGGTGCACAATGCCATTATGTGATAAAGAATCACTGAAAGTTTCATCAATATCCATTCATAGGTTAAAGAGGAGTGGCGGATAAGAGAAAGTGTGACGCGGACGACGCGGACGACGACGCAGACGACGCGGACGACGCAAGACGACAAAAGTAATCCCCATATGTCGCTCCCCACTTCGTGGGGCGGCGACACAATTAATTGGCGATTTTTGAGAATAGCGCTGGCCGGTTTTGGCTGTTACGTTGTGTAAAGGGTTAAATATTAATACAGCTGTACAGTGTGAGCAGTCAACAACAACATGAAAGAAAACAAATTGAGGGAATGTTTTTGCTATTGCTTAATGTGTAAACTACGTGGGCGGATGCAGCAGATTTTGTTAGGTAATGGGCTAACTGGAAACTTGTTTGTTGTCACAATTTTAGAATAGAAAATTCTATTTTTATTTTATGACCACATATTGGTACTCGATGTCCAATAGTCATATGTATGGAATGGATCTCCCGATGGTGGAAGGATTCCTTGAAGTTGTGGAAATTGAATGGCAACTACTTGCAGCAGACAAGAAATGCAACAAACGTGAGTAATTTCATTTTAACGTTTTACCCAATGCACATATGACATCAAAATTTCCAAAAAGAAAATCAGTTTGACAAAGAATGAAAGTAAGTGTACTTCACAGTACAGTTGGAATCTTGACCTGGAGAGTACAAGGATCTCATCCTGTTATGGTATATGATACATTACGTGTGCACTCCACTTAACTGGTAGAATGCTAAATTATTTTTGGATGTCAGAATTTGTTCACAGGCCCTTGCCTTGTTACAATTTATGGGAGAGTGCAGGCACTCTCCCATAAATTGTAACAAGGCAAATCCTTGCAGACTAAATAATTTCACTTTAAAGATAATATGAAGCACGTCCATTGAATATGAAGCATTTTATTTGATCAAAATCATTCAGATCAAAGCCCAAATACGGGCTTCCAGCACTCTACCAGTTAAAACCCCATTTCGTCACACCCGGTGAATTCATTGTCTTCACGGGGTGAGAACCCCCTTTCCATGGCTAATGATAGAATGCCAGAAAAACCAGACTTCAAAGGCGGCTGGTTTTGGGACCATGCCAAATTGCCGATATTCTTGCACCTACGAAATACATCCGTAATTTTTTTGCAGTTATTTGCAATTAAAAACCTATTTCATTGATAATACAATAAGACTGAGTAGATACCCATTCCATTATTCTCTCCTACTTTAATTCGGCTTTTTGTATTAAAAAGAAAGCCATAAAAATCACTGTAAACAAGTTTATTTTGATTGTGTATAAATCTGCTGGACAATGATTACAAGCACGCCCTCTTCCAAGTTTTCATATACACAGGGTATAAACCGTATAAACCTTTAGCCGGAAGTGGAGATAATCGAGGCGAGAGATTTCTATTTTTATCTCAAAGTTTCAGTCGCAGCGTATCCAAGATCACCGAAAACAAGATTTTTTTTATAAAAGGAATGACCGAAGAATGCAAAATCAGTAAGTATGTTATATAAAACAATATTTAGCAATGAAAAGACACAACTTAATGGAAAAATCGACTCTTGTAGTATGAAAAAACACCTGCTGATCATCTCAGAAAATGAATTTCACGGGCAAATTTCTCCTTCAAATATCGTTTTTCACATGTTCGCACAAATGTAACATGTTAAAATCATAGATCGACAGATTCGGCGTTCAATTCCACACCAGAAACTATCAACCATAACAACGAAGGAGGTTCGGTGCTACTGAAACTGTTCAAAATAAAATGTCACCTTATCGATTTTTTTATACGCCCAGTTGGTAAAACCGTTGATCGGGAGTTGGTGATAATTATACGTCCAGTTGAGATTATTCGATTTTCCATATGATCGTTCCAATGCCCATATTTGTGCATGCACGAAGGTCTAATCAGTTAACAAACCATATAACCAGACTCGAATGCACAACGTTGACGTCACACCTTTCAACTGAAACACTACTGACTGAACCACCGAACCTGCAATTACGGGGGAGGGGGCGAGAGGACCGCTCCTCCCCCCGAAGAACTTTCGCCTCCACCCGGAAGATTTCAGACCATGTTTTTCAATCGGCATTCATTTTTTTAATTTACCTATGCATTAGGGTAAATTAGTTCTGTAACACTTCATTTTGCCTTGGCTCTAATTCCTTCACACCTGTAATTAACATATCCATAATCACTTGTCAACAAACTTGTCGTATACACAATGAGTGTTGTACGTCTGTCGATTTCACAACAAACTTGTCTATGAAGGTAATCCCATTGTTATTTGTGAGCTGTTTATTCATCACACATACATTCACACAGCTTTGTCGGGGAATTATTTTTCCAATTGGGGGTATTTGGGGTTTGTTTCATTTTTTTTAATGACCTTTTTTAAAAAAAAAATGTTTACCGTTTTTGACCGTGGTCGTTTTTACTTCATAACGATCATTTAGTGTCTATGTTTTGCGGTTTTGCCTGGCTTTTTTAAATTATTTTTTTCTATTTATGTTATTTTACGTTGTTGAAGTGTGTGTTTGTGGTGGGGGTGGGGGGGGGGGGGTGGGGCGACAGTCGAATGGGAAGAAAATGTTTTCACTTCAGATAACGGCGTGTTATAACAATACGCCAATCCTCTGTTAATTGAAACCAGTTTGCCTGACAGCATGCTGAGCTAACAGTTTATTCGACAATAATCCCTAACCCGACCCCCACCTCACCCTCTCGCGCTCTCTCATTTTCACTCTCATTTTGGCAACAGTCTTTTGTGTCCAATAACTGTCGAACAAACATCAAATGGGCTATTTTTTAGTATTCTCTTCGAAGCAACTGCATCAATAAGTATCTGGCTTTTAACGATTCCATTTTTAGAGAAATTAGCGAAACACTATGGAATCCTACATGAAGTATACCATACCTATACTTTTGTAAATATTCAATGTTGTTCTTTTAGAACTTATTTTATCTGAAATAAATACTGTTTAAACTAAACTAAAGTATTTTTAAATAAGGCATGACGTCACATGGGATTCCTTCGATATCTCGTCAATGTTGTGTTGAAACCAAACAGATGCAGGGTCGAAAACAAGCTTTATACTCACCAAGCGAACCCTACCGTGTGACAAAGGCAAAAAGATGAAATAAATAGAATAATTCGCGCCTTACATAAGTATTTTATAAATTTTCATCTTATTTTCACTTAATCTGCATACGACTTCACGGAAACAGCTTCGAAACAAGACTTCAGTTACCAGTTTTCTTTTTGAAACTTGAATGCCAAACAACATTCTACATGATGCAGTATAAGCACGTTAGGTCAACAGTAGCTGAAATTAAATTACGTTGTTGTCAATAGCAGTTCAGAGCAGGGTCAAGTTGTCAAAAATACAAAGCGATCATTTCTTTCAAATTTATCGATCACATTTATTGTCCGACGATAGCCTTAAATACTATTCACATTCTCATTTCCATTTCACTCCTGCTGAAGAACAAAACACCTCTCGGATCCAAATGCTTCCAGGGACGTTTCTGGGTAATTCAGACTCTGTGTGTGTGACAGTGAGATCCTCAAATTTCCAAACTTTCATTTCAAATTGATACCATAAAAAAGTTTCCGACATTTGATGATCGGTTTTGAGAAGGAATTTTCTTTATAGATTTATGTGCAAATTACATTATATTCGCTTGATATTTGGCCTTTTCTCCATAATTATGAGTAGACTTTGTAATTGGCCTAACAAAAGACTTCTTGTGGTACATGATACTGCTATGTTGTGCGGGGCCGTCGAGAGGGGGGGGGGGGAGGGGGTAGTAACCCCGGGGCCTGGCGTTATTGGGGGACCGCCGATTCCCGTAATTTCCTGAAGGCGGGATACTCGTGCGTGCGGCCTCTTCACTGCACATCACATTCAGACGAGCAGTGAAGGACTCTCACGTAAGAGAATCCTGTCTTAAGGCAATTAGAGAAAATCGGCGGGCTCCGGTGTTCCAAATTGACACTATTTGTGTGCATTTACGAAAGCGCAATCTCGATGTATAGCTAGCTTACGCAGTTACAAACTTGGAATATTATCAACATTTTAGTTCTGCGCGAAAAAGAACTAGTGGGTCATACTATAAAGAATAAATGTATTTCAACCAAGAATCACTAGTTCTATATTTGCTTAGAACTAAATGTTTCCAACTTTTGAAATTGGAACCATAAAATTTCCAACTTTCAAAAACCAGGGTCTCCTAAGTGCTCTTCGTCTTTGCTGGCGAAGAGTAGTCTCTTGCGCAGGGAGCGCGGTGGCTCAGTAGGTAGAGGTGCAGGCTGCAAGCCGAGAGGTCCTCGGTTCGAATCCCACCTGCGGCAACCGCGTTGTGTCCTTGGGCAAGACACTTCATCTCCATTGCCCGCGTGGGGGCACGATGACGCCGTGTACTATGGCGTACTGCACGTCGATGGTGCGCATGTCTCCAACCAATCTAACGCGAGTTACGATGTTGGGGAGCTGGCAGCTGCTCGTCGTTGCTCGGTGGTTCTCTCCGGGTACTCCGGCTTCCTCCACCCGTAAAACTGTCACGGTCATGATTAGCCATTGTGCATAAATATGTGACCTTAAACATCAATAAATAAATAATAAATAGTCTCTTGCGCATCCCATTTGCTTTCATCTAGGTGAGGTAGTGGGATGCACAGGAGACTGGGCGAAGAGGTCATCCTGCACTTTAATAGCACAGCCAAACAGAACGCACACCTGGCACACGTCACTAACCAAATCGGCTTCAGAGTGACAAGAACCGATCTTGCCGGTTTCTGAGAATTTCACCCAAACAGGCCGCCAACAAAGTTATCCAAACTGCTCTCCAGTTTCCTTCTTAACCCTTTTGGAAAACATAATTTTGTACGCCATGTGTCCTGGTCATATATTGATACACCCAAACCGGCCTCTCGACTCAGCAATTCCATTCAAACCCAGACCGGCCATTACATTATTCTATAAAATACACCTGCAACTAATATATTTTACTGATATATTTTTCCAGTTTGTCATGACTGTAAACTGAAATTATTTACTCTCATTCAAGAACGTAACCAGGGGGGGGGGGGGGGGGGGTAACCCCCGCACCCCAAGTTGAAATGTGGGTGACAAGTTGAAAAGAGTGGTGGATAAGTTCGCTGGTCTCTCGTGCCAGAAGTCGCGGGATCGCGGATCCCCAGCTGAGAAAAGATATGGAGGTATCTGAACCCTCTCTGGCAGCATCAGTTGCGGGGTTGATGATGTCACGGCGTGTCGCCCTATTGGGTGGGGAAGTAAAATGGCTGTCCTCTGTACGGAGAGAGACAGACTCCACACAGGCTAAAGATCCAGTCGTAGAACACAACAAATTGGAATTCTCTGCTCCTTTCGTTATCAGACTCGCTTCTAAATTTATTCGTTTGGTTATTTTCTTCGTTTGCGTTTTGTTTTACACTGACCTCTAACATACAATTTTAAAAATGTAGTTTACATGTATACCATATTTTTTCTTTGTTTATAGTAATACGATAACACACTGGAAAGGCGTTCATTTGAATCAGTTCCACATATTTATTTTTAAAGTAGAGTATAGTTGATTATTCAGGAGCGAAGGAAGGTAAAAATATTTGGGGTGAGGTGGGGTGGGGCTATCAGAGCTAATCCCAAGGGGAACACCATGTATGCTCACCGTGTGCTGTGCAGCAGCATCCGAGCCGCACAGTGGTTAGGTGGTGGTGGTGGTGTGTGCGTGTGTGGGGGGGGGGGGGGGGTACGGGGAGGTTGTAGCACAAGAGGCGATATAGCCGTATCCCATTCTCGGTGGTGAGGGTCTGCGGGCTTTCTCTGCGATATTTTGAAAAATGAGGGCCAAAACTCACATGCTCAGTGATTCTGAGGCTGCTGTGACTGACTCCTCACTGTTGAACGGCTGCAAATTCGAATTCTCTGCTCCTTTCATTATTAGCTTCGCTTCTAAATTCATTCGATTGGTTTACCCATTCGTTTGTGTGTGTGTTTTTTTTTCTTTCTTTGGGAGCATGTATTCCCTCTAGATCATACTAGCATGCCCAACACTCTGTAAAAGTGCGCGCGCGTGTGTCTGGGTGGTGGGGGGTAATTTTCTGCAGCTATAGCTAACTTACCCAACAACTAAAAATTGGGTAAATTAGCTATAGTTGCAGAAAGGTGCCCTTAAACTACAGTAAATAAGTTCAGCATGAACGTTTCTTTGGAGTCTGCTAGATATTTGGTCTGCATGTTGCAGTCCATTGAAATTTAGGGACCCACAAAAGTTAAGAACTCAACAAATTGTTATCATGTAAAGAAGCAAAGCACAAGAAGCTATTTAAATATAGCCGTGAGTTCATGTTAAACCTTTTGTAGTTCACTGAAATTTACAGACCTGATGATTTAAGAACTTAACAAATTGGTGCTTGAGCCTAAAAAGTCATGAAATTATAATTACGTGCTATCTATACTGCCATATGCGTACGGGAATTTTTATTTTCTGGGTGGGGTGGGGGAGGATGTGGAGCTGAGGTCCACTTCATCCGAAAGAATCCCGAGTGCCCTAAAAAATTATTTCACCCCCAAATCGTGTTTTGGAACAAATTGTGTCTGAAAGAGTCAACTTACAGTAAATAATGCGGTCCAACTTGTTCTGACATTGTTACGCTATGCCATAAAACCAGTCTCATCTTCATATAGTTCACCGCCTATCGTTAGATTCTGTAATGCAGTAAAATGGGCTATTTTTCTGCGTTGAAAAAGGTAACCTGTGGTTCGCTTTTTCAACGCAATGCAATATTGCATTCAACCCGGCTTGTGCGCGTATAGGCCTATCTTGCTTTCGGAACTTACAGGCTCCAAATTTACCAGATTCTCACATCGAAATGGTCACCCGACAAGCATAAAAAAATGTATACGACTCATCAACTGAAGATAGGAGCGTATACAACTGGGCGTATAAAAAAATCGATAAGGTGACATTATATTTTGAACAGTTTTAGTAGCACCGAACCTCCTTCGTTGTAATGTTTGATAGTTTCTGGTGTGGAATTGAACGCCGAATCTGTCGATCTACGATTTTAACATGTTACATTTGTGCGAACATGTGAAAAACGATATTTGAAGGAGAAATTTGCCCGAGAAATTCATTTTCCGAGATGATCAGCAGATGTTTTTTCATACTACAAGAGTCGATTTGTCCATTAAGTTGTGTCGTTTCATTGTTAAATATTGTTTTATATAACATACTTACTGATTTTGCTTTCTTCGGCCATTCCTTTTATAAAAAAAATCTTGTTTTCGGTGATCTTGGATACGCTGAGACTGAAACTTTGAGATAAAAATAGAAATCTCTCGCCTCGCGTATCTCCACTTCTGGCTAAAGGTTTATACGGTTTATACCCTGTGATATAGCTATCAGCCAATAGTTACAAAACACGGAATGTTGCGGTATTATCTGACCACCTTCTTAATCTTTATTAACAAAGGTTTGGAAATCTGTTCGCGTTATAACTTAAACATTACTGCTCAGATTTCGAGGAAATTTGATACAGATGTTCATTATCATGAGAACTTTAAGCAGCATCAGCCGTTTTGCTGTTGGAATATTTTTAGCTCACCAACGAAGTTGTGTGAGCTTATGCCATGACTCGAGGCGCCGACACTTGTGTTAAAGTTATTGTACCAGTCTCTCAGCCCTGTTGCTTTGCACCTCATACTGTGTTTCTGTGGCTTACAATTACCCACAGACTCTTAACCAGTGATATTTTACTGATTTTTAGTGTTTTTGCAATGTTAGACTTTTTTGTCAGTGTGGACTTTCTGATCTGTTCTGCTGTATATGAGTGGAGGCTACCACCGGTATGTTGTGGCTTTCATCTTTCATATATTGTTAAATGCATCAATATAAGATGACATTAACCCTTGGCCAGACATTTTTCGGAGATTTTGGAATTTTTTAATGCAATGTTAGACTTTTTTTTGCCACTGTGGACTTACATGACCGGACATTTTTTGTAGATTTGTAATAAGCCTAGATTTATTGCATGCCATGTTTTGGTGAGCTAATAGGAATGAACACACCCCTCTTGTTTCTGTGAGTTATGGCCCTTTGAATATACAAAAAGAGGCTATTTGTGTCTGTTCACCTCGTATCTCAAGGTTGGGTCATTGGATCTCATTGAAATTTGGAAAGAAAATTGTTTATGGGAAAGGCTTTCAAATGAGTCTCTAATGATATTTCTTACTTTTCACTTTTTAGACTTATCCCCCTTTTTAACTTTGAAAATTCGCTGTTAGTAGGTGGAAAGTGCCGATTCTAGACCACTTTTCCAAAAAACTGTACACGTACATGTACTTGTACTGCCATAGGGGTTCAGTGTTAAATCGTGTACAGAGTGTAAAAAATGCCGTTTTTGCATGGTGGTCCAGAATCGGCAATTGTTTTTGAGGCTCTCGGATCGCACTTTTGACCGTTCAAACATCCGTTGGCGAACGAGTACATTCGAAACTTCGCTCAGAAGTGAAAAAATGTATGAAATTTGAAGAAAATGTAAATTTAAAAATTTTTCTTGACGTCCCCATCGCGGATCAGACCTATCGTTGGTGAACGCAAGCAAAAAACGTTTCGCCGATTCTTGACCAGCTTCTAAAAAGCAGTTTGCCGATTCTGGACCACCTACATTCGCCAACGGCTGTTTGAACGGTCGAGGGTGCGATCCGATCGGTGAAACCGATTGGCGATTCTAGACCAGGAAAGATCAATCTCAAAACGTTTTCTCGACGTTCACCAACGGTGAAAAGTGAGTGTAAAGCACAGTTACTCATCGAGGATTTTTTAATTTTTTTTTTAAAACCGATTTCGGCTTCCGGTACATCGAAAAAATGCGGTTTGCCGGCTCTGGACCACCACGTTCGTGATCGCGTTCTGGATGGTCGAGGGTGTGGTCCGATCGGCGAAAACGATTTGTCGATTCACCTCGCGAGTTTTGTGAGATGAATTGTAATAGAATCGGTTTTGTCGAGAGGAAATAAAAAAGTGATTGATATATATAGGAGAGAAAAAAAATATATATAAATAAATAGTTATTTAAAAAAAAATAAATATCGAATCGAAATAGATAATAAAATATACATAAATCATGAATGATTCCCAGATTATAAGAGCAAGGTTTCTTTTAAAAATGCTGATGACAGCCTCTGCATTCTGCGTGAACAATCAACTAGGTCGCCTCTTGTTAGAACGATGCATCAGGTGTCGGGATCATCTAGACTTCAATCACAAGGATCATTCGTGTCTGACGATGGAAAGGGAAGATATGGTCCTCAAGTATTTTCAACCGGCATTCAAATGCGTTCAAATCGACAACGTGATCAAGTTTTGGAAGAGATTAGTCTTCTGTAAGGGGTGAGACAAGCCCACCAATTTGGAAGAAATGAAATTGGTGCGTAGAAGTCTGACTTTAGAAGACAAGGGATGCGTCTTGAAATTATTGCTGTAGGAAGCATATGTCTAAGTTTTCTCGTTGATATAAATAAGGAGAATAGAAAATAAAAAAATAAATACACACATAAATTTTTATCTAATATTAGAAAGAAAAAAAACATAAAAAATGAGAACCAGAAATAAATTGTATCCGACGTTAGATGAGGACGAGGATGAGAAGCCGAATGGCGTTTTGCCAATGGCGTTTTGCCAATGGCGCCATCGCCAGAAGAAAAAGAAAGAGGAGAGAGGTATTGCATCGTTCAAATCAGTAGAATGCATTGTATCTGACACGAGAGACAGATTCTCGTCGTTCTCTCAAGAAGAAGTATTCGCGTCTCGTGAAATTCGTCAATGCGGTCGACACGAAACCCATCACAATTTCCATGGGTTTACACGCGGCCGGCATCGGATTGTTGTCGACCGCGGCCAGTATTCCGATCGTGTTGACCATAGAAGGAGTGGCTCTCACCGCCGCATTGTTTAGCACGCTCGGAAACTTTTTGAGTAGGAAATTATATTTGAAGGCTAAGAAACACAAAAAGATTCGCGTCTTGGCCAACTCCAAAATCGACACGATATCTGAAATGATCTCGATGGTGTTGAAAGATGGTAGGATATCGGATGGAGAATACTTCACGATATTGAGGGAGAAAATGAAATATGATGCTATGAAAGAAGCCGTGAGAATCAAGACTCGTCAGATCATCAAGGAAGAGATGAAGGATTCTCTCGTGGAAAGGGGGAGGAAAGAGGCCAGGGAGGAATTCAGTAAGTTGATAGAACTCAAGAGCAGCGATTGAAAAAAATATATATATATATGATCAGAACAGAATTTTTTAAAAAAGAAAATATTAAATTTATATATAAAATAAAAAATAAATACGAAATTAATTTAAATAACCTTCAAAAAATGTATTGCATAAAGTGTAAGAGAGTTACCGAGATGGGTAATTCTCGAGAAGTACGAACTAAAAACGACAGACAGATGCTTCGCGCAATTTGCAATGTGTGTGGTTCGATCAAGACTCGATTCGTCAAAAAAAAAAATGAGCAAAGGCGTCTTGAATAAAATGATCAACAATGTACCTTTCAAAATGCATCTGCAGGGTCACAGTTTCACGGGACCCGGAACGAAATTGAACAAGAGATTCAACGCTGATCTGACTCCTAAATCTTGGAGCAAACCCATGAATAGGGTGGATGCGACAGCATATGATCATGATCTGTGCTACGCCGAACATCTGACACTAAGACTCGGAATGATGTCTAACGTTAAACAAAAGTGCTTCGGAAGAGAAGAAGAAATGATTATTGATGAGCGAATTGGCCGAGGATACTTCCAGGGGAATTCGACCAAGAAATACATATATGCTCTGAACGGTCTGGTTGAAGATTACAACAACACGCGACACAGATTGATCAGGATGACTCCCACGGAAGCTGGCGATCATCGAAACGAAAAACGGGTCTACGAGAATCCATATCCCGAGAGATCAAAGATCAGGAAGACAGCCGAAATTTGCGGTCGGCAATCGAGTGAGAATCTTAGCTTATAAGAAGCACTTCGACAAGGGTTACACTCCTCGATGGACCTTGGAAATCTTCGTGATAATCAGAATATTTCACACCAATCCGGTGACTTTTGAAATCAAAGCTTTGGATGGCAAAGAGATCATCGGAAAGTTTTACGAACAACAATTGCAGAAGACAAAGTTTTAATAAAGAAAACAAATTTTTTTTATTTACTCTCTTTAACATTTTCTTGCTTACACATATATATATAAAGGAGAGAAAAAAAATAATAATAAAAAATAATTAAAAATATTTTTAGATAAAAAAAAACAAGCTAATTAATAAACAAAAAACAAAAAAAAACTTCTAAAATGGCAAATATACTAGATATCGCCCAAAGCAAAGTGAAAGATGAAAGTATTCAAGAATATGAGGTTCATGAATATGAACCGATAACCGGAACGAGTTTGAAAGAATACATCGCTATTTGATCACTGCAATTTGAGAAACATGCAAGTGTTTCTGAATGCCACGAGATATCCAGCATTCGATTACAATGCATCATTCGACAAGAATGATTTCTGCAGACTGTATGGCGATGCCGTGGATTTTAGAAGGAAGTATCATGGTCTAGACGAATTGATGAGCAACCCTAATATATCTCCCGGCGAAAACAAGTCGATGTATCCCATGTTCGTATTCGATGTTAGTAAACAGAGTGAACGACTCAAGAGTAGCGTCTTAGACATTCAGATCAAGATGCAATTCGATAGGAACGTGCCAAGAAAAACCAAAGGCTTTGCCCTGGTCCTGTCGGAGAGAGAATTACAATTCGAATCGGTTGGAAATAAGATGTCGATCATTCGATGAGAGACGTGTGTGTGAAAAAAAAAGAAAAAAGTAATGAGTAATTATTAAAAAACAAAAAAAAAATAAAATAAAAAGTAATGAGATCTAGAGAGATTGAACATCTTTCTAATTCTCAATACTTTTTTTTTGTTTGTTTTTAATAATCACTCATTATTTTTTAATTAATTATTTTCACGTGTTCACTGTTTGTTCAGAGGATCTAGTTCGATCAGTATGCTCACCACGGAAGAGGCGGCTTCAGGATTATTGGTTTTCATAACAAAATTAATCCTGTCTCCGGTGTTCACTTTGAGAGGCGTGCCGAACGTGCTAACATTCGAGTGTTGATTCTCAGTCTTTTCGATGCTCTATCTCTTATCGCTCTCTACTCCATTCACAGTGAGATTGACGACCGCTCTGTTATTCAAATCCGTGGAAGCCAGACTCATTCAAATGATTTCGCCTCCCAACGGCATGGGATATCCCACCTGACCATGTTGCGATCCGCTACCTCCATTTCCGAAAGACCACTCAGCTTTTCCCTCCTCTAACATGCTGGCCTCCTCAGCCCACACGGTGATCAATTGCCTGACGTATTTGACTTTCTCCACCACCAAAATCAGGGTGCAGGCGTCCGACATGTGCACGGGATCCGGTAGATTCGTGAGCGCGTGTCCACCCATGTCTAGTTTACCTTCCATGATGTCGCCCTTTCTCCAGACCGAGTTGTCATCCACGTACTTCCTGCTGACCGCGCTGGAATCGAATTCAGGATCATGATCAAGACCAAATAAATTCTGACCGTTCATGGTGATGCCACCCTCCATGGTTCTGACAGATTGTTTGTTCAGGTAGAGATCATCCACTTGCGATTCTATGTATTCTTGAGATCGTATCATGGTGGAATCCACGTAGCCCTTGTTGACCGTGGTGTAGTCTGCATCCGTGTCGTCGATCTTCGACAGATTCAATATCTTGTTGAATCCCGCATTCAGATCCGATTTCATTTCTCGTCTGTCAGACTTTCTCTGTTCCAGATCTACGTAGTGTTTGGTCGCCACATCCTTGGGATTCGTGGGAGTGGCCACGTTCGTTATCTTGTTAGAATTGGCGTTCAATTCCGATTGCATCATTTTCTGAATGTATCTACTTCTCAGTTGTTCGCTGAATTGCGTGTGAGAGTCGTCTGCATATTTCTTGGTTGCGGCATTGTTGGAATCTATGGGATTCACAACGTTCACCAAACATTTGGATTTCAGATCGAGATCGTCGGTCATGGCTTTATCCACGTAATTATCTAGCATGATTCATTCGAAATCAGTGTTCCCCCTGTCGACATAGTTTTTAGTCGCCGCATCTGCGAGATCCATTGGCTCGGGAAGATTGTAGAGCTTCTTATCGTTCATGATCAAAGATTCCTCTCGAGGTCCGTATCTCCGAACGTAACATTTGTCCAAATTGGCAACGTCGTAACCATCTCCGACTTTGAGCGTCTTCATCTTCTTTTTTGGGTCGACTTTCGTCGTCACTTCTACCAAATTTATCGACTGGCATGTTGTTTTGAGGTTCTTTTGTTTTAAAAAATATATTTCAAATGCAGTTTATTAAAAATTAATTATTTCACTTATTTTTTTGTTTTTATTCGATTAAATTTTTTTAAATAATTTTTTTACCTTTATATATACTATAAAAAAAATCTCTCTCTAATGTAAATCATTGAGAATGTCTTGAAACTGATCTCCTTCCGACCATCTCTGGAGAATGTAGAGACACAGGTGACCGCAAAACACTTGATCTGGTGATTGCACTCGTTCTGTGTTGTAATGAAGCATCGATTCGTCGAAATAGTTCTTTATTTCTTTCGGTGGTGAGATTCTGTAGCTGTCGAAATAATAATTATTCTTCTTCCCGTTCATGAACCACGCCACCCAGTGTGTGCCTTCACCTGATAAGTCGTCCAGATTTAAAATTCTGCATTCCAATTGTCGAGGTCTTCTCTTTGGCAACGCATCTCTGGAAAACACACCTAGATAATCTTTGATTTTCCAATCCTTCGCAGCATTCAACAGATCGATGTTGGATAGGGGTTCGTTAGGTAAGACGACACCTTCTATGGATATCTCTATTTTCTTATTCATAAATGTGTATATTTTTTTTTATTTATTAGGCTTTCCCAAACCCAGTTTGGGAAAGACTATTGTTATTCTTCTTTTTCAAAATTTTTCTTCTCTATTTTTTTTTTTTTTTTTTTTTTTTCCTCCCTGAATTTTGTCTGTTGAACTGCTCGAAAACAAGTTGTACGATTTTGACCAAATTTGGCACACTTAAGTAAAGTCATAAAATCTAGTGAAATGCGGTATTGTCATATCTGTGAAAACGCATATTTTCAAAATATTCTGCTAAAACCTTCAAAATTTCACCATTTTTCGAATGTCTCAAAATTGTTTACAGTTATTTCGCTCAAATTTTCCACACATTTACAGCATAATATTATACACCACAATCACCACTCAAATCTTTCAACATTAACCCCCACTGGCCAAAAATGACATGAATATAGATTTTTTCTTCAAAATTGACCAACTTCAAGGGCAAATTTCTCTAATAACAAGGTTGTTGTAACAATTATTTTAATTTCGATAGATGCAACAATGATTGCAGAATAAAGTTACTGTTTACTTTTTAATCTCAGATTTAACCCTCAAGCACAATGAGGGCGAGGATAAGAGTACCGTTTGAAAATGCCAAAATTTGCCAACTTTGGTTCCTTTTTCTATCATTTTGGAAAGGGTTAAATTTCAAACACTTTTCATATACGTATTCACAATTGACTACCGAGCATATTTGCTTTTGTAAGTTTGGTTGTAAAGTTTAACCCTATCCCATTCTGGTTGCATAAAAGTAGGTACCTTCCAAAAAAACTCCAATTTTTTAAGAATTTGATAAGTTTAGGTGGCGATTTACTCCATTTTTAATTGCTTGAGCTCTGAATGTTTTCTGTAGCTGCTTGCATCAGTCAAAGTATGACAAATTTTGTTCTATATGTTATTATTAAAAGTTTAACCCTTGGCAGATTTTAGACTTCCCATAAGGGTACTGTCGGAATAATTGTTATTTTTGTCAACTTCAAGGGCAAATTTCTCTAATTAAAAAGTAGTTGTTTCAATTATTTTGATATGGCTAGATGCAACAATGATTGTGGAAG
Organism: Pictodentalium vernedei; assembly: GCA_031216915.1. Classification (NCBI taxonomy): domain Eukaryota; kingdom Metazoa; phylum Mollusca; class Scaphopoda; order Dentaliida; family Dentaliidae; genus Pictodentalium; species Pictodentalium vernedei. Next base: position 288,562,577 of record CM062291.1, on the reverse strand, counting down.
AAAGTTACTGTTTATTTCTTAATCTCAGATTTAACCCTCAAGCACAATGAGGGCGAGAATAAGAGTACCGTTTGAAAATGCCAAAATTCGCCATCTTTCGTTGCTTTTTTCTATCAATTTGGAAAGGGTTAATTTCAAAAACTTTTCATGTACGTATTCACAATTGACTACCGAGCATATTTGCTGTTGTAAGTTTGGTTGTAAAGTTTAACCCTATCCCATTCTGGTTGCATAAAAAAGTAGGTACCTTCCAAAAAAACTCCTATTTTTCAGAATTTGGTAACTTTAGGTGGTGATTTACTTCATTTATAATAGCTTGAGCTCTGAATTTTTTCTATAGCTGCTTGCAGCCGTCAAAGTATGACAAAGTTTGTTCTATATATTATTTATAAAAGTTTAACCCTTGGCAGATTTGAGACTTCCCATAAGGGTACTGTCGGAATAATTGTTATTTTCGCCAACGTTTACATGCACTTTCTCAGCACTGGAGCCATATTGTCTCAAAACCTTTTCCAAGAGAGGATTGGGCCTTCATCCAAGAACAATTTTGCTGTTATATATTTTATTCAAAGATTTAACCTTCACCCAGTTTTCTGGCCTTGAATTTGAGTGCCCTAAAATTCTTCATAAAATTGGCTAATTTGGAGCTCACTTTTCTTCCATTTTCGAAAGGAATATCGAAAAATGATGTACATGTTCGTATTTATAATTGCCTACCGAGCATATTTGCTGTTGTAAGTCTAGTTGTAAAGTTTAACCCTATGCTCGTTCTGTGCATAAAGATAGGTGCAGTCCAAAAAAACTATTGTTTTTCAGAATTTGGTAAGTTTAAGTGACGATTTAATCCATTCCTAATTGATTGAGCGCGCTGAATGTTTTCTATGGCTGTATGCAGCAGTCATAGTATGACAACTTTTGTTTTATATGTCATTATTAAAAGTTTAACCGTTGGCAGATTCGATACTGCCTTATGGGTACGGTCGGAATAATTGATATTTTCATAAAATCACTGAATATTGATAAGCGTGCAGTGGTAGTTTGGAATAGAATATCCGAAAATGCTTTCGAAATTCAGATTCACAGTTCAATTCCAAGAATATTTTCTGTTATAAGGTTGCTGTAAAGTTTAACTCCATCCCTTTCTCAAATGCATAAAAATTGGTGCCGTCGAAAAAAACCTCTCATTTTTTTCAGAATTCCGTAGGTTTAAGTGACAATTCACTCCATTCCTAATTCATTGAGCGCTGAATGTTTTCTATTCCTGCATGCAGCAAGCATAGCATGACAACTTCTGTTTTATACGTCATTATCAATAGTTTAACCCTTGGCATATTTAGGAGTTCCCATGTGGATATAGTCGGAATAATTGTTATTTTCGTACAATCAATCCCTGAATATATTGGTAACCGTGCAGTGGCATTTCGGTGGTGCTACATGAAGCCGCAAATAGTTAAGGTTGAAAAGTTCATCAAATAGACAGATATAATGCCACCTGATCCACGGTATTTCCACGCACGGCACTTGACAAAGATACTAAACTGTCGGGCAGGGACAGTAGAAAACATTCTAAGAATTTCAAGTTGCTGCCTTGCATGGTCGTGACATAATTGGAGTATATCCGACATTGTAACTGTTCAATTTGAATGTTAAATTAGCCAGATGACGGCTTTTTCTCCACCGGATAATCCCACCTGCGGCAACCGCGTTGTGTCCTTGGGCAAGACACTTCATCTCCACTGCCCGCGTGGGGGCACGGTGGCGTTATGTACTAAGGCGTACTGCACGTCGATCGTGCACTTGTCTTCAACCAATGCTAACCCTGCTTGTGTGGAGTTCGTATGTTGGGGAGCTGACAGTTGCTCGCCGTTGCTCGGTGGTTCTCTCCGGGTACTCCGGCTTCCTCCACTCGTAAAACTGTTGCGGCCATGATTAGCCAGTGTGCATAAATATGTGGGCTTAACCACCAATCAATAAATAAATAAATTCTCCACCAGATCGAGTTGTTAGTTTCTGCCGGGACGGTCTAAAATAAGCAGTTTAACTCAAAACTTTCTGTCCCATATGAATGTGCAAATATTTAAAACTGGACAGTTCATCAAATAGACAGAAATAATGCCAAACTCGACTGGTGATAGGTAAATAGTGAATGGAAACGGCTTTTCATTGGGAATAGAGTATGTACGAATCGTCCCCGCAGTTTCCACGCGATCCACGTTGTTCCCACGCGGTCGCGCCACTTGACACAGATACTGTTATGTCGAGCAGGGATAGTAGAACAACTTCTGAAGATTTCGTGCATCTGTCTTCACTGGTCTAGATGCTGTGTACTAAGGCATACTGCACGTCGATGGTGCGCATGTCTTCAACCAATCTAACCCTGCCTGTGCTATAGTGCGGCGGCACTATGTTGGGGAGCTGGCAGCTGCTCGTCATTGCTCGGTGGTTCTCTCTGGGTACTCCGGCTTGCGCCACCCATACAACTGTGACCGACATAATATGACCTTGGCTGTTAATGTGTCGTTAAACCCTAATAAATAAATAAATAAATAAATAAATAAATAAATAAATAAAGTACCAGTTTTGCTCGTACAAATAATAGTACCGTCAGACAAAATTCATTTTCTGATTAATTTCGTACTTTTCTGTACTCACCTTCTTGAGTGAATACTCACTTGTCCAAAAACAAAAAGGAAAGAGCTCTTTGAGCTTTCCATAACTGTTTTCAAAAATCAATGGGGAACAAATTTTGTGTTATATGTTTTGGTGTTCCGTGTTATCCAACCCCAGTTTGGCCGTACAAATATGAATACCGCCAGGAAAGAAAGCACATTTTCTCAGTGATAGACTGTTTGACTTCTATGATAGAGGTCCCGAGTTTGATCCCTGTCTGGGACGACCCACGTAATATCCTTGGGCAAGGCATTTATCCCGGTTGCCAACATGGGGGCACAATGATGTCATGTACTAAGGCGTTCTGCATGTCAATGGTGCACATGTCTTCAACCGCTGGTACCCTGCTTCAGCGGAGCTTGAACATAATTAGAATGTTGGGCTGACAGTTGCTCGTCGATGCTCCGTGGTTCTCTCTGGGTCCTTCGACTCCCCCCCCCCCCCCCCCCCCCCGTAAAACTGTCACGGTCACGATTAGCCATTGGGGATAAGTATGTGACCGTAAACACCAATAAATGAATACCGTCAGGGAAACCCTCTGTGAAATCCTTCTGTCAATAAATAGCAAAGTAGTAATGTAATGCAAGAAATATTAACAAGCTGTTCAACATCCCTTTAATCAACTCATTTGACTTGAACTGTACCCATTACTGTGTGTACTAGCTCCCTAGATGATTTAAACCATATCAAATAAACAACTAATTTGTGTGTGACAGTAACTCATATTACATGTATTTCATTGTTTCTGAAACAGATATGTTGGAAAAATTGTGAAATCATGGAGTGGGAAGCTTACCCTCGTTTGTTGACAAATCCCACACATTCACAAACAGATAGAATGATAGAGAATAAATTAATTATTGATATTTAAGGTTACTTTCAGCATCTTCAGCTATATCATGACCATAATATAGGTATTTATTCAAGTCCATGTATTCATTGCATAGGCGTACAGGGCTATTTTTCAGGGGGGGGGGGTGGGGAGGGGAAGGGGGGACCCTTTTAGTCCGAAAAAGTTGAATCTCAGGAGGAAATGCCAAATGCGGGTATGGGAGAGGGGGTCTCCCCCCACCCCCCCCCCCACCCCCACCCCCATTGAGTACCTGGAGAGAACCACCGAGCAATGGCAAGCGACTCAGACTCCCCGACATACCAACTCCACAAAAGGAGGGTTAGCATTGGTTGAAGACAAGTGCACCCTCAAAGTACCCTTAGTACACATCGCCATCATACCCCCCGCCCCCCTCTCACCCCCCCCCCCCCCACGTGGGAAATTAAATTGGGATGAAGTGTCTTGCTCAAGGACACAATGTGGTTGCCACAGGCGGGATTCAAACAGGACTTCTTGGATTGCAACAATCATCTCTACCTTCTGCGCCACCGCGCTACCGTAATATGTAGTAATAGAACTCTTTATATGTACTTGTGTGATTATAAATGAATAATATTAACGTGGATATGGTTCCACTGAATCAACTTGTACAGTATAATGGTCAGTTTACTTGCAACTTCTAAGTGCTGAGATAGGAAAACAACATTTCGTGTGGAAATCCAAAATGTTTTGTGGTCATTTCTGGCAACTAAATTGTCCGAAATTTTCTGGCATAGTGGCTGAAAGATCAGCTCCTTCCTGACTCAGGAGTGGGTTGCATAAAAACTAGCAGCATCACAAAAACTTTGATTTCCACTAAATTTTCTGTTTTCTAAACTGATCGATAGTTTGTGTACAATACAGTTTGCCTTTTCACATTAAAAAGTTGGGAAAGCCCGTAATTTGTCCAACAAATTACAATTCTCTAGTTTATTTTATTATAGTTCACTAAAATGACGTTATTTTTTTATATTTTTTTTCTTTTTTAAACTAACTTTCTCGATGTCTCTATCAACTTCCATAATCTTGAATTCGTCTTATTCCTCTTGATTTTCAAGAATCCTATCGTCCTTAATCATATCTGGAATCCTATCTGGAATCCTATCATCCATAATTATATCCAAAGTCCAATGTCCGAGTGCCAAAGTGCTTATTTTATCGTCTAACACGAATCTCTTATCATTGTCGGCCATCAGCGAAATCTTGTTGACTATTTCGGTATACAAGTCGTGATTGTCACTTCGAATCGATTTCATAGTCTTATACACTGGACCGCTTCCGAACAGACAATCTTTATACTCTCGGAAAGAGATGTTTTTCTTCATCACGCACGCTTTAACCCCTTTGCACTTCTTGATCTCTTCACCTTCTAGACGATAAGCATACAGTTTGGGTCTCAAACCCACGAATTCGACGATTTGTTTACCGACACTCTCGTCCTTAAATTTACCCAACACCTTCTTGTTGTCGTTCGATTGAATGTTGGACGGGTGATCAACAGGATAATTGCTCGTGTCTTACCACGCAGTCATGTCCGGAGATATATCTCGGTAGACGTCTTTCGTCTCTATCTTGTAAACTAAACTGTCCGTGTCAGTCAACAGTAGTTTGGCTTTCTCACCAAATTTCCATTTCACATAATCATGGTGAAACTCGTACATCAATCGCTTCCTGATATCTAAGATGATCGGTCCAAGATAATAGGGTTTGTCGAATTTCAGGTGCGTCTTTCGCATTTCAATTGCCACTAGATTTTCGTCGAATATGGTTCGATGTTTGTAATTGGGTTTCACCACTAATTTTTTAGCTTTTTTCTCAGACGTGATGAGTCGAACATCGGTTCTCTTCCTGATGTTTTCCATCGATTTACCATACATGCAGTTGTTCATGAGTTTGAAGAAATCTTTTTCAAAATCTTTCTCGGCTCGAATTCTGAGATTCGTGTTGAGATCGATGTATTTTTTCATCCAAGGCTCTTCGTTGAATCAAATGATGCGATGTATGTCGACTAATTTCATCCCGTAATCGACGTATTGTTTCAAATTCTCGCTGTAGACGACGTACTTACATTTGTCGGTTCCATTCATTTGGGAGCCAGCAGATAATCATTGTGTAGATCTTGTAATTCTTCCGGATAGTTCAAATCGACTTCTAAATGCAAGGATAGTCTCTCCATTTTTGCATCTCTTCTGGTTCCGTTACCCATTTGAAATTTCCAATCGGTAAAGGACGACTCATGGCCCAACCGTATAGATTATTAGCGTCCCAATACTGTATGTATTTATTCGATCATTCCAAATCGAAACCTTATTTCATGTAGGGATTGTTGCCTTTAGAATATCTGTGAGAGATCATCGAGACACCACCACTCGTGGCCTTTTTGAACATCAGCAACATGTCCACGTCGGATAATAATTCTAATTGGATTTCAGTGGTCTTAAACAGAGCGTCCCATGCCAGACCGGGTGTGGTGAAATACCAAGCCAGATCCAGCTCGTAATTTCAATGACAGACATCTCAAAAATTTTTGAACACGTCTGCCAGGAGAAGAACGTCGGTCTTCAGATAGAGATCGTGATAATCTCTCATGGTTTTCATATCGAATGATTTTCACACGTTTGTAATTCTCATCGGAAATGTCAGATTTGTATAATTTCGAATAAAAATCTTCTTTCGAAGGTAGTGTGGTGTCGTCGAATCTCTTTAGATCGTTCATGTAATTGCAAGGATAGACTCCTTTCCTCAACATGATGTCTACTCGTTCTCTGAAGTGTTCGCTAGTGATTTTAAATTTATCCTTGCTCGTGGTATTAACTAATTTTTCCAGAGCGGTCAACATGAATTTAAAACTGTCGATAAAACATATGCCTCTACGAATGGGTTTTGTTTTTTATTCCAACGTCTCTTCGTCAATTGCTCTTTTCTTCTCCACAAGCTTCCATTTCATGAAGGAAATGTATCTTTCTTTGTTGTTCGTGATGCAGTTTAATTCTTCATCTGTGGTGCTGAGATTTTTCACGAACAGATGACTGTCGTAACCCGAGAGATTGTGAAATATTACCGGATAGAAAACAGCGTCTCGATATTTTAAATTACACTTGCTGTGAGCCGGACCAAGATACAGATCCGTGTAATGATCGTAGTCTCTGACCTTCTTATTTTCCTCCGAACTCTCATTGAACGATTGTCTGCATATGTGACATTCGGTGGCTCTGTTATTTTTGCCCTGCTGCTCTTGCGTGATGATCATTTTCGTCGGAGTTTTGAGTTTGTCGTATAAAATTTGAATTTTTGATTCTAACTCTTCCACGAACCTTTGAGCCACGTCGTCGTCTTCGCACTGTTTCATGTAGGTGAAGGGACCCATATCGTGTTGCGAGTCGAAAGTGCATTTCACGTAAATGCAATAGCCATCTTTCGATGTAACTTCGAAGAGCATCGGGTTGGCAGGAACTCATTTTCATGGTGAAGCATTCGAAATCGGCGTACATGATGAATGGTACTTTTAACCTTCTATTGTGATTTTGAAAGTTCACGATGGTTTTGGGTTTAGGCATTTCGATGTCGACACCTTGATTTTCGTTGCAATATTCCTGATGTTTTGCTAACGATTTTTCGCTGTGAAACACGTTCATGCAGTTGCAACATAAACATGTCTTATGTTCATGTTTATTATTTTGGATGTTTAACCCAACAATAATGACGATTGTCACCATTCGAAATCAATAATAAAATAATCGTTTCTTCTCTTTCAAGATACGAAGTCTGTCTGAGAGGATAGATCATTCATTTTTCATTGTCGTATCCCAAGACCTTCACCGCTACGGTGGGATTTTGAATCTCGAAACATTTGATGTGTTTTAACTGCATTGGAAAAGTCACTCCAGTCCAATTGAGATTTTTAGAAGTCTCCTCGTAATGAGAAACTCTAATGGAGTGCATTTTGATGGGGTATAAAGCAGAGGTGACTGAACATTTAAAATACTGATCATCTTTATTTCTCAAGTTGATCACAGCTTTTTTTTTAGCTAAGAAATATGGTAATTCCACGTAGGAAGATGCTTCAACGAATCGTTTTTAGTTATATGAATTTCGAGTTTCAACACCTCATTGAACGTCCAGTTACTACCTTCATGTTGATAATTCGTGAGAGACGTTAACATCTTGTCTTTCATCATTTCGAAAACGTCTGATAAATCTGAACCTCGAAATACGGGTTCGACATGAGATCTGAAATATGCATTTTTCATGATGCTCTCGCCGGAATTCACGTCGATTTTATTCATCACGCAATGGAGTATCATCTTAATTTTTTGTCCCACATTCATGTGTAGGCGAAACAAATCCAATACTTTTTTCTTCACCCATTCCATGAACAATTTTGGATCGACTTTCTTGAACGAGGGAACCACGTCGAAAGTTTTAAAAATGCCTTTGATCACACTCTCCCGTTCTACGGGATTCGATTGGAATGCTTCCATGATGACTGGTGCTACATTATCTTTTCCTTTTCCTCCGTTGATTGCTCATCGAATTTCGTTCGATATATCTCGTTTGTCTAGATTCTGAACTGCATCACTCGTTTTCGTTTTAGATTTTTTTTTCTTTTGAAACTTGAAGTTCTTCAATGGCTTTTTGTTTAGTCGTCTTCTTATTTTTCGCAACCGAAACGTTTTTCTTTTTAGACTTCGGCATTTCGATTCCTTGTACTATTTTTTTCTTCTTCTCATTTTTCACAATGGAAGCATTTTTTGACGTTGTTGCTATCAACATATCGTTTGCCTTTTCATCGAGCAAACTACGTATCTCCTCATGCATGATCTTTCTAATTTCATCACGCTCCACGTTTCATTTTCTATCATCAGGCGTTACTGTCATTGGCTTATTTTTTTTTGCAATTTGAGTCTGTTTAAGTTTGTCCACTTCTGATCTTTCAATTTTTTTCTTTCCATCGTTTCGCAAATGATATTCCTGTATGACTTCAATTTTTTTTTATTTGGTTCTATGATTTCTGAAATGTGGAATGTTTAATTCTCTACACATCTCTTTTAACTGAGGTACAGTTTTTCCATTTTTTTTATTTGTTTGCTTCATTTGTAAGAATTTTTTTTTTTTTTAATTTTGTATTTAAATAATAATTTGTTAAAAAGTTTTAAAATAGTTTTTACATATATATGTTTTAATTCCTTCAAAAAAAATTTTTGGATGAAATTAATCAATTTTTTTATGTTCCTTAACGTAAAAAAAATTGAATTAATACGAGAGAAAAAGGACATTAAATTTAAACTTTTTATTTATATAAAGAGAAAAAAACACTTTTACAAAAAAAAAATTTCACATTAAAGAAAATTAAAAATTAAAAAATTTATATATATATATAGAGAGAGTAAAAAAAAACAAAACTCTTTTAACAAATTATTATTTAAATACAAAATTCAAAAATATATATTATTTGCAATAATTCATAAAACAAAAAAACAAATAATCGATCATGACAACAACACCTAAAAGAAGCGAATTGAAATTGAAATGAGTTTAAATGTGTAAGAAATTCGGTTGTAAAATCTATACTATAGATTACAACGACATGACACCATCGAATTGAACGAGGTCAAGACGAAGGGCTTAGAGCACAAATACAACAAATATAGCATGCCTTTGAAATTGGACGAAGCCACACTTGATTTGTTTTACGAGTACCAAAGCGATCTACAGAACATCGTCATCGCTGAAGACAGAGAATTCGACAAGGACGTTTTGTCGTTGTCCTACAGAAGTTACATATATCCAAAAATCTCTCTCGAACTTGTGAACAAATTGGGTGGTGAGCGCGCGTTCACCGATGTAAAAAAAACTCGCAAAAGTAAAGATAAACATTCAACACATTTTCAAAAAAGGAGAAGACACGACTGTCAACATGCTAATAACAGACTTGAAAATATAAAACAATAGAGAGACTGATTTTTAGCGAAGAAGGAAAAAAAAGTAATGAGATCTTGAGAGGTTGAACATCTCCAGATCTCATTACTTTTTTTTTGTTTTTTTGTTTTCCTTCTTCTTCACTATCACCCATATATATTATTGTAACGTTTCCTTTTTTCTAAAATTTTGGCGTCTGTTCTTCTTTTCTTTTTTTTGTAATATATTACATTTTTATAAGAACACATTTGTTTATCTGAATCATAATTATGAATGAATGTGGTGCATCTCTTGGTAACACTCACATCATTACCATTCTCTTAAGAAGGTAGTGCTGATGGTGGAAAACGTCTCATTCTTTTAAATTTCAACCATCTATCCCAATCTTTTTTCAGTTCTTTCCTAAGATATCCATCATTAGCGTCTAATTGTTTTTCCACATCTTTTTCCCACACTATCCCACAATATTCATCATTAGCGTCTAATCGTTTTTCCACATCTTTTTCACACTCTATCCCATGATATTCATCATTATCGTCTAATTGTTTTTTCACCTTTTTATCCATTTTATATTATTTTTTTATACATTCTATGATTTATATTTTTATATTTTATATAATTATATAATTTTTTACATTATAATAACATACTCAAAATCAGTATATTCTTAAATGGTGAATTCTCACCAAACAGCAAACCCTTACTGAGTCGCTCAACGTTCTGTCCACTCTTCAGATAGAGACCGTTTCGACTGAAAGAGTTGCCACCCCTAACGGGTTCTAGATACAATCCTTCACCATTGTCGTCTATGAGGACGTGGCACACGACTCCTCCATTCTTCAAAAACAGTCCGCTGCCACCCATTAATTTCTCAACTGCCGAACTTGCAAGTCCGGAGAGAGCTCCCACGCCGAGAGTCTTTCCGAGAAAGGGCAATGCTTTTGCGGCAAAGGGCAATGCTTTTGTGGCGATTCCTGCCAATAGCGGTAGAAAACCACCTTTCATTTTCAAATTGTATTTCAATTGAGTGGGACTCAATCTCACCCTCAACCCTCTTCTATCACCGATCGCTTTTGATTTGAGATCTAATCCAGGCGATTCGATCGTCACCGTCACTCACTTGTTTTTTTGTTTTAATGATAATTATATATATTAAATATTTTTTGTAAAATTAATATTGCGTTTATTTTATTTTCTTATTTATATATATGCAATATTTTTTTTTTACTTTTTTATATTTCTCTTATGTGAAATCATATCGTCAACCTCTCTCCATGAAGATCTAACAGTTCACCATTTTGATCCATCAACATGTTTTTGAGACTATACAACGTGTCTAAAATCACTGGTAGATAAACTAAATTCCGAGGTCATTCCACGATTTTCTAACACTGCGACACATTTGGAAAGAAGGAATAGATCGTCGGTTGAGTGCTACCATTCACGTAGCTTCCAGCAATCACGTCCATATTCACCAGAATGCTATTGACTGCGAGAATGATGACAGTATTTTTATATGCCATGTGGCCTCGATACATCTTTTGATCGAATCCCAGCATCTTGCCTATAGAATCGTTCGTGTTGAAATCCATTCGAAAATTATCTTCCAAATCAAACATTGTAAGGTATTAGGGTTGGGAGCGAGTCTGATCTTGTTGTTTCCCTTTCCATCCGTCTTCATTTGCATCTGAATGTAATTGTTCAAATTTCCTATGTCGTAACTTCCATTGGGATTTCGAATCTCCAACCAATCCACTCCGTCGGAATACTTGAACGAGTTATTCTTTTTGGTGATGTTGGGAAAGGAATAATAAGTCTCCAGATTCACCAATGCCATCTCGTATCTTTTCTTTCTATTCAATTCGAGGGAAGGTTCGAATTTCATCGCGAATCGAGTCAAATTGCCACTCACCATGATTTGAATGGATTGTTTTGCAGCGGTATTCTCGGCTATCCGTTCTAACAATTCTCCTTGTTCGAACATTATATTTTTAATTTTTATTTGATATATTCAAAACTAAATTATTGATGATTTATTATTTTCTAATTTTTGTTTTCGCTCTCTCTCTTATTATCATTAGAAACATAAAACATGTCGAATCCGCTCCAATATTTTCCTCAATTAAATTCGCTAGTCAAATCGATCATGACGAAATTGTAAAGTCATCCATCCCAAACCCTCTTGCAGAATCTCCTGAATTCCGCCAGGCTCATATCGTTTGCAACATGATCACCGTAGATGTGATTGAGATTCTTGAGATCTTGGCGAAAGAGACACAGTAAATTAGCGTTCTACCTTATCGTCTGTCTGGGTAATCGAAAATAATTCTGTGACAGGTAGAAACAGTCCACGTTGCTGTGATGACCCCTAACGTAATACGATTCACATCGGTTCTGTCTCTCCAAAAGCAGATCATCGAAAATCCTGAGATTCTTATCTTTCGATCGATTTCAATTCTCTAGGATCCGGAACATCACTAGCGTTCTCATAAAATCGACACTCGACATTCGAAGATGCATTTCTCTTCATCAATACCATCGCCACACCGTCCAAAATGGTCGAAAGAGAAGCTTCACTTTTGTCGAATTCCTCCCTACTGTCAAAGATTCTGGCTATGACGTCCTTGGGCAATCTACGATCCATGCACTCTCAAAGCAATCTGTATTCAGGTTGAAACAAACTCTTGCCAAACATGAATAATCTGTTGTAATCCAACCAGCCGGGTTGCGACAACAGATTGGTCTTTCCACAATTCGATTTTCCCACTATCAAGCCTCTTATGCTTTTGGGAAAGAACTCGTTATTCGACCTCTTGGTCATGGCGTCGTTCCAAGACATATCTTTAATGTTCAGCTTTTTTATTTTTTGTTATTTTTAGATTTTCAAACACAATTTTTATGTTTTTCCAAACTCAGTTTTTTATAAATATTATTATTTATTTATATTACACCGTCGCGAGTTCTCTTCAATCCAGATCCATTCGTCATTTTGGCTAAATCTTGTATGGGTACCACAGCATCCTTAAAATCTTTCCAACTTTTCGGCGATCGCTCTAACATAGCTTGCTTTGCCGGCAGACTGATCAACTTGTCAATGCATCGGCTGCCCTCTTGCCAGTCACAAAAGCTATCCTACCACTAGCTTCGGAAGTGGCTTTCTTACCAGCATCCAAAGCCGTCTTCTTACCGACCTCAAACGCGGTCGATACGACTTTTCTACCTGAATCACTCTTGAACGCTTGCATTATAGAATCGACGATGCCAGAACCGCCTTGAACGTAAGCTCTAACGTATCCCCTGTTCTTTATCACCAACATATTTTTATTTTATAATATATATTTTGTTTTTTCACTGGTAAATAATTTGTTGTTTAAATACTTTTTATTATTTTCTAGTGTAAAATTTACTGGTTTTATTTTATATTTTTTTTGTTTGTTTGTTCTCTCTACTTATTATATATATATTAATCCTTCAATTTGTTCATCAGCTTTTTATAATCGCGTTTATTCAAAACCTCCTGCCTCGACAATTCATCGCATATGCTCACTATCTCATTATTTAATCCAGTATTACCAGGAAGAAAAGTGGTTCTCACCCCTTTGCAAGTCACCGATTCGACGAATTTCTTATTCATATCCCATATGGGTTTCACCACCTTCGTCCACTTGTAACATCTATTGGCTTTGGGTCTCGTTTCTCTGGCATCGTTATTTCTCTTCATGGTGTGGGTCTGAACCAGAATGTAGCCGTAATTGTCGAAATCCCAATCCGTGTAATCTCCAGGTTTTGTCGAAAAGGAGCAATTTGCGCAGTCCAGGAGTTAATTCGTACATATTTGAACCGACGATTAAATTACCATCATCCTCTTGCACTTCGGTGTCACCTACGGAAGTTCTACCGTCAGAATCCTTATAAATTCCATACAACAGATCTCTCTTACCACCATACTCAGACGACAACGATATCAGTGGTGATAGTCGAAGCCGCATCATCGCTTTCGCTCACATCGGTTTAGATTCTCATGGGAACGTAATCCGGCATGATCTTTGAAAGGAAAACCCCCTCGTAAAATTGCCGGGCAACGAACCCGTTCTCAAAGAACTCTTTTATGGGCTTCAATTCATCAACGCTCTCCTTCTTACTTCGTTCCTGAACCTCCGTCACAGGTTTAAATAATTTTGTGGTTTCGCATCTTAATTCCATCTCTCCAAGTCGCCTGCTTCTGTCAGAGGATTGGATGCTTTTCTTGAGTCATTGATATTCATTGAGAAGCTGATCTCTCCGCTTGGAATCTGTGATGTGTAAAAACATTTTTTCGTTTTCTAAAATTATTAATATTTCCTTTAAAATATGGTAACGTGAGTTATTTTATTATTCTCAAAAATTAAATGTATAATTATTTTTATGTTTTATGTTTTAAGTAAATAAAAATCTTCTGTCTTTAATATATAATAACTAAAACCAGTTGAGGAAAAACATTTTACAAAATGAAACCTCGATAAATGCGTTTTGCCCTCGAACGTGTTAAAGATCACATCAACGATTATTCACTCCATGACGAACAGAAGGACTTTGAAAAGTATGAAAGTTTAGCGCATAAGAACGGAACATTTTATGGTAATCCTCAAACAGCATTTTAGATGAAGTGAAAAATTCTGTTTTAAAACCACTTTACGAATGAAAAATGAAAAACCGGTTTCTGATTTAATGCGTTTGAGAAGAATTATATCTGTTAAAAGGGTACATTCATATCTCCAAAACATTATCACGAGTCAATTAAAATTCAATTTATCTCTTAAAAACCTAACTGAGTGGAACATTATTTTATTGTCCATTTATTAAAACGAAAAACCTTTCATTTACACCGGAACAAAAAATGAAAGGATTTTGCAAAGATTTCATAGTGTCAATTAAACACAATTTTTATCTCTTGAAGCCTATCTAAGTGGAACGCTTTATAGTCGAATTTTATTTGAATGAAAAAACTATTTATTTACGCTAAGTGTAATATTGAAAACTTCACAAAACTGATCTATTACGATTTACCTTAAAACTCGCTATGACAAAACGTGGACGCATGATTTCCATTGGTTCTAATTTTTCCAAACTCGAGTTTTTCCGTCTCATTCATTGAACAAAAACCTTTCATTTACACTGGAACAAAAAATGAAAGGATTTGCAAAGATTTCATAGTGTTAATTAAAACACATATTTTCTCACTTAAAACTATCTGAGTGGAACGCAATTATATAGTCGATTTTATTGAATGAAAAAAACTATTTATATACACTGAGTGCAATATTGAAAACTTCACAAAACTGATCTATTATGATTTACCTTAAAACTTGCTATGACAAAATGTGGACGGACGATTTCCATTGGTTCTAATTTTCCAAACTCGAGTTTTTCAGTTTTGGTTTGAAAAAAAATCCTACACCCACTTCGCACCGTTGGCGAACGTAGAGAACGTTTTGAGATTTTCCCGATCTAGAATCGACAAATCGTTTTCGACGATCGGATCGCACCCTCAATCGTCTGGAATGCGATCGTGAATGTGGTGGTCCAGAACCGGAAAACCGCATTTTTTCAATGTACCAAAAGCCGAAATCGGCTTTAAAAAAAAAAAAAAATCCTTGATGTGTAACTGCGCTTTACACTCACTTTTCACCGTTGGTGAACGTCGAGAAAACGTTTTGAGATCGATTTTTCCTGGTCTAGAATCGGCAATCGGTTTCACCGATCGGGGCGCAGCCTCAACCGTTCAAACAGCCGGTGGCAAATGTAGGTGGTCCAGAAACGTCAAACCACTTTTTTGATGCTGGTCTAGAATCGGCAAAACGTTTTTTGCTTGCATTCACCAACGATAGATCGAAGGTCTGATCCGCGATGGGAACGTCAAGAAAAATTTTTAAATTTACATTTTCTTCAAATTTCATACATTTTTTCACTGCTGAGCGATGTGTCGAATGTACTCGTTCGCCAACAGATGTTTGAACGGTCAAAAGTGTGATCCGAGAGCCTAAAAAAAATTGCCGCTTCTGGACCACCATGCAAAAACGACATTTTTTACACTCTGTACATGATTTAACACTGAACCCCTTTGGCGGTACACGTACATGTACGTGTACGTGTACAGTTTTTTGGAAAAGTGGTCTAGAATCGGCACTTTCCACCTACTGCTGTTTGCCTCGTAAAATTGCCAATTTCTTGTCTGTTTGCCTCATATTTCAGGTTTGGGTTAACAGATTTCAGTGGAATTTGGAATGAAGATTGTTTACGGGAAAGGCTTTCAAATGAGTCATGTCCCAGCAGTAAAACAAAGAAAACACATGCAAATCACCTCCCCACATGTGACATTATGTCTTTGCTCTGTTCTTTAAGATTTCAATGGAATTTGTAATGGAGATTGTTTGTGGGAAAGGCTTTAAAGTTAGTTATGTCCCTGCAGTAAAACAAAGAAAATACGTGCAAATCACCTCCCCACATGTGGCATTATGTCTTTGTACTGCATCTCTTATGTGGATGGTCCGATTCACTAGACTTCAGTAACAGGTATTTCTGGCCTTCACAATTACCTTGCTGTAAAACAAAGACAATAATTTTGCTGTTTGCCTGGTAAAAAAAACATTTTTTATATCTGTTTGCCTCATATCTCTCGTTTGGGTTTAGCGGCTCTCAATGAAATTTGGAATGAAGATTTAATTATTTATTGGAATAGCTTTCACAGTATCATGGTTCATTTCTTCTATTGTCATTGCTTGGCGGTATGCACCGTGGGGTATGCCCCGGGGCTTGGACCCCCTCCCTCTTGTTTGCGAAGTAAAAATATGTTTTATTAAAAACTTTCAAAAGGGAAAATGGAGGCTGGTACAAACATCCAGGCAGTAGATGAACTCAGTCGTTGGAAAGAAGGAAGGATAAATTTTGTTACATTTGCATTCAATATGTTTTACATTAATCGCACAGGCCAATTTTAGGGTTTTTTTTGGGGGGGGGAGGGGGTTGAAGGAGGGGCAATTATAGTTGAAAAACCTTGAGATTACCTGAAAACTGTAGTGAAAATTTTACTCTTTACTAGAGTGATTGGTGCCATGCAGTGCATGTTCCAGTTGAGGTGAAAATCAAATCTCACCCACCTTTAGATGGGAGACTTGAGTTTTCACCTCCACTGGCAAGGTGCACTGTATGCTGTCTAGGCTGAATAGTCAGATAAAAGATTCTATTTTGGCATTTTAATTTTTTTAAACCTGATGATTTTGCAATTGCTGAAAAATTTGTTATTTGCCTGAAAAATGTTGTTTTGATCGACTGAGGGCATCCCCAACCCCACCCCCCGACTTATACACCCTTGTGAATTTCTGTATATATTCTTACGTTTTCAATTTCAGAAAACTGTAAACTCGATGAGGAATCTAGTAACATACCTGTTCAAAAAAGTGTTGAGACATGTGCATGACCTCAGCCTCCCCACAGGTTCCGCCGCCTCTGGATATTTAGAATGTTGAGGGTGGATTACAATTAAATCATGGTAGGGGGTTTCCACTCGATAAATATTTACATTTTTTTCAAAGAAGCATTAATAAATTTTCAGTTAGTTGACCACTGGTTGTGCATAAGCAGAATGTTTGCTGGTGCTTCGAACTTTTTCCTTATCTCAGAAACTGTAAATAATAGTCATGTAGGAAATCTACCCCATCGTGATTTTGTTGTAATCCACCCTCTTCGTACTCAGTGTTATTCTACTGTACGGTTGGTGCCCTGCGCCTGTTGGATAATTGCATTAATTCGATTTCGCAAATAAGCCTCATTGTTTGAAGTCTGGGGAAGAAAAGAACCCAAACAGACAAATTTTATATTTTATATAGCCCTTAGTATTGTAAATTAGTAGATTTATATATTTTTTATTTTTCATTCAATGATTACTGAACAAAGAGGGTTTGTTGCACTGAATTAGATTCCTATAAAAAAGCGATCAACTACAAGCAATAAGCCTGGACATTTCTGGAGTCACTGATTATACAATGACAATAATTATATTTATTTATTTATTGGTGTTTAAGGTCACATACTTATGCACAATGGCTTATCATGACCGTGACAGTTTTTTCGGGTGGAGTACCCGGAGAGAACCAACGAGCAACGACGAGCAGCTGTCAGCTCCCCAACATCGTGACTCCGCACTGCAGCACGGGCATGGTTAGGTTGGTTGAAGACATACGAACCATCGACGTGCAGTAGGCCTACGCCTTAGTATACGGCGTCATCGTGCCTACACGTGGACAATCAGGGTTAAGTGCCTTGCCCCAAGGCCACAACCCCATCCGAGGACTAACCGGGCTGGACGTTGGTGATCTGACGAGAACCGGTTACCGCAACGCAATGACAATAATTAGGGTTTGTCCCAGAAGTTTCCTTTGTTTACCGTAATCACTCAATTAATCCATTCCTTTATTGCCTTTGAGGTTGTAATACTGTTGTATCAACATGGAGAGTGGTCTGCCGGTGTTGGTAAATGTTTAATAGGCCAACAAAATCCGTAAATTTTTAATTGCTCATACATCTGCCTAAAACCTAACTTTTACTTATATTTTTTATTATGCCTCCGCTATTCTGGCTAGGGGCATTAAGGTTTACTCATGTCCGTCCGTCTGTTTGTACATCTGAATGTCCATCCCAAATTTAGTTTCCAGATGATAACTTTAGTTTGACTGAACGAAATGGAATAAAATTGTATACATAGGTTTATAACCACATTATGCAGGTTGGGATTGATGTTGGGCTTGGTCCGATATTTATTTGCTGAGTTATGGCCCTTTTCCAACTTAGAGGACATATTGATATTGGTTTCCGGGCCGTAACATTAGTTTGACTGAATGGAATGAAACGAGATTTTGTACAAAGGTTTATCACCACATCGTACAGGCTGGGATTGATAGTGGGTCTGGCCGGATATTATTTGGCAGAGTTATGGAACTTTTACAACTAAGAAGACATGTTGATATTGGTTTCCATAAGATAACTTTAGTTTGACTAAACAAAATGAGACAAAATTATATACATAGTTTATAACCAAATAATGATACAGGTTGGAATTGATGGTGGTCTATGTCCGATATTTTTTGGCAGAGTTATGGCCCTTTTCCAACTTAGAAGACATGTTGATATTGGTTTCCGAACGAGAACTTCAGTTCGACTGAACAAAATGAAACAAATTTTATACATAAGCCTATAATCACATAATACTGGTTGGGATTTATTGTGGACTTGGTCTCATATTTTTTTTGCAGAGTTGTTGTCCCTATTCAACTTAAAAGACATGTTGATATTGGTTTCCAGATAGTAACTTTAGTTATAGGTGTCTGTCTGCTTTCAATCACACTTGGAATATAGTTTACTGCAGACAATATACCAGACCGTTTTGATTTTGAGTTTGGTGCGATAATTTCTATTTGAGCTATGGCCCCTTTTTGGACTTTGTTAACCACTGAATATAGTTTATCATAGAATATTTTTAATATATATTTAAAACCGACGTCTGTCATCAACATTGCCTTCTGATGGTAGCGTGACCACAACCTGCTAATCGTCACCGATTGAGTAACGATGAGAATTTGACCCACTGCAGTCTGTCTGTTGCCAGCTTCCAACATGTCAACGGCGGGTAAATTTTCGTCACGTGTCAGTCTTCGCATACCTCATAAGTTATGTTTCGACCAGAAACTATTGATGAACGAGTTTATACCAAGATGAAAAGAACAATGAGACCTCCGAAAAAGCCCGTCCAGTACAAATGAAATTTCAAAACGAATCTTGGTCGATTGGTACCACGGTCGATTGGTACCATGGTCGATTGGTACCATCGGGCGGTCGATTGGTACCATCTCGAAAGTCGATTGGTACCGTCCAAAAAGTCGATTGGTACCGTCGGTTCGGTCGATTCGCACCAACCGTAAGTCGATTGGTACCACTACAAATGTATGACAATTTTCCCCCAAAATGTTGCGTTTGAAATGTAGAAAATATTTTCAAATGTTGTTTTCTCTGGGATTATTATGTGAATGAATGAAATGAAAGGTTTTAGCGCGCCAAAGGCGCGCAGGGACGATGTGGGATTTATAAATCCCCTGCGACCCGGTTAAACTTATTTTATTTCACTTGGATCACACTAGCTTTCCTATTGCCTCAAATGGGGTCTGAGGGGGTATGCACGCGGTTAGAATTTCCTGGTAGTTTACGTTCGAGTGATAGATTGTCAATAAATGTCGAAAATATAATCAAAGGTTGTTTTCTCTTGGAAAGTATTATTATTATGAAAACAGCGACGTTTGTAGTTGACATCACTCACTCCTGAAGAGCCTTATTAATTGAAACTAATAGGATTTGTGTTGACAACAACCTATGGAAATCATTATTATTACAAGTTTTTTTGTTCTTCTTGCCGACGCCACTATGTGTACATTGGTAAAATCACATCTACCTGTACTCTAAAGACACTGCAATTGTCAGAGTAAGTTTCCAGTAATTAATGATCTCCTTCAAAGACTACCGCATATCGTTATAACGGCTTTTATGTTCTTGCCGACGTCAATTTGTGTCCATTGGTAAAATCACATCTACCTGTGCTCTAAAGCCGAGTATGTTTCCAGTAATTTCTAATCTCCTTCAAAGACTACCGCCGAACCAAGCCAACAATATTCTATATAAGACGTCAAATTTTCTGGAATTTCATCACTTGAAGATGGATATTCTCATTGAATACTCATGCTCAGGTTGTACCAAAGAGGTTCGACGTCGGCAAGATGCTTTGCAATGCGATTCCTGTAATCAATGGAGACACAGGCTTTGTGGCACTGGAATAACCAGAGATGTCTACAGGAGAATGATGAAACAACAACGAGATGGTGACAATTGGGGGAAAATTGTCATACAATTGTAGTGGTACCAATCGACTTACGGTTGGTGCGAATCGACCGAACCGACGGTACCAATCGACTTTTTGGACGGTACCAATCGACTTTCGAGATGGTACCAATCGACTTTCGAGATGGTACCAATCGACCGCCCGATGGTACCAATCGACCGTGGTACCAACCGACCGTGGTACCAATCGACCGTTCCCCTTCAAAACGTACCCCACAGACATTAACGCGGTGCTCGTGCGAAAAACCTGCATGAAGTTGTCATGGGCTGGTGACCTTCATGATCCACACTAAACTTGGTAATATATGAATGATGTGTCCAATTACGCGTATCCAATACCATTTTCCGAAAATATCAACATCAGTTTGGATGTCCCCTACTTTTTTTGAAAAGTATCTTGTGTATAACTGTATAGCCTATAGGAAGTTACTTGTTAGAAATATAGTACTTCGTCATTAGTTAAGAAGTTTTTATTCATGAAGCCTTTTTCTTCAAATCACTTGTCCCATACAGTGAATTCACACAATTGGCTGATATTTAGATTATCATTTGGAGGGGGGGGGGGGGGCACAGTGAAAAGGAGTGCCAGATGTATAATTTGGGGATGGTGGAGACCCTGGAACACTCTTCTAGAATGCCCAAAATACCAGTCTTAAAGAAAAAGTTTCACTGGGAAGTGGGATGGGAGAATGAAAGATATGTGATTAATGAGAGACTCAAAGGAGAGTGTTAAGGGCCTATATAAGTAATGGAATTTTGTTTATTTTGAAATTCTCACCTCTCATATTCCTTCAATTCAGATTAAATATGCACAAATTATACGTCAACATGAAGGTTGGGATGCATAGAACACGAAACACATATGTAATCAACTCATAGAGTCGACTGTAGGCACCACTGGTTCCTGGAAGTCTGCTACCGTATTCGCACCAGAACTGATAATAAAATAATATTTCATCAGAACAACTTGTGGCCAAATGTGCTTCATATATCCAAGAACAAAGCTAGGCATTCAAAACACTTTCGAATACAGCGATAGTACTGCATTTTGGAAAAGGACAACACTGTCTGCATTTTTTATTGAAGATGGTTTCCATGCTCGACAGACATGCGCAAATCGCTCGTTACCACGAATTTCCATCGAAAAACAAAATCGTAATTCTAAGAAATTTCAACAGGTATCATGATACCTTGCATTGAATATGGCAACTGTGCAATCTCTATCTGGTAATAGTATACTGTATGAAGGCGATCTTTTTCATTATTTGATTTTAGACGGCGTTGTTTGTACATGCTTTTTCTGTCCGATGACGTCAACCGGAAATCGAAAGTATACTCATACGTAAACAAAAGCAAAGGTTTTGGAATTTTCCCCAATGCAGCTCTGTCGCCTTGTTTTGAAGAATTTTTACCCCCTAGCTTTGTTCTTGGAAATGTAAAGCACATTTGGCCACAAGTTGTTTTCGTGAAATATTAAATTATCAGTTCTGGTGCGAATACGGCAGCAGACTTCCAGGAACCAGTGGTGCCTACAGTCGACTCTATGAGTTGATTACATATTTGTTTCGTGTTCTATGCATCCCAACCTTCATTTTGATGTACAGTTTGTGTATATTTAATTTGAATTGAAGGAATATCAGAGGTGAGAATTTTCAAAATAAATAAAATTTCATTACTTATATAGGCCCTTAATATGCTAATTGGAGAGATTGGGAAGAATGGGGCAAGGTATGTCGTCAAGCAGTTCGTCTGAGTGTTGGGAGGAGAGAAGAAGTGTGGGAATAGGGAGACACGTGGGAGTACAGGGGTAACCAAGGCCTTCTCACCCGAGAACCGCAACAAATCAGTGGCTGGCCAAAGTATTATTATTATTGATAACTGCAGTTGTGTTGGAGTAATTACCATATACACACTATAAGTAGTTCCATCACCTAGTGTGTTCTATTTTTAGACACCCTGTTATGCAATTACTCAATACAGTAATGAGCTAAATTTTAAATGGACATAATGTATGATAGCACAAAGTTCCAGTCTGCTTCTGCACTTGATTTGAATCAAACTTTTAATCCTTTACGCAGTGCACGTTATCAAAATTTGTTATTTTAATTATTTTAAAGTTTTTCCAAAAAATCAGCTAAACCACATCATGAGACCCATCATTGAAATGAGCTCGAGGAGCTCATTCCAATGAGGGGGTCACAAGACATGGTTTTGTTGAAATTTATTGAAAAATAATTTTTCTCAACTGCTCATTTAGTAAATTGTGTGGTTCAATATGGCTGAGTCTATGGCAGTTGGGTTAACAACCTTGTACATTTCTCAGTTAACCCTTTACCTAACATGAATAGCAGATGACACTTACAAAAAAATTCTTCAACAACTGAAAATTATCATATTTTGCCTCAAAAATGTAGCTTATAACACCATCATGAGCTTGTCATGCCCTGTCCAGTGTGCGGTCAATGGAGTGATTCGATTTAGCTGGCTGTGATACAGTTTTGCCATGTTTTGTACCTTAAATTTATTCAGGTGGTCAGTGAACAAGCTAGAAGGGTTCATTTTGTTAGTCATTCAATGGTAGTAAGGGCTTATAATAGTCTACATACCTGTGCAAATCAACAAACTTACCGGAAATCGGTCCGTATGATTGCAAGTGTGACCATTTTTTGAAAAGTTAATTTTAGTGATCCGTATTGGCCAAGTTGACTCTATTTAGAGATGTCATTTGCCCCTCAGGTTTTAACAATGTGGGTAATGGTATAAACATCGAAATGCTCATCGAAATGCTTTATTACTTGATATGTATGAATATGATGTATATTTTTATACATATTTTATATATAAACAAACCAGAAAATAAGCAGACTGTCATCTGCTAAATGAGGTCCCCAGAGGGTGAATTTAGTGATGCTACCCTGCACAGCAGGGTAGCATCACTAAATTTACCCTCTGTGAACCTCAGTCTGAATCAGGGTCTCAAAACTAAGCAGAAAGAGGATAAATGAGGCCACTGTATGGGATAGCATCATCAAATTCACCCTCTGGGGACCTCATTCTGCAAATGTCAGACTGCGTATTTTCAGGCCTGATTATAAAAAAGTATCTGAAGAAGTTTATATATGATATGTAAGAATGTTTTGTAGGGATGTTCAAATCAAGCCCCTGGAGTTGAATTTAGGGTGTCATGAAGTTCAAGATATTAACAGTTTTAAATGAGTAATGGAGAACACTGAAAAATCTCTCAAACCACTGCTTCAATTGCTTCCATGTTTGACATAATATGAATTGGCCACATCTGCTTGCATAGTTCACAAATTGAGCAGTTGAAAACATATTATTTAAAAAAAATTTCAACAAAACCATATGTGACCCCTCATTAGAATGAGCTTGACAAGCTCGTTCCAATGAGGGGTCACATGACATGGTTTTGCTGAAACTTTTTGAAACATTTAAAAAAAAAATTAAAATAATTTAAAAATTTTTGATATTGTTAAATCAAGCCCCTGGTGGGTGCTTATTTTAGAGTCTCATTGGGGTCCCATAACTGATGCCGGCCCTTGAAAGTACTTCAAAGTGTTTGAATTTTGAAAATGAAATTCCAGGTCCTTTAAGTGATTGAAAATTTAACCTTCTTGCAAAAGGTATGGAAATCCTTGAAAATATGACTTTTTCATTCAGTATCAGCAGTGGTCACAATTTTTAAAATAATTTTCTCACAAATCACTGTCTTAACAATTTCATGTTTCACATATTGCATCTTTCTAATGATTAGGCAGAAAAAAGGGTTTTGGTTTTCGGGCATCCTTTTTCAACTAAGCATTATTAAAATACAATTTCTGCTTATGATACATGTATTTGTTTTGCATGAATCCAGTTCGCTCTGTTTTGCAGAAAATAACTCGGATATTATGTGGGTGGTATTTAATTTTTGAAAAAGGTGCATAAATATAACTGAACACAAATGTATTTCATATTTATATATTAATTACTTGAGGGCTGAAAGTCCAAATTTGGTCATTTTTCTGAAGTGCATGTGCCACACCTTAAAAGGCTTCATTTTTCTGTTGATGTGCTTCATAAAATGAAATTATATAGCCTGTATGCATTTGTCTTGATACAATTTATGGGAGATTGCCTGTAGTCAGTCCACCATAAATTGTATCAAGGTAAGAACATGCAAACATATTTTTCCAACATTTTAAAAAACAAGAATGTTCCTATCCAGACAGGAATATCAGCCAAGTTAACTCTTTCAAGATGAGAGACTGCTTTTCCGGTCCAGCAACACGATACGTCATAATTTCATTAAGTAGGATGGCTACTAAGTGCTGCATGTTGAAAATATTAAGTGCTCTACCCCAAATAATGGATATGGACTCTTCCAATTTCTGCCACTTAACTGGCATGGGAGATACCACCAGTGTTCAAAGGGTTAAATAAATCATTTGGGCAGATTCTCTTGGTATTTGGCACATCTTTCTCAGCATGAATGAAAACTTTGTAATCTTAGATCAAAAACTGTGAACTAAGGACATGAGTGGCCCACACAAGTGTTTGTATGTTACAGGCAGTAAAAATAGAAGGAAAAGAATTCTAAGATGTGTAGTCATGCTCATCAAGGGATGTAGCTCTGAGATAGTTTCCTATGTCAGAGTAATATAAACTGACCTCCCTTAGACCACTGATTTTCAAAATGTGCAGATTTATATTTCAGTTTCCATGTTTCATCTTAGAGCCAGAAAATGTCTCAAGAGATCCCTTGTTACAACCAGTAGTGTATAAATTTACCAGTAATGTCGAAATCGACCAGTAATGTCAAACAAATTGACCAGTAATGTCGAAATCAACCAGTAATGTCGAAAAAATCGACCAGTAATGTAAAAATCCGTAATGTCGAAAAATTAACCAGTAGTGTCAAAAAGTGACGACCAAAATGAGGAGCACTAACACTTGCCGACGGGGGAGGGGGGTATAGCCACCCCCCGATAACACCCCTGGTCGTGTGTTTTAATGACTGACTATTATACTATCAGTCACTACCCGATATTTGCTACATGTCTATCATCTAGTTCTACCAATTTGCTACCTGTCATTTTACCTACATCCATCAATCAGTCAGTCTGCGTCACCCGCATGTATACGTGGGGAGCACTATTAGCTCAATCGAGAAATTGCCTCGCAATTCAATTTGCTGAATATCCGGGTTCCATACCTGACGAGGTCAGTTAAGTTGTGTCCTTGGGAATGACACTTTATTCCAGGTGCACGTTGACTTCGTGTGCCAAGCCACATGCCGAAATGACACGTGTATGGTGCGCGTGCTTTAAACTAAGTGTCGTAAACGAAATCAATCAATCGATCAAACAACCAATCAATCTTTGTATGTAGGTCTGCCTGTCTTTCCGTCATTCAGTTGTCTATCCACGTCTAGGGGTTATTTTTCACACGCCACATTGCTATCTGTCTGTCTGGATTTCTGTCCGTCTGCCTGGATGCTGCTAACCTGCCTGCCTACATACTTGCCAGCCTACATGTGTGACTGTATGTCTATCTGTGCGAGCGCTAAATACTAGACTAAATATTTCAGCGTCGTATCAATTCATTATCTATCCAGAGAGAGAGGGGGGAAGGAGGGAGAGAGAGAGAGAGGGGGAGAGATAGAGAGAGAGAGTTGGACAAAGACAGAGGGAAAAGGGGATAGGGAGAGAGCGATAGAGAGAGAAAGAAGGGGAGAGACAGAAGGAGAGATAGAGGTAGGGGCAAAGGCAGAGGGACAGACAGACAGACAGACAGACAGACAGACAGACAGACAGACAGACAGACAGACAGACAGACAGACAGACAGACAGATAGATAAATAGATATATAGAGAGGGCAAAGGCAGAGTGAGAGAGAGAGAGAGAGAGAGAGAAAGAGAGAGAGAGAGAGAGCTGGGCAAAGACAGACGGAGAGGGGGATAGAGAGAGAGAATGATGGAGAGAGAGAGAGAGGGGGGCAAAGGCAGAGGGACATGGGATAGAAAGAGAGGGGAGATAGATAGAGAGAAAGAGGAGAGGGAGAGAGAAAGAGAGAGGGGAGAGAGAGAGAGAGAGCAAATAGGATGGGATATGTTGTGCATATGAAAGAGGGAAATAATTGTTAAACATAAAATTCCATATTTACTGGGGTAAATGTGTTTAAACTTGCGCGAAAATGGTTAAAAGTCGATAAATATAGGCAAAAGTACAATTTGAACAACCCGAAAAAATATTGAAATTTTTGCGAAAAATCGTCATTTTAGTCGTCACTTTTTGACATTACTGGTTAATTTTTCGACATTACGGATTTTTACATTACTGGTCGATTTTTTCGACATTACTGGTTGATTTCGACATTACTGGTTAATTTTTTTGACATTACTGGTAAATTTATACACTACTGGTTGTAACATCCCTCAACCATTTCCAAAGAGCTAAAGAGACAGTTACTACAAATGTTTGAAAGCAGACAATGTCCTTGTCAGTAAGGTAACAGTTTTAGTGCTATGGCTTTTTCTTGAACCAGAAAAGCATCTGCCTTTACTCACTTTTGCTGATAAAATGCTTACATTTGACATACTTGTGCAGGGCTTAAGGTATCACAGCACTAAATATTTTCCCATAGCCGACCATTATAACAATTATGTGGAAAAAAATATGATTGCATCACTTGAAACTAAATATTCAAATACCTACAAAAAGTACAGACTATCAACCTTTCTCATATCCAGTCCTACCCATCTCTTAGAAGTTGGAATATGTGTTTACCCGTCAATTAAGATTTGTTGTGTTTAATAAACAACCTGAAAGTGTAGCACCTATCTTGTAAATGAAAGTACAAGATCATGTATGTATGTATGTTTCTTATACATTTTGTTCTACCCTTTCACATTTTCTATTCAAGACTCCCTCTACCAAATCTTGACTGCCTGATCATCTCCAAACTCTAACCTGAAGCCAACCTGAATCAAACTTATGCTCCACACAACTCCTATATTATTATGAAGAGTACCCAAATCCAAGCACTCGAATTATACATGTATTTCCACCCAAGTATTACATAATGTGTCATCTTGAATTATATATTATATGCTCGGAGAGGTACTTTCACCATAGCAGTTTATATCCGTAGCCTCAAACACAGATTGTTAAAAGCAGAATCACTGTGTTTACTTTCCTACTTACTTATGCGCCTTCATGACACTAAGCACTCTAAATGCTCAACTATAACAGCTCTGATGTGCTTCTGTGCATTCAGGATCGGGTTTGTATCAACCACAGAGAGTAGTGACATATATGCATGGTGATCAGATGCCAATCAAAACAAGCCCACGTCATTCAATGACTTCACTCACCAGCCGATGAATAAGTCACAATGTATAAGTGTTGCTGTCAACATTGTGTATTTGCTTGTTCTTATCTTGGGTATACTATTGTCAATTTCTGGAGACATAGAACCCAACCCGGGTCCGATCACTGATAATTCGGGACACTCCCTTAACTCACTTAAAATTCTCCATCTCAACATACAGAGCCTTAAACCTAAACTGGACATAATCTAGTGCGAATCCTCATCTCGCGACATCCTGGCCTTCACTGAGACGTGGCTGTATGATGATGATCCAACAGCTGGAATCTTAATCCCAGGATCTCAAGATCCACTTCACTTCAATCGTTCATCAATGGGAGGTGGTGTTGCAATATATGTCAAAGATGGCAGCGGTTTTTGACAGAGACCTGATCTCGGATTACCATGTATCGAGTGTCTGTGGGAAGAAGTGTTCACTAAATGGGGTAGATCGCAACTATTAGGAGTCTTCTACCATCCCCAAATAGTCATCCAGAGTTATGGGATATCATCTCTGCTTCGATTGATAAAGCATCAGATACGTCTACTTCTCATCTGATCGTTTCTGGTGATTTCAGTGACAATCAAACCTGTGGTACCAGGGGGCCACTTTCAGACATTATGCAATATTATGACATAAGACAGCTTGTGAATGAGCCAACCTGCTATACTGAATCCTCTGCTTCAGTTATTGATATATTTGCTGTAAGTAAAACAATCAACATAAAGACTTTCAAGGTCTTAGATCCATTTGTACCCGACATGATCCACTTCCACTGTCCAATTTCCCTTGAAGTAGAATTTGCAAAGCCAGTGCCCTTTTGTTTCAAAAGACGCATATGGTTATATTCCCAAGGTAATTATGAAGCTTCAAATGCAGCTATTACCTCTGAAACCTGGGACACTATTTTCAGTGCTTCGTGTTTGGATACGATCGTCTCAGATTTCACTAGCAAGCTTCTTGATATTGCTTCCTGTTTTATACCCAACAAAATAATCACTGCAAGACTAACCCAACCAAATTGGATGCACAACGAGATACGGCTACTCTTAAGACAAAGGAAAAGGCAATATCGTATAGCCAAACATACTGACCTTCTGCTTGCCTGGGTGAAATATAAACAAAAGAGAAATGAAGTAGTCTTAGCTACTCTCCAAAGTACAGTCCACACTGAATAGTCATGAAACATCACCATCGGAATGGTGGAAAAACCTTAAATCATATATTGGCAGTAATACATCAGGAATCCCACCAATTACCCATCACAACAAAACATATCCCACAAATGAGAAAGCAGAAGTATTCAATGAATACTTAAGCTCTATCTCAACTGTGGACGACTCGGGGGCCTCCCTACCAAATCTTGTCTAGAGTTCCCCACATATGATCGATAGCATAACCATTCACTGTTGTAAAGTATACGAAGTGCTGAAATCCCTTAATGTCTCCAAGGCAGCTGGTCCTGACCTGGTAAGCCCACATCTACTCAAAGAATATAAATCATCGTTATCTGAACCACTTTCCATACTATTCAATCTTCTGAGTAATTCCCACTTCCTGTCCCCTTGGAAGAAAGCTAATGTGTCGCCAGTACTCAAAAAATCCCCCTCAAATGTTGTCACAAACTATTGTCCGATATCACTTTTCAGTTGTATTGGTAAGATATTTGAGAAGTGTGTCTTCAAACAGTTGTGGAAATTCTTAATCGATAACAATGTTTCGAGTCAGTTCCAGTCAGGGTTCACTCCCGGTGACTCGACCGTACTTCAACTAACTGATCTGTATGATGAATTCTGCCAAGACCTGGATGAAGGTAAAGAGGTAAGGGTAGTTTTTTGTGACGTAAGTAAAACCTTTGATAAAGTATGGCATGCTGGTCTCATTCACAAGCACGAGAAGATTGGTGTGTCCGGTGACCTTCTTAGTTTCTAAAATCTTACCTTTCCAACAGGACCCAGCAGGTTGTTATAGCTTCTGAGACTTCATCCTGGAAACCCATTTACTCTGGAGTCCCTCAAGGGTCGATCATTGGTCCCCTTCTGTTCCTTATATACATTAACAACATTACAGAAAACCTAATGAGCAGTATACGACTCTTTGCGGATGACACATCATTATATCTCGTAGTTGAAAACCCAGGCCAAGCCGCAGCTACAGTTAAAACTAGATGTCCTGTCACGAACTGTGCGCTTATCTAGGCTTAATTGCGCGTAGGAATTACGCGCATTGCCAAATCGAATGACATCCAAAGCACGGCAGGTTCTCCTGGTTACTCATAGCAAACACAGGCAATGTTTCTCCCAATGGACCTCCAGGTTATCTGGAGGTCCATGGGCTGAAACATTGCTTTTGCACAGGCCATATGTACAGAATTTGCTAGTCTTACTATGGTCATAACGCGTATATTACCACACAGATCGACGTGCTATTTGTGCGCATTTCATGACAGGACTTCTAGTTTTAACTGTATAATGAAACAAGACTTAACCACAATTGAACATTGGGCTAAAACTTGGTTGGTTGAGTTCAATCCCCAAAAGACAGAGACCATGCTTCTGTCACATAGATTTACCCCCCCCCCCCCCCCCCCCTTTCTACATCCACCATTATTCATTGGTAGTACACAAATTTCTGAAGTTAAGAACCACAAACATCTAGATGTGATTCTAAACAATACTTGTACATGGAATGACCATGTTGCCAATATCTGCTCCAAGGCCTGGTCCCGTATTGACATAATGAGGATGCACAAATTCATCCTTGATCATTATGTGCTGGAAAAAATTTATTTTTGCTTTTATTAAACCCCTCCTGGAATATGGTAATATGGTTTAGGACAATTTTACGGTGACCAAGGCTGTTGATCTGGAGAAAATTCAGATCGCAGCAGCCAGGATTGTTACCGGTGCAACAAAGTAAGTGCCAGTAAGACCCTCCTGTATACCAAAACCCACTGGGACTCTCTTGAAGAAAGACGTCAAAAACACAGATTAAAACAATTCTTCAAAATGTACCATCATCTGACACCTCAATATATTGCTAACAAAGTTCCACAAACAGTTTCGTTAACCAGCCAAAGTCGTAACCTACGATCCCACCAGAATCATCGAGTTAATTTTTGTAACTCGCAACTATACCAATCTTCGTTTACCCCAAACATGACTGGTCAGTGGAATAACTTACCATTATCTGTCAGAGAAAACTCATCCCTGAGTAATTTTATGACCTTCCTAAATGATGGCAGTCTACGACCACCGACATTTTAAGGCGGAGCTAAAACACAGACTGGTCAGATTTACCACTGTAGGTTATGTTTGAGCTGCAGCAACCTTAACGCACATTTATACAATAACCACTTATCACCTTCCCCCCTCTGTGTTTGTGGTGTATGCAAGACAGTCGAGCATTTGTTGTTATATTGTCCAATACATGAACATGCACGCAGTACTTCAATTGAATTACTCCCATCTTCTCTTGTTCTTAGTACTCTTCTATTTGGTTCGGAATTTCTTGATAATGCAGAAAACCGCTTTATATTTGAAATTGTCCAGGATTTCATTGTACTTAGCAAACGTTTCAGTTAGCTGCAGCGATTACGGGTATGTGTGCATCTGACTAGGTATAATGCTTGAATCAGTCGACACCAGCTATTAATTTCTTTCGCGTCACTAAATAAGTACATTACTCATCTACCAATCCGATTCATGTCTGCTTAACTCAGATCACTAAGGAAATTCTTCTTTTTTTTTTTTTTTAATTCAAGTTGGCTTTATCCTCATCTTTGTCTCCTCTTTGTTTCTTCTCTTGTTCTATCTCTACTTTCTTCTTCCTGTTATTTTGCTACTGGTTTAAACAATATTAGTCCAGCAAATGCCTCATGTTATTTTCCAATCAAATAATCTATCCAACAAGGGAGACGACTTCCAAAAGCTTATAGCTTATTGTTGAATCCCTTACATTTATTCTTGAATTCTGTTGTTCCGTTACATTATATACCATTAATTTCATGAGTTGCTCCTTTTTATCTGTTTGTGTGATGTATAAAATTGTCACTTTCAGTAATAAATATTGTTTAAACTAAAGTACAGACTTTCACACAATTTTCTTTGGCCAGAAAACGGGTGGTCATGCAACAAAAAAGAGAAAAGATTTATCTGGAAGTGAAGTACCATCCTTGAACCCAATTTTTTCTGGGAATCCCAACAAAAATACACAAATAGTTAACTGCCTTTTTTAAACCCAGAAAATACTTGGATCATCTCCTTTTTCTTATGGAGTATCCAGTATTGGTGTAAAAATCTAATAAAATGCTTTAACAGTTTTCTCAAGCAATAAGTTTTTTTTGTAGGAGTCTTATTTTAGACTATGATGCAATATCCGAGTGCAACATTTCAAGGCAAATAAGTTAACTCCAAACCACATATTTACTTCAGTGCATACCTATAATCCTCCTCACAATGCCTAAATTATATTTGTGCCTGTTTTATATGATAAAACAATCATTTCTACACTGAAATATAAAATTTGGCTTCTATCCATCCAAAGAGATGAAAAATATAGCTTTTTTAAAAAAGTTGTCAAATTGTGAAAAAAGGCCCAAAAATTTAGAAATTTAAGAATACCGCTTTCTTTGCTTCTGCTGATTCTGCTGCCGAACTATTTGACATAGCAGTTCACCAATTGGTGTTTTTTTTACTGAAATCAAGCAAACTTACTAAAAAAAAAGCCTAAAATCTTCTTAGAAGAACTCAATATGAGAAAAAATTGCTGATTTATGGATCAAATAGCTATAAATTTATGTCCAAGAAAGAACATTTACAGTAGCATCTTTCATAGGAAAGCTGTTCAAAAGTACAATTTTCACCTAAAAGCCTTCCAAATGTCATAATTCATGTATACTTTATCTTTTTTCTAAAATAGAAAGTTATACCACCTGATGGGTGGGTGATTAATGACCCAACAGACACAGACAGGCAGGAAGGCAGGCAGGCATGCAGGCAGGCAGGCAGTCTAATCCAGAATGTGATGGATACCTTTCTTTTGACCCAAATGGAGAGGAAAAACATGGGGTTGTTTGGTGGGTGTGAGCCATGTGTAATACCTGCTCCTATGTTTCTACTCGATTCTCCTTATATGAGGAAGTTTCCACCCCAAAAGGGTCGCAGATCTGCATGTACAAAAAGAGCACTTCAAGTGGGGATTTCAAAGACTAGTATAGATAATGGAAGTTTTCGGCAAGTTGTGCATGACACTAAATTCACCCGCCCCTTCTGAAAGAGGGATGTAATACACTGGGAATGTGGTATGTTCACAAACAGAGGGAGCTAGTGAGAATGAAATGAAGGCCAAGAACTCAAAAGAAATCAACACTTTGAGAAGTGTGAAGTGAAATATTATAGGTGTTGAGTGTGATGCAGTACACAACAATTCACTGTATTCCGGTGTAGGGAAAACCCCATTCCAACCAGCTACATGTACACAGTATACCTATATTCATACAGAGAATGTTACCAACAAAAAGCAAGTGATTTCAATTTGTAACAAGAATAAACTCTGCTCCAAAAAGGGAAAACGCATCAATAAACAGCCCTGTGGTCCTGAAAACCCAGAGTGCACAGTAACATTGAATATGAAAGAATCTATTGGCAATGAAAAGGCATGGAACACTTCTTGCCTAGAACAACTGAAATCAGATGTTTTGGAGGTCCAGTACATGACAACTAATCCTGATTCTTTAGCCTTCAAAGCAGCGGAGAAAACTTACAAGAATAAAAGGAGTTCAATGTGGCCTGAACATTTACTGGACACGTCACAAGGCACTTATCTGCAAATCACAGAAAAAGAATGACAACTGTATTGCAGCAATAATGTCTGGGGACACAAAGACTGAAAGACAAAGACACTGTAACCATTTTGCCTTGGATGTAACAGCCAGATGCACAGCAGAACTGTCAGCTTGTCACAAGAAACATTTTGGAAATATAGATAAAGTTATAAATGCTATGTCATATGCTGTAGATGCTATTGTCAATTGTTACCATGGAAATCATAAATTGTGCAAGCAGTATTCATATGTTTGTTCTATATATAGATCAAGAAAACTTGGCGTTCCAAGAGTGTATATTGGTCAGATTCATTTAAAATTCCTCTATCAACAATGACAAGTCAAAGTTACGAAAATCTGTTAATATACGACTGTCAAGGTGCAATATACTGAAGACCAAACTTCACAGCAATATCAAAAAAACTGAGGTGGTGAATCATCTACGGAGGTCTTCGGCATGTAATGTCACCTTTGCTAGGAAGTTTCCAGGGAGAGCTCACAGTGTTGTACATTCAGCAAACAATGGCCCAGGAGACTCTATTGTGAAACTCTGTAAAAAGTGTGACTTTCCAGTGACACCTGGTTCTCAAGCAGCAAAACAGCTGAGGCAGTTGCAGAGCAAGAATGATTCGGATTAAAAGAGACAGAGATTGATTGAATTCAGTGCTATAAAAAACTCACAAAAGTGTATAAATTATATGAAGAACACCAAGAGGATGAAATTTATAGAAAAGCCTTAGAAAATGAAGAAGCCAAAGCTGAAAGGGGCATAGCAAAAGCAAAAAACAATAAAGATCACAGATATCACAGGCAATAATTTTCAGGTAAGATTACATTCTTGCAGATTTTTTATTTTTGCTGCCTCATAATAAGGTTAACTGCATTTTTTAGACCCAAAAAATCTAATAAAATGCTTTAACAGCTTTCGCAAGCAATAAGTTTTTTTCTAGGAGTCTTATTTTAGTTTGTGATACAATATCCGAGTGCAACATTTCAAGGCAGATAACTCTAAACCACATATTTACTTCAATGATACCTTAAAATTCATGCAAGAATCAGAATCATTTAATTCTCACCAATGACTCTCACAAAATCAACTCTGATTCTCGCAAAATGTTTATTTGATTCCTGTCAGTCATAGATTCTAAATGTTTTCTCAAAGACCTGGAGAATTTTCTTATTTTTGCTGCCTCATAATAAGGTAAAACTTTGATTTAGCAGTGGTATCTTGTGAAGTTGTGACTACCTATAAAGGCAGCCATAAATTCTCTAGATTCTACTATCAAGATAATATGTTCCATCAGTAAGACTACCAAAACCCTACACAGTTATGTGGGACATGTGTTCTACATGTACATGTAAGACAAGAAACTCAATGAAATTGAAACTAGAACCCTTTAGGTTTAAACAAGAGTATATGCCTCACTTTAAAATATATAAATATGAGATTCGTTTTCAATATGGAATATGTACACTGATTACACTCCAAAGATTATAACAGTATTCCCAAGTTCTAAAC
The DNA here is from genome assembly GCA_031216915.1 of Pictodentalium vernedei. NCBI lineage: Eukaryota > Metazoa > Mollusca > Scaphopoda > Dentaliida > Dentaliidae > Pictodentalium > Pictodentalium vernedei. Next base: position 288,527,488 of record CM062291.1, on the reverse strand, counting down.
AATTTAAGAACTGACAATTATTCTTTTTGCAGGATTTTGCAAAAATCAAAACTGATTTCCATAAATCAGAACAAATTTTAAGACCTACTTTAAGGAGGAACTCTTTGAACTTATTGCAACAAAAAGATACAAAAGAGCATTCTAACAGCTCATTGAAAAAAAAGAGCATAGGTCAGCCAAAATAACCATGCTGGAGGGCCCGGGTTTATGGCCACCTATTATACCATCAGAATTGTTATGCCCTTAGTTAATAATTATAAACAGTTAATATTTTCTAAAATTATTTTTTAATTAGAATAAGCAGACTTTAGCTTGTGTGATCACTTTTTTTCACTAAGTGACCTTTGAATGTACCCAACATATTTACAGATAGTGTTAAAAAGAATCTATTTTTAGCTCACTGATTGTTTATTTGGGTCACACTTGTCTACTTGAAATGAGACAAGCATCTTAAAGCTTAATGAGGTGACTTTATTCAGTCAATAGCAATTAACAGAATAAAAGAACATTGGAGAAATTTCTTATTCTGGAAAATTCTATCTGATGACTATATAAAGAACCCCTGTCAACAGAATTCAGGCATTCTTTTCATTTTGACAGCATTGAGAAGTGAAATTATTTGCTTATGCATTCAGCATTCATTGAACATTGGAGATTATTATTACAGGACAGTGCATTATTATAGTTAGCAGCTGAGAATGTTTTATATACTACTCAAAGTTTGCTAAGCACCAAGTATATCCAACTACTTGTTTTAAGTTTTAGTTGAAATATTGTTATGAAAAGTGTATATATTTTTTATTTAATTATATCTTTAATGATTTAAGTACAGAAATTAAGATTTTGTTTGTGTTTGACATTATTTTTTTACCTTTTGAATACGATAACCATGGAAAATAGATATTATTGGTAAATGAGGAAATTTTTCAAATTTGCCAAATAGTTGACGGAGCGAACTGGTATGGGTTCAGTATCGAGTATGAGACCCATTACTGTTAATTACAGCTTGACAACGCCTTCTCATGCTCCCAATCAGGTTTCTGATGGTCCCTTGTGGGATGTTGTTCCATTCTTGGACCATCATGGCACCAAGCTCCTGGACATTTCTTGGCTGGACTGGACGGGCTGAAATTGCAAGCTGCAAATCATTCCAGACATGTTCGATTGGATTGAGGTCAGGGGATCTTGCTGGCCAGTCCAAACGGTCAATCCCCTCCCCCTGTCGGTGCTCCCGGACAGCATAGGCAACATAAGGACGGCAATTATCGTCCATCAGAATGAATCTATCACCCACTGCACCTGCATACAATCTGACGTGGGCATCCATGATCTCATCAATATACCACGGTCAAGGACACAGAGCTCTGTACGTCCATCCAGCTGATGCCGCCCCAGACCATTATTGACCCTCCACCATAGCGGTCATGTCCAGCAATGTTGGCTGCATGGAATCACATTCCTGGACTTCTCCGTACCCTAGAATGCCTATCTGCGTAGTCGAGGCAGTACCTTGACTCATCTGTAAAAAGGACAGGTCACCGATCTTCTCTGGTACATCCAACATTGTCCATGGCAGGGACCGACCTGGGCATGCGTCAGTGCGTATTTGGTTCTGAAACATCAGAACCTGGCTCTTAAATCTCAGAAATAGGCTTCTCAGTTGGCACGTAACTTCTCAGATCATATTTTGATATTCTTTCGATGGATAATCGAGAGAGACACTCTTACATGTGTAAAAAATATGATTATCATTTATCATTGTTGTAGAGTGCTCAAGTTAATACTTCAAGTCTTAATTACCAAGCATTAATATTCACTGTGGTTTCTGATCAAGTCTTGGCTGCCTAAATAGGCAGCCAAGACTTGATCAGAAACCACAGTGAAGATTAATGTTTGCTTTTGTGTACTAAATGAAAATGATGAGAGCTATTACATACTTGCAGTGTGTGTTACAAACAGCAGTGTGACTCCGTAAATTGAAATCTGGCGCATGAATTGAAAAAATAGGCTCCGAGGCTAGAGCGTATTTTAAATAGTCCTGGTCGGTCCCTGCATGGCCCATTCATATCGTGTCTGGCGGTGGTTCTGGGACAGCGGAATGCGAATACATGGTCTTCTCGATCGGAGACCACCTTCGTGCAACCTTGCCCGGATAGTCTGCGTCGAAACATTTACCCCGGATGCATTCTGAAGGTCACTGCGAAGCTGGGTTGCTGTTGCAGAGCGGTTCCTATGGGCCTGAATGATCAAAAACCGGTCTTCAGCTGCAGATTTTGCCCTGTCTCTGCCACCACCATGCCGTCTTACTGGTGTGCCATACTGCTAAAATCTTGCTCAGGCTCTGGTGATCAGCGTATGGTGCACACCAAGGGCTTCACCAACCTGATGATGCATAGCCCCTTGTTCCACCATCCTAACAGCCCACCACATTTCTGCTTCAGACAAATGTCTTCTTACATTTGCATTTGCCATTTTCAATCATTAAATCACGAGGGTTTGTGTTGAAATGAAGATTGAATACCCTACACATGTCATGTACATGTAGACAGTACACAAAAACATCATGAAAATCAAGGGGTACATGCTTTCCATGACTGTCACGAAAAGTCTGCCTGTCAAGAGAGCTAATGTAAACACTGGGAACCATCTCAATACATTCCTCAATCATAACCGCCAAAAGTATTGCAAATATGTCACAAGCAAATTTCACAATGATGTATCAAATATGTGGTGCTTAGCAAACTTTAAGTAGTAAATATTCTATGGCATATTTTTTAGATCTGTGCATTTTTGTGTATTGGAAAAGTGTTAAAATTTGAAGAGAATTTATTCTTGTGCGCCAGAGTTTACTCTTAAGAAGATATTAATTGAAAATAGAATGTGTTTTCATTTTTGGAATTCGCTAAAAGAAAATTTCCAAAAATTCATTTCAATGAGGTGGCATAAGCTAAGTTTAAGTGTTTCTTGAGAATATTACTGGCTGGTTTCAGGTAAGTTGTTCCTATAGATCAGATTACACTGAGACTGTACTGTGCCCAAGGTTAGTTACTCAATTAATAATAAAAAAATGTTTATAACCACAAAGTGTGACTAACCCTGTGCGGTAAACAGGGTTAGTCACACTTTTTGGTTATAAAAAATTGGTAATGGCCAAATCACACACTTCATGAAAGTATACACTGACTGTAAAAATGCACAAGATAAGTTGGTTACATGTTACAAAGTGTGCAGGATTCAAGGAACTAATGGAAATACTTATACTGGATTGTGGAAATGTTTTTTCATGTAAATTCCAAAAATGAAAATATATTCCAATTTCAATTAATAGCATGTTTCTTGTGAAAAACCAGGATTCTACGGGATTATTTTAAACCCATCTGTGGGGCAAATACTTGTTGGATATTAATTCCATTTGAATTTTGCTGAGTTCCTTATTGGAATTTATAGGAGACTGCTGAATTTTTGAGTGAGCATTTCATTACAGTTTATTGGATACTGTTTTTGCAGACAAATTCTTGCACATTATAATACCAGCTGGAAAGTTTCTTCATTACTGGATTCTTTTGAACTTTATTTTGGACTAACTGATAAGTATTTCTGTTATATTTTTCTGTAAACCAAATAGTGTAAAAGATTTTGTAGCATTTTCGTCTCCAGTTATTTTTGTTATTAAATTTTAGAATAGTTAAATTGAAGTTTCTGTTGCTGATTCTCAGATTTCTTTCTGTTTCCATTGTTGTTGTTTTTACACTGTAATACTGAGAAACAGATTTTTTTAGGCCTAATTTTGGTTTTTAGCTTGATAAAATCTCAAACTTTCTACTTTTTAGTCCCCTACAGGAACTGTAAGGGGACTATAGGATTGCACTCCGTCCGTCCGTCTGTCTGTCCATCCGTCCATCTGTCTGTCCATCCGTCCGTCCATCCATCTGTCCGTCCATCCGTCCGTCCGGCCGGCTGGCCATCTGTCTGTCTGTTTTTTATGTTTCCACCTCTCCCTCCAACGTGCTTTAAGCTACACCTTTCATATTTGGTACATGGATAAATGGTTCTGAGGGGATGATGTACGCTCAAAATTTTTTTTCAAAATCCAAGATGGCTGAATGGCGGCCATTTTTGTTATGTTTTTTAAGCTTTTTTTCTCTATTTTCATGTTACCACCCCTCTCACCAACATGGTTCAAGCTACACTTTGCATATTTGGCACATGAATAGAGGGTTGGGAGGGGATGATGCACGTTCAATATTTTTTTTTCAAAATCCAAGATGGAGACATGATAGAGAAAAAAGATTAAAAAACACATCAAAAATGGCCATCTTATGTTACCACCCCTCACTCCAACATGGTTCAAGCTACACTTTTTATATCTGGCACATGGATAGAGGGTTGTAATGGGATGTTGCACGTTCAATATTTTTTTTTCCAAAATTCGTCCATTCATCTGTCCGTCCGTCCATCTGTCTGTCTGTCTGTCTGTTTTTTATGTTACCACCTCTCCCCCCCAATATGCTTTAAGCTACACCTTTCATATTTGGTACATGGATAAATGGTTCTGAGGGGATGATGCACGCTCAAATTTTTTTTTTCAAAATCCAAGATGGCAGAATGGCGGTCATTTTTGTTGTGTTTTTTAAGCTTTTTTTTCTCTATTTTCATGTTACCACCCCTCCTACCAACATGGTTCAAGCTACACTTTGCATATTTGGCACATGGATAGAGGGTTGGGAGGGGATGATGCACGTTCAATATTTTTTTTTCAAAATCCAACATTGGGGAATGGCGACAATTTTTGTTGTGTTTTTTAAGCTTTTTTCTCTATTTTATGTTACCACCCCTCACTCCAACATGGTTCAAGCTACACTTTTTATATCTGGCACATGGATAGAGGGTTGTAATGGGATGTTGCACGTCCAATATTTTTTTTCCAAAATTCAAAATGGCGCCATGGCAACCATTTCTGTTGTGTTTTTTAAGCCTTTTTCTCTATTTTATGTTACCACTGCTCCCTCCAACATGGTTCAAGCTGCTCTTTTCATATATTGTACATGGATAAAGGGGTTGTGAGGGGATTATGCATGCTCAATATTTTTTTTCAAAATCTAACATCTGTCATATTTGGTACATGGATAAATGGTTCTGAGGGGATGATGCACAGTCAATATTTATTTTTCAAAATCCAAGATGGCAGAATGGCGGCCATTTTTGTTTTTAAGCTTTTTTCTCTATTTTATGTTACCACCCCTCCCCCAACATGGTTCTAGCTACGCCTTTCATATGTGGTACATGGATAAAGGGTTGTGAGGGGATTATGCACGCTCAATTTTTTTTTTTTCAAAATCCAAGATGCTTATATACTCTAGTTCTTCTGTGACAAAAACACCTTATGTCACAAAAGCGCCGTAGGGGACTAATACCACCTCGGTGGTCAAACACTTGTTATCTCTAAATTTCTCGATGAAAAGTCAAAATTTTGAATGGGAATTGCCAGTTGATAAGATTAGAGGCATACCAGTCCACTTAGCTTTTACAACCTCCATGAATATCTCAGTATCTGTTTCTTGCCCATTGTTTTACATCAGAAGAGCACTTACATGCTGTGATAAATTACAAAATAACAACATAAGCTCCATTTTGAAAATTGTTAATTGTAATTGTTATTCTGTACAATTCCTTCCTAAGGATGCAAATTTCTGACGATGGGTTCTGATCTGGTACATAAGGATGCAAATTACACCCACACCATCCTCAGGCCAAACCATCCTTTGCAATGTGGCCCAAACTGTCTGTTACATTTTGACCAGAACTGGCCACTAATAGTCCCAACCTATTGTGGAAACCATAGTGAATCAACATTTTCAGTAAATTTATCAATTTTCATTAAAACGAATCGAATAAACTTTGTTTCTAAAATCATCTGAGAAGCATAAACAAATTTAGCAGGGCAACATTTTAATTTAGCAGGCACGGTAAAGGTTGGAATTTTGAAAATCATTCTTATGAAATGTTGAGCCTTATTCTCTTGTCAAACACAAACTTTTTTTATGTCAAATGTTATCATGATAGGACTATCTGGAAGGTGTTAACTTAACTGTTAAGCAATTATGAAAAGAATTATCAACAATTTGCCCTCTACCTATAAGACTAGGGGACGGCACTTCTAAAAGGTTTCTTGAACTGAACATTTTCATATTTTGCATAAAAAAAACATAGCTTATGGCCTCTCATCTGATATTAGGTTGAATTCTTTTTACATCACCATTTTTGGTAGCCTAACCACCCACCTCAATTTGCAATTTTTTTTAACCCGTCCAGTTTCAAACACCCCCAATAATAATGATTTCTTGAAGTCACATTTCTAATTGTGGTATTTGATTTTAGCAAACAAAATAAATTGGGTTTTCCAGAGTAGGACTGTTACAAGGTGATGACAGGATTCCTAGAGAAAAGCTATATAGCTTTTCAGTACATAGAGCAATCATCTTCCCAAGGAATGAAATTTAAGCCCTACAACTTGTGCACCTGCGATTATAGTTTTGGTCAGATTATTTTTGCCATATAAATGCCCCTTTTTGACTTAGAATAATTTTTTGCTAGTAGGTCTAAATTTTGTCAGGCAGTAATTTCTGATGTGTATAGACCAATCCCATTGAAACTTGGTATGCATGTTTACCACCATGGGAACTTACTAAAAGTACACTGGAAACTTACCCGTATTATCATTAAGATGCAAGTTAGAAAATACATGTTTACGCATCTTCACCTCTCAAGTGTTTCAAATTTTGTGAGCATGGTAAGAAAATGAGAACACAGCACGTCTGCAATTTTAATCTGAATGCAGGGACTGACCTAGTAAGTAGCTAATGTGAATTTGACTTCTAAAATTTTGAATCTTAACCCTTTGAACCCTCATTTCCTGGAATGGTATCACCTTTGTGTACCCTTACAGTGAGATGGGTCAGTCCAATCTCAATATACAGGGAGGATAAAATAATAACTGCAGTCTGCAGCTGTCCAGCTGCAGACTGCAGTTATTATTTTATCATCAATGCCCTGTATATAGAGACCTCTTATAATAAGACAAAAATGGGATGAAATTAGGACTTGGACTGAAAAATCGGTCTTACGAATTCAAAGGGTTAAATATAGGCTTCTAAGCTGGCCTGTAACTGTAGAACCCCTTTTCCTCCACTGGTCCTTGCTAGGAAATAATTGTGAAAAGTAATTATTATTGTGGTGTAAAAAAAACAAAAAACAATCATTTGAGAAACAACTTTAATTGTTCCAAAAACATTATGTGTACATTGCATACAAAACCGCACTTGTTAATACCCCATTGTTTGTGTAGAAACGACCGGGTGTGAAAAGCTATTTTAGTGCAGTCACGTGAGAAGGATTACCTAACCAATTAATGTTTCGCGAGAAAAATCTTTCAGAGACTGTCCCTGATTAGCAATTATATTGTTCAGTCAGAAAATTTCTAAAACCTACATTTAATAAAATATTCAGATACAAATGCCATATCTTTCATTTCCAGAACTCTGTACTGCGGTTTAATATAGGAATTGAAAAAATCTGTTCGTTAATTCGTGAGAGTTTCGATTTGTTTTCATATTAAAATAAAATTTTCACTGATATATGACATGTGATCGGCGAAATTCTAATTTTTTGGGTCAAATTTATCACACAAAATAACGGGATTTACCGAACCGATTTTCACCTTTGAAGATTTTGTTTGATATACAAAATTCCCAAACAAAATGTATCAGGTACAAAAAAAAAGATTTAGTGAACAGAAATTAATATGTTAATTGGCAAATCTTTTCCCAATACAATTCAATCAACACTGATTAGTGAGTAGCTGTCTTACATTATGTAATTACACATAACACACTCAGTTGATTTTTAGTCTGTGTGAAACACACAGACTATTGTTTTTGCACGGTTTCTTTTTCTTTTTTTTTTTTTCTTTTTTTTCTTTTTTTTCTTCTTCTTCTTCTTTTTCTTCTTCTTCTTCTTCTTCTTCTTCTTCTTCTTCTTCTTCTTCTTCTTCTTCTGTCTTCTGTCTTCTCATCACTTTTTTGTCCGCAAGATAACTCGAAAATGAATTGCCCTATCTCGTTGATTTTTGGCATGCTGATAGACAGCCACAAGTTCTCGGCACTGAATATTTTTCAGATTCCTGGGGTATCAGGGGTGTCTGTAGGGGTGTTTTGAAAGTGGGTCACGCCCATATCTCAGGTGTGGCATGACCTACAGACCTGGGACCAACACCAAATGAGTCGACATTCGATGGAGGTTCAAAATATGGGTCAAGGTCATGGAGGTCATCTAGGGGTCATTGAGTGCATTTTTCAGAATTGCTGGAAATCACATTTTTTGACCCCCTAAAGTATTCCTGACGTACACACATGCATTTTGACGTAAAAAAAAGTGGGCGTGGCCAAAATTTTTGAAAGTGGGTCACGCTCATATCTCAAGCATGGTATGACGTATGGACCTGGGACCAACACCAAATGAGTCGACACTCGATGGAGATTCAAAATATGGGTCAAGGTCACGGAAGTCACCTAGGGGTCATTAAGTGCATTTTTCATAATTGCTAGAAATCACATTTTTTGACCCCCTAAAACATTCCTGACATACGCACATGCATTTTGACGTGAAAAAAGTGGGCGTGGCCAAAATTTTTGAAAGTGGGTCACGCTCATATCTCAAGCATGGTATGACGTATGGACCTGGAACTAACACCAAATGAGTCGACACTTGATGGAGATTCAAAATATGTGTCAAGGTCACGGAGGTCACCTAGGGGTCATTAAGTGCAGTTTTCATAATTGCTAGAAATCACATTTTTTGACCCCCTAAAACATTCCTGACATACACACATGCATTTTGACGTAAAAAAAAGTGGGCGTGGCCAAAATTTTTGAATGTGGGTCACGCTAACATCTCAAGCATGGTATGACGTATGGACCTGGGACCAACACCAAATGAGTCGAAACTCGATGGAGATTCAGAATATTGGTCAAGGTCATGGAGGTCACATAGGGGTCATTAAGTGCATTTTTTATAATTGCTAGAAATCACATTTTTTGACACCCTAAAGCATTCCTGACATACACGCATGCATTTTGACGTAAAAAAGTGGGCGTGGCCAAAATTTTTGAAAGTGGGTCATGCTCATATCTCAAGCATGGAATGACATATGGACCTGGGACCAACACCAAATGAGTCGACACTCGATGGAGATTCAAAATATGGGTCAAGGTCACCAAGGTCACTCAGGGGTCAATGAGTGCATTTTTCATAATTGCTGGAAATCACATTTTTTGATCTCCAAATTCTTCCCCAAAATTCAGATGTGCATTTCTTCATGAAAAAAGTGGGCGTGGCCAAAATTTTTGAATGTGGGTCACGCTCATATCTCAAGCATGGTATGACGTATGGACCTGGGATTAACACCAAATGAGTCGACACTCGATGGAGATTCAGAATATGGGGCAAGGTCATGGAGGTCACCTAGGGTTCATTAAGTGCATTCTTTATAATTGCTAGAAATCACATTTTTTGACACCCTAAAGCATTCCTGACATACACACATGCATTTTGGCGTAAAAAAAAGTGGGCGTGGCCAACATTTTTGAAAGTGGGTCACTCTCATATCTCAAGCATGGTATGACGTATGGACCTGGGACCAACACCAAATGAGTCGACACTTGATGGAGATTCAAAATATGGGTCAAGGTCACCGAGGTCACTCAGGGGTCAATGAGTGCATTTTTCATAATTGCTGGAAATCACATTTTTTGACCTCCAAATGCTTCCCCAAAATTCAGATGTGCATTTTTTCATGAAAAAAGTGGGCGTGGCCAAAATTTTTGAAAGTGGGTCATGCTCATATCTCAAGGATGGTGTGATGCATGGACCTGGAGCCAACACTAAATAAGTTGACACTTGATGGAGGTTCAAAAATGTGGGTCAAGGTTACGGAGGTCACTTGTGGTCATTGAGTGCATTTTTTCAGAATTGCTGGAAATCACATTTTTTGACTCTCTCTAAAGCATTCCTGAAGTCCATACATCCATTTTTACATAAAAAGTTGGTGTGGCCAAAATTCGTGAAAGTGGGTCATGCTCATATTTCAAGCATGGTATGATGTATGGACCTGGGACCAATTACCAACGAGTCGACACTCGATGGAGATTCAAAATTTGGGCCAAGGTCGAACAGGAGTCACGAGGGCTATTACCAGAATTGCTGGAAATCATATTTTTGAACCTCCTTGTGCATTCCCTTGATTGGTCCCTTTGAATGCTGTGAAGATATATACCTTATCTGGTTTCTTGGAAAAAATTAACTGATTTTTGAATGAATATCTATAAATACTGTCATTGAAAACCTATTTCTTATTTCTTTAAAACTATTTTATCCCCAAAATAAGCCTCTAAAGTATTCCCATTACATTCATAGAGGGGCACGGTGGCTAAGCAGTTAGAGGTGCAGGTTGCAAGCCGAGAGGTTCTCAGTTCGAATCCTATCTGCGGCAACTGCCTTGTGTCTTTGGGCAAAAACACTTCACCCCCATTGCCCACATAATGGCATAGTGATGTTGTGTACTAAAACATACTGCATGCCAATGATACACTTGCACTAACCCTGCTTGTGTGGAGTTAGCATGTTGGGGATCCAGACAGTTGCTTGTTGTTGTTGTTTGGTGGTTCTCTGTGTTCTCTGGTTTCCTCCATCCATAAAAACTGTACGACACGAGGCGGGCCTAGTTGTTGAAGTGTCATTAAACCCCAATAAATTAATAACATTCATAGAATGTCTTCTATGCACTGTTTGTCAACATGATAACCCAAATACAATCAATCCTATCTCAATGTTTTTGGTATACTGATAGACTGCCTGCCATTTGGTCATCTATGATTTGGAGGCATGTGGGGCCTTCGGGCTCTAGATGTTAAAAATATGTTTACAACATTTACTGGGAAATGCGTTAGCAGAAGCAGTAACCATTATCTAAAACAGAAATCTCCAGAGAGAAAGCTGAGATAGAATTCTTTGTTACATTGAACAACACTGTATATTTATGTTGTATCATGTTAGAAAACTTCAGTCTCAGTCATTGAAGAGAGAGAGAAACCTTCACTTTTCAAAACATTTTTTTAAAAAAATCTATTTATTCTCAATTATAACTCAGGATTGAGAGGTTTTGGGATGGAGTGGTGTGTGGCTTTCTCGAAACACCTATCACAGTTACAAAGTAATAAAATGGAATATTTGAATGGTCAGATTTTAACCCTTTTAATACTTCGATGTGAGTAAAAAAATATCTTTACTATAACTCATGGCTACAGAATGTTTTTCGCTCTCTTTTCTGAAACATTTAATTCTATGTGGAATGGGACACCTTTTCCGTGTGCTTTCCAAACTAAGGGATTCTTAACCCTTTAACCAACATAACGGCAAAAACCGGTCAGCTTTATACACAGAAATGTCTATTCAGTTTTAATTACTTTTTCATTTTTGCTTGAAAAACATAGCTTATGACCCTTCATTGGAATGAGCTCATTTTTTAAAGGATTATTTATTTATTGGTGTTTAATTTCACATATTTCTGCACAGTGGTTTACCATGACCAGGATAGTTTTACGGGCGGAGGAAGCCAGAGTACCTGGGGAGGAGGACCTCCGGGCAACAGCAAGCAACTATCAGATTCCCCACATACTAACTCCACACAAGCAGGGTTAGCATTGGTTGAATACAGGTGCACCATCGAAGTGCAGTACGCTTTAGTACACATCGCCACCATGCACCCACGTAGGCAATGGGGTGAAGTGTCTTGCCCAAGGACAGAGTGAGGACCGCTCGACTTGCAGCCTGCACCTCTGCCAACTCAGCCATTGCGCCCCCATTTAATCCTTTACCCAACGGAGACGATAGAAAAATTTATTATTTCAAATATCATTTTTTTCAAATTTTCCAAACAATTTCAACAAAACCATATCATGGGACCCCTCGTTGGAACTAATATTTTTTCAACTTCTCAATTTGCATATTACGCGGGCGTATGCGCCCTATTCGTTGGGTAAAGGGGTTTTTTTTATTTTTATTGGTGTTTTAAGGTCACATATTTCTGAACAATGGCTAACCATGACCGTGACAGTTTTACGGGTGGAGGAAGCCGGAGTACCTGGAGAGAACCACTGAGCAACGGCGAGCAACTGTCAGCTCCCCAACATACCAACTCCACACAAGCAGGGTTAGCATTGGTTGAAGACAGGTGCACCATCGACGTACAGTACGCCTTAGTACACAACGTCACCGTGCCCCTACGTGGGCAATGGGGGTGAAGTGTCTTGCCCAAGGACACAAGGTGGTTGCCGCAGGTGGGATTCGAACCGAGGACCTCTCGGCTTGCAGCCTGCACCTCTACCATCTGGGTAAAGGGTTAAAGGATTAAAATGGAATATTTAAAGCGAATATTTTAACCCTCTGAAAATCTTAATATGGGGGCACGGTGGCGCTGTGTACTAAAGCGTACTGCACTTCGATGGTGCACCTCTCTTCGAAAAAATCATTGAGAATAATGAAAACCATTTCCATTCTCACAGTGTAGTTCTAAACACACATGGATATAGATGGGACCTCGGTATTTTGACAATGCCAATAAGTCTTCAGACAGGCTCTTGGGGGTCTTCAAGGACTTTCAACGTCTACATTCCAACATTACTGAACCTTTTTACTTGCAATATATTTTCCAGAGGTACCATGCATGCACTTCATCATTGCCTTGCTAATATGAACATTTGCCATCATCTACAAATAAGGCAGATCCGGAGTTGGTGGAGCCAATATTTATAAAGTAGTTCATGCTCATACTTCAGGTTTAGAATGACCTATAGTAATGGTACCTACACCAATGAGTTGAAACTTGCTGGAGGTTCAAAATGTGGTCCACCTCTATGCGGTCAAGAGATGTTATTAAATGCATACTTTTTCGACCTATTAGGGATTTCATTTTATACCAGTTAATGCAGTTCTGAAGATTATACATGCATCTCATCATTCAAACAAATGGTAGCGGCAGTAATGTCCATTTCTGATTCCTTGATCGAATCCTATAAATGGTGTGCACATATATGCCTTTTCGGGTTTCTTAGAAAAATTGTTCTGATTCCTGTATGAATATTTTCTCCATGAAAGAATTTCACAAAAAGCAGTGGGGAGAAAGCTGTGACTGTCAAATACAATAACATGATCTATTTATTTAATCTCATTGTACAGAATTAATTCCCAAACTAAGTTAATATAAAAACAAACAAATTGATAATGAAGAATTCCAGTGTACATGTAATTGTAAAACTACACTCTAGATTTGTTATTGAAACCTATCACAATACTGTCAGGATGCCGGTAAAAGATGCAATACTGACATAGTTGAATGTTCTGTTAACTGTGTTAGTGCTATGACTGTTTAAAATTAATTTATTAGAGAAGTTCTAGTTTTATGTATGCCTTGTTTAGGTCACTAGATGCTTTTAAGAGCAGGCTTTCAAATGAGCTCTTGGGGTTTTTTAAGGTTTTTATGACAATATCTCCGACATAGAGTTTATGCACCCTTTGTCAGCGCGACAACTCAAATATGGACCGTTCTATCTCTATGCATTTTGGCATGCTGGTTACCAATAACCAGTTTGCACTTATCTATGTTTTTTTCACCTGTTCGATCGGAATGTCAGATGACAGATCTGAAGTTGGTGGAGCCATTATTTCAAAGTGGGTTGCGCTTATTCTTCAATGTAGATGTTCACATGGGACTACACCGACAGAGTTAAACATTGCTGGAGATTCAATATATGGTCCACCTGAATGAGGTCATCAAGTGCATATTATTCAGAAAGACTGGGAAATGCATTTACACCTTAATGTATTTCTAAAGTTTATGTATGTATTTCATCACTCAAATTAGTGGGCAGAGCCAAAATTGTCCATTTCTGATTAGTGTATCGAACCCTTTAAATGCTGGTCACATATATGCCTTTTCTGGTTTCTTATAAAAATTGTTCTGATTCCTGTATGAATATCTGTAAATACTGTTAACGAAAAACCCATTTCTGATTTGTTAAAAAATATTTTACACCAGAAGATAAGCCTCCATAAATTCTCTTTCTGTAGAGTTTATTCCTGATACTTTAACCCTTTTCACACAGACTTGAATTTACTGGATGCAGTAAATTCTGTTTCTCTATTTGGTTAATTTTTTCATATGGAGTGTACACGTAATGATAATGTAAGTAAATGCATAAATGTATATTCTACACAGCTGAAAGCTTTCAACAAGAAAATTGTTATCAAAAAGTAATATAACTAAATTTAACTGGTTGAATGCATTGAAGCTTGTATTTTGGCTTTATGCTGGTGTAAAGGTGCTGCCACTTAAAAAGTTCTATAAATGTACTTTGTATTATCTTTGAAGTTGAATTATATTATCTTTGTGGATTTTTGCCTTGTTACAATTGATGGGAGAGTGCCTAAAGACAAACACATGAACAAATATTGACAATCAACAATAATTTAGCACTCTACTGGTTAAGAAGTAAATCTGGCTTCGAGATTTCAAAAGCAAAAGCATGATTGCATTCTGATCAACGCTTGTGGGGCATGATCTCGGACAGTAGACATATGTACACTAGCCCTCTTCCTCCTTAAATCAAATACAAATCTTTGTTAATTAATGCTGTCACACTGCACCTTATTACATTGAGACCTCTGTTTTCCTGGAAAAAATAGGACCCTTTAATTAATGCCTAGGGTGGAAGTTCTCTAAAGTGGGGAGAATGCTGATAGGTGTAAACTATTGTTTAACTCTTAACCCACTGAGTCTTTTCAAAACACTTTTCATCAAATCTAGTCATGGCTGCTGTGAAGCAGCCATGACTAGATGTGATAAAAAAAAATTTATCTAAATTTAACTCAAGAGATTACTGATGAAAAAATCCATTCCATTTACAGTTAGAAAATTGGATTAAATATGCCCAACTTTCACTTATTCCAGTGGCAAGCAAACTCCTGTCCTTGGCAGGAATATCCTTCAGTGGCATGCAAGGAGTTATACTTGACTTGTGTTGTGGTCATAATATGGCCATAGATGCAGAAGGTCAAAGTAACCTGAAAAAACAATAAGTACAGGTAATTGCCACCACAAGAGTTTTCGAGATGGTGTATTGAAGTAGAGACCTTGTCTCTGGGGATATATCAACAAGTCCATCAGGACGAGACGATATATGACCCAGAGGTGAGGTTGAGACTTCAATACACCATCTCGGAAACCCACATGATGGTTATAACCAACTTATCTTGAAATATTCCTCCCTTTCTTGATTTGTTTGTAAAATGGAGGGATCGGGTACAGTTTTTAATGGCATCTGTTTTGACAATCATTCATGGTCTATGAATTGATTTTTTATGAATAAAGATCATGATGTCATGGTATTGCATTCTTGCGCTCTGCGTGACATAATATCCTTTCATTGTTCTGCTTCTACTATAACCGCTGTAGTTTGTAGTAGTGTTTTAGCTGCCTGTTTCTTTGTTTTATTTTTCCTATTTATCACATGGTTAGCCTATTTAAAAATATCATCATGGCAAAAAATGATCTTGCCTTATTCATTTCATTGAGCTGGTGATTTATTTATCATTTAATTACTGTTATCAAAAACAGTGGCCTAGACATGTGTAATAACTCGATTCCTGTTGAATGCAGGTAAAAAACATTCTCTTTCTGAATCAAATGATTGCACATGCGATTGCTACCCTTGATACAGATAAGCATTTTGTCTGGACATTTTTATGCGTATTGGTGAAAATACCTTGCAAAATAAACAAATGTTTCCTACATATTGAAGCTTGTTTATACAGAGGAGAAAGTCAAGATTCTTAAGTATAATTCTCTATTAAATGAAATATTAAGTTGTGTAATTTAATTATTATTTGCTAAAGTAGTTACCCATCCATTATTATTATTTCATGAACAATTTCCTTGTCATAATTATTGCATTAATTACCCACTGCAACAGAGTTTTCAAGAGTTTGAAAGCTTTCCAATGAAGTTCCATGGAAGACTTTTTTCCCTCCATCATGGTGTAATTTTTCCATGACTTCTTTGTGATTTTCTTGTTTAAAAGTGTATATATTTTCAAAAATCTTTCTCATTGGGCTAAATATAAAGCATAAAGATTGGTATATGACTGACCCTGAAAAACCGATTTGTCACTTAAACAGGCCTGAAGTAATTCATGCACTGCTAATCAAGCATGAAATTTTATGACCATTATCATGTGTCTGGCGAACCCAATGATGAGCTGTCGGATAAAAGATTAAAGAAAGTGGTCCTGTGCAGTCATTATCTATGTAATTAATCACAGTTAATAGGTAATTGTTGTAAAAACAGTACATCGTCAGTATATACCAAAGATGCAAGACTTTCGTAGGACTTAAAAGCGATTATTAAATTTGAGATAGATGCCAAGTTCCAAAGAAGCAATTAAAATGAGAATTAATGTTCTGGCGATCCGATAAAAGTCGGAGGGTTTCTCGAAAATTTCATTCCAGTCTGAAGGCATGTAAGACTGTGATGAGCTGGGGATGTCCCATGCTATAGGTTGGATGAGGTGCCGCATCGGTGCGAAAGTAAAGGCACGTTGTAATGTCGTGGAGCCACAGAGCTCATATTTAGAGTAGGAACAGTTGTGAGCCAAGTCAGTGGCCATATACGAGTGTAGGAGTAGAAGTATGAGCTGCTTGAGCTCATAAGCTTGGTACTTAGGTAGATGGTATTACATGGTGTAGAAGGCAAGCCATACATAGGCAGAGTAGGCTTTGCCTGTATGAACATTATTCTGTGACAATTGGAGGGGAGCATTTATACCTGTAAGTGGCGACTGCTTGAGTGAAAAGTGTCCAGTCAAGTGACGATATATTAGTGGCAGTGTGACGGCCGTGGTAGAGTGACATTCCATCACAGCTTAAAGGAAAGGCACCCTGTAAAGTGGCAATACATTAGTGGCCATGCGACGACAATGGTAGAGTGACATTCCATCACATGTTAGAGCAAAGGCATCTAGTAAAGTCACAATACATTAATGGCCGTGCGATGGCAGTGAAAGAGTGAAGTTCCAGTTGTTTGTTCATGAAAAGCCGACCAGAGCCCAAACACTAGCGACAAGGAAAAAGAAACCAGCAACAACAGAGAATGCAGACCCGCAAGTGACTCAAAAACTGTGTGGGTGAGGTGTGATTGACGTTTGTGTTTCATTCATTGGATTTCATGCAAGTTACAAATTACTGTATTTCCGTGAACCCCTGTTGATTTATGCTTTTTGAGGAAAAGTCTTTATCTTCAGGATAAGAACCACCCCAACAAAAATGACATGGGCGGGTTCATCATGGCGAGACGTACGTTCACGCATGGATTCAGGCAACACTCCTTGAGTTTTGGCGGCGTGAATCTATTTCCCCCAGCAGCGACAGTGTCCCGGTTTCTGACAATCGCTATCCACCAGTTCCCATCATTGGCCAAGGAAAAACTTTTGTTCCATCACTTGATATTTTTCCTTTAATTTCCACTGATTGCCATGGAACAAATCTAGTACCATGGTAATTGATGGCAAACTGAAAGCCATGTACTCTTTTCAACTTTGATAACTTACACAGTTTTTCCTGCTTCCTTAGATTTCTATCGAATTCCTTGACAATTGTGAGAAATTGGTATATATATTCCATGTTATACCAGGGTCATGGAATTAGTCTGAATACTCCATGTCTCAATATGCCATGGCTTCCATGGAACATCTGTAAATGGGTTAAAGCAAAAATTGTTCTGCATTTAGAAAACAGAGTTCTAACTTAAGGTTGATTTGACTTGGAGTTTCAGGGCTTATATATTACATAAGGGAGCATTATGGTCTGGTGTAATCAGCTTTTCCCTCAACTATGGAAAGGTTCTGACATGCTGGAGATATGCACAGAGTACTGAGGTGGACTAAAATTGTTTTTTGATAAACTTAGGGTCTAAATCTTTAACCAGCCAAGTATTTTCGTGAATTTTTCATAAAATTAAGTTATGGCTGCTAAAACGGGCATGACTAAATTACAAAAAAAATCAATACATTATGGAATGAAGAATATTAAGGGGGCTACTACTATTTATAAAGTATAATTTGTTACCAAGAACCAAATTATCTCTGTACTTGAATTTGGTATTTTAGTACTGTCTCCATGTGAACCGTGAAGTGAAACAGTGTTTGTTTATTGTGGTAAACAAACTCTGCTTTAGTTGTAAAATAAGACCTGGTCACCAATGCCTGGGGTGGAAGCCATCTTAAATGGGTGGCATGGGAATACATGATTGACTGGACTTTACTTTATATCCATGTTGTGGTCATGATTATCCATTGTGCAGAAATATGTGTCCTTAACCACCAATAAATAAATAAAAAAATAAATTTTAGAACTGGGAGGGAAAGTCTACCAACAGTGGAGGTCTGGTTGATTCACTCATGGTACAACACAGATAGCACACTTTTGAGCTGTGCCCTGAGTCAACCAGAACGGCACTGTTCCGTCACAATTACTCAGTTCAAGGATAAATCACCCAGAAATAAATATACCTCATGCATCAAAAAAAAAACCGATCCACTCCCAATATGAGCATTGCTACGAAGTTGGCAGACATTCAAAAAAAAAACTCTTCAAGTGACAATGTTTCAGAATGAGTCAGAACAGATCATTCTAAAAGATGCCATCAAAATGAAAACAAATCCGAGTTGTTGCATTTTGTTGTGGTTTTTCTATTTTTTTTGTACACCAATTCGGGAGTTTCGTTGGGTGAAGGGACTGTTTTTAATCATTATTCTAAGTTCGCAACATCTTTTGAAGAATGCACAAAGATGGTTTTGGATAGGTTCTCAAATGTGAAGCTTAAACTTTACATTTACTCCAGCCATTATTGTTTTTAATCAGTAATCGCATTGTAACAATTTTTTTGCAAGCAGAAGCCATGTTGGAATGACGCAACTGTGCTGAACACACCACCTCAAAAAAATTTACTTTCGTGGTTGATTGGGAAAATCACAGTACTGGCACAGGTTTTAGCTGTGACGGAGGTGAATCAACCAGGCCCCATGCAAAGGGTTAAACTTAATGTTTAATTTAACTGTATTGTCATTTTACAGGGTTAAAAACATAATGAAGCTGGGTAATTTATTCCTTCTCACCTTGATAGCCTAGACTGCAAACATCTTTAGAATGTGCACTGCAGGCTTCATTTGTCATAAAATTGTTGGAAAATCTATTCGCATCCTGCAACATTCTGTCATGGCAGTCTCCTCAGATTCCACTGCCTCTCATTTTGGAGAGGACAGAAATATTGGGCCAATCACGGTTGAAACATTACTTCCATAAAAGGTATTTCTCTGGCTCTCCTAGGCTGACTAGTCCTCAAAATAGTACCAAAGTTAAGTAAAGATGAGATTTACCTCAATTCCGAGACAAACAACATTATTAAATTATTTATTGAATTAATTTGAAGTCAACAGTTTTTAAATTGCTACAGAAAATAATGTATGTAAATATAGATATAGGCAATCAATGCATCGACAATAATTTTGTTTTCAACTTTTTAGTTTGTATTTGGACCCCCCAAAAAATCCCCCAAATTTCTTGACTTGTTTGTTAGAAGAGTGAAAAGAAATCACTTCTGATTTTTGTTGATGAGCTCTAAAGAGATATTTTGGGACTCAGAATCCCAAAATCCATTCCAATACTGACTGTATATTTGCAAACAAAATTACTGACATATATCAAAGTGTTGAACTCCATCATCCTGAATGATCTATTAGACCTGAAGAATACTACCATCAGTAGTTGGTGAATTTGCTTTGTTTTTGAACATGAAAGAATGGTCAGTTTTTATTTCCCTTATCAAAAAGTACCATGGTAATTAAACTTGACCTGTACAAATTGGGCAAACAATCGTTTCAATCACCTGCTGTTCGCCTAAAAAATGAAATAGGATGACTGATGCCTACATCACAACTTTATACATGAATTGTGAGTAAAATTGCGATTGTATTCATTTGTTAACACTCCCAGAACATTGATGTTCTTTATAATGATAATAAAACCTATTGTTTGTTTTTTTTTTATTAGGGTTTAATGACACTTTCAACAGCCAGGGTCACTACTACAGATGGGCAATATACTAAAAAACAGTACTGATACCGATGACATGGGGATACTGATAAACCAAAGCAAAGCAATCATTGAATACTGAAACCGTCTGAATTTTCAAATGTTCCTACATTCGCTATGAATAAGTCGCTGTTGAGGTTTGATAACAGTTGAATGTTTCATTTTCAGTTTTGTTAACCCTCATTGGATTGGGCAACTGTCCTGAATTCCCACTAGACTGCAACCTGTACTTGTCCAACTCCTTAACAGTGATTTCTTGTCAAATCGGAGCTGGCTGTTAGACTAGAAATCATTGCCCATGTGTTTTGTCTATTGTCATCAAGACCTCCTAAAGATGGTATGGTCAGGGCACATGCTCTGATATTGGAAAAGCCTGAATAAGGTCATTAAGGTGCATTTAGAACAAGTGACAAAATTACTGTAGATATGATTTGTGGTCATAAAAGAATGCCACCTTTGAGCTCATTGGCAGTGTCATTTATAGCATTATGGTAGAATGATACTACAACAACTTATTCTCTTTTTCCTGATGTGAATTCCTCTTTGCTACTATCTGCAAATCTCAGTCATGTCGGATACCGAATATCAAACTGATACCTAAGTGTACCCCCCCCCCCCCCCCCCCTAAAAATACCAAAATCGATTCCAAACTCAAAATTCCAATACCACCCATACCTTGTATCAGACAGTTATATTGGCAGAGGAAGCCAGAGAACCATTGAGAAAACCTAGTGTTATTTTACTTTTTGTGATGATGAAATGCTGTGATGTAACACAGTATGGAAAAGTGCTCTCTGTGCCCTTTCTAACAATGTGTTACATCACTTCATATTATTGGATCTTTGACAGAAACTTAGAAATAAACCACAGTGTCCTAGAATGTTCATGTCATCATTAGTACCTATTGGTATATAATATATACATACACCTGGAACTTAATTAAGCACCCCATGTTTTTTCGCAGTGGTGTTAATAGAAACTGTCTCCCCGCGGGAACCCCGGGAAGTGAAGCAGTGCCTGTTCACTGCTGTAAACAGGCGCTGTTTTACTGGTAAAATAGGACCCAGTCACCAATGCTTGGGAGGTGCAAACCCTCTCTAAAATTGGCAACATGGCTTATTAACACTCACCCCTGGTCTTGAATTGATACTCATGTTGTGGTCATTGATTAGCCATTGTGCAAAAATATGTGCCTTAAACACCAATAAATAAATAATAGAAACTGTCATTACTATCATGCTATCTTTCAGATGGCCAAAAGTGATTGTTTGCGGAAAGAATGGTCTATTGACAAATGAAAGACAACACAATGATGAAAATATGCAGTATTTTAATTGCTAATTACACATATCTGTCACTAATGTTTTTGATGGAAAAATGATATCTGGACAAGTATGGTTCTGGAACGGTCCATGCTGAAACATTGCCGGTAATTACTGATAAAAAGTGTAACTTGTGATCTCCTGAACACAATAGCAGTGTCTGACGTTAGTAGTGAGTGTATCCACCATGTGCCCGGATGACAGCCTGAATTTTCCTCCTAATGCTACCAGTGAACCTTCTGATATGGTCCAGAGGCAACTGCTGCCACTCCTCATGCAATGCATCTTCCAAATCGGCCAAATTCTGTACAGGTGGATCCCTTGCTTGCACACGACATGCAAGAATGTCCCACATATGTTCTAAGGCATTCAAAATCGGGATACACTGCAGGCCAAGGTAGTGTTGTAATAGCATTATACATAAGGAATGCTCTCACAGCATGGGAACGAGGTGGCCTTGCATTGTCGTCCATGAATACAGGGTGAGTATCCAATGGGTAGTTGTCAAAATGAGGCACGACAGCCGGATTGAGAATGTCCCAGATGTACTGATGATCATTTAGATTCCCATGTACAGTCACCATATCAAGTTTACAATTATGAGAGAGGCATCCCCAGATCATTACTGATCCTCCACCATAAGGAACAGTAGGTCTGATGTTCTTGGGCACATAAGCAGTATTTCTATGCCTCCACACACTCATGCAACCATCTGTGATGTGAAGCAGGAACCTACTCTTGTCTGACTAATGGACTCTCCTCCACGTCCTGAGATTCCAATGTTGTCGTGCCATAACCACTCCAAACGTCTTTGATACTGATCGTACAAAGCTGGATGCTTGATGACCCTTCTGGTCCTCATACCCAGTGCTTTGAGATGGTTTTGGACAGTTCTATTGCACAAATGCCTGTTGGGGAGCCAAAGGCGTTTCAAAGACCCCACTTGAAGCAAAGGGTTCACGTCAAACGAGGCATGCCAGACTTCCCATCTTCCCAAGGAGAGGTCTTTCGGAGTTGTCCAGGCCTTGGTCGGTATTTAACATCATTGGTTTGTTGATGTTTTCAGACAAGTCTGCTGATGACAAAATAACTATAGCCAAGTTGCCTTCCAATAGCTTTGAATGACATGCCTGTTGCATACATGCCGATGATTTACCATCTTAGTGCCTCTGACAGTCTCCTCCGTGCCATGTCAACATTTATTGATAAAAGAAGTGACAAATTTTCTTGTCTTTTACCTAGATATTGCATGTGGATGATAGAGTTTTTTGTGACATTCGTGGGAAGCATGCTTCACGTGGATAAGGGGATGTGTTTGGGGTACGCTATCAATCAGAAATATCATGTTTCACTAGATGAAATGTACTGTAAGGGAGGGGGCATGGTGACGTTGCGGTAACCGGTTCTCATCAGATCACCGAAGTTAAGCAATGTCAAGCCCAGTTAATCATTGGATGAGTGACTGTCTGAGTGATCAATTCGGACTCCCCGCGTTGTGTCCTTGGGCAAGGCACTTAACCCTGATTGTCCACATGGGGGCACGATGATGCTGTGTACTAAGGCATACTACACGTCGATGGTATGCATGTCTTCAACCAATCTAACCCTGCCTGTGCTGCAGTGCGGAGTTACGATGTTGGGGAGCTGGCAGTTGCTCGTTGCTCGGTGGTTCTCTCCGGGTACTCCGGCTTCCTCCACCCGTAAAACTGTCACGGTCATGATTAGCCATTGTGCATGAGTATATGACCTTAAACACCAATAAATAAATAAATAAATACTTCAAAGGAGTGCGGTGGCTCTGTGGTAGACTGATGGACTTCTATGCCAGAGGTCCTAAGTTTGATCCCCATCCGGGACGACTCGCTTTGTATCCTTGGGCAAGGCACTTTATCCCAGTTGCCTACATGGGGGCACAATGATACCATGTACTAAGGCGTACTGCACACTGATGGTGCACATGTCTTCAGCAGAGCTTAACAGAGTTTGAATGTTGAGGAGCTGACAGTTGCTCATCGATGCTATGTGGTTCTCTCCAGATACTCCGGCTTCCTCCTCCCGTAAAACTGTCACGATCACGATTAGCCATTGTGCATAAGTGTGTGGCCTTAAACACCAATAAATAATAAATAACAATAATAATGTACTGCAAGACATAACAATCATTTAAACATAATAATCAGTAACAGGAACTTCACTGTCATGAAACATTTCAGGGGTGCTTAATTAAGTTCCAGGTGTATATATATCAGTATCACGTCTTTATCTTCCTTACAAGATATGTGTTTCCTGAAAAAATGGGTTGCCTAAAAAAACTTAAGGTACACCATTTTTTCAGGTCCCTCTGAACTAAGATAATGTCAAAAACAGACAATACCATGGTACTGTTTTATGATAAAATTTTTAATGAACTCCGATAATGATAAGTTTTTATACGCCCGTTTTGAAAAAAACGGGTCGTATTTTGGTATACCGCTGTCCGTCTGTCCGTCCGGTCACACATCGTATGATAACTCAAGAACGCTTTGAGAGATTTTCGTAATTTTTGGGTAGGTGGTGTATATCGATGGAGGGAAGCTCCCTTTCGTTTAGTGTCACCGTTCGATTAGTCATTCCAGAGTTATGGGACTTCATTACTTAGAAAATTGTTGATTTTTTACATGTCGTACGATAACTCGAGAACGCTTTGAGAGATTTTCGTGATTTTTGGGTAGGTGGTGTATATCGATGGAGGGAAGCTCCCTTTCGTTTAGTGTCGCCGTTCGATTAGTCATTCCAGAGTTATGGGACTTTATTACTTAGAAAATAGTTGATTTTTTACACGTCGTACGATAACTCGAGAACGCTTTGAGAGATTTTCACGATTTTTTGGTAGGTGGTGTATATTGATGGAGGGAAGCTCCCTTTCCTTTAGTGTCGCCGTTCGATTAGTCATTCCAGAGTTATGGGACTTTATTACTTAGAAAATTGTTGATTTTTTACATGTCGTACGATAACTCGAGAAAGCTTCGAAAGATTTTCACGATTTTTTGGTAGGTGGTTTATGTTGATGGAAGGAAGCTCCCTTTCGGTTGGTGTCGCCGTTCGATTAGTCATTCCAGAGTTATGGGACTTTATTACTTAGAAAATCGTTGATTCGAGCAAGCTTCGAGAGATTTTCATGATTTTTTGGTAGTGGTTTATGTTGATGGAAGGAAGCTCCCTTTCGGTTGTGTCGCCATTCGATTAGTCATTCCAGAGTTATGGGACTTTATTACTTAGAAAATCGTTGATTCGAGAACGCTTTGAGAGATTTTCACGATTTTTTGATAGGTGGTTTATGTTGATGGAAGGAAGCTCCCTTTCGGTTGGTGTCGCCGTTCGATTAGTCATTCCAGAGTTGTGGGACTTTATTACTTAGAAAATCGTTGATTTTTTCTTGAAGTTATGATCTCTATAGACATAAGATATATACATGAAATTCAAATAATTTTATTTCCAAATTATTGAACACAGTATGTTGTTGGTTATGATTATTGTACAAGAATATAAAAAAAACCTGACAAGTACACATGTATACTCATATTGTGTGCTTCCCTCTTGTAATTAATAACGGGCATATCATGCACTCATGGCGCAGCTGTTTATTTGTTACATTCACTACTCATTGACTTCACATTTACAGTTTGCGTACAGTTTGCTTTTTATTTATTGGTGCTTAAGGTCCCTTTCAGAATCTATAGTGATACCATAATCTCAACATTTGTGTTAAGTCAGTTCAGCCAATCATTTATACCTATGCTGTCCACTTTAGAGGACTTCCACCACAAACTTTTGTTCCAGGTCCTATTTGACCAGTAAAGAAAAACTTGTTTACCAAACTGAACAAGCACTGCTCCACCTTCGAGTACAGCGAAGCTCTCTTAATTGGATATCTCTTCATTGATTAACCTTGTGAACTTTACAGAACATTATTTACAATACTTTCTGTACAAATTTGATCTGTTAATTGCATATGGGGTATAGAGTGAAGTCCTGTTAATTGAATAAAAGATCTTGTAATATATCAAGAAATTACCATGATGATCAAACCAGTCTCCTTGTTTATAGACCTGTTTGGCATCACTACATCCATTACAAACCTTTAATGAGTTATATCTTCCCCCATGGGAACATTGTGGTAAACAAGCTTTGTTCTATTGATAAAATAGGACCCAGTCACCTGTGATTGTGGTGGAAGTCCTTTTAAATTGGCATCATTGGTCTAAACGTTAGACTAAACTTGACTTTATCTCTGTGTTGTGTCTATGATTAGTCATTGTGCAGAAATAAGTGACCTTAAACACCAACAAATAAATAAATACATATTCCACCAAACCATTCACCATACCTCCTTAGCAAATTTGACCTGTATATTGCATACTGTATAGCTTATAAAATAAACCTGTTAAAAATTGTAAAATAAATCAAAGATTTTCTTCTTCAACCACTAAATTCCCCATGTTAATAGATGTATTTAGTTTAAACAATATTTATTCAATAATTGATAAATGCATACAACAATTGTTGAGTAACAAAAAAAATATGAACAACATGGATACAGTATTATAATGAAACAACTAAAGACAGGGAAATTTGTTACTGTTTAAAGGAGGGATTCGACAGAAAGCTTTAAGCTTATATGTAAGTCGTCTCCCGATGTAAGTCGTCTCCCGAAAATAGATGTATTTGGCCACAGTAAAGCCAATATAGATATTTAGTCTATTACATCTTGTTTGACAGAGCTTCATGAGCTCAGTCAAACAAGATTTAATGGAATAAATTTTAACAAAAATATATGGGGACCCCGGGAAGTGGGGAAGTACTTGTTTACCATGGTATACAAGCTCTGTTTTACTTGTAAAATAGTACTCATTCACCAGTGTTTGGGAAGAAGTCCTGTAAAATGGGTAACAGGGGTTTAAACGATTGACAAATCTTGACCTTATCTCCATGTTGCGGTCATGATTAGCTATAGTGCAGAAATATGTGACCTTAAACACTAAGAAATAAATAAATATCAAGGGGAGCTTGATGATTGTCTGTTATCCATCTATCATCCATCTGGTGTGAACTTTACATTTTTAATTTCTCAAGAACTACTGGACCAAATTAAATCAAATTTGATATACATGTTCCTTATCATATGTTAATATGTTCAAATAAAGTTGCCATGCCATTGTGGGAGCACCTCAGGGGACATAACTATGTTAGTACCCCCAAAAAACTAAAAAAATATTCTCTTTCAGGACCTCCAGTCAGAATATTTTCATATTTGGTTTACAGCATCCTCAGGAGGGCCAGATTCAAGTTTGTTTAAATCAATATAAGAAAGATTCTTTAAAACCTTCTTCAGATTTACCAGTTAGAATTTTAGATGTTTGGCACCTTATAGGGACAAATTCAGGTTTTGTTCGAATCAAGTCCCTGGCTCCATATTTGGGCTCTCTGTGATAGCCAAATTTTTACTTGTACAATATGAGAAATATCCATTAGAAATCTTCAGATTGACCAGTCAGAATCTTTTGATATCTGGTATTCAGCATTGTTGGAAGTGTCTTCTTCAGATCCATCAGTCAGAATCTTTTGATATTCAACATCCTTAAGTGTGTCCAATTCAAGTTTATTGAAATAAAGACCATCGATTGCTATATGGTTTACCTTTGTCAGCATGATGTTTAACTTATTGGAATATGTGAAAAATTATTTAACCCTTTACCCAACGCAGACGATATCAAAATTTATTATTTTAAATATAATTTTTTCAAAAAATTTCAACAAAACCATATCATGTGACCCCTCATTGGAACAAGCTCGACGAGCTCGTTCCAACGAGGGGTCACATGATATGGTTTTGTTGACATTTTTTGAAAAATAGTATTTTTTCAACTGCTGAATTTGCATATTACACGGGCAGATGCGGCCGATTCGTTGGGTAAAGGGTTAAGAATGTTCTTCATATCCACATATCAGACTCTATGGATATTTGATATACAGCATCCTTACAGGGGTTAGAGTCAGGTTTGCTCAAATCAAGTCACTGGTTCTATATTTGGGCACACTATAGGAACCCAAATTTAACGTAGTGCAGTATGAGGATTATTCTTTTAAAATCTTCTTCAGATCGACCAGTCAGAATTGTTTGAATTATTTGGTATTCAACATGCTAAGGAGGGTCAAGTTTGTTCAAATCAAGATCCTGGTTTCATATTTATACCCCCACTTTTATTCAAGTGGGGTATACTGGATTGCACCTGTATGTGCATCTGTGTGTCCGTGCATCTGTGCTTCCATCCATACTTCTGTCCATCCAAACTCAGATGTCTGTTCACATTATAACTTCAACATTACTGCTCAGATTCTGATGAAATTTGATACAGATGTTCACTATCATGAGACCTTTAAGCTGCATTAGCCATTTTGCTGTTGGGATATTTTTTCTGTGAGTTATGACCCTTTGAATATACAAAAATAGCCTATTTTTTTGTCTGTTTGCGTCATATCCCAGGTTTGGGTCATTGGATCTCAATGAAATCTGGAATGAAAATTGTCTATGAGAAAGGCTTTCAAATGAGTCTCTAATAATATTTTTTACTTTTCACTTTTCAGACTTATCCCTCCTTTTAACTTTGAAAATTTGCTGTTTGTCTTGTAAAATAGCCAATTTTTTGTCTGTTTGCCTCATATTTCAGGTTTGGGTTATCAGATTTCATTGAAATTTGGAATGAATATCGCTTATGGGAAAAGCTTTCAAATGAGTCATGTCCCTGCAGTAATACAAAGAAATACATGCAAATCACCTCCCCACATGTGGCATTATGTCTTTGTTTTATAAGGTTTGGGTTATCGGATTTCATTGGGTTCTCTTACCGGATCCCAAATTTTAACCTGGTGCAATATGAGAACAATTCTTTAAAACTCTTTTTCTTGAGATCTACCAGTCAGAATCTTTTGATATTTGGTATATATATCATCCGTGGGGTGGGGGGGGGGGGGGATTGGGTCATGACAGTCAGATTCAGGCTTATTTATATTCTGTACCTTGGCTCCTGTTATGGCTCTGTAGCAGTAGTTAGCAAAAGATGCTGAATGTGACCTTAAATCCTTCTTCAAACAACTTTCACAGATGAGAGATTAAAGCCCTTTGGGGCATCTTGTTTAAAAATTAGATTCCAGGCAGTATCACAGCTTGACTTGTGGATTTGTCTTGTGTGTAAATTTACCGATACCAATTGAAAAAATCATGCTGGAAAAGTTTTTTAAAATAGATAAATTTGCATCTTATTTCATGTCACTAATGGAAATTATTTATTATGCCCCCGAAAAATTTTCGAGGGGGTATATAGTCGAGGTCTCTGTCCATCCAGCCATCTGGCCGTCCATCTGTCCGTCCATCCGTACTAACATTTTGTATTATAACTCGAGCATCAGTTGTCGGATTTTAATGTTCTTTGGTATGGTAATAGGGCAGCTTGGGGGAACGGATGCCCTCATACCTAGCGTTTCGTCCATTCATGTTTGGTAGAGTTATGGCCCGTGTTTGTTTTTAGCCTCTGTTTCTGACTGAGGTAAATTGTACCATAGCCTATAGGGCAAAGTGCTGCCCAATTTTTTTTAAGCTCATTATTTTTCTGCGGCCCAGTGCTTGCAGGGGAGGTTGCATGACATTTTAACCTCTACATATCAATATATCCATATAAATATGGATGACACAAGAATTATAGTGATTTTGGTTCCAGGCCGCACCAAGCGATTTCAAATTTTATTTTGCTTGTTACTAATGTCAAAATACAGGTCACCTTCAATTTGGAGGTTCACTCTGACCATTCTTGCAAGAGTTATTCCTCTTTTTGAATTAAAAAATCACAAATTTCCCAATTTCAGCTTTATTCTTACTGTCCAGTGCCTATCGGGGAAGTGCTGCCCGATTTTCTTTTTTAGTCCACTATTTCTGTACTGCCCTGTGTTGGCAGGGGAGGTTGCATGTAATTTTAAACTACATATCAATATAACCATATAAATATGGATGCCAATTTCAGCTTTATTCTTACTGCCAGTGACTATGGGGAAGTGCTGCCCAATTTTTTTTAGTCCACTATTTCTGTGCTGCGCAGTGTTTGGTGAGGAGGTTGCATGTCATTTTAACCAACTACATATCGATATAACCATATAAATATGGATTCCAATTTCAGCTTTATTCTACTGGCCAGTGTCTTATAGGGGAAGTGCTGCCCAATTTTTTTTTTTAGTCCACTTTCCCAATTTTTTCTAGTCCACTATTTCTGTTCTGCCCAGTGTTTGCAGGGCAGGTTTGCATGTCAGATTAACCTACTACATATCGATATATTCATAGAAATATGGATGACACAAGAATCATAGTTGTTTGGATGAACCAATTCTCTTCAAACATTCAGAAGTTATTTATTTACATACAAGTCCAACTTTGCTACCTTCGGAGGCATCATCACATGCGTTAGCGTTGCTCTTGTTACAACAATAAAAAAATTTCTAGTTTTGTAACAAAAACAACAAATTGTAATTTTTGATCATTACAAAGATAAAGTTCACTGTTCTTATTGATAAATGGTGTCAGTGATAAAAATACTCCTGCTTTAGGGCTCTCTTTGAAACTGAATTGGACTCAGATGAATCATTCATTTTCTGAATACTCAAATCATTCAAATCAAGGTTTTATTCATGAACAATTTTTTTTAACAAAAATTTATTGCCGAGTCCCAATTGGGAACTGACAAAAAATAATTTGTGTGAACAAAACTGGATTAAAAACATTTAAAAAAAATAACTTTTAATTCTTAAACCCACTGCATATTTTCAAATATTTTTTATCAAATCTAGTGAGAGCGCGGTGGCTCAGTTGGTAGAGGTGCAGGCTGCAAGCCGAGAGGTCCTCGGTTTGAATCCCACCCGCGGCAACCGCGTTGTGTCCTCGGGCAAGACACTTCACCCCCATTGCCCACGTGGGGGCACAGTGATGCTGTGTACTAAGTCGTACTGCACGTCGATGGTGCATATGTCTTCAACCAATGCTAACCCTGCTTGTGGAGTTAGTATGTTGGGGAGCTGTTGGGGAGCTGACAGTTGCTTGCCACCGCTCAGTGGTTCTCTCTGGGTTCTCCGGCTTCCTCCACCTATAAAACTGTCATGGTCATGATTAGCCATTGTGCAGAAACATGTGACCTTAAACACCAATAAATAAATAAATAAATAAATATCAAATCTAGTCTTGGCTGCTGTGAAGCAGCCAAGACTAGATTTGATGAAAAATTCATCTAAATTTAAATCAGGAAATCATTGGTCAAAAAGTCTATTCAATTGACATGGTAGAAATTTGGTTAAATGTGCCCAAATTACACCTCAGTGGTAAGAGAATTTGTGTCCTGGGCAGGAATATCTGTCAGCAGCATGTAAGGAGTTAATGTTTATTCTGAAGTATTGTAAATTGGCACTTGAGCAGTTAAAATTGAGTTTGTTCAGCTGTGGAAATGATGCTGCATCATCTCAAGAGAACTCCATTCATCTTCGTCTTGCCTTGGGAACTTCAAGAGATTATCTGTTGCCTGATCAATACCACCAACAGTTGAACAGATCTGCCGTTCAATATTATGTGGAACAGGGACTTACTGAAGCCACCAAATGTATGCATATTATAGTTCATTGTGTCCCCGACGTCTTTGCATGTTGTTATGACTGTGCTACTTAATGCATGTAATCCCTAAATCCCCTTGGGATTAGACGTTGGCTGCCTCAGCATTGTTATAGGGTGTCATATCCAGGTTTATTGCATTCGACTGTCAATAATTATTCTATTGGTCAGTGAACAGTCTTCAGTGGAGCATTGATACTTTTGTGTGGAGGACTGTCATTATTCACATTTGCATCACATCTGTTGTGCTACAGTGTATGATCAATGCAGGTTGACAGGAAATTAATAACTAGACTGCCAAGGTAGCTGTCTTAGATTTGACTGCATTTATATGCTTGTTTACTTATATGAGGATTCAGTTGTTGGACAAGACTTTTCTATACACTAAGGTGAGTTGAAACTGATTTTCAAAAGTTCATTTGTGTGTGTTTGTACATCCAATTGCCTCTTTGCATAATGTACGGAAAATAATTAAATACAAATAACAATAATTAAAAATTACAAATAATTAACTGTCTCAGAGTTCACTTTTGATACCTTGTTTGAGAAGTGCTGGAAGGCCTTTTGTTGGTCTCAGGCTCAATGCATTAACCCTCTACCTAACGACACTTGAAAAAAAATTTCTTGAATAACTGAAAAAAAATTTCTTGAATAACTAAAAAAAAATGTTTTTGTCTCCAAAACGTAGCTTATGACACCCTCACTGGAACAAGCTCATTGAGCTTGTTCCAATGGGGGAGTCATAACATGTTTTGGAGACAAAAAATTTTTAAAAATCTTTTCAGTGGTGACTTAGTGAATAGCACTGGTTAGTTTTGACCATTAAGTTAGGTAAAAATTTAATCAATGTAATTTATTTCACTATAACATATTGGAGACTTTCCTACTTCCAAGGGACCAAGGCACTCTGCAGTGAATTATAACAAAACAGTTTTTAAACATTGACTAAGTTTTTAAACATTGACTAAACATTCAATAGGATTGTTCATTTATTGGGGTTCAGTGACACTTTCAACAGCAGGGATACATTGTGTTGGATGTCAATAGGATTGTTGCTAGCAGGATATTTAAAAAAATGAAAAAGCCACCATCTTTTAATCCTTTGACTGACCATGACTAGCAGGTGGTGCTTGAAAAAAAAATTTCTTAAATAATTATATCTTTTATTAATTTTTTCTTCCAAAGCATAGCTTAACCTCCCCTCCCCTCCCCCCCCCCCCCCCCCTTGGGATCAGAGCTTGAGTTTGTTTTATTGAGAAGTCATAAGATATGTTTTAGAGACAAATATTGAAATAAATAATAAAACCTTGACTGGCCAATTTTGTGAATAGTGCGAGGTGGATATGCTTATGGGTAGGGGGTGTGGTGTCTCAGTTGGTAGAGGTGCAGGCTGCAAGCCGAGAGATCCTCGGTTCAAATCTCACCTGTGGCAACCATGTTGTGTCCTTGGGCACACCCCATGTGTGGTTATGGTGGCATTGTGTACTGAGGCGTACTGCACGTCAGTGGTGTACCTATTTTCAACTAATGCTAACCCTGGTTGTGTGGAGTTAGTATGTTTGGGAACTGACAGTTGCTTGCCATTGCCCAGTGGTTCTCTCCGGGTACTCCGGCTTCCTTTACCTGTAAAACTGTCACGGTCATGATTAGCCATTGTGCATAAGTATCTCACTTTAAACACCAATAAATAAATAATAATGCATAGCATCTTTGAAAAAAAGTACTCGAATTTCAAATGACCTTTGAAAAATAATTTAGAACTCAACCAGTTAAGTTGTGGTACCTTCACTTTGAAATAAGGCCCAAATATTTGCATTCAGAACTCAACCAGTTTAGGGTTAATGAACAAACCCAAGTACAAAAGATTAGAAGAACTGGGTTATTGCGATGGATAAGTTAAGAGCAGAAGACCATAAGAGCATGATAGAGATCTTTGTGAGTTGAGTTGAGAATGAAATCAATAGGATAAGCAATGCTATCCTGTAATGGATTCATCAGATAGCACATGTCCATTGTGTCACTTTCATACAGAGGCACATGGCGATATATGTTGATGACTAATTTTCAATTTGTTCATTCAAGTTCGAGATCAGTTTTCTCCTCGATCAATTTTACATTTTCATGCCTGTAGTTTTACTTGAAATATTCAAACTGCTCCATTTACAGGAAGTGGAGCAGTGAGTAAATATGTGGTAAACAAATTCCTGCTCCACTTTCATTAGCTGGGACGTGGTTTTGGAAACATGAGGACTGGTCATTGAGAGTGGGTAGGTTTTGGTTGAGTTGTGTTAACAACCGAGACCTATGGTTTGGCGACGGTTAGTTTGCATCCGGGCAGGCAGGCATCCTCGTACTGTTAGCGCAATAACTTGAACAAAAGTTCTCCAATTTGATTAATATTTGCCATACAAGTTTTTTGCAATAATATTTAAAGCAAGTTCAAAAACTGGCCTGGCCCAATGTTTCGTTACAGAGTTACAGACCTTAAACCTTTACCCAACGTAACGGCCAAAACCGGCCAGTGCTATTCATACAAATCACCAATTAATTTTCATTATTTTTTTCATTTTTGTCTCAAAAGCATAGGTTATGACCCCTCTTTGGAATGAGGTCGACGAGCTCGTTCCAAAGAGGGGTCATAACCTATGTTTTTGAGACAAAAAATGAAAAAAAATTAGTTATTCAAGAATTTCGTTTGCAAGTGTCGTCTGCTTTTCATGTTAGGTAAAGGGTTAATTAGTCAGTTTTTACAAATTTTGAGCTTGTTAACGCAATAATTTGAACAAACATTCTCCGATTTGACTAATATTTGTCATACAGGTCTTTTTCAAGAACATCTCAAGCAAGTTCAAAAACTGGAGCGGCCTGAATTTTCATTACAGAGTTATGGGCCTTAATTAGTCTATTTTTACAAATTTTGAGCTCATTAGTGCGATAACTTGAACAAATGTTCTCCGATTTGACAAATATTTGCCACAGGGACCGGCCGTGAGGGCGACTAGGGCGATTAAGTCGCCCTTCTAAGCCCAAAGTCGCCTAGAAAAATAGTCGGGGCGATTACAAGTCGCCCTCTAAAAATTGGCCAAAATGAGAAAAGGCTGATCTGAGTGATGCGAGGTTTACATGAAAACGAGTATTTTCAAAAATCGAATGTGCTCGAGTGTGATAAATGGGCATTTTAATTCGTCAAATAAACGTCCATTTATTTGAAATCACATGACAAGCAATTGTCCATTGTCGCTTTTGGCAGATTTTTTTATTTCCATTTTGTTGCGTTCCAGTCGGAGCTTCAAGTATCGAAACGAAAATAGGTGACTTACGCGACTCAACAAACAACCCAGTTTGAAAGTAGGTTACGTCGCTTAGGATGCCGAAAATGTATACACAACGGACGTATTTTATAACACATTATTTTCATTTCGATTTGCTGACAACTGTTAACTGTTGGGCTGTCTATTCCCCGAAAAACACGAATGGAATTGAAACACATGAAAAAAAGCTTTAGTGATGTCAAGAAAAGCTTTGTACAGGACACAAGTGTGCATGTGGACGATCTTGAAAAAGGGTCCTCCTAAACATCGGAATGACATGAAATGTCGCGGAATGACACCGGAATGCCATAAAAATGATGCGGAATGACATTTCTTTTACAGAATACTCGACCCCAGAATGTATTTTGTTTATTAACTAACAAAGTACCTCCCAAGCAACCTTCTTACATCTGGTCCTGTTCACACTTTCAGACTTAGGAAATTATTAGCTTAGTAGACTTTGTTGAAAGGCACCCACAGGAGGGTGATGGGGGATTGGCACGAAGAAGAGGTGAGGGGTCATGAAGGTGAAGGTAGCAGTGGGGGATTTTCAGTCAATAATTACATTGTGTTTTTTAACCTGGCACAGATGCATCATAGACTACTGGACCTGGATTATTTGTACATTCATGGAGGACCATAAATTGAAAATATGAAGGGGCGGCGGGGGTGGTACATGAATATTCTTAATTTTCCCTACTTGCCTATGAAGTCTCCCTACATGACTCTGCAGTCTCCCTATTTTCTCTGGAGGGAGACTTGAAGTCTCCCTAAAATTCCCCCCTAGGCTGGTCCCTGATTTGCCATACCAGTCTTTTGCAAGAATATCTCAAGCAAGTTCGAAAACTGGCCCGACCCAATTTGCAGAGTTATGGGCCTTATTTTGGCAATTTTTATGAATTTTTGACTCGTTAACGCAACAACTTCAACAAACGTTCTACGATTGGACTAATATTTGCCTTACAGGTCTTTTGCAAAAATATTTCAAACAAGTTTGAAAACTGGCCTGGCCTGATTTTTAATTACAGAGTTATGGGCCTTCATTAGTCGATTTTTATTAATTTTGAGCTTGTTAGTGCAATAACTTGAACAAAGGTTCCAGATTTGCCAACTGGCATATGATTGATAACCAGGTTATGGACATGCAACACTCTCCGATTGCCACCACAACTCGATGCTTGCATCTCCAATGCGCACCTCTTGTTTATTCTTCCAACTATTATAGCTCGAATCTCACAGAAATTTTGCTTCTCTTTCACTGGAGACCATACCAACATTTCTTATCTTCCATTTAAAAATCAGAATCTTTAATTCCATCATAGATATTACAGACATCTCTTTGAAAATTCTCTCAAGACAAAGATTGTATAGTGAAGTCCTACTAATTAGGGCCAGGCAAACATTCGCGATTCAGTTTGGTATTGAATCTTTTCACTGATCCGATTTGATTTAAAACCATCAGGATTATTTGATTAAACTTGAATCCCGAAGAATTGTAGATGTGCTATATTTCTTGAATGTCAACTTTCTAAAGATGAGAACTCTTCCTGCAGTCTTCTGTGGAATGAGATTTACCATATCCAACCTAGTTAGATATCACAAATTTAGTTTGAAAGGTCTTAAAATGTCATTTTAGGCAATATTGGAGATTGCATTTTGTCTTAGTTTGCTCAACATATTGTCCTTTGAGAGGAATAAGGTGCCATTTTCAATGCTAAAGCATTGCAGATGATGCATTGTTTACTAAAGGATGATATTTGGCTTTTACTTCATCCACTTTGGTGATATGTGGCCAATTCTCATTTGAATCTAGTACCATTGCTGAGATAACTGCGGGTTGAGTTGTCACCTATAGAATATTAAGAACAGAAAATGTCCAAACTCTTTTTGGTAAAGATACATTCAAGCAATAGCTTTGAATAATTTGAATATCAGTGTGTCAATACACCGTATGGTTCTAGTACCGCACATTGAATCTGTGCACTGGCCCATGCAGAAAGGTCTATGCAGAATACCTTTGATTGCCATGTGAATAAATTGCTCAATCTTTCAGAAGCAAGTGATCTGTCTGTGCTTGTACTTGCAGTTTTATGGTATGAAATAGTCTACTTTACACCGAAAGGTCCATAGTTCGATCCCCACCAAGGGTAACTGCATTGTGTCCTTGGGCAAGGCACTTAATTCCGATTGCCCATGTGGGGGCATGGTGGCATGGTGTACTAAGGCATACTGCATGTCAATGGTGCACTTGTCTTCAACCAATGCTAACCCTGCTTGCATGGAGTTAGTAATATGTTGAGGAGTCTTGACAGTTGCTTGCCATTGTTCAGTGGTTCTCTCCAGGTTTTCTGGCTTCCTCCACCCATAAAACTGTCCGACATGAGATGACCCTGGCTGTTGAAAGTGTCATTAAACCCCAATAAATAAATAAATGAAATGGTCTAACCACTATGCATATTGATACTGTGTACACATTGAAGATAGGCTGCACTAGTAAGACAGCCATAGTATCGTAACATTTGGGATGTGGATTCAATTTGAGATTTAATTCAGCTTGAAAATTTTTGCCTGATTTGATTCGAGCAAAAAATTGTGATTTGTTGGGCCCCACTTCTAACTGAATAGCAATCTTGTCATTGAAAAATATTTTGTTGAAAGGGTATTCAGTTTACCAGAATTTGGTTATTTTTGCAAATTTTGTTGATAAATTCAGTATTCTATTATATCTTGTTTGACACAGCTCACTGAGCTCTGTCAAACAAAATATAGTAGAATAGATGATTATATTATATTGTTCCAAAAAAGTAGGGAATATGGTATTGGATACGCATTATTGGACGCATCAATATGTTATCAAGTTTAGTATGGATCATGAATTTCACCGGCCCACGAAAACTTTGTGCAGGTTTTTTGCAGGAGCGCTGCATTAATGTCTGTGGGGTACATTTTGAAATTTTCATTTGTACTGAGCGGGCTTTTTCGGAGGTCTCATCGTTCTTTTCTTGGTATAAATTCATTCATCAATAGTTTCTAGTCAAAACGTAACTTTTGAGGTATGCGAAGACTGACACGTGGCAAGTGTTTATGTGCCGTTGGCATTTTGGAAGCTGGCAACAGACAGACTTTAGTGGCTCAAATTCTCAACTTTACTCAAGCGGTGATTATCAGGTTGTGGTCACGCTACCGCCAGACAGGCAATGTTGATGACAGACGTCGGTCAGATTATCCAAGGGCCACAACTGCTAACCAGGATCATTACATCCAAACCACAGCATTACGTAACCGCCATCAAAGTGCCTCAGAAATTGGACAGCAGCTGCACCGAGCAACAGATGTGCGAGTAAGTAGACCGACTATCCGAAATCGCCTACACAGCTGGAATTAGTATGCTTGACGACCTCGAATAATTTCATGTTTGATTGAACCTCGCATCGCAGCAAGGCATGATTGGTGTGAAGCATGACAGTGCTTGGACAATCATCGGTGGAGCAACGTCATGTTTTCCGATGAATCAGGGTTCCCTCTCGACTTCCATGCCAGGCAAAACAGAGTGTGGCAGTGGCAGAACGAATGATACCATGTCGTAACCGTTAGGTAGCATGATCATTTTGGTGGTGGATCGGTTATGGTGTGGGGAGGCATAACCATGACAAGCAGAACAGCATTACATGTCATCCAAGGGCGTGTCACAGAGCAGTAATACTGTGACAACATGTTAGCAACTCATGTGGAGCGCTTTGCGTGACGTCACAGCCGTCGATTCATTTTCCAAGACGACAGTGTAGGCGCACACTAGGCCCGTGTTGCTACAGAGTTCCTCCAGGAGCAGAACATCACTACACTGCCTTGGCCAGCACTAAGTCCAGACCTTTCACCAATCGAGCACTCCAGGGATATGCTTGGCAGGCACATATGACAAACAACCCCCTACAAATGTCCAGGAACTCGCTGCTGCACTGCAGGAAGAATGGAATAACATCAGTCAAGCTGATATTGGACGTTTGGTGAGGAGTACGCCACGTCGGATCCACATTTGTCACATGAACCGAGGAGGATTTACAAGGTTTTGGCATCTTGGACTGAATGTGGTCAATTCTCTGACTGACCATCCATGTCTTCTACAGCTCAGAGCGTGGAGTGTGTGCTTGTCAGACACCCAACTGTCGCTGAAATCATTCACCAGATTTGACAGTGCAATGTCTCAACTGTCTTTTAGATGAAAATATAAATATATTTCTTCATATATCTTACTTTTATCAAATATCCCCTACTTTTTTGGAATAGTATATAAGTTATGAAGCAAACCAGGTCTAAAGCCTGGGAATTTGAGTTGTGCTAAGAATTTCTCGATGAATCACTTTTTTACTATTCATTTAACAGGGATAATAATGGCCATTGATTTATCCAACTTTTCTGGGTGATATTCTGGTCTTTGTTCTTCAGTATTTATATCAGGGTCCCATTGACCCCAGGAGATACCTTTCATCTGTTGTTTTCCTGTAGTTTGCTTCATGAGTATTTCATGTTGTCCCCTGTGAGAACTCGGGGAAGTAGAGCAGTACTTGTGTACTATCATACACATGTTCTGTGTCACTGGTGAAATAGCTGGTAACCAATACCTGAGGTGTAAGTCCTCAAAATTGAGTCTCTAGGCTCCCTCCAATAAATTGTAATTCTCAGAATGCATTTACGTGCAGAATTTACTCACTAGTTAGAATGTTAGACTTGTGATCACTGCATCATGAGTTCTGAACTGACATGTGTCACTTGTGTTATGTCTTGAATCTCTGCATAGTGATGTCAAAATACAAAAATTTCAAGGAGCATATTTTTCCTAATGTAACTAGGAATTTAACCAATTCAGTCATGCCTGACAGAGATCAATGAGCTCTATTAACAAGATTCAGTTGGTTGAATTCCTAGTTGCATTATGGGTAAAATTAACTTCTTGAAATTTTGATATTTTGAAATCATTTTGCAGAGGATTAACCCTCTGCAACTGATGTCAAAATGGCAAAGTTTTCAGCAGCAGTTATTTCCCATAATGGTGGCTCAGTAGGTAGACGTGCAGGCTGCAAGCCGAGAGGTCCTCGGTTCGAATCCCACCTGC
This sequence comes from Pictodentalium vernedei, assembly GCA_031216915.1. Taxonomy (NCBI): domain Eukaryota; kingdom Metazoa; phylum Mollusca; class Scaphopoda; order Dentaliida; family Dentaliidae; genus Pictodentalium; species Pictodentalium vernedei. The sequence goes on along the minus strand of CM062291.1, from coordinate 288,487,810 downwards.
GGCAACCGCATTGTGTCCTTGGGCAAGACACTTCACCCCCATTGCCCACGTGGAGGCACGGTGATGTTGTGCACTAAGGCATAGTGTACGTCGATGGTGCACTGTCTTCAACCAATGCTAACCCTGCTTGTGCGGAGTTAGTATGTTGGGGAGCTGACAGTTGCTCGCCGTTGCTTGGTGGTTCTCTCTGGGTACTCCGGCTTCCTCCACCCGTAAAACTGTCGAGGTCATGATTAGCCATTGTGCAGAAATATGTGACCTTAAACACCAATAAATAAATTTTCCTCAATGCAGTTTGATATTTAACCAAATATGCCTTGTTTGACAGAGCTCATTGAGCGCTGTCAAACAAGATATAATTAGTTAAATTCACAGTTAAACAAGAGAAAAATGGAGTGATTGAAGAAAATTCTGTAGCACTACCAGAGTGCTAGGGGTTAAGCTAAATATTTAGCCTCATCTCCTTGAGCAGTAGTATTATGGCACAGTCTATCTTTGATAAGTTGACCTGGACTCAAGTCTCACGTGTGCTCAAATAGTATTTTGAAAAGTTTTGATGGCTGCATACTGCTGCTTAGTTGTTCTCTCCAGGTATTCTCAACCTACAAAGCAGTCAACTCAGCAACCAGAATACCACTATTTGGCTGGTATCCACATTTTCTGACATGATGGGCAAGCATTAACTCCTTGCATGCTGCTGGCAAATATTCCTGCCAAGGACAGGATTTCTCTTGCTACTGCAATAAGTGTGATTTTGGCACTTTTATTCAGATTTTTCCCCTTGTAAGGCCTAAAAAAATTAAAAATCTGTTTCTCAGGCCCTCCCGCATGGTCCTTTTGGCTGCCACATGCTCTCTTTTTATAACCAATGGAAACTTTAAAAAAAACAAAATTAAATGTTTTATGTCTGATATTTTACCAAAATTGATAAATTTGTCCTTTGAGTGCAAGATGGCTTTGCAATGCTTTAGCATTGCAAAGCCTTCTTGCTCTCAAGGGACGAAATACACCACCTTCCATGCTATTCTGTAGATTATGAGGCCTAAAACATAAACCAAGATATGAGCTTTTGATGGCAAAGAAATAATTACAGAAATAAAAAATAAAATAAAAAACCGCTCGCCCACATGCAATTTTACAAATAATGGCCTGAGAAACAGAAGATCTACTTTGTGGGGCCTAAACTGAATGGATATTTTCACCATAGATTTCTAAAGTGAAATTTTGCTGAATTTTTCCTCAAATCTAGTCATGGCTGCTGTGAAGCAGCCTTGACTAGATTTGATGAAAAATATCTTGAAAATACTCAGCGGGTTAAGAGTTAAAAGTTGTTGACATTGTTCCCGGTTATTTACCATCGGTATGAACATGGAACATAACTGATTATACTTCTTTAAAACAATAATAAACAAAAAATGTTGGAAACATTCGTTTATTATTATTATTTTAAATAATTATTTTCGTTTAACAAAAGTAAAAGAAATAACAAAAGAATTATTCATTCAAGTACATCAGTCAAGAGGTATTGGATTTTTTTTTTTAAGATTACAGTTCTAATTGTTTAAACAAGCTGTGTTCGTTACTACCATTACAGACATTCTTCAGTAAAATTGTCACAGAGAAATCTAAAATCAATCCAGGAAATGAGATCTTGGTGAAGAAATCCCTCTGATGTACATCAGCTATAAAACATTTTTTCAGTGTAATTGAAAATTGCCGCTCCAATATAACCTTATAGAGGAAATACAATAATACACATCTCCCCAGTTAAAAATAATGAGGACACTCGGGCTTGGATTAATTTTTCAGAGAGAATTGATTTTTTTGTTAACGCCTGATAAAAAATTCTCAAGTACCTTTATTTCTATGCATACATATGGTCTTGGCATATAAACCCTTCCAGTCATGATTATACAGATTTATTGTTTTATATCCGTTCAGTTACAAGGATTAGTAAATCTGTCTCTCATTTGTAGCCAGACAACAAGCAACCTCTTCCATCTTCAGGATTATAAATTAAAGCAAAATAGGTTTAGACCCACAAAGTAGATATTCTGTTTCTCAGGCCATTTTTTTTGTAAAATTGCATGTGGGCGGCCGTTTTTTTTTATTATCCCGTCCGTACGTCCAAATATTATATCATATCACCAAGAGTATGTAATTTGAAACATTTAAACTATGCTGAGGTGTTCAGGTAGCATCAATAGACAGGCATAAAGGTTTCAGAATTTTGATTCGGCCCCGTGTTTTGTTGCCAATTTTGTTGTTATTATTAGAAAATCAATTTCCAGTGGAAGGCTCCTAGATGTTTTAATTTGAAATGTTGAAAGTGTGTTAATATGTTCCAGTAGGGTCTCTAGATGTGCATAATGGTTTCAATTTTTTATTCGGCCCTGTGGGGCATCAATAGTGCCATTTTTATCATTAGAGAATCGGTTTGTGGCAAAAGGCTCCTGTAGGTTTTATTTCGAAATGTTGAAAGTGTGTTAATATGTTCCAGTAGGGTCTCTAGATGTTCGAAAAGGTTTTGGATTTTTGGTTCAGCCATATGGGGCACCCGTAATGGCACTTTTGTTGTTAGAGAATCGGTTTCCGGTGGAAGGCTTCTAGGGTTTTAATTCGAAACATTGAAAGTGTGTTAATATGTTCCAGTAAGGTCTCTAGATGTGCATAAAAGTTTGGGATTTTTGATTCGGCCCCCATGGAGTACCTGTATCACCACTTTTGTCATTAGAGAATCGGTTTGTGGTGAAATGCTCCGAGGGATTTTAATTTGAAATGTTGAAAGTGTGTCAATATGTTCCAGTAAGGTCTCGAGATGTGCATAAAGGTTTTGGATTTTTTATTTGGCCCCGTGGGGCACCTGTAGATCCACTTTTGTCATTAGAAAATTGGTTTGTGGCAAAAGGCTCCAAGAGGTTTTAATTCAAAATGTTGAAAGTGTGTTCATATATTCCAGTAGGGTCTCTAGATGTGCATAAAGATTTTGGAATTTTGATTCGGCCAAGTGTGGCACTGGTAGCACCACTTTTGTTGATAAAGAATCAGTTTCTTGCAAAAGGTTCCCAGAGGATTTATTTTGAAATGCTGAAAGCGTGTTCGTATGTTTTGGTAGGGACTCTAGACGTGCATAAAGCTTTTCGATTTTTAATTCAGCCCCATGTGGTCCCGGTTGTGCCATTTTTATCATTTGAGAATTAGTTTCTAGCATCCCAGAGGTTTTAATTTGAAATGCTGAAAGTGTGTTCATATATTGAGGTAGGGTCTCTAGATGTGCATAAAGATTTTGAATTTTTTATCTGGCCTCATATGGTTCCCATTATGCCACTTTTGTCATTAGACAATCGGTTTGTGGCAAAAGTCTCCTAAGGATTTTAATTTTGAATGTTGAAGGTGTCTTCATATGTTCAGGTTGGGTCTCTGGATGTGCAGAAAGGTTTCAGATTTTTGATTTGGCACCATGTGACACCCTTAGTGACACATTTGTCATAAGAGAATCAGTTTGCTGCAAAAGGCTCCTAGGGGTTAATTCAAAACATAGAAAGTGTGTTCATATGTCCAGGTAGGGTCTGTAGATGTGCATAAAGGTTTGTTTTATGTTTTAGGACTCGTAATTTGCAGAATAGCATGGGTGGTGATGTATTTCATTGTTTTACTCAAGGGACAAATTTATAAATTTTATTAACTTCGATAAAATATCAGACATGAACCATTTTTTTTTATTAAGTTTGCATTGATTATAAAAAGAGAGCAGCCAAAAGGACCATGCGAAAGAAACAGATTTTTATTCTTTTTAGGCCTTACAAAGCCATTTTGATCAAGACTTGCTCATGTATACATGCATGAACTTGCTGCCTGTAAAAAAGCCTCCAGTAGTTTACAGCAGACTTCTGATTGAATTTCTTATAAGTTACTTATTAACCTTTACCAGCGAGGTCCTTGAGTGTGAAAAATTATACCCTCGATAAGGGAATATTCAGGAATCCCTCTGTAGTACATGCCAGGTTCTGCATCTTATGTCACATTGCATCGCTTCACAGACTAAATATTTTACTACTGGGCCAAATTCAACCAAAGGTGGGACATATGTTCCTTGCAGCCTGATAATTCAATTTTGTTCAAACTGACCTGCTCAAAATGTACTGTCACAGAAATCGTTGGTTTTGGCATGCATGAGATCTTTCACTCATTTGATTCAGGTTATTTATTTATTATTTATTTATTTATCTTTCACTCATTTGATTCAGGTTATTTATTTATTTATTTATTTATTTATTTATTTATTTATTTATTTATTTATTTATTTATTTGGGTCACCTTTCTGCACAATGGCTAACCATGACTGCTGCATTCAAGTTTGTTCAAGCCAAGTTTCTGCATCCATGGCTCATTTGGGGATTCCATAATGCAAAAGTTGTAACATTTTGGTAAATATTTTTTTGTTTTGATTTGATTTGGTTATTCACAGCAAATACCACTGTATGAAATATGTGTGTCATGCCTAATTTTGGCTTTCTCAGGGGGATAACTTAAAAAATAATTGTACAAAAAATTTATACAAAACTCACATTTTTTGTGAAAAAGTCATGCTTTTTATAACTAGACTGAAAGTGTTGATTTTTGACAAGAAGCACATTTCACTCACATACATTCAAATCATTTTGTTTCTGCCCCCATATTTTGGGAGTCAAAATTTTCCTTCAGGTTCCAAAGTGTTAATATTTGGCAAGCAGCATTCTTCCTTCACTCATATGCGATCAGGTGTGTTCATCCCAGTTTCCATTTGGATTGTTTGGGAGCCCAAAAATGGCCTTTGCTCCCCAGAATGCAAACTTTGAAATTGTTTTGGATGCTTTTTTGGCTCACCTGACTGAAATTCAGGGCATGCAGTTGCCATCATTTGACATTTTTTGGATGTCGTCCGTCATCTGTTAAGTTTGCATACCAGTTGTCTTCTCAACCTCTTGACCAAATCCATCCAAACTTGGCATGAATTATCTTTGGGGGGATAACCGTCCAAGTCTTCAATAGAACTAGCTAAGCCTAATGTTCTGAGAGCAGTGCTTGAAAAACCCAACATTCTTCAAAAGTTTTCTAATAATCTTTGAAATTTCATGTGCAGCTTTCTTGTATGCTCAAGGTTCATGTTTGTTCAAAGAAACTGTCTCTAGTCATTTTAGTATGATAGTATTGGCAATATTTTGGGCCCCACCCAAAATTTGTGTCTTACCAGCCAGTGGATTAATTCTGATTAAATTAGCTAGGCAGTAGTGTTAGGAGGCATGTACTTGATTTTGTGCCTGAAAAAGGTTTATTGCATCCCCATGCAAACATCAGTAGCTGAAACTAGAAAAAAAATTCAAATACCCACATTTTTCAAGCTGCACAGAACAAAAAATTATGTGGTTTTATACAGCTTACTTAGGACCAGTAAAGTTGATTGGGTAAAAAAATCTCAATCAGTTGTGATGTCGGAGTAATAGAAAAACTCTGCATTTTGCAAAAAAAAAAAATTATCCAGAACTACCAATCTGCTACGAATCAGAATCTTTTTGATATTTGGTATACAACATCCTTAAGGGGATCTGATAAAAAGTTCTGAGAATCAAGTCCCTGAGTTTCTCTGTGGGCTCCCTATGGAGCCTGAGTTTTTACTTCATACAATAAGAGGAAACTCTTCTTTAGAACCATGCATCAGTCAAGAGTCTTTTAATATTTGATATACACCACCCTTATGGGGGCAGATTTAAGTTGGTTCAAATCAAGAGTCTATGGGTTTATATTTGGGTTTCCCATTCAAGCCTGAATGTCAATTTTGTGTAATATGAGAATTATCATTTAAAAATCTTCTCAGATCCATTTATTTATTTATTAAGGTATAATGACACTTTAACAGCCAAGGTCATAATGTGTCGGTGCCAGTTTTGTGGGTGGAGGAAGCCGGAGTACCCGGAGAGAACCACCGAGCAACAACAAGCAGCTGCCAGCTCCGCAACATCGTAACTCCACAATGCAGCACAGGAAGGGTTAGATTGGTTGAAGACATGCGCACCAATGACGTACAGTATGCCTTAGTACACAGCGTCATCTTGCCCCGTGTGGACAATCAGGGTTAAGTGCCCTGCCCAAGGACACAGCACGGGAGTCCGAATCGATCGCTCAGATGGTCTCCCATCCAAGGACTAGCAAGGCTCGACGTTGTTTAACTTTGATGATCTGATGAGAACTGGTTACCGCAATGCCGCCGGGCCTACTTCTTAGATCCATTACTTAGAATCTTTGTATATCTGTTGTACATCATCCTTGATCCTTCGAAGGACCAGATTCAAATTTGTTCAAATTAGGTGGACTCATAATGAGGTTCTTTATGGGAACCTGAATTTTAACTTAGTGCATCATGAGAAACATTATTGGAAAATCTTCTTCATTAGATTCACCTGGCAGAAACTTTTCATATTTGGTATTCAGCATTGTTAAGTTACATGTGTATGTTTGAGGGGGGAGGGGTGGGGACAGATACAAATCTGTTCAACCCAAATCCCTGTGTTCATGATAGGGTTCTCTTTTGGAGATTTTAAGTATGAGGAATGTTCCTTCAAAATTTTCTTCTCAAGTTCTATCATTTGGAATCATGTGATATTTGATTCACAACATCCTTATGAGGACAAGTTCTAGTTTGATCAAATTACTTCCTTAGGTTTATATTTGGGCTCCTTATGGGACCCAAATTTTTACTGTGCAATATGAGGAAAATGGAGGTGAGGTAGATTCAAGTTTGTTCAAATCAAGTCCATGGGTTCATATTTGGTCTTCCTATACAAGCCAAAATTTTAACCTATGGTAATTTAAGGAATTATCTTTAACCCTTTAACCAAAATAATGGCCAAAACCGGACAGCGCTATTCACAAAAATCGCCAATTAATTTTCATTATTTTTTCATTTTTTGTCTCAAAAACATAGGTTATGATCCTCTTTGGAAAGTGCTCATCGAGGGGTCATAACCTATGTTTTTTAGACAAAAAATTTAAAAAAAAGTTTTTCAAGAATTTTGTTTGCAAGTGTCGTCTGCTTTTCATGTTAGTAAAGGGTTAAAATCTTCTTCAGATCCACCATCTATTCTCTATCTCAGTGATAGCCTTGTTGACTGCCATTTCACTCCATTTCGTCACATAACGCATGACTTCCAGGAATATTTCACCAAATATTAACCAACCTAGGCAGTCTTTTCACAGTGAGGCTCATTTGTAATCTTTCAACATAATCTCAAGTCTTATGTAGGGTGTGTTGGATTGAAAAACAGACCTAATTTGTCAGAGCCTTTTTGATGACATTCATTGGAGTGTGCACATATGCACAAAGTGACACTTCCCTTTTGCCTCTGTCTTTCTGATCTCTCAACACTTATACCCTTATTCCTTGTAGACAACTTGATCCAAGTGAGTGTTTTAGGCTCACCAGAGTCTCTGGTTTTGTTTATTATGTGACTTACGTGTATACACTGCATACACTGCAGCAAATGTTACTACATGAAGTTCGTGAGCCATTCCTGATTTCTGGCTTTTCAAGGGCAGATAACTGGGAAAACTTTTGTGAAATTGGTTCAATATGTGCTGTTTTTGTGAAATTCTACAATTTATTCAAATTCAGGTTTGTACATGCCTGGTTTCGGTGTCCATATTTGGGCTCATTTTGGGAGTCTGAATTTGATTTCAGACTTCAAAATGGCAAGAAATTGAAATTTATGGCTTTTTCTTTAAGTAATGTGACTTGGTTATTTACACTGCAACAAATGTTTGTACATCAAGTAAGTGTGCCATGCCCATTTTCAAGTTAAGGGGAGATAACTTTAAAAAAACCTGGCAAGATTGAATGGTCATATTTTTTATCCTAACTCATGTTAACAGCATTATATACTTGGGTAAGACACTTAATCCCAGTTGTCCACATGTTCTGATGTATAATGTATGTTGGTGGTACAAACGCCTACACCCTTCTGGTGCAATAAGTAGAAGAGTCTGATAGTCCCCTCCCCCCCTTTGGGAACTCTGGAAAGTGGGGCAGTGCTTGTTTACTGTGGACCCAGTAACCAGTGCCTGGAGTGGAAGTCCTCTAAAGTGGGCAGCATAGGTATCAACAATTGACTAAACTTGACTGAATTAATGCCTATATTGTGACCATGATATAGCCATAGATGCTGTCAGTGACCTTAAACGTCAGTAAATATAGTTTATAGGTTCCCTCGAGGTAGTCTCGCTTTTTTCACCTGTACAACTGTTCGACAAGATATGCCCATGGCTCTTGAAAGTTTTATAAACCTGAGTAAATAAATTTCAATTAATAATTAAGGAAAAGGCAGGTAGACTGATGATAGGCCTATGCTCCCCCCCCCCCCCCCCCCTCAGTGCAGTTTGTATGATAACATATTGAGGCCATGAAATTTCACGCGAATGATCGTTTCGTTTGCGGGATGGTTACGCAAATCCAAAAACCCGCAAACGATGTTTCGTTCACGCAAAAAATATGATGTGAACGAAATTTTTGAGTCAGAATTTTTTGTTGTTCATTGATGTGTCAGTGTGCCGTGGTACCCTGATCGCCAGATAAGAAATACAATGAATGAGTATGAAGTAGAAGTGGTAGTTTGTCCTGTTGCTTGAACTTATATAGTACTGTATTTTACTCGTGCGATCCTAAACACAACATTTCAACATTTATTTTCACAGACATTGTGTAAGTATAGTAACTGTCAGCACGAAAGCATGAAACATATCAACCATTGTGGGTTTTTCCATGGTTGTGTTCTATTTGATATTGGTGTAGGTTCAGTGTGTCTTCCCCCTCATTACTGTTGCGTGCAAATTCGCCCCAGTTTTTTTCATATCTTATGGATCAAACAAAGGGATGTAGAGGTTGAGATTGAAGACACTAATTTTAGAATTTGGACTTAAATAGTATTTGCTGTGGCATTGATATGGAAATGCAGAAACACATTCAAGGAATAACTTGATCTGACGTTAAACATTTATGTGGGTTGAAATGGCATGGGCCTGGAACACCTATGGTTGTTTCACTAATAGACTTCAATTTTTTGGTAAACACGCATGCACTGGTGTTTGTTTTATCTTTTATGAATGGTGCGGTGATCTGTCGATATTTTCTCAGCCCCAGTTCTGAGGTCGTGCATCCATTGATGTTTATCAGCGAAAGAATCTTATACTGACTCCAGCCTTCCTTTGCTGACATTGACAACACCAGCCACTGGTATTGTCAGTGTCAGCAAAGGAAGGCTTGAGTCACATGTAATATTCATTGATTGCGGAATGGCTTCTACGTCACTATTCATTATTGCTCTAATTTATTACAATGAATACTAATCCCTTTAAATATTTTGTTTCTTAATGGTTTTACCATATTGGTATAAGCGTAAACCTGTACAACTTACGTCAACCACTGAATATTTCATCTCAAATCTTGTTTTAATCACGTAACCTTTTGTGTGACCAATTGGTTGTGCAAAAATAATTAACGTGAACGAAAAAATGGGTTACGCAAGCTCAAAACGCGCGAACGAAAAATGGGTTCCGTAAATTTTTTAAATTTCGTAGCCTGCATGATGATATTGTTTTATTTTCTGTAATGTTAAATTCACACTCCAAAATAAAGAATTCATTGTTATTGCCAGGTGTACAAGTCAGCCATGGCGTTTGGGAAGATCTGTCACCCATATGTGTTCAGCAGTGAGAAGGTGAAATTCGAAAGTATTATTCTTGAGTGTCCTTTATTGATTCTTTTTAATGGAGTTTTTCATTTTTCTGAGAAAATTCCTGGTTCATATACTTCACGGTATAACATATTGACCTGTCACTCAGAAAAGTGTCTTTCTCCTTTGTCAATTGTTTCAAAAAAATCTGCACCTGATTGACACATTTCTTGTTTCCTATCCATACAACATTGCTGTATGAAAATTTACATCCAGTAGTAATTACCCGTTTGCTTTAATTATGCTGCTTAAATATTTCTGTCTTTGTTAGTGTAAGTGAAGTTCTCATCACTGGCTTGGTGGCTTGGTGGCTTAAGGAATATGAGGCCTCTATTTTCAGTAAATATGAAGTTGGATATTAAGGTTGCATAAGGCCCCACAAAATAGATCTTCTGTTTCTCTGGCCATTTTTTTTTTGTAAAAATTGCATGTGGGCCGGGCATTTTTTTATTTTTCATTTTTGCAATTATTTCTTTGCATCAAAAGTTCATGTTCTTGGCTTGTTTTATGTTTTTGACCTCATAATCTGCAGAATAGCATGGGTGGTGGTGTATTTTGTTCCTTAAGTGCAAGAAGGCTTTCAAAGCCTTGTTGCACTCAAGAACCAAGTTTATCAATTTTATTAAATTGGGTAAAATATCAGACACAAACCATTTAATTTTTATTTTTATATGCCCGTTTGAAAAACGGGTGTATAATGTATTTAGTCTGTCCATCTGTCTGTCTTTCCATCTATCCATCCTTCAACATTTTTGATTTCCAATGGATAACTGCAGTTTGGATTATTTGATCTGAACCAAAGTTGGTATGTATATTACCCAGCTTGTAATACAGGCCAGGTTCAATTATGGGTTCCGTCCAAATATTTTTGCATGAGTTATGGCCTTTTTTTTTTACTTAAAATTCGACCGTCTTTTAACATTTTTGGCTTTCCAACCGATAACCAGTTTGGATCATTTGATCCAATTCAAAATGGCTAATGGGTGTATTTAGGCATACCTGGAAGTGCCCTTGTTTAAGTTTGCCTTGGTTATAAAAAGAGAGCATGCATCAACCAAAAGGACCATGTGGGAGGGCCTGAGAAGCAGATTTTTAACTTTTTTAAGCCTAACCCTCTGCATGCTGATTTTGAAATAACATATTTTCAAATAGCATTTTTTCCCAAAATGCAATTCGGAATTAAACCAATTCATAGGAATAAATGATTGGCTCAACTTTATTTATTCATGTATTGAAATCATAATATACATCAATGCAGAAAATGACCTCCAACATTGAGAGTTTTTCAAGAAATGATGTAAGATATGTTTGTTTTGTTTTATTGAGTGTTAGCAGCACATTGAACACCAAGCCAGAAAATAAGCAGACTGGCATCTGTAAAATGAGGTCCCCAGAGGGTGAATTTAGTGATGCAACTGTGACTCTCAATTTGAATCAGGGTCTTAAAACTAAACAGAAAGAGGTACCCAGAGGATAAATTGGCCCACTGTATGGGATAGCATCATCAAATTCACCCTCTGGGGACCTCATTCTGCAAATGTCAGACTGTTTATTTTCAGGCGTGTTCAACACCTGAGGTCACATCGTGTCAGGATAGTTTTATGGGTGTAGGAAGTTGGAGTACCCAGAGAGAACCAGCAAGAAGCAGCGAGCAACTGTCAGACTCCCTATCATATTAACACTGCTCGAGCAGGGTTAGCAGAAGTTGAAGGCAAGTTCACCATAAATGTGCAGTACACCTTAGTACACAACATTTGGTCAATTAGGATCAAGTGTCATGCCCAAGGAGACAATGTAGTTACCGACAGTCAGGTTCAAACCTTTCATTTTGAACTTCTCCAACCACTGAGCCACAGATGATTTAAGGGGCAGGTTATTATCAGGGAAGGAAAGTGGGATAAACATTTATTCCAAAACGCCTGGAAAAACATGAAAATTGTGTTGGAAAAGAAGTGCAAGTGGAAAAATAGACTGAAATTTGCATGCCTTTGAGTTGTTTAACTACTAGTGCTGATAGCTACTGTAAATCATGCAGTTCTGGTGTATGGTCAACTCAAACTGAGTCCTTGAAAACAGTTGATACAAAGTCATTGGAAGTGTCTAAACTAGTCTTAGTTTCCGAAACTTACATGAACTCTGGTGTCAGCAGGCAAGCCTGACTGTCATCTTCAGAATGAGGACCCCCGGAGGGTGAATTTGGTGATGCTACCCTTCACAGCAGAGTAGCATCACTAAATTTAACCTCTGTGAACCTCAGTCTGAATCAAGGTCTCCAACCTAAACAGCAAGAGGTACCCGGAGGATAAACTGGCACACTGCATGGGATAGCATCAGCAAATGCACCTTCTGGGGACCTCATTTTGCAAATGACAGATTGCTTATTTTCAGGCTTGTTAGCAGGTAAAAATGTTAATTTTTTAGGGTGGATAGACATTTACACAGTGTCAGAAAAAATGATACTTTCCTGAATAATTAACAATTGATGAAATTGTTTATGCAAACACTGCAACATAATGGACATGGTAGTATTTGAAATGCAAATTGGGTTATGTTAAACCTCTTGTAAACATTTCAATATTGTTTTTAACTGAAGAAACTCTAATCAGATACGGAAGTACCGGATTGCATGAGGGATTCAACTGTTTTTTTTAATTCTGGAATGTAGCTTAACCCTAAACCCTTTACCTAAGAAAAAGGTTACATCTGCCCACGTAATTTACAAATTCAGTATTAGAAAAAATGGTTTTTTTTCAAAATGTTTCAAGAAAACCATGAGAACGTTCCATTCAGGAGGTCACATGATATGGTTTTGTTAAAATTTCGAAAAAAATTGAAAATAATATTAAAAATAATAAATTTTGATATCCTGTGCATTGGGTAAAGGGTTAACCCTTTACCTAACACAGATAGAGAGGACACTTGCCAAAAAAATATCTCATATAAGTAAAAAGTTTCATTTTGCATAAAAAACATAGCTTATGACCACTTATTAAAATATCCTCAATGAGGTCAAAGGTAAAAGTTATGGTTCTGAGGTAAAAAATTAAACATTAATGAAATTTGATTGGCAGTTTTTGTGAATAGGGCTGGCTATTACATTGAGTAAATGGTTTACCTAACACAAAATATATAAGACTGCCCTGGACATAATATGGTCATTGATGATGAAAATGACCATAAACACAAACAAATAAATGTACAAGATGCCCTTGGTGTGCAGGCTAATGTCAGAATGGCAAAGTTTTCAGCAGCAAATATTTCCCATAATGCAAATAGATGTTTAACCAAATATACCTTGTTTGCCAGAGCTCGGTGAACTCTATCAAACAAGATATAATTGGTTAAATTTGTATTTAAACAGGAAAGAGACAGAGTGATTGGAGAAAATTCTGTTGCACTACCAGAGTGCAAGGGATTAAGTAGAATTTGTTAGGGGTATTTGTAAATGATTGAATTATAAAAAATGTATTTTTAAGACCAACGAAGCGCTTGAAAATATACCTTTCTTTTAATTTTAAAATGGCATGGAAAGTCTTTGAAAAATAGATATTTGATAGTTGCTACATCTGTATTGGTCAAAATGTGTTTTAACCCTTTGAACCCTAGTGATATCTTCCAGTTCAATGGCAACAATGGGGAGAGTCCATATTCTTTATTTGGGGGTAGACCAATTAATATTTTCAATGTGCAACCTTGGGGCTGCACGTTGAAAATATTGATTGGTCTACACCACACCTTCACTCAAAAGTCAACCTACTTAACTGGTAGAGTGCTGAATTATTTTTGGTCATCAAAATTTGTTCATGTGTTTTTGCCTTGTTACAATTCATGAGAGAGTGCCAATGGGCACTCTCTCATGACTTGTAACAAGGTAAATCCTAATAGACAAAATTATTTAACTTCAAAGGTAATATGAAGCTCATCCTTCAAAAATGAAGCCTTTAAGCAGAAGCACCTGCATTTCAGAATAAAGCCCAAATATGGGCTTCCAGCACTCTACCAGTTAATGAAATTATGAAGTATCATGTTACTGGGCCAGAAAAACGGTCTCTGGGGTTCAAAGGGTTAATAAACATTGATATTTTTGAATTGGAGTTTTTGTGAATAGTGCTGGCCGATGCATTGGGTAAAACAGTTAACCTAACACTGTATGCAAATGACTGTACTTGACAAGGGCAAGGCACTTAATCCTGGGCAAGGCACTTAATCTTGAATACCCACGTGGTAGCACAGTGGTGCTGTATACTAAAGTATGGTGCACTTGTCTTCAACCAATGCTAACCCTTCTTGTGCTGAGTTAGTACTGGGGCAGTTGCTTGCCATTGCTTGATGGTTCTCTCTGGGTTCTCCAGCTTCCTCCACCCATAAAACTGTCCAACACGAGGTGGCCCTAGCTGTCAAATGTGTCGTTAAATTCCAATAAATAATTAAATCCACTGTAATGATACTTACCTCTGTTACCTCTGACAGTAGACTTTGCAAAGCTCTCTGGTAGAGCTTCTCATTGTTCAGTATTACTTTCTCTTTCCATTATCTTGCATCATGTTACCATTAAAATTGTAAAAGGAAAATGGAACTACATGTTACAGCCCTAAAAGTGTCGTATTTGTCCTTGTGGAATTGTAGCAGTATTTGCACATTGTAATAGAATGTATCAGTGGTCCGACATGTCATCATGGACTGAAAAAAATAGAACTGTTTTGTTCAACCCATTATCGAAAACAGCTTGAGGACAATTTTAATACTTGCAAAATGATTTCTTTAATAACTAAAATAATTTTATTTTTTGTCTCAAAATATGTGATATGCTATATTTTTGGAGGCAGAAAATGGGAAACAAACTGAATGGCAGTTTATATGTATAGCACTGGTTGGGACAGTTTTTGTGAAAAGTACTGACAGAATATGTCCTTTACTTTAGGTAAAGGGTTCATTTTGTTTGGAATACAATTTTTAACCCTTCACATAATGATATGGCCTCATCTGCCTATGTAATTACCAAGGAGCAACTGCGAGCAGCTGAAAACAAGCTCATCCAGATTGTTCTGATGAGGGTTACATGATATAGTTATGTTGAAATTTTTGGTAAAATTTGAAGAAAAAAATACCTAAACTAACAAATTTTGATACTGTGTGTATTTGGTAAAGGGTTAACCCTTTACCCAACGTAACGGCCAAAACCGGCCGGCAGTATTCTAAAAAATCACCAATTCATCATTTATTTTTTGTTTCAAAAAGATAGATTGTGACCCCTTTTTGGAACAAGCTCGTCATGCTCGTTCCGGTGAGGAGTCATAACCTATATTTTTGAGACAAAAAATGAAAAAAATTAGTTATTCAAGAATTTTGTTAGCAAGTGTCATCTGTTTTTCATGTAGGTAAAGGGTTAACTGGTATGCGTGCAAACATCAGTAATGATCAAAATAATTTTTGGAAAAGATCTTTGAAAGTGCTATAAAATTCCCTTGAAAAGTACTGGAACATTCAGGATTTTTTTTTTCTTTCAGGAACATACAAAGCAAGATAAATCTTGCATCTCTGTTTGCTCTGCACTTCTATTGGCAATTCTGAGTGTGCAGTGGCTCAGTGGTTACAGCATTGGACTTCAAATCGAAAGCCCCATAGTTCCATCCCCACCAAGGGCAACTGCAATGTGTCCTTGGGAAGGCACTGTGTACTAAGGTGTACTGCACATCGATGGTGCAATTCTCTTCAACCAATGCTAACCCTGCATGGTCAGAGTTAATATGTTGAGAAGTCTTGCAGTTGCTGATCGCTGCTCATTGGTTCTCTCCAGATTCTCTGGCTTCAAAACTTCACTTCCCTTCAACCAATGCTAACCCTGCTTGTATGGAGTTAGTAGAGTTAGTACGTTGGAGAGTCTGATAGCTGCTGGTCAGCGGTTCTGTCTGTTTTTCTCCAGCTTCCTCTATAAAACTCTAACATGGCAGTGACCCTGGCTGCCAAAAGTGTCATGAACCCCCCCCTCCCGAAAAAAAAGCCTAAAAAAATAAAAAACATAACGAATTAAATTTGAAATTGGAAATCAGATTTGAAAAACATGGGTTCCATAATACCCACAGGCACACCAGATTTCAAGATATGTTCCTTGATTCCAGTATGCTGCATTATTTAAAATAAATTTCAATATCCAAAAATCATCTTCACACAGAAAATCAACAGGAGTTTTATGTTGGCCATTATTTGAAAGTGACAAACTATTTTGAGCAACTGATGATTCCACACAACTTTTAGTCCTGGAACAGCTGGTCTTTAATTGAGGTGTCAAAGAACTAATTTGGAGAACTTTAAAAAAATAAATAGATGAAATGATGACTTTTTCCTTGTTGATTTGGGATGCAAATGATAGTTAATTGCTGTCACCTACTGTATAATTTTCAAAATAATTTAACCCTTTGAAGCCTGTTGGTATCTTCAATGTCACTTCATTGAGAGCAATTGGAAGAGTCTATATTCATTATTTGGGGTTAGATCAATTACTGTTTTCAACGTGCAGCATTGGGGCTGCATTTTGAAAATATTGATTGGTCTACCCCATTATTTTACTTAGCAGCCATCCCATTTAATGATATGATGAAGTATCATGTTCCTGGACAGGAAAAGTGGCCCGCTGTGTTCAAAGGGTTAAAAAATAACAGTTTTTTCTACTCTCTAAACCACAACTTCTAACTCTTCAGGAAAACAAGCCTCACAATGCCATTCTAATGTTGGTTCATAGACTATGTTTCGGAAGTCAAATTGTGAAGAAAACAAAATTGGAAATTGTTGGTTACAAGTAAGCCTCATTGACAGGCGGTGGCTTGTTGCATTGCTAATTTGTGAGAGAAATTTTATGGTCTCCCCATCACACCCTAACATTATAAAGAGCTAAACATGCCTCTGCAGAACACCACATTATTTGATGTGTGTATGTATTACTGCAGTATTTGCAGCGAATTTCGTGTTGATTGTGCTGGATACTCACTAGGCAAATTAATTGTAAATACCATTGACACTGGAATCTTAGTGTACTATTAAAAAAAATGTAGGGGATATCCAATGTGGCTCATTAGGTAGAGGTGCAGACTGCAAGCCGAGAGGTCCTCGGTTCGAATCCCACCTGCGGCAACCGCATTGTGTCCTTGGGCAAGACACTTCATCTCCATTGCCCGCGTGGGGCATGATGATGCCGTGTACTAAGGCGTACTGCACGTCGATGGTACGCATGTCTTCAACCAATCTAACCCTGCCTGTGCTGCAGTGCGGAGTTACGATGTTGGGGAGCTGGCAGCTGCTCGTCGTCGCTCGGTGGTTCTCTCCGGGTACTCCGGCTTCCTCCAACCGTAAAACTGTCACGGTCATGATTAGCCATTGTGCATAAATATGTGACCTTAAACATCACTAAATAAATAAATAGGGGATATCCAAACTGATGTTGATATTTTCGGAAAATGGTGTTGGATACGCGTGATTGGACACATCAATATGTTAACAAGTTTAGTGTAGATCATGAATTTCACTGGCCCACGAAAAGTTCACGCAGGTTTTTCGCACAAGGCTCTGTTAATGTCTGTGGGGCATGTTTTGAAATTTCCATTTGTACTGGACGGGCTTTTTCAGAGGTTTCATCATTCTTTTCTTTGTATAAACTCGTTTATCAATAGTTTCTGTTTGAAACATAACTTTTGAGGTATGCGAAGACTGACATGTGACAAATGTTTACGTGCCGTTGGCATGTTGGAAACTTTCAACAGACAGATTGCAGTGGCTCAAATTCTTAACGTTACTCAATCGGTGATTAGCAGATTGCGGTCACACTACCGTCAGACTGGCAATGTGATGACAGACATCGGTCAGGTCGACCAAGGGCGGCAACTGCTAACCAGGATCATTTCATCCGAACCACAGCTTTACGTAACCGCCATCGAAGGGCCTCAGAAATTGGACAGCAGCTGCACCGAGTGATAGATGTGCGAGTCCGTGGTCCGACTATCTGAAATTGTCTACACTGCTGGAATTTGCATGCTTGACAATCTCAAATAATTCCACGTTTGACTGAAAGTCACATCGCAGCAAGGCATAATTGGTGAGAAGCACGACACCCCTGGGACAATCGTCGGTGGAGCAACGTCATGTTTTTCGATGAATCGAAGTTCGCTCTCAACTTCCACTACAGGCAAAACAGAGTGTGGTGGTGGCAGTAACCACTAGGCAGCACGATTGTATTGGTGGTGGATCGGATGTGGTTGGGTAGGCATAACCATAATAAGCAGAACAGCATTACATGTCATCCAAGGGCGTGTCACAGGCCAGTACTACCGTGACAACATGTTAGCAGCACATGTGGGGCCATTTGCGTGACGTCACGGCCGTCGATTCATTTTCCAAGATGACAGTGCAAGAGCACACAGGGCCGGTGTTGCTACAGAGTACCTCAGGAGTTGAACATCACTTCACTGTCTTGGCCAGCACTAAGTCCAGACCTTTCACCAATCGAGCATGTCTGGGATATGCTTGGCAGGTGCCTACGACAACACCAACAGCCCCCTACCAATGCCCAGGAACTCGCCGCTGCACTGCAGGAAGAATGGAATAACATCGATCAAGATGATATTGGACGTTTGGTGAGGAGTATGCCTTGTCAGATCCGCACTTGTCTTGTGAACCGAGGAGGATTTACAAGGTATTGAGGTCTTGGACTGAATGTGTGCTTGTCAGACACAAATATCGCTGAAATCAGTAACCTGATGTCACAGTGCAATACCGCAACTGTCTTTTTGATGAAAATATAAATATATTTCTTCATATATCTCACTTTTAACAAATATTCCCTACTTTTTTAATAGTATATATTATGTTCCAATAAGACTAAAATCCTTAACCTCTGATTGATGAGAGCTCGGGTGGTTTCTTCCATGTTTACGGCTCCAGTAGCATATGTCACCACGTGAAATAGTGTTTCATAATTACTTCATCAATGGAGTGACTTGCAAACTACTTCATTTTTCTCGATTTTCCACATGTGCAGCAGACGATTTCCTGATGAAGTTTTGTTTAAATTACTAATCAATTTTCAGTTTGTTTATTTTATTTATTGATTATTTGTTCAGTAACATCTTGGGGTAGACAGGAAATTTATTTACTAAACTTGTTAACATTAAAAGTTGCCCTATTCATTTCACATTTTGATTTGAGGTTATGGGTAGGGTCTTATTGGAACATATATGTTATTGCGATGAATTCATTGTAACAAGGTCTGAGGTGTGCAGCTTGGAGCTTATTATTAAGTTAGCCGAGGATGAACATAAGCTTCAAGCCGCAAACCTCAGACCATGTTACCGTCAATTCATCACACTAATATATAATGTTGCAACACTCTTGTGTGTGTATTGTAGGTGACTTGGTGTAACTTTCAAATGAAGCTGTATTTAACTCTTTACCCAAGGTAACAGCCAAAACCGGGCATCTCTACTCACAAAAATCGCCAGTTAGTTTTCATTATTTTTTCATTTTTTGTCTCAAAAACATAGGTTATGACCCCTCATTGGAACGAGCTCATCAAGCTCTTTCCAAAGAGGGGTCATAACCTATGTTTTTGAGACAAAAAATGAAAAAAAATAGTTATTCAAGAATTTTCTTTACAAGTGTTGTCTGCTTTTCATGTTAGGTAAATGCCTAATAAAAAGTTATCAAAGGTATTGTGGACTATATTTAGGCTAATACACTTTTTATCAATACACCCATCAATACCAATCTAAAGGGATCAAAGTTTAAAATTATTATAGTTTTATTTTCTCAGCCCTTTTTAATTTAATGTTCACTTCCTAATTAAGTACAGTGTGCCCTGGGACAATGCACACAAGGGTTTGAAATGAGATACCAAAACACCATGACTTGCTCTGGGACATATGATGTAAACATATCTGAAATTTGATATGTATTGTCTGATTATGTTGGTTGACACATACTTGGTAGATGTTGGCATTAGATATGATAATTACTTGAACAAGTTCATCGTTTAACCCTCAGGGGCGCTGTGGCATTGCGGTAACCGGTTCTCATCAGATCACTGAAGTTAAGCAACATCAAGCCCAGTTAGTCCTCGGATGGGTAACCATCTGAGCGATCGATTTGGACTCCTACGTTGTGTCCTTGGCACTTAACCCCGATTGTCCACATGTGGGCATGATGATGCCGTGTACTGAGGCGTAATGCATGTCGATGGTGCGCATGTCTTCAACCAATCTAACCCTGTCTGTGCTGCAATGTGGAGTTACGATGTTGGGGAGCTGGCAGCTGCTCGTCGTTGCTCGGTGGTTCTCTCCGGGAACTCCGGCTTCGTCCACCCGTAAAACTGCCACGGTCATGGTTAGACATTGTGCATAAGTATGTGACCTTAAACACCAATAAATAAATAAATTGTTTAATCCTCTGCATACTGATGTTGAACTATCAAAATTTCATGCCGCAATTCTTTAACTGGTTAAGTGCTAAAAGCCACTATCATGGCTCTATTGTGCTGGAAGCCACTTTAGTGGCTTTACCCTTATACATTAGCTTGATGTTTGCTCTTCAGGAGAACAAAACTGTTCTTATACAAAATTGTTTGGTTGCAACTTATAAGAGGGTGTATTGGAGAGAGAATTGTGTATGAACAAAATCTTGCTGAACTAAGGCCACTCTTGCTGGTAGAGTGGTTTGAAAAAAATATACACAGGTTTCAAATCACCTTTGAAATATAATTTAGCACTCAACCCATTCATCCAACTCAGAATTTCACCAACTTAGTCTTGCTCTGTCTAACGAGACTAAATTGGTTAAATTATTACTTGCATTTAAGAACAATTTTCTGCTTGAAATTTCAAGTTTGATGTCAGTGAGCAGAGGGTTAACTGTTAGAGTGCTGGTTAGTATTTGTTTTCTGAATTTATTTATCAATAATTCATGTACATTTTTTTTCTGTAGCTTGATCCCCTTGGAAGTGGAGCAATACTTGTTTACTGGGGTAAACAAGTTCTGCTCTATTGGTAAAATAGGACCCAGCATCAATGCGGCAATGCCTGGGGTGGAAATCCTCTGAAGTGGGCAGCATAGGTATAAACGATTGGTTAAATGTTACTTTATGCCTAAGTTGCAGTCATGATGTAGCCAAATATACTGAAAGTGACCTTAACTCTTAACCTGCTGCGTAGGTTCAAGATTTTTTTCATCAGATTTAGTCCTGATTTGATGAAAAATTCCACCAAATTTAACTCAAGAAATCATTGGTGAAAAAACCCATGCCATTTACAAGGGGAAAACTGGATTAAATGTGCCCAAATTATACTTATCACATTGGCAAGAGAAATCGAATCCTGGGCAGGAATATCTGCCAGTAGCATGTAAGGAGTTTACCCTCTGCACTCTAATGTCAGAATACCAAAGTTTTCAGCAGTAAATTTTTTCCCACAATGCAACTCTGAATTTAAAAAATTATATCTTGTTTGACAGAGCTCATTGAGCTCTGTCAAACAAGATATAATTTAAATTTTTCATGCCATATGGGCTATATGGAGTCAATGACGAAAACTTTGAAATACTACCAGAGTGCTAGGAGTTAAACACCAATCAATACATAAATATATAATGTACATTTTGTTATTATAGATAAATTTGGATAAATATGGTGGAATCCTATTAAATGAACAACCACTCTGCCAGAGAAAAATATTCAGTTAATAGGAGTAGTTAGTTAACAGGAATTCAGTTTCATGCATTCCAGGGATAAAGTGAGCATATAATTATTCTGTTATATTTTGTTTTACAGAGCTCATATTCTACCAGTCTAAACCAGCCAACCTGTAAACAGAGTTTGGGCCCCTCTGTTAGAGACCTTCTCTATCATTGAGGACATTTAAGATTTTCTTCAGACCATTTTTTTGTCAGAGCCTGTGAGCCATAAAAAACATTTGTCAAGTCAAGTCTTGGTTTCCAATATAGACAGCTAAGACTTGTCTGGAAAACACTGATAGAATTAGTCGACATATGCAACTCACTTCCTGGCTACATTTCTGAGACTACCGAGTTTGTTTGTCCACCTTGAGGCTTTAACCCTTAAGTCCTCAGAATAATTTTACATTAATAACTACATAGGCAGTGCATAGGCAGCAAAGATTGATGTAAAAACACTGTCAAGATGAATGCTTCCTACCAGACAAGACCTGAAGGAAGAACACACTTGGGGCAACTTTCTCAGCGCAATTTAAAAGTGGCAATTTGTGACTGCATGCAGACTTATGGGTAAATGTTCATTTGCTAATGCACTTTATGGATCACCCATGTTATCACTGTGTATTCTTTACACAAATTGTTCAGTCATTACATGATATTGGATGCTTTTTCTGTTTTTAAATATATGTTATTGATATGTTGATATGCATGATATTTGGACTGTACCCAAAACAGCAGGAGGTGATTAAAACTATGCATTCACACGATATTAATACATAAACATCAATAAAGCACTCATTCTAAGACAGTGGCTGAGATTATCAGATGGCCAATCTTTTGTATGCACATTAGTTGTATGTCCTATTGAGCTAATGGTTTCAGTCTGAATTAAACTCATGGTAATCTTTCGATTAATCAGTGGAACAGATTGCTGCTTCTGAGGATAGAAATGTCATATACCAAGGAGTTGAAAACCAAGGAAAACCACTCCTATCCTCTTTTGGTTATGACATAACTCCAATGGCTCAAATGTGCATGGGATATATCAAGAACACATGGATGAGAAAAAAAATAACCTGCAAAATTGAAGAGCCTACCTAAAATCTTCCAAGCTTGCGAAGAATAACCATCTAGCATGGGCTTTATGATTTGTCTTTCAGCTACCGTCTGTCTTTTTTTAATCAAATGAATTCATCCATAGCTTCAATTTTGATTTTTTTAACATGTGTGGGTTTGAGTTTTGTAAGCGAAGGTGACTAGTTGTTTGGTTTGGCCTTTTGTACTTTGAAATTAAACGCGAGGATGTCTTGTAAAGAGTATTGTGTTTGTGATTGAGTGAATAGGTATGTTAGGGTGTGTGTGTTTGGAGGAGTGGTGCTGTATGTAAATGCTCATGAGATATGAAGAAGCATGCAACCAGATTGTTATATGTGTCTTTTATTTTCACTATGTACAACTCTATCAAAATTGTTCAAGTGACGTTGCCATGTAACTATGTTAGTGCTGAATTATTTTTGGCAATCAAAATTTGTTCACATGTCTTTGCCTTGCTACAATTTATGGGAGAGTGCCAGTGGGCACTCTCCCATAAATTGTAACAAGGTAAATCCTAACTGACTAAATAATATCACTTCAAAAATAATATGAAGCATATCCATTGAATTTGAAGCCTTTATGTGGCAGTACCTGCACTTGAGAATGAAGCCCAAATATGGGCTTCCAGCACTCTGCCAGTTAAGACATTAAAATAAATAAATAAATGAATAAACTGGAGAAGATGTGACACTTATATGAGTAATAAGCTTTATGGTGATTGTTACAACAGTCAGCTCCATTGTGAGCAATCAGGATTAAGTGCCTTGCTCAAAAACACAATGCCGTTACCCCTGGTTGGGGAAATGTGTACTAAGGCATAATGCATGTCAATGGGGCACATGTCTTCAACCAGTGCTAACACTGCTTGTGTGGAGTTGGTACGTTGGGGAGTCTGACAGTTGCTCATTTTTGCCCGGTGATTTTCTCTGGGTAATCTGGCTTCCTTCACCTGTAAAACTGTCTGACATGAGGTGACCCTTGCTGTCGAAAGTGTCATTAAACTCCAATAAATAAATTAATAATAAATAAATAAATAACAGTCAATTAATCTGGGTCATCGTATTCTGTGGAGTTGATGAGACTGCACTTGGCAGATCAAGCAAGATGCTAAGCATATTTTTGGATCTCTCCAATCTGGTCTCATCAACAAGATGGAATACATGTATGACAATTTTATTATTTGACAATGGATATTTAAAAAATTGAATACTACCAGGGACATCGCTAAAGGGAGTTTTATTAATTTAATAATTTTTCTTGTTAGGACATTTTAATCCAGATCGCCTGTAATCGTGTATTTTTATGAGACTAGATTTGATAGTTGGACTTATGTTACAAACACAGTTGGTCATTACAAATGGAGGTCTGCAGAACTCGATTCGGGCTGTTGGAGTTCCTAGCATGACCAATTTTGAGTTCCAGAATGGTATGTGTTAATTAAATAATGTTGATACAAGACTTCCACATGTACATTTTATATATCCAAGAAATAAATTTCAAAGAAGTCTTGAGTTTTTTAATAATAATTGTGACTGACTAATATGCCAACTTCATTGTCAAGGCATGCCTTGATGATGTAGGTGGAATATTTGATCAGTTGGGATGTTCCCTGTGGGAACCCCGAGAAGTGGCTTAGGGCTTGTTTGATGTGGTAAACATGTTCTACTTTACTGCTAAGATAGGACCCAGAACCAATACAGACCCAGAACCAAATCCTATTGTAGAAGTTGGTGAATTGGTCGCCTGTTGATTAGTGAGGTGGTATGCCAAGCCCAATATTGTTTTTGCTGAGCCTCATATGACACTGTATCCACCAGCATAGCCCCCCCCCCCCCCCCCCCATATGATTTTGCTAGCTGCCCCAGTCCATGTATAAGAGCGTATTTTACATCTTGTTCCGACAAATGTCTCAAATGCTTCATGGTGCAGCTGACTGACTTGTTAACCAGAATGTCTGCTTCAAGCAATGCAACAGCATTAACTCAGTTTTTGTGTGAGTTATACATTATTGATCGGTTTAAAAATAAGTTACGACTGCATTAAGCTGTGAGATATTTTGCTTCTCTCTCGGTGACATGTATTTATTGGAAGCAATGCAAGGATATTTATTGGGAATCCAAAAAGGTGTCTACCCACCCCATATGGATCCTTATTATGTCAGCTCTTGGGATCAACCAATCAGCGTGGATAAATTGTGGTGGCCTATGAAGACATATCATGTTGTTGATGACGTCATCGGTGACCCCACATGAAATCAATATTAGGTGTGTGACCAACACATTGTTTTTAGAAATAAAATACAACCGCCTTGTCTCAAAAATGGCAATCTTACAGCAAACATTCAGAATCGTTTGTTGAATGTGATTAAAGTTTCTTTAAAGTCACTTAAAAAGAAATAATCAGTTTATAATATGTGTCCCAAGTTGTTAAACTTATTTCAATCGTTAACTCCATCTGATAGCTCAATGTAAATCGAAACATGCCCAACATTGACAAGTTAATCGTTCTGATCGATAATCATCTCAGGATGAAACGATTGGTAGATAGAGTTAGTCCCCTTACATTGTAAACTTACGTCTACTTGCTTACATTTTCACAAGAAGGATACACCAAAAAATAAATTACCGGGCAGATTAATTAAAGGGACATACAGGATTTTGTCTGCTGACATAAATAATAAATACATTACAGGATGTTTAGTGGTCGGATAAGGCGTCATGTGAGGCTCAGTGCTATCAATATTGATCTCACTTTTCTTCACATAACACCATATCCGACCACTAAACATCCCTTAACTTATAATATGGGGTGACTTCAACAGCGAGGTGACCGTATGTGGCTCAGTCTTGAGTGACTAATACTGCATGCTGATTGGTTAAAGAAACTTGCTGGTAAAAAAATATAAATTACGGGATGTTTAGTTGGCATATATGGTGTCAAATGATGCACAGTGAAAACAATATTAGGCTTGGCTAAAGCCTCACCTTTAGAGGGGGCTCGTATTGTTTTTGCTGATCCTCATGTAACATTTTACAGACAGCAATTTTTGTGATAAAAATGGAAGACAGAGACTGTCAATTAATATAACACCAATGTCGGTATATTGAATTAATGTAGGATCACTTTTGAATATTTTTGACTGTGTATTCCTCAGTCCTCGGTCACTAGTTATGACCATTCATTGGTTAATCTATCGGGCTGACACAATAAATAATAATATTATTTTGTACTTGGCCGTTCAGTGGGTAGACAGCTACCTATATGGTTACTTACTCTGCCAGTACTTCCGTGGGAACCCCAGGAAGTGAAGCAGTGCTTGTTTACTATGCTAAACAAGCTTTGTTTTACTGGTAAAATAGGACCTAGTAACCAATGCCTGGAGTGGAAGTCCTCTAAAATGGGCAACAAGAGTATAAACGATTGTCTCGACTTGACTTTATATCTATGTTGCAGTCACAATTAGCCATTGTTCACAAATATGTTACCTTAACACCAATACAGTAATAAAAATAATACTTGATCTGTAAGTAAAAACTTGCAAAATTGCAGCTCATGGTCTTGAAGGATCCTCAAGTTGATGAGCTTGTTCCAGTGAGGGGTGATAAGCTATGCATATTGGAAGCGACGTTTGAAACAATAAAGCTTGAATTCCCATTACAATATGTAAAGGGTTAACCTTTGAACATAAAAGACTGCTTTTTTTTATCCCTGAGTAAGCAGTGAGGTGGGATATAGAAATCTGTTCAATCCATCCTTCCAAGGGAAATAAGCAGACTATCATTTGCAGAATGAGGTCCCCAGATGGTGAATTTGGTGTTGCTACCCAGCACAGCAGGGTTGCGTTTCTAAATTTACCCTTTATGAACCTCAATCTGATTCAAGGTCTCAGGCCTAAACAGAAGGAGGTGCCTTGAGGATAAATTGGGAAATTCTAGCCCACTGTATGGGAAAGCATTAGCAAATTCACCCTCTGGGGACCTCATTCTGCAAATGACACATTGCTTATTTCCAGGCTTGCATCCTTCCATCATTCCTTTATCTTGGCATCCATCCTTCCTCAAACCAAGCATCCATCCATCCAACCATCAGTCCACCTGGACATCCTTCCCATTTCTTGTTATTACTATTAAACAGAAAACTCTTCAAAAGATTTTTCCCAAATTTATAGAGCTTTTGGTGATAATATGAATGGTATTGTGAACCAACCATGTTCCAAGTGTTTCTTCCAAAGTTATTACCCTTGTTGAACTTAGAATTTATTATCATCACATTACTATTTCTTGTCATCACATTTCAAAGAAAACCGTAGTGACTTTTTTCCCCAAATTTAACATATAGATTTTGGGTGACAATGTCATAAATGGGATTGCAAACACTCTCTGTCTCCAAGTGTTTCTTTGAGAGTTATTGGCCTTGTTGGACTAAGAATTTATTGTAATAGCATTACTATTTATTGTCATCATACTTCAAAGAAATTCATTCAAGATATGTTTTCCTAATTTAATATATAGCTTTTTGGTGATAATATCATGAAGTGGATTGCAAACTAGCTGTGTCCAAGTATTTCTTTGTGCATTATTTTCCCTTGTTGAACTGACGAGGTGGGGAAAGGTCATCCCATGGTGTTGCACTTGTTGGTTTAGGTATATGATGCAGCATAATTTCATTATATAGGATCATTGCGCTGTGAAAGTGTGGGGTAGACCAATCAATATTTTCAACATACAGCCCCAAGGCTGCCTGTTGAAAATATTAATTCCCCGTCCCTCCAAATAAGGAATATGGACCCTACTATTGCTGTTAATGAATTGATATGGTAGATACCATCTGAGTTCAAAGGGTTAAGTGATTGTCACTTTTGCTTGTCATGAAAGTACTGTTAGACAGACGTGAATGAAATAAAAATCACTTAAGTTTCAAAACATCATTTCAATTGTCAAGCTCTAACAATAAATGTCATAATATTGAAAGTTGTTTTACACTTCATCACACAATCAACTTGCAGTTCATCTGTGAAATGCAGAATGAATTGAGAGGCTTGTTTTAACAGAAACAAGTATCTCATTTGGAATGCTGTAATTTCCTGCGGCCTGTTTGTTGGTGTCACTCAATGCTTGATAAATCAAAGAAATGGCAAACACAAGTATGCCTCCATAATCATTATTGTGATATTATTTGTGACACATGAAATGGAAAAAAAAATTCATTAGCTTAAATTATGAATTATAAAACTTTTTTTTTCACAGGATTTTGTGTTGCTGTATATTTGGACAATAATTTTCTGTAATTTCTGTTTAGAACATTGAGTGAGGTAGGCACTTTTTTCTGTAATTTCTGTCTGGAACAGAGAGTGAGGTTTTTCAAGTGCATCTGTACAAAGCAGTAATTGAATACTTGTGAGCAAAATGAACCATTTGATATTGGATCATTTTTAGGCCAACTGTTTACAGTCAGGGGTATAGTCATGACTTCTGTCCATCTGTCTGTCTGTCTGTCCATCTATTAACATTTAGAGTTTTGGTTAAAGTTTGTGGTTAAAGTTTTTTAGTGAAGGTTAAAAATTTTTTTTTTCTTTTAAATTAATATTTATTACTATTGATTGTATCATTCTCATTATTTTTCATGTTATTTTGGGAAATATTTAACCCTTTTTTGTATGGCAATTTAACTAAGAACTTCCAGGTTAAAGTTTTTGGTTAAAATTTTTTTGTTCACAAAGTTACACCTTTAATTCTTCAAACAGTTTAGTGCAATGTCATTGTTTCTCATTTGGGACAATGTCGACTGTCTACTGAACCTTTCTGCAGTGATTTTCATTAATATTGGCATGACTTTAACCCCTTTTAAACATGTTTTCAGACTTAGTTTCTTTGTGTTGGAAATTAGGCTTTCCCACATACTTTCTTAGTTTAATTCTTGTACAGTCAATACAACTTAATGATTGCATTTACATCAATGATTTCTTTTATCGGTTTTAGGAAATATTTAACCCTTTTTGGCTGTCAGTTTTACTTAGTATTCCCATCTTAAAGTTTTGGATTAAAGTTTTGCTTTTCAAGGTTGTACCTTTCATTCTTCAAACACTGTGTTATTGTTTTTTATTTGGGGCAAGGTCTACTGAACGTATATAAAGTGGTTTCAAATAATATTGGCATTAATTTAACCCTTTTCAAAACTGTTTTCGAACTTAGTTTCTCTAAATTTCAAATTAGGCATCTTCCACATACTTTGTTACTTTTTATCCCCCCCACAAGGGAGGGATATAACATAGAGCTCCATCCATCCATCTGTCCATCAGTCTGTACGTCTGTCCATCTGTCCAAACTTTTTTTATGGCATAACTTGAACAATAGTTCACAGATTTCAATTCTTTTCAGTACATGTCTCTACAGCAGCAATGGCTATGTCAAGTTCGATGACCACCATTATCCAAGTTATTGACGTGCTCCTCTCCCCTCCCCCCCCCCCCCCCCCCCCCCCCGCCAATTAGGCATGTTTTTTTATTTGCTCCAAAATGCATTTTGAAGTATTTAGAGTGACTACATGCAGAAATTTTTTTTTTTTTCAACTCCACACCCCCTACCCCACCCCCCCTCCCTCCAGTGCCAATTAGGCACTTTTTTTCTTGGGTCCAAAATGCATTTTGAAGGATTTAGAGTGACTACATGCAGAAAAAAAATGGACTCCTATAACCCCCCTCCCCCCTCTCTCTCCTACACCACTCCACCTCCGTCGGGGCCATTTAAGCAACATTTTTTCTTTGGTCCAAAATGCATTTTGAAGGATTTAGAGTGACAACATGCGGAATTTTTTTTAACTCTTATAAACCCCCCCACCCCCCTTGGGGTGCCAGTTAGACATTTTTAGCCAGACTGTTTACATTTTGGGCTATTCATGACTTCCATCCATCCATCCATCTATCCACATCCATCCATCCATCCATCCATCCATCCATCCATCCATCCATCCATCTGTTAACATTAAATGTTTGGGTTAAATTTTGTGGGTAAAGTTTTTTTAGTGAACGTTACAGTTTATTTTCTTTTTAATTAATATTAATTACTATTGATTGCATAATTCTCATTATGTTTCATGTTATTTTGGGACATATTTAACCCTTTTTGCAGTCAATTTAACTTCCAGGTTAAAGTTTTTGGTTAAAGTTTTTTATTTACAGAGTTACACCTTTAATTCTTCAAACAGTTTAGTAGAATGTCACTGTTCTCATTTGGGACAATGTCTTTACTGTCTACTGAAGCTTTCTGCAGTGATTTTAATTAATATTGTTAGGATTTTGACCCCTTTTAAACATGTTTTCAGACTTAGTTTCTTTGTATTGGAAATTAGGCTTTTACCACATAGTTTGTTGTTTACTTTAATTCTTGCATGGTCATTACAACTTACTGATTGCATTTACATCAGTGATTTCTTTTATCGGTTTTAGGAAATATTTAACCCCTTTTTTGCAGTCAATTTTACTTAGTATTCCTGGCTTAAAGTTTTGGATTAAAGTTTTGCATTTCAAGGGTGTACCTTTTATTCTTCAAACACTCTGTTATAACGTCATTGTTTTTCATTTGGGGCAAGGTCTACTGGCGCTGTATACAGTGGTTTCAATTAATATTTGCGTTAATTTAACCCTTTTCAAAACGGTTTTCAAATTTAGTTTCTTTAAATTTGAAATTGGGCTTCTAACTCATACTTTGTCACTTTTTGTTCTTACAAACCTGATTTCTTTTACTTGTATGCAGCTTTTTTTTCACAATACCTGAGCTTCACAGTTTGAAATATAAAGAAATGCCTTCTGCAGCATACTTCTGTTGTTTTACAAAAGTAATACAGATTGGAAGGAAATGGGAGTGAGGGACTTTGATACTGTCTCCAAAACTTTGAGGGAGATGGGTGGAATCATTCCACCCCTCCTTCCTCCCCATGTTATCCAGAAGATCCAGTTCTAATTATATGATTCCCTTTAAATTTGGTTTTACTTTTTTATACACCCATTTGTAAAAATGGTCATATTATGTAAATGGTCTGTCCATCCATCCATCCATCTATCTGTCCATCCGTCTGCCCATCTGTCCATCCGTCCATCCGTCCGGGGAGACATATGGGGTTTAGGTGGCTATTTGTTGGTAGAAATGGGGGTTGGGTGACTTTCGCAATTTATGTGACTAGTCATGTAGTTAAATGTCATTATTCTAGGGTGGGGTTTAGAGTTGGGGTGGGGTGGGGTTAGGGTCAGTAAAGGGTAGGGTTAGGGTTTGCTACCACCCCCAAAATTTTTCCCCCAAAAAGTTGTTTTAATACAATGGACATGCATTTTAGTTAAAATAGACTAGGAATATATTGAATTTTCATTAGTCAAGGGTGGGGTTTAGAATTGGGGGTGGGGAGGTAGGATTAGGGTCAGTAAAGGGTAGGGTCAGGGTAAATATTTTCCAAAAAATCACTTGTTTTAATATAATGGAGATGTATTTTATTGTAGTCCCATAAAAATAGCCACACAACTACCAATTGTTAGAATGTCCGTCCGTCCGGGCCAACATTGGGGGTTTAGGGGATATTATTATTAGGGGCTACCTCCAAATTAAGGTAGTGATAGGGTTAATTATTTTTCAAATGGGTAAATAAAAACTAATTAAAACAGATGCTGGAATAAAATTAATGATCTTTATTGATATCATGATCAAAACATATGATCAAATAACACCCTGTGCATCAAATATTAACATAATATATACTTTTACTTGTAATCTGGGAAATCAGCCCCAAACAGTTCAAATCAGGCCTGGAGGGCGAGTTGTGGCCCATTTCACCAGGCCTGTCAATCAGCCTGGTCACGATTCTAAAGTGCAAGCCCTGCCTCTGTCCATCCATCCATCCATTCATCCATCCGTCCATCAGTTTGTCCATTCATCCATCTGTACCAACAATTTCCTTTGAATCTCAGCCACTGCTACTCCAATTTGAATGCTATTTGGTGATGTGATAGAGCATCATGGAGGAACGATACCTGTTTAGCATGAGTTTCTTCCACACATTTTGTCCAGAGTAATGGTTCTTTTTCGACTTGGAAAATTCAAAATTCCTTTCGTCCAAACATTTTCCTGTGTAGCTCAGCTACAGCTATTCCGTTTCGAATTATATTTGGTACACTGATAGAGTAAAATAGGGGTAACGACACTTGCCTAGCCTGAGTTTCTTCCACACATTTTCTCCAGAGTTATGGCCCTTTTTCGACTTGAAAATTTTGAAATTCCCTTCCTTTCAAAGATTTTCCCTTGTATCTCAGCCACTGCTACTCTGATTTAAATGGTATTCATTGTGGTGCTAGAGCATCATGTGGTTACAATACCTGTATAGCATGAGTTTCTTCCACACATTCTTTTCAGAGTTATGGCCTTTTTTCACTCTTTCAACTTAAAAGAATTTTGCAGTCGGGGCATTAGCAGCACTTTGTGATGCAAGCCTCTTGTTGCGCTCAAGGGACAAATTTATCAGTTTTATTAACTTGGGTAAAATTTCAGACATAAACCATTTAATTATTATTTTTGTAAAGTTTGCATTGGTTATAAAAAGAGAGCATGCGGCAGCCAAAAGGACCATGCTGGAGGGCATGAGAAACAGATTTTTAATATTTTTAGGCCTTATAGCTTGAAAGTCTCTGATTTTTAAGGCTGCTTCAAATTTTTTTAACTCTTACAAGCCTGGGAAGTAAAAGAGAATTTATTGAACATAAAAAAATATCACAACTTTTGGCTATCCAGTGTTTTAGTGAAGTTTCATTCAGGCCTTCAGATTGCTTTATTTTGGGCACATCTTTTTCAGGGCTTTAAATGTGTCCAAATTACAGAAAGTTCCATTTTCAAGGGATATTATTGATTTTAAACTGAAAGTAACTTTCGAAACCATAAAAAAGGATGGAAAACACTTACCATCTGAAAAATTTGAAATACTTCCATCTCGGACAAATGAAAGACAATATTTTACCATGGTTACTATTTTGGGCCCAGCTTTTACTGCCTTGAATTTGAGGTCATTTTAAGACCTGGTGTCATCTGTCTGAATAGGCAGAGTTTATCCAACATGACTAGCCAGGGTTCACGGTCTTAAGGATGAGGTTAAGAGTTAATGGATTGATTAACCTAGTCTATCAAAAGTTGTATGTAGAATAGGTCTGTGTCTACCCTAGTTTACGTAGTATGAAGTCTGTTCATAATGATCTGCATTTAGTAATGTATTACCGAACAGATTTGCAAACACTGTGTGACGTTGTATACAGAAATTGCCACTCAGTTTGTCACTTCAGACTTTGTCAGTAGAGCTTTTCTGATATTGATTGTCAGTTGTCCATCCATCCATCCATCTTGCATACATTTGTCTCTTCATCCGGCATGAACTTTCTATTCTTCCAGCTATTATACCTTAACCATTGAAGATTTTTTAAGAAAAATCTTCAAGAATATGTTTTATGAATAAAAGGTGTGACTCAAAACATCTGCACTTTCAAAGTCAAGGTTACAGTAAGGAGGGTTAACGTTTTACTTAACAATCAGCTGCATCCGTTCGTGTAATTTACAAATTGAGCAGTTGAAAATTTTTTATTTTTCAGAACATTTCAACAAAATCCTATCATGTGACCCCCTTATTGGAAGGAGCTCGTTTGATATGGTTTTGTTGACATTTTTTTTTATATTTGAAAAAATAATATTTAAGATAATAAATTTTGATATCGTCTGCATTAGGTAAAGGGTTAAAAGTCAAATCCCCACACTTCCTTCTTGTTGATAACTGTTGCAGAACATGTTTTTATGGAACTTCATAGGTATTTGTATTATGAGAAGATCGTGTATGGTATATGCCAAAGTTAAATTCACAGTGATGGACGGAGTTCAAATTACTGTGATGTCTTTGGTTTGTCCAGATTTCTTTATGTAGGCCATAACTTTTGAACATTTTTCAACAAACTATCATCCCTATGTTTATTATAACTTGACTGCTTGTGTGCAACTTCTTTTCTGATAATCAGCATGTCTGACCTTTTTTCATCAACTGTTGCAGTAATTAAAATAATGGAGCGCGGTGGATCAGTAAGTAGAGGTGCAGGCTGCAAGCCGAGAGGTCCTTGGTTCAAATCCCACCTGCGGCACCCGCGTTGAATCCTTGGGCAAGACACTTAATCTCCATTGCCCGCGTGGGGGCACGGTGGCGTGGTGCACTAAGGCGTACTGCACGTTGATGGTGCACTTGTCTTCAACCAATGCTAACCCTGCTTGTGTGAAGTTAGTATGTTGGGGAGCTGACAGTTGCTCGCCGTTGCTCGGTGGTTCTCTCTGGGTACTCCGACTTCCTCCACCCGTAAAACTGTCATGGTCATGATTAGCCATTGTGCATAAATATGTGACCTTAAACACCAATAAATAAATAAATAAATTAAAATAATAAATTTATATATCGTGCATATTGGATAAAGTGTTAAATAGGACTCAGTAACTAGTGCTTTGGTGGAAGTTCTCTAGAGTGGTCAGAAGTAGATATAAACATTTAGAAAAGTGCTTATTCATTTTAAGCAAGAACTTGTAAATGGTGATTTTGATTATTTCGATTATATTTGGTATGGATAACAAGTAGTGTAATGTTCCAAATATACTCTCCATGTTTTTCTCTTGTGCATAAAGAAAAATCACAGTAAGTCGGTTAATTCAAAGCCAGTTGTTATGGAGCTTAATAACTTTTTACCTAACGCATACGATGTCAAAATTTATTATTTTAATTTTTGTTTTTTCAAATTTAAAAAAAAAAAATCAACAAAACCATATCATGTGACCACTCATTGGAACGAGTTTGACGAGCTTGTTCTAATGAGGAGGTCACATGATATGATGTTGTTGAAATTTTTTAATTACGTGGGCGGTTGCAGCCGATTCGTTAGGTAAAGGGTTAATACAAAGGTGCATATTGACAAGAGGAAGAGAATATTGCATTTTGGCTTCTTTCTGCTATAAAAAATGGCTTCTATCCATGTTTGTTTACAAAATGGCAATAACACTTACCTAGTAGTAGTACCCAAACAATAATTCAGATTTTTATTACAAATCCATGTAAAATTAAGGTTTGTTCACAAAAAATTAAGTTGTATTGCACTTGTTTTTGCACTTTTTCGATACAAGAATGGAACCAGTCATATTTCTGGGGATACATGGACCCATTCCAATACAATGGGCCACTTATTTTGATGTTGTACAGTTAAAACTGGAAGTCCTGTCACGAATAGTGCGCTTATCTAGGCTTAATTGCGCGTTGGAATTGCGCGCAATTGCCATATCGAATGGCATCCAAAGCACGGCAGGTTCTCCTGGTTACTCATAGCAAACACATGCAATGTTTCTGCCAATGGACCTCCGGGTAACCCGGAGGTCCATTGGCTGAAACATTGCTTCTGCACAGGCCATATGTACAGAATTTGATAGCTTTACTTGGGCCATAACGCGTACATTAACGTGCATATCAACGTGCTATTTGTGCGCATTTTATGACAGGACTTTTAGATTTAACTGTAACTTGGATGCTAGCGGTCTATAGTATCTGAGTCTTCTCATATTTCTGTAGAAACTCTGGTTCTATACACCGACCGATCATAAGAAGAAACTTTCTGATTTATTTTATTACAGCCAACAATACTGAATATTGATTGAACGACTATATGGGTTACAATATGACATGGCAATGACAGACATGCAGTTCAAACTAAGAACAATGTAGACAGAATATGAAAGCATCCTTGAGTGACGTCATTTTGAATGAATGATGTTGTGCAAGCAAGTTTTTAGATCACCAAAATCCAACTACAAAACGAAGTGTGTGTTGCCCGACTGCATGTTGATATTGGAATTTGTATGGATTCTGTACCTCTGTTAAACTCTATAACAAAGACTTTAATAAATTATGAGGGGGCATTGTGAATGATATAATCATTTCTCTTGGACAATAAAGATATAAATTTAATTTTTGTGGAATGAATCGACTGTGACAACCGTAATCTTGACTAAAATCTTAACCTATCTATCAGATGAATAACAACACACAGCCACATGGAAGTCAGATAAACACGAGTTTTTAGCTCACCAACTTTAGTTGTGTGAGCTTATGGCATGGCTCGATCAGTCGGCATCGGCGTCAGCGTCAGCGTACGTGTCCAATAATGTTAAAGCTTCTGTTTAGGTCACTTACTCGCCCTATTTCCATATCATGGCCTTTATAATGCTGCTATATGATGATTATTATCATTATACCATGATTTAACCCCTCATACCCTGCATTTTAAACATTTTTCTTGACATTTTTAGTTGCGTTTAGTTTTCTGTTTAGCTCAGAATTTCATGTTTAACTAAATGTTTAGGTCAGCTGCTGTGCTCCTTCTCTTCCCATGGCACTTATATTCATCATACATGTTCCTCAGTATCATTGTTCCATGATTAACCCCTCATACCCTGCATTTTAAACATTTTTCTTGACATTTTTAGTTGCGTTTAGTTTTCTGTTTAGCTCGGAATTTCATGTTTAACTTAGTGTTTAGGTCAGCTGCCGTGCTCCTTCTCTTCCCATGGCAGTTATATTCATCATACATGTTCCTCAGTATCATTGTTCCATGATTAACCCCTCATACCCTGCATTTTAAACATTTTTCTTGACATTTTTAGTTGCGTGTAGTTTTCTGTTTAGCTCGGAATTTCATGTTTAACTTAGTGTTTAGGTCAGCTGCTGTGCTCCTTCTCTTCCCATGGCAATTATTTTCATCATAAATGTTCCTCAGTATCATTGTTCCATGATTAACCCCTCATACATTGCATTTTAAACATTTTTCTTGAAATTTTCAGTTGGGTTTAGTTTTCTGTTTAGCTCGGAATTTCATGTTTAACTAAGTGTTTATGTCAGCTGCTGTGCCCCTTTTCTTCCCACGGCACTTATATTCATCATACATGTTCCTCAGTATCATTGTTCCATGATTAACCCCTCATACCCTGCATTTTAAACATTTTTCTTGACATTTTTAGTTGCGTTTAGTTTTCTGTTTAGCTCGGAATTTCATGTTTAACTTAGTGTTTAGGTCAGCTGCTGTGCTTCTTCTCTTCCCATGGCACTTATATTCATCATACATGTTCCTCAGTATCATTGTTCCATGATTAACCCCTCATACCCTGCATTTTAAACATTTTTTTTGACATTTTTAGTTGCGTTTAGTTTTCTGTTTAGCTCGGAATTTCATGTTTAACTTAGTGTTTAGGTCAGCTGCTGTGCTCCTTCTCTTCCCATGACACTTATATTCATCATACATGTTCCTCAGTATCATTGTTCCATGATTAACCCCTCATACCCTGCATTTTAAACATTTTTCTTGAAATTTTTAGTTGCGTTTAGTTTTCTGTTTAGCTCGGAATTTCATGTTTAACTTGATGTTTAGGTCAGCTGCTGTGCTCCTTCTCTTCCCATGGCACTTATATTTATCATACATGTTCCTCAGTATCATTGTTCCATGATTAACCCCTCATACCCTGCATTTTAAACATTTTTCTTGACATTTTTAGTTGCGTTTAGTTTTCTGTTTAGCTCAGAATTTCATGTTTAACTAAGTGTTTAGGTCAGCTGCTGTGCTCCTTTTCTTCCCATGGCACTTATATTCCTCATACATGTTCCTCAGTATCATTGCTCCATGATTAACCCCTCATACCCTGCATTTTAAACATTTTTCTTGACATTTTTAGTTGCATTTAGTTTTCTGTTTAGCTCGGAATTTCATGTTTAACTTAGTGTTTAGGTCAGCTGCTGTGCTCCTTCTCTTCCCATGACACTTATATTCTTCATACATGTTCCTCAGTATCATTGTTCCATGATTAACCCCTCATACCCTGCATTTTAAACATTTTTCTTGAAATTTTTAGTTGCGTTTAGTTTTCTGTTTAGCTCGGAATTTCATGTTTAACTTGATGTTTGGGTCAGCTGCTGTACTCCTTCTCTTCCCATGGCACTTATATTCATCTTACATGTTCCTCAGTATCATTGTTCCATGATTAACCCCTCATACCCTGCATTTTAAACATTTTTCTTGACATTTTTAGTTGCGTTTAGTTTTCTGTTTAGCTCAGAATTTCATGTTTAACTAAGTGTTTAGGTCAGCTGCTGTGCTCCTTTTCTTCCCATGGCACTTATATTCCTCATACATGTTCCTCAGTATCATTGTTCCATGATTAACCTCTCATACCCTGCATTTTAAACATTTTTCTTGACATTTTTAGTTGCGTTTAGTTTTCTGTTTAGCTCGGAATTTCATGTTTAACTTAGTGTTTAGGTCAGCTGCTGTGCTCCTTCTCTTCCCATGACACTTATATTCATCATACATGTTCCTAGGTATGATTGTTCCATGATTAACCCCTCATACCCTGCATTTTAAACATTTTTCTTGACATTTTCAGTTGCGTTTAGTTTTCTGTTTAGCTCAGAATTTCATGCTTAACTTAGTGTTTATGTCAGTTTCTGTGTTTTACTTTTAAGAGGTTGTGTTTAGGTAAGCTTTGTCACATGTTATGAGCCTGTTTGATACAGTTCTTGTGTTTGCCAAAGTTACTATCAAAGAGGAATGTTGGTGAGCTATAGGGCATTGGCGTCCTTCTTGTTATTATTTCTCATTGAAGTATATTTCTGAATTTAGACCTATTGTTTGTTGTGAAAGTATGGTAACTTTTTGGTGGAGATCACATTAACCACTCACAACTCGTGCTCTAAAATTGAGGCATAAACAAACGGTAAATTGTATTTCATTTGAACAGTGTTTCATCGAGTGGTGGCACATTGCAATTTGTAAGTTGAAACTATGAATGAAAGTTCAAACAGCATATGAAATAACAATAAGACTGGTCTCCTGCTTGTGAAGATTAATTTGGATGTCTTATTTTATTTCCTTAACATCTACAAAGTACTGGTTAATTCTAACTTTGTGTTACAGTAAATGGTCTGCTTAACCCTTTACCCAACGCAGACGATATCAAAATTTATTATTTTAAATATCATTCCAACGAGAGGTCACATGATATGGTTTTGTTGAAATTTTGTGAAAAATAATATTTTTTCGACGGCTGATTTTGCATATTACGCGGGCGGATGCAGGTGATTCGTTGGGTAAAGGGTTAAGAAATTTGCAAACATGTGTAATAAATACAGAACTGGCCAAGCATTGGAATGGTTTAATGTTTATCGCACTTGTTTGGTTTGGCACAGAATACCACTAAAGGCTTTGCCTTTCGTAGCATTCTTGCACCCAGCCAAACTCTTGCAATAAACATTAACCCTTTCAAACACTTGTGCAGTTCTGACTATTCATTTTGCAGATGGAAAACAAATAGCATAATGAACATAACATACTAAACAAGTTTTTCTCTCATGCATAAATTATGCAAATTAGCCAGCCATTTTAGTTTCTAAAATAGAGTAATTGAAAAACAAGAATCATCATGCAGTAACCAAGTAACGAATATACCTCTACCTACTGAAGGGTCCGAACTGGCATGGAGTATACCATTAGGTTTCAAAGGGTTAACAGAATCTCACTATTGAAATCAATAATTTTCCTCTGAGCCATATAAATATAAAAGTCTCACTGTTTTGGCTCAGAAATCGTGCTATTTTGGGTCAGAAATCTCAATATTTTGCAGTTCATCAGTTTAACGTCTGGTGTGTGTGATAATAATAAGAGCCTTTTACTGCTATAAGACATCATAAGAAACTTGTAGGGCATGCATTGTTTGGAATCAAAAAGACTTAAAAGCTTGGGATTATTTTCTTGTGAGTTGAACCATTGTACATTGGGGCGTGTCAGATTTCAAATAATAGCAAGAAGCAGTTTTTGACTTCTCCCTTACTCATTGCCATTTTAGAAATATTTTCAATTCTAGGTTCAGGTTTCATTGTACATAAAGACGTTTCTTTGCAAAATGTCTGTAGTGTATACTCTGTAAGGTGCTTCTCTATATAAAATGAAAGAAATGGGAATGTTGGATTGGAGAGAATTTTTATCACTAGTTTTTGATGAAATAGAATATAGCAGATATTTCTTCTTGGACCAGTAATAGTAATTGACCCTTTACCCAACGCAGACAATATCAAAATTTATTACTTTAAATACCATTTTTTTTAAATTTTTCAAAAAATTGTGACCAAACTGTATCATGTGACCCCTCATTGGAATGAACTCAGTGAGCTCGTTCCAAAGAGGGGTCACATGATATGGTTTTTTTTTTTTTTCAGCTGCTAAATTTGCATATTATGTGGGCGGATGTAGCCGATTTATTGGGTAAAGGGTTAACAGGTAAAACTTGATATCTTGTAATGAAATTTTCTGTTATATGGTGAGAGGGCTTTTTCCAACCACATACCAGAATGTCTTCAGCAAGGAAAGATAAATCAAGTGTTTTTTATGCATGCTGACTTAGATCCCATGGCAGTAGTGACTATAGTGTGTGGGTGTGTGTGTTTGATGCAATAACTAAAATACTGTTACGGCTACAATTATAAAACTTCACACAATTATAAAAAACAATGGGAAAATGTGCCATACTCTTAACACATAGCGAGGTCTTCAACAACAAGGTCTAGATCAGTGTCAGGTTTCAAGATCATACTTAAATTCTGTCAATATTTATGTCTCGGGTATAACTCAGAAATGAATCAAACTACAATTATTTAACATCATACCAATGGTAAGGATATTCAGTAGGTGGGTTGTGTATAATAGTTGCATGTACTTCTTAAAGGTTGTATTCCAGTGTCAGATGTTGAAGGTCACAAGTCATGTCTTAACCATAATGCAGAAACTATTAAAGCTATAATTATCAAACTTTACACTATTATAAAGGACAGTAAAAGGATATTCAAACTACAATTATCAAACTTCATACCAATGTTAAGGAAAGTCAGGAAGTGTGTTGCAAAAATAGCTGCTTGTTCAAGGTTAAGGTCATACTTGAATGCCATTTGGTGAAGGTCACGCAAGCCATGTCTCTGTCATAACTCTAAAATTGTTGTGGCTACAGTCATCAAACTTCACACAATTATAAAGGTAGGTTCCATTTGATGGTTTTTAGGGGGTGGGGGCTGTGTTACTCCTGGAGTCACACAATATGACTGTTGAACATTTTTGAAAAAGTTTTTTTTAACTGCTCAGTTTGTAAATTACATTGATGTCTGCGGCCGATTCATCGGGTAAAGGGTAATAGGACATATGCATCCCCTTAGTACCCCCAGGAGTAGAGCAGTGCTTGTTGACTGTGATAAACAAGTTCTGCTTTTTTGTGAAATAGGAACCACTAACCAGTGGAAGTCTTCTAAAGTAGACAGCATATAAACAATTGGTTAGGCCCCACAAAGAGTGGAAGTCCTCTAAAGTAGACAGCATGGATATAAACAATTGGTTAGGCCCCACAAAGGGTGGAAGTCTTCAAAAGTAAACAGCATGGATATAAACAATTGGTTAGGCCCCACAAAGGATGGAAGTCTTCAAAAGTAAACAGCATGGATATAAACAATTAGTTAGGCCTCACAAAGAGTGGAAGTCCACTAAAGTAGACAGCATGGATATAAACAATTGGTTAGGCCCCACTAAGGGTTGAAGTCTTCTAAAGTAGACAGCATGGATATAAACAATTGGTTAGGCCCCACAAAGGGTTGAAGTCTTCTAAAGTAGATAGCATGGATATAAACAATTGGTTAGGCCCCACAAAGGGTTGAAGTCTTCTGAAGTAGACAGCATGGATATAAACAATTGGTTAGGCCCCACAAAGGGTTGAAGTCTTCTGAAGTAGACAGCATGGATATAAACAATTGGTTAGGCCCCACAAAGGGTTGAAGTCTTCTAAAGTAGACAGCATGGATATAAACAATTGGTTAGGCCCCACAAAGGGTTGAAGTCTTCTAAAGTAGGCAGCATGGATATAAACAATTGGTTAGGCCCCACAAAGGGTTGAAGTCTTTTGAAGTAGACAGCATGGATATAAACAATTGGTTAGGCCCCACAAAGAGTGGAAGTCCTCTAAAGTAGACAGCATGGATACAAACAATTGGTTAGGCCCCACAAAGTAGATCTTATGTTTTTCAGGCCATTTTTTGTAAAATTGCATATGGGAAGGGATTTTGTTTTGGTAAATACTTATTTGCCATCAAAAAGTTGATGTTCTTGGTTTGTTTTATGTTTTAGGCCTCACAATCTACAGAATAGCATGGGATGTAGTTTGTCCCTTGAGTGCAATAAGGCTTTGCAATGCTAGAGAATTGCAAAGCCTTGTTGCACTCAAGGGACAAATTTATTAATTTTATTAACTTGGGTAAAATATAAGACATAAACCATTTAATTTTTATTTTTTTAAGTTTGCATTGGTTATAAAAAGAGAGCATGCAGCTGCCAAAATGATCATGCAGGAGGGCCTCAGAAACAGATTTTTAACTTTTTTAGGCCTTAAATGTGTGTTCATACTGTTGCCTCATGATGTAGCCATAGATGATGACTATGACCTTAAACACCAATAACAAAAAGACATATCCAATAAAATCGGCCCTTCTGTATCAGTGGATGGGTTAGTGGGTGTAGATGACCAGACTCAATAAGTGAATTACCAA
Source organism: Pictodentalium vernedei (assembly GCA_031216915.1). Classification (NCBI taxonomy): domain Eukaryota; kingdom Metazoa; phylum Mollusca; class Scaphopoda; order Dentaliida; family Dentaliidae; genus Pictodentalium; species Pictodentalium vernedei. The sequence continues at coordinate 288,445,580 of CM062291.1, read as the reverse complement.
ATGTGATGAAAATGAGTTGCATTACTACCATTCCATTTTTGTAACAACTATTGATTGTTTTTTTAGCATTTTCATTATTGATTTTCTATCTGCAGAAAACCCAGGCTGAGTATATAATTTCAGATTGATATTGAGTTTTTTTAATCAAGTTCTCTAAAATTTGCAGTCATTACCCGCTGGTAATCATTACTTAGGATTTATTTCTTCATTTTGTTTTTACATGTGTATGGTAATTGGCTCAGCTTACTGTTGATTCCACAGTTAGAAACAAAGGTTACAATATGCATAGAGACCGATTTAATACACCATATATCCGGAGATAAGAATTAACCTGTACAGTTGTGGGTAGAGCATTGTACTTCAAACCGAAAGGGCTATGGTTCAATTCTGACCAGTGGTAAGCGTGTTGTGTTCTTGGCCAGGATACTTAACCCTTTACCCAATGCACAAGGTATCAAAATTTCTAATTTTAAATATTATTTTTTCGACTTAAAAAAAAAATTCAATAAAAACATAACATTTGGTTGTCTTGAAATTTTTAAAAAAATAATATTTTTTCAACTTCTCGATTTGTAAATTATGCAGGTGGAGGTGGCTGATTTGTTAGGTAAAGGGTTAATCCTGATTGGCCATGTGGAGGCACAGTGGCACTGTGTACTTAGGCGTACTGCCTGTCGATGGTACACTTGCCTTCAACAGCCGTGTCTAGCTTCTCCCATCCATAAAACTGTCCGACATGATGTGAACCTGGCTACAGAAAGTCTCATCAAACCCCAATAAACAAAGAAATAAATTGATGCATCTCTTTGAATTGCTCAGAAAACCGGCCTTTACAAACCAGTCATTCATCTATCAGTCACCTTGTCTTCATGGAAACTCCATGAAGTGAAGCAGTACTTGTTTATTGGGGTAGACAGGCTGTGTTTTACTTGTGAAGTAGAACCCAATAACCAATGCATGAAGTGGACATGCTCTAAAGTGGCAGCATGGGTATGAACAATTGGCTAAACATGGCATTATACTTCAATGTTGCGGTTATGAAATAGCCACAGATGCTGAAAATAATAATCTTGAACACCAAAAAATAAATAAGTATTAATAGTAAATCAATCACCTTAAAGAAATGTGGATTCCGATTTTTCCATTACACACATTACTGAACCATAGCCAACTATTATTCTGTACAAAATTACCAAATGAATAAACTTCCATGTTTTTTTTTTTAGCTGGTTCAGTGCCAAATTATTTTGGGTTATCAAAATTTGTTCACAACTCTTTGCATTTGTTACAATTTATGGGAGAGTTCTGATAGGTACTTGCCCATAAATTATAACAAAGCAAATACATACAGACTTCAGTAATTCCACTTCAAAGGTAATATGAAACACCTCCATAACATGAAGAAACTTTAAGTTGAGGTACCTATATTTCAGAATAAAGCCCAAATATGGGCATCCAACACTCTATCAGTTAATGGCAACATGCCTTTTGACGATAGGTGATGAACACTGTGGAAAAACTGTTGGAATATTTTACCCATAATGAACCTCTTGCTGAACCCAGCGGTTCCTTGGGTGAATCTTTGTCTAGGTTTCATACGATTTTTCACAGAGTATGAGTTATTGCATGCTCATAAATTTGAGAAAAATGGCCCTACCTATTCTCCTCTATCAACATAAATGGAATCTTTTGTGAATAACAATCGTTCTGAGAAAGTTTAAGAATTGACTTGTGCTTCAAAGATCATCAAATTTACTCTCAGTCTTTGATATTTTCACTGTGGAAAATGTTATTGAACATAATTCATTGGCAGTGGTGTGATAAAAAACCACCTTAACCCTTTACCTAACATAAAAAGCAGACGACACTTGCAAAAAAAATTCTTGAATAACTAATTTTTTTCATTTTTTGTCTCAAAAACATAGGTTATGACCCCTCGTTGGAACGAGCTCGACGAGCTCGTTCCAACGAGGGGTCATAACCTATGTTTTTGAGACAAAAAATGAAAAAAATAGTGAAAATTAATTGGCGATTTTTGAGAATAGCGCTGGCCGGTTTTGGCCGTTACGTTGGGTAAAGGGTTAATATTCAGAGATTAAATCTTGTGCTGTCATATCTCACTTTGGATATTAAACTAATATACAGTTATTTCAATCCAGAATAACTCTTTACATGCTGCTGGTGAATATTCCTAGCCAGGACTGCAAGTCTCTTGCCACCAGATAAGTATAATTTTGAAACATTTAACCAAATTTTACCCTAAAAATTGGGAGCGCGGTGGCTCAGTGGTTGACTGTTGGACTTCTATGCTAGAGGTCCCGAGTTCGATCCCCATCTGGGACGACCCATGTTGTGTCCTTGGGCAAAGCACTTTCTCCTGGTTGCCTACATGGGGGCATGATGATGCCGTGTACTAAGGCGTAGCACGTCAATGGTGCACATGTCTTCAGCCATAGTAACCCTGCTTGAGCAGAGCTTGAACGGAGTTAGAATGTTGAGGAGCTGACAGTTGCTCATCAATGCTCGGTGGTTCTCTCCTAGTACTCCGGCTTCCTCCACCCATAAAACTGTCACGGTCACGATTAGCCATTGTGCATAAGTATGTGACCTTTAACCCTTTAACACCAATAAACCCTAAAAAATGGATCAACCTCTTGTCCAATTATCTGTTGAGTTAAATTTTCAGGATTTTTTCATCAAATCTAGTCATGGCTGCTGTGAAGCAGCCATGACTAGATTTAATGAAGAAATTTTCAAAAAAAGTTGGTTAAGAGTCATCTCCCCTCAGATCACACTGTTTGAGAGAGCAGTTTTCGCAAGTGCACAGTCTGCTCTAGCATGGTAATGATTAACAACACTGAGCAGAGTCACTGTGACATGCTTAACTGTTAGACCGCTAAATTATTTTTGGTCATCAAAGTCTATTCACATATCTTTGCCTTGTTACGATTTCTGGGACAGTACCTTTTGGTATTCTACCATAAATTATAACAAGGCAAATTCATGCAGACAAAATAATTACAAATCAAAAAAAAATAAATAGGAAGCGCATCCATTGAATAAGCTACAGAATCTTACACTTCAGAATAAAGCCCAAATTGGGGCTTCCAACACTCTACCGGCTAATGCAGCCCTGACTCAGCATAGTGTTGACAAATGTCGACTTGGCTCACATATCATAAATCACAAGGTGTACAATCGGGTATAAAAATGATTTTTATATCACTGAACAAATCTGTAAAGTAGTCAGTATACATGAGAATGGTGAACCACTCAGTGGCACTCCCACACATTTCTGAGATCTCTGATTTATGGCTTTTTCATTGCTAGTGTGAAAACTCACTCGATGGTGTGTGTTTCTATGGTAATTCACTCTCCAAACACTGTAGGTTGCTTATCTCGGCCCATTCATACTAACCATATCAGCATTGTTGAAAGATAAGCTGTCTAAATTCTGAGGGCTGTATCATGGTGTACCCTCGTCATGGCTTATAAATTTCCGTTGCATGTCTATGACACACAGTTGAAAAATTCTCTTTTCACCCAGGTTTTCCCACATTGTGCGATGTGCATGTTTTTGTTTCAACACGATATGACCCTGGCTGTTGAAAATGTTTTTAGACCCCAGCAACAGACTTGGCAATTTTCGTAGTTTCAGGTGAAACATTAACCTTTTATCCAAGTACTGGGGGTGCCGTGGCTCAGTAGGTAGAGGTGCAAGCGCTGCAAGCCGAGAGGTCCTTGGGTTGAATCCCACCTGTGACAACTGCGTTGTGTCCTTGGGCAAGACACTTCGCCCCCTTTGGCCGTGGGGCACAGTGACATTGTGTACTAAGGTGTACTGCACGTTGATGGTGCACTTGCCATTGGTCAGTGGTTCTTTCCAGGTACTCCAGCTTCCTCCACCCATAAAACTGTCGGGGTCATCATTGGCCATTATGCAGAAATATGTGACCTTAAACACCAATAAATAAATAAATTAATAAGTATTGAACAATCCTTATTGTGTGAAACATAATTTTTAACAAAAATTTGCTTCCAAAAACATAGTTAATGGGTCGTCATTTCAATGGTGCTTCAAAATTGTTTTCAGTATTCAAGAGAAGAAAAAATATTGTCAGTGTTGTCTTCTTTCTTGTAGAGAGATAATGAGCAACATTACAACTCTTTTGCAGAAAAAGGAGTATTAAAATATTGCTTAGCTATTTACCTACCACAAATAACAGATGTCAATTTTTCATGAGGGGTGATAATCTATGTTTTTGAGGCAAAAATAAAAAAAAAATAAAAAATCTGAATGGCATTTGTGTGTATGGTATATTCAGATTTTTTGAATGCCACTTTTGGTTGTCACTTCTGGAGAAAAATTGTTGTAATTTATATTATTAACTGGTTGAGTGCTAGAAGCCATTATCACGGCTTTAAAAAAATCAGGGTACCACAGCAAAAACCAACATTTTCCTTGCTCATGTTTCATATTCAGTCAAACGCAAATAATATTTTCTTTATATAAATTTGTTGTATTACAAGTTATTGGAGAGTGCCTATGGGCACTCTCCAATACTTGTAATAAAACAAATTTTGATTTTCATATTCAGACCACCAAAAATAATCTAGCCCTCAACCAATTAAAGGTCTCTTTGATAATAAATGATTGTCAACAACTGTTTTAGTAAAAACTGATTTTGTTCCCACAGCTTAATACCACACCAAAACTTTCCCATTTTCCAGTTCAAGCTTTGAAAAGATCAACTTGCAACAAAGAGATCCCTCTGTTATCCATTAATTCTTCATCTGCTGACCCTGTAGATATTGATCTGTCAGAAAATGGATTAATTTAGTAATGATGAAGATGTGCTGTTAATCAAATATAAAGTTACAGCATGTATCTATGATAAAAAGAGATGAACAATGCTGTTTGCTTAAATGAGGCTGTACTCATCTGCCTGTGCCATTGATAGTCACTTCAGCCTAAATGGCCAGAAGATAATACTTTAATGCAGTATTGACCAACAAAAAGTTTTCATTATATATCATTCAATGGCTTGATTGATTTTTAAGTCGATTTATGGGGATCCCTCTTGTGTCTCAACTTCCCTGTTCAGCATGCACTGGTGGTGACTCATCCATGCATTCAATTTTAAGAAATTGTTTTTGGTCAGTGAAGGGAATTTTAGATGTGATAATTCCACCAATTGGTTAATGAGCAGATATTGTGTAGGTTTCATTGCCTGTGCTTTCAGAAGTTGGGTTACTTGGAACAGTCATCTTCAAATTGAGAGTGTGATTTTATTCAGCGGTGATGGGTTGGAAAAAAAAAAATTCTCTCTACTATTTATAGTATCTGTAATTGTTCGTGGGAACGTGGGTAGATGAGACTGGTTGATACTGTTGAAATCAACTTTTGTTTCACTGGTATATCAGGCCCTGGTAGGGAGAGTGGTGGCTCCGTGGTTGTGACATTGGACTTTAAACTGAAAGGTTCATGGTTTGATCCCCACCAGGGGTAACTGCATTGTGTCCTTGATTACCCATGTGGGGCACAGTGGTGCTGTGTATGCACACTGCACGTCAATGGTGCACTTGTCTTCAATCAATGCTAACCCTACTTTTGCAGAGTTTGTATATTATGCAGTCTGACAGTTACTTGCCAATGTTCAGTGGTTCTCCAGATATGCTGGCTACCTCCACCTGTAAAATTGTCTGACATGAGGTGACCCAGGCTGTCAAAAGTGTCATTAAAACTCCAGTAAATAAATAAATAAATAAATAAATAAATAAATAAATAAATAAATCTGATTTACATCTCCTCCCGACTCCCTCCCCAACAGTGATCACTGATCTCCAAACTGATCAAATATTCCAACTACATCATCAAGGCATGCCTTCGTTGAAAAAAACAACAACAGTACCACTATTTTTTCCAGAACTGGAAAATTCTGTTTTTGCCCACCACAGCTGCTGACATCTTTTAATGCTGGGCTTGATACGATCACTCCAGTAAATAGGCCTTCATTGTCCTTTGGAAGAAAAAAATGGAGATTTTATCTGCATTGCATTACTCTCTCATTTGAAACATAGTTTCTGAAATATAAAGCAGTTTGTAAATATTATGAACTGTTCTTAAGTTACTCCTGAAACTTTTTAAGGATGTTCTTAAACTCTAATTCTTGTACATATAAAAAAGTAGGTGGACAGTGGCAGATCCAGCCTACTGCTCAGGACGCTCAAGCGGTACTCAGATTTTCTCAGCCAACACTGACTCAACTTTCAAAAATGACCTTTCTGGTCAGTGTTGCTTGAAGTTCTCAGTGAGAAACATAAAACCGACCATTTCGCGATTAAATTGACATCCCATAGCACTTTACCGATCATTAGTGCGTCTGTATTCACTTTTTTGTGACTGAAAAAACAAGGAAAATGATACCAACTTAGTAATGAAATAGAACGAAAACAGGCCCAGAAATGTGTCTCCGTGCATCCCATTTCGAAAAAAAACCACCAATGGGAGGGGATCCAGCCTACCACAAATTGGTTAATGAGCAGATATTGTACGAATGGATGCTTATGGCTTTGAGTTGTGTACTCCCATACCATCCAACGACATGGCCTTCTGTTAAGCAGCACTCAATTTCAACTTCTGGATCCACCCCTGGTGGAGGTATAGTCCTGAAAAGAGTGTTGATTCAAGTGTAAACCAGACTGGTCTGGTTTACACTTGAATGTACACTCTTTTCAGAACTACACCTCGACCTAATTTTTTATATGTTATATTTACCAGAAAAGAGATGGCTACAGAAATGGGAACTAGTACATGTATGTCCATTAGTATCGCATAGTTATTAAATGGGATCTACCTGATCACATCCAAACGATGTCATCTGCAATACATCTGGGAAACAAAAAGAGAAATCAGAGCAGATAAAGGAACATTTGTGTGACATGCGAGAACAGCTCGACAAACCTGTCTCCAATCGTTTAATCATTTCAACTCTACAAACCACACCGGAAAGAATTATCCATCCAAATCATCCAAAAACTCTTGGGCGATACAACAACTGATAAAAATCAGTGGGTCAGAAAACAGAGAGAAAAACAATTGGATCTACACTTTACGTACCCTACAACCACTCAGGATCAACATCTTTGACTCGGGTGACCCTATTTATCTAATTCTTGAACAGTTCATGAATTAGTTATTCCTCCAGGAGACTGTAAATAGTGGCAAGCTGTATTTATTTGTATGTCCATACATTGGTTGCATGGAAATTGTACATCCAGCATGTTAGCTGCACTGATTCTGCCACCATTTATTTGAAGGATCCAAATAATTTGGTGCATGTTTCTCATCATGTCGGAACAGATTCTGTGGCAGAAGAAATATTCCTTCTTCCAGGAGAGGTAAATCTGTAAGTCAAACTGGATGTTTAGCAAGCCAGAAAATAAGCAGCCTGTCATCTGTAAAATGAGGTCCCCAGAGGGCAAATTTAGTGATGCTACCCTGTACAGCAGGGCAGCATCATTAAATTTACTCTCTGTGAACCTCAATCTGAATCAGGGTCTCAAAACTAAACAGAAAGAGGTACCCAGATGATAAATGGGCCCACTGTATGGGATAGCATCATCAAATTCACCCTCTGGGGACCTCATCCTGCAAATGTCAGACTGCTTATTTTCAGGCCTGATGTTTAGTCTCATTTTCAAAGAGTATAAGGGCTATCACAGCAGCCTGAAGTCTGAAAATGGCAGCTTATTGATCTTATAACATATTATGCACAGCTGAAGAAGGCACTGTACGTTATTAAGTTATTATAGTAAAGTAATGAGAAGTGCCTGTCAAATCATTACTTCTCTTCTATTCACTTGCTAATCAGTGGTCACTAAACTTGATTCAGTCATTGTGTCTGGTCTCGGAATGAATATGTTATTATTTGTTAATACTTGAGCTACTCACACAAATTTTCTTAGATTGCCTGAAGGTCATTTCTTGCTTTTGTTACTTTATGACTTTATGTACAGTTGTCTAGTGAGTGGAAATGACAATAGTTGGAACTATCTATTGAATTAGTTATGGAAATGTGTACCATTTCGTTTGAATGTCTACAAATATCAGCATCTGATGAACTCCTAAAAATCAATTACTTAATTACTTAAGGGCCTAATGCCGTCTTTGATCACTTTTTACTTCAGCTGAACTGAGGTGGCCCAACATGCTGTCCCTGGATAAATATGAAGGTCACATTCTAAGTTCCATGGCAGTTGTTTCTGGTCAAGACTTTGCTGCTTATATGGTAGCTAAGACTTTCCAAGAAATAACTGCAGAGCCACAGAATGTCGATTTTCAAAGTGTATCAAAAATGTAAAAAAATCTCAAAAATATCTGATAGAATAAAGCTATCTTATAGAATACCGGCACTGAAAAAATGTTTGAAATTCGGTCTACAGCATGTACAAGTAAGAATGCATATGGCTGGTCATTACATATTCCTGGTGATGACACAGGGTGAGGCAATAAAATGCTACTTTAAGCCAATGAAATGCTTTGACACAAAACAACAGCATCATACAAGAAAGTAAATAGACTGCCGAAGGTGATATTTTTCTTTAAAAATCTCAGCTTCATTCCGTACTAAGAGCAGAGTTCAATGCTGACAAGAATAAAATTTGAACAAGGACACTGGTTCACAACATATGTTATAACTAAACACAGATTCTAACTGAACCCAGGGTTATGTGACCATGTGATCCATTCATGGATGCACAGTTGTGCCCAGGTTTAAATGGCTACAATATTATCACTCGACTTGTCTCACCACTTTGTCAGTTCCATCTCTGATAGCTGACATTATTTATTATACCCCCCCACCCCCTTTTATAAAAAAGGGGATATATAGTAATCACTTTGTCCGTTCATCCTTCCGTCCATTTGTCTATCCTTCCATTCATCCATCTGTTCGTCCATCTCCTTTCCGGGCAATAACTTTTGTTCCGTTGGACGCACAGTACCCATACTTCACAGATAGGCTGCTTGTAAAGGGAATGATGATTTGGGGATCTGTAGGTGAAAGGTGAAGGTCACTGTTAATATAAATAAGTTTTTGGTTTCCATGCAATAACTTTAGTTTTCTTTTGTGTACAAAGCTATAACTTCATATTGTGATTGCACTTGAGGTGTCAATCGTTGGGATTGCATTTCGGGTTAATAGGTCAAAGGTCAAGATCACTGTTACTAAAAATAGATTTTTGGTTTCCGTGCAATAACTTTAGTTTTCTTGTGTGTACAAAGCTATAACTTCATATTGTGGTTGCATTTGAGGTATTGATCATTGGGATTGCATCTGGGGTCAGTAGGTTAGAGGTCAAGGTCACTGTTACTATAAATATATTTTCATAGATTTTTGGTTTCCTTGCAATAACTTTAGTTTTCTTTTGTGTACAAAGCTATGGCTTTGTCCGTTTAGTTGGATAAACGATTAATTGAATCGCCTCCAGATGGCTGAACAGGAAATGGTGGGGGGGGTTATTGGGGTTTTAATGACACTTTCTACAGCCAGGGTCACCTCCTGTCAGACAGTTTTATGGGGTGGAGGAAGTCTGAGTACCCAGAGAGAACCACTGAGCAATGGCAAGCAACTGTCAGACTCCTCAACAGACAGCAAAATTTTGATCGGTCTAGACAGAGATGCATCTTGTTTTTAGCTTACAATCCTCAGTGGAACAAGTTCAACAAAACTTTATTTGTGAACCACCAAGGAAGCTTATTACAATGAGGGATCGACAAGCTAGGGATCGACAAGCTACGTGTTTGAGATAAAATTATTATAAAATAATTTAAATGACAATTTTAGCATAACTTAACGAAGTCAAGCTATTATAATAGTGTGCATGTCTGTTAGTCTGTCTACAATATTTTCAGTACAGGGGACAGCCCACAGTTCTTTGCTGATCATTATGAAACTTCATATGCATGTTAAGGTTCATGACTAGATGAGAACATCTCATTATGGTCATGGTGGGATGCCCACAATGGCTGTCACAGCTGCTATCTTGGATTTCTTCAGCACAGGCTATGGGTTGCAATAATGCATCAATGTTTTTGGAAATATGGCAGGGTGACTTAATATGATCAGCAGATGAGAACATCCTATTTTGGTAATGGTTGGCTGCCCACAATGGCCGCCATTAATTTCTTGAGAACACTGTCTGCAATGCATTCAGCAAGGGTTCAGGCTTGTTTTTTGTTTTTTTAAATCTGGGGTGGCAAAAAATCCCTCTCTTGGGAGCTACTGAGGCAAGCAAATTGCTCTCCGGAACTATTTTTCATTGTTTTGCTTCACAAATATCCTCTGAATGTCTTGTAAATGGTATGTGTTCTCCATGGAATGCATTCAAGCCAATGAATGCCAGTAAAATGCTATTGACCCTATGTTCATTTTCTACAAAGCCATATTCCCCAGTATGGGTCAGTTGTGCAAGAAGTTCTGCTTGAATTCCAGGCAGAATGTCTTGTTCAATCGGCCCAGACTGGCGTAGAGGACTTTGTAAAAATCAAACACTTCTCCTTCTACCTCATGAGAACAGATACAGTAGAGCCCACTTAATTTGATATCTCTTAACTGAATAACCCTGTTAATTGAATATCATTTCCCAACACAAAACCATCTACCATACCTCCAGTACAAATTTGACCTTTTAATTGAATATAGGTTGTAGAGTAAACTCCTGTTAATTGAATAAAAATTTTGTAACTTGTCAAGAAATTACCCTGACTCTCCCCAGTTCTCTTTCGTTTATGGACCTATTTGGCTTCAGAACATCCAATACAGGCATTTCATCTATTATATCCTGTTTGACAGAGCTCATCATTATGTGTACAGTCCATTTAAAATATTCTCTCCTCTCCACAGGTTGATTGCATAATAAGGTGTCTAAAAATAGGGTAAGCTAATTCGCTTTGAGGGGAACTTTTTAGTATCCATGGTAATTACTTCAACAATAACAAGTGCAGTTGTCAATGATGATCTTATGGACAGTCAGCTGTGTTGACTGATTATATAGGACAAATGATTTTAACAAACAATACTTTATTAAGCAATTTTTTTTTATTAATGATATCTGACTTTAATGCTTTGCAAGTATCTGCAAACATTTGCACATATGAATAACAGAATATTCTATATTATATTTTAAAAAAATATATACGCAAGCACTCTTTCAAAGCACTATAATATCGATCAGGTTTTGTTTGCACTTTTGAATAGCAAATCTCTGCTAAAATTCCATGGAGTTAGCACTCAACTACTAATGGGTAAAAATACACAGTACGTGACAGGTGGACTACTACCAAATCACTTGTCAAGTGAATGTTTTACAGAACTCATATTTTTTTCACACAAACTGATTTTTATGTGTACCCATACTATGTATAGTACACATAATGCCGGCATCCGGGGTGGCCATCTGTCGTTCGTCCATCCTTTGTCCATCTGTCTGCCCATCCATCCATCTGTCCATCCATCTGTCCGTCTGGCACCCGTGTCCATTTCTTTGGCATTCGATAACTTGAAAAATATTGCTTGTATTGTCAAGTCACTTTATATTTGTGTTCAGGTTACTGATGTGCCAAGCTGTATAGGTTGTGGTGTAAATCTGATGATTTGATCCCGAGATATTAACCCTTTATCCTTCAAATTGAAAATTCCTCCAATCCCTTTGGCATTCGATAACTTGAAAAATATTGCTTGGATTGTCAAGTTACTTTATATTTGTGTTCAGGTTACTGATTTGCCGAGCTGTATAGTTTTTGGTGTAAATCTGTTATTTTGATCCTGAGATTTTAACCCTTTATCCTTCTAATTGAAAATTCCTCCAATCCCGTTGGCATTCGATAACTTTAAAAATATTGCTTGTATTGTCAAGTTACCTTATATTTGTGTTCAGGTTACTGATGTGCCGAGCTGTATAGTTTTTGGTGTAAATCTGATAATTTAATCATGAGATATTAACCCATTATCCTTCAAATTGAAAATTCCTCCAATCCCTTTGGCATTCAATAACTTGAATAATATTGCTTGGATTGTCAAGTTACTTTATATTTGTGTTCAGGTTACTGATGTGCCGAGCTGTATAGTTTTTGGTGTAAATCTGTTATTTCGATCCTGAGATATTCACCCTTTATCCTTCAAATTGAAAATTCCTCCAATCCCTGTGGCATTTGATAACTTGAAAAGTATTGCTTGAATTGTCAAGTTACTTTATATTTGTGTTCAGGTTACTGATGTGCCGAGCTGTATAGTTTTTGGTGTAAATCTGATAATTTGATCCTGAGATATTAACCCTTTATCCTTCAAATTGAAAATTCCTCCAATCCCTTTGGAATGAGATAACTCCAAAAATATCAGTCCGATTGTCATGTTACTTTATATATTTATTCAGGTTACTGATGTGCTGTGCTGTATAGTTTTTTATGTAAATCTGATAATTTGATCCAGAGATATTAACCCTTTATCCTTCAAATTAGACACTCCTCCAATCCATTTCTATATGTACCCATACCATGTATGGTGTACATAATGTCGGCATCCGTGGTGGCCCTCCGTCATACAGCTTTCTACTAGTTGCGCATATGGGTACACATCTGACGATTTCATCAGCCTATTTTTTTAAGGGCCACCAGATTTATCTACACATCCATCAAGAGACAATTTGCTTGCTTGTCTGCTGTTTATCGGCACCTGTAAGTTGAAGTTGAGTGGATAATTCACTCTGTGTGTGATTTGGTTGTAATCCACCCTGCACTCATCTACACACACGAAATAAATTGTGTGAACAAACTAGACACTTTGCAAGAAGCATTAGCTATTTATTTATTTATTTATTGGTGCTTAAAGTCACTTTTCATCAGCTATGGCTAATTGTGCCCACAGGTCGCAATTGGCCATAGTTGCAGAAAAGTGACATTAAACACCAATAAATAAATAAATTGTGACCACAACAAAGGTCTAAAGTCAAGTTTAGCTGATCGTTTACCCCTTTGGTGCCCATTTTAGTGGACATCCATCCCAGGCACTGGTAACTGGGTCCTATTTCACAGTAAAGAGGAATTTTCTTACCATAGTAAATAAGCACTGCTTCACTTCCCGTTGCCACGGGGAAAGAAGCACTATTAAATTAAGAAATTCTGTGGAAATGCAATGAAACCCCTCCCCCCCCCCCCCCCCCCAAATATTTCAGACAGCACACCTCTTGAGGGAGGTAGTGATCCATTGAACATGTGTTTGTTTAAACACACGAGAATAATTTAACTGGCGTTTTTTTAACAATTTTTTTGTGGTTGGGAGAAGTGATTTGGTTATCCTCACGCAACCCGTGTTTTTTTTATCTTGTTTAAAAAATAGTTTTCCCTGGTTAAACTTTCGTTTCTGACACAAACAATTCACGAGTCTCTTTAAAATTTAATCGGGGTCCTTTTTTTAGAATTTCACTTCTTTTTTTTAAAACAAAGTACAAAGAACTGTTTCGACCAGGGGAGATAAGTTTGACCAGTGTTTTTATTTTTTTCTTCTTCATTTTTTTTTTATGTCACTGATCATGTTGCGTGTCCTGCCAAAATATTTTTTTTCAAGGGTGGTATCTTTTATTAAACATGGACACATTTTTCGGTAAATTTAACTGATAATTTTCTGTTGATAAACAATTTTTACTGTCAATGCAGTCCAGGATGTAATGGAAGGACACGATGGGGAAATCCGTTCGAAGTGCTTGCCTTATCGGAATGGGAATCTTTTTCCCTTTCAGTGCTCCATCGCAGGTCAAAACAACATAAACCTTGGTTGACATTCCTTTACCGCGATCATCAAAATCGTTCCAATGAGAGGTCATAAGCTATGTTTTTTTAACAAAAATTTAAAACATAATAAAATTTGAATGGAGATTTTTGTGTATAGTGCTGGCCGAATTTTGCTGTTGACGTTGGGTAAAAACAGAAAGCTTGCTAGCGGTTTTCATGCTTTTTCCCGCATATTGGACGATTAATTTTTTTAATGAATAATACATTCTCATTTTAGTTCATCTAAACTATTTCGGTAAAATGCTTATGCTACAATAAAAGTTAAATCACCAGGTTTTAACTTTGAAATGTTCGGGCACTCGGCACAGTATAGAATCCATAATCCCGTATCGGAAAAGCTATTGCCGCAGCAAAACGCCAGGATGTATCGTGAAGACTGTCACATTGTTGTTTCAAAAACACTGTACACCAAGAACACATTTTATTCACTGAAATACTCATTCTGTTCCATAATTTCCTTTACAAAATACAGATGAAGCGTTTCGAGAATGAATGAAGACAAGATCATTTCAACAGAGACAATCCGACATTCAGTTATACGGATGGGGGGAGGGGGGGAATCCAAATCGTATATCAGCGAAAATTTTATTATAATATAAAAACAAATCGAAAATCTCACGAATTAACAAACAGATTTTTTCAATTCCTATATTAAACCGCAGTACAGAGGTCTGGAAATAAAGGATATTGCATTTGTATCTGAATATTTTATTAAATATAGGGTTTTGAAATTTTCTGACTGAACAATATAATTGCTAATCAGGGACAGTCTCTGAAAGATTTTTCTCGCCAAACATTAATTGGTTATGTAATCCTTCTCACATGACCGCACTAAAACAGCTTTTCATACCCGGTCGTTTCTACACGAACGACGGGGTAATTAACAACTGCGGTTTTGTATGCAATGTACACGTAATGCTAAGATGAGGGTGTTCTTGTTATCGATGTGCTTGAAATTAATTCGCATTCACAACAAACTTGTTGTCTATCATTTATGCTGTATTTTTGTTTAAATAAATAGTTGATTCCTATTGGGGGACAAATAATGAATTAGTCTACATTCATTTTTATTATGTTTGAAAACGAATCGATGTATTAATTGCATAAACACACAATGTTTTTCATATGTGACTGGATATCAGTAATTCAGTTTCATCGAGAAACGAACCGCCTTTGATGTCTGGATTTTCCCGTCATCTTTAATTAGCCTCGCAAAGGGGGTTGTGGACCCGTGAAGACAATGTGTTCCCTGGGTGTGACGAAAGGGGGATTTAAATGGAGCGTACACGTAATGATGGAGCTCTGGCAAACAAGATATGATAGAATAAACGCTAAGTTTATCTCAAGATTACAGGAAAGTGACACAATCCCTGTTGAATAATCCTGCTAATGGGATAATTTTCATTGGCAAAATGGCTCCTCAAAATTAACAGGGTTCCACTGTACTGCTGTACTCAAAGCTGAAAGAATATATATAATACAACAATAAATAACATGACCTGTAGGGCACTGCTATTTATTGATGGCCCAATAGGAAAGCTTAAAAGCCTGATTCACCCCAGGCTAATCAGATACAGTGGAACCCTGTTAATTGAATAGCCACTTTGGCAATGAAAATTATTCAATTAACAGTATTCAATTAACAGGGTTTGTCACATTCCTGTATTCTAGAGATAAACTTAGCATTTATTCTATTATATCTTCTTTGACAGAGCTCTATGAGCTCTGTCAAACAAGATGAAATAGATTAAATGCCTGCTTTGAATGTGCTGAGGCCAAATAGGTCTACAAACAAAGGAAAACTGATGAGAGTCAGGGTAATTTCTCGACAGATTACAAGAGTTTTTATTCATTTAACAGGAGTTTACTCTATAACCTACATTCAATTAAGAGGTCAAATTTGTACTGGAGGTATGGTAAATGGTTTTGTGTTGGGGAATTATATCCAATTAACAGGGATATACAATTAAAAGATATACAATTAAGTGGACTCCACTGTAGTAAATTTACATATTTGATGCCACTTTTGTTTTCCCCTTTGCACAGGCTGCTGTTAAAGTGTCTGAGGTAATGGTGATATCAAAAACAACTGAAACTAGGCACCCATTGAATTTATTTTTCATGAAACTCAACTGGCTTCCTTAACATGATGAATAAATGAGAATGCCCAGTGTTGGTCACAGTTTGCTGCACATAATGGCTGCCATTGCAGCCATCTTGTATTTCTTCAGCACACTCAAGAGGTTGCATTTATTGATAAGTTTTCTTGAAACTTGATAGGATGACAGTATGATGAGTATCCACGTGGGAAGAAGTAGATCTATGAAAATTTCAACTGGGGATGGATACTTAAACGAGTGGCCTCCCAGTTTTAGGGCATTCTGAGAATATTTCCAAGTAGTTTAAATAACTGCAGCTAAATATCTATACACAAGACAGCACAAAATGACAATTTCCTGTGGAACTCTAGTCTGTAAGTAGGCCCTATCTGCTTTCATTAGGCATTGTGTCAATTTTAGGAATGTACATGTATGGAGAATGCTCAAAAAATCCGTATTCAACCAATAATTTTTTAATTAATCATCTCAAACATGAGGTCATGACAAGCAATGAGCACACTAATCTTGAAATGAAGTCAATGACTAACAACCAACCATTCATTGTGCTTACAAAGTATGAGTAATGAGTTAGCTCACTAACTCAGCCAAAATGTCACAATGTCTGTGAGATAATAATTCAACAATACCAAATACAAATCAAAATTTTCAGTCTGGCTATATCTGTCTTTCGCGAGAGTACAGAGGCAAAGAAAACTCTGCACAATTTTGGTAGTAACTTTAAAATTTGCAGGACACAGCCTCACAGAGGGCATGTGAGTGCATTGCATGTAGGTCTCATAATGTGCCTTGTATACTGGCCTAGTAAATCAACAGCTTATAACTATTGGGCACACCAAATTGACCAACTTGTTTGTATTTCTGCAATTTCAGATATAATTCAAAAAACGGTTTGCTAAATGCTTGTTACAGCATGAAAGTTTAAGGTTAGACATAGAAGAGAACAAAATGCATAACACGACCACGGTTGTCGGATTAACCTCGAGCCACTGAATAGTCGGAAAATCTTGCATTGTTCGATCAGAATTCTACCTGTGGGAGTCGGTGGTTGGATTTTCACTGAAAGGTAATACCACAATCCGGTAAAATCTTCCATTACAACAATGCTTCAAATTTCCAACTGTTTAAATTTTGGCCTGAATGTATTTTTTTAAGAAATATTGGAGGGGGGGGGGGGGGGGGGGGCATCATTAATATAAATGAATGGCTAACTTGACATCATACCTATGTTTGCAGTCACAATATAGCCAAAGATGCTGATAGTGACCTTAAACACTAAAAATAAATAGTACCATGAGTAGATGAGAATGTCATATTTCTGTCAAGATTGGCTGCTCAGAATGGCTGTCATGGCTCATATTTCTTTCTTTTTTAAGTTTATTTTTCTGATAGATAAAAAGTCAATAATTATGACACAGTTTACTTGAATTTAACATTGATGAGGTAATTATGACATTAATCTCATAAATTCAGCATAAATTCAGCATAAAGTCAAGGTAAGCTACAGTGTCATTGACACTTTCATTGTGAGTAGCACTTGCCGGTTTCGGTTGTTATATTAGTTAAAGGTTAAACTCTCAATAAAAAAAATGGATGAATAATTAAATAAAAGAGAATAAATTTCTTGCAATAAACTTATAATTAGGCTTCATCAAGTTTAATCATTCATCTTCCCTGTGGGATCCCTGGGAAGTGGAGCATTGCTTAATCATTGTGGTACACAACTTTTCATTTACTCGTATAGTAGGACCTGGTAACTAATGCCTGGGATCAGTGTCTTCTACTGTGGGAAGCATAGATATAATTGTTTATCTGGACTTGATTTTATACTTATGTTTTAGTCATGATATAGCAATTGATGCAGAAAGTGACATTAGACATCAATATTAAATATTTATTATATACTAACGTATACTAACCTGTGAATTAACGCAAATTATCTAAAACATATTTTGCGATAACCATCGACTTGAACGAGGAATGTCCCTCAGTAGCTTCCAAAATGAGATCACGCTTCGGTGCATCACTTTGCCTTTGATACTGCAGTTCAGTGCTGGCTTTTCTAGCAGTACCTGAAGTTCATGCTATTCCAAGCCGTTCTGGTTATTCTATGACTGAAAAATTCGATGTATAATAATAATAAAATAATAAAGTAATATAATTAGATGTTTAGAAACTGACATTTAAAATGTTCTAAAAACTAACATTAATGAAAAATATGAGAATATTCTGATTGGTAGTATTATAATTGTTAAATTTCATCTGTGAGTTGAACAATTAGTTGGTTAAATTATTGTGGGATAGTGGGACTATTTTGTATGTTTGAGTGATTTGGCTAATACATGCTTGAAAGAACGATCAGCAGATCTGTGTTATTGTTTTGCAACATACGTGTTTGCAGTCAAATTGGGTTGAATATTGCACATTGAAATGGCATGTAGCGTATAATAAAAAGAAAATCTACTCTAATCCAGTGATTATCGGTAATAATCTCATTTGTGTGGACCTGAAAATATATTATAATAAAATTTTCAGATCCACACTCATAAGATAATTCCCGAAATTCTCCAAAATAGCGTAATAATAATAATAATAATAATTTTAAAGCCTAGAATCCACACACGGTGCTCAATGGCTGTACAATAATTGCATACATACTTATACACACATACACATACATTCTCTCACAGATACATTTATACATGGATCACTATTATCATTTATTGGTGCCCAACATCAGCAACCAAGGCTATATCATGGTGATAAAAGTGACAGAACCTAAAAGAAAAAGGGTATTGAATTAAAACAAAATAACTTTACCAAAACAAGTATGTGATTGTGACTTGACGAGTAATGAGGCAATCCTCACTGACTCAGTCACAATTACACACCTGGTAATGTCAGTTTATGACCAAAATTAAAAGACCACTGAAGGAAATGCCTTATGAAAAAGGTAGGTTTTAGTACCAGACTTGAATGATTCAAGTGATTTACTATTTTTTATGTCAATTGGAAGAGAATTCCAGAGCCTTGGGCCAGCAACCGCAAAGGCCCTATCACCAGCACTAGTAAATTTAGATGCGGGCTGAACCAGATTGAGTTGACCTGATGACCTAAGAGACCTCGGTGGTTTGTGGATGGTAAGCAGGTTGGACAGGTAGGATGGTGCAGGTCCCGAGATACACTTAAACACCAAAAGGACAATTTTAAATTGAATTCTTTGCTTAACGGGTAGCCAGTGTAACTCAGAGAGTATTGGTGTTATATGGCAGTTGTTTTGAGTTCTGGTTATGACCCGTGCAGCACAATTTTGGATGTGTTGTAGCTTTTCAAAAATAGATGTTTTAGAGCCAGTCAGAAGAGAGTTGCAGTAGTTGAGGCGACTGGTAGCAAAGACATGGACAAGCTGTTGTGACATCTGTTTATCAATGAAGGGTCAAATTTTGCCAATATTTCTAAAATGAAAAAATGCACTGCGACAGACATGTTTGATATGTTCATCAGCGGCCAAATTTTCATCCATGAAATAACCTAAGTTTCGAACACAGCTACTTGGTTTTATCGCAGAACCTCCAATATTGAGGGACAGTTTGGATATTTTTGAAAGTTGATGAGGTAGACCTATATATATATTACTTCTGTCTTGTCATCGTTCAATTTAAGAAAGTTTTTAGTCATCCATGCCTTGATGTCTGAAATACAAAGTTCAATCTTATTGTATGCTTCAGACTCAAAGGCGTGAGTAAAACTAATCTACAGCTCTGTGTCATCTGTGTACAAATGAAAATCAAGGCCATGGCTTCGGATAATGTCACCGAGAGGTAAGACATAGACAGTGTACAGTAGGGGACCCAACACCGATCCTTGAGGGATGCCAAAACGTAGTGTTACTTTGTCTGATGACTCACTGCCAATTAAGACACTCTGTGTGCAACCATTAAGGTATGACAAAAAACAATTAAGTGCTTGTTCAGTAAGGCCTATTCTCATTGCCAGTTTTTCGATAAGTATTTTATGGTCTATGGTGTTAAAAGTAGTGCTTAAATCCAACAAAACAAGACGTGTTAGGTTGTGCCTATCTGTGGATAGGAGGATATCATTTTGGACCCTTAGAAGCGCCGTTTCTGTACTGCAATTAGATCTGTATGCAGATTGGTTAACTTCGGTTAGGCCATGGGCTGCTAAATGAGAATTCAGCTGAGAAGCCACCGCACACTCAATAATCTTTGATAGGAATGAAAGATTAGAGACCGGTCGGTAGTTTTTTCAGACCCTCTGGGTCAAGTGTTGGCTTTTTGAGGAGAGGTTTTACTAAAGCATGTTTCAAGCTTGTCGGAAAGATGCCAGACTGGAGGGAGGAATTGACCAGTTTCAAGATCAGTGTAGTTAACTCCAAAAGAGATGCTTTTAACAACCAAGTTGGAATGATATCTAGCATGCATTGCTTAGATGGTACCTTGGATATTAACCTCTGGATATCTGTTGTAGCCAAAGGTTTGAATTGGGACAACTGTCCAACGGCTTTAACACAGGTGCATGGCATGTCGACCATCTGTCAAAGATCAGATTGTGAGCTTGACATCCTCTATACATTATATATATTATCACCATTATGTTTTTGTAATAAACATGATGGTGATGATAGAGTATTCTTACAATTCGCAACTGTAATATCTTGATTAATCCTTCACCTAACAAATCAGCCGCATCCTCCCATCTAATTTACAAATTGTGCAGTTGATAAGCTTCCAGCTTGATTGCTTCCAGTGATTCAGATACAAAAACATAATAATTATACTTTCGAGGTTTTTTTTTTTTCATGCCTCTGCCATAAAATGGCCGGAATGTGGCTTTGTCATGGATACAAATTGAGTTCGAGTTTGATCTTGGTCAGATTATTTTTTGGAGAGTTTTTGACCTTGAACTTAGTATAGGACACATCTAGTCTCTTTTTTGTATATATAGAAATGTACAAGGTCCTTTGCAAACATGTTTCGAAAGCTTGTAATGTTCTATAAATAGTAATGTAAACAAATTGTAACCAAACATGCAAGAGATTTTGTGTCAGGGCCCTAGTACACTCTGCATTCAGGTAATTACAGACCCAACACATACTTATGGTAAGATAAAGCAATTGATTCAGAAAGTGACCTTGGGCACCAATAATAAATAAGCAAATCATTTATCTGTGTGAAGGGAAATAACAAGTCTGGTCAAATCCCAGAAGTATCATCACATTCGTGTAGTCTTTTCATCAGGTATAGTATTTTTTAGTCGAGGCCTAATAAATTATACTGAATAACCACTAATCACAGTTTTTCTAGACTAAATGGCTCACCATGTTGAGTGTTAGCAGAGTGAAAGTTTTCTGGCTTGTTTTTATTTTATTGATATTAATTGAATAACAAAGCTTCAAGTAAAAAAAATTTAATTAAGGCCTAAAAAGTTAAAATCTGTTTCTCAGGCCCTCCTGCATGGTCCTTTTGGTTGCCACATGATCTCTTTTTATAACCAGTGAAAACTTCAAAAAATCAAAATCAAATCGTTTATGTCTTATATTTTACCCAAGTTAGTAAAATTAATATATTTGCCCTTTGAGTGCAAGAAGGCTTTGCATTGCTTTAGCACTGGAAAGCCTTCTTGCACTCAAGGGATGAAATACACCACCACCTATGCTATTGTGTAGATTATGAGGCCTAAAACATAAAACAAACCAAGAACATGAATTTTTGATGGAAAAGAAATAATTACAAAAGTAAAAAATAAAATAAAAAAACACCCGCCCACATGCAATTTTACAAAAAAATGGCCTGAGAAACAGAACTGCTTTGCGGGGCCTAACAGATATCAAAGTAATGAAATTTCAAGAGCAATTTTTTCCCATAATGCAACAAGGAATTTAACCAATCAGTGAACTCTGTCAATCAAGATGATTGAATTGGCTAAATTCTTTGTTACATGTGGGAAAAATTTGTTGGTTGAAATTTTGATACTTTGACATCTTGTGTGGAGAAGGGTATTTATTTGTTTATTTATTGGCATTTAAGGTCACATATTTTTGCCCAATGGCTAATCATGACCACAACATGAGTATCAACTCAAGACCAGGGGTTAGCGTTAATAAGCCATGTTGCCCATTTTAGTGAGGGTTTGCACCTCCCAAACATTGGTGACTGGGTCCTATTTTACCAGTAAAACCGCAGTGAACAGGCACTGCTTCACTTCTCAGGGTTGCATTATATCTACAAGTATATACATTGAGATGACAATATAATCCCCTTTTTCTTTAACCCTTTACCCAACATTATGGACAAAACTGGCCAGTGCTATTCACAAAAATTGCCAATTAATTTTCATTATTTTTTTCATTTTTTGAAAGGTTATGACCCCTTTTTGGAATGAGCTCATTGACCTCGTTCCAAAGAGGGGTCATAATCTATGCTTTTGAGACAAAAAATTAGTTATTCAAGAATTGCTTTTCATGTTAGGTAAAGGGTTAAAATGGGGGCTATATTGTCATCATCCTGCATGTCCATACACCTATCTATCCATGTGTACAGCTGATATTCCTGTGCACGCAACTCCTACATTTTTAACCGATTGAGGTCAGTAGCACAGAAGTTTCAATCTGCGACTATTTCAATCAAGTTACATCCCTTGAACTCTTACAACTGATTTTGAAACGCCACATTTAGAGGTGCATTCTCCAAAGCCTGAAGTGGGGGTATTAATCATCTTCAGTGATGGTTCTAGTGTAACCAGAATTTAATTAGTTCCCTATACGCTGGAGGTAAATTGAGTATTTAATGTATTAATTATCTTGTTTTGACGGGAGCGCGGTGGCTCAGTAGGTAGAGGTGCAGGCTGCAAGCCGAGAGGTCCTCGGTTCGAATCCCACCTGCGGCAACCGCGTTGTGTCCTTGGGCAAGACACTTCATCTCCATTGCCCGCGTGGGGGCACGATGACGCCGTGTACTAAGGTGTACTGCACGTCGATGGTACGCATGTCTTCAACCAATCTAACCCTGCCTGTGCTACAGTGTGGAGTTACGATGTTGGGGAGCTGGCAGCTGCTCGTCGTTGCTCGGTGGTTCTCTCCGGGTACTCCGGCTTCCTCCACCCGTAAAACTGTCACGGTCATGATTAGCCATTGTGCATAAATATGTGACCTTAAACGTCAATAAATAAATAAATAAATCTTGTTTTGACGGAACTCATAGAGTCCTGTCAAACAAGATATAATAGATTAATTTGCTAATACTGGAAGTTATACGCACAAAAGTATCTGTAATGCAGGAGAATTGTATGGTTATCTGTATAAATTTCCTCATAGATTGCAACATTTTTATTCATTTAACAAGTATTTACTGAATAATTCATATGCAAATAACAGGTCAAATTTGTACTGATGATTTTCAATTGACCAGTATCATTTTAACAAGTATTCAATAAAGAGGGATCCAGTGCACCAGCCCCATTGATTCATGGAGAACTTTTCAAGGGTCATTGTCAAGGGATGGGATGGGATAACCAATGAAGAGAACCATAGATACTGAAATTAACCATTGACACCAATAAAAAAAAATATATAAATTCAATAAAGAAAAACACAGAGAAAAATCTGGATCATACAAAGTAGATCTTCTGGTTCTGAAGCCATATCTTTCATGCCCCTGCAAAAAATAGTGGGGAGCAAATTGTTTTACCCCTGTCTGTCTAGCTGTCATCTGTCCATCCAAAAACCTGCCTATCCGCCTGCCTGCATCTAGGGTACATTGTTTGTCTGGCTAACTCATCTCACAGTTTTCAAGCTAGGACCTTTTTATTTCACAGGATGTTTGTACATATACCAGAGGTGTGCATATTATCAGGATTTCGATTTGCATCAGTATTTCACAAAATTACAAGTTGTTGAACTTAGTCAATTTTTTTTTAAAGAATTTCGCCTATATGGTACGTGGTTTGTACAGGATGTTTGTAAATATACCAGAAATGTGCATGTTGTCAGGATTTTGATTTGCTTCAATATTTCACAAAAGTACAGGTTGTTGAACTTAGTCATTTTTGGTAGAATTCCACCTGCGTGGTACATGGCTTGTGTGTTGTAGACTTTGCGGACATAGCTCATGTACAAGTAACAAATAACAGTTTGCTCTTCAACCTCCTGTATCCATATGCTTTGTGCGGGCATGCTTCAGTCTAGTTTAAATCATGCAGACGGGTGTTCTTTTATTTTTTTTTTTTAATTATTTCTTTTCCCTCAGAGGTTCATGTGCAAACTTGATATGATTTATGTTTTTGACCTCATGAAAAACAGAATGGGCAGTGGTATATTTTATTATCCATTGTATTAACTTCATCTGACATATAAAACCAATATTTTTTTTTTCAAGTTGGCACAGATGAAAAAAGAGAGCCCACATCACCCAAAATGGTCATGTGGGAGTGCATGAGAAACAATTTTTTTTAGACCTTGTTCTTGTCCTCTAACCTTTTTATGCTGGTATTGATAACTTTTCTAGTGAATTGCAACAGAGAGATATGTTTGGGTTTAACTCTTAACCTGCTAAGTATTCCGACTTTAATAACTTTTTAATGCAAAGAAACAGATCCCCCCAACACGCATTGTTTGGGTAAACTCAAAAATTGTTTTCTAAGTACCTTGTTGGTTGTTTCTAGGTACAAGTTTTGGCTACTCTGTAGGGTTAACATTTTTCATCGGGAATGTGGTGGGTTTTTGGTTAGAGCATTGGACTTGATTGCAGGTTCTATCTTGACCTACATCACCTACTTTGTGTCCTTGGGCAACACATCTAATCCCATGGAAAACTGCAGCAGTGTGCTAAGGCATACTCCACATTGCTGGAACAGACATCTTAAACCAACTCCAGTAAGTTGGAGAGTCTGAAAGTTACTCACAGCTACTCAGTAGTTCTATTTGACAAGATTTGATGAAAAATTCATGAAAATTCAACTCAGAAAATCACAGGTAAAAAATTTAATTCACTTCAACAAAGGAAAGTTCTGTTCACCCTTTACGTATTATTATTTATTTATTGATGTTTAAGGTCACATATACCCTTTACGTAAGAGAATGACTAAACTTGCAGGGGATATTCATAAAAAATCACTCTTAAATTACATAATTTCTTTCTACTTTTGGTCTCAAATAGATGGCTTATGATGACTCTTTATGAGCTTATTACAATGGGGGGTGGGGGTGTTCATGTTTTTTAAGCAAAAAATGAAATTTCTATTCAAGAATTTTTCTCCTAATTTAGGTATCATCCTGACTGTTTGTGTTAAATAAATTGTTAATCCTTTAACTACCACACACAATATCAAAACTTTTTGGGTAATTATTTTTTTTTTCAAATTTTTCAAAATATTTCAACAAAATCATGTCATATGACCCCTCCTTGTTATAGTGAGGGGTCACTTGATATGGTTTTGTTGAACTTTTTAGCTCACCCGACTGAAAGTCAGGGTGAGCTATTCTGATCACTTTTTGTCCGTCGTGTGTCATCTGTCGTCCATTGTGAAGGTGGTGTTTGGGTCTTTTTCTTCCAAACCACTGGCCACATTTTAATGAAATTTCAAATGTGTAGTGGTTATAGAGGGGCATTTCTTCAAATTGGGTTTCTGCTCATATTGAGGAGGGGGTGAGGCCAAAATGCCTCAATTTTTTTTAAAATCTTCTCATGAACCAGCTGTAGCAGAGACTTGATATTTGGTCTACAGCTTCCTTTTGAGGTGTAGACTCAAGTTTGTTCAAGAGAAGTTCGAGGGGCAATATTTATCATCATTACGGGAGGGACAAGAATTTTTGCCCCACCCAAAATTTCAATTTTCCAAACCAAGAGGCCGTTTAAACCAAATTTGATATGAAGTATTAATGTGTCATAAGTACTTGATTTATGCTAAATGTTTTTTTCAAAATACCCTGTGGGAACCACAAGAGCTAAAAATAGAAAAAAATTCAAACGCCCATATCTCCAAAACTACACGGCTCTGAGAATTCTTTTTTGGTGTGAAGCTTCCTTAGGATCAACAGAATGGAGTGGTCAAAAAAATTGTTATCGGTTTTATCATAGGGTACGTTTTTGGAACTTTGAAAAAATGCTGAGTCAGCATTTTTTAACACTGTGGGTAATGGGGAAAATATTTAAGACTCTTCTCCCAAACCACTGGTCCAAATGCTTTCAAATTTCACATATAACATCTTTGGAAGATTGTTTCACCTGTATATTGAAATCAAAGCTCTAGGTCGATATTTGGGCTCTCTATGGGAGCCCAAATGTTTAAATTGGTGCAGTATGAGGAATATTCTTTAAAAATCTTCTTCTTCAGATCCACCAATCAGAATCTTTTGATAATTGGTATGCAACATCCTAAGGGGGGTGAGATTCACGTTGTTCAAGCCAAGTCTCTAGGTTCATATTTGGGATCCCTGTGGGAGCCTGAATTATAACGTAGTTCAGTATGAGGAATTTTCTTTAAAAATCTTCTTGTTCAGATCCAGCAGTCAGAATGTTTTGATATTTGGCACACAGCATGCTTAGGGAGGTGTGATTCAAGTGAGTGCAAGCCAAGTCTCTTGAGTCCATATTTGGGCTCCCTGTGGGAGACCGAATTGTAACTTAATTCAGTATGAGGAATATTCTTTAAAAATCTTCTTCTACACATCCATCAGTAAGAATCTTGATATTTAGTATACTGTATCGGTAGGGAGGTGAGATTCAAATTTGTTAACAAGTTCCTGGGTTTATATTTGGGCTCCCTTTGGGAGCCTGAATTATAAATTAGTTCAATATGAGGAATATTTAAAAAACAAAATTTCAGATCCACCGGTCAAAATGTTTGATATTTGGTGAATGGTATTCTTAATGGGGCAGATGCACGTTTGTTCAAATCAGGACCCTCGGTTGATAGTTGTCAGTGTCAGGTGAGTGCTCTCAGGCCCCTTGGGCCCTCTTGTTTAAGTATTTTTTTTTCAGTCATTCAATTAATAAATTATGCAGGTGAATATGGTTGTTTCATAAGGTATCCTAGTGGGAAACCTGGGAAGTGAAGCAGTGCTTGTTTAACTCTGTTTCACTGGTTAAATACGACCCGGTCACCAATGCCTGACCTAGAAATCTTCTAAAATGGCAAAATCCAAAAAATGATTGACTGGATTTGACTTTATATCCATGTTGCGGTCACGATTAGCCATTGTGCAGATATATGTGACTTTAAACACCAATAAATAAATGAATTTGTTAGGTAAAGAGTTGAGAGTGCCCAAAATTATACTTACTGCAGTGACAAGAGATTTGGTGACCTTAACACTTTTCCTAACAAGAAAGGCAGACAACACTTGCAAATAAAATTCTTAAATAACTAAAAAAATTTGTGTTTAAAAACATAGATTATGACCCATCAATGGAACAAGCTCAATGAGCTCGTTCCAGTGAGGGATCATAACCTATGTTTTTGAGACAAAAAAATTTAAAAAATAATTAAAATTGAAGGAATTTTTGTGAACAGCACTAGCCAGTTTTGGATGTTATATTGGTTAACCCTTTACCCAACGAATCGGTCGCATCCGCCTGCGTAATGTGCAAATTCAGCAGTTGAAAAAATATTATTTTATATTTAAAATATTATTATCGAGCTTGTTCCAACGAGGGGTCACATGATATGGTTTTGTTGAAATTTTTTAAAACATTTTTAAAAATTATATTTAAAATAATAAATTTTGATATCGTCTCCATTACGGAAAGGGTTAAAGAGTTAACAGGAATATCCGCCAGTAGCTTGCTTGGAGTTAATATCCTACATCACAGTTGATCTAGTGAAGTATTGATGTTGTATTTAACACAGGCCTTGAAACTGTCATGAAGCTCTTTGGGACCTTTAATTTGATAAATTTGGTATAGATGTACTAGTGAGTGAAAAGGATTTTATTCATTGATGTTAATTGCATTGTATGATGTTAGATAATGTTCTGCAAAATGTCATTATGTATTAAACAAAACCTTGCTTGAAACATTTTTTCTCCTGTCAGTGTATGATGTCTCCCTGGACAAGTTATCTTTTATTGCCTCCATAGGCTATCAAAACTAATCATCATTATTGACAGAAAGTTTCTTTCATGAAAGCTACAAATTTCTCTTGATGTTTTTGTTTTACATAAATCATCAAACTGTATTGAGTTACCAATATGTGGTCATAAAATAAAAATAGATTTTTCTATTCTAAAATTGTGACAATAGTGGAAATAAGCTATGGAATGTCTATGCTTCACCAGGTTTGACATAACTACTATATTCTCTTGTCAGATAACAAATTTCCAGTTAACCCATTACAAATCTGCTGCATCCGCCCACATAATTTACAAATTAAGCAGTTGAAAAAAATACATTTTTCAAACAATTTCAGCAAAACCATATCATGTGACCCCCTCATTAGAACGAGCTTGTCATGCTTGTTCCAGTTAGGGGTCACTTGATATGGTTTTGTTGAATTGTTTGAAAAAAGTTTAAAAACAATTAAAATAATAAATTTTGATTTCCTGTGCATTGGTAAAGGGTTAATCTTTCACCCATTTACTCAATGAAACCACCAAGGATAGTTTTTATGCTCCCTGAAAAAAATTTGGAAACGTATAGTTGCCGCTTTGTCTGCCTGTTTGTTCGTCCACCTGCCATCCATCAGTGCATGCATCGGTCCGCTGCAATATCTCAGCAGTGAGTGGATGGATTTCAATGAAATTTGGTATGAGGGATCCTTGGTAAGCATTGGTTGAAGGCAGGTGTGCCATTAACATGCAGTACAACTTGACACATTGCACCACCATTCTCCCACTTCGGCAATTTATTCATTGATTGGGATTTAACAATGCTTTCAAGAGCCAGCAGAGATTCTTTTGGGTGTTTACAAGGGGCCGAATATTTTACCCTTTCCCAATGGCATTTGGTCAAACAAAAATTTCACAATCTCATTCCCCACTCAAAACAAAAAATTAATTCAAAATTATTGTCCTGAACAGAGGGGCCAAAAGACAGTAACTCCTTGCATGCTGCTGGCGGATTTCCAGCACAGGACAGGATTTCTCTTGCCTGTGAAATAAGTCATATTTGGGCACGTTGGTCACATTGCCCTCCTGTAATATGAATGGATTTTATCTCCAGTGATTTCTGAAGTTAAAATTAGATGAAGTTTTCATCAAATCTAGTCATGGCTGCTTCAAAGCAGCCATGTCTAGATTTGATGAAAAATATCTTGAAAATATTCAGCGGGTTAAGAGTTAAAAAACGAATAATGTCCAACCTGAGGGATAGGAAGTGTCTGAATTCAAGGGCATATGACAGACTTCCTTAAACCCTTAGGGCCTAATTTTCATTTTGATCACTTTTTACTGCAGCAAAGTTGTTACAAAGCAATTCTTATATACTGGGCATATATAATTCCTATATAGGTAGTCAAAAATTGCTTAGAAACAAGTGACAGAGTGTTAAAGTGTAGCAATAACACATGAATATCCCCAGTCCACTCAAGGGTTAATAGTATAAAAAGTGTTGAAAGGGATTACGGAGTTGCTTTGATCATGATTTCATGTAACTGTTTGTTATAAAACTTACTGCATGTAGTAGCTTCTGTATTAATGTTCTTAGTTCAATATGAAGGTAATATTTCTTATATTTTGTGCGTTTCTTCACCAAAACAAATTCCCAATTGGAGCCTCCATGACATGAATTTTCCCAATGACATGGACGGTGGGTCCTTTCCCAGACAGGGCAGAAGAATCCCTGACAAAGGCATGTTATATGAAACAGTTTTATGGGTGGAAGAAACTTGAGTGCTTGGAGGAGAACCACCAAGCAGTGGTGAGTAACAGTTATACTCTCCAATTTACTAACCACACCCAAGCAGGGTTAACATTGGTAATGCATGTGTACCATTGATGTGCAGTAAGCCTTTGGTCACTGTACTAACCTACTTTTTTCTTAGGGGGAATGCTGTTCCCCCATATTTGCAAGAACTCGAATTGAAAGTACCCAACACAGTGCGCAGCTAGCAAGACAAAGGAGTGCTTGCTGTGTTCAACATTAACTCCTTGCATGCTGCTGGCTGATATTCCTGCCCAGAACAACATTTCTCTTGCCACTGAAATAATGGATGGATTTTTTCACCAATGATTTCTTAATTTAAACTTCGGTGAATTTTTTATCAAATCTAGTCATGGCTGCTCCGAAGCAGCCAAGACTAGATTTGTTAAAAAATATCTTGAGAATACTCAGTGGGTTTTTATTATTGGTAAGTTACTCGCTTTCCAAACTTTGATATAATATATATATATACGTCAGATATTAATACACAAAATGATGTCATGAAAGTGGGTGGTATTTTCGGCAAGTTGCATGCATGCTTGGTTTGCTTTGTAACTCAATCATGTCTCACCTTTGCATGTTCTTCTCATAAAACGGAGGGAGGATGAATCATCCTGATTATCTGGTGACCAAAGTAATGAAATTCACTGCAAAAAATCAACAAAAAACTCATACTCACAGATGTGGAAACTCAGGGCTGTGCAAAGGGTTAATAATTCAGAAATGAGCAAACTGAAATTCTACCACACTACCAAGAATCTATGCTGCAGAGAGGAATATTTTGACCAGCTGAGTAGAAGAAACTAGGAAGTGGGTCACTAGGTTCTGTATCAGGGGTCACGATCTTCAGTTAGAACGGGGGTCACTATCCTAAACTACACCCTATTCCACATGACATGAGACTGCAAGCAGAGTACAAAATATCTTGTTGAAGATGAATTTCAGACTTTATTCGTCTGCTCAAAACATGATATGCAACGACAAACACTCATTAAGGCTGTGTGCCACAAGTTTCCATTGTTTCAGAGTTTAGAACATACAGGAAAAGTTACACTCCTTTTAACAGTGAAGAGATGAATATGACACAAGCTGTTGGGAAATACATATCACATTTCCTTCAAAATAGGCGTAGATAGTTAATAAGGTACTGGTACGGTTGTCAGTATGAATCGAAACAAGTCTCTACCAGCCAATAACATCTATATATATATACTGATATGTACTGAACCTGGTTGTTTTGTAGAGTAGGGGGCACTTTTTCTTTGAGGTGTTTAAATCGTCACTGAATCTGTTCAGAAATAACATTTCTGGGGAGATCTTGTGATGATCGAGGTTCATCGGGTGGAAGTGTCTTTTTGTTTGAGGTTTGAAACAGGAAAGGCAGCATCATGTGGAGTTTCTTGCGATGGTCTCGTTGCTTTAATGCAGATCTTGGGGCCTTTCAATTTTCTGAAATAAGAGTGCTGGAAAATATGCATGATTGGGGCGGATGGGGCTTTGGAAGGTTCACATGTTAATTTCATGGGGACCCTAGTGATGTTGTTTGATTGCTGTTATTTAATGTATTCCATACCCATGACAGTTTTGAATTACTTTTGACGTCTCATAAAGCTTAAGAACTAAATGAACATTAATGAATTTCTAGAACGGGGATGAAAAATAGATACATGGCTTTATTGAAGAGTTCCCGAAATTGTGTGTGTGGAGAGAAAGAGAGAGAGGTTAGCCAGGGTAGATAGGTTAGTGCATGCAGTAGCACTTATGTTTGCTTGGGATAAAATTTTACATTAAATGTTGATGCCGTTATCTAATCTTATCTTAGTCATACAATGTTTAGGCAGACTGTATGTGTGTGAGGGTGATTCTGTGTCTGTATAATGTTGTGTCTGAGGTGTTGGAAGTAACGAAGGCCTAAATACTATTGAAATTGTATTTTTGATTACCATAGTATTTTTAATACCAGGTCCAGTGTATGGTGTTTTTTGTAGCTATTGCATATTCTGTTCTGTTCTGTTCTCTTCTGTTCCATTCCGTTCCGTTCCATTCCATTCAGATATTCTCATGTTCCATTCCATTCCATTCCATTTAAATATTCTCATGTACTATAGTATAGATAAATGAATAGAATTTTGGATGTTTAATAGTCAGTAAGTACAATTGATATCAGTTAAACTACTCATATGGTTGTAATTTAATTTTTAAATGGCCTCTGTTGCAGAAAATAGCAATTTCCTTTCAGGAGAAATCCATTATTTTTCAAGGAATGAATGGAAATTGGTAATTTGTCATGTTTGTGATTCTAAAATGATTATTTGCCCTATTAACATGCTTTTAGCAGTAGATTATTGTAACTAATTGTTACTGGAGTGGCTAGTTAGACACACAGTGGAATTCTAATTGTGGTAATGGGTGACATAAATGAAACCCACATTCATATCTCATTAAATCACATTGCGGTTGATTCTGGAAAACTATAAATATTTTAACCAATTTTTGTCCCCTGAATAATGACTGTGTACATCTTACCTCGTACAAGTTTGTTAGAATTTCATTGGTTTTAAACTTTTTTTTTAAGCAAGCCTGAAAATAAGCAGTCTGACATTTGCAGAATGAGGTCCCCAGAAGGTGAATTTGATGATGCTATCCCATACAGTGGACCAATTTATCCTCTGGGTACAGTACCTCTTTCTGTTTAGTTCTGAAACCCAGATTCAGATTGAGGTTCACAGAGGGTAAATTTAGTGATTCTACCCTGCTGTGCAGAGTAGCATCACTAAATTCACCCTCTGGGGACCTCATTTTGCAGATGACAATCTGCTTATTTTCTGACTTGGTTTTGTGATATACTCACTTGTTTTGAAAAATATCCTCTTTTATTGTATAATCATTGATCTGAATGTCAAAGTGCAATAAAGTGTTCCACTCTCTGTTTGCAGATGACAGTCTGCTTATATGGCTTGTATATTAGTAGTATACAAATTATATGCAGTTATAAATCTATATGCGTCAGACTGTCAGAGTGATCTCCCCATTGTTCATTCCTCTTTTCAGAATGTTTACAGATGATGAGCACCTCACGTTAACCCTCTGCACACTCTGCACTCTTATGTCAAAATACTGAAATTTCAAGCAGCATATTTCTTTTCAACCTACTCACAATTGTTTACAATTGGCTGTAACGTAAGTGCATGCCCTACTTCGGAACTAATTCAAGCTTTTGGAGAACTTTTCCGAACAAGTTGGAAAAGTAATAGAGTGCAAAAGCACGAAAAAAGATCGAAAAAAGGGTCGAGCGAGACCAGCGCTTGAAATTACAGGTACTCTCTCTGCACACCTCTTGCGTTTATGGAGCGCATGCACAACAGCCATGATGTCAATTCCTTTTATTTCCGCCATTTGTACATGGTCGGAAATTTTTGTGACTCGTGCTACTTTGCTGTTTTCTTCGATGAACAACTTTTCATATGTGCTATCTGCATTTATTGTGTGCAAGCGGATTGTATCCTTTTGTCAAGCTATCCAAATTGTTATGGATTAATGTTATTTTTGATTTTGTGTCTTCACACTTTATCTTGTTTTTCTCCCACGTGTGAACACGACCTTTGTGCTGTTTTCCGTAGGCGGGAAGCTTGATTCCATTATTTTCATTCATATAATGCCAAAGACTATTCCTTGTACCTTTTGCTTGCAAGTGAAGCATGTGGACGATTCTCATTCCACATGTGTCACTTGCAGCAATTGCACTCAGGCCCAATCATGTGGTATTTGTGGGGTTTGGTCCTCAAAATTCTGGGCTTCTGTTAACAAGGTGGTTCTGTCCAGAGCTAGAACCCCTCGTTCTTAGCCTCTTAGGGTAAGGGTAGCCGTGACGTAGCAGACATTTCTGCTGGTGCACGTGGTGACTCTGTCACACAGAATTCTGATCTGTCTTCTGTGGCGAGTTCCTCTGCAACTGTTGATGGTGCTAGTTCAGTGATACCTGACGTGGAGACCGTGGTCTCTTTGTCTTCTGATGTCACTCTTGAGGCGTCTGTTTTCGTAGAGAGCTTCTCCGAGGTCAGCTTGGTGACCCTCTAAGATCTGCCTTCTATGCCGTCGATAGTTGCTGAGAAAGTTGTTACTACAGATCCTATTCTGTATGATGGTGGCTCTTCCATCTCCTCTGGGGGTGGTCTACACTCTCGGGGGACCGAGGCTGTATCTACTGGTGTGTCTGAGCTCTCAGCCTCCTCTAGCTTCGCGGCGAAGCTGTGCAGGTTTGCTGTCTGCTCCACCTCATCTGGCTAGGTTTGCTCCTAGTCGGTTGAGCCGGTCGGTTGCCTCGGCAGCGATTCCTCGCCCCTCGAGTGAATTGTTTATTGTTCCTCCTTCCCCTGCTAGTGTGCCGACTAGCAGGATGGGGTTGGGACATTGGCATCCAGGGCCTGCTGTTCGGCAGAGGTCAGTGACAGCCCTGGTTAGCTGTCACTCTCGGAACCTTCCCCCGGTGATTCCTCACTGTGTTCCGAGTCTGGGTGTCGATCGATGCTTGCGTCGGTCTCAGAGGATGGGCAGTTGGGGCCGTCTGCCACTCAGAGGCCAATGACAGGTTCCTGTCATTCTTGGGACAATCCTCTGGTGTCTTCTCACCGTATCCTAGGTCCAGCTACTGATCGACGTGTGGCGTCGGTCTCTTTAGAGGATTTGCAGACAGGACCTTCTGTTCAGCACAGGTCAGTGATGGCCCCTGGGCGTCACAATCGGGACTATCCTCCGGTGTCTTCTCACCGTCTCCCTATTCTGTCTGCCGATCGACGTTTGATGTCGGTCTCTTCTGAGGATTTGGGTTCTTCTACTAGAAGGGTCCATTGTGAGGACACTCCGCCGGGCGATGCTGCTGCGACGGATTCTCAGGGTGACCTGCGTCAGGCCGTTTTGGCGCTCATCCGGTTGCTTTCTAGCAACCCTCAAGGTGGCCTCCCTGTGCCTCATGAGGCACAACCTCCTTTGGTCGGTCGCCGAGATGTCTCGCCTGGCCCCTTGTATACTGCACAGTATTCACAGGAGGTTTCTGCTGGTCAGCCAGAGTTGGGCTACGTCTCCTCTGCAATGGAGGATGATGAGTATCCATTCATCTGGCGTCACGGAAATACCTTCGGTTCTCGTTTCGGGATCGAGTCTATCAATTCAGAGTTCTCCCGTTCGGTTTGAACCTGGCTCCTTGGGCCTTCACCCGACTGATGTCACATGTGCTTGCTTTCCACCGTACTCAGAGTCAGTCGGCTGTGACTTCGTCACCCTACCTGGATGACATCCTCCAATGGCACCACGATGCTGCTGTTATGGAGTTAGATGTCCGGCAGTTTCTTTGCCTGCTAGCATCGCTGGGTTTCAGAGTCAATCGCAAAAAGTCGGATCTCCTTCCTTCTCAGTGATTCCGTCATTTGGGGATGGATTTTGACACTCTTCACAATGTAGTGTCGGCCCCCCATGCTCGGGCGATGATTCTTTCCGCCTTGACTCGGAACCTGCTTCAATCTTCCTCGGTCTCGGCCAGGACTTTCCTTCGGATGCTGGGCCTTTGTGGTTTGGTGACAGATCTCATTCCGCTCGATCGCTTGTTTGTCCGACCTCTCCAACACTTCCTGTTGGATCATTGGCGTCCGAATGTAGATCCGCTGGACCTGGAACTCACTATTCCTCAGTCTCTGCTTTGTCACCTCCACCCTTGTGCCGATATTCCCTGGCTGACACAGGGTGTTCCGTTGGATCTTCCTTTGGCTGATCACATCCTTACTGTGGATGCCAGCGATCGGGGATGGGGTGCGACGTTGGATCCTCTCGGTCTGTCTACTCACGGCAAGTGGGACAGCGAGCAGGTGGGCCTTCATATCAACCAGAAGGAGCTCCTTGCTCTTCTGTTGAGTTTTCGGCTTTGGATCCCTCATCTATTGGACCATATTGTCCTACTTCTTTCGGACAATTCGACAGTAGTGGCCTATATACGGAATCAAGGAGGCACACATTCGATTCCCATGTATCGGCTGTCTCGGGATCTTCTTCTGTTGGCGCGGGATGTGAATGCTCGGGTGTCCATTCGACACATTCCCGGGCGTCTCAACGTCCTAGCAGACTCCCTGTCTCGACGCGACAGTGTCCTTCCAACCAAATGGATGCTACTTCGGTCGGTGTTTCAGGCGATTTGCGAGCAGTGGGGCTGTCCTTTTCGCTACTCGCTGGAATCATCAGGTAGAGACCTTTGTCTCCCCTTGTCCAGATCCTCTGGCATTTGCAGAAGACGCTCTGTCTCTGGACTGGACAGGTTGGATCGGCTATGCCTTTCCTCCTGCACCGATTCTTCCTCAAGTATTAGCAAAGGTTTGTGCTTGCAGTTGCAGGATCATTCTGATCGCACCCCTGTCTCCACAGAGGGTGTGGATCAATCTGCTGCGGCCTCTGTTGGCCGATTGACCGATTTGTCTACCTCTACATCGCAATCTTCTTTCCCAGGGTCATCCCAGGAAGTATCACAACAACCTAGCGAGCCTGTCCCTTCACGCCTGTCTTTTATCAGGTCCTGTCTCCGACGTAGAGGTTTTTCGAGACGATCAGTGGAGTGCATTTCTGCATCGCGGCGACATTCCACTGGCATGACTTATGCTGCGAAGTGGAATGTTTTCTGCCGCTGGTTGCAGATCACAATGTGGATTACCGTGATCCATCAATCGCTCAAATTTTCTGGTGTATCTTTTTGACTCCAAGGGCCTCCAGCCTATTACGATTAAGGGCTATCGGTCTATGCTGTCTTATACTTTCTCTTATGTGGGAAAGCGGTGCATCGGTCGTAATCTTTTTCTCTCCAAACTCATTCGACACTTTTCTTTGAAGAGGCCTCGAGTTTTGCTTCTTACACCCAAGTGGAACTTGGCAAGGGTGTTGCACTGTTTGGAGGGAGCACCATTTGAGCCTTTATCTGAGACCGATATGCGTTTTCTCACCTATAAGACGATTTTCCTTCTTGCATTTGCTTCTGCTCGACGAGTCAGTGAGCTTCATGCGCTATCTGTTGATTCTGCTTTCTTCAGAAATGAGGCTAACAGTGTCACCTTCACTACTGATTGCTCTTTTCTGGCTAAGAATCAACTTCCTGATTCGGTACCTCCTCCCATCTGCATTCGGGCTCTTCCCGCTGTCGATGGTCAGAGACCTCTTCTTTGTCCTGTTTGTGCTATCAAGACTTACATTACTCGCACTCAGTTCATTAGGAGGGGTCGGAAGAGATTCTTTCTGTCTCTCATTCCTAAGAGGCAGTCTATCTCTTCTCATTCTATTTCCAGGTGGATCTGTCTTGCAGTCAAGCTAGCTTATTCCCGCTTGTCTGCTTCGGATCTTGTTTCAAACCGGTTTAATGCTCATGAGGTTCGTGCCATTTCTACATCCTGGGTGTTCTCCAATTCTGTTTCGCTCCAGGATGATATGAATGTGGCTTACTGGAGGAATGCTTCTACCCTCTCCTCCTTTTATCTCCGCCACCAACAGCAGCAATCTGAGGACCTTTATTCTTTAGACCCTCTCGTTGCTGCTCAGGCTGTTGTGCACCCTCTTTAAAATAGTTATCGAGGTTGTGTTTCGCTCAGCCTTGTTTTTTTCAGGTGCCTTCTCTCTATCTTCATTACAGGTTTTTGCTATTGTTCTCTGCCCTCCTTGCTCTTGTTGGTATTGGTTATGTGATTCACCTCCTCCTATTGTTTATTCAGCCAATTGTAAACAATTGTGAGTAGGTTGAAAAGAAATTAAAATTTTTTAGTAAATTTTGTTTCTTAACATACCTACCACAATTGTTTACCGGAGGCCCACCCTCCTTGAGGATATCCTTGATATTGATGCCTCCCTGCTAAATCACAAACTTCTCATTGGCAGAAATACGGAATTGACGTCACGGTTGTTGCGCATGCACTCGGTAAATGCAAGAGGTGTGCAGAGAGAGTACCTGTAATTTCAAGTGCTGGTCTCACTCGACCCTTTTTTCGATCTTTTTCGTGCTTTTGCACTCTATTACTTTTCCAACTTGTTTGGAAAAGTTCTCCAAAAGCTTGAGTTAGTTCCTAAGTAGGGCTTGCACTTACGTTACAGCCAATTGTAAACAATTCTGGTAGGTATGTTAAGAAACAAAATTTACTAGAAGATTTTAATTTTCCCCATAATGCAACTAGGAATTTAACCAATTCAGTTATGTGGACAAGGAAGTGGAGAGAAGACAGAAGGCCAGAAGGAGAATAAGAAAGAGAAGAAAAGGAATCCGTCTCCCCCCCCCCCCCCCCCCCCCCCAAAAAAAAAAAATAGTCTTAGTGTTTCACAAAGACTGACTGGCAGTTACTGAAACATTACAGTAGTTGACAATGCAATATGGGGTGCAGTATCATGTTTAACCCTTTGAGACTTTAATTATTCTGACGTTCAAACGTCGCTGGGAATTCAGTTTCTTCAACATTTTTCAAAATGCGACGCCAAACGTTGGAAAGTACCAATAACAAGATATTTTTCACATTTAGTGATTATCTGATTGAGGGCTAGATTATTTTTGGTGGTCTGAATTTGTTATTCAAAACTTGTTTTATTACAAATTATTGGAGAGTGCCCACAGGCACTCACCAATAATTTGTAATGAAACAAATTTATATAAACAAAATATTATTTGTGTTTGACTGAATATGAAATATAAGCAAGGAGTGTGTGTTGGCTTTTGCTCTTGTATCTTCATTTTTATCTCACCTGGCCTAAAATGCCATGTGAGCTTTTCTCATCACCTGGCATCCATAGTCATCCGTAAACTTTTCACATTTTCATCTTCTCTGTAACCGCTGAGCCGGTGTGAACTAAACTTGGCAGGAATGGTCTATGGGAGGTCCTCTACAAATGATCCTCATTTTGTTCCCGTCGGATGAAAAACATGGCTTCCAGAGGCATTCTTTGATTCTGGTTGGTGGATTTTCAAAAATCTTCTCCTCTGAAACTGCCAGGCCAAATGTTTTGAAACTTCATATAAATGATGACTGGGACCCCCTCTACCAACGATCCTCATTTAATGTTGATCGGGTTACAAACATGGCCACAATTGCGGCTTATAGTTACTATAGAAACCCTTTGGGAAATCACATTTTCATCTTCTTCTCTGGAACTACTGAGGCAACGTGAAAACAAACCCGGCAGGGATAGTCTATGGGAGGTCATCTTCAAACGATCCTCATTTTGTTCGCATGGGTTGAAAAACATGGCCGCCAGAGTCATTCTTTGATTCTGATTGGTGGATTTTCAAAAATCTCCTCTGAAACTACCATGTCAAATATTTTGATACTTCACATAAATAATGACTGGGACCCCCTCTACCAACGATCTTCATTTAATGTTGATCGGATTGTAAACATGGCCACAATTGTGGCTTATAGTTACTATATAAACCCTATGGGAAATCATATTTTCATCTTCTTCTCTGGAACTACTGAGGCGACGTGAAAACAACCTAGCAGGGATAGTCTATGGGAAGTCCTCTACAAATGATCCTCATTTTGTTCCCTTGGGTTTGAAAACATGGCCGCCAGAGGCATTCTTTGATTCTGACTGGTGGATTTTGAAAAATCTTCTCCTCTGAAACCACAGGGCCAAATGTTTTGAAACTTTGTATGGTTGATGACTGGGACCCCCTCTACCAACAATCCTCATTTAATGTTGGCTGGGTTGTATACATGGCCACAATTGCAGCTTATAGTTACTATAAAAACCCTATGGGAAATCACATTTTCATTTTCTTCTCTGAAACTTCTGAGCTGAAGTGAACCAAACTTGGCAGGGATAGTCTATGGGATGTGTTCTACAAATGCTCCTCATTTTTGTTACCGAACATTGAAAAACATGGCTGCCAGAAGCATTTTTTGATTCTGATTGGTGGATTTTGAAAAATCTTCTCCTCTGAAACCACAGGGCCAAATGTTTTGAAACTTTGCATTGTTGAAGACTGGGCCACCCTCTACCAACAGTCCTCATTTAATGTTGATCGTATTGCAAACATGGCTTCAATTGCAGCTTATAATTACTATAGAAACCCAATGGGAAATCACATTTTCATCTTCTTCTCTGGAACTACTGAGTTGACGTGAACCATACTTTGCAGGAATGGTCTTTAGGAGGCTCTCTACAAACAATCCTCTTTTTGTTCCCGTTGGTTGGAAAATATGGCCACCAGAGACATTCTCTGATTCTGACTGATGGATTTTGCAAAAATCTTCCCCAATCTTCCCCTCTGAAACTACAAAGTCAAAATGTTCTGAACTTTCACATGATTGAGGACTGGGACACCTTCTACCAATGATCCTCATGTAATGTTGATGTAATGTTGCAAACATGGCCACAATTGCAGCTCATAGTTACCATGGAAAGACTATGGGAAATCACATTTTTATATGTAGTTCCAGGTGAGTGATTACAGGCTCTTTAGAGCCTCTAGTTTGAAAGCCCTGATAGTGGCTTCTAACACTCAAACAGTTAAGAAGTCTTGACAGCAGGATTATATTAGTATTTTAAGCTGTGAAAACATTTGGCTCAGCGGTTATCACTGAGCACTATTCAGGAGAAAATAGGAATTTGAGGTTAAAACTTTAAAAAAAAATCGAAAAATAATAAAAATGACCACAAAGTATCAGCATTCTGTTTGATTTTGTACGTAATTACACGTACAAAAGTATCAAAGTGTTAAATTGAACAAAAGATTTTGTACGTAATAACACATACAAAAGTATCAAAGGGTTAATTTAATTTTAACCCTCTGCACCCTCGTGATAGCTAAAAATCGTCTCCTGAGTTCCAGTGTGTTCAATGTGCCAGTAGGCACAAAGAACACATTGGAACTCGGTGGACGAAATAGCAACACAGGTTCCTCTCACAAATTTGTTTGGCGATGAAATGTGTTCTTTTTGTTGATAGTTATCAAATGAATTGCTGAGTGTCCTTCTAATAATTGTTTTTATAGATGTGAAGGCATGTTATAAACACAGAATGACACACTTGTGTGAATGGGTTAATCAGATATGGCACTCGTGCCATCACAGAAGGAGAAAACTCTTGTTCTATAATTCCCCACTGGCACTCGTGCCATGTCGATTAACCCACTCACACGCTTGTGTCGTTCTGTGTTTATCAGGGCTGCAGCAAATAAAATAATTTTGTTTCAGATTATTTTTAGCTAAATCATCAAGATTTGTATTGTTGATGAGTCCTTGCTTCCCACTACCATGTGCATTGTGTGACAGATGGTTAGAGCTAATCAATATTAATAGATAAAAATAACACCAGCTGGCACTTATCTCACTTAAATCGGAATTATTGTATATCAATCGGAAGTAATCTGTATTATATATATTATACATTAAGAGATAAATTCTTGTAATCAATAACTGTAATTAAATCAACATCCAGTTACTAGATTATAATATCCTGTGTGCAGGCTTATGTAAAAATCTCTGGTTAAGTATAAAAGTGGGAGGAGGAACTGAAAATATGTGTGCTATTAAGCAACATACTTTGTCTTGAGCTTTCACATAAACTTAATTACCACCCTATAAATTAGCAGAAACCCTGTAGTGGGTTTTCTATCCATGTATTTATGTGTCCATGGGTGTGTGCATGCATCTATCTGTCCAGTTTAGTTTCTGGATGCTAACTTGAGAATGCTGTGTCTTAATAAGATAAGATAAGATAAGATAAATTTTATTGCACAACCACAACATTAATGGATATGGCACATAATACAGAGATACATATAAGTTGCAATATGCTAGAAATAAATCAAAGGAGACATTTCCCCTACACGCCTTTCTTTACACACATGCACACGCACACATGCATGCACGCACGCACTCATGCATGCATGCACACACACAAACTCCAGACACACACCCACACCCTTATACACTTATACACGTGGGGGGGGGGGGGGGGGTATTTTTCGCGGCATCGTCAGGTGAGTGGAGCAATTACATGTAATCCCTGTTGGAGATAATCGCAGATAAAAGGTGTCCAAGGGCGTATATCACATCAGTCTCTTAATATAATGAAACTTCATAAGGTACCCTTGTCAGGTAAATGCTATGAACCCTATCAATTTGAGAGTCAAGTTGATAGG
The DNA here is from genome assembly GCA_031216915.1 of Pictodentalium vernedei. Classification (NCBI taxonomy): domain Eukaryota; kingdom Metazoa; phylum Mollusca; class Scaphopoda; order Dentaliida; family Dentaliidae; genus Pictodentalium; species Pictodentalium vernedei. Next base: position 288,403,586 of record CM062291.1, on the reverse strand, counting down.
GTGCCCTAACTAAAATTGGTTTGCATTGAGATTTGAACTTGACAATGATATGGCCTAGAAACACGAAGCTAAACAGTTAAACTGTCTAGGGGACAGGGCTGAATCCTATCAATTAACCTATGAATTTGGGGTCCTACAGTACATCACCATGGACTGGTAATCCACGTGTGGGCAGTGATGTCCACACATGCGTTTACCAGGTAATAAAAATCGGTATCAGCAAAATTTTAATTAATGAGGCACTGCATTGTACCTTGTGCTTCATTAATTAAATTTTTGATGATTATTCCCATAATTAGTGTTTGGAATCTAACGTTATTGCATCCATGGAAATATTTCCCACCTGTGAAAAGTGACCAGTCCATGGTGGCCATATTGTAACCTCAAGGTCACAGGGTGCTCTAACCTTAAAATGGTTACCAGTCTCTAACTTGACAATGCTGTTGCCTAGGATCATGAAACTAAGCAGGTACACTACCTGTGGAACAGGGATGAACCATAATAATTAGGAAGTCAAAAGTTCAAAGTCACAGGCTGCTCCAACCCAAAAACAGATTCCGCACTCTAACTTAAAAATGCTTAGGGCTAGGATCAGTTGTGGGGCCTTATTGATGGTGTCCATCATAAAAATATTAGTTAACTCCAAGAAACCTTGAAAACCATCGTGAATTAAGTGGATGTAAAAAACTATCAAGACTTGTGGTCCATTACTTTAAACACCAATAACTAAATTAGATGGTGTCGGTTGTGTGCAAAGCACACTATAATATATCCCCGCATTTGCATTCTTGATTATTGGTTAATGATGCTTGATACAGACAGAAATGAAAAGGTATTATATGGCACATTAAATTGATTGATAAACAACAATTTTATTAAAAATATCTTTTAACAGTATTAGAACCCCATAGGAGCCTTTCACAGGAAACTGATTCTCCAATGACAAATGTTTCAGTACTGGTGCCACATGGTGCCAAGTCAAAAATCTGAAACCTTTATGCACATCTAGAGACCCTACCTGAACATATGAACACACTTTCAACATTTTGAATTAATACCCATTGTTTAATGACAAAAGTGGCATGACGGGAGCCACATGGGGCTGGATCAAAAATTCAAAACCTTTATGCACATCTAGAGACCCTACCTAAACATATGAACACACTTAAAAGCATTTTTATTTAAAACCACTGGGAGCCTTTTGCAGGAAAATGATTCTCTAACAACAAAAATGGTTCTACGGGTGCCACATGGGGCCGAATCAAAATTCGAAGACCTTTATGCACATCTCGAGTACTGGAACATATGAACAACATTTCAACATTTTGAATTGAAACCCTTGGGAGCTTTCACCGGAAACTGATTCTCTAATGGCAAAAGTGGCACTACAGGTACCACATGGAGCTGAATTAAAAATCAAAAACCTTTATGCACATCTAGACGTTCTACTGGAAAGTATGAACACACTTTCAACATTTTAAATTAAAACCCCTAGGGGCCTTTCCGTGGAAACTGATTCTCTAAGGACAAAAATGGTGCTACGGGTGCCACACAGGGCCGAATCAAAAATCTGAAAACTTTATGCTCATCTAGAGACCCTACTGGAACATGTGAACACACTTTCAACATTTCAAATTAAAACCCCTACGAGACTTCCACTAGAAATCGATTCTCTCTAACTACATAAGTGGTGCTACGGGCACCACAGGAACCAAATCAAAAATCTGAAACCTTTATGCACAACTTGACACTCTACCAGATCATATGAACACACGTTCAATATTTCAAATCAAAACCCTTAGGAGCCTTCCACCGGAAACTGATTTTCTAACAATGAAAGTGGTTCCACTGGAACCACATGGGGCCCAAATCAAAATTCTGAAACATTTATGCGCATCTACAGATGCTAATTGAACACCTCAGCATAGTTTAAATTACATATTCTTGGTGATACGAAGTTTGGATGTACAGATAGATGAGCAGGATGATGGGATGGACAGGAAGGGACGGACGGACGGAGATCACCACAGTATCCCCGCATTTTTTAAAAATGGGATAATAACTCAGGTCTAATAGTTGTTTCTGGTCTAGTATAGTCTGCCTCTTCAGACAGACCACTCTGGCCATCTTCTGCCCAGGTTATAAGCGCTACATTTACACCATTTACCTAAAATGAAAAGCAGACGACATTTGCGAAAATAATTCTTGAATAACCAATTTTTTTTATTTTTTGTCTCAAAATCATAGTTTTTGACCCCTCGTTGGAACGTGCTCGATGAGCTCGTTCCAACAAGGGGTCATAACCTATGTTTTTGAGACAAAAAAATGAAAAAATAATGAAAATTAATTGGCGATTTTTTAGAATAGCACTGGCTGTTTTGGGCCGTTACGTTGGGTAATTGGTTAACTGGTACAGTGCTGAATAATTTTGGACAGCACAATTTGTTCACATGTTTTTGATGAGTTAAAATTTATGGGAGAGTGCCCATCTGAGAGATTGGGAAGAATGTGGTACAGGATGTCATCAAACAGTTTGTTTCCTGGTGTTGGAAGAAGAGGAAAGGTGTGGGACAGGGAGTCGATTTGGAGCACAGAGTTAATCAAGGCCTTCTCACATGAGAACCGTGACAAATCAGCAGCCAAATAAAGTATAATTATTATTCTTTTCCATAAAGCCTTCCGGCTTTGTCGGATGTAACACTGGTATATTGTCTTGCACGAGATAGTCGTTCCGCCTCATTTCAAAGAAAAAAAAAGAACAAAGGAGACGCACACTATAAAGGCAATGCTCAGGTGTGGAGAAGTGTCTTTTTGTTTTGAGCATTTGGTCATTTCACTATAATGTCATCATCCAGTTTAGATGAATCGGTTTCATCCGATAGTTGCACCAGCGATTCTAAATCGTTTGGTGGGGGCGCGGTGGCTCAGTTGGTAGAGGTGCAGGCTGCAAGCCGAGAGGTCCTCGGTTTGAATCCCACCTGCGGCAACCGCGTTGTGTCCTTGGGCAAGACACTTCACCCCGAGTGCCTACATGGGGGCACGATGACGCTGTGTACTGAGGCGTACTGCTCGTCGATGGTGCGCATGTCTTCAACCAATCTAACCCTGCCTGTGCTGCGGTGCAGAGTTCAGAGTTACGATGTTGGAGAGCTGACAGCTGCTCGTCATTGCTCGGTGGTTCTCTCCGGGTACTCCGGCTTCCTCCACCCGTAAAACTGTCACGGTCACGATTAGCCATTGTGCATAAGTATGTGACCTTAAACACCAATAAATAAATAAATATAAATAAATCATTTGGATTTGAGAATGTTGACAGTTTCACTGCAATTGTTTTTTCACACTCAACTGCTTGGTCTGTACGAAGTAACACATTATAGATTTTTTCTGATAACGATGATCATAGTTTTGAAGAATATATTATCAGCTTTATTTCCAGTTATCGTGGATGTGTACACAGTCCCATCACCTAGACATGGTGAGGGTGAGGACAATGTCCCTCCCATTATATTGCAACGTAGTTGTAGCCGAACAGTACAATAAACAACATCACGGTGTGACCCGGATGTGTTTTTTGCAAACAGACATAACCGGTGGTACTAAAATGAGCGATCCTAAAATAAGTTCTGACTGGTGCTCCTAAAAAACATCAAAAATGGACATGAAAAGGACAAGTTTCATAAAAAGTAAAAATCGCATCATCGTTCTACTACATATCAAAATCTTTTACAACTCAATCTTCCTAACCTTTTAGGATCCAAATCAGAGCTCTTTCTAGTTGATGCTCATATTTATTACACACACCCCACACAGTCTGATGGGGCTTGTTCTGATGATGATGATGATGATTTCTTTGTACTTCTCGAAATTTTTGATGATGAAATCAATTTAGGCAGAGCCATAAATGAAGAAATTGTTGACTTTGCAGGTAGATCTGCCAGTGCTTAAAACTGATCTTTCGGAAATCACCTAGAAGTTATCCACTTGTTTCTGCTCCTAGAGTAAGTCCAGAATTTTGGACCCATCTTGACTCACGCTGTAAAAAACATGATTGTCAGTTGCAAGACACTTAGAAACTTCTTGGGCATGAGGCTCAAAGCCAGTCTACTTTAAGCACCTCAATGAAAGATTTCATAATTCACTAGAAACCATGACTTACCTTGTGGATGGGATTACTTTAGTAGGGTCAACTGTGTGTGACCTCTCTATTCAGCATCAGTTTCTGATTAAACCTACTTTCAGTGCCGAATACAAATCTCTTTGTGCTGTGGATCGACCTTTCTTCAAGCACCTTTTTGGGGACGTTGTCTCTAAAGATATTTATAAGGCAGAAGTAACTAAGGTTACACTTGCAAATAGACCTAAGTCTTTCACAAACAAAAAATCTTCAGCCTTTTTTGGGGGGCAGGCGCCAGAATTTTACAATTTCTGGCAGAACTCTTACAATACCGGCTACAGTTAAGGAAAGCAGTGGCCAGGCTTCAAGAAACCCTATCAAAGCCATTAGCAGTTCAACACTTACCAAACCAAGACATAACTGTTTGTGATTTTCCTAAAACTGGTAGATTCAAACCTTTCTATCCAATTGAAAGAACTTAACCAGTGATCAATTTAACCTCCTATCGGTTACCATTTATAGGATTGAATTTGTATCTTCATCAGTGCAGCACAATATTCCTCCACTGATTAACTTCTCTCCTTCGGAATCACAACTTGTTCAGGCAGGTTTCTTGTATCTGCTTGATAAAGATGCCATTGTTCTTTGCCATCATGATCCAGTTTATTTCAAATCTTTTCTTATGAGAAAGGAAAAAATGGTGCCATATGCCCAATTATCAATTTGAAGGCTTTGAAAAAATACATGGAATATTCCATTTCCAGATGGACATTTGTCCCATGTACTGCCATTGATTCAAAAAGGTGATTTTTTCATATCCATTGACTTGACGGATGCATATTTCAGCATTTCCATCTATGATCTTTATTAAAAATATTAGAAATTTCTTTGGCATGGAGTTCTCTACAAATTTACATGTTTACTTTCCGGTTTATCATCTGCTTCCTACCTGTTCACTTACATCAGGCAACCTGTGTTTGCCTTTTTTCACTACAACAATATCCAATGTACGCATCATACAGATGCTTCTCTAGGTATGAACAACTGGGCAAAAACTTGTTGTAGAGACAAATTCAGTTACACACACTTAACATTTTGGGAATTGTTATCGGCTGTAAGCAGTCAGTGCCTGAACCTCAACAATAAATTCAATATCTGGGTCACGTGATAGACCCCAATAGTTCCTTCTATAGTTACCACATGGTACATTAACTCTGATTCTGAGTTTCTACAACCAATTTTGTCAGATGACCAACCATATGACCTATTGAACAGTTAATTGGGATGTATGTTTCAGCATTTGTGGGTATTACGATTGGGCATTTTCTGTTATAGATCACTGGACAGAGATAAAACGAAAGCTCTCCAAATATATAAATCCCACTCTCATACGATGAAATAATCATTAAGTAGGATGAAGTCTTATGATGGGTAACCCATCTTTCATTAATGAAGAGTTGCCTTCTTAGTCACCATCAAACTGACCAGGTTTTTATGACAGACTTTTCTTATGGCTGGGGAGGATATCGAGGAAATTTATGGATTAATGGTTTGTGACATTACAGTTCAAATATATCAAATTTCTGGAGCTTCAAGCCATCAAGAAGTCTTTCCTGAATTTAGCTCATACAAGCTCTTGTCATATTTGTATTGAAGCTCATAATACCACTGCTGTATCTTATCTCCATAATCATAGCAGTAAGAAGACTTCTCTGTTCAGGACTTCTCATAATATTTGATGTTTTGCCAAAATCATACTCATATCAGCTGTTCATACTTCCGGACAAACAAACACTCTTGCTATCCCTCAATGGTATTTCAATAGATCTGCATTATGACAATTATCACCCTGTGTCTTCGGTCAAATATGTCATCATTTTTACCAGCCTACTATCAACATGTTTGCCTCTAAGATCACTCATCAGTTGCCTGTATGTCATAGTTGATTTCCTGATAGTTCTGCATCCATGGTTGATGTTTATTCCTTCTCTTGGGTCAATCACTTCCCTCCTTTCAGTCTGCTCAGAGAGGTACTAGTAACAATAGAGGAAGACAAAGTGCAATACACATATTAATTGTACCTCACTTGGCCATGAAGCCATGGTTTCCCAAGATTGCAACAACTGCTGACCTCCTACCCAGAATATCTGCCACACAACAAGAAGTTACTAGTAAACCTAGTTTCAGACATGTTTCATCTTCTACTGTCACATTAAAAAACGGATCACTTGTACTGTTTCTGACAATTCCTCCAATGTAAGAGGATTCGGCAAAAGCTTCCTAGACAAATACCTCATCATGGCAGAAATCAACCATCGAACAGTATGGTTTTGCATAGCAAAAATAATGTGTGTGGTGTACTGAAAAAAAATTAATCACTTTCAGTTAACTGACATTCCGATTATAATGATTTATCTGATCTCAGGTTATAAAAATCTTGCAGTGTTATTACTGCCCATAGAAGTATGTTGATTCAGACACTTATCTCCATTGAGAGATTGGAATTTACCTCTTCACCACTAACTTCTAGATTTATGAAGGGTTTTTTAATTGTAAACTACCCAAACCATGCTGTACAGCAACATGATATGTTTTTCAGGTTCTAGCCTATCTCACAACATTATATCCTTTGCCGAAATTGAAGCTACAATTATTGACCAAGAAATTGGCATGTTTAATGGCTCTGGTTTCTCCCCAAAGAGCACAGACATCTGTTTCTTTAAAACTAAGTGATAGACGATACATACTAATGAGGTCATTTTTACAAATTCCACACTACAAAATATCTCCTGACCAGGTCATCTTTTAGGTATAGTGAAATTATTTTTCAGTATCACAAGACACTTTGTGTCTTTTCCTCATTGCAAGAATATTTAAAAAGAACACAACACATTAGACAATCTGATAATTTATTTATACAACACAACACATCAGAAAATCTGATAATTTATTTATTTTCAAACATTCTGTTACACCATCTACTTTTGCATGGTGGGTTTCCAACTGCTTGTATAAAGCTGGCATCCAATAATCGCTCAAAGTTCATTCCAATAGTGGGGCTGCAACTTCTACTGCAATGTGGAAGGGTTTTCTTTGCATCAGGTACTAAAGGCTGCAGATTGGTGATTTGTTAACAGCTTTTATTTCTGAAATGTTGGTACATATATGCAACATGATATGCTTTCTACATCTATTCTATCTTGATTCATGCAGGTGCTGTGTCCTGAAATTAATTGACATTTTTTTATTTATAAATTCATAGACTTTTGTGGTGAGATTTGTTCACACTGACGATGATGCTTCAACAATCTGAACGTTTCATGGAGACTCTTTTCCATAACAGGGCGTGTTATGCCTGATCAGAGGAACTTGAGCACACTTGTTTATTAGTGATCTTAAACTCCATACTACTTTACCAGTCTTATTAGCTCACCTGAGCGAAGCTCAAGGGGAGCTTTACTAATCACTTTCTGTCCGTCGTCCGGCGTCCGGCGTCCGTCGTCGTCCGTCCGGCGTTAACTTTACATTATCGACTTCTCCTCCTAAACCACTAGCCCAATTTTATTCAAATGTTGGCTAAATGTTTATTACCTAATGCCAATTCAGATTTGTTCAAATGAAGTTGCCCCTCCTCCTGGGTGGTGCCACGCCCCCAAGGGGCACCAAAATCTTTGTAAATCTTCTTCTCATGAACCAGCAGTAGCAGAGACTTGATATTTGGTGTGCAGCTTCCTTTTGAGGTGTAGACTCAGATTTGTTCAAGAGAAGTTTGTGGGGCTATACTTGGCGTTGTTATGAGAGGGGCAAAATTTTTTGCCCCGCCCAAAATTTCTATTTTCCAAACCGAGAGGCTGATTTGAACCAAATTTTATGTGAGGGCTTATTGGGTCATGAGTACTTGATTTATGCAAAAAAAAATTTTCCTGCAGGCCCGTGGGAACCGCAGGAGCTAAAAATAGAAAAAATTTAAAACGCCCATATCTCCAAAACTGCACGGCACTGAGAATTTTTATTTCGTGTGCAGCTTCCTTAGGACCAACAGAAAGGATTGGTAAAAAAAAATTGCCATCGGTTTTATCATAGGGTACAGTTTCGGGACTTTGAAAAAGTGCTGAGTCAGCACTTTTTAACACTGTAGGCAATGGGAAAAACATTAAAAAATCTTCTTCTCCAGATCCAGCAGGCAGAATCTTTTGATATTTGGTATGCAACATTGTAGGGTGGATCTGATTCAAGTTTGTTCAAATCGGCCCCCTGGGTTCATATTTGGGCTCAGTATAGGAGCCCGATTTCGAACTTAGTGCATTTCAGGCAAATTTCTTAAAAAATCTTCTTCTCCAGATCCAGCACGCAGAATCTTTTCATATTTGGTATGCAACATTGTGGGGTGGATCTGATTCAAGTTTGTTCAAATCGGCCCCCTGGGTTTATATTTGGGCTCAGTATAGGAGCCCAAATTTGAACTTACTGCATTTCAGGCAAATTTCTTTGAAAATCTTCTTGTCCAGATCCAGCAGGCAGAATCTTTTGATATTTGGTATGCAACATTGTTTGGTGGATCTGATTCAAGTTTGTTCAAATCGGCTTCCTAGATTCATATTTGGGCTCACTATAGGAGCTCGAATTCGAATTTAGTGCATTTCAGGCAAATTTCTTCAAAAATCTTCTTCTCCAGATCCAGCAGGCAGAATCTTTTGATATTTGGTATGCAATGTTGCGGGGTAGATCTGATTCAAGTTTGTTCAAATCGGCCCCCTGGATACTTATTTGGGCTTACTATAGAAGCCCGCATTCGAACTTAGTGCATTTCAGGCAAATTTCTTAAAAAATCTTCTTCTCCAGATCCAGCTTCAGAATCTTTTCATATTTGGTAAGCAACATTGTGGGGTGGATCTGATTCAAGATTGTTCAAATCGGCCCCCTGGGTTAATATTTGGGCTCAGTATAGGAGCCCGATTTCGAACTTAGTGCATTTCAGGCAAATTTCTTAAAAAATCTTCTTCTCCAGATCCAGCAGGCAGAATCTTTTCATATTTGGTATGCAACATTGTAGGGTGGATCTGATTCAAGTTTGTTCAAATCGGCCCCCTGGGTTCATATTTGGGCTCAGTATAGACGCCCGATTTCGAACTTAGTGCATTTAGGCAAATTTCTTAAAAAATCTTCTTCTCCAGATCCAGAAGGCAGAATCTTTTGATATTTGGTATGCAACATTGTGGGGTGGATCTGATTCAAGTTTGTTCACATCGGCTTCCTAGATTCATATTTGGGCTCACTATAGAAGCTCGAATTTGAACTTAGTGCATTTCATGCAAATTTCTTAAAAAATCTTCTTCTCCAGATCCAGCAGGCAGAATCTTTTCATATTTGGTAAGCAACATTGTGGGGTGGATCTGATTCAAGTTTGTTCAAATCGGCCCCCTGGGTTTATATTTGGGCTCAGTATAGGAGCCTAAATTTGAACTTAGTGCATTTCAAGCAAATTTATTAAAAAATCTTCTTCTCCAGATCCAGCAAGCAGAATCTTTTGATATTTGGTATGCAACATTGTGGGGTGGATCTGATTCAAGTTTGTTCAAATCGGCTTCCTAGATTCATATTTGGGCTCACTATAGAAGCTCGAATTCGAACTTAGTGCATTTCAGGCAAATTTCTTAAAAAATTTTCTTCTCCAGATCCAGCAGGCAGAATCTTTTCATATTTGGTATGCAACATTGTGGGATGGATCTGATGCAAATTTGTTTAAATCGGCTCCCTAGATTCATATTTGAGCTTACTATAGAAGCTCGAATTCGAACTTAGTGCATTTCAGGCAAATTTCTTAAAAAATCATCTTCTCCAGATCCAGCAGGCAGAATCTTTTGATATTTGGTATGCAACATTGCGGGGTGGATCTGATTCAAGTTTGTTCAAATCGACCCCCTAGATTCATATTTGGGCTCACTATAGAAGCTCGAATTCAAACTTAGTGCATTTCGGGCAAATTTCTTCAAAAATCTTCTTCTCCAGATCCAGCAGGCAGAATCTTTTGATATTTGGTATGCAACATTGCGGGGTGGATCTGATTCAAGTTTGTTCAAATCGGCCCCCTGGATTCATATTTGGGCTTAATATAGAAGCCTGAATTCGGACTTAGTGCATTTCGGGCAAATTTATTAAAAAATCTTCTTCTCCAGATCCAGCAGGCAGAATCTTTTGATATTTGGTATGCAACATTGTGGGGTGGATCTGATTCAAGTTTGTTCAAATCGGCTTCCTAGATTCATATTTGGGCTCACTATAGAAGCTCGAATTCGAAATTAGTGCATTTCAGGCAAATTTCTTAAAAAATCATCTTCTCCAGATCCAGCAGGCAGAATCTTTTGATATTTGGTATGCAACATTGCGGGGTGGATCTGATTCAAGTTTGTTCAAATCGGCCCCCCTGGATTCATATTTGGGCTCACTATAGAAGCTCGAATTCAAACTTAGTGCATTTCGGGCAAATTTCTTCAAAAATCTTCTTCTCCAGATCCAGCAGGCAGAATCTTTTGATATTTGGTATGCAACATTGCGGGGTGGATCTGATTCAAGTTTGTTCAAATCGGCCCCCTGGATTCATATTTGGGCTTAATATAGAAGCCCGAATTCACACTTAGTGCATTTCAGGCAAATTTCTTCAAAAATCTTCTTCTCCAGATCCAGCAGGCAGAATCTTTTGATATTTGGTATGCAACATTGCAGGGTGGATCTGATTCAAGTTTGTTCAAATCGGCCCCCTGGATTCATATTTGGGCTTAATATAGAAGCCCGAATTCGCACTTAGTGCATTTCGGGCAAATTTATTAAAAAATCTTCTTCTCCAGATCCAGCAGGCAGAATCTTTTGATATTTGGTATGCAACATTGTGGGGTGGATCTGATTCAAGTTTGTTCAAATCGGCTTCCTAGTTTCATATTTGGGCTCACTATAGAAGCTCGAATTCGAACTTAGTGCATTTCAGGCAAATTTCTTAAAAAATCTTCTTCTCCAGATCCAGCTTCAGAATCTTTTCATATTTGGTAAGCAACATTGTGGGGTGGATCTGATTCAAGTTTGTTCAAGTCGGCCCCCTGGGTTTATATTTGGGCTCCGTATAGGAGCCCAAATTTTAACTTAGTGCATTTCAGGCATATTTCTTAAAAAATCTTCTTCTCCAGATCCAGCAGGCAGAATCTTTTGATATTTGGTATGCAACATTGTAGGGTGGATCTGATTGTGATTCATGAACGTATTTATTTGTAAAGTTGATAGAATCTTAGACAAAATTTGCAGAAAAGATCTACTATAGAAGGGGTGGTATCCAGGGTGAACCGTTTACCCAAATCTAGCAGTACTAATGCATTATTCACACAAATCTTCGTTCAAATTTTATGACCCCTCATTGGAACACACGCATTCAGCTCATTCCAACAAGCATATGCCATGTTTTCGAGACAAAGGAATAAAAATTTTAGTTATTCATGAAATTTTTAGGCAACTGTTGTCTGTTATTCACATTGCTTCATGAAATTTCAGTACTTTTAGAAGTTACCTCAGTAATCAAGGGTTAATTCCCCTTAATTAAATGTCGCCTCTAAAAAACAACCACTTTGCATATCTTACCTTTTTACCAGCATAACTGCCAAAACTTGTCAGCATTCTTCGCAAAAATCGCTATTCAAATTTTAATTTTTGTCTCTTAAACATACATGTACTTATCGCTTGTAAATACCCCATTGGAATGAGCTTTTTGAGCTCATTCCAATGAGAGGTCGCACACCATGCTTTTTGAGTCAAAAAAGCAATTTTTTTAGTTATTCCAGAATTTCGTACGTAAAACACAGCTTTATGACTTCACATTAAAATGAGCTCTCTAAGCTTGTTCCAATCAACATTCACGCACTATGTCTTTCACACAAAAAATAAAATTTTCCATTTATTCAGGAATTTTGTTTGCAAGAACACTCTTACCCCCCCCCCCCCCCCCCACACACACACACACAAACACACACACACACACACAAACACAGACACACACATCTAAAAGTTCGTCAGCAAAAAAACAGTTACTTCAATTTTTAAATGCATTATAGGAACAACTTGCCTAATCAAATTTAAATACTTTTGCATCATTCTGTATCTAGAACAAACCATTTACCATATCTTTACGCAAAATTCTCCAGCATCATTCACAAAAAAACACCATTATTTATATATTCACATTTCTGTCTCAAAAATATACCTGATCTTCCCATACCCCTATTGGAATAAGCTGTTTGAGCTTGTTCCAATGATGATAAAAAAAAATAAAATTTGTGAAAATTTTTGTTTTCTTGCATGCAAATATATACATGTAGCACATGGAAGATATCCACAGTTGGGGAGAGATGTCCAAGGCTATCTCTTCACATTCCTTGTTTGTGCTTCATGCTAAACCAGTTTGTCTGCAGAGATAAATTTGCTTTATTAAAAATCATTGGAGATTGGCCACACACCAATGATTTTAAATAAAACTAATTTTAGGTAACAAATGTTGAACTTCAAACAAAATCTATCACTCAACCAGTTAATGTTGATGAGGCATGACATGGTGAAGGTGACCTAAAATACTTCTTAGAGTCACTTTGTCAGGTGAGCGATTAAGGCCACGTGGGGCCTCTTGTTCATGTTTATCATGGGACTTTCAATGGACCATATTCAATGCTAAAGGCTTAGAAATCATGCCAGTGTTACATCCGACAAAGCCGGAAGGCTTTATGGAAAAGAATCCCCCACCTCATCAAAGCATTCAAAGGGTGTGCTGGATGTCAGAGATTCATTGAATACATGCCTTTTGGTTTGGAGGATGTAGCACCCACCCTATGTTTCTTTCAACCATATATGAACAATATACCTTCTTGCCACACCCTAGTAGGCAGTGTCTGCTTCTTCATTGAATATGGTATGCTTTAAAGAGACACTTCTCCACACCTGAGTATTGCCTTTATAGTGTGCATCTCCTTTGTTCTTTTATTTCTTTGAAATGAGGTGGAACGACTTTCTTGTGCGAGACAATATGCCAGTGTTACATCCTCCAAGCCTACAGGCTTGTATTCAAAGAATCTTGAGGTGGGGGATTATTGTACACATAACAAGTCCTTCATATATGACAAAAGCTTGCATAGCAGCATAAAGGTTGAATGTTTTGAAGAAATATGAATGTTGAATTGAAATAGAATAGGAATCCTTAAACATTCTTTGTTGAGGATTTGTCTTGAACACAATTTCTTATCAACCTACCTCACAATTGTTTACAACACGCTTGCACTACAGTGGAAGTCCCTAACTCAGAGGTATACTCTCTATTTTTGTTCTTTCCCAAGCAATTTGGGAAAGAGAGAGTGGTGCAAAAGCACCAAGAAAAAATAATCCAAAAACCAGGTCAAGTGCGACCGGAGCACCAGGGTTGTGAATCCGCCTTTTTAGCTGAGCTGAGCTGAGCTCGGTTGCTCTCTCCACTTTTCTGCTAGTGTCAATAGCTACTGATTTATCCTTTCCTGCTGCTGCTCCATCGGTGACATCTTCAGTGTCCATTTCAGCCATTCTCTGCTTTTCCCAGCAGGGGTCTCTGCTCCTTTGGATGTGGGATATCAGCCTCAACCTTCCCTGACTTCAACTCAGCAAAGTCGGAAGGGGTTGCCAGCAGGTCCTTCTGTTTCGATCTCCTTGAAGTTGGACCAAGCAGGTCTTTATTTGGATTCTGTTGCTCATGGTGGGGTCACCATGGTCTCTCTTGCGCTTTTAGCAGGACCAGCACATTTTGTGCTGCCTGGCCTTCTGTCCCTCATAGATCCATGGCGACTCTCCTGAGTTCACACACTTAAGATCCTCGGGGTATTTCATACTCCTATAAGCATCTGCCTTCAGATGCTTCGGTTGCAACCTGTGTTTTTGATGATCGTTACCCTTCGCTGGTTAAAAGGGTCAGATGTGAAGGCACTTTGCCTGGTCCTTCCCACGTCGGACCGGCAGATTCGGGCCATCAGCGTAGGGAGGCCCTCTCCTTGCTCTTTGCAGGTTCCTTCCAAGATCCTTCCCGTTGCCTCCAATGAGGCTATTGGTGGTTTTCAGCCGCTCTCGGCTGTGCTACCTCCCGTGATTGCAAACAGATCGCTTTTTGATCCCCTTGGTGCTCCTCCACCCTGGGAGGTTTTGTCTGGTATGCCCAAGATGGACAATGTGTCTTCCAACTCAGGATCTGGGTCTGACACACCTGCCGTTAAGAGCCATCAGTCTTCTGACTTGGGGGAGGCTCTTGACTTTGTGTTTGAGTTCCTTCCGGAGCTTAAACCGTCAGACCAGCCAGAGGTTTCAGCTAGGCCGTGATTATCGACCAAGCACCTACAGCCTATGGAGCAGTCTGCTTCTGGGCAACTTCAACCTTACCAGTCGGTACAAGCGGTTGAGGCTTTTGCAGCATTGGATTCTAAGCCAAATTCCAAGGCTATGAAGACGTCGTTCTTCACTAGTGCTGATACCTTTTTGCCCCCTGTACGTTATCGTTCTTATGATTCTGCCAGTCTGCCAGACTGATTTTTAACAGAATCTCACTTTAAAATTAATTTATTTTTCTTTTTGATATAAAAATTAAATTCTTACTATTTTTGCTCAGAAATCTCACTATTGTACAATTCATCAGCTTAACATATCTGTATGCGACCTAGTTACTCTCTGGTCATGAATTGTATGTCTAATTTTGTAATTACAGTACTGTATAGATTAACCCTTTCCCTAACACAGTATTTTTAAAAAATAAATTAAATTTCACTTTTTTTTAAAACAAATTTCACATTTTTTCAATAAAAGCATACAAATATGGATATCATTAGAACTAGTTGGTTCTAATGATATCCATATTTGTATGGTTTGATTGAGAAACTTCCAAGAAGTTATAGGCTGTGGTAGACATATTCTGTTTAATTTTCTGGCCATTATTGGCTGCTATGTTAGGTAAAGGGTTAAATGATTACTGGTATATTAGAATTAATGACTAAATATATATATTGGGAGGACTTGGAGGTCAAAATGGTCGATAAAGTTGTATGAGTTCATTCCAATGAGAGGTCATCAGCTATGTTTTTGAGGCAAAATAGAAAGAAAAAAAAATTTGATTGATGACGATTTTCATAAGTACTTAATTTATACCAAATTTTTTTTTGCATCACACCATGGGAACCGCAGTAGTTAAAAATAGGAAAAAATTTAAATGCCCATATCTCCAAAACTACACGGCACTGAGAATTCTTATTTGGTGTGAAGCTTCCTTTGGACTAACAGAATGGAAAGGTAAAAAAAATTGCTATCGATTTTATCATAGGGTACTTTTTCGGGACTCTTCTTCTCCCAAACCACTGCTCCAAAAGCTTTCAAATTTCACATAACATCTTTGGAAGATTGTTTCACATGTATATTGAAATCAGTATTGAGTCCTATTCAGGCTCTCTGTGGGAGCCCAAATGTTCAGATTAGTGCAACAGGAGGAGTATTCTTTAAAAATCTTCTTCTGATCCACCCATCAGAATCTTTTGATATTTGGTATGCAGCATCCTTGGGGGTGAGATTCAAGTTTTGTTCAAGCCAAGTCCCTGGGTTCATATTTGGTCTCACTGTGGGACCCTGGATTATAACTTAGTTCAAAATGAGGAATATTCTTTAAAAATATTTTTCTTCAGATCCAGCTGTCAGAATCTTTTGATATTTGGTATACAGCATCATTACAGAGGTGAGATTCAAGTTTGTTCAAGCCAAGTCCCAGGGTTCATATTTGGGCTCCCTGTGGGAGCCCGAATTATAACTAAGTTCAATATGAGGAACATTCTTTAAAAATCTTTTTTTCTCAGATCCACCAGTCAGAATCTTTGGATATTTGGTATAATCTTTTCTTAAGAGGGGCAGATGCAACTTGTTCAAATCAATTCCCTGGGTTGATATTTAGGCTACCATGTCAGGTGAGCGCCCTCAGGCTCCCTGTGGCCTCTTGTGAAAAGCACTGTCTGATTTTGGTTGTTTTATTAGGTTTGGGTGTTCCATTGTACTTTGCATACATTATCTGTAATCAAAATTTCCATTTACTACAAATACAGTAGCAGTACAGATCCTGTGGAGAATACTGGAAATAACTAAATGGAATTACAATGCTCCTCGTCTATCATTCTGATCTGTTAATGATGAGTTAGTTGGTCATGTATTCCATATCTATGACAGAAATACAGGAATCAAATGTTAAAGGCCTCGCTCTGTCCACATGGGACCCATTGTTTAGACAACCAGGCTGTCTGTGAACGTGATAGGTTTTGTGCAGGTCTGTAAATAAGCAGTCTGACGTTTGCAGAATGAGGTCCCCAGAGGGTGAATTTGATGATGCTGTCCCAAACAGTGGGCCAATTTATCCCCTGGCTTCCTCTTTCTGTTTCGTTTTGAGACCTTGATTCAGATTGAGGTTCACAGAGGGTAAATTTAGTGATGCTACCCTGCTGTGCAGGGTAGCATCACTAAATTCACCCTCTAGGGACCTCTTTTTGCAGATGAGTCTGCTTATTTTCTGACTTGGTTTTGTGATATACTCACTTGTTTTGAAAAATATCCTCTTTTATTGTGTGATCATTTTAGGGAGCATGGTGGCTCAGTAGGTAGAGGTGCAGGCTGCAAGCCGAGAGGTCCTCGGTTCGAATCCCACCTGCGGCAACCGCGTTGTGTCCTTGGGCAAGACACTTCATCTCCATTGCCCGATCATTTATCTGAATGTCGAAATGCATTAAAGTGTTCCACTCTCTGTGCATGCTACTGTTTATTAGTAATATGCAAGCTTACTTCACTCCATTAGCTGGTTGAGGGCTAGATTGTTTTTGGTGGTCTGAGTGTGAATATCTTATTCCAAATTTGTAATACATGTAGAACAAATTTATATAAACAAAAATATTATTTGCATTTGACTGAACATGAAATATGAGCAAGAAAAACATAGGGTTTTGCTCTGGTGCCTCATTTTGTTTGAAAGCCCTGATAGTGGCTGCTAGCACACAACTTGTTAATCCATAGCCAACGTAATTTGCAGGAAACAATGCTGTTGAGCCCTTTTAATTTTATAGCATTCTCAGTGAAAAATATTTATTGCACCATTATTTTGAATTTGATCAGTATTTATTATTGTATGACATGCTGCTTGACAGAGCTCAGTCAAACAAGAAGTAAACCCTGTGGGATCCTGGGAAGTGAAGCAGTGCTTGTTTACTGTGGTAAACAAGCTCTGTTTTACTAGTAAAATAGGACCCAGTCACCAAGTGGAAGTCCTCTAAAGTGGGCAACATGGGTATAAATGATGAAGTAAACTTGACTTTATCTCCATGTTGCGGTTACGATTAGCCATGGTACAGTAATATGTGACCTTAAACATCAGTAACAAATAAATAACGAGATGTAAACATTTCACTGCTTATATTGGAAGTACTGCTCAAGGCCAAAGAAGTCTGTGAATGTAGTGAATTTAGTAGTTGAAAGTATAAATTCATTACAGTATTTCTTGTTCAGTTAACCTCATCAATTTGTGCATGTCCATTACCAGCAGGGGATTGCCCATCCTGTCCTCATCTTGCATGGACAAAGAATTGCCTTTTTGAAAGCATATAGGAGGTTACAATTTCGTAACTCATCTACTCTGACTTCTAATATTCATAACATCCAATCTCAGGTGCAACACAGAAATATTTCTGTAAATGCAGAGATTGTCTTGATTTAAGTAAACATTCAGTTAATTCACATTCAGTTCTATTTACCACCTCAACACACCACCCCTCCATAATATCACTTATAAAAGAATGATGAAAACATGGCGGTATTTCAGTCAACCTTTCACTGCTACCGGTAACACAAAGAAAGCAGTGCCGTTCTGCTTGATTTATTTTAATAATAATGTCTGTATCTTTATTGCATTAATTCCCAATTTGATAATGAGTGACAAATCTTGCAATTTTAATTTGTCATTACCAAATAGAACTATGGAGAACTGATTTGATACCAACTCAGAAATGCATTTCCAATTTAAACCCTCTACACATTGATGTCATAATATTGAAATTTCAAATTTTGGAATTTTGTCATCATAGTGTAGAGGCTTAAAAGGCCAACAATAAGCCACTAATTTGTAAAAAATATTGACCTTTAGATGTTGATTGTATGTGAAAGATCATGTAAGAAAAACACTGTATACAAAGGGTAAGACATCAGAAGAAGGCGAAATTACATTATCAAGTCTAGATATAAAGGAGGTCAGATATAGTTAAGTGGGCAGTGACGCATGGGAATGGTGGGTGAATTATCGCTCACCTCTATTTTTGTTCATTGAAAGGTCAAATCCATAACAGTTTATTTCCCGTCATCATAATTCACAACAATCATTTACGAATTCCGTATACCACATTATAAAAATTCAATGCAAAACAAAACATAAAACAAGAATTTTGTAGATGGACACTTTTCCATGGGATTACTCCCACAACGTATCGAACATGCTGCGCCTCCCTTGATTTGAATTTCCGTATTCACAATTGGCAAAAGCAACCTGAATGCAGTGTTTTCAATTGAAGTACCCCCATCACACTGACTTAACAATGATATGGTATAAACCCTTCAAGGTATGTGTTATATTTTCTTAATTGTAATGGAATGTCAAACCTGTAGCTAATTTCAGTGGATGGCTGTCAGCTGTTAAATATACAGCATTTCTTATTAAACTGCTTTGAATAGACCGAAAATTACTGTTTGTGACTGATGCTAAAAAAATGTCCGGCAGGGTCTCTAAATGTCCGACAGAAGTCAGTTTGTACCTGTCATTTTGTCAGGCACCCCCCAAAAAATTTATGTCCAGGCTTGTACATAATCTGTAATTAAAAAGCTTTAATGCAGACAGAATTTCAGAAAATGTGGCATTGCGAAGATAGGAACAAAGTAACACGAAAGTTATCACAACTAAGCAAATCCCCATGACATCATTTCTGAACACACAGAGTTTCTAATTTTAACTTTCAAAAGGATGACCACAACAAAACAACTGTACATTATTTTAGCAATAATTGGGCGTTATTATATAAAAAAAACTTTGTAACATTCAAATAAATTGCAGTTATGTAGTAATAAAACCCTTGGCACATTTAACGACAATAGCAATCTGAAATAGATTTCATTTACCCATATACCATAAATAGAAATAGAAGGAATACAACCTTCACCTTTGTCCTTTTTAGAAAGCTAATTTGACAAATATAGAAAATGACATCGCACAGAATTTTCTGTGAGTGATCTGACCAGTTTGAGTTGAAAAACTACTGGCTGACATTTTTCAAGTGTCCGATAAATTCTCACCTTCAATTTAATTTATTTAATCGAATCTGGACACTTTCATATAAATAATTTATAAACTATAAGGATACTTTTGCATAATGGACATAGTGGTTTTGTTTCACTGGTCAATTTATTTTTTTTACTTGCATTTTGACGTGCCCTGGAAAAAAATTTATTTCGAGCCTTGCTCACCAGTTG
This sequence comes from Pictodentalium vernedei, assembly GCA_031216915.1. NCBI lineage: Eukaryota > Metazoa > Mollusca > Scaphopoda > Dentaliida > Dentaliidae > Pictodentalium > Pictodentalium vernedei. The sequence continues at coordinate 288,383,899 of CM062291.1, read as the reverse complement.
AAAAGAAATGCAACAACAATGAATATGAGATGCTATTTTGGGGTGTTTATTTATGTTTGTATCTTGATTTCACAGTATATTATTTTGGAAAATCTTTTCCCACTGGTGTAAGTGTGTTACAATTGGATCACAAAATGATCGAGAAAGAGGTCATGTTTGTGATCACAGTACTGTAGCCATTTTTCAGGAAACAACACCAGTGTATGGCATCTCTGCTTAACCCTCATCTAATGAATCGGCTGCATCCGCCCATGTAATTTACAGATTAAGCAGTTGAAAAAAAAATTTTTTCAAAACATTTCAACAAAATGAGATCATGTGACCCTTCATTAGAACGGGCTCATTGAGCTCATTCCAATGAGGGGCTCACATGATATGATTTTGTTGAAATTTTAAAAAAAAATTTCAAAAAGAATTCAAATAATAAATGTTGATATGTGCATTGGGTAAAGGGTTAATTGTCTCAGTATTTATTTTGTTATTTATTAAATGGGGTTTAACAACACTTTCACTCAGAATAGATTATTATTAGATATGATTTTCTTTCCCAGAATTACTCATTTTCTAACTTGGCAGATACCAGTATGACTTCAAACTGAACTGATATGACGCCGATCTCAGCCAATATGAACCAAGCTACATGTGATCTCTCCCTAGATGCATTTCTAGACTCAACCTGTTTGTTTGCATGGAAATCTTTTAATTAATTTTGCCGAATGCAATCAGGGAAAATTGGTGTGACCATAATGGATTGTCTTGAAGTGGAGTTTTTGTGTGATGAGGAATTAATGATGGCAATATGTAAGGATTAGATGGATGAAGAGAAGAATTTTACAGAAAATTCAATGCAAACTCAAGATTCAGAGTTGTGAGCAGAGATTTATTAAAGTGGGAGAATAGATAGTTCAGCTATCTGAACATTGCAGCTTCACAAATGAGGAAGCCAATATGTTCAGATAGCTGAACTAGAAGAGAAAACTTAACGGACTTTGTGAAAAGAATGAGAAACAATAACACTCAAACTACTGAGAATATTTTGTAATATTGTTTTGGTTTAATGAATAAAGAGGTTATTACTTTGTTAGTTTCCCCGCGGGAAACCCGGGAAGTGAAGCAGTACCTGTTTACTGCAGTAAACAGGCTTTGTTTTACTGGTAAAATAGGACCCAGTCACCAATGCTTGGGAGGTGTAAACCCTCTCTAAAATGGACAAAATGTCTTATTAACACTCACCCCTGGTCTTGAGTTGATACTCATGTTGTGGTCATGATTAGCCATTGTGCAAAAATATGTGACCTTAAACCCCAATAAATACTTGGTTAGTTTCATATCGGCTGAGATATCAGCCCTCGGTAGCTTCACATAAGTCTCAAGCTGATATGAAGTTACCTTTTCTGATATCTCAGCTGATATGAAACTAACCAAGTACAGGGGGCATGGTGGCTCTGAAGGTAGAGGTGCAGGCTGCAAGCCGAGAGGTCCTCGGTTTGAATCCCACCAGCGGCAACCACATTGTGTCTTTGGGGAAGACACTTCACCCCCATTGCCCACGTGGGGGCATGGTGGCATTGTGTTCTAAGGAGTACTGCATGTCGATGGTGCACCATTGCTAGCCCTGCTCGTGTGTCGTTAGTATTTAGGGGAGCTGACAGTTCTTCACTGTTGCTCTTTGGTTCTCTCTGGGTACTCCGGCTTCCTCCACGCATAAAACTGTTGTAGTCATGATTAGCCACTGTGCAGAAATATGTGACCTTAATCACCAATAAATAAATAACCAAGTACAGTGAATTGAATAACCAGTTTGCCAATGAAAATTATTCACTTAACAGGAGTGTTCAATTAACAGGGATTGTGTCACTTTCCTGTATTCTAGAGTTAAACTTAGTACTTATTCTTATATATCTTATTTGACAGAGCTCCATGAGCTCTGTCAAACATGATGTAACAGATTAAATGCCTGTATTGGATATACTGAGATTAAATAGGTCTATATACAACAGAAAACTAGGGAAAGTCGGGGGTAATTTCTCGACAGATTACAGGATTTTTTATTCAATTAACAGAAGTTTACTCTATAACCTATATTCAATTAACAGGTCAATTTGAGGACATGGTAAATGGATTTGTGTTAGGAAATTTTATTTACTTAACAGGGTTATTCAGTTAAGAGATATCCAATTAAGTGGGCTCCACTGTAATAACTTCAAATTAAATGCCTGTGTTGGATGTACCCAAGGCCAAATAGGTATATAAACAAGGGAACTTTGGTGTTTGTCGGGGTAGTTTCTCAACATATCAAATTTTTTTTTCAGATAACTGGACTTCGCTCCTAAACATATGTGCAGTTAACAGGTCAAAGTTGTGCAGAAGGTATGGAAAATAGTTTTGTGTTTGGAAGTTATATTCATTTCAGAGGGTCATTCGGTTGAGAGATATCCTATTAATGAGCTCCACTGTATTTGTACACAAGTTCTATTTTACTGGTGTAACAGTAGCAGGTAAACAAAGCCTTGGATCTGAGTTCTCTATTTAAGCAGCCTTATAACTTATTGATAAATGATTGGCAGAACTTGACTTTATAGTCTTGTGTTTCAGTCATAATATGGTCAAAAGATGTAGAAAATGACTTTAAAATCACTAAAGAAAGAAAAATGAACAGTTAATACTGAAACACTTTTTTTTAGATTAACCCTTTACCTAACATGAAAAGCAGACAACACTTCCAAACAAAATTCTTGAATAACTAATTTTTTCATTTTTTGTCTCAGACATAGGTTATGACCCCTCATTCCAAAGAGGGGTCTATGTTTTTGAGACAAAAAAATGAAAAAATAATGAAAATTAATTGACGATTTTTTTTGAATAGTGCTGGCTGGTTTTGTTGGGTAGAGGGTTAAACACTATTTTATTTCAATGAAAACCAATCATGTTATATGTACACATCATATTCAAAAAGATAGAGAAACAAAAGCAAAATCTAAGATAATAGTACATTAAATTACAAAGAGAAAAACTTGTAAGTAAGGGATTCAACGATAAGTCATCTCCCCTAGGGAAACACTTTTTTGGGAGGGGGTGGGGGAGCATTGTTTTTTAAAACAGTAAGCACTTGGCTCTTTCAGCTCTCTGCAAAGACAAACCCACCCACCCCACCAACCCCGACCCCGCCCCCAACACCCCAAGATGAAATAAAGCAGTTATATGCTGAAAAGATTCAAAGAATACTATGGCTTGTTGTGTTTCTCAAATGGATGGAGCTAAGTGGCTACATAAACTTTTCGTAATCCACTCTTCCCAGTACTATTAGTATCATAAATTGGAACAAACTCAATAAATTCATTCATTACTAAGTTATAATCTATGATTTAGAATATATTTCAGTGTATATCAAATTATAATTATATAGATGGAAAATGACCTTTTGGTTGGGGTGCCAACTTTTCTTGCAGCCAAATATTTATGCAGAATGGGTTGAAACAATTATTCAGTAGCAGATGGTTTGGTTAGTGATATGGTAAATTGTATAATGCACCTTCAGTGCCTTTCCCATTGGAGCCCAGTGAAGTTCAGAAGTGTTTTTTGGTAAACATGCCCTGTTTCACTGGTAAAACAGGACCCAATAACTGATTGATGCCTTTGGTGGAAGTTCTAGATGGCAGCACAGACAGAAAACAATTTTTTGTCTAAACTTGACTTTAATACTTGTGTTATCATATGGTCATGATATATTGCCATAGATGCTGAAAGTGACATTAAATGCCATAGAGCTGAAATTGTTAAGGGGTTTTCTTAATGGATTAATCACATTGATTAACCTTGGTTAACCGATTAAATAGATGTCTGAATAATTGTCATACCGTTGATGATTTACAGCATGAATCCTTTACCCAACATAACAAACAAAACTGACTGGGCCTATATACTAAAATCTCCATTCAAATTTATTATGTTTTCAATTTTTGTCTCAAAAAATTAGCTTATGACCCGTCATTGGAACAAGCTCATTGAGCTCGTTCCAATGAGGGGTCATAAGCTAGGTTTTTGAGACAAAAGTTGAAAATTTTTAGTAATTTATTTTACAAGTATCATCTGCTACCCGCAATGGGTAAAGGGTTAAGAATGACCATTTCAGCTACTGATACAGTATGATGATCATGCAGGTAAACAAGTATGTCAGCAAGTAACTTGCATGCTTTACTCTGTCTCATATAATTGATGTGAGTCAGTGTGACAGTGTTTGCCTGTTTTGGAGCAAGTTTGTTCCTTTGTTAACCCATATAATACGGTAGTTCAAAAGTAACAGTTAATCAATCAATTACTTTTTGGATCGATCAAGATGTTGATCACTGATTAATCTTTTAATCGGTTAACCGTTTCAGCTCAAAAATGCCAATAATGAATAATTTCATATCGATAACTGCAAAAATCATTCTTGGCTGATAATATTTTATTATGTATATATCCCTTGTGTAACCCTTTTCTGTAACAGTTGGCTGTAATTTACAAATTGAGCAGTTGAAAAAAAGATATTAAAAAAAAATTTTCACAAAATCATATCATGTGACCCCTCGTTCCAATGAAGGGCACATGATATGGTTTTGTTGAAACTTTTTGAAAAATTTAAAAATAAAAGTACTTAAAATAACAAATTTTGATATCACTTGCATTCTATAAAGGGTTAAATTTAGAAGTAAAAGGTCATATTACTGCATAATAATCTTTTCTCACCATACATGGTATCTGTAAATGTTAATCTGCCTGCCAGAATAAATTGCTTATGATTTATATGCTAAAACCTTTTAACTGATAATACTTCTAAAGATTATGATTCCAAAATTCAGATTAGATTTTATTACTGTGACTATAAATTTCTTGTGAGTCGGTCAGCACTCAACAACCAATTCTGGCATCTGTTCTGGGGAGTGTGGTGAACTGAGTTTCTCAATTGTCTCTCTGTATCCACTCTGGTGTGATGGCATGAATGTGTCTGTCGCTATTCTGGAGTTGATGTTGTCAGAGTGTAGTGTGATTTTGCAGTGTGATCCTTAAGAGTCGGTCATTCAGGGTCAAGTCATGAGCAGCAGCCATGCTGACATCTGTTCTGGGGAGAGGGGGCAATGAATATACCTTGTCACTTGTTACCTGTCCATATCAACACTGTCATAGCTGCATGTGTGTGTTTGTAGCTGTTCTGGAGTCATTATTTGAGAGAACGTGAATGTGATATGAGTCTTGTAATAATAATACTATTTTTATAGTATTAACCCTTTACCCAACGTAACGGCCAAAACCAGCCAGCACGATTCTCAAAAATCGCCAATTAATTTTCATTATTTTTTTCATTTTTTTTCTCAAAAACATAGGTTATGACCCTTCATTGGAACAAGCTTGTAACCTATATTTTTGAGACAAAAAATGAAAAAAATTAGTTATTCAAGAAATTTTTTTGCAAGGGTCGTCTGCTTTCCATGTTAGGTAAAGTGTTAAATCAGTTAAAAATATTCAAGGGAAAGCATTTCTTTCAGATGGCTGGAAAGAGACTTCTATAGCTCAGGGCCCTGCAATGGCAAAAGCCCTATCGCCAGGGAAGCTTAATTTGGTTGAGGGCTGAACTAGGTTAAATTTCTTTAATTCATTGGGAAACAATTTATTTCCCAAAGTTTATATATCACCCAGCAAGTCACTCTCAGCCACCTGGCTTTGAATGTCTGTGCACACAACTCTCCATTTGGTCATTCTATCAGCACGTGCTGGTCAACTACAAGTAACATGTTATGCACACGAAACATTAGTTCATCAGAGGGTCATTATCATATGCATCAAAGAATCCTTTGTCTAAACATTAACTCTGCTCACAGCCCCTTTTATTTGCAGACGGCACCTAATTAACATTGCCCACGTCTACCCCTGCACATCTTCATTCATTTCGCAACTCTGCCTCAGATCAGACATCTTTTATTATCATCGTTTCTCTTTATTTATGTTCTTCAAAATCGTGATTCCAGTGTATACTTTAATCACCTACAAGACTAACTTTATATTTTTCATTATGGATGAGCCGTCAAGTATTCCGGGATGCAACCTTCTTATGCTAATTGTTAAAAACTTTTTTCGGAATTCCAGAAGAATATTCATTACCCAATGCAGAATTCAAACATTTACTCTGCCTGATGCTCCACGAACAATACCCACAAATGGCTAGAATCATGGATTGTGATACCTGTCCTGGGTGTGTCTGCTTCTTTTGTCGTAACAGTTAACTTCTCAGTGCTTCAAGCATTTTATTCGTTCCACGTCGGACACTTTACTCGCAGGACATGGCAAATAGTACAGCGCAATCTCTCCCTCCTTGGGAGCCTCAACCGGTGTTTCAAACTGATGCTTCTGCGCACCCTACTGCACATGCTTCCAATATGGCTGCGATTCATGCATCAGCAAGTGACAATCTTCCACGGGACACTCTGTCCGCTTGCAGGTGCCGGATTTCTCGGACTTCTACTTCCACATCGGACACTGCTTATCGTTCGTGGTCCGTTTCAGCATTGCGAAATGAATTGGACAAGCGTGGGATTGCCATGGCACCATCCACTAGAAAATCTCACCTGTGGTCCCTTTACAAACTGAACATAAACAACGAGACAGTTTCGAGCTGCGATATCAACACTTCCGGTTCTCAAACACGTGATCCTGTCCTGAAATGTGTTAGTGCTGGTCAAAGATAACTGAGGAACACTTATTCATTTCAGAACAGGATAACTCATATTAGGGAGCAGGGACTGCCCTCAACTCACTCGTTGGGAGCAGGCCCAGTGACAGCTGGAAGCCCCATTACCCCAATATCTCATAGTAAATACTACGTGTGCCATCCTATGTTCATGCTCATTGTAAATTTGTACATATGCTTTCATCACCCCTCATGTATGCTTGTAATTGATGAATAAATGATGCAAACTATACAATTCTTTGAGTGGTATATAAATGACTGAAGAGACCTTTGTTGCTTGTGATTGAAAGGCAAAGTAGACAAGTAGGGCAGTGCAGATCTTTTGATGTATTTAAAGCTAAGAAAAAGTTAGAATTGCATTCACTACTGAATCGGAAGCCAGTGGAGATCCAAAAGGACTGGTTTAAAGTGGCAGTACTTTCTAGACTGGGTGATGTCACATGCCACACAATTTTGGATGTGCTGTACTATTCAAGAGTGTTATCAATGATATTAGCTGGGTACATTTTGGTGCTCAATAGAACACCAGTTTCTTTAATTGCATCAGTGATCCCCCCCCCCCCCCCACACACACACACACACCACCACCACCCCACACCCCACTCCCCCTCACAGTGGGTTTTTTTTGGTGGGTGTAGCTGGCATTTTGGTGGGCCCAGCCCCTTCTGACTATGTCACTGTTCAGAAGACTTAAGAATACTTGGTTACATCTTGTTGACTCCTCCCTAAACAATTGCCAGCTTTGCAACATAAAAATAAGTAGAAGTTGGAGTTGTTCTAATACAATGGAAGACTTTTGGAGCAGTTGTTCCCATTGATGATAGGCTATTGCATAACTAAGGGACATAAAATAGTCAAATATGTTAGTATGAATGTTGTTTATTTTATTCCTTATACGCTTACCGGTGTTACTTTTAAAAGAAGTAAAGTAGAAAAATAAACCTAGTGTAGAGTTTATTCTCAGAAATATGTTATATGCAATATGTACCATCCTAAAATTAAATGAGTCTTTCCATTGGTAGCATTCCACTTGATTTCATACTTTACAGACCAATTTATCCATAAAAATCTTTCTCTTGACTCTTATGCTCAATCAAATAATGTTATCAGTAAGAAAGCAAACAAAAGAGTCTGCTCCACCACTGCTTCTTGACACTAAAAAATTGTAAATTGTCAGTGTCATGTCCCTAGTTAATCGACTCTCTACTGGGAGTGCATAGATCAATGATGTCTCTCTCTTCTTGAGGGAACCGAAGGAAATAGAAAAGATTTAAAGGGACTACATTTGACTTTATGCTTTGTAGTGGGATAAGTCATAGATGCTGAAAGTATTCTTAACTGGTAAAGTGCTGACTTATTTTTGGTCATCAAAATTTGTTCACATATATTTGTCTTATTTCAGTTTATGTTATAGTGCCAATAGGAACTCTCCCATTAACCCTTTACCTAACGAATCGCCCACATCTGCCCGCATAGTTTGCAAATTGAGCAGTTGAAAAAAATTAATTTTTCAAATTATTTCAACAAAATCATATCATGTGACCCCTCATTGGAATGATCTCATCGAACTTGTTCTGATGAGGGGTCACATGATAAGGTTTTGTTGAATTTTTTTTTAAAATTTGAAAAAACAGTAATTAAAATAATAAATTTTGATATTCTCTACATTGGGTAAAGGGTTAATTGTAGCAAGGCAAATCCTAGCTAACAAACTAAATAATTTCACTAGAAAAGTGTTATGTAGAATATATGCATATGTATATGTATGTGCTGGCTAAGTCTGTGGGTCTGTGTGAAGAGTCCACTTGCCGTGCTCACAAAAATCAACACAACGTCAAACTTGTTATTGTTCTACCAAATGACACAGAGAAATGTATACTGCACAACATTCAGCCATCAGTGACTAGATTATATTAGACAAATCATACTTTTTAAGCATGCATGTCATTATATCCATTTGCACCTGCACCATTCTATTAATGTATCGTTTATTGATGTAGGGTGAGGCTATTTATAGGCATAGCCTGTTTGCCAAACCCATTTCTATTCCAAGAAATAAAATATTGTATAAAAAAAGAATATGAAGCCTTTAACCCTTTACCTAATGAATCTCCCGCATCTGCCAGCGTAATATGCAAATTCAGCAGTTGAAAAAATATTATTTTTCAAAACATTTCAACAAAACCATATCATGTGACCCCTCATTGGAACGAGCTCGTCGAGCTCGTTCCAACGAGGGGTCACATGATATGGTTTTGTTGAATTTTTTTGAAACATTTGAAAAAAATGGTATTTAAAATAATAAATTTTGATATCGTCTGCGTTGGGTAAAGGGTTAAGCTGTGGTACCAACACTTCAGAATAAAGCTCCAATATAGGCTTCCAGCAAACTGTTTAAGCCACAATAAACAAATGAAAAATGGAGCAATGTTTATTTACTGTGATAGAAATGATCTGCTTCCTGGATAAACGTGACCACAGCACCAACCAACATGTGCTGTGTTTTCTGTGGTATAAAAGTTCTGGTTTACTGGTATGACAGGTCCCAGTAAACAACAACTGGAGTGTAGTTCATCTAAAGTGGACAGCATGGTTTTGAACAAGTGACTAAACTAAATGTATTCAGGTTGAATTACAGCCATAGATGCTGAAATTTTACTTTTAACACTTCATTACTGTTTCAAAAGTAAATTCTCAGCAGCAAAGCTATCCCATAATGTAAAGACAAATTCAACCTGGCATATCTTCATTAATTTAAAAGTGTGTTTATTTGCTCCAAATTCTGTTATTTATTTATTTTGGGGGGTTTTAACTACACTTTCGACAGTTTTACGGGTGGAAGAAGCAGGAGTACGCAGAGAGAAGTACTGAGCAATGGCGGCAACTGTCAGGCTCCCCAACATACTGACTCGCCACACAAGCAGGGTTAGCATTGGTTGAAGACAGGTGCACCATCAACATGCATTATGCCACAGTACACAGCTCAGCTGTGCCCCCACATGGGTAATCGAGATCGAGTGCCTTGCCCAAGGATACAACACAGTTACCTCTGGTGGGAATTGAACTGTGGACCTCTCAGTTTGAAGTTGAGTGCTCTAATCACTGAGCCACCGCACACCCCTAAAAAAAAAAAAGAGAAAAGAAAAAATTCTTTCAAAGTTGACTCAAGAAATCACTGAATAAGTCCATTCAGTCTATAGGAGGAAATTTGTTTAAATGTGCCTAAATTATACTTATTTCAGAGGCAAGAGATTTTGTGCCCTGGGCAGGAATATCTGCATGGAGTTAAATATAGCACTGAATTGTTTTCCAGAGGTGGACACACATAGATGCTACCTGTCATCAACCTTAGGTGCTGCCCTATCTCATTGCATAGCTAAGTATTTTTGGGGTGGCTGGTTTTGTATAGACATCTGACGTTCATGTACGTTGATGGGGCACCTACCATCAACCAATGCTAACCCTGCTTGTGTGGAGAGTTAGTACGCTGGGGAGTCTGACAGTGGCTCACTGCTGTTCGATGGTTCTCTCCGGCTTCCTCCACCTGTAAAACTCTCCAACACAAAGTAACTCTGTCTGTGAAAAGTGTCATTAAACTCCAATAAATAAATAAATAATGAATTTTTTGTCAAATCTAGTCATGGCTGCTTCATAGCAGCCATGATTTGATTTGGTGACAAATATTTTGAAAATACTCAGTAGGTTAAGAGTCATGATAGATTATTTTTCTTTTCAGTAGTAATTATTATAGTCCCAGTGGAAACAAAAATTATGAAGAGGATCAGACGTTTTATTGTCTCATTTTTTGCATGTTTGTTTTTACAGACATATTTGTCCTGGAGCTCAAAGCAATTGTAAATAAATCATTCCCAAAATACTAACCTCTGCCATGACATTATATTACTTCAGCTGTTATTACAACTATTTCATTTACCAAGAATTTTAATTACTGTAATTTTCTCTGAAATTATAGGTGAATTGGATAATTTAAAAATTAATTTACTGACCCATTTTCCAATAATAATTTTTATGGTAATATTTGTTCTATGATCTTATGGGAAAAGCCACTCCTTCGTCTGTAAACTAATTTATTTTATCAAAAGTGAATTACTGTTATTAATAACATTATCGTTCTTCTAAATTTGTAATTAACTTTTTCTTTATTTGTGATATAGATAGGAAGATATCACTCAGGACTAGATTCTTTACAACTCAAACCCTTTTTAGCTGTCACATGCAGCTCCATATCTGGCTGGCAGTGTCAGTCTGTCAGGTCTGTGACCAAGTTTTTAAACTCAGTAACTTTTAAGCGGTAGAGTCCTGGAAGCCTGCATTTGGACTTTCAGAAATAGATTCTTTACAACTTTAACCCTTTTTAGCTGTCACATGCAGCTCCATATCTGGAAGTGTCAGTCTGTCAGGTCTGTGTGTTAAACTCAGGTCTGTGTGTTAAACTCAATAACTTTTAAATATTTCGTCGAATGACATCATACATGTATTTGGTATGCAAGGGGTATCTTATTGATGTCTAGCCCCATGTTCAATGCAGGTGTTATCTTTATCAAGGTTATTGCCGCATATGGACTTTGAATTTGTTTCATTTTTACCATCAAACACAACATTTTTAGCTCACCTGACTGAAAGTCAGGGTGAGCTTTTCTGATCACTTTTTGTCCGTCGTCTGTCGTCCGTCGTACGTCGTGAAGGTGGTGTTTGGGTCATTTTCTCCCAAGCCACTGGCTGCAGTTCAATGAAAATTCACATGAGTAGCATTTATATAGGGGCATTTGGGTTTTTCTTCAAATTGGGTTTCTGCTCATATTGAGGAGGGGGGTGGGGCCAAAATGCACAAATTTTTTTAAAATCTTCTCATGAACCAACCGTAGCAGGGACTTGATATTTGGTGTGTTGCTTCCTTTTGAGGTGTAGACTCAAGTTTGTTCAAGAGAAGTTTGACGGGCAATATTTGCCTTTGTTCTGGGAGGGGCAAGAATTTTTGCCCCTCCCAAAATTTCTATTTTCCAAACCGAGAGGCAGATTTGAACCAAATTTGATATGAGGGCTTAGTGGATCATAAGTACTTAATTTATGCCCCAATTTTTTTTTTCCCATCGCCCCATGGGAACCGCAGGAGCTAAAAATAGAAAAAAATTAAAACGCCCATATTTCCAAAACTACATGACACAGAGAATTCTTATTTGGTGTGAAGTTTCCTTAGGACCAACAGAATGGTATGGTCAAAAGATTGTTTCACATGTTTATTGAAATCAATCCCCTGGGTCCATATTTGGGCTCTCTATGGGAGCCCATATGTTTAAATTAGTGCAGTATGAGAAATATTCTTGAAAAATCTTCTTCTTCAGCTCTACCAATAAGAATCTTGTGATATTTGGTATGCAGCATCCTTAGGAGGGTGCGATTCAAGTTTGTTCAAGCCAAGTCCCTGGGTTCATATTTAGGCTGAAAATTTGGGGTGCCGGTCCGGACTTCGAAATTATGGACCAAAATCCGCAAATGATTTTTTTTTATGCTTTTCGGTAAATTTTTAAACAAAATTTTTTTTTTTACACTGAAAATTTGGGGCCGGGTGGGACTTAGAAATTTTGGACCAAAATCCGGAAATGAGTTTTTTGTTTTTATGCATTTTGGTCAATTTTAAAACAAAAAAAAAATTGTTTTTTTACACTGAAAATTTGGAGTCTGGGTGGAACCAAAATCTGGAAATTAGTTTTTAGCTCACCTGACTGAAAGTCAAGGTGAGCTTTTCTGATCACTCTTTGTCTGTTGTCCGTCCGTCTGTCGTCCTGCGTGAAGGTGGTGTTTGAGCCTCTTTCTCCTAAACCACTGGCCACATTTTAATTAAATTTCATATAAGTAGTGGTTATATAGGGGCATTTTGATTTTCATGCAACTTAGGTTTCGGCTCATATTGAGCAGAGTGGTGGGGAAAAAATGGCCAAATTTTTGTAAAATCTTCTTCTCATGAACCATCAGTAGCAGAGACTTGATATATGGTATGCAGCTTCCTTTTAAAAGTGTAGACTCAGATTTGTTCAAGAGAAGTTTGATGGGCTATATTTGGCATCGTTATGGGAGGGGCAAAATGTTTGGCCCCACCCGAAATTTCTATTTTTCGAACCAAGAGGCTGATTTGAACCAAATTTTATGTGAGGGCCTATTGGGTCATAAGCACCTAATTTATGCCGAATGGTTTTTCCCGTAGCCCCGTGGGAACCGCAGGAGCTAAAAATAGAAAAAATTTAAAATGCCCATATCTCCAAAACTGCACGGCGCTGAGGATTTTTATTTGGTGTGAAGCTTCCTTAGGACCAACAGAAAGGATTGGTAAAAAAAAACTGCCATCGGTTTTATCATAGGGTACAGTTTCAGGACTTTGAAAAAGTGCTGAGTCAGTACTTTTTAACATTGTAGGCAATGGGAAAAACATTAAAAAATCTTCTTCTCCAGATCCAGCAGGCAGAATCATTTGATATTTGGTATGCAACATTGTAGGGTGGATCTGATTCAAGTTTGTTCAAATCGGCCCCCTGGGTTTATATTTGGGCTCAGTATAGGAGCCCGAATTCGAACTGAGTGCATTTCAAGCAAATTTCTTAAAAAATCTTCTTCTCCAGATCCAGCACGCAGAATCTTTTGATATTTGGTATGGAACATTGTGGGGTGGATCTGATTCAAGTTTGTTCAAATCGCCCCCCTGGGTTCATATTTGGGCTCACTATAGAAGCCTGAATTCGAACTTAGTGCATTTCAGGCAAATTTCTTAAAAAATCTACTTCTCCAGATCCAGCAGGCAGAATCTTTTGATATTTGATATGGAACATTGTGGGGTGGATCTGATTCAAGTTTGTTCAAATCGGGCCCCTGGGTTCATATTTGGGCTCACTATAGGAGCCCAAATTTGAACTTAGTGCATTTTTGGCAAATTTCCTTGAAAATCTTCTCAAGGTCCAGCAGCAGAATCTATTGATATTAGGTATGCAGCATGCTTAAGCGGGTGAGATTCAAGTTTGTTCAAGTCAAGTCCCTGGGTTCATATTTGGGCTCACTGTGGTAGCCCGAATTATAACTTACTTCAAAATGAGGAATTTTCTTCCTCAGATCTTGCAGTCAGAATGTTTTGATATTTGGTATGCAGCATCCTCAGGGGGGTGAGATTCAAGTTTGTTCAAGCCATGTCCCTAGGTCCATATTTGGGCTCACTGTGGGAACCCGAATGATAACTTAATGCAAAATGAGGAATTTTCTTAAAAAATCTTCTTCTTCAGATCCAGCAGGAATTTTCTTAAAAAATCTTCTTCTTCAGATCCAGCAGTCGGAATGTTTTGATATTTGGTATGCAGCATCCTTAGGGGGGTGAGATTCAAGTTTGTTCAAGCCATGTCCCTAGATCCATATTTGGGCTCACTGTGGGAGCTTGAATTGTAACTTAGTTCGAAATGAGGAATTTTCTTAAAAAATCTTCTTCTTTAGATCCAGCAGTCGGAATGTTTTGATATGTGGTGTGTAGCATCCATAGGGAGAGGGGGGTGGGTGGGGGGGGGGAGATTCAAGTTTGTTAAAGCCAAGTCCCTGGGTCCATATTTGAGCTCCCTGTGGGAGCCCGAATTATAACTTAGTCAATATGAGGAATTTTTCTTTAAAAATCTTCTTCAGATTCAGCTGTCGGAATGTTTTGATATTTGGCATGCAGCAACCTTGGGGGGAGGGGGGGAGATTCAAGTTTGTTCAAGCCAAGTCCCTTGGTTCATATTTGGGCTCACTATGGGAGCCCGAATGACAACTTAGTTCAGATGAGGAATTTTCTTTAAAAATCGTCTTCAGATCCAGCAGATGAATGCTTTTGATATTTTTTATGCAGCATCCTTAGTGGGGGTAACATTCAAGTTTGTTCAAGCCATGTCCCTAGGTCCATATTTGGGCTCACTGTGGGAGCTCGAATTGTAACTTAGTTCAAAATGAGGAATTTTCTTTAAAAATCTTCTTCTTCAGATCCAGCAGTCGGAATGTTTTGATATTTGGTGTGCAGCAGCCTTAGGGGGGGGGGGGGGGGGGGGGGGGGGGGGGGATTCAAGTTTGTTAAAGCCAAGTCCCTGGGTTTATGTATGGGCTCCCTGTGGGAGCCCGAATTATAACTTAGTTCAATATGAGGAATATTCTTTAAAAATCTTTTTTTTTTTGAACCACTGGTCAGAATCTTGGGATAATAAGCTTTTCTTAGGAGGAGCAGATACAACTTGTTGAAATCAATTCTCTGGGTTGATATTTAGGCTACCATGTCAGGTGAGCACCTCAGGTCCCATGGGGCCTCTTGTTTGGTTCTTTATGTGTTTTGGTCAATTTTAAGAAGAAGAAAAAAGAATTTTAGTCTGAAAATATTTTGTTAGGGACTTCGAAAATTTCCGAACAAAAATAAAAAAAAATCTGTTTTTTATACGTTTATCTCAATTTTAGGACATAAAAGTGCAGGAACTGAAAATAGAAGGAAAATCCTGTGTATTGTGTGCGCTTAATCGCTTCATCTAGTTGGTATATGCTTTTCTTAGGAGGGGCGTATGCAGCTTATTCAAGTCAAGTCCCTGGTCTGATATTTAGACTACCATGTCAGGTGAGCGCCCTTAGGCCCCCCTGGGGGCCTCTTGTTTAAAATACTTGGTGGAATGCAATTGTATCTGATTGATGTCCAGCCCCATGTTCAATGTGAGTGTATTTTTTAAGTATTTTTGTTATTGCCCTTTTAGGATTTGAATTTTGTTTCATTTTTACCATCCATTCATTTTTACCATCCATCACTGACAATGTAAAGTATGAGCTGTCAGGATGGGTTGAGATTCTTCATCCATCTGTATGTCTGTCTGTCTGTACATACATCACTGCATCCCTTTGTCCATGCACAGTTCCTTTAGAAAACTCAACAGCTGATCAGATTCAAATTTCATATGTCAGTGCGTCCCTTGGTCCATGCACAATTCCTTTAGAACACTCTACAGCTGATTAGTTTCAAATTTTATTCGTGGCTTTTGGGTAATGGCTAGATGGGAGGTATCAAATTTTTTCCAAATTTTGTTGAAAAACATTTCTGCCAGCTGGAATGTTGGATTTGGCATAGAAATTGTCAACAATTTCATTTGCACTCCCTGCAGGCTGCACCTCTCATCAAATCTTTTTTCAAATTTTATATGTAGCTTTGGTGTAATGTCTAGGTGGGTGCTATAAACTTTTTCTGAATTTTAAAAAAGATGGCCACCAATGGCCATCTTGGATTTGGCATTATTATAGGTTGTCAACAATTCCATTAGCACACCCTACAGGCGTCACGTCACCCGATCTTTTTAAAATTTTATATATAGTAGCTTTGGTGTGATGTCTAGATGGGAGCAATCACATTTTCTGAATTTTTTTGAAAAACATGGCTGCCAGTGGCCATCTTGGATTTGGCATATAAATTGTCAACAGTCCCTTTCACACACACACCCTATGCGGTGCATCTTTCACTCAATCTTTTTCAATTCTAATATGTGGCATTAGGATGATGTCTACATGGGAGCAATCATGTTTTTTTAAAATTAATTTTGCTCGACTTGACAGTGTTAGAAATGAGCTATCGGGATGGATTGTTTTCTGTAGAAACTTGAATGAATGACTTAGCATTACAAGAACTTTCTATTTAGTTCATTCCCTTCTTGGTAGGTTGAGCTGCAGTGTCATTGACACTTTCATTCAATACAGTGAGGTCCTCTTAATTGTATATTGTTTAATATTATATAGAGAGTAAACGCTTGACTGGACTGGTTACGTGAAATAATTCATGGGAGGTGAGGGACATTGTACAAACATGAGTGTGTGAATGCGCACTAGTGTTTTACAATATAGTCCCTCGCCTCAAATGAATTAAAAAAAAAAATCTGTTTATTACTTTTCATTATTAACGATAATTATATTATTTAACCCTTTACCTAATGTAACGGTCAAAACCAGCCAGTGCTATTCTCAAAAATCACCAATTAATTTTCATTATTTTTTCATTGTCTGTCTCTAAAACATAGGTTATGACCCCTCATTGGAACAAGCTCATCGAGCTTATTGCAATGAGGGGTCATAACCTTTGTTTTTGAGACAAAAAATGAAAATAATGGTTATTCAAGAATTTTTTTTGCAAGTGTCGTCTGCTTTTCATGTTGGGTAAAGCTTTAGGTTAAAAAAAACAAAAAACAATGAAGTCCCCATTACACCCACAGCAAAGCGTCTTCGTTTGCGTGCACGGATACATGACCCAATTGTTGATTGCATAATTCACTTGTGAAGTTATCGTTTATAATCAAACCTGGAAATCCCAGTAAATCACACTTTGGAAAGTAATAAAATGGTCTATGATCCCAGCTTTTAAACACAGGAATCTCAATTAATGGAAGATCTGTGAAGATGCAACTGCTTGAATTTAATTTATATCGCCAGTGTCAAGCAGGAATTCCACCAGGCATCGTCCTTACACCATGCCACTAGATTGAAAATTGTGAAGTTTTTTTGAAGGTGGCCTCAACGGGAGTAGATCCCGGGTCTACAGCACCCAATCACCTGGCCATAAATTGTCTGCTACCATACCATCTGCGCCAACGACAACCCCAAAAAAGGTTACAATTGACTCGGCCAGTATGTTAGTTTACATTTACAACTCACCCCGAGACCAATATTCGAGAATTGACAATTACTGAATTGTTGGAATTGTTTACTGTGATGATTCGTAATTGTCTACAAGTAGCCTGTATTTTATTGTGAGATTTAATATTATATATATTTTTATATTGTTTTATAAAATAATCCTATAAACTCTTTCCACACTGATGGCAAAATACCAAAATTCAATACAGCAAATCAAAAGAGGATATCTACGCTTTTTTTGGTGACTAACGGGAATTATCTCATGAGTGTGGACCTGAAAGTTTTATTTTTCACAAGCGCTTTGAGGTCCACATGAATGAGATAATTCCCGATATTCGCTAAAACAGAGTAGATTTTCTTTTTATTATATATGCTGTGTGACATTTTGCTGCGCAATATTCAGCCCAATTCGACTGCAATCTGTTTGAAGACAATAACAAAAAGCGTCGTTCAAAGCGAAGTCATGCGATGAAGCGCAACATCACTTAGGCAGCTACTGAAAAAAATCATCATGTGGACCTGAAAATATTATTTTTCGTGAAAAATAAAAATTTCAGGTCCCCACTCATGAGATAATTCCAGATACTGATTAAAATAGAGTAGATTTTCCTTTTTATTATATTATATGCTATGAGGCATTTTATTCCACAATATTCAGCCCAATTCGACCCCAAATGTGTATGTTTCAAAACTATAACAAATCAGCTGATCGTTCCTTCAAGGCGATGTGATGCGGCGTAGCGTGACGGCATTTTGGAAGCTACTGAGAGATGGATATTCCTCGATATCCATCAAGTCGATGGAAATCAAGAAATATCTTTCTGATAATTTGCGCTAATTCAAAGGCTGGCATATAATAAATCCCAATATGCAACTAGGAATTTACCCAGTTCAGTCGTGTTTGTCAGTGAACTCTGTCAAACAAGACTTAAATTTCAACCTGCCAATTTTTCTCATAATGCAACTAGGAATTGAACCAATTTAGTCTTATTTGACACCATTATGCACATTCCATTGGCAGTCATAGTCTATCTTTTACAAGCAAAATATGAAATTACTCAGTTGTAAGAAATATTCATTAAAGTATTCTACAAGTTGTGTGACAGTGTTTGTTAAATGGGCCAAAGTCTGTAAATGACATTTTCTAAGTATACTCATTTATCAAAGTAAGATTTACTATCTTGATTGCTTGTTCCAGTTAGGATCTTAATAGGTGGTGGTGCTGGAATTCCCCCTACATAGGGGTGGGGGAGGTTAGCTTGTTTGGGCCATTACTTTTAAGTGTAGGATTGAAAAGGGAGCTGCTGCAATGTAAAATTGTTGGGATGAGATTGCAATTATTTATGTAGAAGATGTTGAATGAGAGGTCATTGTGGTCCTGTTAGAGAACTTGGTATCAAAAGGACCTGAAATACCAAAAATAGAGTTTGTTGAGTTATTCTGTAAGTTTAATCTTCAATTCTTGAAGGCATTATTCCAATTTAGGCAAATCTTATTGCCACGGAACAAATACTGCAGTGTAAGGCAGCCAAGTGGTGAATAAAAATCACTGCCAAAAACTACAATTCTTATAAACTTACAAGCTGTTATGTAGTGGATATTTCCCCTTGCAAACCCACGGAAGTAGTACTCAAACGATTAGTCGACTAGTCGATGTCGACTCTGGGCAAACCAGTAGTCGACTCTCAATTGTGCAGTCGACTAGTCGGAGGAGTTCAAACTTTTAGGTAAATAGTATCCCTTCTGTGCCACTGTCAGACAGTCTGAACAGCAATATTGGGCAATCAGTGTATACTTCTATTGCCATTTAATAGTAGTGACAGTAGTTTGTTTTAACTGGTACTAGTAGAGTGCTGAATTATTTTGGGCTATCAGGATATGTTATTAATTTGCCTTGTTGCAATTTATGGGAGAGTGCCAATAGGCACTCTCCCATAAATCGCAACAAGGCAGATTAAATAAGACTATATAATTTCACTCTTAGCATAATTAGAAACACATTAACAGAATAATGTTCCAGTAAGTTGCTGTATATTAATGCCCAAGTGAAGCCATATTTGGACCTTCAGCACTCTACCAGAACACCAACACTGTTATAAGGAAATAAGTTATCACCAATGACTAGGTGAAGTCGACTTGACTTTTGGGTATTGACTAGTCGACTTTGGAATTCACTAGTCGTTTGAGCACTACTCGGAAGTGAAGGAAGCAATGTCTGAGTGGAAGTCCTCTAAAATAGGTATAAACGATTAGCTGGACTTGACTTTCTAACCATTGTGCAGGACTGTGTGACCTTGAAAAAATAAATAAATAAATAAATAGTGGAAATTGTGGAATATCTGGTTCCCCAAGGGTTAAACAAATTTATTAAATTGCTTAGTGAGCATTCATTAATTTGAGATAACAGTATCTTGAAACATCAATTAAAATTGGATCAAGGGATAACTAGAGGTGCTTTATGGAAATTGAGCCAATATTTTCCCTGATATATTCTATATGTAGGTGAAATGAAAACATGATATTTTGAAGCTTTTTAAATAATTAAATAGATCTATATGTGGTACATACCAAGACCTTTTTTTTATTTGTCAAAATACAGCATTTTATAGTGTTACACATTAGTATTTCCTGGGGATTATACATTGAATTCCTAATTCTGTTTTTACTGGTCATTGATGATTACCATTCTGGCCTCCATTTCCACTAAACATTGGGAAATGAAATTTCTTTAATCCTTTTCCTAACGAATCAGCAAATCTGCCCATGTAACTTAAAAATTAACCCTCGAACCCAAATTGTGTCTTCGAAGCCAGTTCAAAGACAATAATTAAAAGAGCTCATATCCATTGGCTGGGGGTAGACCATTCAATATTTTCAATGTGCATGTTGCATGTTGAAAATATTGATTGTTTACCCCACATATTCACTGAGCAGTCATCCCACTTGGTGAAATTATTACATGTTATTTTCCTCGTCTGGAAAAGGTGTCTTTAGGGTTCAAAGGGTTAAGCAGTTGAAAAGTATGAGAAAAATTTTTTTGTTAAAATAGTCATATCATGTGACAATCTCTTTGGAACGAGCTTGTTGAGATAATTCCAATGAGGGGGTCACAATATGGTTTTGTTGAAAGTTTTGAAAAATTTGAAAAAACAATACTTAAAATAATAAATTTTGATATCCTGTGCCTTGGTTGAAAAGGTTAACCCTTTGAACACTGGTGGTATCTTCCATGCCAGTTAAATGGCAGAAATTGGAAGAGTCCATATCCATTATTTGGGGGTAGAGCAATTAATATTTTCAACGTGCAGCCTTCAGGCTGCACGTTGAAAATATTCATTGTTCTAACACACACGTTCACTTAGTAGCCACCCTACTTGATGAAATTATGATGTATCATCTTCCTAGACCGGAAAAGCGGCCTCTTGTGTTGAAAGAGTTAACTCTATGCCAAAGGAAACGCCAAAGCCAACTGAAAGGTGATCCCAATGAAATTGTTTTTCTGTTAATTTTACCAGTTATTTCTTGTCTTCATTACCACTTCAATAAAGACCTTACCTTGTTCCAGTGTCTCATATTTCAAGAAAGAATGAAAACTATCAAGTCATTTGAAAGTACTGATATCAGTACCCAGGGTTTCCACTTGGGGAAAATTTGCTGGGACCAGTCCCTGAAGAATAATTTGAATTTCATCAATCTGAAATGTTCCTATAGACAATAATGTATCCTTCTTTTTCTTGAATTGGATTGCTCGTAGTCTAGGTCAAACACTGCTCACAGACTGCCTATCACTTCCTATCACTTCCACCATCAACCATTTTGAATTTTCTAATATTGCAATCATGGGAAGATAAACTTTAAAATAAAATGGTGCATGTTAACACTTTATCTAGCATGGTTAGGGGTTGACACTTGCTAAGGGAACAACATGGCTCAGCGGTCAGAGCACTGAACTTAAAACAGAAATGTTGATGGTTTGATCTTGACTAATGGTAACTGCAGTGTCGTTGGGCAGAGTACTTACTCCTGATTGCCCATATGGGGGAATGGTGGCACTGTGTAAGAAAGCATATTGCACGATGAAGTCAAGCTAAGCAATTGTTATGGTGCATGTGAATGTCCCTGAGTCTATACGTCTGTCCACAATTTGTTCAGCACAGGCTACAGCCCGCTGTTCTTTTCTGATCATCACCAAACTTAATATGCATGTTCAGGTTCATGCCCAGTTGAGAATGTACTATTATAGTCATTGTCAGCTGCCCACAATAACCACTGCAGAGGTTATGTTGGATTTCTTCTGCACAAGCTACAGGTTGCATTTATGGATCAATTTTCTTCAAAACTAGCAGGACGACTTGATATGATGAGAATGTGATTTTTCCTTCACAGTTGGCTGCATAAAATGGCCATATTATTTTTTCACTTTTAAAGTATTTTTTTCTGATAGACAACAAAAAGTTGATGATTATATCACAGTTTACTTAAATGCAACATAAATTAAGTAATTATGACATTGTTTTCATAAATGCGACATAAAGTTCTGGTAAGCTACAGTATCATTGACACTTTCATTGTGAATTGTGCTGGCCGGTTTGGGTCATTACCTTGTGGAAAGAGTTGAATGTGATCATACAGTTTACTAACTGACCACCATACTCGGACCAGTTTAACTCTGAACACATGCAATAAATTTGATCACTTCAGCTGAGTTCATGTCATTTTGTAACCAATGCAGACTTGGCTTTTTGGAAATTAGAGGATGGCAAAAAATCGCTTTCCTGGGTGCTACTTTTGTGTACAAATTGCTCTCCTGAACTATATTTCATTGTTTTGCTTCCCAAACCACTTCTAAATACCGAGAAAATGGTGTGTGTTCTCCATGGAATGCATTCAAGCCAATCAATGCCAATAAAATGCTGTTGAATCTGTGTTTGTTTGATTTTTTTTTTTTACAAATCCTTCTACTCCAGTATGGACCGATTGAGCAAGCAGTTCTGCCTGGATTCCATGCAGAACTTCTTGTTCAGTTGACCCGTACTGGATTAGAGGGATTTATAAAAATTCAAACAGTTCTTGTGAGAACAGATACTGCAAAACTGAAGCAATGTTATTTTATTACTTTCCAAAGTGTGATTTACTTGTGTTTCCGGGTTTGATTATAAACGATAACTTCACAAGTGAATTATGCAATCAACATTTGTGTCATGTATCTGCGTGCGCAAAAGAAGATGCTTTGCCCTGGGTGTAATAAGGACTTCATTGTTTTTTTTTTTTAACCCTTTACCCAACGTAACGGCCAAAACCGGCCAGCGCTATTCTCAAAAATCGCCTATTAATTTTAATTATTTTTTAATTTTTTGTCTCAAAAATATAGGTTATGACCCCCTCATTGGAACGAGCTCGTCGAGCTCGTTCCATTGAGGGGTCATAACCTATGTTTTTGAGACAAAAAATGAAAAAAAATAGTTAAATTCAAGAATTTTTTTTTGCAAGTGTCGTCTGCTTTTCATGTTAGGTAAAGGGTTAACTCTTCACCTAACATGAAAAGCAGACAACACTTGCAAAAAAAATTCTTGAATAACTATTATTTTCATTTTTTGTCTCAAAAACATAGGTTATGACCCCTCATTGGAATGAGCGCGTCATAACCTATGTTTTAGAAACAAAAAATGAAAAAACAATGAAAATTAATTGACGATTTTTTAGAATAGCGTTAGGTAAAGGGTTAAATAATATAATTATTCGTTAATAATGAAAGGTAATAAACAGAGTAATCGCCTGACTGGACTGGTTATTTGAAATAATTCATCCGAGGCGAGGGACTATATTGTAAAACACTTGTGTGCATTCGCACACTCGTGTTTGTACAACGTCCCTCACCTCTCATGAATTATTTCACGTTACCAGTCCAGTCAAGCGATTACTCTCTATGTAAATAATATGACAATTAATAACATGATTTTTGAGGGCACTGCCATTTATTGATGACTTAATGGAATGATTAACAGCCTGACTCACCCCAAACTCATCAGACATATAATAAATATATTTATAGAATTCAAGAGCAAAGGCAGGCTCATTGCCTCTTCTGTTTTACCCTTTGCAAAGGGAGCAGTCAGAGTGTCTGTGGTACCGACAGTGTTGAAAACGACTGAAACAAGTCTCATAAAAAATGTTTACATGGGATTAAAAATGTTTGAATGCTAGACTCACAAAAAATTGCAGGCGGCAGATTTCCTTGTCTGCCAACGTTGTTACATTTTTGTGGTTGGGGTCTGGGAGCAAAATCGTTCCATTGACCCCAAAACAATTTGTCTGTTTTATTATTTTTGGTCATCAGAATTTGTTTATGTGTATTTGCCTTGTTACAATTTACTGCACTCCCCTGTAAATTGTAACAAGGCAAATACACAAATTGTAAGAAGACAAATCTTAACTGACAAAATAATTTCACTTCAAAGATAATATGAAGCACATCTACAGAAAATGATGCCTTCAAGTTGCACCATCACTGTACATCGGTTTAAATCCCAAATATTATTTTCCAACACTCTACCAGTTAAAAGGTCCTGAAATTAGTTAGTATCTTATAACTAACTCTTTACCTAACATGAAAGGCAGACGACACCCTTGAAAATATAATTCTTGAATAACTACTTTTTTGCTTCACCAACATAGCTTATGACCCTCATTGGAACGAGCTCGTTGTGCTCGTTCCAATGAGGGGTCACAAGCTATGTTTATGAGACAAAAAGTGAAAAAAAAAAGAAAATTGGATGGTGATTTTTGTGAATAGCACTGGCCGGTTTTGGCCATTACGTTGGGTAAAGGGTTAATAGAGAAAAAAGCAAGCACATAGCCTTGATTGTACAGTCGGGGGTGCCTAGCCAGTTTTGGCGGAGGCCTAGCATGATAATTTGGAAGAGAATATATTACAAAACTTGATGCTATGAGAGTGAATCTGAGGCCTTTTTAGCATGTTTCGTCCTATATTTGAGACCATTTTGAGGCTCTGTGTTTTGTGATCCTTGCAATGGGCCAGTGTTTTTCTCTGGAAGTGGAGCAGTACTTATTCATAGTGGTTAAGTAGTTCTGTTTTACTGGAAACCAAAGCCCAAGGTGAATGTCCTCTAAAGTGGGCAGCACAGGTTAACCCCCCTTACTCAATCCCAAAAGAGGATGACACTTTCAAAAATTTGTTGAATAATGGAACTTTCCGACATTATTATGGCCCCTCATTGAACAAGCTCAACGATCTCATTATAATGAGTTATAAGCTATGTTTTTGTGACAAAAAATGAACATATATAGAGGATATCTAGTGTTTTTGAGTGGATACCGAAAATTAAATAACCATTTGTCTCGGTCGCAAGTGAGATAATTTTCAGTATGCACTCAAAAACACTAGATTTTCTTTTTATTATACGCCTTTTGTAAGAAAATGATAATTCCACTCGTTTCAACCTTGAATTGTTGCATGAAAGTAAACAGTGCATTGAATCATTGATACGCGGAAGTGATTTGAGCGATAATCGGAACAGACAGCATCTTGCAATCTGAGTCAGCTGGCAGGTTTCTCGTCCAAACATGGCCTGAAAGTCTGTAATATAAGTTTGTCCATAATATAAGTTTTTGTTTTGGTACGTCCTTTCAAAGGACGTACCAAACTAAAAACTTATATTGCAGACTTTCAGGCCATGTTTGGACTAGAGGGTTTTATGCATCAATTCAAGGTGAATATGTGTTGAATTATTGCTGGAAATGATTGGTATTCACTCAAAAACACTAGATTTTCCTTTCATTATACGTTTTTAGAACAATTTGATCATTTTCCAGTGATAATTTGACTCATTCTCACCTTGAAGTGATGCTTTGAAAGCCGCCATTTTGATTGATACCATAAAAGTGAAAATTTCTATATCTTCACAGGAGGGGATACGATTTCTATCTTTGTGCAATTTCTTTGATAATCTATCGTTTAGCAAATAATAAAATGAAATTTGGATGGCCCTGAGCATTACGTTAACAGTATTCCCACTCAAATGAAAAGTCTTTGAATTTCATACCCTTCTTTCAGAACTGCTTGAATTTGCTTCTATCCTTGAAAAGTATTGATTTTTCCACCACCTCCATAGAAAAGTACTTGAATTCAGTTTGCTTATGATCTCTGCGACAAGAAGATTCCTGGAGCCCACTTAATAGGATATCTCTAAATGTATAACCCTGTTAACTGCATATAGTTTCCTAACACCAAACAATTTACCATACCTTCAGTACAAATTTGACCTGTGAATTGCATATAGGTTATTGAATAAAAAATACCATAATCTGTCAACGAATTACTCGGACAACCACTGAATTCCCCATGTTTTTAAACATGTTTTGCATCAATAAATTCAGTATGGGCTTTTAATCTACTATATCTTGTTTTACAGAGCTCATTGTGCTTTATCAAACATGATATAATACAATAAATGATCAGCTTATCACTAGAAGATTGCAACATGAGTATAAATGATGGATAAACTTGACTTTATCTCCTTGTTGTTGTCACAATTTGCCATTATTATACCCCCACAAAACGAAGTTTAGGGGGGTATATAGGAGTCAACTTGTCCGTCGGTCGGTCTGTCGTCGTCGCCGGTCCGTTGCACATGTAAACTTATGGAGTGAACTACTTCCACAGTTTTAGCCACATTTTCATGAAACTTCACAAAAATGATCAACATGATGAGGAGCAGTGCGTGACATGATCTTTTTCCCGATGGGATTCAAGATGGCCGACTGGCGTCCATATTGGATTTTAAAAAATACTTGTGGAGCAAACTACTTCCACAGTTTTAGTCGCATTTTCATGAAACTTCACAAAAATGATCAAAATGATGAGGGGAAGTGCGTGAAATAATTTTTTGCCAGATCAGAATCAAGATGGCTGACTGGTGGCTATATTGGATTTTGCAAAATACTTGTGGAGTGAACTACTTCTACAGTTTTTGCTGCATTTTCATGAAACTCAATATGAATTGATCAACATGATGAGGAGCAGTGCGTGACATAAATTCTTTCCAGATCGGATTCAAGATGGCCAACTGGAGGCCATATTGGATTTTTTTTACTTAGAAAAATTGAATCTCCCTTTTCAGTCACTCACACTAGGCGGTATGCCACAGTGGGAGTATACTGGGCGACAGACCATCTCTAGTTTAGAAATATGTGACCTTAAACACCAGTAAATAAATAAATCACCAGAAGAGAGGAATATTTTTCTTAACTGTATACTCCTGTTAAATGAATATTTTTTTACTGGCAAAGTGATATTCAATTAATAGGATTCCACTGTTTTGAGGTATTTCAGATTAATCCATATGTTTGATTAGCATGTCAGACAATTGACTGAGAGGTTGTATACTCAAATCTGATAACATGTTGCTTGCATGTTACCAATTGTGCAAGATACACCACAGCAGGTGCTTTGAGAACATTGTGGTACAGTGTACTGAAGTGTACAGGACCACGATGCCACTTTACTTGTAGTCTTCATATAGCAGTAGATGCAGGAAGTGATCTTGTGCCCCAATAAATATAATTAATAGGTAATGAGGTACATCTTGCAATTCCAGCAAATTCTATTCCACAGATACATATACAGGCAAGAATAAATGAAATCTTCATAATGTGAATAAAATTTTCAGTTCCAAAAGTGCTTTTATTTAGCTCACCTGACTGAAAGTCAGGATGAGCTATAGTGATCACTCACCATCCGTGAACATGGTGTTTGCACCTGCCCCTTCTAAACCGCTGAACCAATTTTAGTTATATTTGAGGTGATTGCTTATTCAGACATCAAATTTTATTTTTTTTTTCAAATCAACTTGCCCAGCCTCATAGGGAGTGGGGGAAAATTCACCAAAATTCTTTAAAAATCATCTCATGAACCAGTGGGTACAGTGACTTGATATTTGGTGTGGATCTTCCTTTTGAGTTGTAGAATCAAGTTTGTTCAAACAAGTTCGTGGAGCAATATTTGCCTTTTTAATGGGAGGGACAAGATTTTTGGCCCTGCCTGAAATTTCTATTTTCTGAACTGATGGTCCGATTTGAACCAAATTTGATAGGTGGTATTTCCCGTGGGAACCCCAGGAGCTAAAAATAGAGATCTTTTCAAATGCCCGTATTTCCCAAACAACATGGAACAGAAAACTGGGATTTGGTATGAAGCTTCCTTAGGACCAGTAGAATTGAACAGTAAAAAATAATTGCTATCAGTTGCGTCAGTCAGGGTGTTCGATTGGAGTCATCGAAAACATGCTGAGTCAGCATATGTATTTGTAAAAAAAAATTAAAAATTTTCTCCACAATCACTGATAGAATGTTTTGATTTTTGGTATACAGCATACAAGTGTGTTAAAATGGAGCCCCTTGGTTCATATTTGGGCTCAATACAGGAGCCCGAATTTTTGACTTACGGCAATATGGGGAATGATCTTTAAAAATCTTCTTCCTCAGATCCACCAGTCAGAATGCTTTCATATTTGGTATGCAACATCTTTAAGGGAGTCAGATTCAAGTTTGTTCAAATCAGGTCCCTGGATTAATATTTGGGCTCCCTGTGGTAGCTCAAATTTTAACTTAGTGCAATATGAGGAAATTTCTTAAAAAGTCTTCTTCTCCAGAACCATCTCTTACAATGTTTTGATATTTTGTTCAAATCGAGTCCCTGGGTTAATAATTGGGCTTTTTATGGGAGCCTGAATTTTAACTTCTTGCAATATGAGGGAATGTCATTAAAAATAATCTTCTCCAGATCCACTAGTCAGAATGCTTTTGTGTTTGGTGTACAACATCTCTAGGGGGGTGAGATGCAAGTTTGTTCAAATCGGGTCTCTGGGTTAATATTTGGACTCCCTATAGTAGCCCAAATTTTAACATAGTGCAATATGAGGAAATTTCTTAAAAAGTCTTCTCCAGAACCATCTCTTAGAATGTTTTGATATTTGGTATACAACATCACTAGGGGGCAGATACAAGTTTGTTCAAATCAAGTACCTTGGTTAATAATTGGGCTTTTTATGGGAGCCTGAATTTTAACTTCGTGCAATATGAGGGAATTTCTTTAAAAATCATCTTCTCCAGATCCACCAGTCAGAATGCTTTTGTGTTTGGTATACAACATCTCTAAGGGGAGGGGGGGGGGGGGGGGGGGGGGGAGATTCAAGTTTTTTCAAATTGGGTCCCTGGGTTAATATTTGGGCCCCCTATGGTATTCTGATTTTTCAACTCCGTGCAGTATGAGGAAATTTCTTTTAAAATCTTCTCCCTTCAGATCCCCCAGTCAGAATGCTTTCACATTTGGTATACAGCATCCTGGTGGTGGAAGGGAAAGGCTCAGATTCAAGTTTGTTCAAGTTAAGTTCCTAGGTTGATATTTGGACTCTCAAATTTTGCATTACTGGTAATCTGGGCATTATTTCTGTAGTAGCATCCCAGTACTAAAAAAAAAATAAATCATCTGCCAAACAAAGTTATAAATAGTTAAATAACTTCATTCCTTTGTAGTGTTAACTAGCTATAGATGCTAATTAAATCCTTCTTTAGACAACCATTGCCAGGTGAGCACCTCAGGCCCCATGGTGCCTCTTGTTGTGTTACTCCAGCACTTGATGGAGGTGGATCATTGATTGGAGCATCCGACTTTAAACTGAAAGGTCAATGGTTCAGTCATGACCCACACCATCTGTGTTGTCTCCTTGGGCAGGGCACTTAATCCAAAATGCGGATACGGTAGTGCTGTGTACTAACACATACTCTGCATCGACGGTGCACAAAATTGCCTTCAGTCTCTGCTAACGCTGCTTGTGCCAGGCTAATAAGTTGGAGAGAGAGTCTGAAGTTGCTCATCACGGCCCAGTAGTTCTCACAGGTACTTTGGCTTTCTCAACCTATAAAACTGTATTGACACAATCTGATCCTGTCTGTTGAAAGTGTAGTTAAACCCAAATACACAATTCCAGTTCTTAATGTTCAACTCTTCTAAATCACATTCCCCAAGAGATTATATCGAATACATTCTGTAAATTTTCTTCTTTTTTTAACTCATCTGCTGTTGCTTTTAAACTATCCTGCTCAGTACAAATACTCTGAACTGACCAGTACAGAATTTAATTAAGAGTTTTTTGGTCAATTAAATCAGGTAAACTTGTTTAATATTTTAATCAGTGTTTTGTTCACAATTATTTCTTAATTTTGGCATTGAATCAGGTCATTGCTGCATACCAGCAGCCATGCCTTCATACTATAAGTCCTTGACAATCTTACTTTCCAGGCCATTTTTATATGCCATTTGTGAAAATGTTTGTATTATGTAAATGGTCTGTCTGTCTGTCCGTCTGTCTGTCCTGTCTGTCCTTCTGTCTGTAAACAATTGGTTTCCGACTGATAACTCCAGTTTGGATTACTTTGATTTCCATCAAAGTTGGTATGTGTAATCTCCAGCTAGTAATACAGGCCAAGTTCGCATATGGTTGTCCTCCAATTATTTTTACTTGAGTTATGGCCCTTTTTCAACATAGAATTTTACCTTCTATTAAGATTTTTGGTTTCCAACAGATAACTCCAGTTTGGATTGGATCTCAACCAAAGTTGGTACATGTGTTCCCCAGCTAGTAATACAGACCAAGTTCGAATATGTGTTCTGTTCAATTATTTTTACATGAATTATTCCCCTTTTTCGACTTAGAATTTGACCTTCTATTAACATTTTTGGTTTCCAACAGTTAACTCCAGTTTGGATTATTTGATATCAACTAAAGTTGGTACATGTGTTACCCAGATAGTAATACAGGCCAAATTTTATTATGGGTTCCCTCCAATTATTTTTACATGAGTTATTGGCCTTTTCAACTTGGAAATTTCTCATTACCATCAACATTTTGGTTTCTGATGATAACTTGAGTTTGGATTCATAGATCAGGACCAAACTTTCTTTCTGCCTCAGTTGTATCAAAATGAATGTTAATTTCGAATTGGGGCATGGTCCGATGATTTTAAGCTCAACTTTGGCGAAGCCAAATTTGAGCTTATGCCATGGCCAGTCGTCCGTTTGTCTGTCTGTCCATCAACAATTCAATACGGCTCGGGCTTGAGGCCGTATTTATGAATCGATTTTTACGAAACTTCTTGGGTACCTTCGTTATGACCATGGGACGAGAACGAGTGTTTTGGGGTCCGATCCGAAATTCAAGTTGGCCGCTGGTGGCCATTTTGTACAGACTTAGGCGCAATCAGATTTTTGCGCAGAACTTCCATATGAAAGCACTGATTTGAATAATTTTTTGTATGAATGTTTAGTACCATGGGATACATCACATATAATACGGTTTTTTTTCTTGTACATAAATTATGCAAGTTAGACTAATTTTGATGTATTTAGTGTTACTTTCAGCACGATAAGTGCAAATGCCAATACGACTCGGGCTAGAGGCCGTATTTATAAACCGATCTTTACGAAACTTCTTGGGTACCTTTGGTATCACTGTGGGACGAGAACGAGTGTTTTTGGGTGCAGTCCGAAATTCAAGATGGCCGATGGCAGCCATTTTGTACATAATTAAGTGCAGTCAGATTTTTGCACAGAACTTCCATATGAAAGCGCTGATTTGAAAAATTTTGTGTGTGAATGTTTAGTACCATGGGATACATCACATATAATACGGGTTTTTTTCTCGTGCAGAAATTATGCAAATTAGATGAACTTTGATTTTTTCAGTGCTACTTACACACAGTAAGTACACATGTCAATACGGCTTGGGCTAGAGGCTGTATTTATCAACCGATCTTCATGAAACTTCTTGGGTACCTCTGTTATCACCTTGGGACGAGAATGAGTGTTTCTGAGTGCGGTTCAAAATTCAAGATGGCAGACAGTGGCCATTTTGTACCGAAACTAGGTCTAATCAGTTTTTTTTAACACAACTTCTATACGGCTCAGGCTAGAGGCCGTATTTATGAACCGATCTTTATGAAACTTCTTGGGTACCTTTGTTATCACTGTGGGATGAGAACGAGTGTTTTGGGGTGTGGTCTGAAATTCAAGATGGCCACCAGCAGCCATTTTGTACCAAAATTAGTGCAATCAGTCTTTTGTACAGAACTTCTGTATGAAAGTTTTTATTTGAATAAATTTTTGATATGAATGTTTAGTAAAATGGAATACATCACATATAGTACAGGTTTTTTTCTCGTGCAGAAATTATGCAAATTAGATGAATTTTGATTTATTTAGTGCCTCTTATACACTGTAAGTGCACATGTCAATACGGCTTGGGCTAGAGGTTGTATTTATCAACCGATCTTCACAAAACTTCTTGGGTACCTTTGTTATCACCTTGGGACGAGAACGAGTGTTTCTGAGTGCGGCCCAAAATTCAAGATAGCTGCCAGTGGCCATTTTGTACCGAAATTTAGGTCCAATCAGTTTTTTGTCACAACTTCTATACAGCTCGTATTTATGAACTGATCTTCACGAAACTTCTTGGGTACCTTTGTTTTCACCTTGGGACAGGAATGAGTGTGTTTTGGGGTGCCTTTATTATCACTGTGCTATGAGAACAAATATTTTTGGGTTCAGTCAGACCCACTCTGGGACTCAAAGATTTCTTTTCTAGTTTAGCATCTGACTGTCACCCACCTTTACAATACTTTACCTATACATTTGTTACAGGCTACGGTCAGTACTTAGGTACAGACCATTTCAATACTTTATATGTACCTTTGTTATCAGGTCATTACCTAGATGTTTGTCATTGCTGTGTCACATACTATACATGTACATGTCTTGACAAGTTGAGCAACTGTGTCATTGACACTTTCATTACAAGAGTTATGGGTCTTTTCAACTTGGAAATTTGCATATTTCAATCAACATTTTTTCAGAACTTTGTTTATGGCATAACTTAAATAATAGTTAATGGATTTCAATTCTGTGTGTATGTCTCAATAACAACAATGTCTACATCAAGTTTGATGGTCAACGATATTCGATGAAAATTATGAGCGTTATTGCCCTTTGTTAATAAATATCGTGTAATGCTTGTTTATGTAATAACTTATATTAGTGACCAAATATCAATTTTTTTTGGAATAAATCTCTTTGGGAACTGTGTCTACCTCATGTTTGATGACCACCATTATCTGATGAAAATTGTCAGGGGCATTGCCCTGCGGACCATCCCCCCCCCTCCAGCACCCCCCCCCCCCCCCCCCAATTGCCCCACAACCCACCCCAGTGTCATTTAGGCAACTTTTCTCAAAATGCATTTTGATGGATTGGCAGTTTTTACAAGCAGAAAAAAAGTTGACTCCTATAACCCCACCCCCATCCGTGTCATTTAGGCCACTTTTCCCCAAATGCATTTTGACCATCCCCCTGGGTGTATGATGCACCGGGCATACCCCTTGTTTGATATGCAAGTGGGAAGTTATATTTTTTGATTGTTTCTCTTCTCTGAGAGGTTCATTTTCATGTTTTTCTGTTTTATATTTTAGACACAGTACAAATACAAAGAATAACATTTTATTAACTTTGGGAATTTATTTGACAAAAACAAGTTTTTTTCAATTTTGCAGAAGTAATAAAAAGATAGCATTTCTGCACCCAAATGGCTTGCAAGAGGGCCAGAAAGCAGATTTCTTAGCTTTAGGTAAAGCATTAAACTATTTCCAGAAATTGTAGTTACCTCATCTCCAGCCATGCAAGCAAAATCTATCAGCATGTCATTTTAAAATTAACTCTAGGAAAGCTAATGCTTTTATCAATGGTGGTTAATGACCTTGAAAGATAATAAGAGTCTTTTTGAAAGCTTCTACAGGTGACATTCAATGAGTTAAATTAATCATCTCTCTGCCACGCGTTTTTCTTTGTTGCTTTGTCATTATGCGGGTGGTTTCACAGCCGACTGCTAATATATAAAAAATATGCATTATAATTTCAGACCTAGTAAAATGTGAGTGTGTTCCTGCAGTGAGATACCCATTGTTGCACATATTATTGAGTGCTTTTTGATGGAGGTGGTGTGGTACAGCTGCTGTAGGTTGCTTTGAAATTGAAGGACTATATATAAATGGAGCTTTTATTCGAAATATATTAATTTACATCAGAGGTGAGTGTAACTAGTTTTTATTTATAACAAACAAGTACAAGTTTATGAAGAAATTGTTCGGTTTTAGAGTTATTTTATTGGCATCACTTTCAGAGGTCTTCAAAGACAATTTCCTTGATTTTATTTTTTGTACCTTACTGGCACCAATATTATTGTGGAAATGACCTATTATTAGAATAGAGTTTGGATCAATACAATCAATTTTCTCATATTAATTAATCAGTGAGACTTACCCACCAACATTCAACCTACATGAACTGTGCCCATATTTTTAAAATCAATACCCCATAATCTGTTTTGTGGAGCTATGTCTTAGGCCTTATCATGTTACTTCATTTTACACAATATAAGGCCTGAAAAGTTAAAAATCTGTTTCTTGGACCCTCTTGTATGATCCTTTTCTCTGCCACATGTTCTCTTTTTATAACCAATGCGAACTTGAAAAAAATAAAAATTAAATGATTTATGTCTGATATTTTACCCAAGTTAATAAAATTGATAAATGTCCCTTGAGTGAAACAAGGCTTTGCGATGCTTTAGCAATACAAAGCCTTCTTGCACTCAAGGTTGAAATACACCCCCACCTTCTGTCGATTATGAGGCCTCAAACATAAAACAAGCCAAGAACATGAATTTTTGATGGTAAAGAAATAAAAAAACGTCCGTCCACATTCAATTTTATAAAAAATGGCTTGAGAAACAGAAGATCTACTTTATGGGGCCCAATGTAAAGACTTAAAAATATATGGAAACCGGCAGGATTCTGCGGTTTTGGGTAAAGGGAGCCGGAGCCCATGCAATTTAGAAAATTTGCATCATGAATGCTCCTGTAGGGAATTTGTTTTGGAGGAAAAGAAACACATGTTGAATACCTTCAAATTGAACTGAGAACATTAATACAGAGGCTAGTACATTTATACAACATGTAGCAAGTTTTATAACAACAGTCACATGAAATCATGATCAATGCAGTCCCTATAATCTTTATTAAACTGTTTTTGTCCCGAATCGAGGTCACCCTGGCTGTTGAAAGTGTCATTAAACCCCAATAAATAAATAAATAACTGTTTTTGTACTATTAACCCTTAAAGGTCTGGAAATATTTATCCATTTCTCATACACATTGACCGTCTACTTTTTAGCTTACCTGACTGAAAGTCAGGATGAGCTGTAGTGACCACTCACTGTCTGTCATCTGTGAACATGGTGTTTGCACCTGCCCCTCCTAAACCACTGAACAAATTTGAGGTGAGTGATTGCTTGTTCTGACATCACATTTTTTTTTTTTTTTTTAACTCAACTTGCCCAGCCTCACATGGAGGGGGTGGGGGAAAATCTGCCAACATTTTTTAAAATCTTCTCATAAACCAGTGGATACAATGACTTGATATTTGGTATGTGGCTTTCTTTTGAGGTGTAGAATCAAGTTTGTTCAAACGAAGTTCGTGGAGCAATATTTGCCGTTGTAATGAGAGAGGCACGATTTTTGGCCCCACATAAAATTTCTATTTTCTGAGCCAATGGTTCGCTTGAACCAAATGTGGTATGTGGTATTATTGAGTCATAAGTACTTGACTCACGCAAAACAATTGTTTCCTGTGTCCCCATCGGAACCCCAGGAGCTAGAAATATAAATATTTTCAAATTCCCATATTTCCCAAACCACATGGAACAGAGAACTGTTATTTTGTGTGAAGGGTCCTTAGGACCAGTAGAACTGAATGGTATACAAAAAATTGCCATCGGTTATGTCAGGGGGTTCTGTTAGGGGGGCATCGAAAAAGATTCAGGTTTGTTCAAATTGAGCGCTTGTGTTAATATTTGGGTTCTCTAAGGGAGCCCAAATTTTAACGAGAGGCACGATTTTTGGCCCCACACAAAATTTCTATTTTCTGAGCAGATGGTCTGCTTATACCAAATGTGGTATGTGGTATTATTGAGTCATAAGTACTTGACTCACGCAAAACAATTGTTTCCTGTGTCCCCATTGGAACCCCAGGAGCTAGAAATATAAATATTTTCAAATTCCCATATTTCCCAAACCACATGGAACAGAGAGAACTGTTATTTTGTGAATGGTATACAAAAAATTGCCATCGGTTATGTCAGGGTGTTCTGTTAGGGGGGCATCGAAAAAGATTCAGGTTTGTTCAAATTGAGCGCTTGTGTTAATATTTGGGTTCTCTAAGGGAGCCCAAATTTTAACGAGAGGCACGATTTTTGGCCCCACACAAAATTTCTATTTTCTGAGCAGATGGTCCGCTTATACCAAATGTGGTATGTGGTATTATTGAGTCATAAGTACTTGACTCACGCAAAACAATTGTTTCCTGTGTCCCCATTGGAACCCCAGGAGCTAGAAATATAAATATTTTCAAATTCCCATATTTCCCAAACCACATGGAACAGAGAACAGTTATTTTGTGAATGGTATACAAAAAATTGCCATCGGTTATGTCAGGGTGTTCTGTTAGGGGGGCATCGAAAAAGATTCAGGTTTGTTCAAATTGAGCGCTTGTGTTAATATTTGGGTTCTCTAAGGGAGCCCAAATTTTAACGAGAGGCACGATTTTTGGTCCCACACAAAATTTCTATTTTCTGAGCAGATGGTCCGCTTATACCAAATGTGGTATGTGGTATTATTGAGTCATAAGTACTTGACTCACGCAAAACAATTGTTTCCTGTGTCCCCATTGGAACCCCAGGAGCTAGAAATATAAATATTTTCAAATTCCCATATTTCCCAAACCACATGGAACAGAGAACTGTTATTTTGTGAATGGTATACAAAAAATTGCCATCGGTTATGTCAGGGTGTTCTGTTAGGGGGGCATCGAAAAAGATTCAGGTTTGTTCAAATTGAGCGCTTGTGTTAATATTTGGGTTCTCTAAGGGAGCCCAAATTTTAACTTAGTGTAATATGATGAAAAATCTTTAAAAATTTTCTTCAGATCCACCAGTCAAAATCTTTTGATATTTGGTTTTCAGCATCCTTAGGGAGGTCAGATCTAACTTTGTTCAAATCAAGTCCCTGGGTTAATATTTGGGCTCCCTGTGGACTCCCTATTAGAACCAGAATTTTAACTTAGTCCAATATGAGGAATAATCTTTAAAAATCTTAATTCTTGAGATACAAGAATGTCAAACAAGACTTAATGGATTAATCAAATATATATTTAGCAAATGAGAGGGAATTACCAGCCTTTGGTTAACTGAATGATCCTGTGTTATTGTCATATCTAGCACTGTCAATGCTGGTATGCAAAAATACAGGGTTTCACTGCACCATCTTTCAAAATCTAGGACATTGTTTTGCCTCATATTATTTATATTTATTGTATCGCGATACACAGTGAAAAATGATACGTATTGAACCGTGAGTGTGTATCATGGTTTGGGCATATCAAGATTAATCATTGCAGCCCTATAACCTTCTGTTGGTCATGTATTCACCTTGTACCCCACTGACACAAGCCATCTGTCTAGATCATATATGATCATGATCTGACCATTTACTAACTCAGAAGCTTTGCTTTTCAGATAATAACCCTATTAGGAACAACTTTGAACGTCAAATCTTCTATCATCAAGTCAATTCCCTCATGTATTCTTTTGACCAGCCAGTAAATCCATATTTGTCAGCTTCTCCTTCAGACTGAGCTATCTTTTTGAAGTTATTGAATCAAATGAAATTTGTATTCCATTAACTGACCATGTCTGAATATTTAATTATTCCAGTGTGAACTGGATATTAGCCAGCAAGTTACTGGTCAGAATCTTTACAGTTGAATGTATAATTATTTGCCTCCACATTTCTAATATCTCTAAGAAAACTGTGTGAGAGAATACATAGGTATTACGCTATAACCTTTAAATAATTTTTCAAAATGTTTTCTCCCGGGTATTTATTACTTTTCAACTTTTTCAAAAAATTTCAACAAAACCATGTTATGTAACCCCTCATTGGAACCTACTGAATGAGCTCTTTCCAATGAGGGGCCACATGATATGGTTTTGTTGAAAGGTTTTGCCAATTTTTTTTTTAACTGCCTAATTTGTATATGCAAGTGGGCATGGCCGATTCATTTGGTAAAGGTTTAACTTTTCCAGAACCATTATCTGCTTTATAATGATAAAATTCAACGTTCAAAGCCCTTTCAAACAGTGTTTGTCCTTATATACCGATAAGTTCTGTCTTTTGATTGGTCAGAATGCCTTGGACAAATAGCCATGGCAAAGGGTGCACCCAACATCCAAGGTGTATGAGAGCATGCAACATCCAGGGTATATGGGCATGCGAAACATCTGGGGTATATGGTTTAAATGAAAGCATTTCACTTCTGCTCACCTCGATATGAAAATAAAAAAAACCCCCTGAAAATAGTCACAATAGTATCAGATTTCCGACAATTCGATCATATTTTGCTGTTATAAGTTAAATAGTCAAATAATTAAATGAAACAACCTGAGAAAAATAAAATAAGAGCAAATATCATCCCCTTCAGTTCCAATGTGTTCTGTGTGCCATTAGACACATAGAACACATAGAACACATTGGAACTCAGGGGATGATATGTCAACAAAATACTGTTTACCCATTTCCTTAATGACCCAAGGGATGTAACTCTATCTGTTTTCCGAGTTTGTAAAAACAAAACCATTATTCACGAATTTGGTCTTACTGATTGCGGAGCTTGAGAAACGCGTCCACAAATTTTTCTCCACTATGTTTCTATTGTGTTTCAAACGGGACAAAAACGTCTCCGTCAACATGTATGGTAATTATTTATTGGTGTTTAAGGTCACATATATATGTAGAAGCTATTTATCTTAACTTTTTTCTTGCTAAATATTTTTCATAAAATTTGTTCATTTGATGAAGAATTCATAAAAATATAACCTAAAAAATTACCGATTCCAATTTACGGAGAAAAATTTGGTTAAAAAGCCCAAAATATTGTTATTCTAGTTGCAAGAGATTTGCTGTCCTTAGCAGGAATATCTGCTTGCAGCATTCAAGGAGTTAAATCCAACAAGAGTACAAATGACTGGAACAAGATGGGTAGTGGTAAACTTAAAATTGATCTGAATGAAATCGTTTACTTTGTCTGGCTCCAAAAGTTCACCACATCAGTATTGTTGAAATATAAAATTATCTTTTTCGATATTGGCCATGCATCACAGTGTATGCAAATACTAATAAATCAAGCATCATTGTGTATCAGATCAATAAAAAGTATTTGTTGATTTTAGTGCATGCGATCAATGCATCCTGGCTCAAGTGTAAAGGAAAATATTGGAACAGGACTGAAACACTGACACAGCAGGCTCTAGTGCTGTGAATTGTGCATTGTTGGAGGTTTGTTTTACATTTTCAATCATCTATTCTCATAAATATTGGTTACAAGTTGTGATAATTCTATAAAACTTGTGTTATTGTTCCATTCATGACTATTTATTTAACCTGTTTCTCTCACATAGAATAAAAACAGTACAAATACAGAATGACACACACATGTGAATGGGTTAATCGATATGGCACGAGTGCCAGCATGGAAGGGGATAAAACAGGAGGCTGCAGACCTCGAGGTTTATCCTTCTGCAATGACACAAATGCCATATCGATTAACCCATTCACACGTGTGTGTCGTTCTGTGTTTATTACATGCCTTCACGTTAGGGATCTGCAAATCACAAATTTCTTTTCAAATCGAATCTCGAATCGAATCGTGTCTCTGATATCGACATCGAATCGAATCCCAAATCGAATCTTAAGAGACAAGTTCTATCATATTGCATCAAACGGAACACTGTGATGACCCTTACCCGACGGAGTTAACACCTTAAACACCAATAACTAAATATTCTCTGTAGCACCGTCGCTGAGACAGCTAGGCCAATTGTCCATAGTTTTAGTTTTTGAAGGCCTAACTTGTTACTATTCACGTTCTGAAGAACGTGAATAGTAACAAGTTATGCCTTCAAAAACCAAAACTATGGATAATGTTCTGGGCCAAATTCACACCTTACCTAACAATTAAACATTGTCAGTTACTCAGATAAATAGGAATTGAGCCTACATGAATGAATTTTCTAATGGCAGTTTTATCCTATTTTTGTTGGAAATGTAACAAATTGAAGTTAGTACGAGAGATTTGAAAAAATCGAATCCTGAGACTGATTCGGGATCGATCTCGAAGCATACATATGGTATCGATATCGAATCGAATCTCGAATATTCGCAGGACCCTACTTCACGTCTATAGAAACAATTACTAGAAGGACACTCAGCCATTCATTTGAAAAAGACTATCAACAAAAAGAACACATTTTATCGCCAGACAAATTTGTGAGGGAAACCCGTGTTACTATTTCGTCCCCTGAGTTCCAATGTGTTCTATGTGCCTACTGGCACATAGAACACATTGGAACTCAGGGGACGATTTTCATCTATCGCTAGCAACTCAAATTGTAATTGTGTTGTACAATTTGTAGAAAATTCCAGTGAAATTTCACATCTATTTTAAAAAAGTTTGTCAACGATTTCCATTCTGCAAACATGTGCAGAACAGATTTTCATTTTCCGCATGTCTTAGTGTTACTGTAGATGGAGATTATATAGAACAGGCATGTAATAAATTTGCAAGAATTTTTTTTTCAAAATTTTGCTTTCAGATTATTGATGAAATTCCTTTTAACTGATGCAGTGCTAGATTGTTTTGTGAGATGAAATTTGTTCCTCAGTGATTGTTTTGTTACCATTAATTGGAGGGCACCTTCAAGTACTCTCCAATAAATTTAAACAAAACAAATCCATTAGGCCTAAAAAGTTAAAAATCTGTTTCTCAGGCCCTCCCGAATGGTCTTTTTGGCTGCCGCAGACTCTCTTTTCATAACCATTGCAAACTTAAAAAATAAAAATTAAATGCTTTATGTGTGATATTTTACCCAAGTTGATAAAATTGATAAATTTGTTCCTTGATGCAACAAGGCTTTGCAATGCTTTATCATTATATTTTGTCTACACAGACAGAAATTGACTTATTCATACTAAGAGCACTAGGCAGAAGAGGCTTAACTTTGGAGGCTGTCTACCTGCCTGTCCTTCAGTAAAGTGAAAGCTTTAGAATTTAATGATCCACTTCAAAAAATGTGTGTAGAATTTAAAAAACATTCATGCTTTAAAAACAAAAATTGGCATCAAAATTGGTGCACCAAATATTTCATTTGTATACCTTCTTTAAAAGACATCGGGGAACTATGTCAAGATGCAAAGAATTTAATTTGTTACCAGAGTATCTGTACATATTTTGCCCATTGGAATCTTTTGCAAAATATATTTCAAAGGTAAGTTACCCATTGCAGACCTGCGTCAGAATCACAGGAAGTGTAGAAATGCTTCTTTACTGTGGTAAATGAGATCTGTTTTACTTTTGAAATAGGATGCTTGGAGGAGTCCTCTTATGTAGGCAGCAAAGGTATAAATGATTGGCTAAACTTGACTTTATATTTGTTTTGCAGTCATAATATGTGGAAATAGATTCTGAAACTGAGCTTAAACACCAATAAATAATACCCTTTACTGAGCGGGGATGTAATTGGATATCTCTCAACTGAATAACCCTTTTAATTGAATAAAATTTCTCAACACAAAACCATTTACCATACCTCCAGTACAAATTTGACCTGCTAATTGAATATAGGTTCTCCCCAGTTTTCCTTCATTAATAGACCAATTTGGTCTCAGTACATCCAATACATGCATTTCATCTCTCTATCTCTTGTTTGACAGAGCTCATAGAGCTCTGTCAAACAAGATACAATCGTGGTGGCTCAGTACGTAGAGGTGCAGGCTGCAAGCCGAGAGGTCCTCGGTTTGAATCCTACCTGCAGGTAGCCCGCGTTGTGTCCTTGGGCAAGACACTTCACCCCCATTACCCACGTCGGGGCATGGTGACATTGTGTACTAATGCATACTGCATGACGATGGTGCACCTGTCTTCAATCAATGCTAACCCTGCTTGTGTGGAGTTAGTATGTTGGGGAGCTGACAGTTGCTCGCCGTTGCTCTCCAGGTACTCCGGCTTCCTCCATCCGTAAAACTGTCGAGGTCATGATTAGCCATTGTGCAGAAATATGTGACCAGTTAAACACCAGTAAATAAATATAACAAGATTCAACAGAATAAATACAAAGTTTATCTCTAGAATACAGGAAAGTGACAGAGTCCCTGTTAATTGAATACTCCTGTTAATTGAATAATTTCCATCGGCTAAGTGGCTATTCAATTAACATGGTTCCACTGTACCAGCTCTTTTGGCACAATTTGAAAAATCAGAAATTGATATTTGATAACATTTCTTTTATCGGCTCTGTACAGAATCAAGCAATGTTATGAAATACTTTGTCTTCTCTGAACAACCTAGCTTCCCATTGGGTACCTCCTGAATGTGGGTGGAGCAGGGCTTGTTTACTGTGCTAAGCAAGTTCTGCTTTACGTTCATAACAAGAATGTGTAACCAATGCCTTGGGTGGAAGTCCTCCAATGTGGACAGCTTAGTCAACTTCATTTTGAATGAAGTTGACTATGTAGTGCTGTGGTCATGATATCGCCATAGTTACTGAAAATGATGTTGAAAACCAATAAATTATACTGCAGTAATCAAGTCCTGTATTACTGATATAATAGGACCAGGTAACTGGTGCCTTGGGTGAGTGTCCTCTTACTTAAGATGGGCAGCCCATGTAGTTACGATATAGTCAAGCATACTTGAAATAACTTTGAATGCCAACAAATAAATAAAATACAGCTTACAACCCTTCATTGGGAAGAGCTTGAAAACATTCAATTGAGAGGACATCAGCTATGGTTTGTCCGCAAAAACTGAAAGTGACAAATTTGAATGATGATTTTTGTATTCGGCACTATGATCACAAAAGCAGTCTTTTTCATGATCAGATACCATTGGGCCGAGATTTCATATATATAATACTGTGAAATCAAGACTGCAACAAAGAAAGATCAAATAAAAATAGCATCTCAGATTCAATAGTATCGTGTTTCCTTTTTTGATAGGTGAGTTTCTATAGATGTACAGGGAGGCTAGCAGATAGAGAATGTTGACCGGATCGCGACTCAGTCACGATCATAATTCACTGTCCACTTTTTGATCACTTACTGCAGCTTAGTATGTTTTCTAGCTTTTAACCCTTTACCCAATGCAGACGATAACAAAATTTATTATTTCAAATATTATTTATTTATTCAGATTTTTAAAAAAAATTGCAGCAAAACCATATTGTGTGGCCCCTCATTGGAACAAGATCCATGAGCACATTCCACATTTTTTTAACAGCTCAATTTTTTTTTTTTTACACAGTTGGATGTGGCCAGTTTGTAAGGTAAATGGTTAACCCTTTACCCAATGCACAGAACATCAAATTTTATTATTTTGAATATTATTTTTCCAAATTTTCAAAACATTTCAACAAAACCAGATCATGTAACCTCAATGAGCTCATTCCAATGCAGAGGTGGAAGGGTGTGGGAATTAAAATTTTCTTTCAGCTGCTCAGTTTGTATACTTTGCAGACAGATGTAGGTAGATTCATTTGATAAAGGGTTAGTTTGAGGGTTTAAGACAAAATTATAAAGTATGTGGCAACATTGAAGGAACTGATTGAGCAAAATGGGTAGAATAGTTTGATGAATGCTGGAAACAGTGACAGACTTCTTCTTGGTGCATCATAGTGTTAACTTATAATTTGAATTCTATAGTTGACACTAAACTTTAGTGCTGTACATCATTCTGACTTAACATGTCACTTGTTAGATGACTAAGTACTGGATTGACAAATTGGGTGCTTTGTGTCATACTTGGTGTGACCTTTGTCTGCATGCTGTAATGTTCTATAAAGTGTACTGAATAGTCAGATGTGTTAGGATATTGCTGGATAAGAAACCTAAAATGGGGCTCTTTTTGTGAAACATTTATTTGCTTTAAAGAATCCATTTTCATGTACAATAGTAGTGCTCCAGATAGGAGTATACATCCCTTAACCCTTCACAACTGAG
This sequence comes from Pictodentalium vernedei, assembly GCA_031216915.1. NCBI lineage: Eukaryota > Metazoa > Mollusca > Scaphopoda > Dentaliida > Dentaliidae > Pictodentalium > Pictodentalium vernedei. The sequence continues at coordinate 288,340,269 of CM062291.1, read as the reverse complement.
AGATTGTTTTTCCCCATCAATGATCGTGATTTATAGGTTTATAAAGTAGATGGTTTCTCCTTGAATTTGTATGGCAGACCAATCAATATTTTCAATGTGCAGCCCTAAGGCTGCAGGTTGAAAATATTAATTGATCTTCCCCAAATAATGAATATGGACTCTTCCAATCGATGACATTGAACAGAGATGGAAGATACCATCAGGGCATCAGGGTTAAAAGGGTTAGTTAACCTATGCACACAGATGTCAAAATATTAAAATTTCAAGAAATTTTTTTTTCCAGAATGCTACTAGGAATTTAACCAATTCAGTCTTGTTTGACATTGAACTGTCTAAAAAGATTTGTCAAGTAATTGCATCAATTCTACAAGGGGGTCTGTTGGTGGCCGAGTGGTGTGCATGGTTCAGTACAGTTTTGCTGGGCAGTTGGTGTCGTAGGAATCTCTCTCAACGGGGGTTCGAACCCCCGCCATGCCATTGTAAAAAGATTGAATTTGTTAAATTCCGACTTGCATTATGGGAAACATTTGCTGATGAAAGTTTGGTATTTCGACATCACTGTTCGGGTCATTAACTCTGCATACTGTAAGTGGATATTCCTGCCCGAAGAAAAAAATGTACTGGTCTGACTTTTGGTAACAAAATATACAGGGTACTGTATAATTATTAGTATTAAATCCTCTTAACAATGTTTTTTTGACTTGGGCAGATCCAGGGGATTGGGGGGGGGGGGGGGAGGGGAGGGCACACAGTCCCCAACTCCACTTTTGGCACTAAAATCTTTTCACAAGCACTGAGAGTCTGAGAACAGGGAACATGGTTTTATCAGTGATAACACTTGGATATCCACTACCAGAAATTGTGGATGTCCATATGTTATTGCAGAAAATACTGTTCCCCATTCAGACAATTAGTGCTCAGTTTAGTCCTTCTAAATTGGCTTCCCTTTTTCAAAATTGGAATGAGTCTTCATAAAATTGCAGGAATAATTGGGCTTGAAAACATAGTGGGCATGGCAAAGAAGTCAGTGGAGTGCCACACTGACCCATTTTCCACAATATTCCCAGGGGGAGGCTGATGAGAGTGGGAAGCCATTGTTTTTTTGCAAAAATGCATCTTGCAAAGATTTCCAAGGGATTAAAATATATAAAATGCATCAAAACGTCATGGGGTAATAGTCACTTTTAACAAATCTCATATATGTGACCATAAACACCAATAAGTAAATAAATAAATAAATAAATAACAAATCTCATCAAGGGTTCTGCCAGAGACAGACAACATTGACAGACTAAACATGTCAAACTGAATAAAAGCTTTGACAGATCACCACCCTCTTGGGCCTAAAATTACCAATCCTTTGCATGCATTTCCCATTAAACCTTTACTTAACTTGTGCATCTCCCCATTGGAACCCTGAAGAACCAAATTTGATTTGATGATTCGATTCAGTTTGATTCGAGTCACTCAGATTCAGGAATTTTTTAATAATTGAGATGTTAAATCCTACCAACTTAAGAGGCTTCTTCTGAACCCTTCTTCTATCATCAGGTCTCCTATATGAGAAAAAAATAATCTTCAAAACTTTTCCTCAGATCCACCAGTCAAAATCTTTTGATATTTGGTACACAACTTCCTTGGTTAGAGGTGGGGGATAGATTCAAATCAAGTCTCTGGGTCTGTATTTGGACTTCTTATGCAAGCTTGAAGTTTAACATAGTGCAATATGAGTTATAGTGTTTGAAAGTATTCTTCTTCAGATCCACCAGTGAGAATCTTTTGATACTTTGTATACAGCATCCTTAGGGAGGGTTGAGGGTGTCAGATTCAAGCTTGTTCAAATCCAGTGCTTTCTCAGGTGAGCGATTAAGGCCACTTGGGTCCTCCTGTTTTATTTTTTCTTCCAAGATATTAGTTTTATGATTCCCTCATTGGACCCAGCTCTTCATAACCTATGTTTTGGAAGCAAAAAATGGAAATTTTAGTTTAATTAAGAAAAAATATATTGTTGGGCTGGGAGGTTCTATTTTTTCAGATTTGGTTCAGTTTCAGGAAATACCTCGGGTTTCGGTTTGGTTTTTCTATGTGTTAAGAACAAATAGTATAGGTATCAGGGAACTAAATATTGAATTAGAGTTTCCCGCCTTGAAATGTTTCACTCGGAAGTGATGCAATCTCTAAAAATAAACATCCTTGGGAAAATAAATTGTTTCAATAAACGTTTGAAGTATTCTATTGACATCTTGCGTTATTGATGAATATTCCAAATAAAAAAGAGGTTGATTTGATTACTTTTGGACCTAAAAAATATAATTTATTTATATTTGGTGTGTTTTTGTAGGGAATTCCCTGAAAAATATGTGCATGTGACCAGTACTTCCCTTACTGTCAATTTCTCTCTCTTATTTGTTGCATGACCCCCTGTTTTGGGGTCAGAAAAAGTTGTCTGAAGGGCCATACTTGACAAAGATATTTGAATGCCAAAATTAAAGTGATGCTATGATATTGTTTTTTGCCTGAACGTCATAATGGTCGCCTATGGGAAAATATTTAGTTCTGTGAGACATAAAATAACACTCCATGCTCCACAGCTCGGAAAAAATCGGCAATAGTTTGTGCAACACCACCCACCACAAAAATCCCTGTCTGTTAGTATCTTCATTTGTTTCAGCCTAACTTACCTTTAATCATTCTTAAGAGGTCAGTTGCTAAGTCTATTCAGTCAGGAAAAACCCATAAATTTGGCCGGCAGCAAGCCTGAAAATAAGCAGACTGTCATCTGCTAAATGAGATCCCCAGAGGGTGAATTTGGTGATGCTACCCTGCACAGCAGGGTAGCATCACAAAATTTATCCTCTGTGATCCTCAGTCTGAATCAGAGTTTCAAGCCAAAACAGAAAGATGTACCTGGAGGATAAATTGACCCACAGTATGGGATAGCATCAGCAAATTCACCCTCTGGGGACCTCATTTTGCAAATGACAGGTTGCTTATATTCAGGCTTGGCTGGCAGTTCATGTATGTTGCATTCTCATTGTCACATTTTCTCCTTTATTGATTCATCCGGTGTACGAGTCAATAAAGGAGTAAATGTGACAATGAGGATGAGACATATTCATGCCTTTGCCAGGTAGACGATGGTGTCAAGAATCCATAGAGCTACTAGTCCAGTTCCCCCCCAATAAGATAGTTCGATCAGTTTTTATGCACATAATGGAACCGTTTGGCCAGTTTTTGCTGGGTCTTGCAGTTCGGTTTACGGGTTTGCAGCAAAAACCAGAACCATACCTGAAAACCCCAAAAACACCCAGCCCTAAAATATAGTGTGTTTATAGTCTTATATAGGGTCAAAGATTAACCCTTAGAAGCCGGGAGTCGAGTTTTGATGTAATATGGCAGGTAATCTGGTTGTGACGGTTCAGCTATCTTTGGGCTGGGGGAGAATAAACACTGAGCAAGTGCTTCTAGTCAAGTGTCGTCTGCCTGGATAGGCAGACGACACTTGACTAGAAGCACCTGCTTTACTGTAAGTTTTTGTGGTATGTCATGTTCAATGAATTCATTCTGATTCTGTGGCTTCTAAGAGTTAAGAGCTTAATTGGAGACTGTGTATAAAGTTCTAATTTGAAGAATACAGAATTAAGGGACATGAGTTACTTATTTTCAAGGGTTAATTATTTCCCCACTATATCTTCCAAAATTGGCCAGTAGTAGACACAAAAGTCACCATTCATATTTTGTTGTTTCTCCAATTTCTGTTTTCAAAGGATAGCTGATGACTCCACTGGAACAAGCTTTTTGGGTTTGTTTCGATGAAAGATTAAGCAAAAATAAAAAGGTTCACCTATTTAGGAAAAAATATTGTAGGTGTCATCTCCGAAAAGACCTGGGGCATAGAAAAGGGAGGTTTGGGGATGGGGAGGGAGGAACATCTGGATTAGCATCTTAGTGATTCTCTCTTGCTGGTAATCATGTACTTTCATATACATGTATGTGACTAGATTTGGTAATTGAACTTATGTCACACATGCAGTTGGTCATACAAACAGACAGCCTGGTACCTGATTCGAGAAGTGTGGGGGGGTGGGGGGGGGGGGTTGGGGCCAAGCTTGACAAGTTTGGAGTGTGGGATGTGTTAATTGAATACAGTGTTTCATCAAGATTACTCTATGTATATTTTATTTATCCACAAATACATTTTCAAGGAGTCTTGAGTTTGTTTTAACCCTTTACCTAACATGAAAAGCAGATGACACTTGCAAACAAAATTCTTGAATAACTATTTTTTTCATTTTTTGTCTCAAAAACATAGGTTATGACCCCTCATTAGAGCGAACTTAATCAGCTCGTTCCAAAGAGGGGGTCATAACCTATGTCTTTGAAACAAAAAATGAAAAAAATAATGAAAATTAATTGGCGATTTTTGTGAATAGCGCCCTCTGGTTTTGGTCATTATGTTGGGTAAAGGGTTAACTAAAATCTCGACTGACTAATATTGCAACTACATCATCAGTGCATGACTTAATGAAGACATGCCATGATGATGTAGTTGGAATATTTTACCATTTGAGACTTGAGTCATCACCATTGGGACACAAGTGTTACTGGTAAAATAGGACCCAGTCACTAATACTTGAGGTGGAAGTCCTTTAAATTGTGAAACATTGGTATAAACGATTGACTAAACTTGACTTTATCTCCATGTTACAGTCATGATTAGTCATGGGGCAGAAATAAGTGATCTTGAACCAATGTTTCTGCTGGGGTAAAAATGTTGGGATCAGTAATTTGAGGAAAATGGGGCAATCAAGAGTCAGCCCTTGGGAGGAAAATTTTAAATTCCAGGGTCCCAAAACCCCCATTTCGTTGCATCTGAGGGATATTTTGAGGTTTTTCACAGTGATATTTATGTAGGTTTTAACATTCCGAGAGCTGGTAACGGTGAAAGAAATAAGCACCAATAAGAAGAAATTCAGGTGAAAAATCATTCATACAGATTACTTACTGACAATACCGGTCTATGGTGGCAGATCCAGTTCAACAACGATTGCATGTAGGAGAGTGTCAACAACCATTATTTGTTGTAACTGTTTACTCAGAAGCGATCACATGGAAATCCAAAAGCATGCAGTTGTGACATCAGTCACTGATTGACTTGAAGTTTGCCGATGCTCTCATACACTGGCGCATGACCTGCACATGGTTTTTGCGAACTCGGAGAGTGTCATTGATTGATCTCTGATCGACATTCAAGTATAATTTTACAATGCAATTCCTGCTCCTGTTTGGTGTAACCTGTTATTATTACCGTCGAAAGCGTTGCATTGATAGCATGAGAGTTTTATTACACATTTTTCCTGATGTGAAACTTCTTGTAGCAATTTTATCAAATATGGAATGTACGGTTAGGGGAAGTTAGAATGAGGGGAGTGGGGCTGTTCAGGGGATCCCAGGTCACCCTAGCAGAAACCCTCCTTGAACACCAATAAATAACACAGTTGGGACAAAGCAGGTTAACTCAGCCTGAATGATCATTTTCGCACTGCTTCCAGGAAAAGGGTTATTACATCAATATTTTTCAACTGAATGCATTATCAAAAAGCATATCACGTCACACCCAGTGATTGGTGTTTAAAAAATTTTAATGTGAAGGAAATTTATTTGAGTGTTTAATTTCCTCATTTTTAATGAGCAATTATGTGGAGGCAATTATTTCCATTGGCTTTGAGGTCATTGTGCAATACACCTTACAGAAAAAAATGTAAACAGGAGTTTAGCTATTAAACTAAGGTTCCTAAGTAATTCATAACGATAAAAGCCAGAGTTCACAAATACTGATTTTTATTCTTGATAATAAAGAATAAATATTTCCTCAGCCTTCACCCAAGCAACAAAAGAGACAAATCTTCTTGACAGTTCATTTGAAATTCACAAACAGATTTCTTATTTCAGTTGATTTAATTTTTAAATGGATTTCTTTATTCAATTTTACACCTTTTTCCTGCTTTTTAAAAACATAATTTATAATTTCAGACGAGAAATATTAGAGTCGGTTTAGTTTTCTATGTAAAGTGTGGCCCACCCACTTAATTGGATATCTATTGAATTAGTAACCCTGTTAATTGAATATAACTTTCAAACTCAAAACCACTTACCATACCTGAAGTACAAATTTATTCTTTTAATTGCATGTAGGCTATAGCGTAAACACCTGATAATTGAATAAAAATTATGTGATATGTTCCCCCCCCCCCCCCTTGGGAAATGAAGTAGTGCTTGTTTACTGTGGTATACCAGCTTTGTTTTACTGGTAAAATAGGACCCAGTTGCCAATGCTTGGCGTGGCAGTCCTCTAAAATGGGCAGTATGGGTTCAAACGATAGGCTTAACTTGACTTTATCGCCATGCTGTGGTCATAATTAGCCATTGTGCAGAAATATTTTACCTTAAACACCAATAAATAAATAAATAAATGTGATATGTTGCGAAATTGCCTTGACATTTACCAAATTCCCTTGTTTATAGACCCATTTGGCCTTGGTATATCTAATACAGGCATTTAATTCATTATATCTTGTTTGTCAGAGCTCTTTGAGCACTGTCAAACAGGATATAATAGAATAAATACTTTATCCGTGGGATACAGAAAAGTGACAAAATCACTGTTAATTGGATACTCCTGTTACTTCTTAACCCACAGAGTATTTTCAAGATATTTTCATCAAATCTAGTCATGGCTGCAGCAAAGCATCCATGACTAGATTTGATGAAAGATTCATGCAAGAAATCAATGCAAGAAATCAATGGTGAAAAAGTCCATTCAATTACAAGGAGAAAATTGGAGTAAATTAGCCCAAAGTATACTTATTTCAGTGGCAAGAGAAATCCTGTCCTGCGCTGTGCAGGAATATCCACCAGCAGCATGCAAGGAGTTAATGGAATAATGCACTCTGGCTAGATAAATAATTAATTAATGGTGTCCCACTGTATTGGTCATTTAACCCTTACATTACTGTTTTTGTAAATGAGAACCTTTCAGACCTTTTTATAACAGAAATTGAGGACTGTAGGTAGGAACCCCCCTTTATTGCACTCGGGACAAGTGGTAAGCACCTCCCATGGCAAGCATCAAGGTTGGTGATTGTTGCCCAGAATAGACTGCTAATGTAATGACTAAGATGAGTAATAAGGAGGGTGGGGGGGGGGGGGGGGGGGTGGGGGTGGTAGAGGGGGGTTCTCTGAATTTCTGTACCTATTGTTATCTAACCTGGAGTCAGTGGTGCATGTTCATTGCCGAAACAACACTTTCTGAATACTAGAAACCAAGTTTGTTTCTTACTAATGGAAGAGGTATGAGAGATTTTGGCACATTTGAACAGATTCATTTATTACTTCAGGAAGGTCTCTCTTCACAAACTGATGATTACACCACGTGAAAAAAGTAAGAAGAAATATACAAAATGGCTTAACAGACAAGAAAAATGACTATTTCCAATTCCCGTGCATGGCTAATGATTAGATGAAAGCAAATATACAAAAATATGTGAGATATAATTTTTTCATGATTTACAAGAAATCTATGAAGAAAGAAATCCCCTACTATAATATTATTGTCAATTAAGTGTTATGATTTGGAGCTGAATACTAAGTATTGGTTATACCAGGAATTGATTTGTGGTTCTGGGAAAAGCAGCAGTAGTATACTATTCAAAAGTCCAGATGTTCCATTTCACCCCCACCAAACCCAATAGAGAACTGAATACGTAGAACATCTAAAATTCCGGTCATGTATTTATTTATTTATTTATTGGTGTTTAACAACACTTTTGACAGCCAGGGTCACCTCGTGTCAGACAGTTTTACATGCGGAGGAAGCAATGGTACCCGGAGAGAACCACTTAGCAGTGCCAAGCAACTGTCAGCTTCCCTAATATATTAACTCCACACAAGCAGGGTTAGCATTGGTTGAAGACAAGTGCACCATCGACATGCAGTATGCCTTAGTACACAGCACCACCATGGGCTGTCTGGATTAAGTGCCGTGTCCAAGAACACAATGCTGTTACCCCCTGGTGGGGAATGAACTATAGACCTTTCAGTTTGAAGTCCAGTACCATAATCACTGAGCCACCATGCTCCCTTCTGGACAGCAATAAACACACAGGCCAGCAGAGACAGTAATTCAGTTTAACCCATTGACTATCTGCTGGACTATATGTCTGTTGGCATTATCTGTGTGTTCAGTCCATGGTTTGTTCCCAAGAATCAATGTCACTGTTACTCTGGTGCAAACTTCAAAGGCAGTAACTCGAAATCACAACTAAAAAAAATTTAATGCTCAGACTTCGGCCTCCAAATCTCGTCAAGTCTGGGCTCTGGTGCTTCACTTATGCTATCACTGAATGAATGTTGGGGTGGGGTGGGGGTGTCATCCTGTATTTTGGAGGCAAAAATAAAAATTTTCAGCTATCCAAGAAAAACCAGTGCAAGTATCATCTGCTAGCCATGTTTGGTATGGGGTTAAACCGAAATTTTACCTAAGGTGAGCTCTGGATTATATAATATTTTCCTTCTTCCGCTTTATGACATTGATTGTCGAAAGTGTTGCTGTAACCCAATAAACAAACAAACAATACAGGCCAAAGATCCTTACATTGCTCTAGTTGGGTTCATTGTCAGCACAATGTCAGTATACAGAGACATTGCCTAAGAAATGATGGAACAACCATATGAGTTGAAGAATCTTCCCTCAGTCATTATGGTGCTGTGTTTTGAGCTGTAAAACAACCGTGGGAGAATTCAGAGCATTTTTTATGCTGCAGTGAATTTGCTGCAGCATCAATTCAAGTAATTTATCTAATGGTTATTTTATTAAGCTGTCCCATTTTCATTGATTTTTTTAATGGGGTAAAAAAACTGTGTTTATGATTTATAGTAGATTGCATCCATCTGCACTTAAGTTTCAGCTTTCATTGCTAGCTTCTGTATCTGCTTGCTGGGCAAAACAGATGAACATCCACATGAAATACCTTTCCAGAGGTATCAGAAAACATATAACATTGCATTGTCTGTAAAACAACCGTTCATCTTTCTGAGCAACTTTTTCAATGTGGATGGTTTACGGTACCTTTTAACCCACTGAGTAACTTTCATAACATTTTAGATCAAATCCAGTCATATGTGAAGAAGCGATTACTGTATTTGATGAAAAATTCCATAAAATTCAATGGAAAAAACCCACTGGTCAAAGAGTTCATTTATTTTCACAAAACAATATAAGGTTGAGTGCTGGAAGCCCATATTTGGGCTTTATTCCGAAGTGTGGGTACTGCTACTTGAAGGCTTCATATTTGGAGGCTCTTTTCATATTAATTTTGAAGTGACATTATTTATTCAGTAAGGATTTGCCTTGTTACAATTTATGGGAGATTGCCCAAAGGTCAAATTCAAGACCGATATTATATGGCGAGCACTGTGGCCCAGTGGTTGGAGCATTGCACTTAAAAAAAAGGTTGATGGGTCGATCCTGATCTGCAGTAACTGTGTTGTGTCCTTTGGCAAGTCACTTAATTCTGATTACCCATGTTGGGGCACGGTGGCCCTGTGTACTGCGTGTTGTAACTGCACTCACCTTCAATCACTGCTAACCCGCTGCTCGGTGGTTTTCTCTGCATATTTTGGTTTCCTCCAACCATAAACTGTTCGACATGATGAGACCCTGGCCGTTGAAAGTGTCATTACTCCACCCCCCCCCCCCCCCCAAACCAAACAAACAATCTCTTAACTGAATAACTTTCATAACATTTTCCTCAAACGCATATGAACACCTTTTGAACTCCACTTGTAATATGTGGTAATGTGTTCATACTAATTGCAGTTCATCTATACTTTTGAGTAAATATGAATTAAAGGGTAAATGTAAATACATATTGTCTCTACAATGAAGTGATCTGGGTCATAGTGTCGAGTTGAGGAGGTCAGATCTCTGGATCAAAAGAGCTGCCACAGGCAGCGAGTTTAATACGGCAATCTGACCTCATCAACGAGACGTGATGCAATGACCCAGATCACTTCACTGTAGTGATAAAAGTTTTATTATATGACTTATAGTTCAACATTGCATGCCAATGCTAGCATTAACAATTCCCCCAACCTTGTTTTGGTAAACTGGATTGAAGTAAAAAAGAACTATTTTTGTTTAAACTTATTTTTGTAAGAGAAGCTTCCGGGAATCCCCCCAATGCATATGAATGCGATAAAAAAATATGAGTATGATAAAAAAATCAGGCTGCCGTTGGAGTGCACCCATTCCAGCTCGGAGTAAAGTACTCTCTGCGACTGGAACAGCTAATTTTGCGAATTCGAATACACCTGTAAATAGTCTGTCATACTATAGTGATATAGAATCAGATTCCAAAGTGTGGACTTTCCGGGGACCAAGAAAAGATCATCAAACAGTAGTGATATTTAGCGGTTAAATTACATAGTCATGTAATAAAAAGATTTATCTCTTATTATTTATTTATAAATTGCTAATAAGCTGTTAATTGGCACGTTATTATTTATACTCACAATAGAAATGTTTATAGTGTTAGCATGTTAAGGGTGAATCCCACACATTTGTAACCTGCAAACTTCACAGAATGATACAATAATCAAACATGACGAGTATTATCAGACTTTTGACTATCAAAGCATAATGTTTGATCGATTAGAAATTACTCTTATTGAATGAACATCCATGCTTCAGTAGTCCTATGGAGTTTGCTAGTTTTGCCCTTTAATGTTTAGATTTTTATGACTGTTAATTGCTGGGATCCAACTGGGGGTCGGAGAACCAGTTCTATCAGGCATTGATCCATTAAAGTTGCTCCAGTTCAATGCAGAATATTATATATTCTTTGTGTGCAAATGTGTTTATATGAATTTTTCATGGAATTACTTATTTTCATGGCTGTCACAGTGTATAGAGGATAGTTGTATCGAGTTTTGTGACTATCAATGGCCTTGATGTAGTGGATAATTTTATACTAATCCATTTTTCACTCCAGTAGAGGTTGTGAGTGTAATTCTTATTTAAAATAGAGGAATAAAGGTAATGAGAGGACTTTTCAACAGGTAGAGTATAGTTGACCCCACTTAATTGCAAATACCAAACCACTAACCATATCTACAGTATGGCTGGCATGGACTGGTCACTATCCATGGATGGGCAATATTTTCGCGGAAGCAATAATATTAGTTTCCAATCACTAATTATACGAATAATCATCAAAAATTTAATTAATGAAGCACCGTATATTTATAGACCTTCTTGGCCTCAGTAGTCAGTACATACAATATAAGCATTTATTTTATTATATGTTGTTTGACAGAGCTTGTGGAAGGAACTCTGTCAAACAAGATATATAATAGATTAAGTTATGAGTTTATCATTGGAATATACAAAAATCAAATTCCTGTTAACTGAATACTTTTCAGTGGCAATGTGACTAGTCAAAGAACTGGCAAAGTGCTGAATTATTTTTCAAAGGTGGTTTGTAACATGCTCATTTTTTCAAAGATCTATTGTTGCCAGCAGGGGAGCCTTGGTTTAATAATAATTGTTCATAAATATTTAATTTGTTACAGTTTATTGGAGAGTGCCTGATGGCACTCACCAATAAATTGTAACAAAACAATTTTCTGTAGACTTTTTTTGTTCTGAGCAAACATCAAGCTATAATGTCAACAGTATAAAGCCACTATGGCAGCTTTCATCACTTTTCAAAGAACCATGATAGGGCTTCTAGCACTCAACCTGTTAATAGGGTTCAAGTATACAAGCCGAGAGGTCCTCGGTTCAAATCCCACCTGCGGCAACCACGTTGTGTCCTTGGGCAAGACACTTCACCCCCCCCATTTCCCACGTGGGGGCACAGTGGCGTTGTGTACTAAGGCGTACTGCATGTCAATGGTGCACCTGTCTTCAACCAATGTTAACCCTGCTTGTGTGGAGTTAGTATGTTGGAGATCTGACAGTTGCTTGTCATTGCTTGGTGGTTCTCTCCAGGCACTCCGGCTTCCTCCACCTGTAAAACTGTCGTGGTCATGATTAACCATTGCTCAGAACTATGTGACCTTAAACACCAATAAATAAATAAATAAGTGTTCTCAAATTGTTTACAAATAATTTACAATTTATAATTGATTTGTTGTAGTTTATTGGACAATGCTTATATATAGCACTCTAAAAAAGTGTTGTTTGTATCTAACTCATCCTTGGGAACCCCCAGGAAGTGGAGTAGTGCTTGCTTACCCTGGTAAACAAATTCTGCTTTATGGGTAAAAAATAGGGAGCGTGGTGGCTCAGTGGTTACGGCTTGGACTTCAAACAGAAAGGTTCACACTTCAGTCCTTGCCAAGGGTTAGTGCATTGTGTCCTTAGTCAAGGCACTTCATCCCAGTTGCCTATATGGGAGCATGGTTGCACTGTGTACTAAGGCATTCTGTATTTTGTCGATGATGCGCTTGTCTTCAACCAATGCTAAGCCTGCTTGTGCAGAGTTAGTCTGTTTGGGAGTCTGGCAGTTCCTCGCAGTTGCTCTGTAGTTCTCTCTGAGTACTCTGGCTTCCTCCACCCATAAAACTGTCTGATGAGCTGTCAGAAGTGTCATTAAACCCCAATAAATAAACATATATGGGTAAAATAAGGCCCAGTAACCAACGCCTAGGGTGGAGGTCTTCTAATGTGGGCTGGATGCATGTATAAACAATTTGTTTAACCCTTTACCCAACGAATCTGCCACATCCACCCTAAATTCAAATTCGTAATATGAAAATTCAGCAGCTGACAAAATATTATTTTTCAAAAAATTTCTACAAAACCACATCATGTGACCTCTCTTTGGAACAAGCTCATCGAGCTCGATCTAATGAGGGGTCACATGATATAGTTTTGTTGAATGTAAAAAAATGATATTTAAAATAATAAATTTTGATATCGTCTGTGTTGGGTAAAGGGTTAAACTTGATTTTATACTTGTGTTACAGTGATCTTAAACAAAAAAAACAAATAAATGAATCTAACATCAGAAGCATATAAAGACATTATACCAGCACATTTCAATGAGATACTAATATTTGGTCCAATAACAAACTGCTTAACCCTTTATCTAACACCACTAGAGGATACTTGCAAAAACATTTCTTGAAAAACCTAAAAATAGTTTCATTTTGGCCTCCAAAACATTGGAATGAGCTCATCAAGTGAATCATAAGCTGTATTTTGAAGGCAAAATTTGAAAAAAGTAATAAAAATTGAATGGTGATTTTTGTGAACAGTGCTAAAGCTGGCCAGATATTGCCAATCTGTTTGATAAAGGCATATATTTACTTGATTCTTAGAGGTTATTTTGTCAATTTTATATCGGCTGAGATATCAGCCTGAGGTAACTTCATATTAGCTTGACAGGCCTGGCATTCTTAAAAATGCAGGAGGGCTAAAAATCGATCTCCTCACATGGACGAGGGGAGCGATTAGCTCTCCTCAGGCTTACATGAGCTAAAAGTGGCAAAATGAAGTTGTACTATTAATGAATTCTGCCTACTGGGCTTTGTACATTTTATTTGTTGCTGCTAACAAGGTAGTCTCTGTGAGATGGCTACACTGCCCCTCCCACACCTCCGGGCCTTGGCAAGGCTTGGAGGTGTGGGAGGGGCAGTCTAGCCATCTCGCTGAGACCACTGACATAGCAGAGATCTGAGAACCTGTGGGTTTTAGGAATAGGCTGTTGTAGTAATCATTATTTCCTAAGGCTAGGAGGGATATTTTTCTCCCTCCTCAATTTTTTTAAGGCGAGCAGTAGGCGAGCGAATAAATCGCTCTCTTGAAAATGCCAGGCCTGCTTGAGATCAAAGATCGAAGGCTGATATCACTGCCAATATGATTCTCCACAATAAATTGTATAGCCCTTTAACCCTTTACCTAACGAATCGGACGCAGTCCTGGACATGAGACGGGTGTGAGTGTAATTGCTCCCATCAGCACCGTGTTTTCTATTTTACTGGAGCTAAAAAATGCACTAGTTATTGTGGAGCAGTGATATACTGTGAGGGCATATAAATGTGTGTTTTGAGAAAACAGCACTCTGTGACCATTGGCAAGTTACTGTTATAGTTCAGCAGGTCTTTATACATTTAAAGTTTCTGGTGTTTGATGACAGTATTTCCTCAAAAATTCATGTACTAACATTTTATGGGAACAATTTATTTTTAGCTTAATACTGCACCCGTCAATTTTGTTCATTTCCAGCACTGCGGATGCAACCATCCATACTCATTTCAAAATTAAGCAGTTGGAGAAAATATATTTTTCAAAACATTTCAACAAAACCATATCATGTGACCCCTTCTGGAAATGAGCTCGTTGAGCTCATTCCAATGAGGAGTCACACGATATGGTTTTGTTGATTTTTTTTTTTAAATTTAAAAAAAAAAAAAATTAAAATAATACATTCTGCTTCACTGCAGCCATGACTAGATTTGATGAAAATTATTTTAAAATTACACAGCAGGTTAAGAGTTAATAGTCTACATCATGTGAGTTTGTAGTTTCTTGGTTTCTTGCATAGAAACAAATGCCCAGGCAAGAAGAATCTAACATTCTAATTTACCCACAGACTACATGTTAGAACACCTGTGATCAAAGTCAAAGTAGACCCTGTAAGGGTTATACATTGATTATGAAAGATGGTGTCTTCATTTTAGAAATCTGTTGGCATCTTTATGACATTTCGTATCAAGAGAATAATTCTGTTCCCTTGTGTGGATGCACAATTGTCTGTGCACTCTCATGGTAAAATGCACCAGTCATCAACAAAAGAGTTTTCTTTCTTGCCATTAAGACCTCAATCAGTTGTGTCTTGTTTGACTGAGCTCTCTCATATAAGATGAAAGTGGTTGAATTTCACATCCTTTGTGTATGAAATGATTTTGATGCAGATAATTACAATATGCCATAAAGTTATGTAATTGAAACCTGCAATTTCTGGCTTTGTTTCAAGATGCACTATATTGTATGTACTGTTGAAGTGCAGTCTTTCAGAAATTCTACTTCTTCAGAGCTGATAACACTTTCAACCCTGACATGAATGGCATCGTCTTATACACTACTGTATGCACCAAATTGTCTTGCATTTCTGGAAGTTTCAGTAATATTTTTATCCTGCATCCCATTGGGGCTGCAGGATTAAATCCCTGCATGCTGCTGGCAGATATTCCTACCCAGAACACGAAATCTCTTGCCTCTGAAATAAGTATAATTTGCGTCAAATCCCCCCCCCCCCCCCCCTCCCCATTTAAATTGAATGGACTTTTGACCATTTACCTTTTGGGTTAAATATGGATAAATTTTTTTCATCAAATCTAGTCTTGGCTGCTTTACAGCAGCCATGACTAGATTTGATGAGAAATATTTTGAAAATACTCAACGAGTTAAATTATCATTGATCCTGCTGTCCTGTTAAATGTTGTGTTGGGTACTCACATACTGCCAACTTTTGCTTTATGCAAACAGTTATGCATCCCATTTTGAAAGGATTAAATCCAGCATATTAACAATGGTTTCATGTCAAGTCTTGGCTGCCAGTATAGGCTGCCAACACAATGACTAGAAACCATTATAAAGGAAATGTGACCATCAAGTAATATTTTCTCAAGATTGCATGTTGGGACATCTGGTGTTCTGAGCCCTTAATGTTTTTCAGAGTTAGAATTAGGAGTTAGAAACAACCAGGGTCATATCATGTGGGATAATTTTATCAAAATTGATAGATTTCATAATATCTAGAAACAACCAGTGAACAGTTGTGTGTAACTATCAGAGTTTTCAGCTCACTTATGAGACCAGAATGAGCCAAAGTCCTTTATACCTTTAGCTTCTATTCCACATGAAACAGTGCTAAAGAACACAAAACAAAAGATACAAGTCAAACTCTGTGACCTTTACTGTTCACAGATCTTATGCACTGATGATTGATTGAGTTACTGTCAGCTCAATTAGAGTCCTCTTTGTGTTTACTTTAAGTTTGTTTTATGAAAAGACAAACACTTACATAGTGATTTCCACAAGAAACTTTATTTCCACCCCATCATTAAACCTAGAATTTTCACAATGTACGTACAGCTGCTGATAATGTCTAGTTCCACAGTGAATATTATTTATTAAATGCATAGGCTCTGTTATTATAATTGTACAATTGGAGCTTAAAGCTATAGACCAAGCTGTATATAATTATTACTACGTCACTTATAAAACAATTTAAAGTCAATGAAGTTTATTGGAGTCAGTTTTTCTTATTGTAGCCTTTGAAAATCTTCAATAATCATTTCAGTGCAAAGCTTGTTTTAAGCTATCCTGAATACCCATGTGTTCTCGCTCTTTGTGTATTGTTTTCTCGTTCAACAGATATGATAGGTGACACACTGCAGTGTGCGAAATATGATGAGAATGCTCATTTCGTTCACGTTGTGGTTATGCAAATTTAAATCTATGGGAACAGATGACCAGTTAACCAAAAGTTGCATCTTGAATGGTAAAGTCTGAGTCACTTAACTGGTAGAGTGCTAAATTTTTTCTCAGCTTCAAGATTTGTTCACACATTTTTGTCTTGTTACAATTCAAGGGAGACATAAAATAAATTGTAACAATGCAAATCGATGGAGATGAAGTAATTTTATTTATAAGTTAATATGAAGGACATCCACAGAATATGAAGCCTTCAACTTTAGGTATCTGCACTTGAGAATAAAACACAAATATGGACTTCTACAACTGTACCAGTTAAGTAGCCTTTCTTGTGTCTTGATAGATTTTTAGACTTTTGCCGTGCAATATATGAATACTTGTTAATGATAAAAAAGCAGTTTCCGAAGAATTTTTACATAGCTGAGCATTCGGTTAGCCATCTCCAACCCACATGAACAGTCAGTTGGTTAGAGTCATTTTTTAAATTTTGCACACTGTACTGTTAATCCATAACTTCTCCCCAAGGGAACACCAGGATGTTAATCAAGTCCTTGTTTACTTGATATTTATGAAAATTTCCAGCAAATACTTTACAGGTTAATAGTTAAACTGCATTTTGCAGATTCATTTATCTATTTATTTATGTGCTCAATTTATTTTCGAATATCAACATGTGAACCCTAGAAACTAGAGAGCCTAAGAATAAACATTGGACTAAATTTGACTATATACTTATGTTGAAATCATGATATACAGTAGTTCCATGTCAGATCACCCACTAAAAGTAGATTTGTTAACCTCTTCCAGTTTTACTGACACTAGCTATATGTGTTTGGACTGTCACCAATAGTTAAAATTCCAAGTTTGAATGAAATCAGACCAGTGCATGGTTCCTAAGATATGGCCCAGCATCGCCCACATCATCCCTGTCCAGAGCTAGCTGCACTGACACTAACTAAGTTAGTGAAAAATAAACATCTGACACTGAATAAGAGAGTTGTAAGAATCAGAATGTTCACTTTTATGCATTAATGGTAAGGCATTCATGAAAGGGCATATAATGGCTTCTTCACTGCATAGAGTGTGGCCGCCGCGGACTGGTCACTTTCCACTGATGGGCTATTTCCATGGCTACAGTAATATTGGATTCCAAACATTAATTATAATCAGCAAAATATTAATTAATGAGTCACTGGATTGTACCCTGTGCTTCATTATTTAAAAGTTTGCTGACGATGATTTTTATTACCTGGTAAACACATGCATGGACATCACTGCCCACGCAATGATTACATCCAGTCCATGGCTGGATTACATCCAGTCCACGGCAACTGAACTGTAACTAGCTACAAATTTTACATCCACCACAGTTTTTGATATCATGTAGAATAGAACTGGGCCTGCATAAATTTTAAAAGTCACATGATAAACAAGGTAAAATTCCAAGTCAAAGTAAAGATTGAAAGGTTGTTATATTTTAACTTAGTCCAAAGTTACAAAAAATGACATTTTTAAAATTCTTGCAGTATATTCTTTCCAATAACATGGAGATCATCAAGTTTGGCTCAATACTTCCTCTCAATGGATATAACAATTTGAAAATAATGGATCTTGCCATTTTTGGCAAAATTGCCAAATTTTGCCAGGCCATATCTTCGTATTTACTTGTCAATTGTCATTGAAACATGCATAAAGTACCAAATTTCATTGAAATTGGAGGAGGTGAGGTTAACACCATTAGCTGATTTGACACAGAATTACCTTATAACAATAGACGCTGAAAGTGACTGTAAACATCAATAAATAAATAACTAAATAAATTATTTTTCAGTGTCTAAATCCAGACTGCTTGTACTGAGTTAACCAGTGGGTTATAGCAGTACTTATATATAGAGGATATCCAGTATTTTTGAGTGGATACCGAAAAATTATCAGATTGACCGAGACAAATGTTTATTTTTTGTGAGCTCTTCCACTCAAAAAATCTAGATATTCTTTTTATTATATGCTTTTTATAAGAATCTGATCATGCATTCCTATTGATAATTCTACTCATTTCAACCTTGAATTGATGCATGAAAGTAAACAGCTGATACGCGGAGGTGATTTGATCTATACTTGGAACAGGTAGATCTTGCAATCTGATTCAACTGGTGGATTTCATGCATCAATTCAAGGTGAATATGTGTTGAATAATCAGTGATAATTTGACTTGTATTCACCTTGAAGTGATGCTTTGAAAGTTGCCATTTTTATTAATACGTAAACGTGAAAATTTCTATATTTTCACAGTAGGGGATACGATTTCTATCTTTCTGTAATTTGTTTGATAATGTATCGTTTAGCATATAATAAAAATGATTATCCCAACCCTTCCAGTCTGTCAATCTTTCTTTCCATTGTAACAAACGTTAATTTAATATTGGTTTCATTTGCTATGAAAACAAACAAATCAACCAGCCTCAATCACACAACTGGATAACTCAACAAGTCTTTTGTAACATAATATTGTTACAGGTGAGAATTATGCCAATACTGATTACTTGAAACAAGTATATGTCCTCCAATCAAGGATATTACTTTCACTTATTCTAACAATCTTATAAGAAATGTCATTTCTTTTTGTTAGAGAAGGACAATCAAAACCCAGGTTTATCACATGATTATATTGATTTTGTGAACAAATAAGTTACATGAACTAGATTACAGATGACCATGAACTACTACCCTCCTTACTTTCAGTTCTAGATAAGTGTCTTGTATGTCTTGTACCTGTCACTTTTTATTAGGGTGGTGTTGAACAATCAAGACTGAATCTTAATATCATTGTGGGATAGTGGGTAGAATGTCATTTTCAGTTATTGAATTTACTGATTAACCAAACAAATTCCGGCATTGGTCAAATGACTTTACAAATACACTTCCAGTTCCGATACTCTCTTTTTCCTGCTTATTTGGAATATTAACTCGTTCAGAATTATATCTATATGCCATAGAATTGTTTGTTTATTCAGGTTTACTGGCCTGGAAATAACCTGTGAATATAAAGAAAACTTGATGTGTATTTGAATCTGTGGGTGTTTTACATAACGAGTTGGAATGGCATAGTCATATTTCACGAAGTATGACTACGTCATTCCAACTCGTTATGTAAACGCCCACCGATTCAAACACACATCATGTTCTGTGTTTATTACTGCACATCCCATGCATTAAAATTCATTTAAATAAAAAAAATTTAATTCTGATGTTTTAAACCAAAGGAGAAGAGTCCATCTGTTTTGTTTGAAGCTGAACTGATCAAATGGATCAATAAAAAATGACAACAATCTTTTGGGAACCAGTATAAATTACATTCATTATCTTTTCTATCGGGTGTGTTTGTTGAAATTCATATCGCTGTTTCTCATTGGCTGTTGTCCATTCGCGCCAAACAATTTGTGGCTATCACTGTTAGTAAAAATATAAGTACACATTTGGGCAGATTTGCAAAAGAACGGCTAGAAACTTTTTTAAAAGAAGTTCAAAACATGTCAAGATGTCCGAAGATTTACTGAAAAAAAGTTGACCAATTTAGATATAACGTGATCCGCAGATGAGACAGCCATGGGACTGGGTTAATGTTGTGGTGGGGAATGATTGTTTTTTTTAATATTATCTCATTTTTGGTTAAGTAATTTTTTTATGAACCAACTTTATTTTGCTTTGGACGTTTTCATTTTCACACAACACGACAGACAATCGATAATTGTATAATGAAATTTGGAAACTTTTCGAAGCGTAACTAATGACTCGACGGGAAAGAAACTAGTATAATGGGTGCTGGGAAAAAAGTTCCGGCTTGTACATCACCAGTTAAATACAGAAACATTTGTGTCATAGTGGCGATTCCGTTAAATACAAGGGTTTAAAGTTTAATGGATGTGTAGTAAGATCATTCAGGTTATTAGTTGGTTACGTCGATTGTAAAATACACGAACGGACTTCAGGTTATGGCAAAATAATACAACATAAATTTATCAAATTGCTATCCTCCCCACTACTTCCTCTGCAAGATATGGGTGTCTTTTGTGCGAAGGCCATGTGAGATAGATATCTAAGCATTCTTTGATTCTGATTGGTGGATTTTGAAAAATCTTCTCCTCTGAAACCACAGGGCCAATTGTTTTGAAACTTTGCATGGTTGATGACTGGGACCCCCCTCTACCATGTTGATCGGGTTGCAAACATGGCTTGAATTGCAGCTTAAAGTTACTATAGAAACCCTATGGGAAATCACATTTTCATCTTCTTCTCTGGAACTACTGAGCCAACATGAACCAAACTTGGCAGGAATGGTCTATGGGAGATCCTCTATAAACGATCCTCATTTTGTTCCCGTGGGTTAAAAAACATGGCCGCCAGAGGCATTCTTTGATTCTGGTTGGTGGATTTTCAAAAATCTTTTCCTCTGAAACTGCCAGGCAAAATGTTTTGATACTTCACATAAATTATACTGGGACCCCCCTCTACCAACGATCCCCATTTAATGTTGATTGGGTTGCAAACATGTCCACAATTGTGGCTTATAGTTACTATAGAAACCCAATGGGAAATCGCATTTTCATCTTCTTTGGAACTACTGAGCCAACATGAACCAAACTTGGTAGAAATGGTCTTTGGGAGGTCTTCTGCAAATGCTCCTCATTTTTGTTACCGTGCATTTTCATCTTCTTCTCTGGAACTACTAAGCTGATGTGAACCAAACCTTGCAGGGATAGTCTATGACAGGTCCTCTATAAACGCTCCTCATTTTGTTACAGTGCATTGAAAACATGGCTGCCAGAAGCCTTTTTTGATTTTGATTGATGGATTTTGAAAAATCTTCTCCTCTGAAACAACGGGGCCAAAAAATGTTTTGAAACTTTGCATGGTTGATGACAGGGACATCCTCTACCAATAATCCTCATTTCGTGTTGATCGTGGTGCAAACATGGCCACAATTGCGGCTTATATTTACTATAGAAACCCAATGGGAAATCACATTTTCATCTTCTTTGGAACTACTGAACCGACATGAACCATACTTCGCTGGAATGGTCTATAGGAGGCTCTCTACAAACAATCCTCTTTTTGTTCCTGTTGGTTGGAAAATATGGCCACCAGAGACATTCTCTGATTCTGATTGATGGATTTTATCAAAATGTTCCCCTCTGAAACTACAAAGTCAAATGTTTGAAACTTCACATGATTGAGGACTGGGACACCTTCTACCAATGATCCTCATGTAATGTTGATGTAATGTTGCAAACATGGCCACAATTACAGCTCATAGTTACCAATGGAAAGCCTATGGGAAATCACATTTTTATCTGTGGTTCCAGGTGAGAGATTACAGGCTCTTTAGAGCCTCTAGTTCTTCATTGTCAAAATTTGTTCACATATCTTAGTCACGTAACTATTTTTGTGAGAGTGCCTCTTGACATGCTCCTATAAATTGATTGTTACATGGCATAAATGAAGCACATCCACATAATATGAAGCCAGGTTAAGTAGTGGTAACTGCACTTCAGAATAAAGCCCAAATATGGGCTTACAGCACTCTAGCAGTTTATTTGTATAGCTGTTAAAAAAAAATTTGACTTTGAAAAGTGTTTAAGCATTGAATTCACATAATCTTTGAAAGTATGGCAACATATTGCAAATAGAGCTTTGATCTATTCAAGATTGCTCTCATATGACATTCAGATGGTTTTAAGAAACCAGCTTGTGGCCTTCTTACACTTCTGTTGAATCCTGGTACTAAACAATTTGCAATTCACCGAATACATAATACCTGAGTGCATTATACCTATATCTTTATTATTTCATAGTTCTGACTATTCATTGTCCTGAACAATGTATTGAGTTCACATGTTGAACCACTTCAGAAAGACTAGACATCTGCTACCAGCTTGCAAGGTGAAAGGTGCCAAGATTTTTAGCTCACCTGGTTGAAAGTCAGGGTGAGCTATAGTGAGCAGGGGCATTGTGAAGATGACTGATTGGGAAGGAGGTATAAAGCTGATTTGTCCTGACACAGATTGCTCAAGTCCTGACTGATAAAATATTCCAACTACATTATCAAGGCATGCCTTCATTAAAGGCTTGCCTTGATGATGGAGCTGGAATATTCTCATTGAGATTAAGAAAGGAGGTGGTAATGACACACCCCAGCTAGGCAGAAGTCTCCAGGGAGGGGGCATATTGGGCCCAGGAGGTACCAGATTGCTGTTAAATCAGGAGTTGGAGAGGCTACTCTGTTGTGTTGGGAGAGGATCTCTCTATGTGGGATGGAGTAACAAAAAGTGGAGGTGGGTCCATTTTGTTGTCTGGTGGGGACAGGTGTTACACATGCCCTGGGAGCATTTTTCTCTAATATTGTGACCAGATTCAATGTTGTTACACACGCCCTGGGAGCATTTTTCACTAATATTGTGACTGGATTCAATGTTTGACAGGAGGGTCATTATTTATTTCGGTGCTAGGAAAAGGGAAACTGTTATTACACCCTGGAAGTGATGGGAGTGGAGCAGAAGTGAGCATACATATCGGTAGAACAAAAGCATGTGGGTGGTGGTTCAGAACTGTAAACTAAAATGTGTGTTTCTGAAAAAGTACTCTTTTAGAGGTTTTGGTGGTCCTGAAAAGGGCCATTGTGGAAGGCTAATTGCCAATGCCCTTGGATGTTAGCTGCTGCCTGTCTCTTGGTTAGATTGAATAGTATTCTGTTTCAGCAAAGTTTCAGCTACCATGACTGAAACTTTCACGCCAAGGGCTGCCTGTTTGTCTTCATTGTCAGGGTCCGGTATTTGGGCATCCCCTTCTTTGTAGTCATCAAGGTATTTTAAGATGACATCCCTCGGGGCAGCTTGCTGCTGTAATTTCCGTAGAAGGTTCTGGAGGTCTAATTCTGTACATCCAGTTGGTGGATTGGATATATTGTGTCCATTGAGCACAAAATTGCTGGCGTTGTGCTAGTGTCGCTTTCTCGGATGGGATGGGTATGTCTAATGGTTGCATTTTGATGTTGGGCCCCTGTGATGTGGACGGGAGGCTCCTTTGAGATTTTTAGTGTCTATCAGACATGTGAGAAGTATGAATTGGTTTCATTGCACTGGTACATGAAGTATGGATTCCCGAATTTTGAAATTGGCAAATAATATAGGGTTCTGTAGATCAGAAGTACAGTGCTTGTAGGTCAGACTATGACGGATGTCATTGACGACCCAATTCATGGGAAACTTGGATCGCAGTGAGGACCCAAGGATTGGAAGTGATAACACGATGCTGGAAATAGGGAGATGAGATTCACATGCACAGACATTGTTGGGAACGTTTTTGATGGCTTTGGGTTTGTATGCTCACGAGAATAAGAGGTCTACAGGGTCTAGATGAGGAAATGTATGGGAACCAGGAGTGTGTAGTTTTTAGCTCACCTACATCTGTAAGATGTGGTGAGCTATTGTGATGACCTCGGGCGTCGGCGTCCGGCGTGTCCAATATTGTAAGAGTTAATGTTAAGGTGAATTTCTCAAGCATCAGTGGGCTCAGGCCTTTGATATTGCATATGTAGGTTCTAGGGGACTATTAGAACAGTATTTAACCCAGAAACTACGACTTTTTTCCAAATTTCAGCTAAAATTTTCTGCCAAAAGTTGTTGTAAGAATTTGCGTTTAGGTGTTGTAAGAATTTGTGTTAAAGTCAGCTTTTGTGCAGATTGTGCTGGTTTAACTTCTCATTACTGTTGATTTTCATATTTCAATAACAACTGTAGGTATTAACCCTACTGTATGCAGAAATTTAACGAAAATTTTCTTTTTTTTCACTCAAAATTTTCATGTTTTTCTCGGACTTAGTAAATTTTAAGTTGTAAAACTTTGTGTTTAAGTGAGTTGTGTTTCTATGTGTCTTTCCAGGTGATTATTATTCTACACTTGGGTTACTGAACTCCATTGCAGTAATATTTAACCCTCATTACATGCATATTTGAGGAATTTGAGGCTGATTTTCTGCCAAAACTTGTTGTAAGAATTAGCGTTTAGGTGTTGTAAGAATTTGTGTTAAAGTCAGCTTTTGTGCAAATTGTGGTGCTTTAACTTCTCATTACTGTTGATTTTCATATTTCAGTAACAACTGTAGGTATTAACCCGACTGTATGCAGAAATTTAACGGAATTTTTTTTTTTTTTCAGTCAAAATTTTCATGTTTTTCTCGGACTTAGTAAATTTTAAGTTCTAAAAGTTTGTGTTAAGGTGAGGTGTTAAGCTGAGTTCTCAAAGATCAGTGGGCTCAGGCCTTTGATATTGCATATGTAGGTTGTAGGGGACTATCAGAACAGTATTTAACCCTGATACTACAACTTTTTTCCAAATTTCACCTAAAATTTTCTGCCAAATGTTGTTGTAAGAATTTGCGTTTAGGTGTTGTAAGAATTTGCGTTAAAGTCAGCTTTTGTGCAGCTTGTGCTACTTTAATTTCTCATTACTGTTGATTTTCATATTTCATTAACAACTGTAGGTATTAACCCTACTGTATGCAGAAATTTAATGGAAATTTTCTTTTTTTTCAGTCAAAATTTTCATGTTTTTCTCGGACTTAGTAAATTTTAAGTTGTAAAACTTTGTAAACTTTGTGTTTAGGTGAGTTGTGTTTCTATGTTTGTTTCCGGGCGATTAATATTCTATGCTTGGGTTACTGAACTCCATTGCAGTAATATTTAACCCTCATTACATGCATATTTGAGGAATTTGAGGCTGATTTTCTGCCAAAACTTGTTGTAAGAATTAGCGTTTAGGTGTTGTAAGAATTTGTGTTAAAGTCAGCTTTTGTGCAGATTGTGGTGCCTTCATCTCTCATTACTGTTTATTTTCTCATTTCAATAACAACTGTAGGTATTAACCCTACTGTATGCAGAAATTTAACTGATTTCTTTTCTTTTTTTCAGTCACAATGTTCACGTTTTTGTCTGACTTACTCAATTTTAAGTTCTAAAAGTTTGTGTTAAGGTGAGGGGGATTTTTGGGACTTATATTCACTTTCTTTAAAAAAAATTTTTTTAACTTTTTTTTTTAATACTTTCTCATACTTGTTACTAGTAACATTAAGGCTTATTTTAGTTGTTGATGTGATGTATTTTTGTTGGGACTTATAGTCACTTTCTTGAATGAATGTTTTTCCGCAACTCCTCTTTAACCAATGAATGTACTTACAATTTCAGTGATTTATGAAAGCCTTGAATGAATGTTTTTCTGCAACTCCTCTTTAACCAATGAATGTACTTACAATTTCAGTGATTTATGAAAGCCTTTCCTAATTCTTATTTATGATTTAATATCTGGCCTCACGATTCATATTCTTAATCATAAATATTTCTAAAAGAAAAAAATGCTTTTATATCCAATGATTTTATGTTGAATTGATATATAATAAGTGCAGAAATATAGACTTTCCAAAGCCATCACATAAACCACATTAATCATTTGATGCCTAGTTAATGATTTATATTAACTAAATATTAGGCATGTTACATTGGAACGACATTATCAAGCGCGAATGTAGGTGAGCGTTGTGATGTAACACCCCTCTTGTTTTCTGTGGAGTTGCCACCATTTGCGTTTGAGTAAAGAGGGTGTATGAAGGGAGTAGGTTTGGTGAAGAGGACAGGAAGTATCCGGTCACCATTTTAGTTAGGGTGTGGATACCAGGCCTGAAAATAAGCAATCTGACATTTGCAGAGTGAGGACCCCAGAGGGTGAATTTGATGATACAGTGGACAAATTTATACTCTGGGTACCTCTTTCTGTTTAGTTTTGAGACCCTGATTCATCACTAAATGCACCCTCTGGGGACCGCATTTTGCAGATGACAGTCTGCTTATTTTCTGGCTTGGTGGGTACGGTTGGGTCATTGAGAGAGGTCACCTTTGCAAGGGGAGGTAGGCATGTTTTGAGATGGGTGTCACCAAAGTTGGTCGGCATTGGAAAGTCAGGATTGGGGGATAGGGGAAGAGTTTATGGAGTATAGGGGAACTCTCAGTCAGGCTCCATTATTTTAAAAGCACTTGTTTGACATGTTGTATATGTGGGTTGAAGGGTGTGGTGAATACTACTGGAGGTTGATAATTTTTCTTACGTTTTTTACTCTGGTTTGTCTTGGCTCATATTTCCTTTCTTTTATGGACGTCTACACTGGATGGCAGGGGTTAACAGCCTCGAGGGTTGCCTCGATCCACTAAGTTTTGGGCGAAGCGTAACTCATGCTGTTCAAACAGATTTGGGTTGGAATTGTTCCATATGAAACCTATAAGTTTTCCTTTTATAAGCCCTTTGAATGTGGCAGGAGGGTGTGCAGATGTATAGTGCAGGAACTGGAAAGTTTCAGTTGGCTTGATATGAAGATGGATGTCAAGAATGCCTGTTGTGTAACCCTTCACCAAATGCACATGATATCAAAATCTATTATAATTTTTCTGTTCAAAGTTTTCAAAATGTTTTAACAAAACCACATCATGTAACCCACATTGGGAACGAGCTTGATTAGCTCATTCCAGTGATGTGTCACATGACATGGATTTGTTGAATTTTTTGGAAAAATTTTTTATTTCAACTGCTCAGTTTGTAAATTACATGGGAAGATGCGTCTGATTCATTTGGTAAAGGGTTAATTGTGATGCATGTAGTGACTCTTTTAATTAGAGCTTTATTCTGGACTTCCAGCTCTCACCTTATTAACTGGTAGAGTGCTAGAAGCCCATTTTTAGGCTTTAAATTAAGAGCAGGTACTGTAACATTGAAGCTTCATATTCTGTGGATGTGCTTCACATTATTTTGTAAGTGGAATTATTTCATCTATATGGATTTGGCTTGTTACAATTTATGGGAGAGTGCCAGTGGGCACTCTACCATAAATTGTAACAAGGCTAAGACATGTGAACAAATTCTGATGACCAAAAATAACTTAGAACTCAACCAAGTAATGCTCAAATCCACCATTTGCTAACCTTGTGTCGTCATACCAGGCCTCCACTGTGTAATTAGGAGAAAATCTTCCACAGGTATATTTAATTGTACAGGGTTCCCACTCAAATGAAAAAGTGCTTGAATTTTGTTTGGCCCCCCTCCTTGGGAGTGCAGTGGCTCAGTGGTAGACTGTTGGACTTCTATACTAGAGGTCTTGAGTTCAATCCCCATCCAGGACAACCCACATTGTGTCCTTGGGCAAGGCACTTTATCCCGGTTGCCTACATGGGAGCATGATGCCGCCTTGTACTAAGGTGTACTGCACGTCGATGGTGCACATGTCTTCAGCCACTGTAACCCTGCTTGAGTGGAGCTTGAATTGAGTTAGAATGTTGAGGAGCTGATAGTTGCTCGTCGATGCTCGGCGGTTCTTTTCAGGTACTCTGGCTTCCTCCACCTGTAAAACTGTCATAAGTATGTGACCTAAAACACCAATAAATAAATAAATAATATTAGCCCCTTCCTTGAAAAGTGCTTGAATTTAATTCTATCATTGAAAAGTTCATGAATTTTTAAACATTCCCCTTGAAAAGTACTTGAATTCAGATTACCTATAACCTTAGACAAGAAGTTTCATGATAATCCACCTCACACACATGTGCTGGCTCAAAAAAGCGAAAGGAACCACATCTCTTTACACACTATATCTTCCCTTGAGGGGAGCGAGGTGCCATCTGCAATGCTAAAGCATTCCAGATGGCACCTTATCACACTCGGGTACAATATGTATCTGGCAGGCTGGGTTTCCCAGAAATAAGGCCCTCATGGCTGAAAATCTTTTGAGTTGTTTGTGGAGTTGTAAGTTCATATGAAAAGTGTAATAGTCCTTGAATAATGTGGTGAGAGTCCTTGAAAAGTGCTAACATGGGGCTTGAATTTGATTTTCTGCAATCCAATCTGTGCTAACCTTGCTTTTGTGAAGTCTTGGCTGCCTATACAGGCAGACAAGACCACACTAAAAAGCACTGCCAGCCACTGTTCACAAATCAATCCTGTTGGTGAAATTTAAAAAAAAACCTCTTTTTTTAACCCTTTACCTAACAAATCGGCCACATCCACCAGTGTGATATGCAAAATCAGCAGTTGAAAAAATGTTCATTTTCAGAAAATTACAACAAAACTATATCATGTGACCCCGTCATTGGAACGAGCTTGTCAAGCTCGTTCCAGTGAGGGGGTCACATGATATGGTTTTGTTAAAATATATTGAAAATTTTGAAAAAATAATATTTAAAATCATAAATTTTGATATCATCTGCTTTGGGTAAAGGGTTAAAGGGTTAAATATTAGCTAGAGGTGGATTTCTTAATTATACACACACCTGCCATGCCCATGCCATACTGCCTTTTCTGGTCAAGTTCATGGCACACATTTTAGTTGTAAAATCGGTCATACTTTTAATTGTGATCTGTTGCGGGTGAGCCTCCTTAATGTGCATTAGGTCAATTACCATGACTTAAGCTGAAGGTTTCATACTTATTATCATTATTATTAAATTCAGAATCATTTTCTATATGTTTGATTTATGTGACATGTGTTAAGTCAAATTTAAATAGCACTTCTCATCTTGCCTCTCAATTCATTTCAGTATTAGTGTGTCAGTTGTGGATAAACTTTTTCCTGATTGTCAGTGGAGAATAAAATATAGGTAAATCATTCAGTTTTACCAAGTGGAAACACTTCGTTTTAAATTTTGAAGTGGAAATATTGAAGAATGTTACCTCTCACTGGATTTTCTAAACTTTGTATTCAGAAGGATGCATTTTTGGACCAGGACCAGCACATATTCATCATCATCATGAGCTTTTTTATATTTTAATGACAGAGAATTGTTTCTTTGTAGATAGGTGCGTGTTGGCTCACTGATTTCTGCATTGAACTTCAGACTCTGAGGTCCACGATTCGATCTTTGCCAGAGGTAACTGCATTGTGACCTTGGGCACTTAATCCTGATTGCCTATGTGGGGAGCACAGTGGCGCTGTGTACTAAGGCATACTGCATGTCAGTGGTGCACCTGTCTTCATCCAATGCTAACCCTGCTTGTGTGGAGTTAGTATGTTGGGGAGTCTGACAGTCACCGGTGGTTCTCTCTGGGCACTCCAGCTTCCTCAACCTGTAAAACTGTCTGACATGAGGTGACCCTAGCTGTCGAAAGTGTCATTAAACTCCAATAAATAAATAAATAAATAAATAAATAAATAAATCTTTGTAAATAATTAACAACACTTCCTCCCGTGAGACTGATGTGAAATATTTTACAGGGAGTGCAATGGCTCCTTCGATTTCACAAATCACTTCAACTCGGAAAGGTCCACAGTTCAGTCATTCCTTATGTCATCCTGTGTTGTGTCCTGGGCAAAACAGTTAATCCCAATTGTGCCTGGTTATTAATTTAGAGAGTCTGACATTTACTCGCCACTGCTGAGTGGTTCTGTTTGGGTAATCCAGCTTCCTCCACTTGTAAAACTGTCAAACACGATATGACTCTGGCTGTTGAAAGTGTCAAAAGTGTCATTAAACCCTTAAATCCTAATAAACTATTTTACTACTGCTGACCTTTAAGTGGAGGAAGCCGGAGTACCCGGAGAGAACCACCGAGCAAGCAGCTGTCAGCTCTCCAACATCGTAACTCTGAACTCTGCACCGCGGCACAGGCAGGGTTAGATTTGTTGAAGACATGCGCACCATCGATGTGCAGTACGCCTTAGTACACAGCGTCATCGTGCCCCCATGTAGGCAAACGAGGTGAAGTGCCTTGCCCAATGACACAACGCGGGAGCGCGAATCAGTCGCTGAAATGGTCACCCATCCAACTACTAACCGCGCTCGACATTGCTTAACTTCGGTGATCTGACGAGAACCGGTTACTGCGACGCCACCGTGCCCCCTTAAGCAGAGCTGCTTTTCAACATTGATAGAGGGCACCATCCTGGTAGTCAAACAGCTAAGGGGTGGTTTCTAGTCATTGAGCTCTGTCAAACAAGATTGAATTGCTTAACCCTTTACGGAACGAATCAGCCACATCTGCCTGTTTAATTTACAAAGTGAGCAGTTGAAAAATGTAATTTTTTTTTCAAGTTAAAAAAAAACATATCATGTTACGCCCTCATTGGAACAAGCTCATTGAGCTCGTTCCAATGAGGAAGGGTTACATGATATGGTTTTGTTGAAATTTTTCAAGAAATTCTAAAAAAACAATAAAAATAATAAATTTTGATATCCTGTGTGTTGGGTAGAGGGTAAATACCTATAGTGATGTGGACTGGACCGCCCTGGACCAGTCCGATTCATGGTCCACCCCTGGACCGTAGTCTGGTCTGGACCAGACCAGACGGGGTACCACTGGACATGTTTGGACCGGTTTGCACTCCTGGTCCAGTATTTTCTGGTCCGGTTTACTATTTTACGCCAAGCCAACTATCGCGAATTTATGGCGTGTATATCCCAACCTACAATTAGCAACGATGTATTAATGGGTTCAAATGGTTAAAAGTTGTATATTTGATGCCATGAAAACATCACAATCACACATATTTTTATAGATGTCATGATCCCCATGCTGCATGTGTCAGTGATTCAGTTGAACACTGGCTTTGTGGTCGGCTACATGCTTTTAATGTCACTGACTTGTTGCTGTGTGCTTTCACTCAACATTCATTTGAACTGTACAGGATTTCACACGAGTTGTGAGTGGCTTAGTGGTATTTCCCAAGAGCGAAGCTTGAGTGAAATGTAACTAGGACACTCATAACAAGTTGTGTGAAAACCTCTAGGTTTAAGTTAATGTGTTGTATATTTATTTGACATCTTTTTTTTGCAAAAAATCCTGATTTTGAGTTCCTCTTGTCATAAGATATGGTCCCCTTTTAAATAGTGCCATCTTTTTTTTATACAACATGTGAAAAACGTTTTTTTCTCTGTTCAATAAAGTGTATTGCCTAAAACGGATGTGAATGAATATAATAGTGTATATTCTCATTACTGCAAGGGCCATTGCAGTGTGCTCTTGTCACCACTGCCACCAGAGACAGACAGTGTAACACAAAATCATCAAACATTGTAGGTCTATATGCACTCTTTGCAAAGCAGTCAATTTTTAGTCCCCTACCGGCATTGCCGGAGGGTACTATAGGTTTGCACTCCGTCCATCTGTCAGTCACACTTTAGTTTTCCGGAGTTTTTTTGGAAACGCTTCAACGGAATGATTTCATTTTTGGTAAACTACTATAGAACGATGACTTACAGATCAAGTTTGAGTTTCATGCTGATTGCATTATTCTTGTGTGAGTTACGGCCCTTGGAAATATGGAAAAGCACCAAAATATCAGTTTTCCGGAGTTTTTTTGGAAACGCTTCAACGGAATGATTTCATTTTTGGTAAACTACTATAGAACGATGACTTACAGATCAAGTTTGAGTTTCATGCTGATTGCATTATTCTTGTGTGAGTTACGGCCCTTGGAAATATGGAAAAGCACCAAAATATCAGTTTTCCGGAGTTTTTTTTGGAAACGCTTCAACGGAATGATTTCATTTTTGGTAACCTACTATAGAACGATGACTTACAGATCAAGTTTCATGTTTCATTTACACTCTGTCCATCCATCCGTCAGTCTGTCAGTCAGTCTGTCAGTCATACTTTAGTTTTCCGGACTTTTTTTGGAAACTCTTCAACGGAATGATTTCATTTTTGATAACCTACTATAGAACGATGACTTACAGATCACGTTTCATTTACACTCTGTGTCCATCCATCAGTCTGTCAGTCAGTCTGTCAGTCATACTTTAGTTTTCCGGACTTTTTTTGGAAATGCTTCAACGGAATGATTTCATTTTTGGTAACCTACTATAGAACAATGACTTACAGATCAAGTTTCATTTACACTCTGTCCATCCATCCGTCAGTCTGTCAGTCAGTCTGTCGGTCATACTTTAGTTTTCCGGACTTTTTTTGGAAACGCTTCAACGGAATGATTTCATTTTTGATAACCTACTATAGAACGATGACTTACAGATCAAGTTTCATTTGTACTCTGTCCATCCGTCAGTCTGTCAGTCTTACTTTAGTTTTCCAGACTTTTTTTGGAAATGCTTCAACCGAATGATTTCATTCTTGGTAACCTACTATAGAACGATGACTTACAGATCATGTTTGAGTTTCATGTTGATTGCTTTATTCTTGTGTGAGTTATGGCCCTTGGAAATAAGGAAAAGTGCCAAAATATCAGTTTTCTGGACTTTTTGGGGAAATGCTTCAACGGAATTCATGCTGATCACATCTAGGTTATAACATTTGTATAATTATTAATGCTCATTAGTCCGGTAGGGGACATTGTATTGCTTCAGCGATATGTGCGCTCTTGTATTTTTTATTGTATAAGTTAACAACTTTGAGAAACCGAGCAATTCAATAACATATGAGTGGACCGGACCACTTTGGACCGATCCAGGCATGGGTACCAGAATGACCTGGACCATACCAGACTGGACCATCTTGGGTGGTCCGGTCTGCATCACTAAATACCTAGGTGCATTAGAAGAAAATATTGCTGCTTGGAATTTCAATATTTTGCCAACAATGTTTCGATGGTTAACCTTAGCTTATTTAGGTATCAGTGTAACATGGCCAGGGAAAACACGAGAATCATTCAAATATTGTTATTTTTTTAATTTTAGCTCCCAAAACAGAGCTTTTATAATTTTTGGAAAAACCTCACTGAACTCATTTCAAGGTGAGTTCATGAGCTATGTTTATGATGCAGAAATATGGAAACTTTTAGTTATCAAGAGAATTGTATGTCTTTTATAATTATATTCATTTTAATTACATACATCCAACATGGTCTGGCTCTAGTCTCAATTGTTGAAATCAAATGAATCATGGTAGCATTCTACTTCATTAATGAACAAATCCCCTTGCTTGAATGTTAACTCTTAAAGGGCTGGAAGTTATATATTTTATCTACACTGTATCCTGTTGTTTTTTAATTGTTTCTAGACAAGTTGTGGCTGCCTAGTTAGGCAGCCA
Source organism: Pictodentalium vernedei (assembly GCA_031216915.1). Taxonomy (NCBI): domain Eukaryota; kingdom Metazoa; phylum Mollusca; class Scaphopoda; order Dentaliida; family Dentaliidae; genus Pictodentalium; species Pictodentalium vernedei. The sequence continues at coordinate 288,306,692 of CM062291.1, read as the reverse complement.
TGACTTGCCAAGAAACAACTGCCAAGATAATTAGAATGTAACATGTAAGTTTACCCAATAACTTCATGTTGGGTCATCTGTTCTGTTGTTGGTGATCAAAGTTAGAATTAAGCCTTTTAAGTGTTAACAGTTTAATTTTTCCTTGTTTCACGTGGTTGGGTGGGGGTGGGGTTTCTGTTTCTCTGGCCATTTTTTTCTGAAATTGAATGTGAGCAGTCGGTTTTTTAGCTCACCTGGCCTAAAAGGCCATGTGAGCTTTTGCTATCACTTGGCGTCCATCGTCATCCGTCATCCGTCGTCCATAAACTTTTCACATTTTCATCTTTTCTGGAACCGCTGAGTTGGTATGAACCAAACTTGGCAGGAATGGTCTATGGGAGGTCCTCTACAAATGATCCTTACTTTGTTCCCGTTGGATGAAAAACATGGTCGCCACAGTCATTCTTTGTTTCTGGTTGGTGGATATTCAAAAATTTTCTCCTGAAACTACAAAGCCAAATGTTTTAAAACTTTGCTTGATCAATCACTGGGACCCCCTCTAAGACCGATCCTCATTCAATGTTGATTGGGTTACAAACATGGCTACAATTGTGGCTTATAGTTACCATAGAAACCCTATTGGAAATCACATTTTCATTCTTCTTCCCTGGAACTACTGAGCCAAGGTGAACCAAAGTTGGCAGGAATGGTCTATGGGAGGTCATCTATAAATGATCCTCATTTTGTTCCCGTCGGTTCAAAAACATGGCCACCAGAGGCATTCTTTGATTCTGATTGGTGGATTTTGAAAAATCTTCCCCTCTGAAACTACAAGGCCAAATGTTTTGAAACTTCACATTATTGATGACTGGGACACCCTCTACCAATGAGGTAGATGTTGAAGGGTGTACAAACATGGCCACAATTGCGGCTTATAGTTACTATAGGAACTCTATGGGAAATCACATTTTCATCTCCTTCTCTGGAACTACTGAGACAATGTGAGCCAAACTTTGCAGGCATGGTCTATGAGAGGTTCTCTACAGCTATTATTCATTTTGTTCCTGTTGGATGAAAAACATGGCCGCCAGATGCATCCTTTGATTCTGATTGGTCGATTTTGAAAACTCTTCTCGGAAATGACAAGATCAAATGTTTTGAAACTTCACATGATTGAGGACTGGGACACCTTCTACCAATGATCCTCATGTAATGTTGCAAACATGGCCACAATTGCGTCTCATAGTTACCATGGAAACCCTACGGTAAATCACATTTATATATGTAGTTCTGCCAGCTGAGTGATTACAGGCTCCTTCGAGCCTCTAGTTATTTTTTTAAGTTTTCATTGGTTATAAAAAGAGAACATGCGGCAGTCCAGAGGACCATACGGAAGGACCTGAGAAACAGATTTTTAACTATTTTGGGAATAATTGTTTCATGTCCATCCAACACATTTAGCCTCTATTTGTTGTATTTAAATGAATTGTCTTCTACTTAGTATGTACATGTGGGAACAGATTTTGTGAGAGCACATATGCTCTATCGATTGTTGAGACGGATAATGGGTTAAATTCACGATATTTATAAATATCTTGACAAAATGTTTTCTGGAAATTTGGCTATTGAGGTTTACCATTTGTATTTACTTTCTAAAATTGATTTATTTTTTCAAGAAGAGTTTACAAGTAGAATAATTTATTTACCTTATTCTAAAAGTTATCCACAAACCTTAAGAAAAGAGCAGTAGTTTATGACCCAGTGATCTATAAATTTTATATGACCTTACATAATTGAGCAAATAAATTACAGTACAACTCTTATAATATGTTTCAGAAATTCATTTTATTATATTAGTGGTTCTTGAGAATATTCTTCTAGTTGAAAAAAATTTCTCAGCACCAAACCATGTTCACTGGTTGCATTTCATTTAACTGTTAGACTGCTAAGTTATTTTTGGTTGTCAAAATATGTTCACATGTATAGGCACTCTCCCATAAATTGGGACAAGGCAGATATTCTTGCCCAGCACAGGATTTCTCTTGTCACTGTCACTGAAATATGTATAATCTAAGCATATTTAATTCAATTTCCACCCTGTGAATTGAATGCATTTCTTCACAAATGATTTCTCAAGTTAACCTTAGATGAATTTTTCATCAAATCTAGTCATGACTGCTTTAAAGCAGCCATGACTAGATTTGATGAAAAATATCTCAAATATACTCAGCGGGTTAAGAGTTAAATTAATATAAAGTACATCCACAGAATATGAAACCTCCCAGATGTGGTGCATGTGCTTCAGAATAAATCCCAGATATATGGGCTTCTATCTCTCTGTAGGTAACCATCCTAAAAAATCCTATCAGTGTTAGAGGGTAAGGAAATAGCATTTTAAATTGCCGTGTAAATATCAAAACAGTAGTTTATTGCATTTCAAGTTCTAATATCTCCATTTTTGCTTCAAAATCAAAGGTTAGGACCTTTTCTTAGAACAAGCCCATTAAAAAAATGTTAAACCCTGAAGAGGGTGTTTCCAACTTATGCACACTTCGTGATCTCAACGCTAGTGCTCAAAGATGTTATAATGAGGCCATTGTGCAAATGAGAGCCAAATTACCCCATCAGTGGTTCTAGTCAAGTCTTGGTTCCCTACAAACACAGCCAAGGATTGACAAGACATTCACAGCTATGCCACAACAGGCTGTGAGAGATAAAAAGCACAGAGTTTTTGTCAGTGGACCACGAGGTTGAACCCAGAGGCCCATTGCCTGAGACTTTGCTTGTGCGATGAGCAGATTGAAGAACAGGTCACTTACTTGGATGTGAGGGCAGGTGATTGATGGCAACTGATTTATTTTGCATTTGTTTCAAAACTAAAAAACACAAACAAACCGGATGTTCATCAAATCAATATGAAGCTTTTATTGCAATATCAATGCTTTTACATAATCATTTTAACCCATTGAACCCTGGAACCCTGATGATATGTTCCATCCCAGTTCAATGTCATCACTTGAAAATAGACAGAACAGTATTCGTGTTTGAACTGTCATTTTTTACCACACAGGATCGATTTGGGTGGAGGGATAATATTGAATGAGATGCCTTTGGCATCTCGTTCAATATTATCCCTCTGCCAAAAGCGATCTCATTTAGCAATAATTTGTGTTTTTAATATTTTTTTTAGTAAAATAACCAAAACATAAAAAAAACATTATTCTGTGGCAGTTAAAGAGTCAATGTGATAAATAGTCTGCACACGCGATCTGTATTGTTCAAGGACAGTTCAAAAAAAATTATTGTTCGCTTTGTTTTTTTGCAGTAAAAGGGTGTATTTTATGAAAATAAAAGCATAGGCTTCCAATAAAAGTCCTTATTTGTTATTTGGGGGTAGACCAATTAATATTGATTGGTCTTCCATACAAATTACCATCTACTTTATAAATCCTGGTTGTATCACGATCCCAGAATGTAAAAACAGCCTTTCGGGTTGAAAGGATTGATGACCTCCAGTGCTGAGGCTGTTAACCATTTTGTCCCATAAACTGTTGAAATGATGAGTGGGATCTTATTGTCATTTGATTAAATACTGTTATGTAACTGTCTTGTGGTTTGAAACAGATCATTGAGCTTCTTGTTTCTACTGATATACAAGTGCTTACACAGTTTTGACCCAGATTTATTCTTTTCCAATCATTGCCTTAACTCTGCCTAACCATAAATCCATAAATGTAACAAAATAAATTGAAACATTGACAAGATTGATCCACTTCATATTGACTGAATTCTTTAGTTTGCTTTACCTTTCAAATCAGTTTAAATAGTCTATTGAAACATAATTGTTAACAAACAATCAAAGCTAATTATTCTGTTGCCTTTCAAGTGGTGGATTATTTCATTAAAACCTAATTTAGAATACGAAATATTTAGTCTCTACATATTGTAAACAAGAATACATGTAACTATTACCTGGTCTATGTTTTCTCACTCACTCATGTAATTATGTTTGAAAATTATGCTATTTGTGGGAACTGTTATGTCAGGGTTCATCGTAGTTAGGATCTCAGAATGTCAAGGTGATATATAAGATTCACATAAATGGAAACATGTAGTTGCATCCAATAACGGAATCAAATAACAATGAATATAGCTTGTGTTGACTTCGAGCTTTGAAGGACAGAGTGTCCTGTGACCAAGGAATTCCAGAGTGAAGTCCCTAGTTTTTACCAAAGTATATATACATATCGTGTAACAAAAGAGGTTTTACTATACAATACAATTTTCATAACACTGCCAATTACACTGAATACAAGTAATTGACCAATTCAAGATTAGATGCGCCACTTCCAATCCAAGCGGGTATGAAGCTGACACTTGGATAGCAACAATGGCACTCAATGAACAGTCACTGCATAGTGTTAATGATTATTGATGGAGATATAGCTTGCAGACAAAATGTCGCTACTCGAGTAAATATGGACTTTCATAATTTAACTAAAGACATTATAATTGAGAGAAATAGAGGATAACTAGTGTTTTTGAGTGGATACCGAAAATTATCTCATGAATGACAGAGACAAATGTTTATTTTTTGTGAGCTTTTGCGCGAGAGCGAAAATAACCATTTGTCTCGGTCACAAGTGAGATAATTTTTGGTATCCACTCCAAAACACTAGATTTTCTTTTTATTATACGCTTTTTATAAGAAGTTGATAAATCCACTGGTTTCAACTTTGAATTGATGCATGAAAGTAAACAGCGCATTGAATCCTTGATATGCAGAAGAGATTTGATCGATACTCGGAACAGATAGCATCTTGAAATCTGATTCAGCTGGTGGGTTTCTAGTCCAAACATGGCCTGAAAGTCCGTAATATAAGTTTTTGGTTTGGTACGTCCTTTGAAAGCATTCAGTCAGTTAAAACTCTTTTTTATTTCACCTCAGCTTTTATCCAAAATAAGAATGACTGGTCATTCTTAACCATTTATGCACACAATATCAAAATTATGTCGTTTTGTAATTTATTTAAAGTATTCAAAAGATTTCAACAAAACCATATCATGTAACCCCTCATTCGAATGGGCTCGAGTTCGTTCCATTGAGGGGTCACATGATATGGTGTTGTTCAAATTTTTCGAAAAAAAAATGTTTTTCAACTGCTCAGTTTGTAAGTTAGTGGGCTGATGTGGCCAATTCGTTAGGTAAAGGTTTAATAGAAATGACCAGGCATTCTTTTAAATAATATACAGTGATTGTTCTAATACAAATATTCAATGTGAGCTGACTGTGTTTTTACCTCTAGTTTCTCCTGTGATATCTGTACTGTTGTCTTGGATATAACTCACAGGTCAAACTGTTCACTTTTCCAGTTTTCGTTCTCCCAAATGTGATAAAATTATTTCATTTTTATGCATATGAAAACAAATTTAATATACTCGCCCAAAAAAGAAAGTGTGCATTGCAGAAATTGATCAAACTCCAAAAAAATAATTTCATAGGTGTAAAGAGTGTTAACCTGTTCATGAATAAGTTATATTGAACACAAAAACAGCTTTCCCCGTTAAAATTGCATTAACGTTAAATGACGTGCTGCACGTTTGTGAAAAGGCATGTTTTGCACGTGAAGAGTCTGAAAATTCATGCAGCAGTGTGAATCCTTGGGTATTTAAACACTAGAGTAAGGCCTTCCTATCGTTCACATTCAAACTTGCGCTGCTGTTAAAACGACTCCACATTAGCATGCCAAGTTTGACAATGAATCAACGTCTCCTTGCCCTGGGTATGATTAGAGCTGGCAGAACACACAGAGATGTTGCCCAGCATTTGAACTGCCACCGTAACACTGTAGACAGGCTAGTCCAATGACATGCACAACATAATGACGTTCGAGACCGACCCCGCTTCGAGAGAATCTGAGTTACCACCCCTGCACAAGATCGGTATATCGGTGTCGTCCATCTCCGGAACCGGCAACAAACGGCAACGACGACAGTCAGGAACATCCCTAACCTGAGACGGATATATCCTCAAACAGTAATCAACCGGCTGAGAGAATACGGCTTACGTCCTCGAAGACCTGCAATTCGTCCGATTTTGACGTTACGTCATCATCGTGCTCGACTGCAGTGGTGTAGACAACATCTCAGGCATCCCTTACACTGGTGGCGACGTGTTTTATTCACAGATGAATGTCGTTTCCAGCTTTCATCATCAGATGGCCGCCAGAGAGTGTACAGACGTCGAAACGAACGCTACGCAGATCCATGTGTCGTGGAGCGAAACCGTTATGGGGGAGGGTCTCTCATGGTGTGGGGTGGCATCACTTCCCGTAACAGAACTGAGCTGGTCATTGTTGATGGCAATCTCAATGCAGCCAGATATCGTGATAAAGTGCTTACACCTGTTGTCCCATTTCTGCAACGTCACGGCCCCGGCGTCATTCTACAGCAGGACAACGCCCGACCCCACGCAGCTCGTGTTGTTCAATAGTATCTGCAGCAACAAAAAGTGGATGTTCTTCCCTGGCCCGCAAATTCGCCCGATATCTCACCCATTGAGCACGTATGGGACGAAATGAAACGTCAGCTACGCCGGCCTCCCCATGCACCGTCAACGCTTGTGGAACTCCAAAGACAGCTTATCAGAATATGGAACAACATCCCACAACACTTCCATGCTAACTTGTTCGCTTCCATGAGGCATAGATGCACAGCAGTAGTCGATGCAGACAGAGGTCATACCAGATATTGAGTGTGTGACTTTTGTGTTTGACCCTTAGTGTCTTTGACTCTCCTTGGCACCAAGAGTATTCGTCGTAGCGTAATGAAATTTCTCGTGTTGATCACAGATTGATTCATCTGTGATTGAATAAAATTTCCATGAATGAAAATGATATATATCTTTTTTTAGTGTTATTTTTTAGCATGCACACTTTCTTTTTTGGGAGAGTATACATAGTGGGTTTTAACCCTTAAGGACCTGAAGATTTTTATACATTTGCGCTATACTTTGAAAGTCTACCTCCTGTGGCTTCGCAGTTATTTCTAGTCAAGTCTTGGCTGCCTGCAGAGGCAGCCAAGACTTGCCTAGAAACAACTGACGAGGTACTTAGAAGAAAACAAGTTTTGAGTTTACCCAAACAATGCATGTTGGGGCACTTGTTCCTTTTCATTAAAAAGTTATCAAAGTAGGAATTAGGCCCTTAAGGGTTAAGTTAGATAATACACTTGACCAAGGATATTCAGTCAGATAATGGTCTCAGGTTTCACCATCAACCAGTATCTGGCTAAATACCCTAGGCCTCTTGTATTATCAAGATATTTAGTCTCTTGGGATTTGTCCTTGTTACAATTTATGGGAGAGTATTTATAGCACTCTCCCTTAAATTATGACAAGGCAAAGATATGTGAACAAATTTTGACCACTGAAAATAATTTAGCACTCTTTTGTATGTGAGGGAGTCAAATCATTGCCTTCACATGATTTATTCATATTTACTGTTGGGTTGTTGAAGGGAAAGCCTTGAGAATGGACTATTTTCAGTAGATGCAGGGCATATGAAAAAAGAGTCTTAAAATAACTAAACACTTCCTTTTTTACCTTAAAAGTCTAGTTTAGGACCTCTCATTGGAAAAAGGTTAATGAATGTAGCTTTCAGAGTGCCTATGTCTTGACTAATAGTTTGGTAGGAATCATTTTGGGGGTTACAGAAAAGCCACTATTTTTTACTCTGTTTATTACATGCAGTTCAAAGTTCTGCGATAATAAGAAGGCAATAATTGGAAGAACCTGTTGAATTTCACAGTGATACTCTATGCCCTTAGTGAAAAAAGTTGGAAGGTAAAAACGAAGGTAAAAAAACGTTCACTCTGGGGTAGCAAAATTGCACACCAATAAATAAATAAATAAACTTTAACTGCTTAGTGGCACATTAAGCCCACAAAAACAGGTTCCATTCTGATTTTATGGTGGCTATTATAGTGTTAGTGATGTAAGACTTAGGACCACACTCATGTCAAAATACAGAAATTTTATTCAGAAAATTTTCCCAGAATGCAATTAGGAATTTAGACAATTCAGTCTTGTTTGACAGAGCTCTGTGAGCTCTGTCAAATAAGAATGAATTGGTTAAATTCCTAGTTGCATTATGGGAAAAATTTGCAGCTTGAAATTTAGATATCTCGACCTGCGTTTGCTGAGGGTTAATAGCAAGCTTATAATATTTGTTTGATTCTTGCTGTATAGTGGCTGCTGTATCACTATCTCTAGGCCCCATGGGAATCCCAGAAAGTGAAGCAATGCTTGTTTTCTGTGGTAAACCAACTCTGTTTTAGTGGTAAAATAGGACCAGTAACCAAAGCTCAGGGTGGAAGTCTTCTAAAATGAGCAACCTGGGTGAAAACGATTGGCTAAACTTAACATTATATCCATGTTGCATTCATGATTAGCCATTGTGCAGAAATATGTGACTTTAAACACCAATAAATAAATAAATCACTATCTCTATAAATTATGTTTTACTAGTGGAGACCAGTAGCTGTACAGTGTTTTTTACCTTACATGACAAAGTGAATAGTACAGGTTATTTGCCATCACAAAATAAAATATTTGGTGATCTTTAAACTCCAATGTAAATTTGACTATTCAATGTGGATTACTCTGCGGTACTTCTGGAATGTCGGGAAATTGCCACTCTCATTGCTGAGAACAGCTTGGGTAAATTATTGTGTTTCACACTTCCTGTTCATTCAATTTTGTAACTTTCAAAGGTTAAATATATATTGGAAACTGATAATGTAACTGGAGAATTTAGATTAAAATTCATCCTTGATTTTAAATGTCCATTGACAGTTTTTGTAAAAGTTAATTGTCAAACTCAAGGAATTTGACCAAATCATTACCTTAAAAAAATTTGAAGGGTTTGATTTAACTGGTATAGTGCTGAATTACTTTTCAGTGTTCATTTGTAATGTGAGGAAATTTTTTTCAAAGATACCATGCTACCAGTAAGAGGAGCCTTAGTTTAGCAACATACAGTTCATAAATATATTTATTTATTGGTGTTTAAGGTCTCATACTTATACACAATGGCTAATGTTGACCATGACAGTTTTATGGGTGGACGAAGCCGGAGTACCCAGAGAGAACCAATGAGCATCGATGAGCAACTGTCAGCTCCTCAACATTCTAACTCTGTTACAGCAGTTGAAGACATGTGCACCATCGATGAGCAGTACGCCTTAGTACATGGTGTCATCATGCCCCTATGTAGGCAACCGTGATAAAGTGCCTTGCCCAAGGACACAGCATGGGTCATCCCGGACGGGGATCGAACTCGGGACCTCTAGCACAGAAGTCCAACAGTCTACCACTGAGCCACCACACTTCCGGTTCATAAATAATCATTTTGTTACAATTTATTGGAGAGTGCCAGTTGGCACTTTCCAATAAATTGTAACAAAACTATTTTATATTAATATTTATATTCTACTGCTCAACCAACAACAAAATAGTATATACAATGTAAAGCCACCCCGTGGGAACCTGGGAAGTGAAGCAGTGCTTGTTTACTGTGGTAAACAAGCTCTGTTTCACTGGTAAAATAGGACCCAGTCACTAATGCTTGGGGTGCAAGTCCTCTAAAATAGGCAACATGGGGGGTATAAACGATCGACTGACCTTGACTTTATCTCCATGTTGTGGTCATGATTAGCCATTGTGCAGAAGTATGTGACCTTAAACAACAATAAATAAAATAAATAATAAATACAATGTAAAGCCACTAAAGTGGCTTTCAGCACTCTTCAATAGAGCGATGATAGTGGCGTCTAGCACTCAACCAGTTGAAGAAATTGTCCAAATTCTTTAATAGAATTTTAGAAACCTGTGTGAATCCTGATACGGTCAAACCGTATGAATTGATATGGTCACTTTCTGAATGAAAAATATTTAATTAGTAGGAGTTTCAAGTAACTAATAGAAATTTGGTCATTTTTCTGTATATTAGTGATAAGTGAAGCATGTATTCTATTTTATTATATGCTTGCCTGTGAATTATTGCAAATTATCTAAAAGATATTTCTCGATATCCGTTGATTCGATGGATATTGAGGAATATCCCTCAATAGCTTCCTAAATGACATCATGCTACACCACATCACATCGCCTTGACGGAACGATCAGCTGATCTTTGTTATTGTTTTGAAATGTACGCATTTGGGGTCGAATTGGGCTGAATATTGTGCAATAAAATGTCTCGTTGCATATAATAAAAAGGAAAATCTACTGTACTTCAGTCAGTATTTGGAAGTATCTCATGAGTGTGGACCTGAAGGTTTTATTTTTCACAAGTGCTTGCAGGAATGAAAAATAATATTTTCAGGTCCACACGATGAATTTTTTCAGTAGCTTCCTAAATGATGTTACACCTCGGCGCATGTCGTCGCCTTGAAAGTCACCTTGAAGGAACAATCAACAGCTTTTTGATATTGTCTTGAAACTGTTTACAGTCAAATTGGGCTGAGAATTGCACGGTAAAAATGTCATGTAGCATATAATAAAAAGAAAATGTTTGCTGTTTTAGTGAATATCGGTAAACATCGTAGATATCTACTATATAATGTTTGAAAGAGGTCATGGAGTTTTACAAAATAAACATTATGTTTTATTGATTTGCAGAATATAATGCTGTTATAACTGCCATTGGAATGGAGAATGTTAAAATGAAAACAGACAGTTGTGAGTGTACATTAACCTCCAATAATAGAGAATATATCTTGTTTCAACAAAATAAATATTAGCTCTCTTTTACATCAGTAGATGGCACAAAAATGTCATGTTGTTCCAGTGATGCTAATGTTTTCTATAGTGCTGTAATATTAACTTGATATAAGATCTTTTAACCCTGAAGTCCTTAGAGTAATTTTACATTAATAATCGTTGTAATACATGTACACAGCTGCAGATGACTTAACAGTATTAAGACACTGGCAAGAAAAATGCTGACTGCCAGTCGTGTTCTTAAGGAAGAATATGGCTGTATGGATACATAAGCATTCACATTTCTCTAACAAATTGTAAATAACTAATGTTGAAACGATAAATCGATTAACTGGTAGAGTGCTGGAAGCCCATATTTGGGCTTTATTGTGAAGTGTCGGTACCACAACTTAAAGGCTTCATATTCTGTGGATGTTGTTCATATCACCTTTGAAGTGAAATTATTTAGACTGTTAGGATTTGCATTGTAACAATTTATGGGAGAGTGCCTATTGGCACTCTCCCATAAATTGTAACAAGGCAAAGATATGTGAACAAATTTTGATGGCTAAAAATAATTCAGCACTCTACCAGTTAACTTGTACCAGAATGCTTACAAGTGTTTTCCAGTTACAGTTTTTGTTACCAGTTAACCGTATTTTTAGAGATGTATGGACATTATTTGTGTAAGTGAATTCAGCCTATTGAGATTTCAATACTGGTGACAATATCAAAAACAATATCACGATATACTGGTATATCGGAATATATTTTGCAAGGTTGCACTTCAATCCATCTGTAGTCTTAAGCTATGTGGAAATTGTGACATTGGTTTTTATCAGTATACATGAAAATTACACATAAGGTCAATGATTTTGACAGGGAATTGTCTCAGCTTTCATAGTTCATAGTGACCACTAGTGTAAGCCTGTGTTCAGATGACGCATTTTTTACGATAACATGCAAACGTTAACATGTCAAATAGAGCATTGATTATTGAGAAAACTAAGACTGTACAGATAACTATTAATGAAGTCAAGTTTACTACATCATTTGCATGAATGGACGTCAATTTGAGTGATTGGGGTGTCAGGCACATCTTTGCAAGAATTTGCTTCACCGATTTATATTGACATTTTGTCCCTGATAGCTGTATATAGAACACAAACACTGATGATACTGAGATCAATCTGTGAATACGGAAAGCTTTGAAATTTGACTCGATTCAAGATCATCCTAATGATTCAATTCAGGTCATGTCGATTAAAAACATTTCAAATTGTCAAGATGTTTATAAATCCAACCAAGCAGTCGAGGTAATTCATTCTTGTTTCCTCGGCAAAAAAAACTGCTGTGGAAAACTGGTGTGAAAATCATCGGGGCTGTGTAGAATCTCATTTGCCATGTATATGTAGTATGTGGCGAAGTGAAAACTTTCAAGTAACTTTAACATGTGAAAGTAGTTCAAGATACATGTGTATATAGCCACAATCAACGTGCAGAATCTTTTACTCAATTAGATCATACCAATACCATGAACAATATGAATGCGGAGAAAAAAACATAAGGAGGCAGGTGACTTGCTCAGTATGTAGAGTATGAGTGAAAATAAGATGCAGCATAACCACAAACTAAGTATCTCACTGCTTCTATGTTGATAACACCAGAATCTGACATCAGTTTCTGGAAAGGTCTGTAAGAGCTTACCAGAAACTGATGTCAGATTCTGGTGTTATCAACATAGAAGAAGCAGAACGCACAGTTTCTAGTGGTCGTGCTGCATCTTGTATGGTAAATTGTAAGACAAGCAATACAGCGTAGTGCAACCCACATGGTTTGATTCCTTGTGTAACCTGGAAGTTGTGTAATTTCTGCCACCACAAGACTTTCTGAAGAAGCCATCCTCGGCAGTATTTTTGCAGTGGATATTTTTTGTTTCCTCGGCATTTTCCTTGGCACTGCTGATTGCTGAGGGTGAATTACCAGGGCTGACCAAGTACCCATTGGAACTGTTTTTCTTTCATAAGGTCTCCCTCCTGTCCAGGAGACCTGATGATAGAAAAGTTAAAGGATTTTCCACTTCCAAAACTACATTGATTCCATTCTGGGATATTCCACTTTTTTATTGACATGCATCCCCTGTGGGACCCCCGGAAAGTGAAGCAATGGCTAATGTTGACCGTGACAGTTTTATTTTTGCGCAATGGCTAATGTTGACCATGACAGTTTTATGGGTGGAGGAAGCCAGAGTACCCAGAGAGAACCAATGAGCATAGATGAGTAACTGTCAGTTCCTCAACATTCTAACTCTGTTCAAGCCCAGGTCAAGCAGGGTTACAGCAGTTGAAGACATGTGCACCATCAGTGTGCAATACACCTTAGTACACAGCATCATTGTGCCCTCATGTTGGCAACCGTGATAAAGTGCTTTGCCCAAGGACACAGCGTTGGTCATCCCGGATGGAGATCGAACTCTGGACCTCTAGCACAGAAGTCCAACAGTCTATCATTGAGCCACCACGCTCCCGGTTCATAAATAATCATTTTGTTACAATTTATTGGAGAGTGCCAGTTGGCACTCTCCAGTAAATTGTAGCAAAACTATGTTGTATTAATATTTATATTCTGCTGCTCAACCAACAACAAAATAGTATAAACAATGTACAATGTTGTTACTGTAGTAAACAAGCTCTGTTTTACTGGTAAAATAGGACCCAGTCACCAGTGCTTGGAGTGGAAGTCCTCTAAAATGGACAACATGGGTATAAACGATTGACTGAACTTGACTTTTTCTCTATGTTGTGGTCACGATTAGTCATTAGCAGAAATATGTAACCTTAAACACCAATAAATAAATAAATAGATTGACATGCACAGTCAGACAAGAACACATCACCTGAATGGAGAGTGACAATATTTACAGTAAAAAAAAAAGAAGCAATATTTACAGCTTATCACTGCATTTCATCAAAATTATAATCGGTGATGATATTTTTCAATTTGAATAGGGATTCAGTTTAAATTGTCTTTGTTTGACAACAAGGCACACCATACATCACCCTGTTTTAAATTAGCAAATGGAGAAGAAGCATTGCATCTAGCATGTATCAGCCTTAATTAAATCGTGGTGTTCTGTTGGGCAGAAGAATTGAATTATTTCACACCATTCCCACCAAATCAAAATAGATTCATGCATTATCACAATACCATTCAGGAATACCAGGTTTAACTCTTAACCTGCTGAGTAATTTAAAAATATTTTTCATCAAATCTGGTCATGGGTTCTGTAAAGCAGCCATGACTAGGTTTGATGAAAAATTCATGAACATTTGATACAAGAAATCATTGGTTAAAACGTCTACACAACTTACAGGGGAAAAGTTGGTTAAATGTCCCCATATTTGACTTACTTAAATAGCAAAAGATTTCCTGTCCTGTGTGGGAATATCCTCCAGAAGCATTCAAGGAGTTAAAGGTTCAGTTGAAGAATATTTGTAAAAAGATTTGCCTCTCTGTGTATTTATTGGTGTTTAAGTCAGGATTTTTCTTCTTCTTTTTTTGCCTCTATCATCATGCTGTATATTGTTTGGAGAGTCTGAAGCTGCACCTTTACTGCTCAATATATGTTCGACAATAAATGTGAAACGAAAATGTGCTTTTCAACTGAAGCAAAATGTTGTTTTGTTTTTTTGTTTTAATGGTATAACAGAACTAAAAGACATTTCCAGGGGAAAAGGGAAAATACTAGCCCACTAGTTTATAATATAGCAGGGCAGATGATCCTGACTTTGAGTACTTGAGTCAATCTAATATGACACAATTTTATAGCCATTTGGAGACTTCACCACCCCAGTCTTGAGAATTGAGGAAATGGAATTTGCCTTGGACTGAAATTGTGAAATTTCTCCCACCAAACCAAACCATGGCTTGCAGAGTAGGCTGCATATAGCCTTCTAGTGTGCTCCCAAAATGTTTCCTTATTGCTCTTTTCCTGGTAGGATTTGTTTGCTAGGCATGGGAATTGTCTTTAGTAAAAGGAGGCAAATGAATATGAATAAGTGAATCCTATGTAATTTTCACAAGAAAACAAATGGTTCTGAATGCCACTTCAGACTCAGATATATGTACACTGTACATGGCAGGAAATTCTGCTTACAGAATGTTAACCCTCTGAGCCCTGGTGGTATCTTCCATGCCAGTTTAATTGCAGCTGTTGGAAGAGTCCATATTCATTATTTGGGAATAAACCAATTAACAGAGGCTATATGTTGAAAATATTGATTGGTCTATCCCACACATTCTCTTAGCAGCCATCCTACCTAATGAAATCATGATGTATCAAGGCCTGATTTGATTTGATCTTGTTGTGATTTGTATTGTGCCTTTTGCCTGGAAAAGCGGGCTCAAAGGTTCAAAGCGATAACTGTTACAGTGACAAATTGACTTTGAATGGTAATTTGAAATTTTCACATTTTTAGGTTTTGTATAGTAGTTTTTAACTTAACTTGACAAAGTCAAGATAAGCTATTGCCATCATGCATGTGGAAGCCTGTGAGTCTGTTCACATTTTCTTTAGCACAGGCTAAACCCCACAGTTTTTGTTTGAACATCACAAAATTTCATATGCAGGTTCGAGGTCATGCCTAGATGTGGACGTCCGTTTTGGTCACGATGGGTCAACCGTGATGGCTACACAAGCCCGAAACCCAAAAACATTTAGCACAGTCTACAGGTTGTATGTATGAAGAGATTTTTTTGTAACTTGGTAGGATGGCTCCTTATAATGACTAGATGAAAACGTCCCCTTTTGGTCATGATCGGTCAACCATGATGGCTATGCGGGCCTGAAACCGAAAACCTTTAGCACAGTCTACAGGTCGGATTTATGAAGGGATTTTATTGTAGTTTTGTAGGATGACTCTGTATAATGTCTAGATGAGAACATCCTATTTTGGTCGAGTTCAGTCAACCGTGATGGCCACACAGGCACGTAACCTAGATTCCTTTAGCACAGTTTACAGCTTGCATTTATGAATGGATTTCATTGCAAATTTGTAGGATGACAAATTTGTATAATGTCTAGATGAGAACATCCTATTTTGGTCATGATTGGTCAGGTGTGATGGCTGCACAGGCACGTGACCTAGATTTGTTTAGCACAGTTCATATTTATGAAATGATTTCATTGTAACTTGGAAGGATAACTCGGTATGATGTCTAGATGAGATTGACCTATTTTGGTCACGATTGGTAAGCCATTACCGCCGCCTGGTCACGAGACCTAGGTTCCTTTAGCACTGTCAACAGGTTGTTTTTATGGAGGGATTTCATTGTAACTTGGTAGGATAACTTGGTATGATATCTAGATGAGACTCTATTGTTTTGGTTATGATCGGTCAACCGTGGCCACTGAACCGTCACATGACCTCGATTCCTTTTGCAAAGTCTACAATTAAAATCGAGTTTGTACTAACGACTATAAATAAATAAATAAATACAACATGGAAGATAGAAAAAGTATTTCAAATGAATTGCCTTACATTTGTCTTGACTGGAGGTGATTCAGATGTGTGAAAGAATAACTGAAAAACTGGAGAAAAAAAATTCTGTTAAAAAACGAACCTCTAGGAGAGATATTGGTGAAAAAATTGGAGTGAGTAACCAACAAAAGTGCATGATTCAAATGTCAAGGCTTATTTCAATAAAAATTAACAAAATCACAAGAAATATGATTTGTATTGTGTTTGTTTCTTCTATTTCATTGGCATTTGAAGCTGGAACTTTAAAGAAACCAGGTCAAATTTCATATTTGCCTAATTATTTGCCCAAGTTTCCCTGGTTTACCAATGTACTGAGAACTCTGAAAGCTAATCGTCAAAAGCAAGAGCAGGAAAGATCTAAATCTTACAATGAGGAAGCAGCATATAAGACTATTCGTAATCAGTTCTCCAACAAACTAAAAGATGCCAGAAAATCTTACTACACAACATGTGATGAAGCTTGTAATCAATTTGGCGAATTCTTCATCAAAAAAATAAAATTAATTCAGGAAAAAATTAAGAACATAAATGTAGACAAAATTGATATCAAACAGAGACCATCAGAAAAAGAGCTTTCAACTTTTCGACCTTTAGAAATCCACGAGGTAACCAAATTAATAAAAGAATTCTTTATCAAAAAAATAAAATTAATTCAAGAAAAAATTAATAACATAAATGTAGGCAAAATTGACATCAAACAGAGACCATCAGAAAAAGAGCTTTCAACTTATCGACCTTTAGAAATCCACGAGGAAACCAAATTAATAAAAGAATCCTCAAATGCCTCATGTCAACTCGATCCAATGCCAACATCTATTGTCAAATCATGTGTAGACTCTTTGGCTCCTGTAATCACAAAAATGATCAACATGTCTCTGCTAGAAGGATATGTGCCTGATGCATGGAAAATAGCAATTGTTAATCCTCTTCTGAAGAAACAAGGTGCGGAACTTGTGTTTAAAAACTTCCGACCAGTGAGTAACTTACCGTTCGTCTCTAAGCTGTGTGAAAAAGCCGCACTTGACCAACTAATGTTACATAGTGATATGCATGCTCCATTACCAGCCAACACGTCTGGATTCAGAAGATTTGACTCAACCGAAACGGCATTACTCAAGGTTCAGAATGACATCCTCCTTAATATGGAGTCCGGAAGGGTAACATTGCTTGTTCTTTTAGACCTTAGTGCTGCTTTTGACACTGTTTGTCATAAAACTCTGCTGGAGACAATGAATTCTGATTTTGGACTTAATGGTGTTGCTGCTAGCTGGCTTTCATCATACCTCAAGAATAGGCAGCAGCGTGTATCAAAAAACGGTAATCTGTCAAAAGACTTCCATCTTGAATGTGGAGTCCCACAGGGCAGTTGCCTTGGTCCTGTTCTGTTTCTATTCTATATTTCAAAAATGTTCACCATCATTGAATCTCACCTGCCTGACGTCCATGGTTATGCTGATGACACACAGGTCTATTTCTCTTTTCGACCATCAATCAAGGATCAAACTAAAGCTCTAGAAACTATTGAATCATGTATTTTGGACATTCGCACATGGATGGTTTCAACCAAATTAATGATAAATAATGAAAAGACTGAATTCCGAATAATTGTTTCACGGTAGCAACTCACTAAAGTTGACATCAATTCAGTGAAAGTAGGAGATTCCGACATCAGTGCAAGTAATAGTGTACGTAATCTTGGTGCCTTCTTCGACTCTACCAAGTCCATGGACAGACATGTTACAAATATGTGCAATAAGGCTTTCAGAGGTCTATACAAAGTTAAACAGATAAGACAGTTCCTCACCAAAGACTCAACAAAAGCCCTAGTTCATGCCTTTGTAACTTCACATTTGGATTATTGTAATGCCTTACTGTTCAACCTTTCACAATATCAGTACTCTTGCCTGCAGATGGTACTAAATGCATCAGCCCGAGTGGTATGTAGGGTATCACAATCTCAACACATCACTCCTGTTCTGAGGGATATGCACGGGCTGCCAGTCAAGTACAGAATAATTTTCAAAACTTTATTATTAGTTTTTAAGACACAAAACAACACGTCACCAGCCTACTTAGAAGAACTCCTTAATACCAAGAATGTGTGTCAATACAACCTGAGGTCTGATGGTAAAATGCTGCTACATGTTCCAAAACATAGGTGTAAGACATTTGGAGATAGGTCATTCTCATTTGCTGGCCCTCACTTGTGGAATAATTTACCAGAACACCTAAAAAGACTGTCAAATGCCAACCTTTTCAAGAAAGATCTGTTTCAAAAAGCCTATAAGTGATGTTCTGGACTGTAAGATACTGTCTGTTTGTATATTTGCATGAGCTGAGTAACATGTACAGCACCTTAGAATATGGTTCTATATCTTCTGAACTATAATTTTATCACTATATAAATGTGTATATTATTATTATATTTGAAGGGATGCCTAATTACTGAAATACACACAACAATTTCGTCGTAGCCCTCAAAACCATGGAAAGAATTTAATGACTCCTCAAAAAATAAGGAACTGTTGATTTTTGTTAAAATGTAGCTTTGCTTGTAAATTTTTGCATCTTGACAAAGCCCCAAATCTGACAGAACAAGGCAGATCCCACCAGTGGTGGAGCCATCGTTTGAAATCTTTGAAGGGGGGTATGCTAGTTAAGAGTAGGTGGGATATTAAAGCAAACTGGTGCAATACGCAGGGGGGGGGGGGGGGGGGGGGCGGTATAGGGTGCTGGACTCTCTAGAAACCCCCATGGCTTCTCCACTGATTTTCAGCGTTTGACAGGTCTATAGGCGAATTTTTGTCCAGTGTATATTTCCTTATCACAGTGGTCCATTTGCTGAACTGTGTTCATGTTCCAGTTTTCTCCCTCATTTTTTATTTTTGCCAATATTTAATTTCTTCTTTTTTTTATGGAGCATGAATTTTTTTAAAAGTAATGGATGGGCTGAGGGAATATAATTACAGTTTTTGACTTGTATGTAAAAACAAGCTGCGTCGTGTAAAATTCTCACAATTTTGAGTTTTTCAAAGTCAACATGTCTGTGTTGGAGTAACATTGGATGCCTTTCTGTCCCCTCCAATCATGCCTTCAAGACTTTCAGTACAATATTTTTCTTTTGTAATTCATCCTATATTTCAAGCTATACAGACATTAACCCTTTACCCAATGCAGACAATATCAAAATTTATTATTTTAAATATCATTTTTTAAATTTTTTCAAAAAATTTCAACAAAACCATATCAGCTCGTTCCAAAGAGGGGTCACATGATATGGTTTTGTTGAAATTTTTCAACAAATAATATTTTTCAGCTGCTAAATTTGCATATTATGCAGGTGGATGCGGGGGATTCGTTGGGTAAAGGATTAAACAGGGTCAGATAATTTACTCCCCACCGATAACATGAAGAAAATGTTGCTGTTGCTGAGTTCATGAACTGATCATATGCTGTACTGGGAAATTTGGCTGTTACATATAAATATGTATATATTTTAACATATTTTTATTGCTTGCTTAATTTCTGATGGGAAACCCCAAAAGTGAAGTAGTGATTGTTCAGTGTGGTAAAAAAGCTATGCTTAAGCGGTAAAGTGGGGGCTCTGTAACCAACGCTTGATGAAAGTCCTCTAAATATAATTGTAAGTCGCCTTAATTCATATTTTTGTATTTGCGATATTGCCATTGATGCTGACAGTGACTTAAATGCCAGTAAATAAACAAACATCGCTTACAAAGGTATCCACAAGAACCGTTATTCATTTGTCATTACTCTTTCAGTTTTTATTTCTGAAACGTATCTTATGATACCTCAGTCCACAGATGCTGGAATTGATATTTAACATCAGTGAAGCCTAAAAAAGTTAAAAATCTGTGTCTCGGGTCCTCCTGCATGGTCCTTTTGGCTGCCAGCATGCTCTCTTTTTATAATCAATGTCAATGCAAACTTAAAAAATAAAAATTAAATGGTTTATGTCTGATATTTTACCCAAATTGATAAATTTGTCCCTTGAGTATAACAAGGCTTTGCAATGCCTCAGCATTGCAAAGCTTTCTTGCACTCAAAGGATGAAATACACCACCACCCATGCTATTCTGCAGATTATGAGAAGAAAACATAAAAGAAACCAAGAACATGAACTTTTGATGGCAAATAATAACAAAAATAAAAAATAAATTAAAAAAAAACGCCCACCCTCATGCAATTTTACAAAAAAATGGCCTGAGAAACAGAAAATCTACTTTGTGGGAGCTAACAGTAAATATATATAATCCCTCAGTGGAACATCTCAGCACAATGAGCTTGTTGCATTGAAGGGTCATAAGCTGTGTTTTGGAAGCAAGGTATGAAAATTTCTAATTATTTCTAAAAAACATCTTTCTAGATCCCATCTTCAGGTTATATTGGGTAAATCAACAATATGCTACTTTACCAAATCTATTGGCTGCATCAGCCACATAATTTATAAACTGAGCAGTTGAAGAAAAAAAAAAAATTTTAAATTTTAAAAAAAATGATAATTAAAAACAACAAATTTTGATATTGCATGTATTAGATAAAGGGTTAACATAATGCCTAATACCGCACAGCACCATTTACAGAAATCCTCTTACAAATTTTATTTTTTAAATTTTTGAGTCAAAAACATAGCTTATGAACCCTCATTGGAGTGAACTTGATAAGATCATTCCAATAAAAGGATCATAAGATATATTTTGGGGAGTATGGTGGCTCAGTGGTACGGCATTGGACTTCAAACTGAAAGTTCCAGAGTTCGATCTCCTCCAGGGGTAACTGCGTTTTGTCCTCAGGCAAGGCACTTCATCCTGATTGCCCACTTGGGGGCATGGTGACACTGTGTACTGAGGCTACCAGTGCTGACCTTGCTTGTGTGAAGTTAGTATGTTGGGGAGGCTGACAGTTGCTTGGTGGTTTTTCTCCGGGTACTGAGGCTTCCTCCACCTGTAAAACTGTTCGACACAAGGTGATCCTGGCTATCAAAAGTGTCATTAAAACCCAAAAAATGAATAATTAAGATATATTTTTGATGCAAAAAATGAAATTTTTTTAGTTATTCAAGGAAGTTTTTTGCAAGTGTCATCTTCTGTTCATATTAAGTAAAGGTTGAATGGGTTCCATCACTGAGCTCAAGTTTAATCATACTGAATCTTACTGAAAAGTTGACCAGATTGAATCTGTATGAAAAGGATAGGTATAACAATATTTATTTGTTATTTATTTATTGTTGTTTAAGGTCACATACTTATGCACGATGGCTAATCGTGACAGTTTTACGGGTGGACAAATCCGGAGTATCCGGAGAGAACCACTGAGCATCGATGAGCAACTGTCAGCTTCTCAACATTCTAACTCTGTTCAACCTCTCTTCAAGCAGGGTTACAGCAGTTGAAGACATGTGCACCATCAACGTGCAGTGCGCCTTAGTTCACGGCATCATCGTGCCCCCATGTAGGCAACTGGGATAAAGTACCTTGCCCAAGGACACAATGCAGGTTGTCCCAGACAGGGATCAAACTTGGGACCTCTGGCAAAGAAGTCCAACAGTCTACCACTGAGCCACCACGATCCCGGGTATAGCAATACTAAATATATTCCCATATTTGACTTTTATAATGGTTGTGTGAAAAACAATATGATCACATCATTGTAGTTTGGACATTGAAATATCTTTGTCAAGTATAGCCCTTTAGACAACTGTTTCTGTCCTCGGAACTAGGAGTTATGCAACAAATAAGAGAAAAGATTGACAGGAAAGAAACTACCAGTTGTAGGCATATTTTTGGTGTGGAATCGCAGTGGAACCCTGTTAATTAAATAATTTTCAATGACAAAGCGGCTCTTCAATTAACAGGAGTATTCAGTTAACCCTTTACCCAACGCAGACGATATCAAAATTTATTATTTTAGATATCATTTTTTTAAATTTTTCAAAAAATTTCAACAAAACCATATCATGTGACCCCTCATTGGAACGAGCTCTTTCCAAAGAGGGGTCACATGATATGGTTTTGTTGAAATTTTGGGTAAAGGCTTAACAGGGATTGTATCACCTGTATTCTAGAGATAAACTTAGCATTTATTCTATCATATCTTGTTGACAGAACTCCATGAGCTCTGTCAAACAAGATATAATAGATTAAATGCCTGTATTGGATGTACTGAGGCCAAATAGGTCTATAAACAAAGGAAAACTGAGAGTCAGGGTTCTCTGCAACCCTTTACCCAATGCAGACGATATCAAAATTTATTATTTTAAACATTTTAAAAAAATTTTCAACAAAACGATATGTGATCCCTCATTGGAACGAGCCCGGTGAGCTCATTCCAAATGAATCACATGAATTGGTTTTGTTGAAATTTTTTGAAAAAAAAGTATTTTTTCAGCTGCTGAATTTGCATATTATGTTGGGTAAAGGGATAACCTTTATTCAATTAGCAGGTCAAATTTGCACTAGAGGTATGGTAAATGGTTTTGTGTTGGAAATTTTTTTTTTAATTAACAGGGTTATTCAGTTAAGAGATATCCAATTAAGTCGTTCCACTGTACTTTAAAAAATACACCAGTAGTCAATTATAATTTCAGGCCCCAAAATTCATCAAACCACCCCACATTTTTCTCTGGAATATTCAGCAATGATACAAGATTTCAGTACAATACATCACTATTTTTTTTAAAACAATATTTTTTCTCAACGCTGCTTAGTTTTGGAGATTGTATCATTTCTGAGGGAGTGCAACTTTTTAAGACGGGTAACTCTCATTCAAATATTTTGTACTGTCATACTTACAGTGTTTGTCAGTTCTGTCTTTTATGTTGTTGCTAAAGGATGAAGAAGATCATCTTCATTACTATGTACACACCAATGTCTTCGTAAAAAATTATTATGTAAATAGTGAACCTGATATATTTAAATGGTATCATGATGAAATTTGATAAAGGTATCTCATTAACAACCATAAGTATACACAAACAGAGTATGACACGATAGGCGGTTGATTATCTCCCATATATAGATGCTGCCCTTGATAAACAAAAACTCTTTAAAAATTACAAAAGGCATGACATGACACTTAGTCAAGATTATAAATAAGTGTGTGGTTTAAGTTTCATTCAGAATGCGGTTAAAGTTTGTGAGTAGTTTTATTCGTAAGTTGAACTGTTGGAATTGAGAAGAAAATGACCTTGT
The DNA here is from genome assembly GCA_031216915.1 of Pictodentalium vernedei. Taxonomy (NCBI): domain Eukaryota; kingdom Metazoa; phylum Mollusca; class Scaphopoda; order Dentaliida; family Dentaliidae; genus Pictodentalium; species Pictodentalium vernedei. The sequence goes on along the minus strand of CM062291.1, from coordinate 288,283,200 downwards.
CAGATTAACAACTCAAGTCAGTAAGATGATCAGATCAGTGTGTTCCTGGGAAAGGATCAAGCCTGAAAATAAGCAGACTGTCATCTGCAAAATGAGGTCCCCAGAGGGTAAATTTGGTGATGCTACCTTGCACAGCAGGGTAGCATCACAAAACTTACCCTCTGTGGACAACAGTCTGAATCAAGGTCTCAAGCCAAAACAGAAAGATGTACCCAGAGGATAAATTGGCCCACTGTGTGGGATAGCATCAGCAAATTCACCCTCTGGGGACTCCATTTTGCAAATGACAGGTTGCTTATATTCAGGCTTGGTAAGGATGGTATTTAGTTTGAATGAGACCCCCCCCCCCCCCTCCTTCACTTCCTCCACCACCCACAGTCTGTATACACATGCATACGAAGGAAAAATAAAAACAATAAAGCGAAAAAAATGTAACCAACAAGTTTGTCTGTTTGAGGAGCGCATTTGCTTTCAAGCCTAATGGCCTGCCTTATTTTTGTGCAAGGGGTGGGAGGGGAGGGGGGGGGGCGACTGGGGGAAGGGAAGCATTTTATTGCTCCCTCAATCAAGGCATCCTGTGATAAGCTAGTGGATAATCGGGGTTAAGTGCCTTGCCCAAGGACACAATGCGGGAGTCCGAATTAATTGCTCAAATGGTCACCCATCCAGTGATTAATCGGGCTCGACGTTGCTTAACTTTGGTGATCTGATGAGAACTGGTTACTGCAACACCACCGTGCTCCCTAAAGAGTTCAAAACTAGTCTTGTGTTCTGGTATGGTCATGTAATAAGACTGATCATGACAAAAGATACTGAAGATTTTCCAAGTAACAGGCCAAATGCCGAGATTCTGAATGTAAAAATGAATATATTCTGTTACTGTTGCATCAGTGAATTTTGAAAATTATTTTGTGGTTGTGGCATTTTCCATGAATGGTCATACCCAGTGTCTTATTTTGTTTTCATAGAATACAGAAACAACAGTGGACTTCCAGCTATATCCAATAGATATTATAAAGGAACTGTGAACCACTTTCTGGTTTATGTTTTCCTGTAGTAAATGTATAATGAATATTTTGCTCAAGAACATCGTTGAACGTTATTATTGGGTGAACGATTCTTGCTCTTTCAGTTGTGACTTTCTCTCTGGAATTATGTCATATAAAACATTCTTATCATTGAACCAGGACATAGGTAATAATTAGGGTAGATTTAGCCCTGAATGCAGGCAGACCCTGACCCACCTCTACAAATGGATGAAACATTGAATCTATAAAGGAACTGTCTTTCCATTTACTTTCAAATAAAGGTATGGGGGAGTTTAGATTAAGCGATCATTGTTTAAAATACCAGATTTCAGAGCAATGGAAACTATCTTTGCTTTTTTGCAGATTAATGAGGAAAATAAGATTTAGATGTATTTCAAATTTCAGGTAATAATTCTCTCAAACAGATCATGAGGATAAGTGGTGTCATCCCAGGTAGACGGGTCCCAGATGGACATTACACAGATGATCCCAGAGATGCATGTGTTAGATAGATGTATCCCCGATAGAGGTTTCCCAGTTAGATGGGTCCCAAATAGATGTTCCCAGATGGAGCTGACCCAGATAGATGTTTCCTAGATAAACAATATCTAGATGGACACCAGATAGATGGATCCAAGGTAGATGGATCCCAGATGGACACTCCTCAGATAGATGGTCCCAGATGAATGCTTCCCAGATAGATGCTAAGTTTCTCTGAATAGGAAGCTTCCCAAATAGATGCCAGTTACACAGGCTCCCAATTTAACATACTGTACTTCAGTTTATGATATGGTATCTGTCAGGTGAAGCATCTATCATGGTACAGACCTGGCATTCTTAAAAATGCAGGAGGGCTAAAAATCGCTCCCCTTGCATGGCCTAGGAGGGGAGAGGGGCGATTAGCTCTCCTAAAGCTTACAAAAGCTAAAAGTGGCAAAATGAAGTTTTACAATTAATGAATTCTGCCTTGTGGGCTTTGTACATTTTATTTAGTGTTGCTAACAAGGTAATCTCTGTGAAATGGCTACACTGCCCCTCCCACACCTCCAGGCCTCAGTAAGGCCCGTAGCAGTGTGGCCTTCTTACAGAAAGCACTAACATAGCAGAGATCTGAAAAGATGTGGGTTATTATTTTCTAAGGCCAGGTGGGCTAGTTTTCACCCTCCTTAATTTTTTTAAGGCGAGCAGTAGGCGAGCGAATACATCCCTCTCCTGAAAATGCCAGTCCTGATGGAAGCATCCAGCTGGGACCGTCTACCAAGGAACCATTTATCTACGACCCATCTATCTGGGAATCATCCATCTGCGGCATGTGTGTCAGGAAAATGTCTATCTGTGAACCATCTGTCTGGGAGCCATCTATCTGAGAAACGTCTGTCTTGAGCCCATCTATCTGGGAAGTAAATTCCAATATGGGGCCCATCTATCTGAGAAAAATCTATCAGAGACCATCCATCTCCGAAATGTCTGCCTGAGACTCATCTATTTGGGTTGTAATTGATTAACCCTTTACCAATGCACATATCAAAATTTATTATTTTAAATATTACATTTTTAGTTTTTTCAAAACATTTCAAGAAAACCATATCATGTAACCCCTCATTGGAATGAGCTAAGCAAGCTCATTCCACTGAGGGGGTCACATGATATGGTTTTCTAGAAATTAAATAAAACTAATTTTTTTTCAACTGCTCAGTTCGTAAATTATGCAGGTGGATGCAGATGATTCATTAGGTAAAGGGTTAAGCAATTGGCCTATACTTTACTTCCAGTCCTTTTGTGGATTCTATGGATCAAACCTAATAAAAGTCTTAACATTTTGGTGGATGAATCATGCAAGTTTTTATAATTTTATTTTTTATTTTCAGGTTTCTGCATCAACACATATTTTAGAGAAGAAAAGCTCATTTGTGTTTGGTAAGATTTTTGTGTTTATCATTTAAAAACAGTACTCAATGCACAAGTCTATTTCAAATCACCACTACATGGCACTTTTCACTGATCTTTGTACAACTAGATTTTTGGAAGGCTCAGTGGTCATAATTTGGTCACAAATAGAAAAGTCTTTCACCTTCACCATCTTGCTGGATTTGTGAGGTGGATAATTTGACAGTTACTGACACCACTGCTGAGTGGTTCTCTCCTGGTACTCCAGCTTTCTCCCCTGCAAAGCTGTCCAACATATTAATATGGCCCCATTGAACATGTGTGTAAAATGCAATAAATAAATGAATACCTATTGGGTGAATTTCAACACAAAGTGTAGTAGAACCATCTGTCAATTGAATAGACATTTTGCCAGTGAATAATATTCAGTTTACAGAAATATTCAATTAACAAGGATTTGGTCAATTTGCTTGTATTCTTGTGATAAACTGAGCTTTTATTATACCCCTGCTTCGAAGAAGTGGGGGCTATATAGGAATCGCCCTGTACGTCCGTACGTCCGTCCATCTGTCCATCCGTCCGTACGTCCGTCCGTACGTCTTTCCGGACATGAAATTCTTGTGTGCGCAACTCCTCCTACATTTATCAATCAATTTGGACAAAACTTTTCAGACATCATCACTACTAAGTGAACATGCGCATATTCCAAGATTTTTGATCTGCGACACTTTTAACCAGGTTTTCTCCCTTTGACTTAGATTTATTGTGTCTTTCCATCCGAACAAATTCTTGTGTGCGCAACTCCTCCTACATTAATGAACCGATTTTGATGAAACCTTTCAAACATCATCTCTACTAAGTGAACATGTGCATATTCCAAACTTTTTAATCTGCGACAATTTTAACCAGGTTATCTCTCTTGAACTTTGATTTAATATGGGTTTCTACATGAAATTCTTGTGTGCGCAACTCCTCCTACATTTATCAATCAATTTGGACAAAACTTTTCAGACATCATCACTACTAATTGAACATGCGCATATTCCAAGATTTTTGATCTGTGACAATTTTAACCAGGTTATCTCCCTTTGACTTAGATTTATTATGTTTTTCCGTTCGAACAAATTCTTGTGTGCGCAACTCCTCCTACATTAATGAACCGATTTTGATGAAACCTTTCAAACATCATCTCTACTAAGTGAACATGTGCATATTCCAAACTTTTTGATCTGCGACAATTTTAACCAGGTTATCTCTCTTGAACTTTGATTTAATATGGGTTTCGGCATGAAATTCTTGTGTGCACAACTCCTCCTACATTTATCAATCAATTTGGACGAAAGTTTACAGACATCATCACTACTAAGTGAACATGCGCATATTCCAAAATTTTTGAGCTGTGGCAATTTTAACTAGGTTATCTCCCTTTAACTTAGATTTATTATGGGTTTCTACATGAAATTCTTGTGCGTGCAACTCCTCCTACATTTATCAATCAATTTGGACAAAACTTTTCAGACATCATCACTACTAAGTGAACATGCGCATATTCCAAGATTTTTGATCTGCGACAATTTTAACCAGGTTTTCTCCCTTTGACTTAGATTTATTGTGTCTTTCCATCCGAACAAATTCTTGTGTGCGCAACTCCTCCTACATTAATGAACCGATTTTGATGAAACCTTTCAAACATCATCTCTACTAAGTGAACATGTGCATATTCCAAACTTTTTAATCTGCGACAATTTTAACCAGGTTATCTCTCTTGAACTTTGATTTAATATGGGTTTCTACATGAAATTCTTGTGTGCGCAACTCCTCCTACATTTATCAATCAATTTGGACAAAACTTTTCAGACATCATCACTACTAATTGAACATGCGCATATTCCAAGATTTTTGATCTGTGACAATTTTAACCAGGTTATCTCCCTTTGACTTAGATTTATTATGTTTTTCCGTTCAAACAAATTCTTGTGTGCGCAACTCCTCCTACATTAATGAACCGATTTTGATGAACCCTTTCAAACATCATCTCTACTAAGTGAACATGTGCATATTCCAAACTTTTTGATCTGCGACAATTTTAACCAGGTTATCTCTCTTGAACTTTGATTTAATATGGGTTTCGGCATGAAATTCTTGTGTGCGCAACTCCTCCTACATTTATCAATCAATTTGGACGAAAGTTTACAGACATCATCACTACTAAGTGAACATGCGCATATTCCAAAATTTTTGAGCTGTGGCAATTTTAACTAGGTTATCTCCCTTTAACTTAGATTTATTATGGGTTTCTACATGAAATTCTTGTGCGTGCAACTCCTCCTACATTTATCAATCAATTTGGACAAAACTTTTCAGACATCATCACTACTAAGTGAACATGCGCATATTCCAAGATTTTTGATCTGCGACAATTTTAACCAGGTTATCTCCCTTTGACTTAGATTTATTATGTATTTCCGTTCGAACAAATTCTTGTGTGCGCAACTCCTCCTACATTAATGAACCGATTTTGATGAAACCTTTCAAACATCATCTCTACTAAGTGAACATGTGCATATTCCAAACTTTTTGATCTGCGACAATTTTAACCAGGTTATCTCTCTTGAACTTTGATTTAATATGGGTTTCTGCATGAAATTCTTGTGTGCGCAACTCCTCCTACATTTATCAATCAATTTGGACAAAAGTTTACAGACATCATCACTACTAAGTAAACATGCGCATATTCCAAAATTTTTGAGCTGTAGCAATTTTAACTAGGTTATCTCCCTTTAACCTAGATTTATTATGGGTTTCTACATGAAATTCTTGTGCGTGCAACTCCTCCTACATTTATCAATCAATTTTGACGAAATCTTTCAAACATTATCACAACTAAGTGAACATACGCATATTCCCAAATTTTTGATCTGCGACAATTTTAACCAGGTTATCTCCCTTTAACTTGGATTTATTATGGGTTTTCAAATGGGATTCTTGTGTGTGCAACTCCTCCTACATTAATGAACCGATTTTGCATACATGTTGCACATTGTAAATGTGTTTTTCCAAATGTAAACCATATATGTGTGGGCTCTTTAAGTATTCAGTGCTGTTCTGTGGAAGGCCACATGCAAATACAAATTTCAACAACAAAAAATGATCTTTATGTATACATTTCCTTATGGCCTTCGCCTACATGATCAGAAGTGCATTCCTCTAAAAACCCAAAGCGGGGGTATTAATCACCTTCAGTGATAGTTCTAGTTTATTTAGCAGAGCTCATGGAACGCTTTCAAATAAGATATAATAGATTAAATGGCAATATTGAATGTCCTGATGTCAATAACAGGTTATATTTGTTCTGAGTGTATGGTAAGTGGCTGTGGAAGTTATATTCAATTAACATGGTTATTCAATTAATAGATATCCAATTGAGTGGGCTGTACTGTATAGGACAGATGTTTACACCAGAGGATGTCCAGGTTCATCTTTAAGTTCCTTTGGCAGAAATTTTCCCAGTGCTTCTTATGGTTTACCACAAAAAATAATTTATTACATGCCTATTGAAGTCTATTTTTAAATAGAAGTGAAATTTCACTGTAATTTTCTACCAGTCGTGCACCACAATTACAATTTGAATCAATAGCGATAGCAAAAAATCATCCCCTGAGTTCCAGTGTGTTCTATGTGCCAGTAGGCACATAGAACACATTGGCACTCAGGGGATGAAATAGTAACATGGGTTCTCCTTAGAAAATTTGGTTGGCGATAAAATGTGTTCTTTTTGTTGATAGTTGTCAAATGAATTGCTGGGTGTCCTTTTAATAATTGCTTTAAAAGACGTGAAGACATGTAATAAACTCCGAACAACACGCATTTGTGAATGGGTTAATCGATATGGCACTTGTGCCATCGTGGAAGGATAAGACTTGAGGCCTGCGGCCTCTCGTTCTATCCTTCTCGTGCTTGCACTCGTGCCATACTGATTAACCCATTCACACACACATGTTGTGTATTTACTACTTGAGTGGACACTCCTGTCAGCAGGTGATTAAGTGGTAATCCACTGTCTACATCATGTACATCATTCAGTATATGGAGGGTTAAAATTATACATCAGCACCTCCTACTGATTAGTTGTTTATTAAAGCTGTGTCCATATCATGCTGATGAAATAGATATTTGTAAAGTTTACACACTCACACCTCCACACAGCGGAAGTCAATTAAATCTCAGTTTGTATTCCATAGACCTTGAAGAATAAATTGTTGGGTAACTATCAACGTGGTTTTTTTTACTTGCTGTATAAGTTGTTTAAAATCTGGAGTGGATAAGTGACAACTTTTCAAGAATCTCATGATCATTAATTTGACAGATTCAAGTGACATGTTTTCTCTGAAGATGTATTCTGTGTCTTTAATAGTTCTTAAGGAATCAATTTTTTATTGTTTTTGAAGTGGATTCCAAGGTATTTATTTATTTGACACATCTTTCATGTAAATTTTCTGAAAGCAGTTTTAAATATCCTGATGGTCCTGAAAACATTTTTTCTACTTTCAAGACAAGTTGGTGTACATATATGGACAAAATATATAGTAGTTCAACTTCAGCCATTTCAGTTATCTCTTCTTAGCCTCTTTATTTTGATGTACATAACAGCCATATTCGGTAAGTGCTATTCACAAAACTCACCAATCAGATTTTAATTTGTTCATATCCCAACTTCAAAACATAGGTAATGACCCACCACTGGAATGAGTTCATCAAGCCTTTTCCAATAAGAGGTCATAAACTATGTTTTTAATAAAAAAATGAAAATTTTTAGTTATTCAAGAATTTGTCGTCTTCAAGAAGTGTTGTCTTCAACAGGGTTCTCATGGGGCCTTTGATTCAAGGAACAGCCTTGAATTTGACGGTTATTCAACAAGGCCTTGAAATCCTGGAAAATGTGTCAGGAGACCTTGAAAAGCCTTGAATATTCACAAAATAAAAATGGCTGATAAAGCACAAAATCATAACTATAAAGTTTTTTTGGCCATAGTTTGTGAAGGCATAGTACTAACTAGGACCTCCGGTCATTACCCCCTCCTCCCACTTCCCTTGTAGGGAAGTGGGAGTTGGTGGTAATGACTGGAGGGCCTAGTTAGTACTAGTGAAGGAAGGGCATTGAATTTGGCTTTTTTAGGGCCTTGAAAAATGTTGAAATATATTGCTAAGTGGTCTTGAATAGCCTTGAATTTTATCATTCTTTGCCTGCAGGAACCCTGTAAATCATGTCGTCTTGGATGAAAGGTTTATGCCCAATATTCTCTTCATTGTTTATCAGATATGATAGGGATACTTACTTTGTCATGACAATTTGACAGTAAGTTCCAGAAAAAAAGCTGTTTACAATGAAAATATTGAAATAATTTATTTTATTATGCAATACATGTACAAAAATCTTCCCTTTTGGACTTAAATGGGGAATCTTAGAACTCCTGATGTCTGTGCATGCATGTGTCCATCCATTCATCCAAAAAGCCATTTCTCAGAGATGGAATAATTTAATCTTTTTCAAGTGGTATTTTGGAAATTTTGAAATTCTTCATGATGAGATAATTTTTATTGTTTTAGACAGTTTATAGGAGATATTCCTTTCAATTTAAAAGACCATACATGGTGGGAATTTTATATCAGACGGATACTTGTAATACTTAATTAACACTCAACACCGGTGGCTCAGTGGTTAACGGATTTGGACTTCAAACCAAAAGGTTCATGGTTCGATCCCAGCCAGGGATAACTGAGTTGTGTCCTTGGGCAAGACACTTAATCTTGATTGGCCCTGTGGGGACATGGTGGCACTGTGTACTAAGGCATACCCCACATCAGTGGTGCACTTGTCTTCACCCAATGCTAATAACCATGCTTGTTCGGGGCGCGGTGAGTCAGTACGTAGAGGTGCAGGGTTCAAGGTTAGAGTTGCTCAGTTCGAATCCCACCTGCGGCAACTGTGTTGTGTCCTTGAACAAGACACTTTACCTCCTTACCCACGTGGAGGAGCTGTGACATTGTGTACTAAGGCGTACTGCACGACGATGGTGCACCTGTCTTCAACCAATGCTAACCCTGCTTGTGTGGAGTTAGTATATTGGGGAGCTGACAGTTGCTCGCCATTGCTTGGTGGTTCTCTCCAGGTACTCCAGCTTCCTCCACCCATAAAACTGGCGAGGTCATGATTAGCCATTGTGCAGAAATATGTGACCTTAAACACCAGTAAATAAATAAATAAATAAATAAATAAACCTGCTTGTTTGGAGTTAGTACTGTGGGGAGTCTGACAGTTGCTCCCCATTGCTCGTCGTTCTCTCTGGGTACTCTGGCTTCCTTCACCCATAAAACTGTCCAACACAAGGTGACCCTGGCTATTGAAAGTGTTCTTAAGCTCCAATAAATAAATAAATAAAGAACACTCTTCACACGAATGTCAACATTTCAAAATTTTAAGCTACAAGTTTTTCCCATAATGCAGCTTGGAATTGAATCAATTTTATCTTGTTTGGCAAAGCTCATTGAGCTCTGTCAAATAAGATGGAATTGGTTCAATTCCTAGTTGAATTATTGGAAAATCTTTCTTCCTAAAATTTCTTTATTTTGAAATCAGTGTACAGAGTATTAAAATTATACATGGGTTGTGTTGGGTTTTGGATGCAGAAGTCACTACCGATGGCTACTTAAGCTATTCATGCTGAAAATATAGAATATACCCATAGTAGCTTGGTGTACCAAATGTTCAACACGAGTGGTGAAGTGGTGTTAACCGCGAGCCTTTGGCACATGGTTAACACCACTTCACCAAAAGTGGTGAACATTTGGTACACTAAGCTACTTTGGGTATATTATATTTATACCATGATAATCAGATTATTAAGAGTCGCTATTATTTTTTCTCGATTTTACTGAACAGCAGACATACATACATGCAAATCTGTTTTTCTTTACATGAGCATCGGCGGGCGGTACTTCCGCTGTCAATTTTATAGCCGAAACGAACTTGAATAAGAAACAGAGCCTTTTTCATTTTAATGACAAAATAACATACTATTTCGAGTTATGGTTGCTTTATTAACATGAGACAATGCATGTTTGTTACTTTTTAGCATCTTATGAGGTAAATCCATTTAAAAACGTAATAAATAAATGCCACTTTCATTTCACTCTTTGCGAGGCAACATGCGATAAATTTAGACAAGGTTGCATTCAGGTTGACGTCGCCAAAGGTCAGCTTGGATGTAGTTCTACTGTAGGAGTAAAATTTGACTATTGAAATCCCATTAAAGGCGTGTTCACCACAGTTGGTTTGTAAAGCAAAAAATTATGTCATGGGCTTTTCATATCTAGCACAATAGGTAATCGTATAAAATACATTCCGTGTTGGGAGGGTTAACAGTGTGGTGGTATTGAGAAGGGATAAATACTGCTGGTGATATTCAAATGGTGTTTATCAATGCAGTGTTCAGAATGTGTATCCGGATGCATCACAGTATATGAACATTCAGTGGAAGTATTTGATCTGCTGTAGTTGCAGTTTGAGTGCATGTAAATAGTAAAAAAAAACATTCAAATTCAATCATATGTTTTCAAACTCTCACTATATAATGGTAGGACTTCTTTTTCTACCTTCATACAAGATGTTACTGATTTGATTGTTAACCCTTTGAACACGTAAGATCGATTTTTCGGTCCAAGGCATAATTTCGTCCCATTTTTTGTCTGATTATAAAAAGTCTATACTCGGGGCATTGAAGATAAATAATAACTGCAGTCTGCAGCCAGACAGCTGCAGACTGCAGTTATTATTTTATCCTCTCTGTATATTGATATCGGACTGACCCATCTCACTCTAAATGTACACAAAGGCGATACCATTCCAGGAAAACGAGTGTTCAAAGGGTTAATGTTATCGGGTACATTTATTTAAAACTTGCAGTTGCATAGAATACTTTTTCTGGTGGTGGGGTGAGACCATAAAATATCTGACAGAAATTAATGATGCAGTGCATACCATTGATGGCAGGTAATGATGTTGTGCATTGGTAATTTCTGTAAGGAAATTTCATGCCTTGACCCACATATATTAATTGAGTATGTAACCTTATCTAACATGAACAGTTTTAACTAAAAGTGGTGTTGGAATGATGCAGTCTCCTTGAATCCAACTCCAAACTGGTGACATTTATTTCCATCTGTTTCAATTTTATGTCTATTTACCCTGGTTTTCTCGACATGTTGGTACCTCTGGCAACACCAGGGCAGGTAGTGTAGCAAAACAGGCCTTAAGTCACCATACAGCCACAAACTGCATCTTTTATATTGGTCTGAGAAAGGTGTCCCAAGTGTATTCTTCCGTAATTGGTTGAGTTCTAGAAGCCACTATCAGAACTTTCATAAAAATGAGGGTACCAGAGCAAAAGCCAATATTTTCCTTACTCATGTTCCTTTTTCGATCAAAGAAAGATTTTGCCCGTTTTGCAGTAATAAGATAGAGGACGAGTTCCATTTTCTGTTTGAGTGCTCTCTCTACTCTGGAGACAGGGAAGCACTCCTATAGGAAATTAACTCCATTCCACCTGGCATTAAAGGCATGAGTCACAAGGATCTAGAAAAGGCGTTAATCAGATCTTTTGATTCTGGCATAACACCTAAAGTCCTGCGGTATGTCCATAATTCGTTACAAAAACGTGTGGATGCCAAGACAACTGCAAAAAGTTAATAAAACAAAAAGAAAATAAAAAAAGACTCAAGATATTGCTAGTACCGGGTACATATATTCCCATTTTAAAAGTTTGATTGTATGATTGTATTTTGTCTGTTTGTTTTCACTGTTGTACATATATTCACATTGTTAGTTGTCATATACCCATGTACGCGAATGAAAGACAATAAAGTATTATTAGTATATACAAATAATATTTCGTTTATATAAAATTGTTTTATTACAAATTATTGGAGAGTGCCAACAGGCACTCTCCAATAATTTGTAATAAAACAAATATTGATGAACAAATTCAGACAAGCAAAAATAATCTAGCCCTCAACCAGTTAAGAACTGTACTGGTAGGATACATTTATCTTGACAGTGTTTTTACATCATTGCTGGCTGTATGTACAGGCTGCTAACAATAATGTAGAAACACTGTTAAGTCATCTGCAGCTGTATAACATGTTGTTTGTATGTTAGTTATTAACATAAAAATTAATATACCAACCTATCACTGATTTTCAGATTGCTTTTAGTGATTTGAAACTACACATCAATAACTATACATGAAAAGTATGTGGCAGGTGGATTGGGATCAGTGACAAATAACAAGCTGTGATGCTTTTAGCCAAATGTTAATGACAATTATCCATCAAGTAACCTATGTAGAAAAGATCATGTAATTTTGACACTGTGTCATATTAGTCATACCAGACTTGCACATTGTTTTATATTGGTAGGAGATAAGTGTCCAGAATGTGTTACCTGTGAATGTCCTTTGATAGTCGAGTGCATTTGCTTAGATTGTACTGATTTTAATGACATTATAATGTTCCGTCTGGGAGACAATGGTTTTTACTGGCTAAATTCTCATCAGACAGATTCTCACATTTCTTAAGAAAATCAACCGTTTTAAGTAGTGATTAACCGATGTTCAGCGATCACATCTGACATCGGCCGATTTTAAGCCATCGGTTGACATGGGTAGAAATGTTTGAACATCGGTTCATGTCGATGGTTACACGGAACACTGCAGGATCAAAATTTTTCATATTTATATTTGATTCACGACCTCATACAAGCAGTAGCAAGCTTAATAAGTTGCCACAATGATTGACAGTACTCTTGAAACAATTTGTTGATTATTCGACATTTATAATATCTCATTCCCTGTACAAGTTACACTCACAGAGACAGCACCCCACCAGTGCTATGAATTGCTGTTTCATTGTCTGATATAACTGTCAGTTCATTTGTAAACAATCTAGTTACCTAATTCTTCTTTAATCACTGTCAACACAAAATGAACAATAACAAATGAACATAAAATACACTCATCAGCAACTGTTTTTACAGTCGGAGCATAAGTTCAATCTGTTGTGCATGTTACTTATTTATGGAAACAATCTAAAAATAGTGTGTGGCCATTTTGTGTGTGGACTTCTGGGATTGGTTATCATTTGTGAAACATATTTTTCCATTCGGGGTTTTCCAGTCCCAGACGTGCGAATACGAATCTACAAAATGGAGTGAATTGCAGTGTTAGAAGCTATTTGAAAACACTGCTGTTATTTATTGTATTTTCAGTTGTTGATTTCTGCCCCACAATGAAAGCAATATGAACAACTGTGTACAAAATGGGACCTACTTTTGTTTTGACTTGTATATCCACTTGGGTTTTGAATTGAAAATTTGAATTAGAACATAAATCAGTAATTAAATCAAGTAAATAAATTTTTGTTGATTTATTGCCCTCTGATATATTTTATTCAATTTCATCTTCAAACTAAATTTAAATGGAGGTGGAATTTAAAATAGCATGAGTGCAAGTCACCTATTTTCTCATTGATCAAAGACGCAGCACTGTTAACATGTTTCCACTGATGTCGTATTTTTATTTTGATACACACAGTGACTCGCTCTTGAGATCAACGGACATATCAGCCTGACCTTACTGTAAAATTAACCCTATTCTATGCATTTTTGAACATAGTACTTCTTTCATTTGTGACTTCTGACATCGGCACTCACAATCGGCTGATTGTGCACTCAAAAAATCGGCAAGTGGATGACGTTGCAAATCCTTATCATTTAATCACTAATTTTAAGAAATTTTAATTGTTTTTATTCTTTTAACCCTTTACCCAGCGAATTGGCCACATCCATCCACATAAGCTCCAAAAGCTGAGAAAGTACAAAATGTATAGCTCAGTGACTTTCAGTTTGGGGATAATATCCACTTGATTGGTGACAGTTACTTACTTAGACAATGATATGAGTCTAATGATTAGAATGTGCATACCTCTAACAATGCAGCTAGCACTTACTGATTGGCCTTTTAGAATGGCCACATTTCCTGCTGGAAACTGATACAATTTTATATGCAAAACATTGTACCAACCTAATAATAGGGCAGCATCCATTTATTGAAAACAACAATAGCCCTGGCGTCGTGTTATTCAAAACAATCAGTAAAGCACATGCGTTCGCCAATTTAGCATGCATGCACAGATGGGCCTTAGAGCGAGGGCTTGGGGTGGATGGAGGAAATGTGTAGCTAAGCCATTCACCCTTGGTCTTCCACCAGTGCCATCTGACTATTACGCATGCCAGATATGATGCGATGTCACAAACAAAACATATTACATGCCATTGTAATATGGGCGGAGTTCAAATAGTGAAAAACACACATGCCCATGCAGTGGTTACTCGAAATCCACAAACCACACATTGCATCCATCGCGTAAGATGAGCTTATCTTATCCAGTGTAGATCAGTTAACAGACTACCAATTATATCAAGGTCGCTGATAAATTCGAACTCGTGCATCGCACCTCTAACGTTAGTTTGAATTACTTAACTGTCTCCAAACCAATATATTTCAATGTCAACAATGACGTCCCAGATTATGGGCTGAAATTATGAACCGTGCGTAGTTACATGTCGAATCTCGATTTCACAAACTATGGAAGACTGTACTTGGTCATGGGTTAAAATAAATACCAACACTCATGGAGCCAAGTACGAGCCATTTCAAATATAAGATTCTACTTCCATACAATCGTGGGCTCATGGCTTTCACAGTGGGTGTAACAGTACCAGTGTTGATCCTAGTCAGGTGCTAGAAGGCCCTAGTAAGGGCTTTTGTCCCTGAACATACTGTGAACAGGTCCATATCGGACACTGCGCGGAGGTTTACCCGTCCCTAATCACCCCGTAATAAAGCCATATATGATTAGTGGGAGCTTCCACAATGGGTGTAAGTATGCTATTTGCATACCCTAACCAGGGTGCTTGAAATACCTCCACTAAGGGCTTTTGTCCTAGTACAACATAATAATATATTCGCCTACTAATAGCAATATTTGGGCGACTCAAAGTATGGACAGAAAGGCCTTATTATATCTAACAAGGAGGTGGAAATTTATTTAACTCTCACACTCCCACACTGGGGAGACATAGTGCACAATACTCAACTTGGGTATAAATTACATCACCGAAACAGTCTAGGGCATTGATACTTTCAGTTATGCCTTTAACATTATTCAATAATCAAACTGGGTCTGATTTGAGCAACAGATATGGTCAGCCGTACCCAGAAAGTGTCTCATCGGCCACTTGTCAAGCACTGGCCTATCCAAAATGCCGACATACTTGCAGATGTACGGCCTATCCAAACAAACTTAAAATCATGACAAGCACCTGACTCCAGTCTTGAAAGAAGTCTTGAACTGGAATAAATATGGGAATAGTTCTATGCGGAACACAGTTACACCAAATCTGCTAATGAAATGATTTGTTATCAATGTAATAAGTCCTTCAGTTGCCTCCAGCTACTCTTTGGTGTCTGCCAAACCCCCCCCCCACCCCCACCCCCCTCCCTCCCCCCCCCCCCCCCCCCCCCCCTACCACTTCACAATAAATTTTTCTTGGCAATAAAACTATGAGGGTTCATATACTGTATTTTTGAGAGAAAAAATTAGTTGTTCAAGAATTTTTTTTGCAAGTGTCGTCTGCTTTCCATGTTAGGTAAAGGGTTAAGTGAATATTCAGGTTTGGTTTTGGTATTAAAGTAATACCTCAGTCTGAGGCTTAGTATCATTACGGGTTTACAGTATCAGACATAGAGCAATGGACCTTTAGGGAATTAATAAACTTTTCTTCTGTTCATCTGGGTCCTGCCCATTATTTCTTCGATTGCTGAACGATAACAGACCAGGGGGGCCTCCTCAGTGACTGGCACAGTGAAGAATTAGGGTGGTCAAAACAGCATTTTTCATCCGAAGTAGTGATCAGAAATGAAAAAGTGGTGGATTCACCTGACCAGCACTGACTGACTACTGTGAGCTTATCCCTGGTTCATCCGCATTTGATAATCTCCAGATATTCCTTTTGTGCCTGTGTTGCAGATGCTTCGTTCGAAGCATCTGCAACTCAATCACAAAATGAATATCTGAATCTAAAATGCTGATTCAAAACTGTCAGAGCAAAAGGTGCACAATCATTTTATCATGGCAATTATTTTACCAGGTAAAGGGTTAAAACTAGCAATTAGACACTTAATAACCTTGATCAATCAGTCAGTACACCATCCCCAACCTACATGACTCGTGTAAATAATTGAAGGAGGAAGATCATATTGTATTTGGATTAGAGCTTGTTCTTGGGTGTACATCTAAAAAAAGCAAACAAGACTACTATATAAGAATCTAGTCAATCCCTTTTTATTGAAGTTGCAGCAATTTAAATTCACACAAGATGTGTGTGTACATAGTATCTATGTAAAATGTTGGGAAAAAAATGTTTGTGGTACTTCAGGATGCAAATTAGCAACCTCATCACTTTCACTGTATCTTCTGTTGCATAACCAAAGGATTTGTAAAAAAGTGCTTTGGAATGTTTGAGATATAGAATTTTTGAGTGTTAGATTGTAATAATTCAGTGTGCCCCACTGACTGCACACTGGTTAACCCTTTACCTAATAAATTGCCTGCATCCACCTACATAATTTACAAATTGAGCAGTTGAAAAGGGATTATTTTTCAAAAACAATTTCAACACGACCATATCATATGACTCCTCATTGGAACGTGCTCATCAAGATCATTTCAATGAGGGATCGCATGATATGGTTTTGTTGAAATTTTTTGAAAAATTTGGAAAAATAATATTTTAAATAATAATTTTTGAAATCTGCTGATTTGGCACATTGAGTTAATTCTGTCATGGATGACTGAGGAAATTTTATCTTTGCAGATTTGTCACATTGAGCTAAGTCTGTCTTTGATGCAAAGGTAACATGGGATATGCGTCAGTTGTGTGACTTGCGTCTCATATTTCTTATTGGGGTCGGAAAGAGAGGGTTTTTGCTGGGTGTTCCTACGTAAGCCGAGACTGACAAGATAACTTAATAATATTCTGTTTAGTTTAGCCCCTCCCACCTCCCAATGATAACATTAAGCAATTGTCACCGTTAACATACTGTTCTGTTTAACCAACATCCCCACCCCCTCACACAAACTGATATGAAGAAATTCATTGCCATTATTGAGTTTCACATCTTTTTAGTGGAGCCAGGTTTTTACAAACAAGTATTTGTCTCTCAAACTTACTGTCAAATGCATGTAACATTGTATATTTTGGATTCTTGAATGTTACTCTCATCTGACATGAGGTGGGTGACCCTGGCTGTCAAAAGTGTTGTTAAACCCCAATAATTAAATAATCTTGCTCTCGAAATACCAAACCATTTACAATACCCCTTGTACAAATGGAAATTTGACCTTTCATTATATGTTGGTTATAGAATAAATCCCTGTAAACTGAAAATAAAAAAATCCTATTCTCCATTAGAAATGGGGTAAGTGTCAACCACAAAATTCATCAGCCTTTATACATTTTTTTTGTCTGTGTGTAATCTAAATGAAGAATTGAATCCATTTTATCTTTTTCTGTTTACCCTTTGAACCCAAAAGGCCCTTTTTCTAGTTGAAGATCGTAATGTGACCTGAATTTATAAAGTAGATAGTTGCTCAGTGAATTTGTGTGGTAGACCAATCAAGATTACGGCTTAACCCTTACCCAACGGAACGGCCAAAACCGGCCAGCTCTATTCACAGAAATTGCCGATTAATTTTCATTATTTTTTAGCTCACCTGAGCGAAGCTCAAGGGGAGCTTTACTAATCACTTTCTGTCCGTCGTCCGTCGTCCGGCGTCCGTCGTCGTCCGTCCGGCGTTAACTTTACATTATCGACTTCTCCTCCTAAACCACTAGCCCAATTTTATTCAAATGTTGGCTAAATGTTTATTACCTAATGCCAATTCAGATTTGTTCAAATGAAGTTGCCCCTCCTCCTGGGTGGTGCCACGCCCCCAAGGGGCACCAAAATCTTTGTAAATCTTCTTCTCATGAACCAGCAGTAGCACAGACTTGATATTTGGTGTGCAGCTTCCTTTTGAGGTGTAGACTCAGATTTGTTCAAGAGAAGTTTGTGGGACTATACTTGGCGTCGTTATGAGAGGGGCAAAATTTTTTGCCCCGCCCAAAATTTCTATTTTCCAAACCGAGAGGCTGATTTGAACCAAATTTTATGTGAGGGCTTATTGGGTCATGAGTACTTGATTTATGCAAAAAAAAATTTTCCCGCAGCCCCGTGGGAACCGCAGGAGCTAAAAATAGAAAAAAATTAAAACGCCCATATCTCCAAAACTGCACGGCACTGAGAATTTTTATTTGGTGTGCAGCTTCCTTAGGACCAACAGAAAGGATTGGTGAAAAAAAATTGCCATCGGTTTTATCATAGGGTACAGTTTCGGGACTTTGAAAAAGTGCTGAGTCAGCACTTTTTAACACTGTAGGCAATGGGAAAAACATTAAAAAATCTTCTTCTCCAGATCCAGCAGGCAGAATCTTTTGATATTTGGTATGCAACATTGTAGGGTGGATCTGATTCAAGTTTGTTCAAATCGGCCCCCTGGGTTCATATTTGGGCTCAGTATAGGAGCCCGATTTCGAACTTAGTGCATTTCAGGCAAATTTCTTAAAAAATCTTCTTCTCCAGAACCAGCAGGCAGAATCTTTTGATATTTGGTATGCAACATTGTGGGGTGGATCTGATTCAAGTTTGTTCAAATCGGCTCCCTAGATTCATATTTGGGCTCACTATAGGAGCTCGAATTCGAATTTAGTGCATTACAGGCAAAATTTCTTCAAAAATCTTCTTCTCCAGATCCAGCAGGCAGAATCTTTTGATATTTGGTATGCAACGTTGCGGGGTAGATCTGATTCAAGTTTGTTCAAATCGGCCCCCTGGATTCATATTTAGGCTTACTATAGAAGCCTGAATTCGAACTTAGTGCATTTCAGGCAAATTTCTTAAAAAATCTTCTTCTCCAGATCCAGCAGGCAGAATGTTTTCATATTTGGTAAGCAACATTGTGGGGTGGATCTGATTCAAGATTGTTCAAATCGGCCCCCTGGGTTAATATTTGGGCTCAGTATAGGAGCCCGATTTCGAACTTAGTGCATTTCAGGCAAATTTCTTAAAAAATCTTCTTCTCCAGATCCAGCAGGCAGAATCTTTTGATATTTGGTATGCAACATTGTTGGGTGGATCTGATTCAAGTTTGTTCAAATTGGCCCCCTGGGTTCATATTTGGGCTCAGTATAGGAGCCCGATTTCGAACTTAGTGCATTTAGGCAAATTTCTTAAAAAATCTTCTTCTCCAGATCCAGAAGGCAGAATCTTTTGATATTTGGTATGCAACATTGTGGGGTGGATCTGATTCAAATTTGTTCAAATCGGCTTCCTAGATTCATATTTGGGCTCACTATAGAAGCTCGAATTTGAACTTTGTGCATTTCATGCAAATTTCTTCAAAATTCTTCTTCTCCAGATCCAGCAGGCAGAATCTTTTCATATTTGGTAAGCAACATTGTGGGGTGGATCTGATTCAAGTTTGTTCAAATCGGCCCCCTGGGTTTATATTTGGGCTCAGTATAGGAGCCCAAATTTGAACTTAGTGCATTTCAAGCAAATTTATTAAAAAATCTTCTTCTCCAGATCCAGCAGGCAGAATCTTTTGATATTTGGTATGCAACATTGTGGGGTGGATCTGATTCAAGTTTGTTCAAATCGGCTTCCTAGATTCATATTTGGGCTCACTATAGAAGCTCGAATTCGAACTTAGTGCATTTCAGGCAAATTTCTTAAAAAATTTTCTTCTCCAGATCCAGCAGGCAGAATCTTTTGATATTTGGTATGCAACATTGTGGGATGGATCTGATGCAAAATTTGTTTGAATCGGCTCCCTAGATTCATATTTGGGCTTCCTATAGAAGCTCGAATTCGAACTTAGTGCATTTCAGGCAAATTTCTTGAAAAATCATCTTCTGCAGATCCAGCAGGCAGAATCTTTTGATATTTGGTATGCAACATTGCGGGGTGGATCTGATTCAAGTTTGTTCAAATCGGCCCCCTGGATTCATATTTGGGCTCACTATAGAAGCTCGAATTCAAACTTAGTGCATTTCGGGCAAATTTCTTCAAAAATCTTCTTCTCCAGATCCAGCAGGCAGAATCTTTTGATATTTGGTATGCAACATTGCGGGGTGGATCTGATTCAAGTTTGTTCAAATCGGCCCCCTGGATTCATATTTGGGCTTAATATAGAAGCCCGAATTCGCACTTAGTGCATTTCGGGCAAATTTATTAAAAAATCTTCTTCTCCAGATCCAGCAGGCAGAATCTTTTGATATTTGGTATGCAACATTGTGGGGTGGATCTGATTCAAGTTTGTTCAAATCGGCTTCCTAGATTCATATTTGGGCTCACTATAGAAGCTCGAATTCGAACTTAGTGCATTTCAGGCAAATTTCTTAAAAAATCATCTTCTCCAGATCCAGCAGGCAGAATCTTTTGATATTTGGTATGCAACATTGCGGGGTGGATCTGATTCAAGTTTGTTCAAATCGGCCCCCTGGATTCATATTTGGGCTCACTATAGAAGCTCGAATTCAAACTTAGTGCATTTCGGGCAAATTTCTTCAAAAATCTTCTTCTCCAGATCCAGCAAGCAGAATCTTTTGATATTTGGTATGCAACATTGCGGGGTGGATCTGATTCAAGTTTGTTCAAATCGGCCCCCTGGATTCATATTTGGGCTTAATATAGAAGCCCGAATTCGCACTTAGTGCATTTCGGGCAAATTTATTAAAAAATCTTCTTCTCCAGATCCAGCAGGCAGAATCTTTTGATATTTGGTATGCAACATTGTGGGGTGGATCTGATTCAAGTTTGTTCAAATCGGCTTCCTAGTTTCATATTTGGGCTCACTATAGAAGCTCGAATTCGAACTTAGTGCATTTCAGGCAAATTTCTTAAAAAATCTTCTTCTCCAGATCCAGCTTCAGAATCTTTTCATAATTGGTAAGCAGCATTGTGGGGTGGATCTGATTCAAGTTTGTTCAAATCGGCCCCCTGGGTTTATATTTGGGCTCCGTATAGGAGCCCAAATTTTAACTTAGTGCATTTCAGGCATATTTCTTAAAAAATCTTCTTCTCCAGATCCAGCAGGCAGAATCTTTTGATATTTGGTATGCAACATTGTGGGGTGGATCTGATTGTGATTCATGAACGTATTTATTTGTAAAGTTGATAGAATCTTAGACAAAATTTGCAGAAAAGATCTACTATAGAAGGGTTGGTATCCAGGGTGAACCGTTTACCCAAATCTAGCAGTACTAATGCATTATTCACATAAATCTCCGTTCAAATTTTATGACCCCTCATTGGAACACACGCATTCAGCTCATTCCAACAAAGGTCATATGCCATGTTTTCGAGACAAAGGAATAAAAATTTTAGTTATTCATGAAATTTTTAGGCAACTGTTGTCTGTTATTCACATTGCTTCATGAAATTTCAGTACTTTTAGAAGTTAGCTCAGTAATCAAGGGTTAATTCCCCTTAATTAAATGTCGCCTCTAAAAAACAACCACTTTGCATATCTTACCTTTTTTACCAGCATAACTGCCAAAACTTGTCTGCATTCTTCGCAAAAATCGCTATTCAAATTTTAATTTTTGTCTCTTAAACATACATGTACTTATCGCTTGTAAATACCCCATTGGAATGAGCTTTTTGAGCTCATTCCAATGAGAGGTCGCACACCATGCTTTTTGAGTCAAAAAAGCAATTTTTTTAGTTATTCCAGAATTTCGTACGTAAAACACAGCTTTATGACTTCACATTAAAATGAGCTCTCTAAGCTTGTTCCAATCAACATTCACGCACTATGTCTTTCACACAAAAAATAAAATTTTTCATTTATTCAGGAATTTTGTTTGCAAGAACACTCTTACCCCCCCCCCACCCCACACACACACACAAACACACACACACACACACACAAACACAGACACACACATCTAAAAGTTCGTCAGCAAAAAAACAGTTACTTCAGTTTTTAAATGCATTATAGGAACAACTTGCCTAATCAAATTTAAATACTTTTGCATCATTCTGTATCTAGAACAAACCATTTACCATATCTTTACGCAAAATTCTCCAGCATCATTCACAAAAAAACACCATTATTTATATATTCACATTTCTGTCTTAAAAATATACCTGATCTTCCCATACCCCTATTGGAATAAGCTGTTTGAGCTTGTTCCAATGATGATAAAAAAACTAATATTTTGGAAAATTTGTGAAAATTTTTGTTTTCTTGCATGCAAATATATACATGTAGCACATGGAAGATATCCACAGTTGGGGAGAGATGTCCAAGGCTATCTCTTCACATTCCTTGTTTGTGCTTCATGCTAAACCAGTTTGTCTGCAGAGATAAATTTGCTTTATTAAAAATCATTGGAGATTGGCCACGCACCAATGATTTTAAATAAAACTAATTTTAGGTAACAAATGTTGAACTTCAAACAAAATATATCACTCAACCAGTTAATGTTGATGAGGCATGACATGGTGAAGGTGACCTAAAATACTTCTTAGAGTCACTTTGTCAGGTGAGCGATTAAGGCCACGTGGGGCCTCTTGTTTCACTTTTTGTCTCAAAAACATAGGTTATGACCCCTCTTTGGAACAAGCTCATTGGGCTCGTTCCAAAGAGGGGGTCATAACCTATGTTTTTGAGAGACATAGGTTATGACCCCTCTTTGAAATGAACGTGTTGAGCTTGTTCCAAAGATGGGTCATAACCTATGTTTTTGAGACAAAAAAAATTTTAAAAATTAGTTATTCAAGAATTTTGTTTTCATGTGTTGTCTGCTTTTCATGTTAGGTAAAAGGGTTAGAGGTGCTGCACATTAAAAATATTGATTCATCTTCCCACAAGTAATGAATACATACTACCAGATGATGGCTCTGAACTGATATGGAATATACCACAAGGATTCTAAGGGTTAAGATATAATGTATTAAATACTTAAGCTTTTACCTATATAGTGTGATGGTCTTATCCAGCCAGCACTGTTCAGAAAAATAAATGTTTAAATTTTATTACTTTTCCAACTTTTCCTCCAAAATGTAGCTTATTACTGTTTATTAGTGTGAGCTAATAATGCTCACTCTTTTGTTGGGGAGGGATGATAAGCTACAGTTTGAAAGCAGATAAAATGAAAAGTTTTCATTATTCAAAAAATGTTTCAGCAAATGCAGCCTCAAATTTGATTTTTTGTTAAGGATTAATTATGGCCAGAGTAAAGAAAATTACCCCCCTGCACAATGAAATTGAAATATCAACATTACAACTTGCAAATATTTCCCATAATGCATCTAGGAATTGAGCAAATTCAATCAAAAAATATGACAGTGTGATATGAGCTCTATCAAAGAATAGTGTATTGGGTCAATTCCTAGTTACATTATGGGGAACATTTACAACTCAAAATTAAAAGATGTTGACTTCACTGTGTGGAGGATTAAACAAACAGTGGTCAGCTGTTTATTCTTGTTAATTGCATGTTCTTCATGAGTGAAGATGAAATTGAGTTAAGAGGGTTATTGTATTAGGTTTGTCCAGGACAAATAATTAGAGAAATTGTTTGGTCGTTCAGTTCAGTCATGCTTTTTTTAATTTGTGCACTCTCAAATGTAACTCAGAAGCATGCAGCAGTAGCCACATCCTTTTGAATTCATCTTAAAACTTGCATGATGGACACTGAAAGATGGTTGACATTCTTCTTAAGGTGCTACAAGAGTAAGGGAAATTTATTGACTTTGAATTCCCCTCTGATATTCCATAATTCATATAAAATATATACATTAAAATGAAGGTTGTGATGTGTAGAACACGGAAAATATGTACAATCAAACCACAGAGTTGACAGCAGGCACCAGTGGTTCTTGGAAGTCTGATACAGTATTCATAGCAGGACTGATCATAAAGTAACACTTCACCAGAACAATATGTTGCCAACTGTGCTTCAGATATCCAAGAAAAAAGCTGGGCATTCAAAACACTTTATGATGTAGCGACAGGACTACATTTGGGAAAAGACAACACTGTTTTCAATTTTCAGCTCAACTTGACAAAGTCAAGCTGAGCAATTGTCATCACTTCTCTGAGCGTACGTATGTCTGTTCACAGTTTCATTTGGTACACCTCGCAGGTCACATTTATGATCAGATCGCTTGTTTGGGGTGACCTCTAGATGGGAGCTATCGATTTTCTTCAATTTCCATCAAAAAATGTTGCCGCTGGCAACGTTCTTAGAACTGCCTTTAGTCAGACCTCAATATTTTCCTTGGCACAACCTACAGGGCACATTTATGATCAGATTGTTTTGAAACATGGCATGCTTATTTGGGGTGACCTCTAGATGGGAGCTATCGATTTTCTTTGATTTCCGTCAAAAAATGTTGCCGCTGGCAACGACCATTGAACACAGTTTAGTCAGGCATCAATATATTCCTTTGGCATGCCCTAAAAGGCACATTTATGATCAGATTGGTTTGGAACTTGGTATGTTTGTTTGGGGTTACCTCTAGATGGGAGTTATCGATTTCCTTCAATTTCTGTAAAAAAAGGTTGCCGCTGGCAGCGATCTTCGATGAACTTCGTGCAGTTAGACATCAATATTTCCCTTTGGCTCAGCCTGCAGTGCACATTTTTGACCGGATCGCTTTGAAGCTTGGTGTGCTTGTTTGGGGTGACTTCCTGGATGGGAGCTATGGATTTTCTTCCATTTCTGTCAAACACACTTGCCATTGGCAACGACCTCTGATGAACTTAGTAAAAAGTAAAAACTTAGTGCAGTTATGCATCAATATTTCCCATTGACACATCCTGCTGGGCACATTTATGATTGGATCACTTGGAAACTTTGGGTGCTTGTGTGGGGTGATATCTATATGGGAGTTATCAATTTTCTTCCATTTCTGTAAAAAAATGTTGCCAGTGGCAATGACCTTTGAACTTTGTTTAATCAGGCTTCAATATTTCACTTTGGCACACCCTTCAGGGCACATTTATGATTGGATCACTTTGAAGATTTGTATGCGTGTTCGAGGTGACCTCTAGATGTGAGCTATTGATTTTTTTTTCATTTCCATAAAAAATTATTGTTGTTATCACCATCCTTTGAACTTACTGCATTTGTGCAGCAGCTTATCCCTTTTGCACTGGGGCGCAGTGGCTCAGTTGGTAGAGGTGCAGGCTGCAAGCCGAGAGGTTCTCGGTTTGAATCCCACCTGCGGCAACCACGTCGTGTCCTTGGACAAGACATTTCACCCCCATTGCCCACGTGGGGGCACGGTGACGTTGTGTATTAAGGCGTACTGCACGTCGATGGTGCACCTGTCTTCAACCAATGCTAACCCTGCTTGTGTGGAGTTGGTATGTTGGGGGGCTGACAGTTGCTCGCCATTGCTCAGTGGTTCTCTCCGAGTACTCCGGCTTCCTCCACCCGTAAAACTGTCACGGTCATGGTTAGCCATTGTGCAGAAATATGTGACCATAAACACCAATAAATAAATATAAATAAATATCACTTTTGCACTCTCTGCTGAGTATATTTATGAATTTCTTATCAACCTACTCACAATTGTTTACTACAGGCTTGCACTACAGTGGAAGTCCCTAACTCGGATAAAATACTCTCTATTTTTGTCTTTCCCAAGCAAGTTGGGAAAGAAAAGTGGTGCAAAAGCACCAATAAAAATAAGCCAAAACTGGGTCGAGTGCAACCGGCGCAGACACAGTACGGGACGCTCTCTCCCAAGTACAACTCCACGACTTCCGTTGCCAGTGCGCATATACCGTCTCTAAAGATTCATTCTTTTTAAAATCCGCTTCGTGTCGAGATGTTTTTGCACGCTTATCAGTGTTCCACCAGCTCGATGTTTGATGATTCCTGATTCATTATACCACAGTGTATCCTTTGTATTCTCAGGAACAGTGTTTTATATTCTCTTTTTTCTATTATATGTCCATAATGTATATTTATTTGCTCTCTCTCGGGTCGCGCGCGTTTTTCGCGGGCCACGCGGTTCGGACTTAGATTTTCACAATTATTGTTCATGCTTTTTTTGCAAATTTTTCTAATTGTGTTAGAGTTAGGTGTCAGTGGGGTACCACTCCTACAGTGTTTCTTCTTTCTGTTGAGAGTAGTCTTCCTGTTGGGTGGTTCCCGGTCGACCGTCTGGGGTCTTTGTTTCTGTCACCTTTCTCTCTTTGGGGGTGTTCTGTTTTCTGATCTCACCTTCTCTGCTCCTCTCACCTCTTTCATGCCTAGGACAATTCCTTGTGGGCAGTGTCTGCTGCCTAAGCATTTGGACGATGTACATTCATCGTGTTCCTCCTGTAATGGGTGTTCGGCCGAGCCGCCGTGTGGTGTCTGTGGAACATGGTCTTCCACCTTTTGGGCGTCAGTAAATCGTGTCGTTCGTTCTCGTGGCCGTGCCTCCTGCTCCCGCGGGAAAGGAGAACGTGGTCGTTCGGGGCCTCCCGAGCCGACTTTGTCTGGTGAGAGTTATTCCTCCTCCGTGGGGGATGTGCAGTCTTTTCCTGTGGTGGATACTGCGGGAGCCGTTGAGTGTTCTGGTGTAGAGATGCCTGGTTCCGGGACTACGGTCCCCCTCCAGTCGACATCTGAGGCTGTCACTAGGGTTGTGACTCCTCCTTCGGAGCCGAGCCGGTGTGCTCTCTCCACTATTTCACCAGCCTCAACGACTCTCGACGTATCTACTACTGCTGCTGGTCCGTCTGCTTCGTTGTCTGTTTCAGCCGGCCTCGGCTTTTCGCTGCAGGGGACTGCAGAACTGTCCGATACTGTAGACGTGGGATATCGACCCCAGCCTTCCCTGACTTCAACTCGGCAAAGTCGGAAGGGGCTGCCGGCCGAGGCCATCGCTGTGGTCTCGTCGCCGTCGAGTACCACAGTTGTGTCTTTGGATTCGGATGTTCGTAGTGGAAACACTATGAACTCCGTGGCGTTTCCGTCCACTCACTCTGGTCACACGACCAGTTTTGGGGGACCAACGGTTTTTGTGCAGCCTGGACCTTCTGCCCCTCAGAGGTCCGCGGTGACTCTCATGAGTTCTCGCAATATTGATCCTCGGGGTGCATCGTACCCCTATACACGTCTGCCTTCAGATGTTTCGGCTGCCGCCCGTCGTCCCGCGTCGGGTGTTTTGGAGGATCGTGACCCTTCGCTGGTTAAGAGGGTCAGAGGTGAAGCCACTTTGCCGGTTCGCTCCCCTGTCGCACCGGTCGGTACAGGCAGTGAGCTGAGGGAGGCCCTCTCCTTACTCACTCAAGTTCTCTCAAAGAGCCTTCCTGTTGCTTCCAGCGAGGCTATGGGTGGTTTCCAGGCGCCTCCTATGGCGCCGCCTCCCGGGATTGGAAACAGGCCGGTTTCCGATTCCTCTGGTGTCCCGACACCATGGGAGGCGTCGGCTGGTTTGCCCACGATGGGCTATGTGTCTTCCGACTCTGGGGAGGAGTCCGACATGCTTGAGGTCGAGGGCCAGCAGTCTTCGGACTTGGGGGCGGCTCTTGACTTTGTGTTTGGGTTTCTGCCTGAGCTCAAACCTGCTAACCAGCCGACAGTGTCAGCCTGGCCGCGATCATCGGTCGCGTGCCAACAGCCTATGGAGCAACCTGCTTCTGGGCGCCTTCGACCATGCCAGTCGGTACAGGTGGTTGAGGCTTTTTCAGCATTGGATGCCAAGCTGAATTCCAAGGCTTTGAAGACTTCGTTCTTCACCAGGGTTGACACCTTTTTGCCTCCTGTGCGTTATCGTTCCTACGATTCCGCCAATCCGTCAGTCTGCCAGACTTTGACGGTTCTGGATCAGGACTCCACTTCCCTCGGGCTTTCCAAGCCCAAGTCTGCCGTCATTCCAATGACGACGTCTGGAGTCCACGTTGGGCTTATCTAGGGAGATGCTTGGCATGCTTTCTCTCTCAGATCACGTCGTCTCAGCTTTGGCTGCTTATCTGCCTCCAGATAAGTTTGACGAGGTACAGGCTCCTTTGCGTGTGCTGTCCAAGGCGCTTATGCACCTTACTCACACGCATGCCTGTAACACGGCCAATTTGGAATTAGTTCGAAGGGACGCTGTGCTGGACACAGGACGATCCCTTCCCGAGGAGCAGCGTGCTACTCTTCGATCTGCTTCTTTGGCAGGTCCGCAACTTTTCCATGGTTTCGTGTCGACGGTCCGGGATGACGTCCTACGTCATTCCAAAGATCAGCTGCTGTTTCGTCAGCTTGATCAGCCTTCTCGGGGAGGCAAGGGCCGTTCCAAGCCTAACAAGTACCCTTCTGCTTCCTCTGTGAAGCAAAAGGCTGGTCCTTCTGCCGCCGCCTCTACTTCTTACTCACGGGATAAAGGTAGGGGTCGGCAGAATCGAGGGAAGTCTCAGGATTCTTCATTTAGCAGAGGAGGTGGTTTCTCCTCTCGCGGGCCTCGTCGGGGCTCGAAATGAAGGTCCTCACCTCGACTCGTCCCAGGTTGGAGGAAGGATAGCAGAGTTCGCAGACCATTGGACCACCATCACATCCGATCCATGGGTGTTAGATGTTGTTCGGTCCGGGCTGCGCATATCCTTCCGACGGCACCCCACTCTGACAAGGGTGCCTCTTCCAACCACAGTTCCTTCAGACGTTTTACGTCGGGAACTTTTGTCCACGGAGATTGCCAATCTCCAGGCAAAGGGGGCGATCGAGGTCGTCAAGAACGTTCAGTCAGTGGGTTTCTATTCCCGCCTGTTCTTGGTGCCGAAGAAGGACGGCCGACTCCGACCGGTTATCGATCTGAGCATCCTGAACCAGTCTATCATTGCTCCCAAGTTCAGCATGGAGACTTTCAGGTCGGTCCGCCAATCAATTCACCAGGGAGATTTCGCAGCCAGCATCGACCTGCGAGACGCTTACTTCCACGTTCCGATGCATCGGGCCTCACGGAAGTATCTCAGGTTCGCTTTTCTGGGGCGAGTT
This sequence comes from Pictodentalium vernedei, assembly GCA_031216915.1. Classification (NCBI taxonomy): domain Eukaryota; kingdom Metazoa; phylum Mollusca; class Scaphopoda; order Dentaliida; family Dentaliidae; genus Pictodentalium; species Pictodentalium vernedei. The sequence continues at coordinate 288,254,082 of CM062291.1, read as the reverse complement.
TACCAGTTCAAGGCCATGCCTTTCGGCCTCAACCTGACTCCTTGGGCGTTCACCAGACTGATGTCGCATGTGATAGCGTTCCATCGCACACAGTCCAGGGTGACTACTTCGGCATATCTGGACGATATCCTCCAGAGGCATTCCAATGCTGCCTTACTGGAATCGGATGTCGCCACTCTGTTGAGCTTGCTCACGTCGCTAGGATTCAGAGTCAACGAGGAGAAGTCGGACCTGGTCCCTTCTCAGTCGTTTTGTCATCTGGGGATGTCTTTCCAAACCAAATTCAATTTGGTGGCTGTTCCCCAGGCCAAGGCTGTGATTCTCTCAGCTTTTGCTCTGACTCTGTCCCAGTCCAGGTCCGCGACTGCTCGGAGTTTTCTCCGGCTGATCGGTCTCTGCGGTTCGGTGACGGATCTCATTCCTCTAGGTCGGCTGCGTGTCAGACCTCTCCAACACTTTCTGCTCAGTCGTTGGAGACCGAATGGATCAGGTGCTTCCGTTTCCAGACTCTCTGTATCCTCACCTTCTTCCCTGGACAGATGTTCAGTGGATTACGCAGGGTGTTCCACTGGACTTACCCACGTCCGATCGCGTTCTGACGGCAGATGCCAGCGATCTCGGATGGGGTGCGACGTTGGATCCTCTCGGTCTTTCCCTACACGGGATGTGGGACCAGGATCAAGCAGCTCTACACATCAACCAGAAGGAGCTTCTTGCTCTTCTTCTGAGTTTCAGGCAGTGGATCCCTCACTTGTCGAATCGCCAGGTCCTTCTACTATCCGACAATTCGACAGTGGTTGCTTACATTCGGAACCAGGGCGGCACGCACTCGCTTCCAATGTACGAGTTAGCTCGGGATCTTTTACTGCTCGCTCAGGAGGTTCACGCCGGGGTGGTTGTTCGTCACATTCCCGGTCGTCTGAACGTCCTAGCCGACTCCCTGTCCCGACAGGGCAGGGTTATTTCCACCGAGTGGATGCTTCACAGGGCAGTGTTCCAGTCGCTTTGCGATCTCTGGGGACGTCCCCAGATCGATCTCTTTGCGACTCGTTGGAACCATCAGGTGGACACTTTCGTGTCCCCGTGTCCAGATCCTCTGGCTTTTGCCGTGGACGCTCTGTCACTCGATTGGAATGGTCTAGTCGGCTACGCCTTCCCGCCGGTTCCGATTCTTCCTCAGGTTCTCGCCAAAATTCGAACCTGCAGTTGTCGAATCATTCTGATCGCTCCCCTGTCGCCTCAGCGGGTGTGGATCAATCAGCTCTGCTCGCTGATGGCGGCGGTTCCGGCACGTCTCCCGCTACGTCGCGACCTTCTTTGTCAAGGTCGCCCGAGGAGGTTTCACGTCGACCCGACTTCATTGTGCCTTCATGCATATCTTTTGTCAGGTCCTGTCTCCTCCGAAGAGGTTTTTCGAGACGAGCAGTGGAGTGCATTTCTTCTTCAAGGAGGCACTCCACTGGTTTAGCTTATGCAGCTAAATGGAAGGTCTTCTGTCGATGGTGTGCTGATCACTCTGTTGATTATGCCAATCCTTCGATTTCACAGATTGCGGAGTTTCTGGTATATCTGTTTGATTCTCGGGGGCTCCAGCCTGTTACCATCAAGGGTTACAGGTCTATGCTTTCAGAGACTTTTTCTTATGTGGGGAAGCGTCGTATCGGCACTAATCCTTACCTCTCCAAGCTTGTTCGGCACTTTTCTTTGAAAAGGCCTCGGACTTTGCAGCTTACTCCACGATGGAATCTTTCGTGGGTGCTGCTTTGCTTGGGGGGGGGGGGGGGGGGGGGGGTGCCGTTCGAACCTTTATCCCAGGTGGATATGCAATTTCTCACATACAAGACGGCTTTTCTGATGGCATTTGCTTCGGCCAGACGGGTTAGTGAGCTTCACGCCCTCTCGGTTGACCCGGCCTTTTTTAGGAGTTCTCCCAACAGTGTTACTTTTACCACTGATTGCTCCTTTTTGGCTAAGAATCAGTTACCAGATACTACTCCTCCTCCTATCTGTATCAGGGCTCTTCCCTCTGTTGAGGGTACTCGCCCTTTGCTCTGTCCGGTCCGTGCTATTCGCATTTATCTTGATCGGACACGCTTCATACGGAAGGGCAGAAAACGTTTTTTTCTGTCTCTCATTCCGGGTCGACAGAAGATCTCTCCTCAATCCATTTCTCGATGGATTTGTCTTGCTATTCGTACGGCTTATAGTCGTTTAGCAGCTGGCGATTGTATTACCAATCGTATTTCTGCCCACGAGGTGCGGGCACTGTCTACCTCTTGGGCTTATTCTAACTCCGTCAAGTTGTCGGATGTTATGCAGGCAGCCTACTGGAGAAATGCTTCTACTTTCTCCACCTTTTATTTACGCCAGTTGCAGGAGCAGTCGGAGGACCTTTTTGCCTTGGGTCCTCTTTCTTCTGCTCAGGCTGTTGTCTGCCATAGCCATTAGGCTTCTTGAAGGTCAGTTTCAGCCTTGTGCTGTTACTGCCCTTTTTTCTGTCTGTGTGTCACACAGGCTCATATGTCTCTTTTCATTGTCCTTTACCAATGATTGCGACATTATGGTTGATAAGCCTCGGGACCTCTTCCTTCTGCTTCACGGTTCCAGTGCACTAGGGTTATGTGGGGGTTGGTTATGCGATTCCCTCCAGCCTTTTGTCTATTCAGCCTGTAGTAAACAATTGTGAGTAGGTTGATAAGAAATCTAAATTTTATAGTAAATTTCCTTTCTTATTATACCTACCACAATTGTTTACATGGAGGCCCTCCCGTCTTCTTTACGGGTAAAGAATCTTTCCTCCCCGCTGATCACATAACTCTAACGTTTACGGATTCAAAAAGAATGAGTCTTTAGAGACGGTATATGCGCACTGGCAACGGAAGTCGTGGAGTTGTACTTGGGAGAGAGCGTCCCGTACTGGGTCTGCGCCGGTTGCACTCGACCCAGTTTTGGCTTATTTTTATTGGTGCTTTTGCACCACTTTTCTTTCCCAACTTGCTTGGGAAAGACAAAAATAGAGAGTATTTTATCCGAGTTAGGGACTTCCACTGTAGTGCAAGCCTGTAGTAAACAATTGTGGTAGGTATAATAAGAAAGGAAATTTACTATAAAATTTAGATTTTCTTTTAGTTATTAAATGTCTAAAACGGGATACAATTTACCGATTATTCGACAACGAAAAATACTAATCGATTTCGCCATGACCGATCAACAATCGATTTATCGATAACTCGTGACAGCCCTAATCTGAAGCACATTTGCATACCATAAAACATAACAAAATCCATTGTTAATGACAGTTCCATTTGAGTTTTATTGCTTATCATTCTTTCACAATGATACATGATAAACCTGCATTGGAATGGTTACATGGTCAGTCCAGTTATGATTTTCACTGCAGGCTAACTGCTTGTTTATGACCAGTGTGGAAATCATTTGTTTTAGTGAACTGCGACTTGTTAAGGGAGACATACAGAATATAACTTATGCAGATCTCACATAAAATACTTGGGCATGATCATCAGGCCACAGTATTTCATGCAACATTTACACAAGTTACATTCTATTATATCTGCACATTTACATTCTGAATTTTTATACCCCCACTCTTGAAGAGATTGAGGAGATATACTGGATTACCTGTATCCATCTGTCTGTCTGTCCATCTGTCTCTCCTTCTGTCTGTCTTTTCATCCAGATCCATATCTCAGAAGTGACAGGATGGATTTCAACAAAATTCTGTATGTAGCGAGGTGTTATGCAATGATAGGGTTATGCACCGGGCCATGGCGCAGTTCTTGGTCTCATTGTCTAAATACACTAAAACAAAATATTTCCATTAAGCTCTTTACTTTCAAAGTAAGGAGTGGTTAAGCAGAGACTGAACGGTTATAACTAATGGTTAACTGGTTGCGTACTAGAAGCCACTATCATGGCTGTATTGTAAAGTGCTCAGAGCCACTTTAGTGGCTTTACACTGGTTGCTTTAGCTTGTCTGCTCAGCAGTAGAAGAAAAAAAATTAATAAGAAATTGTTTGGTTACATTTTATAGGACAGGCACTCTCCAATAAATTATAACCCAAACAAAAAATTATATATTAACAAATTCTTGCTACACTAAGGCTATCTTGCTGGTACCTTGGTACCTTTGAAGAAAATACCCATGTTTCAAATAATCACATCGAAAAAATAATTTAGCACTCAACCAGTTAACTGGTTTCAGAATTCACAAACTTTCAGCATTAGTAACATGTTTACCCTTCACCCAATGCACACAATATCAAAATCTGAGTTTTTTTTATTAATTTTTCCAAATTTTTAAAAAAATATCGGAATCCCTCATTGGAGCAAGCTTATTGTCACATGATATGGTTTTGCTGAAATTTTTTGAAAAATAATCATTTTGTCACCTCAGTTTATAAATTATTCAGGTGGATCTTCCCCATTTGTTAGGTGAAGCGTTAACTTTTCTTCTCATCTTCGTATTTATTTTGTGTGATGGCAAACATTGCAGAGTTTCCTTAGAAAATATTCACAAAACTTGTGAAGGGAAATTGATGGTTAGACTAGAATTAAAGTTCAAAGCTAGGGATAAACATCAGCATTCCTTCAAGCAAATATTGTATGAAAACAGAAAAGTATGTTAAACATTAAACACAGCCCAGCACCTGAGTTAATGGGGAACAGCTTGCAAGGCTTTTGCTAATTTTTAAATAAATATATGGATAGAAATGTGCATGGATGATGGAGCTGAGAAATGACTATGCATTCACTATAAGTTAACCTTTCTGATATAGCATTTGTTGAAAAACAAATCAGGATTGAGGTGTTGTAAAGTCAACTTGCCAGCAAGCCTGGTTTTACTGCTGGATATTTTGTGTCATGGTAAATTTAACCCTTTACCTAATGAATCGGCCGCATCCGCCCACGTAATTTACAAATTAAGTAGTTAAAAAAAAAATTTATTTTAAAAAATTTCAACAAAACCATATCATGTGACCCAAACATTCCAGTCAGTGATCAGTCACATGAGGTGTCACATGATATGGTTTCATTGAAATTTTTTGAAAGTTTGAAAAAACGAATATTAAAATAATAAATTTTGATATCGTCTGCGTTGGGTAAAGGGTTAAGTTGCTTTGCATGGTTGAAATTAATTATGCTTCAGCACTTCTCTCCTGATTTTTCAGAGGCATAACAAATTTTTATATTTTCAAGAAATTGAACTCACTTATTGAGAGTACTTTTTTGCAAGTACTTTTTTGTATTCTTTTTTTTTTGCAAAGGGTGCTCAGTCAGTTCAAGTTTGTTCTAGTTGAATCCTTGGTTGATATTTGGGCTCCCTATTTTCCATTGCTGGAAATCTGGGCATTATTTGTGTGATAGCATCTCAATACTAGAAAAAATCATCTCACAGTATAACAGAGTTATGAAAAATTACATGACTCCATTCCTCTGTTGGGTTCACTGGCCATAGATACTAATTAAATACTTCTTCAAACAACTTTGTCAGGTTAGTGCATCAGGTCGCATGGTGCCTCTTGTAATTAATAATAATTAAGGTTCATAATTACAGAATGTTATTACTATTATGACCCTTAATTATTAATTACTTCCATTATAAAAGTTGAACATTTTGCATGGCATAACTGTAGTTGCCTGAGAAGGTTTTGGAATTCACTTGTCATATTGCTGAAGATAAACTTGAAGTACATTGGCACTGGCTTTTATTTGAGTCTTGGCTGCCTCTGTGGATGTCTGAAACTTGAGACTTTGGTTTATCATAATACCATGACATGGTGCATTGAATATTTTTTTTTTTTTTTTACAATTGCCCAGTCTTTTAAAACATAACAAAAATCATTGTTAACCACTGTTCTGTTTAGGTCCTACATAGTAGATCTTCTGTTTCTAACACCATTTTTTGTAAAATTGCATGTGGTTGGGCAGTTTTTTATTTTATTTTTGTAAATATTTCTTTGCCATCAAAAAAGTTCATGTTTGTGGTTTGTTTATGTTTTAGGCCTCATAATCTACAGGGTAGCATGGGTGGTGGTTTATTTTGTCCCTTGAGAGCAAGAAGGCTTTGCAATGCTAAGGCATTGCAAAGCCTTCTTGCACCCAAGAGACAAATTTATCAATTTTATTATCTTGGGTAAAATATTACACATACATAAATCATTTACATTTTCTTTTTTTTACGTTTGCATTTGTTATAGAAAGAGAGCATGTGGCAACCAAAAGGACCATGTGGAGGGCCTGAGAAACAGATTTTTAAATTCTTTAAACCTTATCCATATTTGATAAGATTTTGACTGATTACTGACTGCCTTTAGTTTTGTGTTAATTAACTTTAAGTAAATTTATCAGCTCTAAATATGCTTAACTCATTGCCTGCCTGCTGCTGGTAGATATTTCTGCCAAGGACAGCAAATGTCTGCTATATGGAATACATATAATATGGGCTGGGACATGGTGGCTCATTGATCAGAGTATTGGACTTCAGACACTTAATCCGAATTATTCCCGTGATATGCATGGTGACACTGTATGCTAAAGTGTACTGTGCGTTGATGGTACACATGCCTTCAACCTATTTCACCCCTACTCCTGCAGGGTTAGTAAGTTGGTGAATGGAGAATTTGACAATTAATTAATTACCAAACACCATGATGCAAGTTTTCTTTGCAAAGAAATATAAAGTTTTTGACAATATCTTTATTCTGTTGTTTGTTTCCCAACGTGTGACACCTTATAGGAACAAGGATGTCACATGTATTTCATTGAGGTAAAATAATCTATGATTTGAGAAAACAGATGCAAGTTTATCAATTTATTTATTGGTGTTTAAGGTCACATACTTATGCACAATGGCTAATCATGACCGTGGCAGTTTTATGGGTGGAGGAAGCCGGAGTACCCATAGAGAACCACTGAGCATCAACAAGCAACTGTCAGCTCCTCAACATTTTAACTCTGTTCAAGCTCTGCTCAAGCAGGGTTGCAGCGGTTGAAGACATGTGCACCATCAGTGTGCAGTACGCCTTAGTACACTGCATCATCTTGCCCCCATGTAGGCAACCAGGATAAAGTGCCTTGCCCAAAGATGCAAGTTTTAGATTATTTAAAAAAAGAATACTGGAACAGTCAGTAATCTGTAACTTTTATTATGGAAAGGGTTAGGTCCTTGCTGTCTGTGGGCAGTCATTCCTGACTTGGACAGAATTTATGTTGCCACTGATACAGAGATATAAGGCCACACAAAATTAATTGATTGATTCTCCGGCATTTTTTTTTTTTCAAACCAATGAGGAAGGGAGGGAGGGTTTTATTTTTAATTTCTATTTTTCTTCAACAAAAAGTGAGCAAACTTGGAGAGGATTTCTGTCTTTTTACACCCAGAAATATAGAAAGTGTATATTTATACAACAAATAAATTCATTTTTAATTTGAAAAATAAAACATTCCTCTGAAAACAAACTATAGGTACTGCAATTCCATGGCTTCATATTCTTTCAATGCTTTTCATATTATCTTTGAAGTAAATGTATTTAATCTGTGGGGATTTGCCTCGTTACAATTTGTGTAACATGGCAAACATAAATTGTAACATGGCAAACAAATTGGGAGATGCAACTAAATAAATATGCATCAGTCAAAAAAGGTAAGAAGTTTCGGGTCTTCCTGAGTTTGTACTAATATTGGAAGATGCTGAAAGGCAAGGAAAATGTTTAATGAGGGTGTTCAAATTCAATGAGGGATTACCTGAGAATCAAAACACTTTTTTAGTCTAATTTGTGCACATTTAATCAAATTTTGCCCCTGTAAATTACATGAATGTTTTCACTAATGATTTCGAAAGTACAATTTGGTTGAATTTTTCATCAAATCTAGTCATGGCTGCTTCAGAGCAGCCAAGACTAGATTTGATGAAAAGTATTGAAAAAATACTTAGCATGCAAGAGTTAAAGGGTAGAATGAACCACTAACAGGTGTGTGTGTTGTGTCAAGTTATGTAAGTGATATATGTACTTATTGGAATCAAGATAACATTTTAGCACCCTTATATAAAAATTGTATTTATACAAATTAGTATCAGTGTCAAGGAGTTGTGTGAAGTATAATATAAAAAAGTCATCTGTTAATGGAGGCTTTTTCAAATGTTGAACAACTATATCAACTGACAAAGGTTCTTTATGATTCATATATATTCATTGACAGTTTGCACTGAATTTTAATAGATTATTATAAAAAAAATCACCGTACTGCACAATTTAATATCCATATATGTGTAATGTATTGTCATTAGCATGTGTGGATGTTCACCATTAGCTGGGGGAGTTCTTGAAAATTGTTTTTTATTATTCCATGAATAATAAGTAAACAAGGGCAACGCCCCCGGTCCCCCGACCAAGATGGCAAATTCAAGGGAGCTGTTAGGATGCAATTTGTTCGCAGAGCATGGCCATTTTTTAACTTGACCTGTATTTCCAACCAATTAAACCACATACTTAGTTTTGTTTCAATCAAATGATCCAAAGTAAAGTTATCATCCGGACAACACAAAAACCGTATTTTCCAAGCCGAAAAAGGGGAATAAATCCAGTAAAAATCAGTGGAGCGTGCCCATTTTCGAACTTGACCTGCATTTCCATCCAAATAAGCGACATACTAAATTTCGTTTCAATCAAATGATCCTAACTAAAGTTATCATCCGGACAACACAAAAACTGTATTTTTTAGGTCGAAAAAGGGGAATAAATCCAGTAGAAATCAGTGGAGCGTGCCCATTTTCGAACTTGACCTGCATTTCCACCCAAGTAAGACACATACCAAATTTAGTTTCAGTAAAATCATCCAAACTAAAGTTATCATCCGGACAAGGGTGTGACGGACGGATGCACAGATGCACGCATGAACAGATGGACGGACGGACAGACACTGCTGATTACAATAGTCCCCTGAAGGGTCGGGGGACAATCAATAAAATATAGTAATAATAATACTTTGGCCATCTGCTGATTTGCCATGGTCTTGTTAAGTTGTTATAAGAAGGCTTTCAATATCAGCCCTGCTTCCTGCAGGTCATATCTCCCACACTCTTGATCCTAATCTCAGTAAGCTGTGCATTTTTTAACTCTTTTCTCTCCTTCCCTGATGTTCCATCTCAACTCTGGCGACTTTGATTTCACTTTGAATACCCTCTCCCCATCCCCCAACAAGAAAGAAAATCAATCTTGGGAATCCTCAAAAGCTAGCCCTTCTGTTTTGTCTAATCCATTCAATGAGCTTTGGCTATTAGATCAGCTTGCCAGTTCTATTAAAATCCTTAAGTAGCCTTTGCCAGATAACTCTGTTTCTCTGCTACATTCCCCCTTCTAGATCAACATCTATAGTCCCAGTGAAGTAATTCTCCATCAGTTTCCTCACCTGCCTTGTCTATCCTATCTTAAAATATTCCTCTGACGTCACTCTATTGTCCCAATTGTAGATTATTTTTCAGGAATCTACTGTTTCAGCAACATAATCTAAAGTACTGACATGTGTAATCTATTATTTTCGGACTGTAATCTACACTTACCACGAGAAAACATGGCAGCATTTTTTTCGGCATGGGTAGTGTTGATTACTTGCAATAGCTTAAAAGTACAGCCATAACAATCGATCATGACCAATAGACTATTCGTCATGATCGATTGTTATGGCTGTACTTTTAAACTAGGATAAGTAATCCACACTACCCATGTGAAAAAATGCTGCCATATTTTCTCATGGTAAGTGTTGATTACGGCCCGAAAACCATAGATTACACAAATGAGTACTGTAGATTATGTTGACGAAACAGTACATTCGTGAGAAATAATCTGGGGGGACTGGCTCAGAAAATTGGTTCCGGAAAATGATTATTGAACCGAAGGTAGTTGTCGAGGAGCGTAGCGCCGAATGGGAGTGGGTTTGAGATGTGGTGCCCCCCCCCCCTCCCCGAATGGGGGCCGCGGTTTTCCTGGAGAAATTTTTTTAAATTCGCTTTTAAAACCCCAATTAGCAACATAAAAACTCATGAGATCTAGGTGTCTGTCCATCAGAAGTTTATTTCTTACTGTTGGGAATAAGATTATACTTTTCTGAAATCGTCAACCGATGTACGTAATTTGTAGGTAACCAGTCTTTTCGCTGCCCAATGCACACTCGGCCTAAAACCTACCCGACCCAAACCCGACCCAAGTTCGCTCGTCCCAAACTTCAGTCGAAGGAGGGGGTGGCTGTTTACGAATATTATTTTTGTTATCAAAAGTTGAAAATTACCGGCAGTACTTTTCAATTCATGATAACAAAATAATATTTGTGAACAGGCACGATGTGACTTTCTATTATTTCTTTACGGGTGGGAGTGGCTGGCTGTTTACGAATATTATTTTTTTATCAAGAGTTGAAAATTACCGGCAGTGATTTTCAATTCATGATAACAAAATAATATTTGTGAACAGGCACACTAGTACTTTCTATTATTTCTTTACGGGAGGGAGGGGTGGCTGTTTTTTAACACGCCTAGAATACATTCGATCATCTCAATTTCCATAATCGTTCAACGCTTGGGCCCATTTGACTATCATAATTAGGAAGCAGGGAGGTCGCTATGTGGGTGCCGTTACAATGGGCCCACCGGCTGACAGAGAGCCGAGGCCTCCAAACCTATACACGAGAGTGACCGGCATGGGCCGTCCAACTAGGGCAGTGTAAGGGATACAGTGGTTGGTAAAGCGTCAACCTTTCGAAGTGATTTTATGCACTACACAACAATAACATAATTTTGATAATTGGAAAATCTTGCTCACAGGGAATAAACAAAAACATTTTTTTTTTCAAATAACAATTTATTGCCAGTGGTCCGTTCCTGTAACCTCACATTCAGAGAGTATGGACACTGACACACATATTTCCGAGCCAATTTAATTCCTGTCTCGGCTGGTCTCACTTGAAATTATTTGTCAAATCTAACTTTAACAGTAAGCTCCAGATGTTTCGATGAAGACGCCACAGTCTTCTCCACGTCGCCATCAGAAGGTGTCGCAACAGTTTCGATTTTGTGTTCCTTTGCATTGTTTTGAAGCGATTTACTAACTTCCATTTTTTGATTTTCTCCGGTACGCTTATAAGATCGTACGGCGTTTGACCTGTGTCCGGTGGTCTCGCATATGAACTGTTCATCAAATTTAGCTGCATACAGACGTGAAGCAGCTGTTGCCCGCAGTGAATGATTGGTTTTAAATCCCTCGATACCAGCTTTTTCACACAGTCTTTTAACGGTTCTTGTAATTTGGTGAATCCAGTGTGGGACGTTCATACACCAGGCATCATTTGTCGGTTTCGCACGAGGTCTCAAATAGAGTGCCGGTGAACATTCTTGTGAGGATGGACGGTAAGACAGATATTTCTCGAAAATATTAACAACACAACGATCAGGGATATCAACATTCTCGTACGCGTCAACCACCTTTGGTTTTGTTTTGCGGTGTTTTAGTCCACCCTGGGATGCTTTTGAAGTATCCTCAGTATAGCGGAGAAACCTGACGCCATCAGAGGCTGTGTGGAACGTAACTTGCGGATTAAAATATCTAAGATTTCTGTGCTCTTGCCCGGCACGAAGAGCGAAATGATATCCAAATAAATAAATAACTGTGTCTAATAGCTGCCTGGGTGAGGATGTACCAAGAGCACCACTTTTCCATAAAAGCTCCTCGTCGGCAACAGTGATCAGCCCAGCTTGACGTTTCCGAGCACGATTTCCACTAGCAGAGAGCTCCTTCATTCGATTATCAAGAGTATTTTTGAGAGAAATAAATGATCCGTCTTGTAATAGTTTCCATTCTCTTCCTAGTGTTGATAAATATAGTTGAATACACTCTACAATCTCGTAAAGAGTATCACTTGGGTAATTATCACCGTTTCGCTTGCGAACCTCAAGAACAAATCTGGTAAGCGCGTAGCACAACTCGTCCTTCGTCATTTCCGGAAGTTCATCTCTCATTGGACTTATATCCAACTCCGCATTCATCGCCCGCAGGTTTCTACTTGTTTTCCAATCATTGAAAAGACGCACAGCCCAACTATTTTTACTTTCCGTAGCTTTGGAGTAGCTGAAAAAAATTATACAATGGAGTTAATTTCACCTCTATATACTTCATTGCAGTTTGTAAGACTTTTGCACACTAGACACGATGCGAGCGTTGCGATAAAGTAATAAATAACTATATGACCTCTCGAGTTACAATTTTGACAAAGAAGTTTGTCCAATTTCAACCTTGCCGCAGAACAAGCTCAATGATTAACTACACTGAGTCCAATGTGAAAAATGAAGAATGGAATTATTTATTATAATTTTGACGCAACGAATCATCGAGTCAGAATTATATTCAGTGACTGTTTTGGACACTGGACTCGGCTCAGTTGATTATTGTCTTTGTTGTACGGCCAGCTTGAAATTTTAGCCGCCATATATTTTAAAATTGAAAAACGAGACCATATATCGTTATTAGCTCACCTGACTGAAAGTCAGGGTGAGCTTTTCTGATCACTTTTCGTCCGTCGTCCGGCGTCCGTCGTCCGTCGTCCGGCGTGAAGGTGGTGTTTGGGTCTTTTTCTTCCAAACCACTGGCCGCATGTTAATGAAATTTCATGTGAGTAGGGGTTATATAGCGGCATTTTGATTTTTGGGCAAATTAGGTTTCGGCTCATATTGAGCAGAGGGGTGGGGCAAAAATGCTCCAATTCTTAAAAAATCTTCTTCTCAAGAACCAGCAATAGCAGAGACTTGATATTTGGTATGCAGCTTCCTTTTGAGGTGTAGACTCAAGTTTGTTCAAGAGAAGTTTGTAGGTCTATACTTGGCGATGTTATGGGAGGAGCAAAAATTTTGGCCCCACCCCAAATTTCTATTTTTTAAACCGAGAGGCCAATTTGAACCAAATTTTATGTGAGGGCTTATTGGGTCATAAGTACCTAATTTATGCAGAAATTTTTTTTCCTGTAGCCCCGTGGGAACCACAGGAGCTAAAAATAGAAAAAAATTAAAACGCCTATATCTCAAAAACTGCACGGCAGTGAGAATTTTTATTTGGTGTGAAGCTTTCTTGGGACCAACAGAAAGGATTGGTAAAAAAAAATTGCTATCGGTTTTATCATAGGGTACTTTTTCGGGACTCTGAAAAAGTGCTGAGTCAGTATTTTTTAACACAGTAGGCAATGGGAAAAAAATAAAGAATTGTTTTCTTCCAAACCACTGCTCTAAAAGCTTTCATATTTTACATATAACATCTTTGGAACATTGATTCACATATTTGTAGAAATCAAATTCCTCGGTCCATATTTGGGTTCCCTATGGGAACCCAAATGTTCAAATTAGTGCAATATGAGGGATATATTTTAAAAATCTTCTTCTTCGGATCCACAAATCAGAATCTTTTGATATTTGCTATGCATCATCCTTAGGGGGGTGAGATTGATGTTTGTTCAAGCCAAGTCCCTGAGTTCATATTTGGACTCCCTTTGGGAACCCAAATTGTAACTTAGTGCAATACGAGGTATATTCTTTTAAAATCTTCTTCTTCGCATCCACCGGTCAGAATCTTTTGATATTTGGTATACAGTATGCTTAGGGAGGTGAGATTCAAGTTTGTTCAAGTCAAGTCCTTCGGCTCATATTTGGTCTCCCTGTGGGAGCCCAAATTATAACTTAGTTCAATATGAGGAATATTCTTTAAAAAAAATTTTTTTTTCAGATCCACCAGTCAAAATCTTTTGATATTTGATGTACAGCATTCGTAGGGGGGGGGGGGGGGGGGGGGGGGGGGGGGGGGGGGGGGGGCTGCGAGTGAAGTTTGTTAAAGCCAAGTCCCTTGGTTCATATTTGGGCTCACTGTAGAAGCCCAAATTATACCAAAATTTTTATTTTCCAAACCAAGAGGTCGATTTGAACCAAATTTGATATGAGGGCTTATTGGGTCACAAATACCTAATTTATGCCATAAATTGTTTTCCTGTCCCCCACGGCAACTACAGGAGCTGAAAAAATTTTTTTTTTTTGAATGCCCATATTTCCAGAACTACATGGCACTGAGAATTTTTATACAATGTGAAGCTTCCTTAGGGCCGGGAGAAAGGAATGGTGAAAAAAATGCCATTGGTTTTATCATAAGTACTTTTCCAGGACTAAAAGTGCCGAGTCATCATTTTTTAACACTGTAGGTAATGGGAATAACGTTGAATAATCTTCTTCTCCCAAACCACTGCTTCAGAAGCTTTTGTTTTTGGGTTCCCTATGGGAGCCCAATGTATAACTTAATTCAGTATGAGAAATATTCTTAAAAAATCTTTTTTTTCTGATACTCCTCTCAGAATCTTTTGATATTTGATTTTTAGTTTTCTTAGAAGCGGCAAATTGAAATTTGTTCAAGTTCTGGTTTATTGATAAAATTGGGCCCAGTAACCAATTCCTGCGTTGAAAGCCCTGTAAAGTGGGCAGTAATAGGCATAAACGATTGACCAAACCTGATATTATAATTATGCCTCTGTAATGATGTAGCCTTAGAAAGTGACCTTAAATTCCAATAAATAAATAGATAAATTATTGAGTACCCAATATGGGGATCTAACATATGAACACTCTGGGTTACTAAGTAGAGAAAACACTTTTATGTTGAAAAACTGATAATAACCACAAGGCAGAATCCCTTGCTATTTTGGTGATATGACTCGGCCAGTATCAGGTGAGCGCCCTCAGGCCCCGTGGGGCCTCTTGTTTATTACTTTATCGCAACGCTTGCATCGCGGCTAGAGTGTGAATGCCCTTAAAGGGATAACAATTCCGAATATTTGAGAAAATAATTGTAAATTTGATAGAAGCAATAAATTCAAAATGAAAAAATAATGCCAGGTTTTACTGCTAATTTGGATAAAATGTGGGCGTTTTCAGAAATGTGTGCAGAGAGGGCAAAACCAAATCTCACAATATGAGCAGATATTCTAATTGGGAAATATTCGTAATTTTCAAGAAAAACACAAGTGCTATTAAATCTCTTTCAGATGATGGCGATCTGGAGAAAGCCGGGGGTCCTTTGACTGCAACTGAAGCTAATGTTTCCTTCGCTATTTTTCAAAAATTATTAAAAACATTTCGAGAAAAATGCACACCACGATTTTAGAAGTGATCCACAGTGATGACACACCCATACAGTGTGGACTTTTTCACGGGTAGCCGATAAATGGATAAAAAAATCTTTTCAAATGAAAAGAAACCAATAAAAAAGAGTCAGTACCAGTTATATTGCCCGAACCATTTGACCAATTTCCAACGGAACAAAAGAAAAACATTTCAACATAATAGATAGGTGTAATTCTTTACTACCTTGGATTAACTAGATTGATTTCAACACAAATCATACGACCCCTCGTTGTTGGAACGAGGTTTTCGATCGCGTTCCAATGACGGGTCACAAGGTATGTATTGAAAGCAAAAATTGAAAAATTTTAGTACTTGAGCTAAAAATAGTTTAAAAGTCGTTTGCAGGTAACTTTTCGTATGGGGGTTAAAAGCAGTGGCGTAGATAGCTTCTCGCTGGCGTGGGGGCAAGCCCAAAATTTTCCGACAGCCCGGAAATTTCCCAACAGTTTAACCCTTTACACAACGTAACGGAAAAAAACGGCCAGCGCTATTCACAAAAATCGCCATCGAAATTTAATTATATTTTAATTTTTTGTCTCAAAAACATAGCTTATGAACCCTCATTGGAACGAGCACATTGCGCTCGTTCCAATGAGGGGTCATAAGCTATGTTTTTGAGACAAAAAATTAACATTTTTAGTTATTCAAGAATTTCTTTTTGCAAGTGTCGTCTGCTATACACGTTGGGTAAAGGGGTTAACAAGCAAAAAATACCTTTTCTCTGCAAATGTACTGAAAATGGGTCTTTGGTCGAAAAATTTACCTAAAAAGCTGTGTTTTTACCCCCCCAAAAGCCCATATTTTAATGTTATTAGGAATAAATTAACCTAAGAATGGTGCCAATAATGTTCCGACTCCACTAGAAATTTTCCGACAAAACTGCTGGTGGGGGAGGGGGGCACCCCACCCCCGGTTTATCTACACCACTGGTTAAAAGTAAAACCACAAATGCCATGCACAACTTTCAACACAC